>VCII01000094.1:1279166-2558333 GCA_006030095.1 Triplophysa siluroides | reverse complement strand
AAGATATATTCCCTGTTTAAAGTCATTGTGCATGAAACATTTGTGTGTAATAAGATTCCAAAGCACTTCATCCTGCGTGTGATCCCTGAACAGGTCCAGACAGATCCCAACATCAGATGACAGACTGATCAGCGCAACACTATCATGTGTTATTATAATGTTATAACAGTGTAACATACCCGCTGTCCTCCGCGCTTCTGTCAGTCGTCGTCAGGAATATAAAGAGCTCTTATTAAAGATCTTGCGGGGATCGTGTGACCAAACGTCAGATTCAGAGAGCGCTGGATTCACGTGTTACACAACAACAACTTCCTGAATACAGCTGACGAAGAGAGAGAGAGAGAGAGAGAGAGAGAGAGAGAGAGAGCAGCTGCAGAAACCCGGAGAAACAGCGACTCCTGGCGGACACACGCCGAACTGCATCACTGGTCTCGATGTTTGTTAAATAAGGCCTTCTTTCAGAAACGTCTTAATTTGTAAAAATGCTAATAAAGTATAGTAAATAAAGCATTTATAAATTGCATTATATAAATAAAGCATTTATATAAAACAAATTCAGTATGTTTTTTGTAAGGGTTGGAGTGTGGTTAGTTCGGTCATAGTATTCATAAAAACAATGGAACATCCCTCGTTACATCTAAAAAAAAAAGGTGTTTGTAGTATAATTAATACAAGTTACTATAATAATTACAATGTATAATTTCTGTAATAAAATAACAGACTACCACAGAATGTAAAATGTAATATAATAAAATGCAATATAATGAAATAATATTGCCATGCAATAAAACACAATCGATGGTGATGGCAGAGATTCACTGGCAGGGCCCTATGGGCACATATTTGAGATTTTCAAACAACTAATGCTGTATTGTAGTTCTATACTATACAAAAAAAAGGCATGATTATGCATCTTAAAACAGGTTTATTTACACAACACAGAGAGAGGTATAAAGTTCACGGTCAAGCCATGAAGAGGCTTCTGAATGTGCTCCTGTGAATTCATTTAGATATGTATTTACTTCATGCCAAAGACGATATAAATATCTTAACAAACTGTACATCCAGTTCGAAACATATTCGCAAATTAATATAAGAAATAAAACCATTTGGTCTCGGATCAACATGTCATAGTCGCCTCCTTCTTACGTAAAACACAATCACAAAGAAAAATGCAAAACTAGTTAGACTGCTTTAGTTTAAACAAGACGATTGTGTTTACATTTGAAGAACTGTGCGCAGAAACAAATGATTGTGAAATAATATTGGGGAATAAGAGAGAGCATCTTTAGCCTGGAAGCATGAAAGAAGAACATTGTGCTGAGTGAAAGGAAGCCGTACACTGAGATGAAGCCACACGTTCACTTTTCAAAACCAGGAAAGTACTTGAAAGGCATGTTTGACTGTACTGTGCATACGGTATGCTGCAGGGATGTTTAATACATCTATAGCTTATTCACTGGCGGAGATAAAGCAGCACTGATACTGTAGTTCTGTAGTGATGCGGCTCAGGTCCGGCGCGGCTCGAGCCGGTGGGAGAGCTGTGATAGGGTGCGCTGGTTGTCAATCACACTTATATGGCGCACGTAGCTCCACACGTCCTGATGGTTTTTACCTGCTACCTGAGGTGCTTCTTGATCTATTAGGACAGGACAGAGAGAAATGTATAGAGATTAGGTGAGTAAGTTTAGTTAAAAACATGGTTAGTTGTTCTATGACGGTTTAATATGACTTTAGATTTGATATATATATCATGAAGACAGAAGTGAGGTGTTCTGATTCAGACTGTCGAGCAACCATCGAGAACACCCTAGCAACTGCATAGCAACATGGCTAGAAGCACCTTAGAACAGCTCATCGGGCACATAACATGTCCCAACAACATTCGGTTTGTTTCAGAGATCCACAGTGCTTAATGTGATAGTTCACCCAAAAATAAAGATTCTCTTAACCTTTACTCAACTTCTTGTCATTTGAAACCTGTATGACTTTCTCTTTTCTGCAGAGCACAAAAGAAGATATTTAGAAGAATGGCACCACTTGCACTGGTTTTGCGTCCATACAATAGAAGTGAATGGGGTCCAGTGCCGTTCGGTTACCAATTTTCTTCAAAATATCTTCTTTTGTGTTCTGCGGAAGGAAGTCATACAGGTTTAAAATGACAAGAGAGTAAGTGAATGATGACAGAATTTCCTTTTTGGGTGAACTATCACTTTTAGTATTTTTCAAGCATCTGTACTTGATCAGTTTTTTGGGTACTATATAAAGCATATATCATCATTTCTATTTCACTTCACTTCATAAATAAATGTTTACATATTTTTAATACAAAGTTAAGTTGTGTCCACCTCTGTTTCTAAGTGACTTACTGAATGGCTGACTTCTGCAGTATCTCACGATTCGCACCGTGTTCGCGATCATTCTCTGAAAAACACAAAGACAAAATTCGAACACGTCTTACGTATTATTTAAATCTCAGTGATGGTAAGAAAGGAAAACTCACCATTTTCTCAAAGTTGACCAGTCTGTCAGTGAACGTTTTGTTCCCCTCGTGTGTGAATGTCATATCTGAAAGAAGAAATGTCAACATGTCGACCGGCATTTTCTTGACATCTTCAAATGTTACCATTCAACCTGTTTTTGTGCTTCCTTTAAATAAACATTTTTACTCAGAATATAATCTTTTTTATGACTTTACATAATGACTACACCACACAAAGCTTACAAAAATATTTAAACTATAGTCGATTATATGGATTCAGGGGCCAGATTCACAAAAATGTTTTAAGACAAAATATAAGATTGTTCTTAAGATAAATTATACTGTAGGAAGCTCATAAAAATGTTCCTTTATTTTTTAACATCTTTATTTTTTCATGAGAATAAAATGACTTTGTAAATCAATCTTGAGAATGTTTTTTATTTAGCTGCTTTAAGAAGTGTTATTATAGTTTTGATTTTAGGTTTATTTAGTTCAATTAATATTTTAAATTAGCTTTTATTTTTAGAACTTTTAGTTCTTTATGTGTATTTTAGTTAAAGTTTTATCAATTTTGGTATATGCTTTTGTCATTTTTATAATTGATGTGTTTATTTTTTATGTTGCTATATAATATTAATTAATTTCTATTTTAGTTTTATTTGAGTTTTTGTTTATTATTACAATTTTAGTTCTTTAAACTTATTTCAGTTTATTTTAGAGGCAACATTTACAATTTTCCTTTAGTTAAGTTTTCCCGATAATTTTTAGGTCAATATTTTATTTGATTTCAACGAACAGAGACGTCTTCAAAGTTTTGATTTGAGTAAACTAGAATAACCTTGTTCGGGAATACAAAGCATTCCTAACTTTTTTCTTAAATTACAGTTAAAGAAAGAATATGGCACAGTTAAGAAGACTTTTCTTCTTATGAATGTTTTGTGAATCCGCCCCCAGGTTGATGCTGTTGTTTCACTGTAGACAGTAGAAACACTTTCAGTTAAACATTTGGCCACATAAATGAATTGATATTTCTTTATTTATGAGTATGTCAGCTCTAGTATTCCAAGTGTGTTGACTAGTGTAGTGTAAAGCTCACCTTTAATCAGTAAAGGCATGAAAAGGGATGATGGGAGGTTCTAACTTGGCCATTGTAAGTCGGTACGCTCTGTGATTTCTGGAAGGATCCTAAAATGAGAGAACATACAGTATCTCTGATGTCCTCTGAAGAACACAACCCAGTTATATCTTACGGTTCGATGAAAAGCTTCTCAGTATCTGGACTTTTCCATACAGTATTTGACTAGAATGGAGACACTGGTGTTGTCACATCAGGCTGGTTTGGGATGCTCAAGTTTCTGTATATTAGTGTATAACTAGTGTATGAATGGTGAACAAATATGCTTACCATCAGGTTTTCAAACTCTCCATAAAACTTCTTAAACTTGCTCGGCAGTTTCTGTAAAAGAGAAACTGAATTTCAGTTGCTGAGTTCGACCGATGGATTCTTTGTTTCAGTACGAGGTTCAGTGCATCGAATGAGCTCTTACCTCCCACGTCTGATTTAGTCGACAGACGGCCGGATTTGCCAGACCCATGATAACGGCAAAGAACGAGTTCAAGTTCTTAAACTCTTTACAGCTTTAAAAGAGCAAACACATACTGCTCAGATTATCACAACATTTTAGAAACACTATAGGGTAGTACAGAATAGTGTACGACATTGACTTAAAAGAAGAGTTCACCCAAAATGTCTGGCATTTTTTACTCACTAACCAAACTGTGTTTCAAACCCGTATGACAATCTTGCTTCATGAAAAGAAAAATGCTTAGCAGAATGTGCTTTTGTGTTACACAGAAGAAACACATGAGAGTTTGAAACCACATGAGAGAAGTCACATCCCCATTTATGGTGAAATCTTTTTTAACTTTAAACAACCACATTCTCTATTGCAACACACATCTACATATAAAAAACAAGATTTTACTTTTAACACCATTAACTCTTTACCTGCCAGCATTTTAAAATCATATTCGCAAAACTTCCCGGCCGCTGAATTAAAAAAATATATATTTATATTAAATGAATATGCAAACATTTTTAACATATCAAAATAACAATAAGCCTCTTCTTAATTTTTTTTATTTTTGTCTATTTTTATATTAAATAAAATATTCTAGTTTCATTCCTTTTTATATTGACACTTGAATTTAAGTAGGTTTCATAAAAACATTTCAAATGAAAATGAACAAATATCATTTTAGTTTTAATCCAGATCAAATTCGAAAAGATGATTAAAACAGATATGTATTTGTGTTTGGATCTGTAGATGCTGCACTCTTTCAGAAGATGCGCAACAGCGCCTCCTACTGTATAACAATTCAAAGTATATACCGGATAAACTTGTCAGTGGCGGGGAAGCGTTGTGTCATTATAAATGACATCAATGGCAGGGAAAGAGTTACTTATTACACTATTAAAGGGAAACCACAACGAAAAATAGAAATTCTGCCACGGATTTAACTTCAAAAGCGCAGAATGTCAGTTACTATGCTGTCTATGGGCGGGAGTCAGAAAGCTCCCGGACCTCTTCAAAACGATCTTCATTTCTGTTCCTAAGATGAACGGATGTCCTAGTGTTGTCAATTGACTTAAGGTTGAGTAATCGTGGCAGAATTTCATTTTTCGACAGAGTTTTCCCTTTCGCAACACTGCTAAACCAAACGCCACGTCACAGGCATGCGCATTGATATGTTTAATGAGCGACAGAACCCGAGACTCACTGCGCTGCGATCTTGATGAACTTCTTGAGAAGCTGGACACGTTTGCTAAGTGTGGGACACAAACAAACCTCTGTGACCACCCACAGCTGGACCTCATTGAACCTCCGCAGGAACAGATCCAGATTAGCTGTGGTCTTCTTAAAATGCTGTCGCCCGAACGTGTGATAGATCAACTCATGCTGAAAGAAAAACAAGGCATTAATGTACGGTGCCTAAAGTGGTACAAACTGGTTTCCTAGTACCGTACTATTATTGATTCATCCTTTGCAGAGGCGATAGAAAACCTGAAAACACGAAGTGACCGAGAGCGAAGCAGAACTGTGTGTGTGTACCTCATGTACACAGTCGAAGAGTTCCCAGTCATACAGCGTCATGTGATGAGCCAGATCTTTAGAGCTCATGAGCTCAAACGTGGACATGGATCCTGCCGACGGACCCTCCTGCTCCGGCAGAGGAGTCTACAACATAAACATCTGAACGCTCAGTGTTTGCTGTTTGCGTGTTTAAAGCTGATGTGTGTTTTAAGAGCAGTCTCTCACAAACCAAAGAGTCCAGCTGATCTCTCGTGCAGACGAACAGACGAGCGTTAATGCTCAGTGAGGAGAAGATGGACACATCAGACGACTTCAGAACCTCTTTATCTGAGAAACACAAACACACTCAGTGTGAAATATGGTGAGAACACCATATATACCATAAGAAAGAACGGAGATCTCTTTATTATCTCAATCATTTTTCATAGACATAAAATACATAAATGAGCTGAAATGGAGAGAAAATGGAAACTGTGAAAGTGTTCTGCTTCTCTGATTTTGGTCCAGAGGAAAAAAACAGAAAGCACACAAATGTCCATAAGAGTGATATTTTTAAACTTGTAAATGCAACTTTTTTGCGATCCTTTGCATTAATTGTGTTACTCGAGCATGCAAAATGTGTGTGTGCGTGCGTGTGTGCGCGTGTTTGTGTTGGTGCGTGCATGCATGTTGTGTGTGTTCGTGTGTGCATGCATGTTGTGTGTGCGACGCTTGTGTGTGCGTGTGTGTATGCGTCCGTGTGTGCCTGCGTGTGTGCGCGACGCATATGTGCGTGTTTGTGAGCGTGTTCATGCAGGTGTGTAAGCGACGCGTGTGTGTGCGTGCATGCATGTGTGCGTGTTTTCACCTCCGGTTGAGCTGAGGTGGATGAGCAGAAGTTCCTCGCCTGACCCCAGTTTATCCGTAACCGCGGCGATGACCTCTCTGACAGACGCGGCGACAGGCACTCGTATGGTTGTGTAGGTGTGATCACTGCAGAACACCTTAAAGAGAACTGCAATGACAATATTTAAACAACAATAAACATTTAAAACAACGGACACACACTGATTGTTAAAATATATATCAAGAAAACATTTTATTATTATTATCAACACTTTTATTCATAATTATACTCATATGCCATTGTTATTGTTATACTGACTTCAGTATAAATTTTAGGTCATCAATTATAATTACCTGTATTTAAGTTATATTTGTACTGAAAAGAATAGGCCATAAGTAACATCTATAGCTCATTTCTTTCCTCTGTGTGACATAAAACAAACACTGAGTTTGATCACTTTGTGAAAAATATAAATGATATCGGCTATTCAATCAATTGGTGTTAAACTGGGCGGCAGGTATCGGTGCCCCCTGATGACTCACTCTCATCGGTGCTCCTGATTGGCTGTCGCTTGAGCAGTCTGTCGTTCCCCGGGCTGAACTGACGCAGCAGGACTTTGTGCTGAAATGACCGGGAATTAGTGCATATTAAAATGAAAGCAAAAACTGTAACATTCAGGATGATTTGTGTGAATTTTCACCTTCTTTCGAAAGGGTCTGTCGTCATCTGAACTGTTAATAAAGTCCAATAAAATCCGAGTTAAAATAAGTCAAACATATCTGTCGTAGTCTTGTTTTAAAAACCGTGGTCTCACTTTTGCTTCACGATCTTCTCTAGTCCAGGCAGATGATCCTTCAGAGCTGGAATGAGTCTGGAGTCTTCACACACCGTCACATAGAAATCCTGCAACGGCAGAACAGACCCACACATCTACACAGGTCTCTGGTTTGGGCTTGAACTAGATCATCTTGATTATAAGAATTGAATCCCAAACTTCTGAAAACATCCCCTGCGCGTGTCAGGAGAAGGTCCTGACCTGGAGGAAGTTAAAGGAGGCGTCCTCCTCTTGCAGGTGGTCTGTGTTAATGGCAGCCCACTGTAACACCAGACGAACGACTCTGCGTTTGTTATTGAGAGAGTAATCCATCCTCTCCTGTTCACTGCCCTGAGACGCCTGAGCGTGATAGGTGCACTGGTGCTAAGGACTTTAGAAATCAAAACGGCACTCATTCAATCCCATGGTGCACTGCAATACCGAGCGCACAACAGATATACGCTCGTCTGGCTGCTCGACACATTTCCTACTGTACACAACCGACATGTGACCAAAGCACAAAAAGCCGTGCCGAGGTGAAAGGATGGAGAACAACTCTCTGTGAATGTGTTTGAAAGGATATTGGGCCACGAGGAGAGGACACAGCTTACTGTTTGGGACAAAGACACCGTGCATAAGTAAAAAGTCATCCATAGCGGGATCTAGAGAGAGATGGAGGGAGAAGGACATATTAATTAAAGTTTTAATATTTAAATATCAAAAATTTTACTTCATAATACTTGTTTTAAATAAAAGGGTTGAGGGTTGGTAAAGACATTCATGATTCTGAACCTGATTCTGTGAATTGAGAATCGAGTTTCATCGTGTCCAGAAGATGTTCCAGAATCTTCTCCGGAGTCCCTGACATCACAGTGTACCTGTGGAAGAGATGATATGATGATACACTTTCACATGTCCTAATGATCGATGCTGGCACGCGTTAAAACTGACAGAAGAAGAGAAATGTACTTGAGAGGAGAAGAGCTGGAACCTCTGCTGTTACTCTTCTCCAAAACTAACACATCCTCCTCATGTTCCTTCAGACGGACCGTGTTTGCCTCCACATCCTAAACTCACACACACACATTTATATATATTGTATGGCTAATGGTGATTATAAATAAAAAGCTGTCAAACAATTAATCGCATCCGGAATTAAAGTTTACATAGTATATGTCTGTGTACTGTGCATATTTAATTTGTATTTGTAAGCGAATCACATGAAACATTTGTAAGGTGTTTCTATAACTGTTGTAATGTATTGGTGTCATTTAGCATCACCACCAGTAGATGGAGACTCACACTTATTTCTATATTCTAATACACGAGATCTATGTCTTTTTATCCCAACTCATATGATTAAACACTTATTTATTTACGTATTCTCTGAACCAAAAATAAAATTGATAATACACTCCTTGTAACATTCATATACGTACATTAGTAACCTGACTATTTTAGTCATAAACTACAGCTTTACTTTAAAGCGATAGTTCACCCAAAAATAATAATAATCATCATTTTCTTTACATCATTGACGCTTGTCATTTCAAACCTGTATGACTTTCTTTCTTCCGCAGAACACAAAAGAAGATATTTTGAAGAATGTTGTTAACTGGCACCCATCCGCTTGCATTGGTTTTGTGTCTAAACAATAGAAGTGAACGGGTGGCGCTGCTGTTCGGTTACCAACTTTCTTCAAAATATCCTCTTTTGTGTCTTTTGTGTTTGAAAGTCATAAAGGTTTGAAATGCAAGAGGATGAGTAAATGACGACAGAATTTTCATTTTTCCAGTAATGTTGGAGGATTAGACAAACACACACATACGGACAAAAACCGATGCCAAAGGAGGAAACAATAAGATGATAATGATAATTACCATCATTATTATTGATAATTATGCTGATCGTACATAAACGACACCAAATCGTATAATAAAGTTCTCTGAAGAATGTTTCTAGAAGAACCGTATTCTTGATGCACACATTGTAAATAATGACCCCTGACCCTGAGGATCCTGTTGAAGTCTTCTTTGTCCACCCTGAGGAAGTGGCAGTTGTCTTCTCTCAGTACAATGGAGGCGGCCCGAGGTGCATCATTCACCAGAGCCAGCTTGCCAAAGTCATCTCCCTCATGAAGTGTGCATACTACACCCTGCAAACACACAACATCTCCAGCTTACTGATGTGCGGATCTGCTAATGTGTTGAAAATAAATTCATGCAAATCACATTGACGATATATACAGTAAATAACATATTTCCTCAGGAGGTATAAACTGACAGTTGTGTTACTGTCCTAAAATCAAAATGAGGAAAAATCTTGTGTCATATTTTTGGTATTCTGAACAGCACTATTATTAGGACGATTCAAAGCGTAATAATGTGTGTTCAAAGTATTATTACTTAAAGAAAACCATTTGGCTGAAAAACTCTGTGTGGCTTAACCAACCATAGCTATTGCATTATTGATAAAAGTGGGATTATCTTTCTTGCATTATCACATAATAAACACTGAACCGTTGTGTTGAATGTGAAGCATTATCACAGACCTTCCCATAGATGACCACATTAACAGAGCCCTTCAGGATGATGTACCAAGACGTCCCCTCCTCCCCCTGATTAAACACTACAGGAACAAAAGAAATCAATAATGAAGACAAAACAAGTCGATTATAATCCCCAGAGATCACACATATTAGACATAATCCGGGATTATCACATTGAAACTCGGTAATGGTTTAAATCCATTTAGCATGTCTCGTCGGGTTTGATTTGTGAGGAATAAAGAGCTGTAACGTTGACACTTACACACCGTGCCTGCTTTCGCATGAGACTCGAAGATTAAAACCCCGGCTAATTCCCTCTTCACCTAAAGAGAAAATAACAGAATCTCTACTGTATTATCAACACAACAACTGAGCATACACTATTTCACCTTTATATGAGACAACTTCGTATTTTAAATAACAAATTGTTCTTTTTATAGTTCTGGTATAATTCTGTGATGCTTATTATTGTGGTGATATTTATTTTCATGTGGCATCGATGTTTTAGTGTATATTTGAGTTTATATCATTATTCACGATACATCGGCATATTGCAAATAAACAAAAACTGTCAAAATTGTACATATTTTAAAAATTATTTTCCAATTGAAGCGATGATGGGCGACTAAATCTGGTTCTTGAGGACAGAATTAGTCATAAAAGACAAAAAACATCAAATATACACTTATGAAGTTTTGGGCGACTCATTTTTAGTAAAACGGTTGTTTTGAGCTCAGTTGTTTGCCAGTACATTGTCATTTTTGTGTACGAGTAATAATACCAAAATGTTTGAAAAAAATATTATTTTAGCACTGTTAATGGTAAAAGAAATGTGATTTCCGTGATCATTTTAAACTTAAAAATTAAAGCCAAAAACTTTTTAAAATTTGTTATGAACATAGTTTTCTTTCCATGCATGAAACATCATAAATAGGTGACCCCCATCGGTTTTATTCTCAAGATAAAATGTCAATTCTTGTATACATAAAAAAGAGCAATAAATACATTCTGAACAACATCTTCCTTTATGTTCCGCACAGGAGTGATCAAATAAATGGATGTAAGAGGACTCACAGTGGTGGAGAGATGTGATAAGGCCTTAATATGCAGCAGCTCCTCATAAATGATCTCTAAGTCATCTGATGTCCTCTGTCCAGGCCTGCAGTGAAGACAATGATGTCACGAACCTGGAACTTATTCTGACATTTTACAAAGTCCTGAAATAACTTTCAAAAGGGCATCTCTCCTTCAGGGCTTAAGACATTGTGGGAAAGTTCAGAGGAAAGCAGCCAAACAGAGATCAGGATCAGATCGCTTTATAACGCTCAGGGAGACGTATAATCACTCAAATTTTAAGGCGAGAACGTACTGTTTCTGCAGGATCATTCGCAGATGGGCGTCGGGTCCGATCTGAGAGAGGAGGACGAGGGTGTCCTGCAGCTCTTCGTCACTCTCTTTCTTTTCCTCTTCGTTGGGACGAGGGGCGTCCTCCGTTTCGTCCTCCAGGAAGCGATAGAAAATATATTTATCTTGGAAGCTCAGCTCCTGATCCACTAAAGAACACAGACAGGTCAACTGATAAAAAATATCAAATGAAAACAAATATTACAGGGACAGAAATGGACATAAACATTTACAATTCTAAACACTCTTCAGACTCATTTCAGGCATTCTGTCGTCATTTATTCACACTCATGTCGTTGAAAACCTGTATATGACTCTTTCTTCTGTGGAATACGAAAAGATATTTTGAGGAATGTCTCTGTGGTTTTGTGTCTATCGGAGTCAATGGGGTCCGAAGTTGTTTGGTGAACAAGTGGTCTCCGAAATAACTCTTTTGTGTTCTGCAGAAGAAAGTCATACAGGTTTTTAAAGACGTGAGTGTAAGTACTTTTTTGTGTTTGGGTAAACGGTTACACAACAGGTCATAACGGGGGGTTGAACACGTCTACATTCGCACCGTGGTTTAAAACTCCCTCCTCCAGCAGCACCTGCCACATGCCCACAGCCTGAACACGAGA
Source organism: Triplophysa siluroides (assembly GCA_006030095.1). NCBI lineage: Eukaryota > Metazoa > Chordata > Actinopteri > Cypriniformes > Nemacheilidae > Triplophysa > Triplophysa siluroides. The sequence continues at coordinate 2,546,547 of VCII01000094.1, read as the reverse complement.
GTGCACACAGGAAGTGTGCTGCAACAGCCAATCGACAAGCTCCGTTCCCATGCAGCACTGCCTGCATCACACGCGTGCAGAAAACATGTTACAGGTAATACAAACAAAATACAAGTATACAAAAAATACCAATACAGTCTTTGCTGTAAGAAGCTTTTATAAGAATAGAAAACTCATATTAATATATGCAGTACAGTAAATATATTTATATACGTATATTATAGCCGCAGAAAACTTTAAGAGACGATTACGGAGACCTGCTTTTATAAGGTGCTATTTAGGTACTATTTCATTCGGCGAACTACTACAATATTTCTTCCCAATTGTAAACAAAAATATTGTTTCTGTTTGCATTTATTTAAAGAAAATGAAAACTGGAGGAACAGGTCAAAATAACAGAAAATATGCTGATGTATTTTTCAGACCTCAAATACTGCAAAGAAAACAAGTTCATATTCCCTTATAAGCAAAGCAACTGTAATATTTGTATTTAGTAAAAGTCCAAAAAGTATTTTTATATGATAACCTGTTTTTTCAAATAAAAATGTGGAATGGTCTCTTAAAAGTGATAGTTTCCCAAAAATGAAAATTCTGTCATCATTTACTCACCCTCAGATTGTTCCAAACCTGTATAAATGTATTTGTTCTGATGAACACAGAGGAAGATATTTGGAAGAATGTCAGTAACCAAACATATCTCATCCCCCATTTACTACCATAGTGGGGAAAATAAATACTATGGGAGTCAATAGGGAACGAGGTCTGTTTGTGATGACACAATTTTCATTTTTGGGTGAACTATTCCTTTAACTGTTTCCGTGGCTGTATATAAATACAATACAATATCAATATAAAAACATGAATGATAGGTGCATTTACTGTTTTTAAACGACATATTCAATATTTACAGTACAAAATAATATAAACGCGTTCATATAAAAATATAACTAATTACACGAATATTAAATGGGCATTAAAGTAAACATTGGGAGTTCTTTAGGCACTTACCTGTATGACTTCAGGTGGTATTTTCTGTCTCTGATCATGTGAGGCGCTCGGGACAGGATGGTGTTTCTAAACACTTTACCTGCCCGCAGAATCTTTTCTGATGGCACCTGAGAGACAAACAGAGACACACCGCTCAACACACGCCACCAGTCGGTTAGCTGTCAGGCTGATGGTTGTTATACCTGTGTAATGGATTTGGGGTGAAGTTTGGTGGGATTTTGTAAAAATGATGTCTGGAAAACAAAACACAAACACGTACAAAAACAGGAATGGAAGGAGATCCATGTGCGGCAACAGAACGTACTTCAATCCCTTTTTAAAATGTTAACGATATAATAAATATCAATAAACATCGAGAAAAACTGGCTGACATTAAAACATAATAAATGACAGCTGATAAAACAAATTTCAGGCCGAGCTACTGTCATGCAGTCTACTGTAACAACAGACTCCCGATGTAAATCAATGTCAGCACATGACGGTCTGTTGAGCTTTGGAGCGTTTGTGAGCTGCGTTACATAACAACTGAACCTTCTGAAACAGCATCGTACAAAGTGCGAAAAAAAGACGGTAAATATGACAAACAGGGTTGACAGGTTGTTTGACAGTGAAGGACAGGAAATGACCCGTGAGGTCAGAGCAACAGAAACCGGACAATGGGAAGAGGACGCCAGAGTCACTTGTTTATGTTTACATGGGTTCTGGTGGGGGGATGCTGGGAAGGAAGGATGTAAAATCACAACTGACGCACATAGGAGAAAGGATAAGAATCTCGGTCTTTCGTAAGTCACTCGAGTACATTTAACCGCATCAAACACTCTCAGTATCAAACACGTGTGTGTAGAGGAACACTAGATCTATCCACACATGTATCAAAATAAACCAACAGGATTACGACAAAATCTGAGGATTTAGAGGAGGTGTAAACACAAACCTTTTTTAAGTGTTTGAATGATGATCCAGGAGAGCTGTTGCTCAGGTTCTCTTTGTCGGGCATTCCTGTAAAAATAACATGAAGATCATATTTTTAACACTTATCTTTTGATGAAAATACTCTGCATGATCAATCTTAACGTGTGTAATCTTCAGTAATGGGTCCTGAGGGGCGACAGGGGGCCAGGCCGGGTCATCATCCACACATGAAAAGCTTTCTCCATCACAAACAACAAACCATTCAGACCTCAGCCCTGCAGTCTTAGCTTAAATAAAACAACAAAAGCTTTAGGCACATTAAATGCTTCAGCAAACAAGATGATTCTTCGGCTTTGCCAATACAGATTTCCAAACACTGCTTGCCAAGAAATGCAATAATAAAGTGAGATTCTTGTATGTACAAAGAGTCTGACATCCCTGACAACCAACCCATTCTCATCCATTGCGTATAAATAACACGCCTGTCGCAATATCGTGGAATACGTACGCTAAAGTTCACTTTTGCGTGCATACAATACGCCTATTTTTAATAAACAATTTTTCGAATGGGTCGTGTAACTTTGTCGCATTTAAGTTTAGCCAAGTAACGGTTCTACCACTAGTAACCCAAAAATAATACTGGTTTGCTAAAAATCTTGTTCGCTAATGTAATTTACTTGTTATTTCGTTTGCTTGTTTGCAGAAATAATCGACGCGGATGTGTACCGGAAGTTAAGTTTGGGCCACGAAAGCGTGCATGCGCAGTTACGTTTGTTTATGTTGGTTTGCTTTGAAACGTCTATATTTAAAATATCTTCTTCATGTTTCATAGAAGGATATTCACACAGTTTAGAAAGATACGAGGTTGTGTACATGATGACAGAGGTTTTGACTTACTATCAGCGTTCGGGCCGCTCTCCATAACACCATAGGGAGGGACCAGAAGACCAGCCATACAGTGACGATACTTCTGAAAAACATAACAGACGGCACAAATGCCATCATATATAAATAAAACAACCTAATGAAACTTATTGATAATAATCTCCAATCGGTATAAAGTCAACATGAAATCAAAATGATTAGAATCATAAATACAATACATGCTGCTCATTTTACGGTGTGTGATTTCTCAGAGCACATTTATAAGAGTAAAAAACATATTTGGCTTCGTAATCTTTTATCAATCCTCTGAAACCACTTTTATTTGACATTATGAAGCCCTCTTTTTTATGCCCCTCTCCTCAATCCTGATGGATGAAATCAAGTCCAACGCTGTAAAACCGAATAAGTTGGGAGACTCAAAAATTTGAGGTAATCAGTTACATAAGTCTTTTAAGTTATGATGTTCCCAATTTTAAATAAGCAGAACTATCAAGTTTTGAGTTCTAAATGTGACCTTGGATCACAAAACCAGTCATAAGTAGCACAGGAATGTTTGGGGAAATGGCCAACAAAACATTGTATGGGTCAAAATGATCGATTTTCTTTTATGCCAAAGACCATTAGGATATTAAGTAAAGATCATGTTCCATGAAAATATTTTGTCGTAAATATATCTAATCTTTATTTTTGTGAGTAATATGCTGTGCTAAGGACTTCATTTGGACAACTTTAAAGGCGATTTTCTCAGTATTCAAATTTTTTGCAGAGAAGATTCCAGAGAATTTTTGTATCTCGGCCTAATATTGTCAGATCATAACAATGATAATCATACAATCATACATGGAAGGCTTATTTATTCAGCTTTCAGGTGATGTAAATCTCAATTTTGAAAAATTGACCCATAAAACTGGTTTTGTTGTCCAGGAACACAAATATCCAAAACAAATGGACGTTCATCATTGACTTTTTCCTTTCTAAAAACTCATAAAAGAACAATTCATTTCAAAATGTACTCTCTTAATGCAGTCTCACGCAAAGCATGCTGGGAACTGAAATGCATTCTCAACAAATCGTCTTGAATTAACTTGTTTAAATTAAGTTAAACTAACTCAAAAGTAAGTTAGTTAAAGGAACTCAAAATATCTCAGTTAGTACAATTTTTTATATAAAATTACGTTTACACTACTTTAACTATTGAATTACTTTGAACATTCGGGTCGACGGCGCACCCTACAACTGCTCTATAGAAAAATGTCACAACATGGAGGTAAAATGGGTTACAAATGTTGTTTTGTGATGCGTTAAAGACATCTCAGGTCAAAGGGTTGGTCATTTATGATTCATGGATGCACACACACACACATCTACTCAATGTTTTGTAAAAGCCAGTCATCTCTGTAACAGAAGTGACAGCATGTGCCTTTCCTTCATTAGATGAACAAGACCATAAACACATCATATTAACATATTAACTGAGTCTGTTACTCTGTATAAGCCATGGCAAAAGTAACATGCTGAATGTTTGTGTTACAGATGTGATTGAAACCTTGAGAGAAATGTGCATCACTTCACCATCAGATGATAAAACAGGTGCAACAATCATTGAGGGGCGAACCTGAATCCTAGACCAGAATATCAGAGAGTGAGGTCAGTTCTTTTGCCCTGAGCCTGTACCACCTAGCAACCACTCAGAACACCCTAGCAACCACCCTTTGAGATGCAGCTCAGGGAAGCAGTATGAGAGTGTAGTGTCTGTGTAATCTCTTTACTCAAGTCTGGAGAAGATTATGTTAAACCTATATTAAACCTTCTGATTTACAGATCCAACAGCGCATATACTGTATAGAGGTCACACACATGAGCATGTCACACAAATCTGAAATATTACTGACACACATCGCTTGTAACACCATCCTGTATAGGTTTACTATCATTTTAAACACCTACAAGAGACCAACACTATTAGTACAATAAATAAAAACATACTGTAGGCAGACAGACAGACAGACAAACAGACAGACAGGCAGGCAGGCAGACAGACAGACAGACAGAAGTGCTATTGAGGCACTTACGCAGGTTTACTGATGGAAAAGAGCTCTAGTGCACTTTACGTTGCTTTGAACACAAGACACAAGAGAGATTAGAGCCCATTTAGCATTGAATTGAAGAGCAGTAAGTCCTGCTTGTCCATCGAGGTCATGTAATCTGTTTAAGAGTCCATAACAGACCTAAACTGATTGGTACGTTCATAAAGACCATATTCAATAATACCATCGAGTTCTGCTCTGACCCATCTGACCTGATACAGAACACAAAACAATAAGCCAACCTCACACACCAATCAGTAAGAAAGAAAAATCCCTCGAGATATCATTCATATCATAAAATATTACTCCTTGACATTAATGGTGCAAATAGAAACGGTTTCCTATAGATATTTCTCCTGATAAAAGACCCCAAAATCTCACAAATGTCTCCGTTGGAGTTTCAGATGAGATCTCAATAGCGTCACAAAGCCAAGTCTGCCAAGTCAATATTGACTCAATATAAACTCAAACATTTTATTCATCATCAGATTATTACAATCCAGATTTTCTATCAATCCATTTTACTAATCTATTTTCTTCATGGATTTAACCAATTATCTTATTACAAGTATTTTAAAAACATCTGAGATTAAGATACTTAAATGAAACGCGACTGAGAACCGAGGTCATTCTAGTTGTCTAAAATTAAAACTTTGAAAACGTTTCTTTTTATTTAAAATAAAATAAAATGTTGTCCTAAAAATTATTGAAAAAGCTTAAAAAAAACGAAAAATTTAATTGTTGCCTCAGAAATAAACTGAAATAAGTTTAAGGCGCTAATTTTTTTATAATAAACAAAAACTACAAATAAAAATATTAATCTTAAATAGCAACATAAAATATAAACAAATAAATAATAAAATGACAAAAGCAAATAACAAAATTGCTAAAAACGTAACTGAAATGAACATAAAAAACTAAAAATCAAAAATTAAAGCTAGTTTAAAATATTAATTAAATAAATAAAACTATAATAACTCTTCTGAGAACTCGGTCAAATCTCCTGAGCTGTAAAAGAGCCATTACATTTTCCTCTAAAACTCCTTTTAAAGTCAAGAGGATACTGAATTTGGGTTCAGAAACATCAAATCTTTGAAAGGGGTTAAATCAATTTTGTTTGAATGTTTTGGTGCCATTAAATAAATCTCAGTGACTAGTGCCAGACAGATCCATTAAGCAGGACACTTGAGACAGTTAACACAGGTTTTCTCTGCTGCAGATGTGAGATGTTGCTCTGTGGGGAATACAGGTCTCTCTCAGAGAGAAGCAGTCATTATCTGTGATTGATGCTCCCATAAATCACTACAACCTAACCTAATATGTCATGCGTCCGTCGATAAGTAAGATTGATATGCCGGAAAGTGAGTAGAGTGCTCCAAAATGTCACAGACATCCTATACAGATATAAAAACGTTTATGTTGTCAGTGCATTAAATACAAACAATCATGTCATATTTTGTTATCTAATGCAATGATCACAGAGTGTGCATTAAACAATGTCAAACGTTTGGACTTACTTGACTGAAATGATTCTCATAATCTTATAAAACCTGTGCTTGAATATAATTGTGCCAACACATTCCTTTATTTTATTACAAAACTAAAATAAGACTGTTTGATAAAATGACAAGAAAAAATTTCAGCAAAATTATAGACAGAGAGTGAATACACAACTAAGTGAAGTTTGATCTTTTGGGATTTTTGAACTAATTCCAGTTGAAACATCCATTGTTTTGATAAGTGTATCGTTGAATATTCTACGTAGAACCTTTGAGCAGTTAGACTGATGATGAACACAGAAAGAAAAATCCTTACAAACACAATACATCCATGACTGATATGCGTGGTCAATTATTCAATAAATAATCGAATTATTACATTTTATCACCGTGTTTCTGTGCTGGTGTCAGTCAGTAAGTGATGATCAGGTTTTTAATTCTGGACTCATTGTTGGATTTAAAACAATTATACAGAAATCTGTGACATGCTATGTGCAGGCCTGGTGATGAAATATACAAGTATAAAGACAGACTGAACAGTATTAAGACTTAAATTCACAAGTGAATATCTGTTAGCTGAACACAGACAATCTGCTCTTACTAGTGGTTTCCATGGTGATGCAAAATTTGGGAGTAATGTGTCTTAAACAATCATTCCTTGTGTCTCATCACTGGACCTGATGGACACCCGTGAGAGGTGAGAATAAAAGCTTGAAGTGTCTACATTTCCAAATACTTTCTTCTTAGTCTAATGAATAAAGTCATGTATTCAGTACGTCATTTGTAGGTAAAGTGTTAACACCGTGCTGTGTGGTTTGTTTGGGGTGGGTGGGACCTGTTTGTCCAAACAATGAGAAATTATGTGTTTGAGAGAAAATAATGAATCAGAATATGCATTTGAATACCGTTTTTTTCTTTGTTAATGCTGTGGTTTTATCTTTTTTTGGTCATTTGAATTTTAGTTTGAGACACCTTTTAAATTTGTGACATTTTTTTGTGCATGTGCGCTAATGGCCAAATGTTTTTTTTTAATTAGTTTTAAATATTTTTTTAGGGCTGTCAAAATATTAATTGCAATTAATCGCATCCAGAATAAAAGTTTGTGTTTACATAATATATATCTGTGTGCTGTGCATAATAATTTTGTGAAAAAAACACAAACTTTTATTCTGGATGCGATTAATCGCAATTAATATTTTGACAGTCCTATTTTTTTTATAATTGTTTGACACATTGTATGCAATAATGGCCTAAATTATGCACAAAGAGCAATACAACATGACAAAATTACCCACAACCCCCTGAAGCTTTAGTGGAGAGCTGTGATTGGAGGAGACATGATAGCCTAGAGATGCTTAGTCAGACTACAAACAAACATAAAGACAGGGCCAAACATATTTATCAAGTCTTCATATAGTATAAAATACATTTAATCTGCTAATGGCCATATGCTTAAAAACATTTTACGGAGACAAATACAGTCACATACAGTTCTTCACACATGTTCAGTGTAGACTAGAGATATAGTAGATGTTCATTCAAGCTGAAGTGAGTAATGAAGCATGCTCAGGGTGTGTGAATATCTCAAGAAAACTCTTATATAACCCTCCTCTACAAATAACCCAAGCTACAGGAGACCAAAAACAGCAAAGATTATCAGCAGATTAGAAAAGACAGATCAGTTCACTATATTCAGTATACGTCTGGATATTTATGATTCTGCTCTGGAAGAACCATCATTTCAACCAAACAGCCAGTCATACAAAAAGAATATACAAAAATGACTTAGAATTAGAATAGATTATATCTATGAAGATGTAAAAAATCACCTGTAAATTTATAAAGATGTCACTAAAGTGTCTGTATGTTTGAGCATCCCGACAACAGTCTCATAGGCACAGTCACTTGGGTCGGTTTAGGGTCTGTTTTCAACCCAACGTAGATGAGGTAGTGTTCTAAACCATTTTCTTTACTACTTCTGTCACATGTGGTGCATAAACTACAAACTTTAAAGAGATCTCGTGTGATTCTCTGTCCGAGTCTGTCTTTGTCTGAGAAGGACTTCAACTAACTCCTCATCACACACAAATAAGTTGAGAATGGTCAGAGTTTTGGAGTATAATGAAATTGGATGTTTAAATTGATTCATTAAAACTGACTTTCCAAGCATCACGATTTTACGGAGATAAAGCAGATTGCATCTGAATTAAAACAGAGACGGAACATATTAATAGGAAATTAAATCATTCTTCACCAAATAAGTCATCATTGTGGAGATGTTTGTGTTAACTGGAGGAGCTGACCAAAGACAAGCCAAACTACACTTAGCACACAGAACCAATAAAAGTGTCCCATCACCATGACAACTGCATCCTGCTTGGAGATTATTAGTGTTTTTTAACATTTTTACTTTAAAGATACAGGAATATTTTCATCATCTGCAAAGTCTGAATATTAATACACATTCTTCTTTAAACTGTATGTGAACAATAAGAAATCTCTTAAAAGAACTGTGATGGTGCTGTAAATCAATAAAGATATTAGATAGAAAAAAATCATGGTACTTTAATTTAATGTTAAATACTTACAGTCGTAATTCTATTTTTTCTTCCAAAAGCAAAGGGGTAGGTAAGAGGTATAAAACCTTGTATTAGGCAAATTAGTATTCATTTTTATTATATTTTTATATAATATAAATTACTATTATATTTTAAAATACATATTTTTTAATGGAACATAGTAACTGTCTTAGTAGTCTTACAATTGTCTCCAGTAACCTGTGATTCATTAAAATATTTACAAAACGTTCTGGATGAACCCTACAGTGAAGTGATAATTATTCAGGTTGTAAATCTGAAAGTATGTTTCTGGATGATCCAGTTGGCCAGTGTTCAATTATCGGGAGATGAAAGCCACATCAAACCACACAGACACCTCAAAGAGAGGCTGGTGCACACTTTGAAGGAGCTTCTGAGAAAATGAGGGAAAGATGCAACAGAAGATGTCATTACTCAAAAACGAACCATGTGAAAGTGAGTCTGGAGCCAAAACGCACAATAATGACACAGCTGCTATGCGAGAAAAACTTTGTGTCCGATGAGATCAAGATACAGTAAAGCTGTTTGTTTGAGCAAGATTCAAAGTGATACGTGTAGCGTTAATCTAACACAGCCCACGCCTGCAAAAACATACCTGCAGTGAAATACAGAGCTTTTATCAACAGAGACGACACAACTTCAACACTAGAGAGAGAGAGAGAATATTATTATTATAATTCCGTGTAACCTGAACAGCCCCGGAGGAATCTGCCTGGAGTAATGAACCAAAATCACACAACCTATTGAGCATAAACCTCTATAATAAAGCAGAACAGCTGTCCAATGGTGCCGCTAAATAATGTGGACATTAAAATATTATGGACAGATATTTTATGGCCATAAACACACAAAAATATTGTAGTTGAACATTTCCAGACAGACAGCTCATAACAACGCTTTACACTGTATGTGAATCATAGATTCACGAATTCCCTTAAAATGACACACACACACAAACGTATCTCCCTCTTATATCTTTCAAATAAAGTGATGCACTGCACTGAATTATTCACACAGATGACATAACTCTCCAAGCCATTCTGAGCAGCGTCTACTCTGTTCTCTCTCTCACAGTGTCACACTATATTACAATCTAAGTGAAGACCTATTATGTCAGAAATGAAAATCTGTAACACACACACACAGTCCCACACAAAGTAGTGCGTATTGCATCCTGACTACAAATCTCACGGGGGAAAGAAAGAGCAGAAGAATGGAGCACCCTTAAAAAAGAGCCACGAACAGCATCATGTGGGGAAAAGGTCAAAAGAAGAAAAAAGGATGAGAGTAAACGTTCAGACACTTACCTACAGTGATGACCTCCCCATGAGTGTAAGACGCTGAAGCAGTCAGGACTACACTCGCTCTCTCTCTCTCTCTCTCTCTCTGTAGCTTCTAGTGTCTGATACAGAGAGCCTTATTTAAGATGTTTAACTGTCTCTCTCTCTCTCTCTCTGTGTGTGTGTGGTCCGAGCCAACGAACGCGTGCATAACAAGAGCCAGAATGTGTCTGATTGCGTGTTAGGAAGATTGCTGATGTAGTGGGTGTGTGTGTGTGTGTGTGTGTGTAAGGCTGAATGGGCAGCTAACCCCCCTTCCTTTTAGAGTGGAATGGTTGCTAGGCGATTTGAGTACTCCAATCATCATGGTCTAATGACTACTGACTGCACATACACACATACTCAAACAAACTGTCCAACTATTTTTCTTTTTGTCTAAGGTCACAGAACTATAGTAATACTTAGTAATAATTAGTAATAATTTAGAGTTAAAACCTGCACACAAACTTTCACATTCACACACGTTTTTTCCAACCAAGCTAAAGGTATCACGACAAATAACGCAAGCTACAGGAGACCAAAAACAGCAAAGATTATCAGCAGATTAGAAAAGACAGATCAGTTCACTATATTCAGTATACGTCTGGATATTTATGATTCTGCTCTGGAAGAACCATCATTTCAACCAAACAGCCAGTCATACAAAAAGAATATACAAAAATGACTTAGAATTAGAATAGATTATATCTATGAAGATGTAAAAAATCACCTGTAATTTATAAAGATGTCACTAAAGTGTCTGTATGTTGAGCATCCTGACAACATCTCATAGGCACAGTCACTTGGTCGGTTTAGGGTCTGTTTTCAACCCAACGTAGATGAGGTAGTGTTCTAAACCATTTTCTTTACTACTTCTGTCACATGTGGTGCATAAACTACAAACTTTAAAGAGATCTCGTGTGATTCTCTGTCCGAGTCTGTCTTTGTCTGAGAAGGACTTCAACTAACTCCCATACACAAATAAGTTAGAATGGTCAGAGTTTTGGAGTATAATGAAATTGGATGTTTAAATTGATTCATTAAAACTGACTTTCCAAGCATCACGATTCACGATCACATCATGCCTAAAAATGATCTGTATTTTATATCTATTACATCTATAGCTTTTCAGATATAAAAAAAAAAAACACAATACAGTAAATAAATTAAATTAAATGCAATGCAATTTAATAAATTAATATGTTCTATGAACTTTACAATACAATAAATGGATGTTCGCTGATCTTCACTTTACAGTTCACAATGTTTCTAAAACATATAAAAACGTAAGGGCAGCTCGAGGAAATCACCGTTATCATTGAAAATAATCTTAAACAGCCAAACTATTGTTTAAGTGTCCCGCAAGGGATGATTTTCTGACCCCTTCACATCCTTATAAAGCCAGCTGACCCCCCTCACGCTCAAAGAGTATAAATCCTTCAACCATAAAATCAATACATCTAGTCGAAAACTTTAAAGGCTCATATAGCGCGAATATGTGTTTTTTTTTGGTGTGTTATAAGTTGCCCATGTATTAGACACGTAAAATTGCAAAAATTAAAGTGTCTGAACAAATGATGCATTCTATCTAAAGCGAATGCTCACACAGACCTGCCTGAACGCCTCGTGTAACCACACCCCCACAAATCTACGTCAGTTCTTGGTCTGATTTGACTAAGACCGCCACATGTATACACAAGTAAGGTGGTGTACCTGTCAGTACAATTGAAGAGGAACCTGATGTTCCAAATATGGTAAGAGGCGTTACATTTCCATCACACGCTTGCAGTATTCGACCAATCACTACGCACTGGTTAACTGGCCAATCATAGTACACCTCACCTTTCAGAGCAATGAGCTTTGTAAAAATCTACGCGTTTCAGAGAGGCGGAGCAAAGAGGAGATACAAACATGCCCGGTATGTGAAAATACAGCTTATGAACCTTAAATCTTATAAACACATTGCATTACATCTAAAACAAACCATAATATTGATTTTAGCCGTGTCATATCACCCCTTTAAACAGAAATACTGGAGCAGCAATGAGACGTAGAGTTTGTGCAGCGGGTTCCATTGAGAGCCAGGAGCTCTGTGTGTTTGTGTCAGATTAAAGGCCAGCTGTCCTTCTGTAAAGACACAGAGACACACGGCTTCAAACAAACATCACAATCACCCAGCACGCGGCTGCAGGCTTTGAAATAGAAATGAGTTACTTACAGGTGCTGCTGGTTTTTGCCAAAGCTCTCTTTTATCTCACATCCAGTTTCCCTCAAATGCCAATGATCAGCCAGAACAGGAACACGCTGTGTTACTTATACCATCATTATATGATTCATTAATGATAATTATACATAAACGGCATAAATTAGACCTGCATTTTGCCATTTAATATCAGACAGTTTTTCAGTAGTCTGTAATCTCTTTCGCTTCTTCATAATCCCCAAGAGTGGTTTCTTCATCGTCCTCTACATGATTTATATAACATGTCCTTGTAAGACATCTTCTGACAGCAGGGCATTTGATGCCGGGTGATGAACAAATGCTCGACTGGATTATCTTCCCATAAAAATCTTTACCTTAATCTTTACTGTTTTGGAACAGCATTTCATCACAGATATCTGATTACAGTCAGTTCTCAAAACAAAAGCTAAATAAATACAAATAATGAGTTATCAACCTGTTACTTTAACGTATGTCTTTCTAGCTAATTTTTTTTTTCCTTTTTTCTTAGAACATAGAGAACAGCAAGAACAGCGGATGAATGATAGTGTTTCGGATGCTAGCCCTAACACTTTTGCAATTTGACATCTCATGTGTGTGCGTTGTTATTGTTGTGTGCAACCTGATGTGGGTGGGATGTGAACTTGGTCATGGGAACCTGCCCGTCCCAAACCCCCTGAACACACAGTGTCTCTCTCTTTTCCTGTTAGTCAGCTCTGTGGGCATCCCACCCAATGAACCAACATTATACTTTAAATATACAACAGATGTATAAACAGACACACCTCTCGCTCCCAGCGGACATGTGAATAAATACTACAATTTTACAGACCGAATATACAGCCACAATCATTGATCTTTTGTGAATGCTCGGGGGGTGTAAATGGTCATGAGAAATAAGTTTATGACCGGGAAAAATCTTCTCTGTCATTGAATTAACTAAATTCAGTGAAATCACCATAATCAGCACAGTAAAGTCTGACTGACAGCCATTGAACAGTTATTGACAAACTATTTCTAATTTTTCTTAAAGGTCCAATGTGTTATTTTTTGGAGGATATATTGACAGATATGGATATAATATACATTACTACTGTATGTCTTTAGAGGTGTAACACTGTAAAAAATGGTTTGTTATTTCAACTTAAAAAAGCAAGTCAAGTGGCTGCATTATAATTTTTTAGGATGTAAATTTAACGTAAAATATAACTTTTTATGTGAATTTGATGCAGTATTGTTCAATAAACCAATATTTCTAAGTTGAATTAACAAAATGTTTTAAAGCAGCTGGGTAACTTACACACAAAACAACAAATCCTTTTACAGTGTATAACGGCCTTACATCATGATGTCTTTCGTAAATACGTTATCTCCTTCTGCAAAGAAGCGAAAATGTAAGTTTGTAACATAACTAACACTAAATAGATTTTTAGCAGACGAGCATAAACACAGACAACCAGACACAACATTAATGATGAGATAAGACATTAGCTCAGTCATATCAGATACAGCTGAGAACTTCTGCTGCACAGACTCTCTCAGATTCCCCACGCGCACACTCGCAGACTCCTCTGATGTGGCTTGTCCCTCTCTGACCCGCTCTAGTAAAAGTTACCCATCATGCTCTGTGTTTCTTAGTGCCCACGGCTGACAAAAACCAAAACGACAGAACAAAAGCCTAATAAACTCACGCTGTGCACCTATTAACATATGTACAGCTCTATTCACCTTCATTCATGCACGACCCGATGAAGCACGATTCATAATAAACATCTTTAATTTGAGTATATGTATATAATTAAGGACCATATGAAATTGGCTTGAAAACTACCAACAATAGGATTAACTATAAATAAATGCACATTACTTAGAGAGATTATATTTCAGTATGACTGAAAGTAGTACACAATCAGAACAATCATTCTCTGTGATATGCTAATAGACCAATGGCAACATTTAAAGGTTCGTGAATAGAACCCCACTGCCCCCTGCTGGACAAATGTGATACAGCGGATCCATCTCCAATATTTTTATAGTACTACTACTATGACTGTGGAAATGATACAGTACACATCATGTGTAAATACAGACTGACTCCAGCTCACCTCTGACATTTTTTGTTGCCATACTGACCGTGCAGGGAGTAAACTTCAAAATTCATTTATGAAATATTCAACCTTTAGAGAGGATGTTGTAAACGAACACATATGGAGGAACCCAGAAAGAAGAGCAGAGAAACTCTAAATAATATGGAAAGACCAAATCTTCCAAATCTACGGAAATGCCAAAGTAATATCATAACATGGTTTAAAGGTCGCTTTAAGTCGGTTTAAAGGTCGCTGTATCGCTTTGGATAAAAGCGTCTGCCAAATGACTAAATGTAAATGTAAAGGGACAGTTCACCCCGAGATGAATGTTGTCATTATTTATTCACTCTCTTGTCATTTTAAGCATTTAAAGAAGATATTTTGAAGAATGTTGGTAAACAAAAACTGTTGGTCCATTGACTTCTGTATGGACACAAAACCAATGCAGGTCAATGGGGACCAAAGGTTTCTATTACCAACATTTTTCAAAATATCTTCTTTTGTGTTCTGGAGCAGAAAGTCAGACAGGATTGAAATCCCAAGAGGGTGAGTAAATGATGACAGAATTTCCATTTTGGGGTGAACTACCCCTTTATTTTAAATTAACATTTTGTAGTCGGCAAACCTATACGAAATATATTCCAATAATAAATGACTGTTGAAAACCATGTGCATATATAAGCGTCGCCTTTTTTCATCTACTGCTACATGTTTATGATTGAAGTTACTTATTGGGGACAGAGGCTCTTGTGAGTTTGTGCAGGGGCACAACAGATTAAACTACTGCTGTATACCAACAAATACATCAAATTCGAAAACAAGATGATTTTCTGTATCTGTATTGATGAACACAAAATTACTATTTTAAAGATTCATGCAATAGCGCGAAACATTTGAAATGTATTATCTTGTCACGAATGCTCGTTCTGTAAGTGTGGGAGTTTGTGTTTTTGCATACCTCCCACAGGCTCCTGAAGTCTCTCTGCTCAATCCGCAGCAGTTCACTGAACTCTCGGGTGACGATGGTGGCGTGCCGTGGAGTGTTGTCCAGTATTGACTCCCCAAAAGCTGTGCCGAGGCCCAGCGTACAGATGGTGACAGCATCCTGACGTGAGAACGGGCACAAGTTAAAGGAAAACTCTTTCAGAGGTGGTGAGAGACAAAGGAGGGGAGGGGTATGGGTCATATATAGAAACAAACCACCTGAGATGGTCCTGATGAGAGACCACTGAACTTCCACTTCAGACCTCTTATAACCGAAGCAATTTCACTCAACACACGCACGCAGGGAAAGAGAGAGAGGACTGCTTCTTAACTCTCAAAGATTTATAGAGCTCGTTCTAGTTTTCTATAATAAGCATCTGCACTCAATAGAGATGTTTCATACTCAGTTTCATTAGGGACATGAGTCATAAGGAAATCAATATTTCTGCTTCAAACCGCAATCAGCATGCATCTGGACATGTGAAAATGAGCTAGACAAAAGCCCATGCTGTGGTAAGACACTAGCTGTGAAGTAGGGCTGCGCAATATATTGAAGTTATCGAAATATTGCAAAAGTGCATTTTGCAATATTTTGCCTTAACTTAATTTTTTTATTCAAAAAGTTTGCTTGACGTAAACAACGCTGATCCAAAGCTGGTCTAAAATAACTTCCTTTTTCAGTTTTTAACACTTCACAATAGTTGAACAAAATGCTAACAGAACATTTTTAACTGAATCATAATGTCAAAACGAATATCTTAAAGTTTAAATGATATATGTGAGATTATAAAAAATTAAAAATAAAACTGAACTGCTTCTGGACCAGTGTTTACATCTTTGGAAGTGGTCTTTAGTCTATCATTTCTAGGTTGATGCAGAAGACGTATCGTATCGCATATCGAATGACGCATAATTTAGCATGCTATTGCATATCGCGTTTTTCTTCGATATCGCACAGCCCTAGTATTTAGTATAATAATGTACCTGATGGTTTGCTGTCTCAGACACTTTGACATCCAGAGACCCAGACAGGACAGCATACCAGTTAGTGCCGATATCACCCTGCCTGTACACTAACAGAGGAAGCAGTGTAAAATAAAAATCATAATGTTTTTGTTGTATCACTGTTTGTGTTGGACTCACGTGTGATGCCTTTCTCCAGACATTCGTAGAAGCCACACAGACAGATCTGCTGAAATAGAGCAGGGTGGAACTTTTCAAAGGCCTTTACACTTTTCAGACGGGCCAAAATAATGTCCACATCTTCCCCTGAGCGTTCCTCTGGTCTTCACATTCAACACATACAAAACACAGACACATAAAACAGTCAATATGAAGCGGAATTCACAAACTATTCTATTTAACCATTATGTTTGGATTAGTTTACTTTTCAAGTAAAAATATAGAATGGGACTTGTTTTAATATATCAGAAATACATTGGATGATGAAAAGTGGGCATACCAAACCAGAATAGAGATAGACTTAAATGTGATAAATGTGGGACAGAAAGCAAAAGTTCAGATTCACCCATAAGATCAGTGGTTCTCAAATCTGTGGTCCTGCACTGCACGTTTTATTCGCCACACCTGAACCCTAAGAGAAAAGCTCCGTGAACTACAATTCCTCAGGGGTCAGTGTTAGGACCCATGTTATTTTCTTTATATATCTGGGAAATATTCGTAATGCTAGGTATCAAATATGCAGATGATATATTGTAGTGCATTATCAGCTTCACAAGCTCTTCAAAAATCTCAGAGCTTTGATATTGTACCTGATATATTGTTTTGTTTGTGCGAACTTAAACTGGTTTTAAATACAGATCAAACTGAATAATCATGTTTTCAAACTCGAAAGCTTCTGTGGCATGCGAGGAGATACAAGGGCTCTAATACCAGAAACTAGAGCCACGACAGGCAAACCAGGCGTAATGTAAAACCTTTATCAACAGACCAGAAAACAAGGAAGATTGCTCAGGGTTGCAATAGTTAAACTAACACAAGACTTCACAGAGTGACTGGGAAAAACAGGCTTATATAGGCAGAGTGAAACGGCTAAAGACAAACAGCCTGACAATGATGAGGCATAATAAGACTGGGCAGTGGATTGTGGGAAATTCAGATCATAATGGGATTGTACCAGGGATGTAATGAGTGCCCTCTGGTGGAAGACATGGGCACTCCAGCTGATGTTCATGGTCTTATTACATCCTACCAAGGAACAAAACTGTTATGTGTTGCTTTTTTAAGTATCTGGGTATTATATTTGAATGTCAATTATCGTTTAAGCGTCATCTTGTGCGTCAGCATACATGGTAAATCCTTTTTGCTTGCTATGAAGAGGCTCAGAAAGGATACTTTACTGTTTCTAGGTAGGTTCTGTTTCTAAGATCAAATGTTTGTTTAAAGCATCTTGCTTTATCCAGTGACACAAGCCCAATAGAGGTCAGACACACCTGTGCAAACTCAAACATCATGTGAGCAAGTGTGTTTAACAGGGACTAAAAATCCATTTACTGTGCAAACAGTTCAACACCAAAAATGAAGTCACCCGTTCAATGTGACCAACACATTACCAAGTGCAGTTAAAAAGAATGTATATGTCATTTTCATCCTAATCCTTTATTCAGAATGTGTATTTTGCATGTAGCTAATCACGTCTTAATAGTAGAATTCATGACCTTTACATAATACAGTATCAAACAGTGCTCAATAGATATAGTTGTTGAGTTTAGCACTGAAAATCAAATACGGCTCGATTCGAGACATCTGGACATTTGCTGTTGTGCGTCAACATCCCTCTGTGAAAACAACGTCAGGTGACAGAAGGAGATAAAGATGCAGGGAACGGAGAGAAATCAGTGCTGGGACATTTGCTCTTTAAAACCGACCTACGGCCATCTGCTTTAGACGTGTAAATATTGATCGACATTGAGATGGAGCCATTCATTGCAGGGAAGAACAGGTCAGAGCCCATTAGAGTGTGTCATAAACACATTAAGACAGAAATCTTTGCCAAGTTAGATAAAGAGAATATAATGTTAGCTAACTGCTGTGATGTTATAGATATCTTGGTTTTAGGCTATATGTCATGAGCAGTGCCCATTCACATAATAACTGTCCTTTTTGTTTGGAAACGTCTCATGGATTTCCATAAAAGTTCTTTAAAACCTAAGCGTTTCATGCGACCGCTTTGTGTTAGGTGCATTATAGTGAAATTGTACATGTTTACATTATTTGTAAGCGTCTGCTGAATGACTAAATGTAAATGTGCATGGGATTTCACGCTATCCCAACTAGCATCACCACCAAAAAATGAACAAGTTTCCAAACACTCCGACAGATAGTCCCACACTAAATTCATAACATTGGTTGCTGTTCCCAGTGCTGAATTCCCCTTCATTGCATAATAAACTTTGAAACACTTTATCACCATGAGGATGGAGAGATTGTTCATTTTGGGGGATTCTGTGCCTTTAATGATGTTCTGTCTCTCTCTCTTCGTGAGTCTGCAGTAACACAAGCACTGCAGCACTGGTGACCTCCTCCTCCAGGTGACAAACAACAATCCGACACAAACTACACGTGTACAATCCATCTGCACTCATCATAAACACACACTCACACGTGATTGAATGAATGAATCAATGCAATGAATCTAAAATCTACTGGAACCTCAAGCACTGACATTTCAATTCTCCATCAGTCAATCTGACAACCACAGTTTGCATTTGATGAGATTTAGATGATGGGTTTACAAATGAATGATCAAAGGCACTGACGTGCTATGCCGTGAAGGATGCTGAAGGTGAAGCGGAATAAGTTTGTACCTCTTATCCAGACAGCCGACCCACTCAGCGGATGCAGAGGAGCTCGAGCCGTGTGCTGCGACCATCTTCTGTGAGATCATGAGTTCAAATTAAAGTTCACATCGTCCGAGCATGATCAGAAACAGATCTGACTGTACTGATAGCGATTGTGTCTGATTCTGACTGTGACTGAGTCTGACTGATCTCTAGTAGCGCTGGTGCCCGCCCACATAACTCACATACTACAGAGAGAGAGAGAGAGAGAGAGACTCCGCTTGGTGTTAAATATACACCAGTCGTTATTTCAAAAGGTCTTTAATTTTGAGTTAGCCTACTGTAAATGCACGTGCAAAAATGACTTGTTAAATATATAGGCTATTAGCCTATCGTGACAAATATCAAAATTGATCCATATGATAAAGGGAATTTTATCCAGACAGGCTGGTGAAAGTTGGAATAGTTTACATCAAACAACGCAATAGAAGTGACAGATTTCATGTAACTTTATCTTTCATTCTCAGTTTTTATTAGAAAAGAAAAGGCTTTAATGTTCAGGTGAGAGGTGTTGTGCTCGGTTGTGTCCTACAGCCAGGAAAACGGATGTTTCTTTGTTTTCTGCAGTCATGAATTCCACACCCAGGCGCATTTACAGACTCATTATAAAGATGTGCAGTCAGCAACCTGGCTGGAGGAACTCACAACCATGCAGAGAGAGAGAGAGAGAGAGAGAGAGAGAGAGAGAGAGAGAGAGAGAGAGAGAGAATGTGCTCAGAATGATGCAGTTCAGTTCTGACAGGAACAAATACACATAATACATCATAATACATCTGTTTATTAATAATATCCGATTTACAGTCAGACAGATTCATTTCCTCTTATAGATGGTTTCATCTTAACAATATAAGCAAACGTTACTGCGCATGTGCACTTGTGTGACCCCCAACTTAACTTCCGGTACACATTCACAAACAATTACATTTCTGATGACACACAAAATAAACGAGAAGAACTGTTAGATGGCTAAACTTGTCTCTCCAATATTTTGAACTTAGACTGCGATACCAAACTCAACCGCTAGATGTCAATGTAACGTACGGTTTGTTAAAAATGCGTCAAAACTACAGAACCCATTCAACAAATTGTTTATTAAAATGAACATACAACATAATTAACAAATTGATATTAACATAAATTAAATATCAATAGTTGTATTAACCAATGAATTACATGAAAGTCTATAAGTATGTGAGTGTTTCTAAATGGTCTAAATTTTACGCAAACGTGATGAGATGAGATTATAAACTTCATCAGCACTGGGCATCTACGTACGTGTCCTCCACATTCCTCTGCCTATATCCTTGGTAACAGGTGGACAAAAGAAGACATTGACTGAGCAGATGAAAACATTCTCACTTGTGTTTCTGGTCGTTTTTGAGTGCACGTCATAACATGCACTGAACCACAAGAGCTTTCGATAATTAAAGAGGTTTATTTAAGGAGCCCTCACTCCGTCGATCTGATCAAATATTGCATCCTTCCTGAACTTTATACTGGCACAGAAGCATGGAACACTGTTAAAATGTAGATATTTTAATATCCTTCAAAAGTGTATATTGATTGTTATTGATATTACTTGATTAAAATGTTATAATGATGATGCTTATAGGTTAAGATGAAATTATGTTTAGTGTTAGACAATGAAGTTGACGCCATAATGCTATAAATCCAGCAGGTGGCAACACTTGCATTCAGTTCAGAAATTAAGCAACGTCCTAATGTTGTTTCCTACAAACCCAATTTTTGTTGTCTTTTATTTATTTAAGGTTCCTCTGAGTAGTATAAAAAGCTGTTGGATTTAACAGTTATTGAATTTGTATAAGCACTCCACATATACATTAATCGGCATTGGGATTTTTTGGGAGGGGGGTGTTGTCATATATAGTTGTAACCTTTTAAATTAAAAGATCAAAAGCACATGTGCTTTTTAATGCACATAAGAAATGGTTTTACTTAAACTATTTCATATTCACTCCAAATTGTGTGACAACACCCTTGCATGTGTTTCTAAAACATTGGTGCTATAGATAATTACATTATTGCAAATAATACTTTTTGTTTTTTATTATTGCATAATTATTGTCAATTGTTTCAAGACAATAATTATATGTTAAAATATCAAGTCAACTATCAACTGCTATAAAAAGTGTAAATAATTGCCTCTAATGGTTTGGATCTCACTATTGATTAGGTTTCACTTTGAACAATTCTTTCTGGGCCACACTAATGAGAGGATGCTAAATCTCAATGGCTGTGAGAACCGACTCTTTACTCTGATTGGCTGATATCCAGAGACCATCAGTCTCCCAAGCAGCATCTTTATCCTGTTAGCACACACATATTCAGTATGCTCATTTATTATTGAAGACCATTTAAGAATGATTCACCCAAAATGAAAAATAGTCCCATTGTTAAATTCTTTATATTTATTTAAATCTGTATGTTCTTTCCAGGTTGAATACAAGTCATTGTGTCTAGTTTACGTTTGGCCAAAACTTAAAAGTAAAAAGATTAACCCCATTTTTTCGTCAATGGAAGCGAATGAACAGAATGATTTCCATACTTTGAAAAACACCATTGAAATCTCACTCTGCCAGTGTGTTTAGAAAGGGCCAAAAATGTGAAGATTTGATCTTGGGAAAATGTGGTCTTATCAGCCATCAAGAAAAACCAGCCTTAGTTAAAATGTAGGAAGGTCACAGTGACGTTCTGAACATGTGTTACAATCATTGATTTATATTTAGAGGGATATCAGTCGAATTCTATTAGTGTGTATTTGCTCAAATAGACTCATAATTGTATTATTTACTATGTTTTACAATATTTGTGTGCTTTGCAACAATATTTTAATGTACAACAAAACGATCACTCCCCTCTTATTTATTGTAATCTTTCATTTAAAGATACAATGTAAAAACAGTAATGAAAACCTGTCTCAATAATCCGCAAACAATAAATTCAGTATTAATGTTTGTCACAATATAAATGATACAGTATATTTGTTTCTGAATTGAGTAATTAGAAAACAAAATTGTCTATTAGTATTATGACTAATTTATTCACAAAACTATAATTTATTAGTCGCAAATTTTGTGTTAGATCGAATGCTTTTACTATTATTCTAAAATGAGAAGGATATGCCAGAACAACACAAAGCACTGATGCATAAACCTGATAATCTGATATCATTTGAATGAGATCAACTTTGATTTAAGCATCTAAAATAACAATTTGGTGTCATAAACATCATCATATGAGTTTGACGCAGCTTGAATAGTTTTTATTTTAGGGTACACTGTTTTAGTTATAACTGTAAATACAGCTGAGTCTGTGGCTGCTTGATTCTACGAGTATGAATAATGTCCTGTCTATATATCACTCTCAGAATAATGATAGCCGGCTTTAAAAGCTCAAAATAGATATGACGTTTATCTGAGTCCATTCATAAAATAACAGATTCCAGGAGAATGTAAATACTCGCTGTGTGTTTATGTTGTGTTAAACACAGAGGAGGGTGGAGGGCCCGTCTATGATTTTCTCTTTAGATAACTCAATCCCAGGATGAGCAGGAATGAGAGAGCAGGAAATGCCGGCGATCTGTCAGCCCCTCTCTGCATTTCTAAAGCAGCTTTCTGACCGATCAACACATCAACACATCAAGATCATTATAGTACTGCAAGTCTTCAATAAAAATGTGTTAAAGTCTATGTTTTATACAGTTGGAAATGTCATCCTTTTTTAGCTAGGCCTATAAACTACATTTATCAAGAAATAAGTTTAGGAAGTATTACGTTATAAGTATGTTTTCTTAGGATAATATTTGCGCAGTGCATCTCACAAATGCTTTTTCTACCATATATTGTCTGTTCGGAAATGGAAGATTGTGAAAAGTGGTAACTTAACTTTCCTTTATATTGAAAAAAAACATATTTGGGCATTTCGGAAATTCAGAGCAGAGATTTTGGGAGTCGACAAATTTGACCCACTGTTGCCATTTGAATCCATTCAGGATGTTGTTCGCAGACATTTTTTGGGAAAATGTAAGTAAACTAGACAATACTTGCAGATACACTAAATACAAAAAAGCTACAATTTTTGTTAGTTCTTTATAAGCTATAAAAAGATTCAAAAAAGTAAAAGTAGCATCAAAGTGGCATCAGTTTATTAGCCCCAGGCCATGGCTTTATTTAACTGAATTCACATCTGACTAAAACCAGGCCCTCAGCGACACATGGCCAAACAACAGAACTGGAGGAAATCTGACAGACATCTGTGAACACAACTGAGAAGAGAGGTTTCCAACTGCCACATCACACTGACACAATAAACCCACATGCTTGTGTTCAGCCCTTCTGACCATGTGTTTCAAGATCAATGTGTTCAAGCACAAACTGAGCTTGTTCTCCGCCAAATTGATTTCAATTGCATGAAAACATTCAATGAACTTAAATAAGACATTAAATAAGTGTTTTAGCAGTATGGCCCCGTTTATTTTATTTCATTGGTTTATTTATTTTAATTAATGACAAACAAATGTGTCGTTATGTTTAGTAAACACAATAATAAAAGTCAACAATAAATTTACGTTTTTAAATAAATGCATTTTTTTTACTTTCGCTGCACATCCATTATATATATATATATATATACATATATCAACATAAATAGCTATATATATATAGATATATAGATTTTTTATCACGAGTTAAGCGATGCAAATTGAAGTCGTGAAAATGGGAAACGAATTAAATCCTACTACGACAAAGGCCTATTTATGAATATTAATTAGGGTACGTGACCGACGCTGTAGACAGGATCTGAAGCAACGTCATCATTACAAAATTAATATTCATTAAATCAACCTTGGCTTTAGTAGGATGAGTAAATCCACAGTTGGGAAGGGGGTTGGGATTAATAACAGCCATGGAATGTGCTCGTGTGCGCACTCTTGGTTTCCGCGCACCAGATAGAGCGGAATCGGGGACGCGCGGCAGTGCGACAGGTTTGTGAAGTGTGTGTGTGTGTGTGTGTGTGTGTGTGTGTGTGTGTGTAGTGTCCAACAGGGAAGCAGAGTAACGCTGAAATGGCTTTGGGAAGTTTAATTCAGTAAAGCGAATCGGTTCGTTCGGACAGTTGTAAAATGATTCAACAGTCACAAAGTTGGATATTTTAAGTAAAATATATGTGCCGTGAATATTAAATGTTGCTATGTTTAAATTATGTTTGGTAAATTGTGGAATGATTTGCATTATTTACGGCGTACGTCCAGAGTTTTCCTTTGTGGATTTTATTGAGATTTAGTTATGCGTTCAGTCAGATAGATTTCTTGTGGTTCCAACATCTCTTAGCCAAAGTTTCTCACAGTCGACTGAAGAACGCGAATCGACTCGAAAGAATCATTTGTAAAAGAATCGACTCAAAAGAACCATTCATTCTAGATTTGGACAGGACAGGAGCACTAAGCTGAAGAGCCATGGCGGTGAAACAAATGACATGGTTGGATATCTAAATTACACAGAGCACAAACACCGGCGTCCGACCACTATGGGATATTCGCGAAGGTAAGAGAACCACTTGAATCGATTGCAACAGCTGATTTTCGAAACTTTAACTTGATCGATTGCTGAAAGTTAATGCTGGCTATTGTTCCGCGGCGAGTCCCGACTGGAACAGCTCGGGTTTGGTGGGCAGGTTTAACGATTATCGCGGTAGCGCTTGATCATTTGAAGAAGATCGCTTTGATCCAGAGTTTAAACTCGAACAAGAACTTTAATCGATGACGGAGACGCTCGGATACTGAGCTTCGGATCAATAGAGACGGATGGGTCTGCCTGCACATGACTGTTGGGAAGTTTTTGATCCGAGTTCAAAGTTTCCTTCATGTTCGTGCGGGCGAGCGTCGGTTAGATTTGAAATGACAGATATGACGAACGTTTGTCTCGCGCTTGCGTGCAAATCGCGTTCAAACATTTCAATGTAAAATTCTTTCAGTTGCGATTGTCACGCTCTTCTTTTCTTCGCAGATGAGCGCGGGGATTCCATTCAGTGTCTCATAGGAACCAGGAAGAGCTCATGGCGTTGTCCCACTAAGGATTAAACACCGTACCTAAAAGTTCTGATTAAAAGTGGGGCTTTTAAAGGCGCTAAAATGATCAAAGCCGAGAGCAAGGCTGAACGCAGCCTGCGCAGCGCGTCTCCGCATAGAAATTCATACACGTCGGACTTCCACGCCATTAAGTGCACCTTTGATGGGACCAAAACCGACAGCGCCGCCAAATCCTATGCTAATGGATCCAGCGACCCCCGGGAGGACACGAGAGGGCGACCGTTTGGCAACCGGGTGAGCAAAATCAAGAACATCTTCCTGCAGATGGACGGCCAGCAACAGCAGGAGAGCCCGGAGGCAAAACCCGTCACGTCTCCCGTGTCCCCAGTGTCTAAGTTCCCGGTTAGCCCCAACAAAACCCGCCTCGGTAGTGCTAACAACCAAGAAGCACCTAACGCACACAGAACGCCTCAGGGAGAGGAAGTCGAGATAGATAAAACCACCCTGGCGGAGAAGTTTTCAGTCACCAGAAAGCTCTTTGAAAGAGGGATGAAGGAGCAACCCTCCGCGGAGAGGCCGGTGGCCGGCAGAGTTTCTACTCGCCTGTCCCAGAGGAGGGGGTCTGAGGAGGGGCGTGGGGGCCGGAGGTCCTTTGGATCGTCTGAAGATGGTGTCGTCAAAAGCCCCACGTCACCCGTGCCGGTAGAAAGGAGGGACGTTGAGGACTCGAAGCAGGTCAATAGGTTATCGCTGAACGCGGGGCCCATTTCCAGACGCTTGGAAAGCTTCATTGCAGACGGGGACAACGAAGACTCGATAGGAGCCTCAGCTAAAAGCCCGGAAAAAGTCAGCAGCCCCATCGAAGGATCTGGGCGAGGGATATCCCAAAAACCAACCTCCCCTGGTGCTGACCCCAGCAACAAACCCGTGTCCCCGAACTCGGACACATCGTCTAAACCGTTCTCGCCTAAAACGGATATCCAGTCTTCAGTGGTCGGCAGCCCTCCATTCAAGTCCACGAGTCCTGTTTCTCCAGTGTCATCCAAACTAACCTCCCTGACCAGCGAATCACTGTCTCCCACTACCCACAGCCCATTTAAACGCTCTCCGCCGAGCCCACCTAGTCCTCAACCGAGAGACCTTCAGCCTTTACCATCACCGAACAGTTTTTACAAGAGCACGAAGAGCCCCGAGGTACCTAAAAACGAGAACGACGTAATTCAGAGCCCATCCAGGGACAAAGCTCCCGAGCAGTCTCAACTATGTCTGGACGCCACCGGGGTTGGAGTGGTTCGGGCGGAGCTCGTAGCGGTCCAGTACGAGTCGTCGGAAAGCGAGGAGAGCGAAGACGACCTTTTGGATGATGTTTTCGTAGAGGTGAGGCCACAAAGGGAACTTAAATCTGAGGTAGCGAGTGAAGATTTCATTGCTGCTCCGAAGGTCTCGTCATCTCAGAACCCTACGGAGAAAAGTACAGAGGCCGAACACCAGGAGGAGGATGATGCGTGTTATTTGACAGCAGAGCTGAAGAGAGAGGAAGCGAGGGAAGAGAAGGACGTTGATCATCGTGGAGAGAATAACATTCTTGAAGATGATGAGGAGAGCGAGCAGGAAGATCCGGACGAATGCGCGTCACCTGCGTTTTATAGTTTTGAGAACGCTGCGTTTGTGGATGATAAGGAAGGCGAACCGGATCTGAACCAGGAGCAGGATGAGGATGAGGAAGAGGAGGATGAAGATGTCTACGAGGAGTATGATGAAATTCCAGGTCTGTCTGAGGAAGAGGAACGGTCTCCAAGGAGGACACTTCGATTTTCCACCCAACCGATCCGGGTAAGAAATATCACGCTGACAGTGGGAAGGGTATTTAGGAGAATCTCTCAAAAACATTTCAAAGCAAAGTTAATCGTTTTTTAATTGGTTTTAAAAATTATTTTTTCATATATTTTTAGCTTTTGAGTATGTTTTTTGCGAGATTCACTTTTTTACCTTTAGTCCAGTGTTGTTTTGCTCATTTTTCTTATTTTTAAAACACATCAGGTACTGCTAAGTGATCACCGGTGTGTATTTCATAATTCTGTCTTGTGTATTAGCTGAACATTCTGTTTCTGTGATCTGGACAGGAAATGATTTGATCTGTAAGTTGTTTTTTATGAATTATTGGTGTATGAGGAGACGGACGCATCATTGTGGCTTTAGAAAGGAAACATTTGAGACTTTTCTGATGGAATTCTTCCTCCTCTGTATGTGAAGCCTGAGGTCACGTATCTGACATGTTGGGCAATAAAGACAGACTGCTTACAGAATGTTTGTTTGGGGGTTGAAAAGGGGTCTATTTTCAGAAATATTGTTGACATTGTGGTGGTTCATGGAGAGAGTGAGGAATGACCTGACGTGATGGTGGTCGGTGGAACAGTATAGTGGAAAGTGTGCGGAGATGTTTTCGTGAAGCACTGCCTGCCAGGAACTTATTTGGGTTATATTTTACCCCTAATATGAAAGAAGGAGTTTCTCTAATTTGTTGTGTAATGAGAATTGTGAGTTTCAAAATGACGACAATTACAAATGTAAACAAAATCTTTAGGGTCAGATGTTCCTTGTCATTTTAAACGAGAATATTAACACTATTACTCCGGCTTTACTGTACGTGTACACACACTAAACACTCATTCTGTGCCATCGAATGACAGTCAGACAGCACTCACACCGCCTCTGTCCTGTGGCAGTCTGCCACGGGCATATGGTGCTGGTGGTCTGTTCAGCTCCGCTGCTCTTTTGTCCCGTCCAGCTTTCAGACATTGAACTTCAAATGTCTATTAATCCACGTTTCAGTTAATCATTTCCATGTTCTGCATTCCTCCTTCCTGGAATGTGTTCGCACCTTTGCTGGCAATGATCAACAGTGCTTTCCATTTCCAGTGAGCTGTTAGATATGAGAAATAAACACGGGACCGCCATGGTGGCCTCCAGCTGCCAAAATACCAGCATGGGTGTGTTCCTGAAGCACTCCTCCACCTGAGATGTTATGCCTGTGTGCTCTGAAGGGTACTGTAGGGTTTCTGCTGGCAAAACAGGTGTGCTCGCGTGAAATGTGTAACATCTCTTACGTGCGACTGTGATTTTAACCGCTTGGTTTGTGTTGCCGCTTGGGTCTAGTCCTGTTATTTTGTGAGATAGTATGCATGCATTTTAAAGAACATGGTTTCATGCATTTTAAAGAACATGGTTTTCTGTTGTGAGAAAAGCGTGATTTGTTAAGAATACGTGAGTGACATATTGAAGGAGTTTGATGCTTAAGGTTAAGGATTTGTTGAAATCCAAAACCTCCGTCGGTTCCGCCCCTCACATTTGCTCTCTTGCTTCACCTCTGTGATTGTGAAATGAAGGTGTGTAACTGCAGGTCCTGTCCTGGCATGAGGGAGACATTTTTGGCCATTGTGTTGCATGTCGGTCCTAACATGTTCAGATAAACAGTGTTTGCCGAGTTGCTGTTATAGTGGGTCAAACACGTCTATTATAATTCTATCTAAAAGGTCTGTTTAGGTTTTTTGGTTTGTATTGTAAATAAAAATGTCGTTATTTCTGATAAGCTTGACGCAGTGTTTTGACGTCCGAGTGAAACAGGTTTTATCCTCTGGTTGTAGTTTATGAAGTATCAGTTGTCACTGGCACACGTGAGTCTGTATGTGTGTAGTATGAAATGATGGTTATCAGACAGGAATGAAATCATCTGTGGATGATTTATAGATGTGTTTCGGGAGAACATTCGGTTAGGGAGGCTGACATGCTTCATTTGATGTGAGGATTGATGAAATGTCTCCTCAATGTCTTGGAGCAATGTTTTAGTCCATGAAACATTAAATATAAATATTGTAAATTAATTCATTAACATATAAACGCTGTAAATTAAACATACTGTAAAAAGGTCTGTAAATTTCCAACGGTTCACACAGTCCTTTGGAGTCATTTTTTAGCCAACATCAACACGCGCAGCAGACGGTTCTGGTCAGTGCTCTCTGGACCGCTGTCGCAGTTCATCTGGTAATTTTTGGAAATCTTTCACAGCTTCCCCTCAGATGCAGTCTGTAAATGTGTATTCCCCTGGGATGAGACAATTCTCAGTTAAACATATACTAATCGCATCTTCTGTCTTTTGACTGTCGGATTCAGGAAAGTTTTATGGGAGCTCTGTAGTAAATGTCAATCATTTACAGATGAACGTTTGTTTGTTCTGGTCATTTGATGTTAAGACTCACACTCTGTGTTTGCATTATATCAATAGAAAAGTAATCTGGACTAAAAGCATGAGAACTTGGTGTAATCTCTGATGATTTGACAAATTCAGTCATTAAAAGTGTCAAAGTGAGTGAGTTTGTGTGTGTATACTGTATTTATTAATAATTGTCTTGTCAGTTGTGTTCTAGGCTCAGTGTCAGACACGTTCCCATGGGCATTTCCCAAACCGTCTGATCTTTTTCATACTACATGCTGATTGGCTGGCTTTAAGTGATTTCCAGGGTCTCAAAGATGTGTCTGCAAATTATTATTTTGGTGAATTTGATGAATTATGTTTTTAACATGGATGCTTTAAAACACATTTAAGTGGTTTGCCTCGCACATAGTTCTTTATAGACACAACGCAGAACTGTAGTGGGTGACTTGACAAGTCATTCAGGTGGTTTCCTTCTATGTAAATGGACGGAATAAGCTGTAGTGGAGCACGCTTCTAGTCATAAGTGTGGCTAGTAGGGCTGCTCAATAAATTGCGATTAACAATAAATATTGCGTAAATCGACCTGTCTAGAGTGATTATGATATTGCAAAGTCTGCGATTATGTTTCATGCGCTGTTTGTCCGTGAAGCATGGCTCTGTGATGGGTAGGGCTGTGAAGATATATCGCAATCAGTGTTGGGTGTAACTAGTTACTAAGTAATTAGTTACTGTAATTTAATTACTTTCCCCTTGAAAAATTAAAGTAAGGGATTACTCTTATGTTTTCTGTAATTTAATTACAGTTACTTTTGATGTAATTAAACTAAATACTTTGTGTAATATATGTGTGTGCAATAGTGGAATTGATATCAAAATTCAAAGTCTAACTTGTAACTTGTAAAATGTATAATTCTCACATCTGTCATACGTTGGTCAGTTAATAGAGTACTTTAAGTAGTTTAATATTATTTATTTGAATGAATTAAATAAGTCGTTTCATGTCTATCCTTGAATCACTTAACTAATCAACGTTGATGTAGGATATAGAAAGTAATTAGTAATAAGTAACTAAATACTTTTGGACAGAGTAATTTGTAAAGGAATCTAATTACACTATTGAATATGTAATTAGTAACTAGTAACTAATTACTT
The DNA here is from genome assembly GCA_006030095.1 of Triplophysa siluroides. Classification (NCBI taxonomy): domain Eukaryota; kingdom Metazoa; phylum Chordata; class Actinopteri; order Cypriniformes; family Nemacheilidae; genus Triplophysa; species Triplophysa siluroides. Next base: position 2,515,674 of record VCII01000094.1, on the reverse strand, counting down.
TTTCAGAGTAACTTACCCAACACTGATCGCAATTCACACTAATTACCTGTCTAGGGCGATTCTGAAATCGCAAAGGCTATGATTTAAGCACAGCTCTTCCGTGAACTACGGCTCCTTGATCAGTAGTACTGCTCGAGATCGAGTCGTTTATAATGTGCACTAGAAAAAGCAAAAAAGTATTTAATATAATTAACAATAATTAAATAAACTTTCACAATATACAAAAGGCATATGTAAACTCGTCCGTTGTTTTTCTGACTCGTGACACGGCGCTCAATTTCAGTTGGGTGATTTTCCACTTCCGGCGAAGTGATGTATCGATGTTCCCTGATTCCCTACGCTGTTCGCAGTGCCCTTCGAACTGAGCATGTTCGCTTCCTTCGGATTGGAATCTCACTTAAGATGGCGGAATACCCTGTGAAGTCCACTTTGAAGTCCTATTCACAACTTACTTATTTTCGCCTAGTGTATATAGTATGAAAGTAGCCGATTTCGGACGCCGGGTATGTGTGTTGTGCTAATTCTTCTGCGGTATATATTTGGAATTTCTGCGCGAGATCGCCCTCTGGCTTTCAGATGCGGCAGCATGTAACCATATTACTTCACTGACACACTGCGCAAAAAAAATTGCAGACAACTAGCAATTTGTGTGGTTTATTTTCGATTAATCCTGCAGCTCTAGTGGCAAGTCAAGACGAGTTGTGTTAAGCTACTGTTAAGCTTACCCAGGATTCAAAGGGGAAGAGAGCTTCAAGCCAGTAGAGCGGCTCTCACAGTAACCGGAGACAGTACCGTAGATGAAAACAAAGTGTGAGAAAGAGAGAGACTCTTTGTTCTGTAGACAGAGTAAAATAACTCCCTTGATCAATGTTGGATGTGTCTGTAGCCACTGAAGGCATTGCGATATAAAAAGGGAACATATTACACACATTTGTGCCATTTCTGTAGTCAGAAATAAAATAATGCTAGTAATGTTTTCTTTTTAATCAAACGGGCTGTTTTGCTAGATGAAAGTGTACGTTGTCGGTGGTTGCTAGGGTATTGCTGTGTGGTTGCTAAGGTGTTCCGGAGGTTTGTCGTGTGGTGCTGTGAGGTTGTTAAGGTGCTTTTGGTTTTCGACTGGCCGGAAGAGCCATTTTAGTCTACTGTACCAGTACATTTTTTTACTTTTATAAATGTCAGTTACTGTTCCCGTCTCTCCCCACCCTAAAGTTTTGTGTCAATAAGTTTGAGTTTTCCACCTACTGGAGCACATCAAGTTCAAATTGCCCATGTAATAATTCTTTAAAAAAAAAAAAAACATTTTCCCAAAATTTAGTTTTGGCACATTATTAGAAGTATTTATTTTTCTTTCCATCTCGTGTCATTTCACGGTCAGCAGCCAAGCTGAAATGGTTGTATTTTATGTCATTTATTGAAAACTGTTTTCTCTGCAGTTTTATGTTATGGCGAAGGTGTTTAATAGGGAATTACAGAAACCATCGGTTACTAGTGTGATGTGTGTGTGTGTGTGTGTGTGTGTGCTACTGGAACGTTATAGCTGTTGTCAACTGAAATACACAAATAGAAGCAGCTCTTCCACATGTGATGATCCCTAAAACATGTGTTGGAAGTGTGTGGTTGTAAAGCTGTGGAATACAGTTGTGTGTTTCTCTCTCTCCCTCTATAAGACGGATTTATTCTGAGGTGTGTCAGTAATAAGTGTTTACATCACAATGGCAGCTGAAGTAAATTTTAGCTTCTATCCCCTCAGCACTTTACATTCTTGATTTAAAGAGATACTCCACCCAAAACTTTAATTCTGTCATCGTTTACTCGGCCTCCAATTGTTCCAAACCTGTATGAATTTCTTTGTTCTGATGAACACAAAGATTTTTAGAAAAATGTTAGCAACTGGGTCATCATTGACAACCATAGTAGGAAAAATGAGTGTATCTTTGTTTTTGTTCGGTTCTGTTGAACACAAACAAGATATTACGAGTATTTGTGAAAGCAAACGGTTCTGGGGCACGTTTCACCAATATAAATATTAAAAATATTAAAATATGTCAGCTGCTAACATTCTTTCAAATATCTTACTCTGAGTTCAACAGATCAAAAAAATGTATACAAGATTGGAACAACTTGGGTATATGACAGAATTAAATTTTCATTTTTGGGTGGTGTGTCCCTTTAAAATGTTGGGTCTGTAAGTACAGTAACATTAGTGTTAATGGAATTATTTGCCAAGGCATTGCTGTGTGGTTGCTAATGTTTTCCTTAATGTTTTAACACTATTATATTTTAGATGTATGCATTTGGCAGACGCTTTTATCCAAAGCGACTTACATTGCATTGTACTAAACATTAGTTTCTGACTAAATATGTGCAATCCCCTTGGATCGGACCCATGACCTTGGCATTGCTAGCCTAGTGTCATGCTCTAACCACCGAGCCACATGATATTTTGGTGTTGTGGGTGGTTGTCAAGGTGAATCAAATTTTGGTCTCTTTTTCTCTGTCTGTCTCTGTCTTTCTCCCTGACTATTAGGGATGTCACAATTCTCTATATAATATTGAACCGTACGGTACGACCTCCACAGTTCAATACGCGTAAGTGAATTTCCATGCGCTTATTTTACTCTCTGAACTGGCACTGTCCGTGTCTGTATATAGGGCCGGAATGATTCCTCATGTAATTCGAAGACAAAATCATCGAGGTAAATTAAATGCATCATGCATATGCCGAAGTTCAGAGAGTGTCTACAGCGCCATGCCAAAGTCCGTTTAACGATAGTCGTGCCTTTCGGAACGCTATTTACCTTTCTGTATTTACCCCTCTGGGCAGCTATTTAGCGTTTCATTTCTTCCAATTTATTGTAATGGCAGTGGCGCAGCTTGTTAACATCTATCTTTGACCTTGCCCATCGAGCGCTAGTGTTTGTAGTGTTAAACGCACACGATTGTCTGTATACTTCCATTACAGCAATCGCAAGTTTGCATAACATTATTTTAAATGCGCAAAACCTCTTCATGATGCTTATTTTCTGAGATGTTGAACGGTAAACCAAGAACTGCTGTGAGCTGCCAGTGTAAATCTTTACATTTATTCAACACACCAGGAACCAGTAAGTTGATTGTAGCTTAAATAGAAAAAACGAATCCATGTAAAGTAATGAGAATTGCAGTAAAAAAGTTGTTTTCTTCTTAACTTGTCGTTCCTGTCACAAACGCATAGAATAATAAAAAAAACTTTACTTTGCCAAGCCATCAGAACCAAACCGAACCGAAAACCGTGGGTAAATAACTGAGGTTTTGAACCGTGGGCGAGCTGTATTGTTGCATCCCTAGACTATATGATTGTCTGTCTGTCTATATTTTAGTCTGTTGGATGTTTCCTTTATCCTTCCTCACTCATGTCTCTAGTTATATTTAGCAACACAAGGTGTGTTCTTCCTGTTTACTGTGTGTTGGCTATTGAATGTGCATTTGTGTGCTCTGGGTGTTATATTATCTGTGTTTGGGTGTGTGATAAGGGTGGAACTGCACCTGTCATACACCTCACCACACTTCACTACAGGAAGTTAAACAACCAATCCTCAAAGCTACACAAAAGCTTGACACACTTTCTTAGCTTTCCAGATACATACCGAAGGCTGTTGTAAGAGAATAGTGCGTTATATTAACACAAAAAAACAAGTTTGGATTTTAACTGTGATTCTACTTTAACATACAGGAGATCAGCTCACGTGACCGCTGATTTAATTCATTGCCCCGATCATTCTGAAAGGCTTTATTTTATGATAATGACCAGCTAGAGCTATAGTTATTCTGAGAAATACACTGTCCGTCCATAAAAAAGTCACACACTCCAATATTGCATTGGACCGCCTTTAGCTTTGATTACGGCACGCATTCGCCGTGGCATCGTTTCGATAAGCTTCTGCAATGTCCAGAATGTCCTTTTTTTTCCCCCCATCCAGTCTCGCATTCATTATTCCCCAAGATCTTGTATTGATGATGGGAAAGTCTGACCGCTGTGCAAAGTCTTCTCCAGCACATCCCAAGGATTCTCAACGGGGTTAAGGTCTGGACTCCAATCCATGTGTAAAAATTATGTCTCATGCTCCCTGAACCACTCTTTCACAATTTGAGCCTGATGAATCCTGGCATTGTCATCTTGGAATATGCCCGTGCCATCAGGGAAGAAAGAACCCATTGATGGAATAACCTGGTCATTCAGTATATTCAGGTAGTCAGCTGACCTCATTCTTTGGGCACATAACGTTGCTGAACCTAGACCTTCAATCCAATTGGAGGCTCTTACCTATTTGCTTCGTTAAATCCAGGTGGTGATGTTTTTTGGACGGGCAGTGTGTTTCCCCTGAGTGAGTTTAATGGTACTGAAATGCACGATTTTTATTAGAGAATAATACATGTTAACGGGACAGCTCACCCAAAAATACAAATACTGGCATCTTTTGCTCACCCTCAAATTGTTCCAGACTTGTATTTCTTTGTTCTGTTAAACACAGAAGAAAGATATTTGGAACAATGGCAGCAATTTTCAGTTCTGGGACATCATTTATTACCGTAGTAGAAAAATTATATATATAATATTTGTTCTGCTAACCACAAAATGAGATATTTTGAAGAATTAAGGAAAAAAAACAGTTCTTTAGCACCTTTGACTAGCATTTAATTTTTCCTGCTATGGTGGTCAATGATGTTGATGTCGTAACATTCTTCCTTATATCTTCCATAACCAAGTAATTTGAACAGATTTGGAACATCTCAAGGGCTAGTAAATAATGACCAAATTTAAATTTTGGGTGAATTATCCCTTTAAATATTAATAATAATATTTAAAGAATAATAATACTTGCCGTTTTTGAATGATTGGTTGATATTGTCTTTGATTATAGACAATAATCAAAGTTTTTTATCGTCTATAATCGGTTGATATTGTCAACCGATTATAGACACTCGGTTGATATTGTCTTGGATTATATTTTCACAGTATGTTCTTTACATTGTGTAGGATGTTCTCTATTTTATGTAGAAAAAGTAAATCACAAAAAAACGTTTCGCTGGGTTTTCACAGGTGGGGTCACAAATGGCATCACGTGTGAGTTACAGCGGTACATTAATGACATGCTGAGTTTTCGATGAGCTGAATACTCGTTTTGTATTCATAAACACATTCACAAACAATTAATAATTTTTTTTAAATTAATCAACTTTGTGTACAATTTAAATGATTGCTAAATATAAATAAATGCATGTAAATATGTATGTGAATGTGCTTATGAATACAACATGAATATGCACGGTCCCTTGCGTCTGTAAGCAATCTTCACATTTAGTTTAGTGAGGATGAGGACGAGAGAGGAAGAGCGTTACAGTCAGACAGAATGGTTGGTCTGGTGCGTGTAACTGAAGCAGGTGTGAATGGCGCAGCACAGATTCTCTTTCTCGCTCACCGAGGATGAACGATCAGGTTTCAGCAAAGAAAGGGAACATTGTTTGAATTGCTGGGGTCGTCCATGGCAACAGGAGTGCTGGAAAAGAGAAAGAAAGCGAGAGAAAGAGGCCAAGCGTAACCACAGAGCAGTGTGAGGTCAGTGCAGGCCTGCCATTCATCACATACAAATACTGTGACATGTTTCTACAGCCAATTACGCCGCAATTATTTTACTTTCTTCCTCTCGCAAACTCTCTCACTCTCCGTCTCGGTTTGTTAATGGATTTTCAGTATGTTAACAGGTCCGTATAGATTCCTGTGGTTACTGTAAGCTACACTGCAGAAAATTACTTTTTACCTGTTTTTCCAAGAAAGGGATAAATTGACCTACAGCCGTCTATTAGTTTGCTGCACTGATGTGTATATTGCAATGGATATGTGACGTACCATTCGCTAACACGTGAAAAGGTTTTTGAGAGAAAACCAACCTTTTGGTTTAGAAGGAATTTATTAACCATCTATGGTCATTTGGAGTACTGTTGTTGATGGAAGGAGGTGATTTTTGGAGCTTCAACATGTTGACACGCATATCAGAAGATAAATGAATATTGTTATATTAGCTGAAGCACGTTGTGTTCAGCTGTAGAAAGTACACCACGTATATCTGGGATGTTATGAAGAGAGGGATCAAAGAATTTTTACAATTGGGTGTATCTTGTTTTAAGGATGTTTCGATATTTTAATGGGAGTCGAGACAAAAGTGTTAACGTAAAACCACACTCGAACACTATTTATTCAGTCACTCCTGTGGAGATTCACACTGAGCTTCTATGTATAGTTTGGTGCGGTGAAGGAATGTGTGTTTCCTGTCCCACTGTGTGCAATTTCTGTATCTACAGATGTAAAAAATGGCAAAAAAGTCATAGTTCACTGAAATTTTACTGGCTGGCTGTCCAACTGAAATGTAATGGATTAAACGTGAGAACTCGCTCAATGACTGTGATTGTGATTCACTCACAAATGATTCTTGAATCTTTTCTTTAATGAATCAGTAAAAAAGACTCATGAACTTGAGTTATTAGTTCAAGTCTTTCTAACAAATCATACTCCAATTCTGTTATAGAGATTACTAAACTAATTTTAATAAACTAATAAACTCAAAAGTATTTATTTAAATGTACCAATCATTTTAATTATATATCATTTAAATAAATACATACACACATATATATATACACACACACATATATATATATATATATACACAGATACCATATATATATATATAATACACATATATAATATATATATATATATAGATATATATATATATATATATAAATATATATATATATATATATATATACCATCTGGCACAGTAGACAGACATATATTACAGGCCTCCAGACCAACTTTTATTACCAGGAGCACTGTAGCCCCTGATTGAAATTTTTAGGAGCATAAGCTTAGGGGCACACCTTAAATCAGCCTGCAAAGCAATTATTTTCCCCCAAAATACGTTATTACTGATACTGACAAATAAGTACACGGTAGCGGGAAACATCCGTGACGTCAGTGAGCCGCGCAGTTGACAATCACACAGCCTGTACCGGTGGCGAGCTCACATTCTACTTATCTTTCCCCGTGAAATAACAACTAGAAGAATTTCCAAATTTGCAGGTCGCACATGCACGAGCAAAAATGCGACCATTTAGTCGCAGTCTGGAGACCTGTATTATGTAAACAAATTTTTTATTCTGGATGCAATTAATTGTGATTAATCGTTTGACAGCCCTACCAAAAACTACAGTGTGATGTTTAAAGGCGCAGTTTGTAAAATCCACCGCTAGAGGGCGCACATTTAAAACGGATATGTTCAAAACAACAACGGCGTAGCTTGATGACGTTGTGAAGGAGCGTGAAATAATGGGAACTGTCGTTTTCAACTCCACCGCTAATAATCAATCAGACGTGAATAAGAAATCGCATTTATGGATGATGTAAAGTAATAAAGTTTTATAAGTGTTGTAATGACGTGATTTTATTTCATTATAATGATTATTAAGGAGATGCAAGATCAGGAGAAAGCGTAACGGCTTACATGAATCATGTGAGGCTCCTCAGCCAATCATGTAACAGCCTCTAGTATTACTTTCCTGAATCCTGCGAATATATTTTATGATTTTTTTTTACTAAAGATATGACGCCATTGACAGTTTCACTTTCATCCAATCAGACGTGTTTTAGACCTGTGCGTCTGCCGGTGTGCTTTTATCTGAAGTTCTGAATTGATCCGAGCATTAAACACATTTGTGGTGAACAGTGCAGTTTAACATGTAGATGTATTAAAAAAAACAGTTATTCTGTTGTGCTGACAGTTTTGGATTCAGTGGTTTTAATTGAAACCACAACCCTCAATAGTACAAACCCAGAATTACTGAAGAGTTTGGATGACTTCAATGTTCTTTTTCCCTAAATCTGCAGAAGTGCAGTTAAAGGAAACCCTCTAAAGCTTCACAGTAATAAGCAAGCGGTTAGTGGAGATGTTATCTTCTCTCGGTCTCCCTCGACTTCATGAAGCAGTTGTAGGAGTTCTCATGGGGATTATATGACGAACTGAACGTCCATTTTACACAGTGTTTACTTGATATATGTGTTTTTTTTCCTTGTGGACATGTTCCAGGTAGTAGACGCGCACAAAAAGAATGAAATTGTTTATTAGGTTAAATTATTTTCCTGAAGAGACTCATTTCTCGTTCTCTCTTTGGGTCAAAAAGGCTTCGCTCTTCTGAGAAAACAGGACACAAGAAGTTCTCTTTAGGTTTGAGGAAGACTTGCGTGTAGTTACTAAACTCACAATGTCACAAATCTCTGCCAAAGTTTAAACCTCAGCGCTCTTTACTTGATTTAGGTTAGTTCATTCTTTCTTTCGGATAGCTGGTTAGAGCATTTTACTCAATGGTGTGTGCGACAAGTTATAACGGACCATCTCGATTTGTCTTAAATACACGTTTTGTCGGAAAATAAACAAACAAGTTTAAACAGTTCCCGATGTCAATTTCCGAAGCATACTTTATGAGACACTGAAACTCATTTAAACGGCTCTCATCTCTTCTTAGTGAATTATGAAAAACTACGTAGACTAAATGTTGTACATCACAGACCTGGTGGTTGGAAGCTCAGGTCGGTTCTCCGTGAGCACTAAATGTGTTGTCGAGGGGATTTTGTCTGCAGTAGACAAAGACGTCTTTCAGCGGCTCTTCAGGACCAAAGCGTCCTGTGATCCTTCTTCTGAGCAACTGATTACTGCTTTCATGTTTGTGCTATAACAGAAATATGGAAAAGTGATCTTCCTGTAGCTAAGCAATATTGAAGATCACAGACTCAAATACACAGTTATTGTGTGTTATCAGCATATTATTGATGTTAATCGGGGGTCATGGGGTGTTTGTTTGTGGTCTCTCAGGTGTACTGCACATTCTCCAATGAAGATTACGACCGGAGGAACGATGACGTGGATCCCGTGGCCGCATCTGCCGAGTACGAGCTGGAGAAACGGGTGGAGAAGATGGAGGTGTTTCCTGTGGAGATCGAGAAAGGTGAAGTTTTCACTGAATCCTCAGACGGTCTGGGATCTTTTGTGTGTCACTGGAGGTGATTGTAAATCATCGGTCACGCATCTGACATGGTGTGTTGGCTGGTGGGGATCTTATAAAGGAACCACATTCTGCACTTTTGCTACTTTTGTCGAAAGGCTTTTATCTTATCAGTCAAGTCAAAGTATCTGGTGTCAACAACATAGTTCCTTATACACGACCACACTTTACTCTCTCTGGACCTTTCGATCGAAAAGGTTGTTTATGTTATACTTTACCTTTTAAGGTGGTCAATTGTGTCTTCCGTTTTTGAAAAAGGTGAGTTGGACATACTGGTTTATTTGACAGAATTAGTTTTTTTGATTACTTATTTCTTTAAAAAAAACTTTGGCAAGCCATCGTCTGATGTCAGAATGTTTAAGTTATATTGTTAAAATAATCTTAATTATGAAGTTATGTTATTTTTTTGGTGCTTGTTTCCTATTTTTTTGTTTTGGTTTGTTGTGCCCAAATCCCATTTCACTTTCATTATAATAAAAGCAGTGGCCGGAAAAAGTAGAATAATGTGAATTTAAAGCTGCAATGTGTTACATATCCATACGTACTTATCTTAACCTTTGTTTAAAAAACATTTGAACATTTACTTATTTTGTGATCGATATCTGAGGAATGTTATAAGCAGGGAAAATACTAATGGCACAGTAAAATGAAAAGTAATAAAAGAATCGGATCTCTAACAAACTCCTCTTTCTGTCTCTCTGTGTAGGTGATAAAGGGCTGGGGATCAGTATTATTGGGATGGGTGTTGGGGCAGATCAGGGTCTGGAGAAACTGGGCATCTTCGTTAAGACCATCACTGAAGACGGAGCCGCGGAGAGAGACGGAAGGTGAGATACGCACCGAGTCAAAACAACACAAGGGACCTTGTTACGTGACAAAAGATTACATCCTTATGATTCTGTGACATGCTGGGGCTGAAATATCAGATGCCCCACATCAAAACAATGCACCCACATGTCTCTGATAATTCAGTGCTGAGATACGGCACCTCACTACACTGCCCGAGACAAAATAATCCCTGGGTCTCTTTTATTAATATTATGAAGACTGACACAAATATATCCCACAACCCCTTTCACGAGTGCTGATTGTGTTTTAACCATCTGATTCTACCGAACCGCTGTTGTTCGGGTCTGTATATGTAAAGCGTTACTGATGTGATCTTTGCATTTGTGATGGGCGCGTCCTCATGTGGAGTTTCCTGAGGGCATCTGGAGGCAGGACACGTGTTTGATCTCTCTGTTGGGCAGAACGTACTTTGTCCAAACACACAACGTTTACTGTGTGACTCGGTGTCAAAGCAAAGAAAACACACTCTTCCCCTTCCCGGCGAATCCCAGCAGTGCAGCGGCCTCAACTGTAAAAGCAGACTTTGTTTAAAAGAATCTGCCGTTTGGAAAAAGTTGCCAGGACCCAGAGATGTTGGTCAGGCTGTGTTGTTTTTTGTATTGCTATGAACTCGCATTAAGCATGTATTTAAGGACCACCAAAAAATGTAATTGTCATTTTTACGTTGTTGACCGGGTTCCATCGAGGCGTGAGGGAGTTTGAATCAATTTTTTCAATATGATCACAATATTGTTATCACAAAAAGTCAAGGATGCATTTGTTGTGACACACAAAGCAGATGTTAAACTGAAAGATGGTGTTGTGTTCCAGGATTCAGGTGAATGATCAGATCGTAGAGGTGGACGGCATCAGTCTGGTTGGCGTGACCCAATTCTTTGCTGCGACTGTCCTCAAGAACACAAAGGGAACTGTCGGGTTGGTCTCATTCTACTCATTCTTCGCATACTACTTGCTAATGTATCATCAGATAGTATAGTAATATAAATAAATCCATTTGGAATGGATCAGAATTTAACATCATACTGTATGCGTACTAGGGCTGTCACGATATCAGATTTTCACCGCACGTTGTCGCTGCCAAATACATTTGCGGTAACAATATTATCACGGTATTTATTCGATGTTTAAAAAAGCAATAAATGATGCCATCAGTGAAAATCATCTTTTTTGTCTGTTATTTGGTCAACAAATCGCACTCATGATAAAAGTGTATGGAGGCATAGGTCATAACCTCTGCAACTCTTAAAGCAACGGTTTGAATGAATGCTGAATAGTTTACGATATCACTTGTACAATTAACACATTATTGATCATCTTTGTTTTTAATATCACGGTTATTGACAATATCAGTATTGTGTAGCTATTCACTTTCCTGAAATGTTGTGTACGGAAACATGTGACCACTGTGGTTAGATCGACCGAAACCTACCAGGTGTAAACACTTGACTGATTTTTTTTAATTTTAAAACTTAAAATACTGCAGTTGTACCAAGACACAGTCGTGGTAGATTTTTACCAATAATAACCATTCAAGTTGAAGAAAAAGCTGTAAAAATACTTCAACTTTTGTAAACTAAACAAAATCATATCTTTGCTTTAAGGCAGAAGCCATTTACATTTGTTTATAAATCATTACAATTGGTCAACCTTCATGTTTGTGCGTATTGTTATTTACCCCAAAGAGCTTGTACAACTAACACCGTGTCCACACCGGACGCCACAGGCTCGACAAGACAAAAGACATTAGAAACACATTAGAACCCATTATAATTTCAAATTTTGTCCACACTGGATGCGACGCGACAAACCCATTAAGATCAAGCAGGTTGTTATGTTGCATGGTGCCTGTCGCGTCCGGTGAAGACACGGTGTTGGTGTTTATTCATACAAAAATTGCTGAAAAGTAGCATTTTTTTAAAGCTATCTTTGCCGTGGAGCCTATTTTGGAACCTTGTCTACGAACACTGCGGTTCTTAACTGCTAAATATGCTAATGCACAAACCTTCTGTTGTTACTTTATTGTTATTGGTGCAGATCAATAAACATTATAAATTGGTGACCTCCTGCACTTTTATACGAGTGTTATACTCCCTTAACACGCTCAACATCATTTCTATAATAAAACCAGGAAGAGGGTAAAGTTCATGTTGTTTACTACACTTGCGTCTGTTTGCCCTTCACCACATGCAAATAAACACAACACACACACACACACACTAGAACTGCTTGCTCCATTTGATTATGCCCTTCATGGTATTGGCTTACGTCAAGCACTCATGCCCGTCAATCACACCCGTGCAGGTTTCTGATTGGCCGAGAGAAGCCAGGTGTTCAGAGCGAAGTGGCCCGGCTGATCAGTGAGACTCTGGAGCAGGAACGACAGCAGCAGCAGGTGGACGACACCTATGAGCAGTCCACTGAAGAGGTCAGAAACACACACACCTGTACATCATCACACTGCTTTTCGTGCATTCACAGGTTTACTGTAGTGTACTCATGCTATTCGTTAATTTACACGCATATTATTTTATTCAGTGGATTTGCTATGAAGGAAGATGGTAGGTGATGTGTAGCGAGTAGGGCTGTTGAACAGTTAATCGCGATTAATCGCATCCAGTATAAATGTTTGTGTTTACATAATAAAGGTCTGTGTACTGTGCGTATTATATTTGTGTTTAGAAATATTAATTTTTATTTACCAATAATTGAAATGATATATCAACGTTTATTAATCTTATATTTTCTCAATTATTCTTAAATATATGCATGTATGTGTATGTGTTAATGGAAAATTAATATGCACAGTACACGGATATATATTAAATAAACTCAAGCTTTTATTCTGGATGCGATTAATCGCGATTAATCGTTTGACAGCACTAGACTAGCAAGATATTCGCATTCTCTGTTTTGCTCTGGGATGTTTTCATTTCTGCTTTTTTGCAAATGTGCAAGAAAATGAAAGGACACCAGTAGGTTGCTGAGAATATATATACAGAGACGAAACCTCAAAGTGGCAGTTAATGTAGGAGAACAGGTTCAGAGGTAAAGGAATCTGAAGTTTTATAAGAATGCAGTGCTGTAGGAAGACACCAAATCTGCATGATCTGGATGGTTGCCAGGGCCTTGATGCATGGTTGCTAGGGTGATCTGTGCGGTTGCTGTAAAGTCTGGTCTCTGGGTTGATCCCTCCTCCGCGATTAGGATTGGTTTGTCATCCGCCTGACTGAAATCACAGTTGGAAAAGTAACAAACCACACAATGTGAGTTGGGCTGGGTTGTGTGGTGAAAATCTTATCATGATGTGAGTCATTGTATAGTGTTAAGCAGAATTGCCTTTTTATAATCTAGTGACTTGATACTTTAAAGCCATGTTCACAGAACCAGACTAAAACGAATGTCTGAGCAAGTTTTTGGTTTTTGTAAGGCATGTTTATAAAAGCTACTTAAATGCCCTGATGTACCTCCGGTCCCGTCTGGGCCGCCGTTTTTACTGCATGCTGTATTTACAGAGTCACGATCAGAGGCGCTTAATGGTTGTTGATGTTAAAGCTTCAGGTGTCCGTGCAAACTGATTCTTTGGTTGTAAAATGGTCGAGCACTGGAACACATATCCGTGTTGTTTTGCAGGACTGCTTTGGATGAAAGATAAAGAGTATGCAAAAGAAATGTAAAATTCTATACTCTGTGACACACAAACAGATTGGGGAGTCGACACTACGATGTTGTTTAAACATGTGTTAGAGCACTGTGTTTATCTGGGTACATAGGGCGTGTTTAGACGTGTTCTGAGCATCTGCTATGAAGTTCATATTTCACGGCACTTCAGAGAGAGAGGAAAGTTTCTGACCCATGCTTTTCATTGCTTTTCAATTTTTGACACATTGTAACTTATTTTTCAACATTAACTCTTTTTGGACTTGTTTTTATAGTTTTAATAATATTTTAAATTAGGTTTTTAGTTTTTATGCAATTTCTTTTGGTTTTGGCAATTATTTATGTTAAATATTTTTTTGTTTATTATTATAATTTTTGTGCTTTAAACTTATTTCAGTTTATATTTTTAAGCCAACGTTTAAATTTTTCCTTTAGTTTGTATTTTCCAATAATCGTCAGGTCAATATTTGGGTTTCAATGAACAGAAACGTTTTCAAAGATTAAATTTTAGTAAGATAAAAAATATTATTTTGCCTAACGTCATTGCCTAACGTCTATTGTCTATGATTTCATCACAGGACGAGCACTACGAGGATGAGGAGGAAGGAGGGGAGGAGGGTATCCTGGGTTCGAGTTTTAGCCAGAGGAATGCGGAAGTGCACGACCTGCCTGCGAGCGAGGCCATGTTCCTACCGTCAGACATGGACACCACTCAGCTAACTTTCAGATTCAAAGAGGTAGCGGCGATTTCTCGCTTTATTTGGAAATGTTATTCGTTTCTATTCAAATTGGCTTACATCATTTGCTAATTTGTTTCAGCTCCAGATAAAACACAGCATCGCAGAGGCTGAAGTAGATGAACTCAAAGAGCAGGTAAGAACTTTAATCCAACGTTCGAATCGATCACATGCGTAGCGGTTAAATGCTATGGTCTTGTTTCAAGTTGAGGGAGTCGGAGGAGGAGCGGGCGGCGCTGGAGGCGAGAGAGGCTCAGTTAGAGCGGACCATTCAGGAGAACTCTGAGAGTACTGCTCAGATGGAGAAGAACTGGCTGGAGGCTCAGACTCTCTGTAAAACCACCAATGAGCAACTGGACAACACACAGAGCCAGTATGAGGCGCTGGATAAAAAATACAGCAAAGCCAAGAAACTACTCAAAGACTTTCAGCAGAAGTGAGTCCATGATGTCAGCACTGTGAATCATTCATGTCATGTACACGCATGTCTGTGTAATTTTACATATCTTGTGTTGAGCTTTCCTAAGAGCATTGCGCTAACAACGCAAGGTTGTGGGTTGGATCCCAGGGGATTGCAAATACCCATGTAAAATGTATAGGATAAAGCAATGTAAGTCGCTTTGGATAAAAGCGTCTGCCAAATGCCTAAATGTAATGTAATGTAATGTTGTAGGGAGACGGAGTTTGAGCAGAGGGAGGAGGAGCTGAAGAAAGCGTTTGAGAAGAGAGAGGCCGTATATAAAGCTCAGATAGAAGATCTGCAGCGGAGGGTAAGAACACATCTCATTTCACCGATGACAAACAGATCAGGCTTTCATGTTCTGTGACTTCTGATCATTCTCTCTGTGTGTGTAGTTGTCAAAGCTTGAATCTGGTGATGGTGATAATGAGCTTTCATTGTCAGCCAGAAAATCTGCAGATTCACTTCTGCTGGGTAAGTTCTGTTTTACCTTCATGTTTTATCTCTCGAGGCTTTTTAATGACGATCTGGTGCCAAGATGTCATTGATTGTGAGGTTGTGTTGACCTCAGATTGCCTGAAACTTATTAAACTGTAAAGGTCAGTACACATGATGAAGAGATGATCGTAGACATTAATGTAGTCATGTTTAGCTCAACTGAGAGAGATGTGAAGAGTGATCTTCTCAGATGTTTAAAAGATGAAAGTGATAGTTCACCCATTTACTCACCCTCTTGTCATTTAAAAAATGTATGACTTTATTCTGCGGAACACAAAAGAAGATATTTTGAAGAAAGTTGGTAACCGAACAGCACTGGAGCCCATTAACTTCTGTCGTATGGACACAAAACCAATGCAAGTGAATGGGGGCAGTTACCAACATTCTTCAAAATATCTTCTTTTGTGGTCTGCCGAAGATAGAAAGTCAAACAGGTTTGAAATAACAAAAGGGCGAGTAAATGATGACAAAATGTTTATTTATCACTTTAAGGCAACTATCTAAGTTTGATGAAATGTTGTATAATTTTCCAATAAAAGATATTTGTATTTGTACGTGGTTTGTTTTGATTCCTATCAACTGTGACATGTGACAGAAGGTTTGGTTTGATATCTCAGGGGTGGACTGGAGTGAGGTGGTTCCCGAGACGGAGCGTTTGGACACCAGTGCCCATCGTGCCAAAGGTCAGCTGGCCCAGAAAGCCAAGCGACAGCCGCCATCCCGCAGTAAACTGAAAGGAACTCTCAGTTCCCCGGGAGAGCGTTCACAGGTGAGCTGAAGATGAGCTGAAGCCTGTCATCACGTGTGGATGATTCTCACCTGTTTGACGGCGTCTGCGCGTTTCTCTCATTCAGGATGATGAATCTGTCAGTGCTGAAACTCCTCCGACTCGCAGGAGATCATTCCAGGAGAGTTTGACCCTGCCAGTGGCCTCCCCTGTCAGTCCCTCAAAAGAAAGCGTGGCGTCTTCTGTGGCCAGCAGTAGCCAATCAGTGCTGAAGGATGCACAGAGCCCCGCCCTCTCAACACCCAAAGACTCCTCCCCCTCCAGTTTCCTTCGGAACGTAAAGAAGAGAGAGTCCAAAGGCAAAGGCAAGGAGCTTAAAGGTAACGTTCACATTTCTAATTTCTAAAATAAGTGAATTAGCAGAAGCAAAAGTTGACTTTATTCTAATGAATAGTGCCTGGTTAAGTTGAAACGTGTCCGATATTTGACATATCGTTTGTTTTACGACTTTAATATGTGTTGGATCCTGATTCAATGCCATGTTTTATTTTAGAGAGGAGTCTAATGATGCCGCTGGAAAACCCAAACGCAGATTCCCAGATTTTGGGTACGTCCGCCTTACCATCATATGTTTTCCTTAAAGTCCCAGTGAAACTAAAAACCACGATTTTAGTTTTTTCATGAAATCTTGCAGTGTTTATTGTAAATAATTTACCAGTGTTGGTCATTCTCTTTTTTAAATTCATGTGCCCTCATAATTCTCAGTTAAAATCTAGTGACTTTCCATCTTAAATGACGTCGGTAAGACGGCTTGGGCGGAGCATCTGTTAACTCCTCCCCTTCAACTTCTGGGGGCCATTTAGACAGAGCGCATTTTTCAATTCAAATGCGCTACTTTCCCATTGTTTTTCTTTGTAAACGAGTGTTTGACGGACTTGCATGACCATTACGCTCGTGTCTCGCAAGCGCCGTGTTTTTAAGACGCATTGTCAAGTAAAAAAAAAAAAAGAATTTACAAGCAGCGCTGCCCATCAATGTCAGTTCCAAAAGCAGTGAACCAATCAGAAGAATTTGGAGGTGGGGCAAGTGTGCAAGCTTTGGTTTACAGTAGCCAGTTGGCATGACAACTGTTTTATTTGACGGCAACATATGGTGGAGGAGGCGTTCTAGGCAGAGCTTTAAAAAAAAACATATCTGAGTGCTGCGTCTTGCGTTTTTTTGACACAGAGAAACATTCTGCCAGAACAAAATCTGGTCCAAACAACAATTCGTTTCACTAGTTCGCCGCAGCAAACCAAACAGAACTCTCCGGGAAAGTTCGTGTTGGCCGGTAAACACCCTCTAGCCACCATTGGTCCATGGCCATTACGTAATACGTAGCACCACCCGGTCTGTGGGAATTAACGTGTCATTTTATTTAGCTGAGGTGAGGTCAGATAAGGTGTACATAAAAAAAAACAATAACATTTGAGCAGCGTGAATGCTTTTGAATGTCGCGTTGCAGAGATGGTACAGATGTGCAGAAACCTCTACGATCACTCTCGCCACGTGCGCAGAGGCTATTTGCATACATCATTAAACCCCGCCTCCAGAAACAAAGAGGTGTTGAATTGTTCGAAAACACTATACCCCAAAACGCAGAACGAAAGCGCAATTCGACTGCTGAGCCCAGTTCAAAATGCAACAACTGTTTTTATGCATCCAAGCCACGCCCACAATTTTTTCTCATTCGAAAACTCGGAACTGCGTCAGAATATGAAAGTAAAAACGATGGCAATTTCCGATTCACAGGGACTTTAAACTAATTTGAATGAAAAACGTTACAGGTTGATTAGTTTTGTGTTGTTTTACTTATTCTGTTTACTGTGTGTTTGTCCGTGTGCGTTTGTGTCCGGTAGTGGCTTGAGGAAATCTGGTGGGAAAGGAAAGAAACAAAACAAAGAATCGATGAGGGCGTCGCTGGATAGCAGGTGCGTTCACACATCTGAACTGGACCAGTGTGGTTTGCTTTGATCTCGTGTTCACTCTCGTCTGGTTCTCTAGAGGTTCAGCCGAGTTGTTGGAGGAGCCAGGAGTTCGAGTCTCTCCCTCAGATTCCATGACCTCCATCCCCACCTGCATGCCTTTCTCCTGGTTCGGAGAGAAGGACAGAGATCCGTCATCTTCATCCAGCAGTCTCCCGTACACCGCTACAGATGCCAGTGAACAATCACACAACTCCAAAAACAAGGTGAGATCAGTACTGTGTTTTTATTCATGAGTACGTCACGTGCGTAATGGCATTATTTTGATCGAAGTGTTGTGTTTACAAATTTTTGCTTGTCATTTAAAAACTTCTTTGAATTTCTTGATCCTTGTTGTTCCTGAACGTAGGTGATGTTTATTGTAATACACTACACAACTTTTAAAACACTAGACGTCATACACTTAGTGTTGCCATGTGTTTGAACAGTTCTTGTGCTTGGCTCATGAGGTGATCAAGTTTAAGGAGTTATTAGGCAAGTGCGGCTCATGATATTTTGATCCTTTTTTCCAATATAAAGCATTCGTTTCAGTTTAGTATGGCTGCGTTCCTGTTTTCTCATAAGATCTGGCAACCCGAGTAGGTAAACACCCATCACCGTAACCCCTTACATTTCTTGATCCACACATACAGAAGATGCCATTTATATGTGATCTTGGGTGGGTAGATGCAGTATGTCTTCGAAAATCAGCTCAAAACATTAAATATATTTTGTCTTCCAACTGGATGGAGTCATAGTCTGACGTTCAAAGATTGGAGACTGTGTCCGAATTATGTAAACTCTTTCTGCTCCAAAACAGCAGACTGGACCAGGCTTTAAGCAGCTATTGTGGACCTATCCGGACTGCACAAAAAATGTGAACAAAAGTTGTGTAGTGTATTCACGCCATAAACCATCAGAGAGCTTTCATGCGAGTTTTTAGATTGTGTTTGAAAAGACTGTTGAAATACTGAGGGTGAAGGGCACTATCCATATGGATCTGATCATTGATCAACACACACAAGTGAGGAAGTAGAAGGCGAGACTAGCAGACGAACAGGAAACAGACGCAGTCCAACTGGTTATTTATCATCACTCAGACATTGGGGTCATCTACAAACTCCAGCTGATGTCTGACATCATTTCCTGTTCCTGTGTGGAATGTTCTGCATGTTTGGAAGGCAGTGTTGTGATTAACTAACCGCTCTTTCCAAACAGACAAACCTCTCGTGGGCTTCTCTGTTCAGTCGCTCATTAGATTTGGTACAGTATATATTCTCTTCTAGATGTCTAGATTTGTTTTAACAAAATAGTTGTAGGCTCACAAGCACTAAATGTAGCACTAACAAATGAAGAATCACAATGTGTGTTTGTAATCAATGTAGCGCAGTAGATGCATGATGATACGTGTGTGATAGGACCTGTGATTTGGACTTTCTGTGATTGTGTCTTTGGACTAGAATATGTTGGTATATGTGGATGGTGTCTTAGTCTGACGTGTTTTGTTATGTTGTAGTCCTGGAGTAGCGTGTCTGTAGAAGCGTTCGTCCAGAATGAGTTTTTAATGACCGATACTTATATCTGCTGTAGCAAGCAGGGTGGTCAGTGACTGTAAGCCAGCAAATCTTTATACATTTTCCTTTAAAGTATTTGTTAATTTGACAGTAATAACTCATTTAATTCAAGTAATAAGTAGTTCAAAAGCAGTGGATTATTGGTTGAAGCTGATTGGCTGACAACACCAATGGCCACTAATGTCATACACACCAGTTCATGGTGTCTGTACTTTATTTGTATTATCTTCTGGTGTATAATTCTGACTCAGCGGTATAAAAAAATGAAAATGTTGGATTTATCATGAAATGTTGCAGTCAACAACTAAAAATACAATTAAATGAGAGGATATATTACAAAAGAACCTATGTGAAAGATGTTCATTATGCAGTAGCTTAGATTCAACAGAAGAAAAGGGTAAAACTGTCCATAAGCATTATTTCTGAGGTGAAAGAAACATGTCCTAACCATTATCTGAATATAAGGGTCAAATGACTCTTGCGGGTCCAAAACAGAACCGTCAATTGACAATATGATGGTACTAGCACTACGGATTGGGAGTGTAATTAAGTGTAAAAACCAAGAAGTGTAATTGGTCATTTAGAATTATTTAGATACAGAGGATTGCTAGCCATCTCAGATACAGTTAGAAACAAATAAGTAAAGGACCCAGAACAGAACCCTGCGGAACACCCATTAAGACAGGCCCATCATAAGGTCTGTGACAACACATAGCAACAGATCTTCTCAGAATTAAAACCAGAACAAATCCATGGCATTCCCAGATACACCAAAGACCATTTCTAGACAGCTGATTTAAAATGAAGATAATAAGCATACGCAGGATAATGTGCAGTCAGCCGGATATAATAGTTTGTTACATACATATAGCGCTTTTCTGGGTACTCAAAGCGATTTACATGAAAGGGGGAATCTCCTCAAGCATCACCAATGTGCAGCATCCACCTGGATGATGCGACGGCAGCCATATTGCTCCAAAACGCCCACCACACACCAGCTTATTGGTGGAGAGGAGACAGAGTTACGATGCCAATTAGTATTGGGGATGAATAGGAGACCATGATGTATTGAGATGAAAGGGGGCGAATTTGGCCAGGATGCCGGGGTTACTCCCTACTCTTATTCGAAGGACATCTTTTGATTTTTAATGACCACAGAGAGTCAGGACCTCAGTTTAACGTCTCACCTGAAGGACGGTGGTTGTTGAGAGTATAGTGTCCCCGTCTCTATACTGGGGCATAAGGACCCACACAGACCACATGGTGAGCACCCCCTGCTGGCCTCACTAACACCTCTTCCACTCATGGTGTCAGACCTTTGATTGTAGTGTTTTTTTCCCCCCATTGCATCCCTCCATACACAGATCAGTGCTGTATGTTGGCACACATGTTGTAGGATTTAGAATCAACAGCACCTGCATGCTTTAGCACTTTCACTGATAAGTCATGTCTTGAAGGGGATTATCAGTCATGAATAGCGCCGCCAAGCGTTGTATTTGGATTATAAATGCTGCTTTCTGTGCTCGTTCCAGAGTTTGTCAGTACTAGATGATTCGAACCCCAGCAGTCCGGGTTCAGAATTGTCTGGGCTGGTGGTGGAGCCCAGCCTGTCGGGTCGCTCGCACACGTTAACCTTCTCATCCAGCGAGGTGAGTGGAGATCGCACGTCAAAATCTCGCCGGTGGTTGTTTGCATGGCTTTAATGTTCCGGAAAGGACATCTGGAACTGTCTCATGTATTGTCTCGTGTGCGGGGCGGAGTCTGTCCTGCTGCTTTGACTCGTGTCCTTCCTGTTTTGTAGTTCTTTTTCGTTTGAAGATGATGCGCGTGTGCGTTTATAGATTATCTATGGTGGCAATTACCGAATCTTGAGGTTTCTTTGTATTTGTGTGTTTTTATTAAGTGTTTATTTAACATGCCAAAGAGGGTGGTATTTGTGCATCATGGGTTTTTTCTTTGTGTATTACTTCACTAAGGTTTATTTAAAAAAATAATTGTGTTAGGGGTCATATGGTGCGAATACGTGTGTTTCTGTGTCTTTGGTGTGTTATAAGTTGTCAGAAATCTGAGATGTTCCTCATTGATAGAGTGAGACATATCTGTGTGTGTGTGTTAGATGCTGGATGAGGAGCCGTGCTCTACAGGAAAGGACTATCAGTGGCAAAATCGTCCGGTGTCTGATTGGACGTCTCAGCAGGTGTGTCATTGGCTGATGGGGATGAATATGGATCAGTACACACCGGAGTTCACCACGCAGTCCATCGACGGACAGCAGCTGCTGAACCTGGACAGTGACAGACTCAAGGTGGCCGGAGCTTTGCACTTACAATTATGGCTAAGCTTAAAAAACTACAGTAGATACTTTAGGTGTTTTTATTATATTGTGTGAAGTTGCTAAATATCACAATGATGGTTTTCACTTAAGGCTGTAGTGTAAGTACTTACTTGAACAACGTCTATAGCTTTGTATACATCCATGTATGTGTATATTCCAGTCTTTGTGACTTTTGAAAACGTCTCGTGCAGGCTCTGGGTGTGTCCAGTCAGAACGATCGTGCCACCATCAAGAAGAAACTGAAGGAGATGAAGAAGGCTCAGGAGAAGCTGGATAAACAGCGCGAGAAGCGAGATAAAGAGGCCAGACGGAGCGGACGGCTACCCGCCAGCACTGACTCATTATGCTGATGATATCAGAATCAGTGCATCACCATTTGTCTCTCTTCACATCACATTACTGTATGACACACTCCGGCCCGCTTCACCCACAGATGAGATTCAACGACTGAATGAACACTGTACTTCCAATACAAATACTCAGTCAGCGATCAGTAAATGATCAAAAACCTGATCAGAATCGTTCATGATTCAGTGATTTATGTTTGAATACACGCGTCCTGACCACTATCGAACGGCTTATGGGTTTGACATGTGTCTTTAGAACCACTCTCATTTCAGCACAACATTTTTGACCGCATGTGTTTGGTTAGCGCCTGCGAGTTTGCTAAGAACAATGTTTACTGACCGTGTCCATCTTTGGTCCCGTTGCCTTCTGGGTAAGAGTTTTATTTTATTTTTAAGTTTATTAGACTTGCGTATAAGAAAATGGTTTGGATTTTACATCTGTCCAATCCATAGCAGACCAAAATTTTATTCGTTTTAATTGTATTTTATGACACAACCACTATACTGGCTATAAAAACGTGCTATTTTTATGGAAAAATATAGTCAAACGCAAATTTTCACAACTTTGCCGCTAATATGGTGGCATGGATAGTGCTTTTAAAATAGTTTATATTTTATTTTAGAAGTTCTTTTGGCCTGTGGTGCCGAATGGATCATTTTGCTGGAACTTTGTACAGTTATATGAGCACTATATTTTTACTGAAACTAGTTGGGGCACGGTTTATAAATGTACAAATAAAATGTTTTATATACATCTATTAGAATATCTTTAAGGAAAAACATGAATCTAACTTTTGTACACGTTCTACTAAGTAGAATAGCTCACTGGTTGAAACTATTTTGCTAATTCTAAAATGCAGAGTAAAACTCGTGAAATGAGTTGACGTGTCTGAAATCGAAGAACACATTGATGTATTTGGACAGTAAGGATTGATCACAGATATGCTAGCATAGGTTAATCAGTAACTGACCAGAACTGTATTTCTCTGAGGGTGTAATAAATTGAAGTAAAGGATTATCATCTGATTGTACGTTTGTTTTAAAAACAAGACTCAATCTGTGCTTATGTCATCATGATTTTATGCACGCTATATTTTTCCACTGTGTAAAACTGATTTTTAAGACTTAAATCAAACTTTCTATCTGGTACAAAATGTATAAACTGCAAAATAAATACTTTTTACTCTGTAACAAAACATCGAATGCGGTTTTCTTACAATATTCCAAAATATATTAACTTAAAGTGAACCTAAAAATGACCATTTTTGTCATTTATTCACCTTCGAGTTGTTCAAATCTGTATAGATTTATTTGTTGCGATGAACACAGAGAAAGATATTTGGAAGAATGCTCATAACCAAACAGATCTTACATCCCATAGTAGGAAAAATACAATGGTTGTCAAAAGTGCCCCAGAAGTGTTTGCTGTCCATTCTTCAAAATGTCTTTGTTCAACAGAAGAAAAAATGTTCCTACTATGGGATTCAATGGGGGTTAAAATCTGTCTGGTTATAAGCATTCTTCCAAATATCTTTCTCGGTGTTCATCAGAACAAAGACATTTATACAGATTTGGAACAACTCCAAGGTGAGGAAATGACAGAATTTTCATCAGAATCAATTCAAGACAGGTGGGCCCAAATGAATGAATGTGATAGCATTAGAAAACACCTGCATTACAGACACTCTCCACTAGATGGCACTGCGACACTCCACTCTAAATCCTTTATTAACACATTCAGGATGAGTTTCACATGCATGGCCACACAAAAGCAGCACACAATTTCTGTTTACAGCCATCTGTTCCTTAAACTCGATTTTATACTTTCAGAAAAATACTTTTTCTTCAGCCAAAAAACAGAATTGGTAATACGTGGGACGGCACATGAATGATCTTAACAATCCAGATCATCACGGTCATCAATCTGAAACACTGCACAATGAACACGTCTCTTATAATGGCAGACAAGTAAATGACACTCACTTTTCGATCTGAATATAAGAATCTTACATTAAGAAAATACATCAAGAAAGCTTATACTGGCACACTCTTAAAGTAAAACTCATCCAAACAGTCTAACTGTGTGCATGGCACTAGCAACGCCTGTGCTAACTTACAGTTAACATCCCTGCAAACGCATGTCCACGTGTGACGTATTCCCTGACAACATCTTTCAGAGCCGGACTCTCTTCTTAATCATTTCTGTAGGTCTTCTATATCATGAGCGGATGGTGAAATCTGTCAGTTCTGGATCTGCATTGATGGAGAAACCTGCGAGTGCAAACCCAAAGCATCTCTGATCTGTACGGGAGACTAGAAGCTGCGGAAGGTCGTCATGTCCTTGGGTTCTTTACTGGGAACACACCAGTCATCCGCCTCGTGGATGCTCTTATAGTGTTTCCATGCAGATTTATTATACACCGGAAGCCGTTCGATGGACTCTGTGGACAAAGCCTTCAAACAGATGAACATCAGTTATATTAGAATAATTATGAAATGAGGAGATTAACTAATTTCATGAGACAAAACAGCTAGTCATCTGAGCTAGTATATTTAAGGATCGGTTCTTTAATTCAATTTGTTTCATCGGACGTGCACACCTGGGGCGAAAATAACTTCTGCTCTGTGTTTGGTCATAATATAACAATTTAATTTATATTCAAATGAATGTATTAATTCTTTGCGGAGGTTAAACCAGAAACTGTAAAACCCCTTAATCTGATTACAGATACTGTGCTCAGACGAACAAAACCACATTGCTTTTATCTTCCGCACAAGTTGTGAACCTTTTTCAGCATTTTGGGTGCCAGTGCTAAGATCCAGTTCTGCTTTTATTGCTTTTTACATTATTGTGAAAACCGATTTTCTCCATAAAGACAGATAGAATGACTCACGCGTATGTATATGACAGCATCAGTACCGTATCCATCCATGGAGTAGAGCTTGAGATCTCCTTGGAAATACCTGGCGTAAAGTCTGGAGATGGGCAGCCCGTAACCATAACCAGCCTAAGAGCCCGAGAACAAAACGCACAATCACATCACAACATCTTCAGCTCAGTCACACAACTACTGTGATTTTACTGCTTCTTTATAAAGATCCCCACATAAACCGGAAACCATTGTTTTAATTATTTAAAACATAATATTTGTATACATAGAACTCCTCTACTCAAACGTACATTTAACCAACTACTTTTACTTAAGATGCGTATAAAAGTGTATTCCGATCAGTTATTAGGAGTGTGATACAGACCAGAGGAGTGGCTCGAGACGTGTCCATCTGAGGACGAGGGGCTGTAGAGTAGGTGTATGTAAACAACCTGTCAATCTTCCTCAGTGGAACTCCTCCCCCACGATCACTGACCTATGAGACAACAGGAGGGTAGTCAGAATCTGTGGGTTTCTTCTTGAAGGGGGTTTGTGCATGAACAAGTTGATTCCATCACTTTTAAAATGTTTAAATTACAAATAAATGTTTAGAAATAACAACAGTTAGGTAAAATACTACTAACAAACACCTCAAAACAGATTTAAAAAAAATTATGTTTCTGAAGTTAAAGTCCCAGTAAAATAAAAAATAACAATGTCAATTTTTTCATGAAATATTGCAGCGTTAATTGCAAATAGTTTATCAATGTGGCTCGTTCTCTTTTTTAATTCGTGTGCCCTCATAATCTTCAGTTAAAATCTGAAAATGCACTTCATTCCTGTAATGACCATTCTTCTTAAATTACATATGTAGAGGGCTAGGGCGGAGCATCCGTTAACTCCTCCCCTTCAACTGTCAGTCTCCTGCCAGTTCCATTTCAAAATGCAACCGCTGTTTTTATACATCCAATCAAATCGCGGAGAAAGACGAAAGCCACGCCCACTATTTTTCTCATTAGAAATTCCATTTCCAAATGCGTTTCAATACGGAAGTGAAAACGATCGCAACTTTCGCTTCACGGTGACTTAAAACCTGCAAATGTGCTATTAAATCAATGAAATATTTACTTCCTCAGGGGGAGTGACTCTCCGAGAGTTAAATGACTAGAGTCACAGGGGTTCAGCTGACAAAAAAGGTTGAAAACCCCTGACTTACGCAATAGTTGAGCTCATGCAGTATAAACACCAAGTATTCAACCGGCTGTTTTCAGCTTCTGAACCTGTCGGTCCATACCTTAACGGTCAGGTCTTCGTCTCCGAGAGCGATCCTCACATGTAGCGGTGGATAGTGCATGGCATCTTCGTGAAGTTCCATGGTAGCGCGCATGGCATTCTGCAGGAGTCACAGTGTATATTTATATACGCGGAAACCAAATGTATAGTACAATGCAATGTAAGTCGCTTTGGATAAAAGCATCTGCCAAATGCAAAAAATGTAAATGTGTATTCCAGCACTGCTGCTACAAATTCAGTCTGTCCTATATTACATATCACGTCGCATCTTTAAAATCATTCATTTATGACTAACCGAATGCGTTTACTTTCCCACGCTATTTTTGTACAGTAAAAATGCTCTTTACATAATAACAACTACCGTGCTACAGTGAAATAATTCTCAAAAAGCTGAGGTGAGAAAGGATGTACGCCACCTTAAAGAGCTCAAACACCATGTGATACAAATGAGAGGGCACGTAAACCACAGTAATGGGTTCCTCGGGTCCTTTAACTGCAAAACAAACATAAGAAACAACAGTCACACTACAGATCGGTGACACGGAACGCTGAGGTCACATGACTTCACACACGTGACCGCATGTACGTGCAAAGGTTACCATTGAATTCCTCCAGTACAAGCTCGGGTGAGTTCATATAATACCTGTCACACAAGTTTCGGGCATTCTCATAGGCATCTAAAAAACAACAAGAGAAAAAAATGTATTCACTGTAGAAATGCATCTTTATGGGAAAGTTCACGCAAATATCAAAATTCTTTTGCGATTTATTCACCCTCGTGTCACTCCAACACGGCTTTCTTTTTTCTGCAGAACACAAAAGACGATATTATGAAGAATGTTGATCCCCCATCGACTTCCATCGTACGAACACGAATCCACCGAGACATTTCTCAAAATATCTTTTGTCTTCCACAGAAAAAAGCAGCACTTCTCTGTTACAATAGCGAAATGTAAAAAGGGAACGAAAGATTACCGTTACCTTTCAACACATCGGTGACGTGACAGCTGGGGTCAATACCGCCGATCTGTTTGGGATGAGCGGGATTCACACGGACATTTCCTCCAAACAGAAGACCTGAAAACACACCAGCAAACACGCGGTTAAAACCTGATGGGGTATTGATTTCAGGTCAGAAATCTGGGGCGTCATTGACTGCCGTGGAAACAACACGCTGTAAACAAACACCATTAAAAAACACTGTAGAAGAAGAAGTGTCTCACTGTGCTGGTTGAGGAGCATCCGGATGGAAATCCTGCTCATATAGAACCGATCCAGAAAATACTGCATGTTCTGGCTGGTGATGGGGTCGGTACCGTAGGTCTCTTTGAACTCCACCACACCTTGAGCCATGGTGGGCACCACGTCATTGTGTCGGTTCCTGATCTTAATCACAGCTTGTGTGAAGCTAAAACAACAGATGAGTGAGAGATGTGTGCGCGTTTGCTTGGACGGGTAGGGATAGGGGTGGTGGTGTTGCTTCTCTTACTCATTTGTGACCTTCTCGTCGTCAATATCCCTGTCCTTGAACTCCAGAATATCCTGGAAACTTTGCATGTACCTGCGAGAGATGCGACACAGGTGAAGACGTGGTTGACGTATGCCTTTAAATGATGCTCGTGAACGTGCGGACACTGACCAGCTCTGCACCAGACGCACTGATGGAGTCCTCAGCAGGTTATCGGGTAATAAATCGATCTCCTTCATGATATTTGCCAGCCGGACGGGCAGCTCTTGTCTCATAAACGTGAAGGATGTTTTCTCACAGGCATTCTCTGAACCTGGGGATGAGAAGAGAAGTCGTCACATGTGCCACGGTTATTCTTGGAGCTATTTGTTTCAAGGTATTATCATGCATCTTTAAAATAACTGTTATCAAACTGTGTTGATCCAACACTGAACGACTCACCAAAATCTATGAACTGTTTCATAGAGAGAGGAGAAGGTGAAAATCTGGAGTAAAAATCGATATGCTTGGAGATGGAGGCGGTGCTCATCAGCGTCCTGAAAATCCTCATGCTTGCAGTGTTTTCCAGAAGATCAGACAAGCTGTCATGAAGTGTCACGTGGGGGTTTCTGTCATGTCCACAAGGCGATCAGCAGTAGACTGCGTGATAAAAGTCAGGACTGGCACGTGCGAGCTTCAATCAAACATTAAAGACTCCGTCGAACTGACGTTACGTGGTGCGTGTGCACGATGACTGATAAACACAACAGCAGCGCGTGTTAAGGAGAGATGTCAGCGCACATCGGGCCTCCTATCGCATCGAAACACTGCTCACTCTCCACAAACCTCTAAACACCGACACATCTGCCGGCGCAGCAAACACGGACGAATAAAGTCGTTTCTTCTACTTAGTATCAAAAGGTTTGCTAAATACATTTAACTCGTGATAACACTGCACGTAAAAGATGATTCAACAACGCAAGGAACGTCCAGTGGTGCACTTCCGTATTACCGCATTGTTTGATCACGTGTCTTTTGTGTGGCGCTGCTGATTGGTTACACCGGTGGCAGGAGTTCGGCGTGCTTTTTCAGGTTGCGCAAGGGTACGCGTTCTCTCTCTCTCTCTCTCTCTCTCTCACAATGTCAAAAAACATTCCTTAATAGGTTTGAAGAGCACGAATTTCACGAAACTGGAAACTTGCGTGACGTTAAAGCGCAATGTTACGTGTAATATCTGCCACATTTGCATTTACTGTTCAGTTGGACATATGATTGGTTGACTTCTTCGTCTTTGTTTATTTGCGATGCACAATATACTAACAATATGTGCATTGGTTAAAGAGTAGCCTTATTCATTATATATATAATATTCATTGGCCGCGTCCAAATACCCCCATTGCGGTCTTTGCACTTGACCACTTGACAACTTTCATGATGTATTCCCTGTTTTTGGCTCAAGTGTTCTAGTGGGCGTGAGCATGTTGTATTTCTATAGATTTCTATTTCGAATGCTCACCCAGACCTGCCTGAAACGCCTCGTGTAACCACACCCCCACAAATCGACCTGATGTTACAAATATGGTAAGGGGCGTTACATTTCCGTCACACGCTTCCAGTATTCCACCAATCACTACGCACTGGCCAATCAGAGCACACCTCACTTTCCAGCGCGATGACCTTTGTCAAAAATCAGGGCGTTTCAGAGAGGCGGGGCATACAAACATGCATGGTATGTGGAAATACAGCGTTTTTGAACCTTACTGTATACACATTGCATTACATTTAAAACCTATTTTATACGGTCTATGGATAAAACGCAGTTTTACTAAAGCAAAACTCTGAAGTTTTCACAAATAAAATGTGTAACACTACGTTTTACTACGAAATTATATGTAATAAAAGCGTCTGCCAAATGCATAAATGTAAATGTAAAGTCAGATTATTTTTACAGTGCTTTATTTGTATTGTATCAAAGCAGCTGTACCCAAAAAAGCAAAATCTAAAGAAAAACGGTAATCAATCCACTGAAATACCATGGATTACTACACTTCGGCTCTAAAAAAACATAGTTAGTTTTTGTGAGAGGACTTTATCATTGGCAAGTCAGCATCAAAAAACAGCTTTCAGACATAACATATCTGCTTGCAAACGTCTCTCTAACAAAGAACCAGGAAATGTGTCGTCGTGTTCAGAGAAACCAAAACTTAAGTGTTGTCGAGCTGTCACACGTATGAGCCTCTCTGTCTTTCGGTCAAATGGCAGAAGACAGTTTCTCAGCAAAGCAGTTCAGCTGTCCAGTGTGTCTGGATCTACTGAAGGATCCAGTGACCCTTCCCTGTGGACACAGTTACTGTATAACCTGTATTACAGGCTGCTGGGATCAAGAGGATCAGAAAGGAGACTACAGCTGCCCTGACTGCAAAAAGACTTTCGCTCCGAGACCTGCTCTGAATAAGAACTCCATGCTGACTATAGTGGTGGAGAAACTGAAGAAGAAAAAACACCAAGATGATGTTGCCGCTCAGTGTTACGCTGAAGCTGAGGATGTGGAGTGTGATGTCTGCGTTGGCCGAAAATACAAAGCTGTCAAGTCCTGTTTGATGTGTCTGAACTCCTTCTGTAAAAATCACCTTGAACAACATGAGAATCTCTTTAAAGGAAAGAAACACAGTCTGATGGATGCCACTGAGAGATTTCAGAAGATGATCTGCCTTAAACATCATAAAGAGCTGGAAATCTTCTGCCGTACTGACCAGCAATGCATTTGTTATCTGTGTACAATGGACAATCACAAAACCCACGATACTGTTGCAGCTGTAGCTGCGAGGACAGAAAAACAGGTACGGACTGAAAATCAGTCTCTCCATATGAAAAATAAAAGACTGTCATCATTTTGTTCAACTTCACTTTAAACGCATTGAGAATATTTGTAATATGCAATTATCATTTATTTGAACTCGGGGCGTATGTGATTCTGCTTCCCCGTCACAGATTTCTATGATTTTTATGCAGGTGATATTGCAGGAGACAAGAAAAAGTTCCGGCAGAGAATCCAACGAAGGGAAAAAGATGTTCAGGAGCTGAAAGAGGCTCTGAAGTCTCAGAAGGTGAGTTTTGAGAAGTGTCAGACTCATTTCAGCACCACTGTAGCTGTAAGATCTGAATGTGATGTGTGTCCTAACAGCGCTCTGCACAGACGGCAGTGGAGGATTGTGAGAGGATGTTTACAGAACTGATCTCATCCATTGAGAGATGCCGCTCTGAGGTGACACAGCTGATCAGAGATCAGGAGAAGGCTGGAGTGAGTCATGCTGAAGGACTCTTGGAGCATCTGGACCAGGAGATTGATGATCTGAAGGGGAGAGATGCTGAGCTGGAGCAGCTTTTACAGGCGGACGATCATATCCATTTTCTTCAGGTGAAAATTTTTATCTTACAGAACAGCAGCAGAAAGGTTTTCTGTTCTGTGTTCTATCTCAACGTCTGACGTTCTGAGTTCTCCCAAAGATCCTAGGATATTTTTGACTTCTCATGTCATCTCATATGCTAAAAATAACATAAATGTAGATCTTGATTTGTGCACAATATACTATACAATAGTTTCGCGTGAGGAAAATACTACGATGATTTTCATTCCACCACAGCACTCAGATCTTTTTAATTTAAAACTGATCTTGACGCACAGATTTTTCATAAAGTGTTGTATGGTTAACCGATCGCTATTTGAGTATTGGCGGTATTCCAATACCAGTAAAGCTGTTCTCATATGAGGATACAATGAGAGAAAAAAAGTGTAAATATTCTGTCATCATTTAGTCACCCTCAGATTGTTCCAATCCTGTTTAAATGTCTTTGTTCTGCTGAACACAAAGGCAGATATTAGGAAGAATGTCAGTGACCAAATTTATTGTAGGACAATAAATACTGTGGGAGTCAATGGGGGATGAGATCTGTTTAGTACTGAGTATATGTTGACAGAATTTTCATTTTTGTGGAACTATTCCTTTAAAGAGGAGAACACAAAATAAAATATTTTGAAAAACGTTGGTAACCAAACAACATTGAACCCCATTAACTTCCAGAACAAAATCCCACTGATACTTTTTTCACAATATCTTCTTTTGTGTTTCACAGAAGAAAGTCATACAGGTTTGAAACGGTGTTAGAATCTTTATTTTTATCACCACAGCTTTGTTGTAGAATTTCATTACAATATTTTTTATGCCAACAGTTTTGTATGGCTTCAGAAGTCCTTCAATATAAGTCTATGACACTTTAAATACTTTTTTCCATTACTTTTCCTCGTTTTCTCACTTTTCTCAGCACAGGTCAGAACAGACGGCATTGTTTGTCATTACTGGATAACATTTCTGGAAAGATGTTTGATTTTCAGTTCCCCAGTAGAATTCATAGATTAATCAAAATAACAATTGATCTTGATAGGTTTATATCTGTAAAATGTACATAAATGGAACAGTGAACTATTCAACTATATGTTTAATCGTTGGAAACCACTCTTTTTTTGTGCAACGTGTTTTGATGGCAGGCTAACTGGATATGCCAGGATAATGATTATGAGCTCTAAAACAAATAAAACATCAAGAAAATTTTACAAGAATGCCAAAGCAATTGTACACATACATCAGTGCCGATCCTAGACGTCTGGGGGCCCATGCAAACCTTTGTGAGGGGCCCTTGTTATAATAGTTCAAATTAGATTAGCATAACTATAAGAAATACAATTATAACTAAATAAACACATTTAAATTAAATTCACAGTTTGATTTTCATGTAAATAATCCTTTACCTAAAGTAACACATGTCTCTGGAACCATCTAGCTTTTTTTAATAAAATGAGTGATTAACAAAAATAAAACATGATAAATATAGTTTACTCAAGAAAGCCAAGCATTCAAAAACAAAACATATCAATTATTCTCTAAATGTGATGACACAAAAATGACATATCATCATGGGCAAACGAAATATAGCTGAGACTCACATGAACATTGTACTGATTTTGTGCATTCCCTGTAAATCCTATTGAAGTTAGAATATTAATGTGTATGTAACTTTGGAGACGGTCCCTAAATTGAGGACTATCGAACCAACTGTTTTGTAAATATGTTCTTGCATGATTTGACAAAACTAAATAAGACTTTAAAAGAGTACAACACACAGAAGATGCCTTCTAGTTCTTTTGCTTCACGTTGTTGCCGTTTTCCGCTACAGACGGATAGCTTCGTTTTGAAGGCATATGTCAGACGCATCATCACATTATGCACATGTCATCACCTGCGCGCACTGCATGATGTCCTAGTATGTCACACTTATTAAATAAATTACGTTTTAAAAAGGAAATTTCTAAATGATTCCTGTAAAGTTTGCACTCCGGAGGCTGAAAGTTGAATCCGTGTCTTGTTTTCATATTTTTTTGATTCGGTGCTCAAGGAGCCCCCCTGGTGGTGCAGGGCCCTACTCAACTTGCGTAGTTTGCCTATAGGAAGAATCGGTGCTGCATATCCAAATAAAATGCTGTTAAAGTGCTAGTTCTAAAACATAAAGACATAAACAGTAACTAAAATATTAGTGCATGGTGATGTGACGTGACGTTTCTATCTGTGTGTCATTTCTGTTTGTTTATTCCTGTAGAGTTTCCAGTGTTTCTCTCGTGAATCTTCAGACTCGCCAAACATCACTGTCAGTTCTTCCCCTTGTTTGATGATGTGAGAAAGACTCTGTGTCATCTCAAGGATGAACTGCAGGATATCTGTACAGAGGTGATAGAAGAGATATCCAAAAGAGGTAAAATGTCAGAAATGTCCTTTTCAGTGCTAATTTTCACTGCGTGTCTTTAGTAAATACTGACAGTATTTTTTACACTTAAGGAGGCGTTTGCACTGCAGCAAGCTAGTAAATCTGGCTCTTAATGTCTCGTCACTTCTTATTCCTTAAGGCAGGGGATATTCTCATTGCGTATTGATAATTTTAAGTTCATTTCACGTTAAATGAACTAAAGGCTCATTGAAACAGACTTCAACAGTGAGTTTTCTTAATCAAGTCAAAATGTACTTTAAATATGTTTTTATTTTTGTAGATTCTATTTTTACTTGGACAAATGTGTTTGAAAGTAGAGAGGGAACACTCAATAAAGCAAAGGAGAGTATTGAGGAAAAAGTGTCCTTGCCAAAGGTACATTTCCTATATCTTCCAGAATTGTTTCTTGTATTTCGAACAGTATTAGAGCTAAATCAACGCTTGTGCTGTTTAATTTGTGCCATGACTCCACGTGGAGGTGAAGTCTGGTGAAGAGGATGAGGAGGTCCTGTTTAAAGGGAGGACCAAACTTTACTGCTTTGACCGTGATCTCAGCCAGTGGAAGGAGCGTGGAGTGGGAGACATCAAAATCCTCTTCCAACGAGAAAAGAAATCCTACCGTGTACTCATGAGAAGATATCAGGTTCTCACAGTGTGTGCCAATCACAACATTACCAAAACCATTGAGCTGAAACCCATGAACACCAACACCAATGCACTGATGTGGATGGCTACTGACTATGCAGGTATAAACCACACTGGGTTCCGCAAGAACATTATTATTAACATTTATTTGAAAAGGGACCATGCACAATTTTAACATAAATGTTTCCGTTTCATGCATTGTGCCAAATTTAGCCAATGGCTAGTTTTCATCCGCGTCCCTTGGCAGGTAATCAAAATCATAGGTAAACATAAAACAACAAGCACAAAAAATACATTAATACTTATTCACATCCTATCAGAGCCAAAAAGAACAGTAAAAAAGGCCAGTTAAAGAAGAACCATGTCAGAGTTGAGTTCATTTTAAATAAGACATTTTCTTATTGGTCTGAAATGTATCAAGTTATATTTTATAGTCCTCACCATTTTGTCATTGGTCTTGTTAGAGAGTTATGTATGACATGCATGTAAATATATTCCCCACAAACAGATGGAGATGCTAAAGTAGAACAATTTGCTGCGAAGTTTAGGACTCAAGATCTGTCCAAGTCCTTCACACAAACTTTCACAGACTGCCAGAGTCGAATGTCGCAGGCAGACTTCTCACAGATGTCCATAGCTGAGGGACATTCGAGAGAGACCAACCCTGTGGTGTACTTTAGCATGGCTGTAGACGATG
Source organism: Triplophysa siluroides (assembly GCA_006030095.1). Lineage (NCBI taxonomy): Eukaryota > Metazoa > Chordata > Actinopteri > Cypriniformes > Nemacheilidae > Triplophysa > Triplophysa siluroides. The sequence goes on along the minus strand of VCII01000094.1, from coordinate 2,480,619 downwards.
AGCCATTCGGACGGATCACAATGGAGCTTTTCTCTCATATTGTGCCAAAAACATCCGAAAACTTCCAGAGCTCTGTGCACTGGAGAGAAGGGCTTTGGCTTCCACAACTCGGTTTTCCACAGGATTGTTCCTGACTTTATGTGTCAGGTAAAAGATATATACTGTCACTTAGAATGCTTACGCATATTAATACTTTTACATTCAACTGTGCATTAATGTTCTGCTTTCTTAGGGGGGTGATATCACCAAACATGATGGAACGGGGGGGAAATCCATCTATGGTGTGACATTTGAAGATGAGAACTTTAAGGTGAAGCACACAGGGCCAGGGCTGCTGTCCATGGCCAATCGTGGAAGAGATACCAACACCTCTCAGTTCTTCATCACCCTCAGAAAAGCAGAGCATTTAGACTTTAAACATGTTGTCTTTGGCTTTGTCAAAGATGGCATGGATGTTTTAAAAAAGATAGGAGACCTGGGAACTAAGACAGGAAAACCTACTAAAAAGATAATGATTATAGATTGTGGACAGTTGTGAAGTACCATCTTTGAGAATCTATTTCTTCATATTTATTGTGCTTATAATATAAATGCTTGGATATATGGTTTGGATCAGGGGTATCAGAATATAAAGATTTTGTCAATAATCATGAAAAACTATGATTATAAATACACTTTTTGGATAAACTGTGTCTGCCTACAGTTATATGTTGACTCTGATTCTTACCCCCCCCCAAAACACTTGAAATAAACTAAGTTAAAATACATTTGACCAATACTATCATCTGTCTTCAACAGCGGTTTGAAGTGTCGTTTTCAAAAACATACGTTTAATATAAAACCTGCTAAATTTACTTCTCCTTAAATGCATAAAGGCACAATAATGGCACAAAAGAAAAACGAAAAACGCTCTAGCATTTTAGACGCTGCGTCAGTTTGTTCCTCTGCGGCACCCGTCAGGCGTGTCTCTGCGGCTGCGCACCCGGAAGTTGAACAGTGGTAACAAAAGCAGCGGATTCAGCAGACAGTTACACACCCTCAGGTCTGTTAAAAACATACTTTATCATGAATGAGAGCACTTGACCCTTCTATTAATAATGCAGGTCGGCGGTTTATCATTCAGTGTGGCTCTTTAAAGACGATCTTTGAATAATGTGTGTGATGTCAGGGTGTGTAGTATGATTCTACCGTGAGAGGGCAGAAGTAAATCGGACATAAACACAGTCACTAGTGTCTCTTTGGCTTCATTTGTATTGTACATGTTTTCCTGGCTGAGTTGTACATGTAAACTTTGGCTTTATGCTCAATAATTAAACTTGCACTCGTTGTTTTCTGTGTATATGTGAGTTTTGTCACTAATTGTCAAACAGAGAAACCAATAACGTTAGCTGATGTTTCCACGAGATGATCTGTGTGCGCGTTAAAATGTTTTTTAAACGTAAGATTTTATACATTCAGTTGACATTTGTGCTAAGTATTACTTATAATATTGGCATAGCTAGGTGAGTGTGTTCATGTGTACTTTGTTTTCTTGTGAGTTTCCGAAAATGTTAAACATCAAATACTGCTGTGGTATCAGGTAAACATTTCAAAGAAAGTAGCATTTTTAAATAACATAAGTATGAGTTTCAAGCAAAATGTTTGTTAGGTTAAAAATAAAGACAAATGAAGACACTTCCTAAACTTTCTGTGATCAACTGCACCTGTGGTTACTCTGCATAAGTGTATTCCCATAAAATTCCCATTAACACCAGTTCAGAGTAAATAAAGGTTTTAACAGCGAAGAAACAAACTTGTATTTGTTTGCAGGGTTCTCTTGAGAAAGGATGTTGGTAGAAAGTGTTTCATTCATCTATACTAAAAGCAGACTTTCTTTCTGCATTTCCTTTGAGTTTACAAAGATCATTGAATTGGTTTCTTATGTTGCTCACGTATGTTTTGGAAGCACAAATCGTTTTTCTTCTGACCTAACTGTTATTTGTAAAAACGTGCTTATCTTCAAGCGAACGTCTCTTGTGAGTACAGTGGTTGTATTATGCTGTAAACCCCTCCTGACATCACATGCTTCAGTCAGTGTGATCTATCAGGACTGAAGCAAAAGATGCAGTGAATGAACATTTGGTTCTTTAATCTGTGTAAATGTTGACCTTGTTAGGGTGTTCTTTGTTTTCAAGTACACTGTACACTGACTGTAAGCTGTTCATTTGAGAGGTTTAGAGAGCGGTCTTACTTCTTTGCTCTGTGGAGAGAGTCAGGTGCGGGCAGCACACAAAGAACAGATTCGAGCGTCTGCAGAGAGACCAATGTGACTCTTGAAGTGATCCAGTTAATCTGTCTGAAGTGGAAGAGACGGTGGGCCGCCAGACAGGGGTCCAGAGAGCAGGTGGAGGGGGTCTCTGTTTGTTTCTCTCTGGATATGTTTGATTGTTGCTGAGGATGTAACTTAGGAAATAAGCCACTTAAGGCCTCTCTTACAGTGATTTTACTACAATGGAAATGACGTGAAGATTAGTGCTTAAACCTCCTAAACGCACTGCTCTGACTGTAAACAGAAATAGCAATGTTTTCAAATTTTCAATGTGTTCAAACAATTTTTTTTATGTATGATTTATTAGCTGTAAGGTGTCTATGGATGCTGAGCTTATTCTATAATGATTTTCAATACAGCGACTCCCAATACTTATTGGGATGGTTAGGCCACACTTGTAATGCGTAAATATCATGTCAAAAAATAATAATAAGCATTTGGAATCACAGTTTTCTGTGTCTTCGCTACAAATGTAAAGCAACTGCTTTCAATTATTGGCTTTTTTTTGTAAGTAACTTCATGTCACAACATTATAACTACAGGTGGAGTTCTTCATATTTACAATTAACACATATTAAATTGATCTTTCTTTATAGTTAAAATGGTTTTGCTCCATGGCTATGCTTCTGGTATTATTGATAAATGCTATTGATAGCCATCCCCTTTTTAAAATGGATTGTTATGTTTATGTTTCATCACTGTCCTTCTAAAACCGTGTATGTCCAAATTGGCTGAAAAAAATACTTTTTATTAGTTAAATATTTGCAGAAACTCATAAAGGGACAAACATAAAGGGTGACTAATAATCATTTATGGCATAAAAAATGACCAAATATGGAGGACAGAAGCAATATAACTGTTAGTCATTGCACATGACCATGCAATGTAACGTTGTGTGGTCATAGGCAGGTCTAAGTTGGCTGTTTTATATAGACTTTGAATGTGTCTCAGATTTTTTCAGTCTTTATCGTGTACATTTAACTATTCAGTGTGGTCACTTAAGCAAACCTATTGGATAATAATAATGATGAATGATACAGTATCAGAGTTCATAAACTTCTAGATTTACAATCATCTGCTGAGCGCTGTTAGTAAACCGAATGTACCGAGCATACAAAATAGCCTCTTGAATCCTCTGTTTGGTTTGTTTGTAGCATCATGTCGGAAAAAAGCGAGCTGAAAGCTGAGCTTGAGCGAAAGAAACAGCGTCTGGCTCAAATCCGAGAGGACAAAAAGAGAAAAGAGGAAGAACGCAAGAAAAAAGAGGTAAAACACGACAACCAGTCTGGTAAATGCTTTAAATACACGGTCAAAACAATCATCATATTTTTTCATCATATGTATAATTCTCATTTCGAGGGAATATACAGTTTTAGTGTCATTTACTTTTGTTAATGTGCTCAGAGCCTGGGAATAACACAGTTGCGCAAATGCCAATCGAAATTAGAAATAACTTCAGTAATATGGTGTGATTTATGCATTGAATTTACTAGATTCAGATTAGAAACATATTTTGTTGGCTTTATAAGGATAACAAAGCACAGTCATTTTAGTCTTTCAGGGATTTGACTAATATGCTTAAAAACGAAATATCAGGAGATAAACCAAATAATCTAGTGTCAGTTTTCATTTATATGAGGTTTATAACTGGGAAGTGTAGAATGTGAGCCAGAATTCACAAACTACAGCCAAAATGAAATGTAGAAAAGAGAAAGATTAGGGCTGTTAAACGATTAATTGCATCCAGAATAAAAGTTTGTGTTGACATTATATGTGTCTGTGTAGTGGCATATTTATTTAAAAACAAATACATGTATATATTTGTATGTATATATTTATATTTCTTAAATATATACATACATATATATATATATATATATATATATATATACATATATATAGATATATATATATATATATATATATATATATATATATATACTATATATATATATATATATATACTATATATATATATATATATATATATATATATATATATATATATATATATAGGCATTCTTGCGCGTTTGTTTCCAGTATTTGATGCTCATCAGATCTGACTGAAGTTAATATAGTTTGATTGCTGGTTTTAAGGGATTTTTGTGTTATGCAGTTGTGTTGGTTTAACTGTGATTTATGCGTGTCAGGCTGAGCTGAAGAAGGAGGCCGTTCCCGTGCAGGATGATTCAGACCTGGAAAAGAAGCGCAGAGAAGCTGATGCTCTGTTACAGAGTATGGGCATCACACCGGATGTGCCTGCTGGTAGGTCACAAACACTGCTGCAGATCAAAATAGAATATTTCTCAAAATTGCAAGCTCCTATCTTATTGACTACGTTTACTGTTTTTCAGGAATATATTATAATATCATTATTATTTTCTTATACTGTAAATTCTTCAAAATCTAGCCTACGTGTATTTTCCAATAATTCTTGTTGGTCTATAATAATTTCTGTGCTATTATTCAACCGCTGGTCTATCTTGATGTCAAATATTTAGCTTCTGTCTCTGTGCAGTTCTTTGCTGATATGATGTATTGTCCTAGAAGTCAAAAGTCTGGCTTGAATGTGTATTTCAACTGTCCCTAAAATGAGTCCGAAGTGTTAGTAACAAATGTAGAAACCCAGTGTTGTGTACTTCACTGATCAAACACAAGGGGGCATACATGCTCCACAGTCAATTTGATGTGAACTGGGCTCTACTGAAAATGTAGTCAAGCACACAAACACTTCTTTTATTATCTTGTCATTAATTGTAAGATGATTAAATGGGCTAACATTTTATCCAGCTAGATAACTGTTAATGTAAAAAACTATGATTAAATAATAATAATAAAACCACATCGAGGGCATTTGACATATGGTAAGCAGGCCACATATAATTTAATAAAATAGACATGAATAGAATAGCATTACATCATCATTTCATCAACTGTAAAACACTTAAGTTATACATCCGTGTGAACTTGATGAATCTATACATCCAGTAAAATCACCTTGACTCTTACAAGTCACTAACAAGTTGGTTCGTACGCCTTTTTGATGTTGTTTGACATATTGTTTGTTGTTTATTTCTCTGCTTTTAGTTCCGGCACCCATGTCTCCCACGGCCAAATCTCTGGGCACTCCAAGTGAAGCAGGGAGCCAAGACTCAGGAGACGGGGCCACTGGACCACGGTAAAAGTCTCTCTCTCTCTCTCTCTCTCCTCTCTCTCTCTCTCTCTCTCTCTCGTCCTCTCTCTCTCTTCTCTCGCTCTCTCTCTCCCTCTCTCTCCCTCTCTCGTTGTTCATGTTTGTGTGTGTCTGCATGGAGGAAAAGACTCTCATACATAATTAGTTGCTTTTCATGTGTAAATAAGAGAAATCACTGCTTGAAAATCTGTGAGAACAGAAATGGGACAAATAAGATGTTAGCTCCAAAATGTAATGCACTTCCTACCTTAAACCCATTATATCAAAGTGCAGTGTTCTCGTGTACAGATGTCGTCTTAAAGCCTTCATTTGGCTGTATTGAAAGACTGCATTGCACACAGAAACAGTATGCACTGTGACAAGACAGCAGAAGTAGAAAGAAATGTTCAAATAGATATGCTTGAGGCTTAAAAACTACTTTAAAATGTATTATACTGAATATTTGAGATGTTTGGGTTTTAGATTAGTTTAGTTGTTAGCTTTCAGTGTTGCTGTCTCTCTAGTGTTTTTCGATCAGTTACACCATAGAAGACCGCTGCCTTTTAAAAAAGCTATCAGTTTAGTTCAGATGTGTTTAACCACACGGTTTCTTATGTAAAGTGAGTTTTTGTCCTAACCATTCATAACAAAGAGACAAAATATTTTATTGATCACTTGTTTTTTATGTAAGCATCAGGTAGCCTCATCCCGAATGAAATCTCATTGGTCTAAAAATCCACTCCTTATGACTGTAAATTAAATATCAGATTCTGCCACTTTGTGCATCAGGTTTATTTTTCTATTTAGTCTCATCACAACAAGATAAACCATTGTAAGTATAGACATGCATTGAGGATTTGAAGTCTACATGAGACCTGTTTGAGCGCTGTGGAGGTGCTGTGATGAGTGTTTAACCCCTCATTACAGCAGGAACACACACACACACACACACATTTACAGATGCCTCTCGGGGCTCCGTGTCCCCTCATATCCCACCTCACCACTTCCTACACACATGGAGCTCATGTTACCCGCTCCACAAACACAGTCATACACATTTCTTTAGCACTGTCATCCTTCTGCTTAATGCTTTCATGACCACACACTTATCCAAGTAGTTTGTTTGTGTTTTGCAAAATCTGTTTTTATTTTCGAAATATTGCAGATGGTAGAAATCTTTATATACGTATTAATATACCTCATATATTTTAAATACTGAACAAATCACCGCATCCATGGCTTTTGGCTGTTTCTTTTGGTACATATAGCCATCCACACACCCGACTTTTACAAAATTCACTGTTTTCAATTACACATAAAGTGCTCTATTTTTACATTTTTCCAAATATCTTTTGTTGTGTTCAACAGAACGAAGAAATGTATACAGGTTTGGAGCAACTTAGGATAACAGAATCGTGCCAGAATTTGCTTTCTGGGTCGAGTATCCCTCTTAGTACAAAATACGAGGCACTTGAATAAGTATATTTTAGTACTTTTTTGGGCAGAATGTTGCCATGTCAGTTTATGTAGTTATAAAATAAATGTATTTCAGGGGTTTTGCTTAGAATTGATACTAACATTGATGTTTATTATACAATAGTTATATATTTCTTCACGTCTTTCTCTTTCACTGTTTTAAAAGCCTTCATCTAAACACAACATGCAGTTGGCAAAAATATTTGCAATCGTTGACAATGCACATACACATCATACACTTCTGATGAGTCATAGGTTCATAAACTGTTTAGGCCAAACTGTTCCATTTAATCAGTTATTGACTGTAAAAAACACATTTTGTTGTATTTGTTTTAAATGAACTTTTCTTGTGTTTGTGGAAGGGCACGATGGTCATGGTTAGCTCCAATAATAGTGATTATGAGCTTATGTTATACATTTGTCTGGTTCTGAACTAGAACCGAACATCAAGTCAAGTAGATGTTTATAAACATGATCACAGATGATTTCCTTTAGAAACACAGACAGCACCACATGGAAACCTGTTTCTATTTTGTGTGTAAAGAAGCTTTTCTGTCTGTGTTTCTGGCCCCGTTTACACATGTGCGTAATGCTGTGTTCACACCAAATCGAATTAAGCGTAAATTAAATGACATACAAAGTCAAAGCAAAGTTTGTGCCGGGCACCGTGCGCATGTAATTTTCTCACGCAAATCGCTTAGTTCGCGTCTCCAGAGCAAGTCAAAAATGTTTAACTCAACAGAGACATTTGCGCGAAGAGCTCATGTCCGGAAGCGTGAAGACTCTCCCGTGTTTTTTCGGATGACTATTCCTGTGAGTAATAAAGAGCGAGGAACACGATGCTTTGCGTTTGGTGTGAACACAGCGTAAGGGAGAGGAGGAGCAGTGGTGATAGTGGGCGTGGCTTGAGTGATGTCAGCCTGTCGGCGCACATGTGATGGCAGATTCAAACATTTTGATCACAAACACTTGTCTTGTTAATGCGTATGTGGATAACATACAGAAAGTCGAATTTTAATGGCATTGGTTAGGTTGGTTAGATTCTGTTGTTAGGTGAACATTTAGCTGCTCAGTATTATGATCGTTAAAGTCCCAGTGAAATAAAAATGACAATGTTTATGTTTCCAAGAGATATTGAAGCGTGTATTGTAAATAGTTTATCAATGTGAGTCATTCTCTTTTTAAAATTCACGCGCCCTCATAATCCTCAGCTAAAATCTGACAAGTGACTGTCCATCTTAAATGACGTCAGTTAGACGGCTTGGGCGGAGCATCTGATAACTCCTCCCCTTCAAATGTCAGTCTGCTACCAGTTCCATTTCAAAATGCAATGGCTGTTTTTATACATCCAATCAAATCGCAGCAAAATTCTATTCACGCGGAAATGTGTCTAAATACGGAAGTAAAAGGATTGTAACTTCCCGTTCACACTGTATATTAGTTTAACATGCATTGATAGTCCCTGAACGGCTCAAATTTGTTTTTTATAACATCTCTCTCTCTTTCTGTCTCTCTAACTCTGTCTCTCTCTCTCTCTGTTTGGCTGTCTGTCTCTCTAACCTTGTCTGGCGGCTGTGATACTAACAGGACTCTACACTGGGACTCTGATCCCTCAACCGTTCTGCTTCACTCTGAGATGGGGTACTACAGTACATTCTTCCTCTTCTCATTGACCCTTCACCTCTGTTCTGCTCTTTTAACCTCTGAGCTGTTCATTCATAGAGGAGTCATGATGGATTAGTAGTGTCCTCATATGGTGCTTTTCCACTGCATGGTACCGTCAGGTTTAGTACGACTTGGCTCGGTACAGCTTACTTCACTTCGGCTCAGTTTGCTTTTCCACAGCAGTTTAGTACTGCTTCAAAGTGGGTGGGGATTATAAACTTATCGTCTTAGTTGCGCCGCATCTACTGACGGCCCACGAGGGTAAGCTAATGTAGCATTTAGCATTGCATTAAGGGTCTCAATCTCGTTATTAATATCACAAAGCATATAACAAAATGCCAATTTTACATATTAAAATGTTCACGTGTTGCAAATCTAATGACGCCGGTCATGACTCTCTCTGCCCAATCAGTGATCTGTGTGTAAACACGTCACATTTTGGTATCGGTAAAGTACGCTTGAACCTCGACCGAGGTGGTACTAAAAAAGTATCAGGGACTAGGTACCGTACCCAGTGGAAACCCCCCAAAAGTGAGCTGTCCCCCGCCGTACCGTACAGTGGAAAAGCCTCAACACTGCACTTCAGCAGCATCACACTCACTCCACATTAACACCCAATTCAGACTTTGATCGAGAAAATAAATCTGTAATGTGAGCACGTTTAAAGAGAATTTGACACCTGGTACCATCATGTGTCTACACCGTTGAGACTGATGTTTTGTGCATGTATTCACTATACACATGTATTTACCGTTCATGTTTTCTCCTCTGTGTGGTCATCCAGACGTGGTCCGGTGAAGTTGGGTATGACAAAGATGACTCACGTGGATTTCCCCCCTAAAGAACTGGTGTCCTACACCAAAGAGACGCAGACGCCCACAGTGACCGCACAAAAAGAAGGTGAGTTCGGCTGTGATCACACACGCACAAACATAGACTACATAGACTAAACGTACAAATGCTGTATAATTATTTTTCCTACGTATATACATCACACAGACGTGCTCAAATTTGTTGGTGCCCCTCCACAAAAACGCACGATAATTCCACAGCTTCTTTGCTTTATGCTATGACATACCAAAGGCATGCAAGTATACATGACACAACAGCATTTCATTTCATCACTCTTCGGGAGAAATGAAGCATTATTTCAATGAGCTGTAAGGGGATCAACTTATTTGAACACGCCTGTAGAAAATAGTGTTTTCATCTTTTCAGTAAGCACGTCAAAGTGGCAGGGAAATGAATCATTGCAGAAACTAGTGGCTTGTATCATCTCGGAGACTTTAAGGGTGCAGGTCAGGCGAGAAACAAACAGCTCTCAATAGCACACAGGAATGAGAGGCCAGAATGAATGACACATGTCAATCATAACAGGAGACTGAGTGGCACTGTGTCCAGAGTTAAAGCGCAAGCCTCTGATCTGAGGCGGGTGTGTGTGAGAGAGCAGAAGTGTGTGACCCTCTTTGGAAATGATCTGACTGTAGTCAACATGGAGATGAAAGCTGAGGGAAAATTGCAGAGACTCTAGAAACATAAGACATCAAGGCGAGCTTTAACTCCGGCGCACACACACATGCGTTTACAGAGAGTGCAGATGAAATGAGCAGTAGGTTAGTAGAGATGTGACAGTGTGTGTGCGCGTGTGCGTGCGTGTGTGCGTGTGCGTGCGTGTGTGTGTCCAAACGCAGGTCAGTATTGCTCTAATTGTATTTCAGTCCTTTTATGTGGCGTGTGTTCATGTGTGTGTTAAAGCTATGTGACCTCTCCATCCTTACACCCACAGACCCAGAAATACACTACATCTCTGCTCTGTGTGCGTGTGTGTGCGTGTGTGTTGATGGTATTGCCGGAGATAATGAGTGTTCATTTTGAAAAAGCTAATTTTTAGTGATGCACAATATGTTTTATATATCTGATTCGGCTGGTATTGTAAGCACATTATATCATTCTTATTTAAACAGTTAACTCTCTTTTGTTTCATACAAATGCTTTACACTGATAACTTTTAAAGTATCATTCATGGGTTTTAAATCTTACGTGTGAGTTAAAGCAGGCGTTTGGGTTCGCACCACTGGTCTATATAAATGACTGGAGTGCGCACGGAACGCTTAACCAATGGCAGGAAGTGAAGCCGCCGGAAGTGTCCGCGCCGCCATGTTGGTATGCCCAACTGACAGAGAGCGCCATTGACTTACAGTCAACATAACGATCTAAAATAACCCGTTTTGCAGCGTACCGTACGGTAAGGTACTGTTTCATCCTTAATATGTGATAACTCCCTATTAATTCAATAGAATGTTTATTCTAACATAAACTTAATGATGTCATTATAGTCATTCATCCAGTCATTTATATAGATCCGTGGTTCGGAGTCTCTCTCTCTCAAATTTTCAGTGAAGACACTCATGTATGTTCAGAATTGCAGAATCATGTTTGTAACAAGGTTCATTAAAAGGAAGGGAAGGAGCGGGAACCGGCAAACATTTAAACATTTAATCACAAAATAAACAACGTAAATAAACAGCCGGCAGCCCCTCACGGACGACTGCCGGCGAATAACAAAATACATAAACATAAAACAACTTAGCATACGTTTGGGCCCGGTCCTCTCTCATCGACGGTCCGGTCGCTCGTTCCTTTTATATGCTCCCAATCTCCTACGTGATTCGAGCCCGGTGTGCGCACAGCTGGCGCTTATTCACAATTACTCACCGGTCTCGAACCATGGTCTCGCCCCGCCTACTCCACTACAATGTTTTTTCCAATGTGTCCATCACCATTTATCCAATGTCACTTACTGTACATTGAGATTGTATAGTTTATAAGCTTGTGTATGATGTGGTAAATGAACCCATGACCTTTCCGTTGACAACTTTACGGCCTGTAAACAACAAGCAGAACCCTCATATCACGCAGTGAGTCCCAGTCTTGTTTTCTGCAGACGTATGCTTCAGCGAGCAGGTCATGGACGTGCGTGTGGAATGGCTCTCAGTTGTGGCACTGGGGCTTGTGCGAGTATGAAATGGAATTAAAGGTGATTGTTTTAATCGCCCTTGAGCTCAGAGGAGGGTTAATGTCCCGTGTTAATCACGTCAAGCCTCTCGTGTGGAGAGCGTCGCTCTTATCGCCAGGAACCCTCTCAACAGATACCAGCATCTCGAAATGAAGCTATTGTCCATCATCTCTTCCGCACATTTATGTCACCATTCATCAGCTATCGGTGAGCGAGGCGTGAATACACCATTAATTATAGGGATAATAAAAACCAGCTCGTTTTCTTCAGCGCTCGGGTTTTACAAACTTCTGTCCCGAGTAGTTTGGCGCAGATCTCCACAGAGATTTGGAATGAGATTGAAGACACTGCCGGGGAGGTGACCAACGGCCTGGATGTTCAGTTTTGCGGATACGTCGTTCACCCGCACGTCCCGCGTGTGCTCGGTTGGGAGGATGTGTCCCTGAAGAGCTCCGCAAGTGTCTTTGTTGCTTTTCGTCGACGGCCCGTCGATCATTCAGCCGATCATTCAGCCGTACAGGAGTCCTGGAGCTGTATTTGCTCGTTCACAATCACAGACGTGGAAATCAGCGCTCGGAGGTCTCCGTCTTTTTTCCTCCGTGCACCTGCAGAGGACATCAAAGCGCATTAGCGTTGTTCTCGTACAACCCCTGACCCCACGGGGCGCTTGCATTAATACATTGTCCTTTGACAAAGCCTGCCGATTACCGGCCTCTCTCTCTCTCTCTCTGTGCGTACACCCTCCCCCTGCAGAAAGCTTTTATTTCTTGAGGGATACAAAAGCTATAATTGCTGGTGCTTTGAGACGAGGTGTCGATGGGAAGGGAATCTGCCATCAGGGTGAATTCTGTTAAATGTTTCTCTCGCTCTCTTTCTCTCTCCTCTGTGGGGTCACCAGGATCACTTGCTTTTCTCCAAATGGGCATTTTGGCTGGCAGGTGCATTACACCCCTTATTTTCAGATTGTCTTTCTGCTGCTAATGCCTGGCAGGTTGATTGCTCGGGTCTGGCTGGCGGAGAAAGGGCCGCGGCGCGTCCGGGCCCGGGACTGAAAGACACTGATTACTGTTTTCCTCCGAGCCTGATTGAGGCCCTTGAAAGGAAAGATTTTAACCTTCTCTCCTCTCTGAGTACGGGCCCGGTGCGGCGGTGTCATCAGGACGACTGTATAAACTCATCAGAACGAACCCCTCTTTCCTCTTCTAGCCGGCCCCTTCCTGAGAGACGCGGACACGTTTCCGATGGAAAATCTGACGGATGACATTATCATTTTGATTAAAGGGCGATTTCTCTGAAATCAGTTTTTGTGGTCATGGAAAAAGGAAGAACTCATTAACAAGACCTTAATGCGTTAACATTTACAATGAAAATCATTCACTCGATGTCATGTCGTGCCAAATGTGGTGACGTTGAACCGGTCTGTTTCACTCACAACATGCAGTTTAAAAAACGTTACGACCCCACAAAGCATGAACACCCAACGTGTGTGTGTGGCTTACAGCTGGTCAGGACGACAGCTTCATTTAGCTGCTCATGTTTGGGGGGTGAATAGCAGTCCCCGGACCCCCTACCGACTCCCTAATTGCACAGACTTGTGTATCCAGAGAGAGTCTTGACTAAGAGCAGTCAAGCAGAAACGCCGGTGCCATCCCCGTGCCACCACACACAATCACAACCGAACCATCTGCCTGACACGCACACAACCGTCAGCTGTCTACCACTGGCACCTGCTCGCCCCGCATGTGAGGGATGCTCAGTTGAATAGTCCCTGTCTCAATTACGGCAGGAGTCTGTTGGGTGGGCTGTAGGTTAAGACCCCGTGATGTCCTTGCCCCCTGTAGAACGGAAAGAGGGTGGACTCGGGGGTGTAGATACAATGTTCAAACACACAGGCACGCGCTGCGGGTTGTTCTCATGGAGTCAAGCAGAATGAACCGGCTGTTGGTGGTTGTTTAGTTAATATTAAAGCTGCAGTCTGTCATTTTATAGGGGTCATAATTCAACGAAGATCAGTTTTTGAACGAGTAAATAAATCAGCTCTCCTCGTCTTACCCTGATAATCTTATGTGGGTTTATAATTTGAGCTGTCGGGTTTAATTTAGCAGGAAACGTCATTTGACTTCAGCCCATATAAAAATTAAAACATAAAGTGACCTGCAGTTTCACGTTTTAAACAGAGATGGCAGTAGAGAGGCAGAATGTAAGGATTTCTGTTTGAATAAAAACTGTGAAATTGAGAAGCGTCCATTCACAGATCAGGATATTATTATTTATTTTTACAATTAACATGCATTACCAGTTGCTTTGGTATCTTTAATTCATTATTGTGGTATAATTAGCCAGTTTTCCATTACAGATTTGCGCAAAACTTTTCTACATTTTCTAAATGTCAATAAAAATATTGCTAACGGACAGCGTTTCCATTAAACGATGTTATGCGACTGAAGTGTGATTTTTGTCCTTCTCGCCATACTTCTTTTTTTAGTTTTATCGCAGGTTGCGAACCAACTTTAGAGGTGCACAGTGCCACCTACTGTGACGAAAGAGTAATGCGTACTTTCAAATTTTTTCCCACTGTTCCTAATAAATCTCCATACTGCACTCATTCGCTTTTCCTGCATTTTGGGTTATTATATGTGATATTAATTAATGTCAAATCTTTACATCATGTCTTTCCAAATGTTCTGCGCAAACGTTTTACAAAACCGTCATCCTTTATCTTTATAATAAATTGGGCTGTTTTTGTTTGTGTATCTTATATATGGAAATGATCCAAGTTATGATTGGCTAACATGAAGTTTACACTGAAATTCAGCCAAATTGTTGAATAGCGAATGGGTGTTGTTGAGCAGTAAATGTGGGCACTCGTATGTTAATGTGCTCAAGGTTGTGATGTCACAGTCATGAAGGTTTCTGAAGGCAGTTGTTTTGTGATCTTGCAGAGGAAGAGGAGGATGAAGAGGCTCCGCCCCCACTGCCAGAAGTCGAGGCGGAAAAAGAAAAACCTGTGGAGACACAGGAGGAAGAAGGTAGTGTGTACAGCACTCTTAGCACCTTTCCTGTTGTGTAGTGTCATTTAAAGGGATACTTCACCCAAAAATGAAATTTCTGTCATCGTTTGCACCTTCGAGTTGTTAAATCGTGATGTTTGATCTTTTGCTTCAATTTTTTTTTATTCTGTATTTGTGTGTAGTTCTTCATGAGCTGACAGAAGAGGAGAAGTTACAGATTCTGCACTCGGAGGAGTTCGTGAACTTTTTCGGTCGCAGCACGTGTATCATCGAGCGCGCTCTGTCCGAACATGTGGACTGTTTCTTTGACTACAGCGGTCGGGACATGGAGGAGAAAGAGGGGTAACAGAGGATCACAAACATCCTCATCCAGATCTCATAAACCAGTTTATATTCCCTGCCTAACATGACTCTGTGTGTATTCAGAGAATTGCAGGCCGGCACGAAGCTGTCTCTAAACAGGCAGTTTATCGATGAACGCTGGTCCAAACAGCGAGTGGTCACCTGTCTGGATTGGTCTCCACAGGTACGTGACCTCGTAAGCTTCATAAATCTGTCCAGCCCACTTCTTATAAAGAGTCACTTAGATTTAAAGCCAGCGCTGGGGACTCCGATGTCATGTACAAATTCATACACAAGTGAAAACATTTGACATTTCTACATTTAGCAATCATAGGATAATATATAATGTGAAAGGAAACCTCATCTTTTTCAGAATTTATTTACGTTGGCCTTAAAACACGACCATATGTTCATCTGCTAAACACGTTTTCAGCGTTGCCAAATGTATCCATTTAAACCCACGAATATGGATGGAAAGATGAATGTCACATTTACTTGGTGTTCAGAGCAGCTTTTTGAGGATAATTTCGTCTGGCCGCTGTGAACAGAAGCCCCCGTATGATGTTTTGGAGTCGCCGTGTCTAGTTCCGTGTAACAGATCCAGAGTTTAATCCCCCTCCGTTTTACTGCACATGTGTGTTATTTGTGCAGGAGTTTAAATGTGAGCGTCTCGTCCCCGGGCATCATGCGTTTATACTGTAGCTCGACAGCCTACAAATGACACAAGTAAATGTGCGTATGTCACGTGTTAAAGTAGTTCAAATGAGAAGCCGCTGAAAATGCACATGTTGTTCCAAACCCACACGACTTCCTTTCGAGGAACACGAGGAGAAAGATTACACAATGTAACACGTTTTTTCAAAAGTTGTGTTTCGTTTACATTTTTATTGTTTCTTTATGAAGTTTAACAGTCCTCGCGAAAAATCTAACAAATATTTTCACACATTTATACATTTTGGTATTATTACTCATAAGCAGAAATGACTAACAAATGAGCTCAAAACAACAGTTTAACATCAGCTACCAAAAATGAGAACTTCATAAGTGTACATTTGATGGTTTTTGTCTTTTATGACAAATACTGTCCTCACAAACCAAGTTTCACACGTAGTCACCCATCATCCCTTCATCCCACCTTCCCTTTGCTATAGACTTTCTCCAATTTTCTGACAGTGACAATTGGAAAATCATTTTTAAAACATGTGAACATTTTGACAGTTTTTGTTATTTGCAACATACCGATATATCGTGAGTAATGATATAAGCTCAAAATTTACTTGCGCTAAATATACACTAAAACATCGATGCCACATGAAAATAAATATCACCACTTAGGGATGCTTGATATGTACATTTTGGCTGATAACCGATAACTGTTCAACATTGGAGGCCGATAACCGATATATTGGCCGATATACAGTCTCTAAATTTTATTAAAACATTTTCTGTGACTGAAAATGATTTTTTCACCTAGCCAAGCCTTCTTTACACCAATGAAGGATTCTTTAACTTTTTCAACTTTTCTGGTATAATGTAAATTTAATAAACAAATTAAAGATGTGTATATTCGTGTAAGAGCTAAATACCGTGTATTTATACACGATATATTCTTCCAGAGCAACCCAGAAAAATCGTCAGAGACCGATAACATTCAAAATGACCATTTATCGGCCGATACCGATATGACCGACAATTATTGTGCATCCCTAATTTCCACAATAATTAGCATCACAGAATTGAACAACAACTATAAAAAGTTCTGGCGAAAAGATTGTTACAGTGTGTTATTAAAGTGATAGTTCACTTCAGATAGATATTCTGTCATCGTTCAGGTTATTGTTCAAAATCTGTTTGTGACTCTTTCTCCTGTGGAACACAAAAAAGAAGATATTTCGAGAAGGTTTTGTGTTCATACAATGGATGTCAATGAGACCAATGTTGTTTGGTTGTCAGCATTTTTCAAAAACATAAATACGTTTTAAAGGTGTCCAGATACTTCATGAAGCCACAATGCCTGATGTCATTTTCACTTTCCCCTAAACATGAATAACTGTTGGTCACTGGACGTGTCAGTCAATTTTCAGTGGGCGGGTCTCGACCCGATGTAGCTGCAGCGAAGACTGATGTGTGTGTGTGTGTGTGTGTGTGTTTGTTTTCACATGTATATGTTTGTCTAGTATCCAGAGTTGCTGGTCGCCTCTTACAACAACAATGAGGACGCCCCACATGAGCCTGATGGAGTGGCTTTGGTCTGGAACATGAAATACAAGAAGACCACACCGGAATATGTCTTCCACTGTCAGGTACACGCACACTTTCAATCACACTGCTCTTTCCTCCCCGTATTCCACATAAACACGAGCGTCATAAACACAAACACACTGAGATCTCACAGGTGGCCTGCAGATACATTTCATTCCATCATCTCTGTCTCTCCGTCTTCCTGCACGGTTCCTGCGTTCTGTGACTTCACCCTGCTGGCATTCACACACACACAAAGGAACAGTTCACAATAAACAGTCATCATTTGTCTTCATTTATCGACCGTTGTGTCATTCATCTTGACTTTGTCTTCCGAACGCAAAGTGTTTGTTAAGAATCTTCATGTCGCACTTACCTATGCTGATGTCATTCAACACTGAATATAACTCAAAACTTGTTTATCAGGTTTTGTTTGTTACTTGGTTTTATCATCGTGATGAGTGATGTTGAATCTTCAGTGTGTTTGGCCTGAGGCCCGTCTGAGTGGAACCACATGTTACGCCTTCAGGAGCGGATACACACACACACATGCACGCGCGCACACACACACTTAAAATAAAAGCTCCATGTGTCTACACACAGAAGAAGTGTGAACTCATTTTATTTTCCATTGTGCTTCCTCCTCTGTGTGTGTGTGTGGCCATGTTTTTTTTTGTCTGAATGCACACCAACACATGGGGACTCGTGTCACCGTGGGGACCAAAATTGAGGTGCCAATGGGCAAAAAAGTTTATAATTCGTACAGAACAATATTTTTTAAGAATCTAAAAATGCTAAAAGTTTTCTTTGATCTTGAGGTTTAGGGGATAAAGTATACAGTTTGTACAGTATAAAAAACATTACGCCTATGGACTGTCCCCACGGAGATAGTAAACCAGACGTGTTTGTGTGTGTTTAGGAATAAAACAGTTCAAGCTAATGTCATTTACCTGAGCTGCTTTTAGTAGCAGATTTAATGAGCCATATGCAAACTATTCTTTTAAATTTAAAATAATAATGAAGTAACGTTACCTCAGAGATGATGTGTTTTTGTCGGCCAACCCGGAAGTTAGCGTCGTGCTGGTTCCCTCAACTGGTTCCCATAGACTTTTGGGCTGTGATTATCAAATGTTTATGATGTTTACACGTTTTGTCTATCAAGATAATCTTTACAGATCAACACAATATTTGCTAGACTAAAAACACTCGCCAGAAGTAAAAAGCTAACACGAGGCTATAAACCGACTACACAGATGGTGGTTCGATATCAACGTCACCACCCTCACGCCTCCGACAACTTCTCAAACGTTATTAAAAACGTGTCCCCTGCTAAGTTATTACTCTGTGATCCATCCTCAACAATTACTTTAGACATTGTTCCCATGTTGCATTATTTGCGAGATTTATGTGCGCGATGGCATCTGATGTCCACGCCAAAGGATGTAGTTGCTTTTAGCGACTTGTTAGCAACCGGCGTTTTAAAGACACAATAAAGGTTTAAAAATCACAAGCGGCCTATAATTGGTATATTTTATTGCGTAGATTAAAATGTGAAAATATTTCAAGGTTTTGTTAACCACAGACCTTATTTCAGGCGATTTACCAAAAAACCCATTCAATAAACCCATAGACTTTGGAGCGATGGAACCGGAAGTCCTAAAACCGCGGTTGCATACAAAAATACATAATTTCTGAGGCACTCACTATTGAGTTCTGAATGTTTAATGTCTCTATCAAAGCTTCTTCTGCAGGCACCCAGATGTTTTTTATCCAATCCGAGCAGAGGTCATTTACATAAAGAAGTCTTAAAGAAACAGTGCACCCGAACTCATTATTTTCCTGGAACGCAGAAATAGTAATTTTGAAAGATTTATAGAAATTTGAGAAGATTGTTAGGTAGTTATTTACACTGTACCATAAAGTTTGTAGTGCTCACAGTCTGTCAGGCTAGAACACAGACATAAGTCATAAACATTATAGGAGCAGGAAATTGGAAAGGTGGTGATTGTGATCTTGGAAATGACGTTATTATTTAAATAATAAATCGAAGCAATATTCATAACCCAGTATTAGTCTTTAATTGAAATGTCTCTCTTGTCTAGTCTGCGGTCATGTCTGCAGCGTTTGCAAAGTTTCATCCTAACTTGGTGGTGGGCGGCACTTACTCAGGACAGATCGTCCTGTGGGACAACAGAAGTAACAGACGCACTCCGGTCCAGAGGACACCTCTGTCTGCCTCCGCACACACGGTACATGTGACATCACACAGCACGCGACACGCAACAGCAGCTGAAGTTCAACGAGATTTGACTTTTGAGAAATCATTGAGCATACTGTCCCGAAAACTAAAATGAGCTTTTTAAGTTTTCTCTTTTGTTTCTCAGCACCCAGTGTACTGTGTTAATGTGGTCGGCACGCAGAACGCTCATAATCTCATCAGCATCTCTACTGATGGAAAGATGTGCTCCTGGAGTCTGGACATGCTGTCCCAGCCACAGGTACCCATAATCCCCCGTGTTCCTTTCATCACCTGTAACATCCCTGTAACATGCTCTTTATTTGATGTGGCTATTATAACAGGTTTTTCATCATCTGTTCAATAGCATTGTTAACTGTGAAGTCAATTGTCAGTAGTTCTGAACCCACTTAAAACCGCGCTGAGGACCACGTTCCCAGAGTTCTGTACTTCTACCATTAACGTCACCATCGAGTTTCCACAAGCATTTGCTAAACCACAGTGGCAGATGTTAATGAGTTTTAAAGCACTGGCTGAATTTAAATCACGCATTAATAATACAAGAGCTGTGGCGTTGACTCTGCGTGCGTGTGTGTGTGTTTATAGGACAGTATGGAGCTGGTGTTTAAGCAGTCGAAATCCGTTGCGGTAACCTCCATGTCCTTTCCTCTGGGTGATGTTAATAACTTTGTGGTGGGCAGTGAGGATGGATCGGTCTACACAGCCTGTCGCCACGGCAGGTAATGCACTCATATGCACACAAGCCTCACTGCATCTGTACATGACCTGTAAATTTAGCTAAAACCCACTTTACATCCGTATTAACATCCATCCCGGGTGATCCGATCTCAAGAGGTAAGCGCTGAATACAAGTGTCAACGGGATGCAAAATGGAAAAAGCACGCGCTTATCGCCGTCCACGTTCGTACCCGCGTGATTTTCACTGCCGAGTGAACGCTCAAATTCACTCCCTCATGGCGCTTAATGAAAAACAGAGAGACTTCGGTACACAAGGTGGCGCTGCACAAATGTATGCTTCTGATACTCGCTTGTCACACGGAAGAAGGATTAATCTTGCTTACTTCCTCTTCGCCGTTGGTATCATTGGCTGCGTCCGAAACGGCATACTGTGACAGTGCGTACTGAATTTGAATAAGTACCTACCTACCGGCCGTTAAACAGTACGTTCTATATAGTATGAGTGGGAGTAGTACGAATAGATTTCGGACATACTGCGTCCGCAATGTGTTATGGTCATGTGACCCGTATGCTCTTTGACCTATGACGTATTAACAACATCCTTCCTAAACGTGAGCGTTGATAAAAAACATAATTTAGTTACGAGAAATTCATTTATTGGCACTTCCATTAGAAACGACGTTCGCCTAGAAGTTTTCCGCTTTATTTATTTGATTTACTTTGAAATTTGACCGTTGCTCAGCTCCTGTGGCATCATGGGATAGATAAGTGTCCATCCCATCCACACTTACATATCTCGGCGGAAGTTATAAACCATCCTGGTTTTTTCTCGCCTACAATTTTTTGCATACTGAGGTTTCGGACTAACTATTCATGACTCATACTCATTTTCGCCTACTATATAGTATGGAAGTAAGCGATTTCGGACGCAGCCAATGTGTGCTCGGCAAGGCTTGAGCACCACAAAGTCGTGTTTTACTGTAACTTCAGGAGCTCCACCACGTGAACAAAAGCGCCAATCTCATTGGTCGGCCAGTTTTTAATATATAAAAAAACTGACGCTTTTAAGCCTGACGTTTTGCGCATCGGTGTGCACACCCACACTCACTTTGTATAGTCACGAGACGTTAAATGTCGGTGATAAATGCGCGCGATTACCATCCTGGTGTGGACAAGCCATTACAGTGAGGTTCTTATGTGAAAGTATGTATGGGTCATTCTTATGAAACCATTGAAACATCACGGCAGTAATCATATTAAATATAAAACATAATTCAGTAACACAAAGTATGATCATAGTAAAGAGAACTGTGTTCTCTACCTTGCACAAAATAATTATTGTGACCTAGGATTTAATTACTTTGTATTTTAGTGCATTTTCTGCTGAGAATCTCATTACCGTAATGCGTCCAGTGCATGATATGTTAAACTTTAAACAGAGTAAAATAAAAAATATTTTGAATAAATAATGGGATGTTCTCATTAACTGATAATAAAAAAGAAAAAAACATTTACAGAATGTTTAATAAAAATGAAGATATAGTGGAAGAAAAGAAGTGATGATCACAACCTCCGTAACATAATAAAAAAACACAGACAGATCTTTACATCAAGCTTGATTTTGTTTTGAAATGGCTGACAGGTTAACAGATCTCTTTATATTTCACTAGTTCAAAGTTTAATATTCTCTTCGTCGTACTTTTTACACAACAGTATTGGTTATCATTACCGTAACAAGACTTTTTTCACATGTTCATAAATGTAACATTTTAAATTTTCTTTAAAAATATGCTTCATTAATGTCTCAATATGTACAGTATTGGGAATAATACGTTGCTTAGGCATCATGGCTTATCTTTGTTTTTAGCAAAACAATGGAATTGACATTTTTACGCTGTTGCGGTAATGAGATTTTTTTTAATTGTTCAATATGTGTTAAGTTTTGAAGACAAGACTCAAGTCTAAAGTTCTTGATGTGAAATCTGTCCATATTTCTGAATGAAGTCTAGTGAGTGTGTGAGCTGCAGTTGTGTTTGTGTGTGTTGTAATGAGCTGAGAGTAAGTGTTTCCTCTTCATTTGTGATGCTGTGATTATCTCATGCTTCACACACACACATGGCTGTTTACCTCTCACTGTAATGAGCTCACACACACGATGTTAACTCACTGCTGAGATGCTGATCACACACTCACTGCCATTGAACCCTGTGTGTGTGTGTGTGTGAGCAGTCGGGCAGGTATCAGCGAGATGTTTGAGGGGCATCATGGTCCAATCACAGGGATTCACTGTCACACGGCACCGGGGCCGCTAGATTTCTCTCATCTCTTCCTGACGGCCTCGTTTGATTGGACGGTTAAACTCTGGAGCACTAAGGTAACACACAGCATTCATGTGCACTCGTTATATTAAACAATCACTCCAAGGAATGATCACGTGATGTCTCTCTGACGCAGAATAACAAGCCGCTGTACTCGTTCGAGGATAACTCGGATTATGTTTATGATGTCATGTGGTCTCCGGTCCACCCCGCTCTCTTCGCATGTGTGGACGGACTCGGCCGAGTCGACCTGTGGAACCTCAACAATGATACTGAGGTTATACACACACACACACACACACACACACACAATAAAACGACATGACTGTTTGAAAAACTTAAATACACACTTGCATGTTTCAGGAAACCTCAATGATGGGTAACAAAAATTGGACCAGAACATTAAATTTTTTAGGATGATGTGTGATTTAAAAAATGAACAGATTTCTTTATATTTCACGAGTTAAAATGTAATGTTCCCTTTGTTGTGCTGTTTAAACGTCAGTATTGATTATAATTACCGTAACAGGACGTTTTTCACATTTTCAGAAATGTCGCATTTTTCTTTAAAAATATACGTCATTAATGTCTAAGTATGTATGATGAAAAAAACCTTGCAAAGGCATCATGGCTTCTCTATGCTATGGTATTGACATTTTTAGGCCGTTACGGTAATGAGATTTAAAAAATTGTTGATTTAAAAACTGTAATTTTATGAATTGTGTGTGTAGGTGCCCACGGCTAGCATGGCGGTGGAGGGAAGTCCGGCTCTGAACAGACTGCGATGGTCTCAGTCAGGAAGAGAGATCGCTGTTGGAGACTCAGAGGGACAGATCCACATTTACGACGTCGGCGAGGTGAGAGAGTGGACTTTACTTAAGACACATCAGCCCTCATCACTGACTACACACGAGCAGGTTCAGCTACTGGACGGCACTTTCACTTTTAGCTCTCTCGCTC
Organism: Triplophysa siluroides; assembly: GCA_006030095.1. Lineage (NCBI taxonomy): Eukaryota > Metazoa > Chordata > Actinopteri > Cypriniformes > Nemacheilidae > Triplophysa > Triplophysa siluroides. The sequence continues at coordinate 2,457,175 of VCII01000094.1, read as the reverse complement.
TCTCTCTCTCTCTCTCTCGCTCTCTCTCGCTTCTGTTCTGTCAGTGAGACGGCCGTGTAAAAAGCCTGTGCTGAGCTTCTAAAGATGACATGCGCTACAATTACACGTCTGTCAGAGAGGGGCGCTAACGGCACGGCCCTTCAGGGGCCACAGAGGGCCCGTGTCACTCATGTGATGATGGGATGAAAGCAGATAGACGGAGGATTGTTAGATAGGGGTCAGTTCACGCCGACAGGCTCAGAATAGCCCGACCCGGGTTTTACACCTCAAAACAATGTCTTTACAAAACGCTCGCAACATTGTCCCGTCTCTGTTCCCCCGCAGCAAATCGCCGTCCCGCGGAACGACGAGTGGACGCGCTTCGTGCGGACGCTGGCGGAGATTAACGAAAACCGCGATGATGCCGAGGAGCTGGCCGCCCAACGCCTCGCCGCCTGATCGCCATGGAAACCGGCTGCAGATGTCAGAATCAGACAGTGACGGCTGTAATCAGCTCTCTCTTTGGAAATGAAATGAGTCGTAGGATGATTTTCACGCGCAAACCTTTGATTCTGCTTTTTGTTTGGAATATGGAATTCATCTCCCCGAGACCAGAAGCCTTAACTTTTGCATGCAAAAAAGCCAAGAAAACAATGAATGTTTTTCGAGTTATGTTCAGGATAGCTAAACAGAAACCCAGACAAACATCTCACAAAATCTGTCCGGGGCGTATTTAACATCAACATCAGAAGAAAACTGAGCCTTTCTTGGGACCGTTTTCACATGATGGTTCAGCACATTTGTCCTAGTCAGGTCTCATTACCAAAACTACTCTTGAGCACACAAGTACAAAAACACAAAAATCATAATGGTCCCAAAATAGGCTTGGTTTTCTCAATAGCGAAACACATTAGAATGATTGTGTTGTTTTGGACTAGAGAATTGTGGGAGAACCTCTGTAACCTCTGGATTTCTGCTGCGTCACACTTTAGCATCATGTTTTGAGTTTGGTGTAGATTTCTGTTGCTGTGGACCAAATGCTGGAAGGATTTCTTTCTAACGCTCATTTTCAAGTCTTGTTCTTGGTGTTTCTGTCTGTAAAGAAAGACTCGAGTTTGATTATCAGTCTGTCTGAAGTGTTTCATGTGACTCTCGTTGAGAGCAGCGTCTTCCTCTTCCAGTATTACACATCTGTTTTAAAACGGTAACTTTGGCAGGAACTTTTTGAATGTCTTTATCTACAAACTCTTTGATAAATCTGTTCTGATTTACCTCCGTCAGTCCTGACTCGCTGAGTATTTAAGCAACAAAAAGAAACGTCTCAACATTAATTCTATTGTTCCTTGCAATGGTTTCATACGATGTTTATCTTTAAAGGATTTTGCAAACAAATCTGTTTAAAAATGTAAGCATTGTTGATTCATTTCAATAAATTACGATATAGAGATGAAATGCATTTAGACCATTTTTTGATTGTTAATGATAACACATCACATTTTTACATTGGTAAATCTTGTTAACATAAAATACATTTTTATATTGTTTCGTGCACATTTACACACCTTCAGCCCTGCAGAATGTTTAGAATGAAATGCCCTCATGACCCATGACATTGGATCAATGGAGCGAAGATGTCCAATAACCACTTTTATGGCACATGACATCGATGAAGCCTACTTGGGATTTCTGTGGGATATTCGAGGGTTGGTTTATCAAATGTATTTGTTCAGAACAAAGCAATCTCACCTACATCTCGGATGGCCTGAAAATGTTATAAAAGTAAAAGTTAATAAAAGTTTCTGTGGATATAAATGTTCTTAACGTAACCAAAATATGACAACACAACTTTATTTTTAGTTGAAGGACATTCACACCACACCATGAAAAAATCCAAATTGCAATATCATATTTGAATTTCTCAGGATTTGAGTTTCTGCAGGTGCGGGCTGAACTGAAATCCTTATTCCAGTAATGTTGATGTAAAATAATGTTTTGTAAGAACTCTGTAACTTACCGTCCACCAAAGTCAATGCGAGACATGAGGATTGAAACACGTGCTGACGTAGAAACATGTTCATGAGCTCTTACACATCTAATCTCAGATAAATCTCCCAGCAATTAGACGAACCCACGAAAGCTTTTATCTGCAGGCGTGAAACCGTTCATCTCACTGGGCTGTGCGTGTGTGCATGTGCCTTCAGACTCCATCCACAACAATCTTGTGCTCTCCTCACCCAATGTTTCGTGAAGCAGTCCATCACACTTCTGCAGGCTCACTGGCCCCCGCGGGCCGCCACCTGCAGACGCGGTTTGATGACATCAGCAGGGGTCGGTGCGAGGCGGCGGTAACAAAAGTATTAATCGTAATGCAAAGCAGCTCCATGATAATGCTTGCAGAACAATCTCGCATCCTTCCCATCCTAGCATGCAACATACAAAGATGTGAAGTACAAGTGCGTTTTCAGCCACAATCCAAAAAGCAGCACAGCAGTTTTATAGTTGAGTATTGCAAAGTTAATGACATGCCATGAACATCTGCAAGATTCAGCACTTCTGATGCTTATAGATGATCCTCAACATCTTTCTAGCACTGCGGGGATATAATATAACACCATATTGAAACAGTGAATGTTAGTTTAATAAATCTTTGAGTATACTTCTCACTGCAGTCCAAAATGAGAGATGATAGACACACCTGCGTCGCACAACGAAACTGAACAAAACTCCAAAACTGCTTTGAAAATCCCTGTAATGATCTTTGTCCAGAAGTCTCCATATGTTCTCGTTGATTTTTTTATAAACACGTGAATTCCAGAAACCTGCTCATCTGAGAATCCTAATGTGAAGCAGTCTGTTGATTTACAGTAAGTACAGACGACACCACGCCGCACCGCCTGTTCTCATGAAACACACCAGAGCCACAGCGCTGAACTACAACCAGACCGCTCCAACTTAAATGTTTCATAGCATTGTGTTTCAGAGATCCCAACTGACCTGGAAACAGCATTGTGCGGTTTATAAGTGTGATTATAGGAGGGCTGTGGAATAATGTTGTGGTTAGACTCACAATGAAGCCAAACCAGGGCTGGAAGAGAGAGAGAGAGATTTTTTTTTCAATTTTTATTCAATTCAATTTGATTTACATAGAGATTTTCACAATGTGCATTGTTCCAAAGCAGCTTTACAGGGGAAAATAAGAAAAACAGTCAAACACAGCACAGTGCATAGTGTTTATAGATCACGCATCCATAATGGTGGAGACCTTATTGCATTTGATACAAAAATAAAATATAAAATAAAATAAATACAACACAACACAACAAACTAGTTTACCAGCAATGTTTGTCTTTTCAACTGATTTTTTAGTAAATGTTTCGTAACTCATTTGAATGTCTCAATAAAAACGTATGTTTTAGCATAAACAATACTATTTAGGGTCTTTAAGGATTGAATACTCAACTGAAAATAGCCTCTGTGTCGTATGGGGTTGTTTGGGGTTATCGGAGAGGAGAGGGCATTTGGAGTAGACAGTTTGGCCCCTAATTTTTGTCACATCAGGATCGTGCACCCCGGTAAGTGTTTCTAAATCAGCTACATAAACCCTAAAACAAAGGCTTCTTTAAGGAGTGATGTCACCGAGTCAGAGTGACAGAGCAGCCGGAACAAGCGTCCATTCAGAGGAGAACCACAGAGGTCATCCAAGATCAGGGTCGGTGTGAGACGGAGTCTGGCAGGTCCTGACCTCCAGTGCCGCCCCCTTTATTCTCCGCCTCTCCCCCTTCAGGGCTTTTCCGCGTGCCCCCCTCGTCTCCCCAGAGAGAGCATCCCCTCTGAGCCCCGCCTGGGGCGTCACGGCCTCTGACTCACCAGCATCTATCACTGCTTTGGGACCCTAATCAGGGCCAAAGTGGGGCGGACGTGACACCCAGGGTCGAACCCAACTCTGTAAACATCCGAACGGTTTCCTTAAAAAGGCCGAAAGACTGTCCGTCATGATCCGAAAGCTAAAAAGAACATCCGCTCGCTAAAAAAAGATCCTATCAGTCATTTCGTTAATTCACGACTTTTCTTAAGTACCCTAGTGATCTATCAATAGCTCTGATGAATCTGTTAGCTTAATAGTGCCGGACGGCCTCAGCTCAGGGCGGAGCATTCAGACTAATGCTGGAGATACTTATATGTCTCTCTCTTGACAAAACGTAACAAACATTGAGAAAAAGACTAATAGAAGGTCTATGATAGTATGTTTCCAGTGTCAAGCCTACTGGTTAGTGCATACTTACTGAAATTGACACGAAGTACATTTAAATATACCTGTTGTCTCACCATCCTTTCCTGACTTCTCAGTATCATACTATAAACAGCATAAATTTAATGAAAATGAGAAAGAAAAAAATCTATGGATTTGAATGACAGGTAGCGCTGTTACACAGTTGCTAGGGTCAGGGAAGTTGCCAGGAAATGATTATGTTGTCGCTAGGGCGCTGCTGGTCCAGGCCAAAAAAAGACTAAACCCTGAATTTGAAATCATGCTGTGATAGTACGTACTAAATTCGATGAAGTACCTACTTGTTGACCATTAAATCAGTGTGTTCTACAGTATATAAGAAAGTGAAGTATGCATGCACGTATCACATCCGCCGGTTTTCATTGTCATGTGACCCACTTTTGCTACTTGTCCAATTTACTTAATTAGTTCATTCAACACAATTTTTTTAAATGGTCACAACATGATTTTTTCATATTCAGCCATCTAACCTCATCCGTTCAAGGGACTAGGCCCTACACGAATGATTTTTGTTGTGTTATTATTATTGAATTGTTAAAGGGACAATTCACCCAAAAATGAAAATTCTGTTATCATTTACCCACCCTCGAGTAGATCCAAATCTGTATAAATGTCTTTGTTCTGATGAACACAAGATATTTGGACAAATGCTTGTAACCAAACAGATCTTTGTCACCATTGACTCCCACAGTAGGAAAAAATACAACGGTAAAGTCAAAAGTGCCCCAGAACTGTTTGCTTTCCTACATTCTTCAAAATATCTTCTTTTGTGTTCATCAGAACAGAGAAATGTAAACATGTTTGGAACAACACGAGGGTGAGTAAATGATGACAGAATTTTCATTTTTGGATAAACTGTTCCTTTAAAACTGGGCAGAGGATTTCCATTTCCCAGCATGCTTCGTTTAAGACTACATTTGGAGAGTCATTTTCTTATTTAAGTGTTTTTTCGTCAATGTTCATTTATCTTTGAGATTTAGTTAATATGTTTTACTTTTGTGGTTCCCATTGTTCAAAACAGTGGTGTTTACTTAGGCTGTGGGAGGTTTCATTTTGCAAACTTGAATTTTATTGTTAAAAGTTGTCACATCAACTAAAAAACTATTTAGGTTACAACTTAAATCATTTACATATTAAAAAGCATGTTTGTTAAATAAACATAAACATAAACCGCAAACTTTGTTCCAGCTGAAACCGTGGCTGAAATCCACAACTGACTATAGTCTATAGACATTAGATTTCACGGAAGCATGTGTAATGGACTCAGCCGTGTTCATGCAGGGTTTGTAGTACAGTATGTGTGTGGACGTCACAGCTATACACAGTGCTGTCAAACTCAATAGAGTCACACTTCTGCCAGTTAGCAACAATCCTGCAGGGCATCTTATCCTAATTATGCCCTGACAGAGGTCACCGCCCCTCAGACCTGACCCGACAAATTCAGCTCTCTCTCTCTCTATCTCTCTATCTGCTCAGGAGTTCTTACACAACACTGACACATTTGAAACACCTTCCAGCCCACAATGCAATGTGCTTGTTATGGCTTTACATTAAACGCACCCTTGTCATACATCAGTTCTTTACACTGGTAATTAATCCTGTAGGTGCAGGTCACATGAGAGCTGTAGCTATAAATAACCAAACAACTAGAAGCCACAATCACTTATTGGATTTTGCTTGTAAAAGTTGTAGTTTACATATACTGTATATAAAATATTCTGTATTTATCTGTATTTTTATATATGTGTGTATTCTGTGTGGTGTTATTTGTATGCACCATGGGTCTGAGGGTATAAAAGCGTCTGCTAAATGACTAAATATGGACAATATGGTTTCTCAAAAAATCTGAAAATGTGGCTGTTGACACATCAAAGTCGTGATCATTTACAGTGATTTATGGATAGGGTATGGTAGTCTGTAATTTTGTTTTAAAATTCTTGGTTTATTTTCTTTTTCGCTCATAAATGTTCTTCTTGTTCTTAATTTGGTGTATTGATATTTTGTTTATATTTTCTCTCTAACCTTAACATCAACCTGCCAAAAGGGACTGCAGATGAAAATTAGCCAGTGTTGGCTAAATCTGGTGCATTTTACATATTGTATGTGTTATAAATGTGCATTGTCCCTTATTAAAAAATAAATGAAATGAGAGTAACGCAATTTCAATCCTCCATATGTAGCTATGTACTGAACATATGGTAGAATTGACAATAATGCAGCCCTTGACTTTGACTAAATAAAATTCACATGCATATTGCTTCAATTTCACAAAAATATTTTAAAAGCAAAATTTGATTTTTCTTCCATTGACTGTTGATAGAGATTTGGTATAGATGTTGTCAGTTGGTGCCATTAAACAAGCCGGCACATTATTTGTACAGATTATTACGAGCATTATTACGTGTGTTTGTCAGTGTGATGATTCAATAACTGCAGAATCTTGCAGAGAATTCACTCATGCTGAAAATGACAGAGAAAAAACATGTAATCGTTTTTAAGCTCGGAGCTCTGTCCGCAAGATGGTTCATCTCAAGTGTGTAAATATTTGGTTTGAACCCAAAAATTATTAATTTCTAAAATAAAATATTAATTTGTAAGTGGAACATGTGGAATAGATGTTGTGTGCACATTAAAATCAATTAAAACAGATCAGCCATCTCCCAGACCTGCAGGCATTGCTTCAGGATGTGGAGAGAGAGAGAGAGAGAGAGAGAGAGAGCTGTACTAACAGAAGCAGCAGTAGATGGCAGTATTGATCTCCTTCATCATCTGTGTGTGAAACTTTGTGTGTGTGGATTAAGAGGATGTAAGGAGTCTCTCTCTCTCTCTCTCTCTCTCTTTCTGTTTTATCTCCATGCTGTTGACATCTTAAGAGAAAAGAGTAACACTAACCACTGGCCCATAATCCCCCGGGAGGCAGACAGCTTCTAAAAACACAGGTCTGTCGTTCAGCCGTGTTGTGTGCAGTACTGTGAGAACATCACATTGTGCGGCTGGTGCATAATCTTCAGATTTGTAAAATAACATGAATTCTCTGTGGTCCATCTTATTGTTTGCAAATCCGTAAGTACTGTATCAAAGCCCGAAGCTGACTGTCTCTGACTGACTGAGCATTGTGTCAATTATCTCCATAGTATGACTTCAGCTATAAACGTAGTTATTTCTGCAATTAATATATATATATATATATGCATAATGCTGAGCCTTAAATGAAATAATAGTGTGTGTCTTATGGGCATAAAAACTTATACACTGCAAAAAATGACTTTCTTACTTCGTCTGTTTGTCTTGTTTTCCAGTACAAATGTCTCAAATTCTGAATCGTTTTTTTGTTGAGCAAAATGATACAAGAAAGGGAGTTTTGTTTTTAGACCAAAAATTTGAAATTTCAGTGAATTTGTACGTAAAAAAAGCAAAAAAATCTTGAATTTAGTGACTAGGAAAGGGTAAACCTTAATTCAAGATTATTTCTCTGACCCCATTGGCAGATTAGTTTGCTTGTTTTAAGCAAATATTCACAGAAATTTCATATCTTTTGTGTAAAAACAAGGCTTATTTTCTAAAGTCATTCTGCTCATCAAGAAAATTCTCATGCATTTGTACTGGAAAACAAGACAAGAACACTAAGTAAGAAAGTCATTTTTTGCAGTGTAGGGATATGGGAAAAAACTAAATTGATGCATTTCTTTGTTTTGCAGATGATAATTGAAAAAGACCAAACATGCAAACAACACAAATACGACAGTAACCGACCAGACACAGATGAAACAAACATTATCAAAACAGCTGATCTTATATAGTGAGAGATCATATTCACATGGTACAGCTGTAAAAACAAATATATTGCTTTTCGCATATATATATATATATATATACAGTATATACGAATATATCTACATGATACAGACATTTCTTGGGAGCAGTCAAAGCTATTTTCACACACAAGCTCGTCTTTAAAGGATCCAGTAGACCTTTGGTTCTTCATGCTGGTCTTTACCAGGTCAATGGGGTACACAGTCATTTCTTCTTGGCTGCCGTTTGTGATAACAGAGCAGGACTGTCAATCAAACCTGGAGCTCTCGCCATCAGTATTCAGACCCGCACACACATAACAGAGAAATCGCCGAATGAAAACATGAACTCTGAACTACACGCTCACAGAGAGCCAAAACCACACACACTCACAGCACATATGTCACTCAAAATATGAGTCGACATGCAAATGAACGTGAACCTGTTTGCAGGGAAAATCTGCAGGCCAGTTTGAACGGCTTTGAAATCTTTTGAAGGGATTCTTAAAGAAAAACCGATTTGAATCGTGATTAGATTGAAACTATAGGAAGGACTCTTGAGGTTTTGAGGAAAACAGAACAATGAAGTGAAAGTCACAGACAACACTGTGTGCTTTTTGATTTTAGCCTTTGGTACCTGCTCAGAACCACCTGTCGTGTAAGGTTGGTAAGAATGTGTTATGGACATCTGTGGGAATAACGGTTTTAATTCCAACATTTTGGATGCGTCATTTTCAGTCAAAACTTGAACTATTCATTCCCAGAGAATGTGTTTATTACCAATATATTGAATCGTCTGCTTATATTTTACTAAACCCCTGATGATAGAGTCCAGACATGGCACGGGTTTTCTGTTTTAAAAGAGAAAAAAACATGCGTTATGGATTTGTGTGAATTGAAATGTACAAACCAATCAATAATACCCAACAAATGGAAAAAGATATGACTGTTCATAGACCGCATTTTATGATTTGCTTTTGCGCCAGTAATAGTACGTTTTTTACGATTCACAACGTACGAACAAGCCACCTCGTAATGGTTACGAAATCCTGCAAAACTAACATTTTTCATCAATTTGCATGGAATTGCCCAGTACTGAGCCGCTGTAATGCGCGTTTTAAAAACTATCTCTAAAACACAGAAAAATACAATACAATACATCTGTGATATTTTTCTTGATAAAGATTTTTGTTAAAACCATTGGTAACACTTTACATTAAGGTACCCGTTATAAAGCATATATAAATTTATAAAAGGTTATATATACTGCTTTATAATGCATTTGTAAAGGACTTATTAATCATTAATGAACACATTTATAAATGCTTCATAAAGGGTACCTTAATGTCAAGTTTTACCAAACTATTTTATAAAGAAATGAATAGGAATAAATGACCTAAAGAACAATTGGTGTAAAACAATCCAGACAAATCTCCACTCATCCAAACATAACTGTGATTTTGTTTTGTTTTTTATGTTCTGTTTACTCAATTTGCACCGTTACTCTAATCGATGTTATGTAAATGCACAGTTTTTGCACAGCCATTAAAGCACAATAAATACAAAACAATTGCAACTAAAAACAGAGAGAAACAGAGAGGCGCAGTAGCTCTAATTCATCAGTGTTACAAATCAGATTTTATTTATGATACAGGAATCATCACATGATCTACTCCACAAACTGGCGTACTGGATGAAGGCCAGACTAGCGGTTTGTGGCGAGTCCTCGAGCATGTGTCTCTATGCTTTATTATACAGCGGTCGCGCTTGTATCAGTTTCCTCCGTCATAATTAGTAAGAGATTCCACTGTGGTTCCAGAAGATTTGAGACATCCGGATCTCAGCCCTCCAAAGCTTCAGATCAGACACATGCTGTCTCTCTCTCTTTCACGTCTCATTCTGTGATGCTTCGGCCAGCTGTGGTTACCCCCTCACTCTTGAGCAGGACAGACGTCGCTCTCCTCCCGCGATGAAGCTCCGAGTGAAGTGCTACACAGACTCCGCAGCCTGGAGCCAGATCGGTCGAGAGAGGTCACAGATCTGCTGGAGAGAGAGCGTATGAATTAGCTTCATAGAATAATTGTCTGTCAGATCCAGGGTGGACAGAAGACTGTAGAGTGCTGGACTGCTTGGAGGATGTGGGATGTGCTACCGACGCCTGAAATATTCTGACAGACATGATGCAGGAGCCATGACGTGCTCTTCTGATGTCGGTCATGAAGAGGAGAGAATGGCCAGATTCTGGAACATGATGGTTCTGAGCAGACAACATTTCTACACTTTTGTTATGAATAAAGAAGCTATTTGCATTCAAGCATTCAAAAAGTCATAGTTCATAGAAAATGTCGGTGTAGCATTATAGGCTAAAAAGAAGCAAAAATGAATAAAACCATCTTAATGTTTGAGCCCCTCTCAAGGCTGAAATCTTAAAATTGCATTTGGTCCACTTTTTATTGCCGGAGAAATAGCAGCTGCCGTAGAACTTTCTGGCAAATAACATTGTGTGAGACTTGAGTCATCCAATTTTCATCCTGGTTGTAACTATTCATTTAAGAAACTGAATTCTTTATTTTTCTTCAAACCTCATAGTTCAAGTTTTTGGGCTTTCAAAAGAATTGACACGTTTAATGCTTTTTGAAAATCATTGAGGCTGGTGAGGAAGGTGAACGAGGTGAAAGGTTTAACCTTCTATTTCCTTTCATTTCAATTTTCTCCATCCTCCAGAAGCTGGGTGAGAGTGCAGATTTGCTTTGTCTGACTGGGTGGGTGATTATACCGGTGGGATTTATTCTATGCACTGAACATGAGGTATAACCGTGTGCTGAGGATCATGGCTCTCTCTCTCTCTCTCTCTCGCGCTTTATTGGCATGATAAAACAAATGTTTACATTGCCAAAGCACAGGAAAATGTAAATACAAACATGCACAAATACAGATTACGATAAAAATAAAATAAAAGTATGTAAGTATCTATATATACTTCTCAATAAAAACAGAAAAAAGAGCAAGGTATTGATAAATGTTCTCGGTGAGGGTGACAGGATCCTGTCATAGTGTCAGTCTGTGTGTCTTGTGTCAGTGTTTGTGTTGTGCATTTGACTCTCTCTCTCTCTCTCTCTCTCTCACACACACACACACACACACATACACATACACACACACAGATGTTTTTACTGTAGGGCAGAATGCTAATGAGGCTGCACTTTGATCAAAAAAGTCACTGCAATTACCCACCCGGAGAGGCATGTGTGTGTGTGTGTGTGTGGTGTGTGTGTGAGTGTGTAGGTGTGTGTGTGCACAGGTTTACATATACTCGTGAGGGCCACATTTCTGTAATCATTTTGTAATTTTTGTATTATAGTGAAAGATGATGACAACTGACTTACGAGAACAATTGAAAGTTTCCTTTAAATCCCTGTAAACTATCAACAAGTTTATGAGGTGTAAAAGTGATGAAAGGTCATTACAAAGCTGATTGGCTGATGGAGTCTCCAGACAAGGACTCTGTTTCATCTCTATTGCCTCTCTGTAGTTCAACTGTTTAAAGTTTTCCCTTAAAGGGACAGTTCACCCAAAAACAAAAATCCTGTCATCATTTACTGACCCTCAATTTCCAAACCTGCATGTGTAAATTTCATTATTCTGCTAAACAATAAACAATAGGAAAATGTTCTGCGGAAACACTGGTGGGAAAATGTCCCACCAGTTCTGCGGCACCGTTGACTTCAATAGTACTGAAAAAACGCACAACTAGTCAATAGTGCCCCAAAACGGTTTAGTTTCCCAAATTCTTAAAAAATCTTCTCTTGCGCTCAACAGAATCGATCAATTTTATACAGTTTTGGAAAAACTTGAGGGTGAGTCAACAAAGTCAAGTCAAACTTTACTTATAAAGCACTTATTGTGTTTACCAAAGTGCTGTACAAGCATAAGCAATACAATATAAGAATATCAAAAAGCAAACTATTAAAAAGTTTGCAAGTAAGATAAGATAAAAGTAAAAGAAATTAAAATGAAATAACATGCATATCTATCGGACTCAATTGTGAGAAGTTTAGCTCTCACAGTTGTAACCTATGTAGGTCGTTCTGAATCAGTGAAGGATCCATTTCAGCTAGAATGATGTCTATGTAGGCAGCGGATAGCAAGGCTGACTGGGGTGTGAGACAGACCTTGAGTAGCCATCTTTTCTCCTCTCTCACATGAAACAGAGCTCGCCTGAGGACCTTCACACAATAAAGCAACCGAAAGCAGTGCCCTGATAAAAGCACATATTAAAGACTCTCAGATGTGAGAGAGAGAGAGTGTGTGATGTGAAGGCTATGTATTCATGCAGAGAAAGAGTGAGAAGCCACTTGCGTCCGGAAATTGGGGGTATTTTCTTCTTCAATTAGCTTTACGTAATGGTGGATTACAAAAGAGTCCACGTCCCTCTGCACATTCTGCTCGAGAGAAAGCTTGTGTCTTTTCCCCTCTAATAATCCGGCGATTATGGTATTACAGATGATGAGACACCCAGGAGATTAAAGCTTCCCTTAAAATCTACATCAGAACAACAGCTGCCCAAACTCTGGGAAACAAATGAGATCTTCTTATCGTCTCCACTGTTTCTTAGACGATATTAATGAGGAACACGAGAAAAATCACAGGAGAGATTTCTCAATTACATTTCTTAGACATCGATGAGGAAGACGTAAACTTCTGCATAATCTCCTGCATGTATCTCAGATTATTTGCAGAAATTCATCATTAAGAGTTTCAAAAAAGGTCTCGACAATGTTACAAACTGCGCTCAGATTTCCCGAGTCAATCAAAAGTCAAAATGCATATTATACCACTTTTATATTTAATAATTGTTTCATTTGTTTCTGGTTTTATCTCTCATTAGCAAGTTGAGACTTAAATGAAACACAACTAAGGACTCCATCAAATCCCCCGAGGCATAAAAATCGCACCAACTCTCTATATTTGGATGTTCAGCATATTTATATTAAGGACTTTTAAGGGAAAGCGAAAGTTGAGACATTAACACTTTATATGAACTAAAAGGGGCTGAATGGGAACTCCAGGTATATCTGAAGAGTTTGGGTACCTCTCTGTCAGGTGATGGGATGACACATCCTCTTCCAGCGGCATTAAACTCGCATATCCGTAAGGTTCAAGCACCCGCACAAACAGGACGAGAGAATGTTAAGAAAGACTGATGTTCGAGACTTGCTCCCAGCAGCATGAGCTCATTTTTTCCACAAGTTTGTTACAGTCCTGTTACCTGCATTACTGCTGCGTGATGATGCATGTTTGCACACACAAACAAGTAAACAAGACTGGACTGCAGCCATGGCGCGCATTCTCTTTCTCTCCCCTTTGTCAAATACATCAACCCCGGCAGCCACTGCTGTTCAGTGTTTGGTGTAACTGGTTACTAAGTAATTAGTTACTCTAATTTAATTACTTTCCCCTTGAAAAAGTAAAGTAAGGGATTGCTATTATTTTGTCAGTAATTTGGTTACAGTTACTTCTGATGTTATTAAAGTAAATACTGTGTGTAATATATGTGTGCAATAGTGGAATTGACATCAAAATTCAAAGTCTAACTTTAAAATCCGTGCTTTAATGTATAATTCTCACATTTGTAATACTTTGGTCAGTTAATAATACTAGCTTATGTCGTTTATATTATTTATTTGAACGAATTAAAAGAGCTTTTTCATGTCTATCTTTGAATCACTGAACTAATCGAAGTTGATGTAGGATATAGAAAGTAATTTGTAATAAGTAATGAAATACTTTTGGAGGGAGTCATTTGTACAGTAATGTAATTACACTATGGAATATGTAATTAGTAACTAGTAATTCATTACTTTTTCAGAGTAACTTGCCCAACACTGCTACTGTTGAAATAAACTAGCAATAATGTTGCATTTAAAAGCTATAAATGCAGTCGTAACGTTTTTATGCCCTGGTTAGGTTTTATTGAGATGTATACATCATCTGAAAGCTGAATAAATAAGCCTTCATTGATGTATGGTTTGTAAGGACAATATTTGGCCGAGATACAACTATTTGAAAATCTGGAATCTGAGGGTGCACAAAATCTAAATATTGAGAAAATCGCCTTTGAAGTTGTCCATCAGAGACGCTGTAGCAGGCCATTGCTAAGAAGAAACAGGTTTGTTTTAACGCTCTCTATTGACTTACCGCTGTAATGACATTGTGGCGAGTAAATGAACCCAGAAGAAGAAATTCTAGCTTTACAAAGATACCAAACTCCAGTGGGTAATGTTTGTAGGAGTGTTTTCGGACAATTTTATCGGCGATTTTGATATATTTATGGTAGGAAATTTACAAAATATCTTCATGGAACATGATCTTTATTTAATATCCTTATGATTTTTGGCATAAAAGTACATTTGATTGCGACAATTATACCCGTGCTACTTATGAAGGTCACATTTCATTCACTGAAACAAAAAATTAAAATGGCCAAAACTAAAACTAAACAACAACACATGTCAAGACTAAATCTAAACAACAACACATGTCAAGACTAAATAAAACAATTAAAATGGTCACAAGTTCATTTTAGTTGATTTTCAGCCATAAAATAATGAAACTAACATAAAACAAAACACGCTGAAGAACAGAAAACACTAAAAAATGAACAACGGATGCTCTGATGTTTTGTGTCTGTTCAATGGAAGTCAATGGGTCCAAGTGTGACTCGGTTACCGACATTCTTCAAAATATCTTCTTTTGCGTTCTGCATACAAGTTTGAATTGACACTGTAGTAAATGAAATAGTTAAACTATCCCTATAAGTTGACCAAATTACATTTTACATGTATGTTCTATGTATGAGATATTGTGCAGTGTTTTGTCACGAAGAGTAATACCATTAGTCCAGTTCAGAATCCTGTGCGTGTGTGTTTAAAATCTGAAATAGTCACAGACCCAGTTTTTCCATCTAACAGGAATCACAGATGTAAAGAACCTGACTGGCAGTTCTCTGCTGGTGTGTGTGTATGTGTGTGTTCTGAGTGTGCGTGTCAATATGTGTGTTTAATGAAAACCACATCAGGTGAAGTCTGATCCTGAGCCTTGAGCCCTGGAGAGGAGGCAGGTGCTTCCGGAGCAGAGGGCCGTGGGCCGTGATTCAGCCGGATGGCCCCCCAATCAGCCGCGCTAGCTGCAGGAGATGGGGGCCGGGGTGGGAGTCGGTGCTGCTGTCAGAACTCATCAGATATTACGAGAGCAAGCCCTCTGATCTTCACGGCCATCAGTGACGGCAGCCGGCTCTGCTTTCAGACACAAATCCAGAGCCGCTCACGCAGATAGAGGAGGTCTCACGGGACAGTTAAAGGGATAGGTCATTAATAAAAAAGTTTCTCATTCCGTCCGAAATGTATGGCTGATCTTCTGTGAAAGATATTTTGAAAAATGTCGCTCTTTTCCATATACCACAGGGAACGAGAACTGTAAAACTTGCATCAAAGTTGTCAAAATGACTTGTACGGTAAAGTCTTCTGATGTCAAAAGATGTTTGAATGGCTCAACCCAGCAACTTTCTAAGCTTTTACCACTACACCACACATCAACACAACCCCAAACTCACGAACACAGATCTTGTATACTGATCATTTTTGACAACTACTATTAGCTTTCAGTCGAAATACTGTATGCTTTGTTAAAGGTTCCAAACTGCCAAACGTGAAACACAGCAAATAATGTTTAATTTCATCTACACAGACTCACGTCAATATCGTCAAACATTATTTGCAAAGGACACTGGTTTCTCATTACCACTGAAACTCTCATCTCTGAATGATTTTAAAGGCAGAAATCGAAGCGAGGTGTTTTGTCGCTCTTCGGTGGCACTAATAGCAGAGGGAAATGAAACGCTCCACACGGATAAACATTTGTTTGCTCTGTAAACTCTTCTGAGAGAGAGAATCACAAGCAATCATTCTTTTGTATCATTGTTCCCACAGCGATCAGAAGTCTGTCTTATTTTCTCCGAGCTAAAGCTGCTTTTCACCATTTCTTTATTCTGCCTGTGAAAAGTCATTGATTCCGACTTCTCCGCAAATTCAGCATATGCCGAACTGAATCAATAATTTTCAACTCTTTTCAGGGATTCCATTGATGGGTGACAAAAAAGTATACAGTAGAGTTGGACAATTCTGGAGTCTGTGTGCTATTGTCACTCTATACTGAATAGCGGCATTTGATGGCTGTTCTTTATTCTCAACGCGGTACTTTCGAATTTTGAACGACTTCTGAAGGAGAAGGGAAAAGTCATTAAAGTTTTAGACTAAGGGCCGGTTTCACAGACGAGGATTAGCTTAAGCCAGGACATGCCTCATTCAAATGAAGATATTTAAGTCGCTTTTATTAAAATGCCTTATAAAAACATTACTGGTGTGCACCTTGAGACAAAACCATGGCAATGACATATTTTTAGCTATGCCGTGGCAATTTATTTTCAGTTAAGACACCTGTTGAAAAAAACAGCATATGATGGGTTAGGTATGTTTTGAGGTTGGTTTGACCATCTAAACCATGACCAGCTTTGGTTACCAGCTTTTTCTTTGACCGTATTTAAAACAGTGGCCACATGACCAGCTTTAGGGACCGCAGCACATGACCAGCTTAAACCAGCCAGCACATGACCAGTTAAGGACTAGCTTAAACCAGCACATGACCAGCTTAAACCAGCTATTGACCTAGCTTAGCACATTTATATGACCAGTTAAGGACTAGGCACATGACCAGCTTAAACCAGCCAGCACATGACCCTAGCACATGACCAGCTTAAACCAGAGGACCTTAGGACCAGTTGGGAGAGCACATGGGACCAGGGCACATGCTTAAACCAGCTATGGATCAGCACATGACCAGTTTTTGACCAGCTTAAACCAGCCAGACCAGCACATGACCAGACCAGCTATTGACCTAGCTTAAACCAGCACATGACCAGCTTAAACCAGCTATTGACCCTAGCTTCAGATACCCTAGCTTAACCAGCACATGACCAGCTTAAACCAGCACAACCACTGAGAACCACCGAGGTAAGGTGTCGGTTAGCCACCTCCAGTCCTAAAATATGTACGACTTCTTTTGATATCAGGTTATAAACATATACATACACACGCAGCCTGTGTATTAAAAGTCGTGCTGAATGACACAAAAAAAAAGGGGGAATTCGTGTCCATGAACACGAATCAATAGATTCCAAATTTCGTGCCTATCCCACGAACTGCCCTGAGAATGGGTTGCAACGTTCCAAAAACTACAATAATTGTTTTTTACAATAACATTTTTATACAATATATAATAAAATATACAATTTATATTATATACTTTTTTTCACGTGTTATCGTTTTAGAAACAGAGCAAGTTACATTCTGAAGAAAAGCATGTTTAAAAGAATTAGCTTAACACGCATCATTTTTGTGTCAAATTCGAGGCAACGAATGTGTACTTACTAAATATGGTACATTTTGATTTCACTTTTAGTATATAACTTCAAAATTGAATAGTTGTTATATAGTTATGGGGATTTGCAGCTAACATACACTGAGAGATGCTGTAAAGCCAGCTAAAGGTCACTTCAGATGATATATTATGTATTTATATTATTTTATTTTATATCCTACATTAGATACTTATATAGTATATATTTATATTTTATCACAATTGTTAAATCTCAGTAGGCTTTGAATCACAATACCATTACACAAATCTGTGAATTATTAAGCAGTAGTTTTGTATGTTAGTTTCATAAAAATGATCAAAGATAGCAAGCAATAGTCAATGCAACTACATTTTCCGGTAAGCAGTTTTGCCATGAATGGAGAAAAATAACTGGAAATGACAATACAGCAGATGAATTGTTCCCATAGTTATATATGAACTGTTCCCAAAACTCATTAGTCCATTATGATTAGTTGAAATAAACTTACAATTTCAAGAAGTGAGTTAGCTAAGACAACATGCACTGGAAACCCACAGAAAAAGAAAAAAAAAGAAAATCCCATGAAGAAATCTGGTGATGCTTTTGTTCAGTATTTGTGTTCAGGCACAGAGAACGGTAACATGTCTGTTACGGGGGCAGTTAGAACCAAAGAAAATTACAGTGTGCAAAAGTTCAACAAAGAAAACATTACACATGAACGTGTCATTTCTGTTTTCAAAGACACTTTCTGTGGCAGCTCTGTCATGGTCTGGTGTGGTTTTAGTCATTGCTAGTGGGTCTGGTCAGATAAATGGAATGCTCCACGCTGACAAATAAATTCACATGTTAGCTTTAAATGTTCAGGTTTGTTTTGTTTAGTTGCGCTTTCATTGTACTATTCATTCTAATATTGTTTTCACACATTTACACTTCATTCCTCTCATATACAGATATGAATTAGTTCCTCTTCATTTACACCTGGCGTAAATGTGTCTCTATCTGATTGCGTTCATTTGCTTTTCCTGCGTCACATGCAAATCCAGAGCGAGTAATCTTCTGGTGTCTTTCTGCAATCAAGCACGTCAGATGAAGACTTTACACATGGAAGAGCTGAGCAGATTGTCGCAAAGGTTAAATCTTAGAAGAAAAAGGTTTTAGTTTACAGTCCATGTAGGCCTACAGATGTGTGCATCCCCTAGAAGTGGTTGTGCATGTTGGTTTTAAACACCAAGTGTAAAAACCAAGTGTATAAATACCAAGTGTATAAAAATAAGAGAATTAAACTACATTAAAACACACCCTTTTCTTTGGCAATACAGCATTCAGTGTTACCCACAGAATTTAGGGAGACTATGGGGGCTCATCCCAGTTTCCTCTAGGGGGTCCAGGGGCATGCTCCCCCGTAAGAAAAATGTGCATATTTTAAAGGTAAATGCTGCAATCTGGTGCGTTTTAAGAGTAAAGTTATGTGACTCAATCTATAAAGAATATAGCTATAGTAGTAATTTAATCATCGGCTCCATAGATATAAATGGTGATAATATGGCACAGCAAATGGTGAAATGGGAATTCACAAATAGAGCCATCAAAAAATGAAGCAAAAAAGTGTTTAAACGTTGAACTAATAAATGTATTACCTAGCCAATAATATGCCATTTAGATTCTGAAAATAGTTAAGTTAGAACCAGTGGTAATAACAGGTACAATAATGTTCTAACGTTTGTTAGATAAAACAATAAATTACTTATTAGTATTACTAGAAATCCAAAATATATATTACCTCAAGCGATGCTTTATTCTGTGGCTTGGCGATGTCTCTCAAATCCTGGCCAGTTCTGAGGCAACAGAGAGGGCAACGTGGCGAATCAACGGTGCAGAATTTAACGTTATAAAAAAATTGACTCGATTCAAGACTGTGGCGGAACAAAAAGAAAAGGGCGGCCCGCCATGGTCTCATCCATGAATGGGAAACACTCCAGATATTAAAAGCTTCACATGTAAAGGAAGCCTTCATTCATCTCTAAACCAAGCACGTAGCCACCGCTGGCGTGAAATTCGGCTCTTGCTAGCAGTGGCTCCTTTACACATTAAAGCAGTCTTAATTATTTCGTGTGCCAAGGGGGGTATTAAAATCATAACTCCGTCAATTACAGATTCGATCACTAGACGAGGTTAACTATGCGGTGATGTGTGTTGAGAGTGCCTTTTTAAAATGGATCTGGGTTCAACTGAAAAGCGCACTGTTGAGTTTAATGTACTGTGACAAGTGCCTTCAATGACCACTGCTGCTGCTGCTAACAATGGCATTCAACAATACTTTCTTCAGAGACCACCGATATTAAATAAAGCACAATGTAGCCCCATTAGGTATATTATAATATATACGGTATTATGGGGCTCAGTTCCTTAACATACGTTTGCATAGACAGATCTGAATAGTAACGGATTACATCTGGATTACGTAATCAGATTCCAAAAAGTACTTGTAATTAGAGTAATAAACTACATTTTAAGATACTCGTAATCTGACTACAGTTAGGCCTATCCTTTTTATGGATTACATGATTACATATTATTCACATTATGGCTATGAGTTGTTTACAGGTGATTCTCCTACCACAGCTAGCACAGGTACGTCTATGAAACCTCTGGTAAAGATCTGAAGATCTGGAAGACATCTGCTGTTTAAGAACATCTGCTAAACGTCTGAGAAAGAGCAGTTTTACATCCATTCTAAATCATAAACATCTTACAAATATCATAGATGTCTATATGATGTCTGACAGCAGACGTCTCCGAGACGTATTGCAGATGAGCAAACTATGTCTTGCAGATGCATTGCAGATGTAAATAATGACATCCAATAGACATCTGCCAGATGTTTGTGTGCTATCAGGGACATTTTTTCATTTCAATTTTTTTTCAACCCTAACTGTCTCAGTTATGAATCTGGAAAAAATATATTGATTTACGTTTAAGAATTCAACATGAAAATTATGTTAGGCTAGATGTAAAGTGATTAAAAGATTTAAAAATATTTATAAGATAGGAGTGCCTTTTTTGCCCTGCACGACACCCCAGCCACCAATACCCCACACCCCTCCTTGGAAAAGAGGAATGTTTCTGTCAAAATAAAAAAAATGATCCTGCTTCAATATATGTGACATCAAATAAGATTTAAGTCAAAAGTAATTTAAATGTAATCCAAAAGTAGTCAGATTACGTTACTAAAATGTGTAATATAATAGATTACGTTACTGACAACAAATTTGGTCATGTAATCTGTAATAAGTAACTGATTACAATGAATAAGTAATCTACCCAACTCTGTGCATAGACAAAGACAGAATTACCAACTGATGGAAAAGCAGAATTGTTCTTCTACATCTTCTGTGTGGGATGTGAGCACATGCTCTTCAGTGAAAACTTTTGCCAGGCAGACGGTATCAGAAGCAGCGAGGTCTGTATCACAAGAAGTGGGATCTGTCTCACAGGTCTCAAACCGGTCAACATGTTTAACTCTTTTATAGACTAAAGGTCACGAAAGTGCTTGTTGTAAACCGTTAATCCAGTCCTGTTAGGGAATCAGCCGGGATATTACAGACATGAGCAGTTTCAGCAGATTGTCCGGCACAGCTCAAATCACAGTGGCAGGGATAATGGCACTGAATTTCCCAGGGTCAGTCTGCACAGCTATTCCATCCTCCGCTCTGTAAAGGTCATGTATTTTATTGAACTCGCACACTGTCATCCCCGTTTGGAGGATTTTCCCCTGTGTATCTAATCTACGAGTAAACTGACATAATGGCCCACTTCATAAAAGTCCAATTTAGTGTTTGACAACATATTACATCTCAACAGACTCAGTGTCTCTCTCTCTTCTCTCTCTTTCTCTCTTTCTAGAAAGGTGTTTTATAACAGTATATAGTATGTATTTGTTTTGTTAAATGTTAAAAATACTTTTTTATTTCTGTTACCTTTGTTTTTATTTCTGGTTTTGTTTCATGTAAATCTTTGCCTGCTACTTTATCGAAGTAGTGTATGTAAAGTTTATCCAGTGATTACCTTCTTGTTTTATCATCAAAATCCACACCAACGTGAGTCAGTACAACTGCAACACATTCAGGCTCTTGAAATTGAATCTTAAATAATAATACAAATTGAAAATAAACTAATAAATTAAATAATATATAATAATACACATTTTATTTGTTAAAATAAATATATATAAAAAAAATCTATATATTATTTATTATAATTGTTATTGTGATTGTGATTTTTATTATTATTATTATATCACAACAGTTGTTATTAATATATTCTAATAATTCAATTATTTTTTTCTTTTGTCGTAAAATCCAAATATTTTCTGCGAGATTTAGCTTTAACATTAATAATTAGTTTTAAAACAATAACTACAAAGTCATCGATTTGGATTAATTAGTTTTAAAACAATAACTACAAAGTCATCGATGCATCAACCTCTGCAGAATCTGATGCAGCTGCGATGAGAAAAACAACCCCTGTGTTCCTCCAATCGCGTGAGCGAACGGAACCACGTGTGTAAACAGGAAGTAGTTTTGGCATTTGGCGGGTTGAGCGGTGAAGACGTGCAGAAATGGCGGGTGAGTGTAAAAAGCCCTCTATAACTGTCTCCCTGAGCCATTCCTGTTGTTTTAATGATGATGTGTGTTCATTTGATGTTACGGGTTGAGTGATACTGACGGTGATTTCTGAGAGAAAGCAGTTTTGTGAAACGCTGCGTATTAGCTGTGGCTAAATGCTAATCACCACAGATGAAGCAGCACATGGTTGTTGACATGGTTTTATGTTTATCTCTTTTAATACATGTTAAAGGACACGCACATAAACACGTATAATACTTCAGATTACACAAAATACTTCAAAGGCTGGTTAACGCTTTAACCTGCACTGCAGGTGTGTTAAGTCACCTGTCAGTGTAAACACGTGCGGATGTTTATTTAATGTTGAAGTCCACCTTATCTTATTTTGGACGATTACACGTATATTATTTGATATTAAATGGTGTTAATATCTGACATGTCTTGCTTATATATGATTATTTTTGATAACAGAAATAACTAAAGATGTATTTGCTGTGGTATGTTATTATGACTTACGACCTCGTTTTCTTTTCTGCAGCTGTGAACGACATGGAGAAGAAGCTTGCGGAGTATAAATGTGACACGAACGAAGCTGTTTGTCTAAAATTAGGTAAATCATCAGTAGAACAGAAACTAGCCAGGATTAGATCAGGCTCATTTGGTTATGAGTGCATGTTTTGTGTTCAGTATGCATGCATGCAAAGGAGAACTGTTCAGTTTTGTTCTGCATCGTTATTAGTGAAAGGCATTGTGTATTTGGTTTAAGTGCCCTGTCTTTATGTAAAAGTCTTTGTGTTTCATGCAGTGCGGTTCCCAGAGGATATAGATGATGAAAGCACAACATTTCACCCTGAGTACAGTCATCAGCTGTTTGGAGATGAGTATGTATAATCCACCATTGCTTGTCATATAGAATAGCTTTATCCGTTGTGCTCACTAAATCCGGATTTTAAGTTTTGTTGTAAAATAAAACAGTAATATTGAAGTTGGTTATTTCTAGGTATCCTTTTTAAGCAAGCATCAACAAATTTGTGTCAAGACCTTGTTAACGTCTTTGTATAAAATGGCAGGTGTAAATGCTTTTATGTCTTTGATGGGACCAAAAAACAAACAAAAATGTCTACCTATTTTTTCTTTTGTCCAGTGAAGTGGCATTTGGCTACAAAGGTCTTCAGATCCAGTTGTACTGCAGCGCTGGGAACCTGAGCACCCTCTTTAAAGTCAAATACACCGCCAGGGTCACAGACAAGTTCGAATGTGTGGAGGTACAGTACGGCTTGCAAAGCACAATCATTGTTAGGACCTCTTTGGGTTTTTTAACATATTTAGAATAATTTAAATGTAAGATGAAATTGCAATGTGGCCTTGTGTAGTTGTTTAAACTACGAAAGGCTGCAATTGCATAATTACTGTACAGTTTATATAGATTTTATTTATGTAGTTTACACATTGCATTACATCTAAAACAAACGATAATATTCATTTTAGCCGTGTCATATCACCCCTTTAAACATGAAAGCTGCTGTTTAAATGTGATTTCATGTATTTTATTCCCTTTGCCTTCATATTTAAACAGCAGCCATATGATCTAAATGGTTATCATATCACAATGCACACTACATTGCAATGTGTCAATTGTGTCTAAACCTTTTATATAGAAAACATGGCGGTAGCACTAATAAATGAAATACATTACTTTCAAAATGATGTTTGCATCTGTTTCTGTGACAAAAGGATTTGTTATTTTTTTTTTTTTGAGGATCTATTGTAGGGTTGTTCCGATTGACGATACTATTGTAAATCGACGAAAGTCAGACATTTTGGCTTAGACGATAATAAATGTTACAAACTCGCATTGCGCATTTCTTCGTGCAAGAAGGAGTTTATTATGTGAAGGTTTTCCGGGCATGAGAGCGCTTGTAATGTACGAGTTTTCTGCACGCGAGGGATCTTGTAATGTACGCGGCTCATGCTTTTCATTGCAGGAATTGCTATTCGCAATTTTTAAGGGTTTAAAACCAGCGCACAAGTTGTTCCCGTTAGTAATAATAACAGCGCACGCGGGCATCAACTTACAGCAATAGTTTGATTTCTCTCGTTTATAAGGTTGAGAAGTAACAATGCGCACTGAACTCACACAATGCTAATTGAAGTCACACATGGGCATTTTTAGCCACGCTAGTTTCTGTTTTTTGTCCACAAATCCAGCTTGTCATAAATAACAGTGTAAATTGCCCAGCCCCTTGATACTATCGTGTGAATCGGCAATCCACAGGTTGGCGATAGAATAATCTAACTAAAAAGAATATCGGCCAACACTAATCTATTGACAGAAATGCAATATCATTTACATAGCTATGTGTTCAGAGGTGTATAAAGACCTTACATAATGAAGCGTTATGTTTTTATTACCTTAGAATGAGCTTTTTCTATCTACATACAGCGCAGGTCCCCTAACATGGAAATCACCATGTTGTTTCCACAGTAGCTCCAAACCGACAAACTGTTTGGCAGATTGCGTTTCATGAATACGTTATCTCTTTCGGCGAAAACGGGACGACATCTTCGTCCTGTGTCAGTGAGCCGTTGGTTGCAATTCAAAACCTAACCGCTAGATGGCACTACATTTCATACCCTGGACCTTTAAGCTATTCGGAGAGAAGCGATTACAACCCTTTCGAGATTTTGTTTCTGTTTTGCAAAACTGCACTTGACCAGTCTTCATGCTAGTGATCTGGTATGATCTCGGATATTCTGACATCTTAAGAAATCTTTTTTTTTACGAGCCTACAGTCCCTAAACATACTTAAGATGGTTATGGTAGAGCCGTATTCGAGAATAGCTTGATTTTATATGTTATGCAGAGCTTAACCGTTGCTCATATCGGGTTCTTTATTTGCGCTTCTTTTCTCGTAGATAAAGATGTCTTTGATTAGAAGGTTTTTTTTCAGTGTAATTGGATTCAATGCCATTGTGGAACCTCAGCTCATAAAGAAGACGTATTCTTAAAATGAACCTCAAGTCTCTGAAGAGTCTTGGATCCTTAAGCGGTGTTAGTTAATATGGGAACTCCACAATGCTGCGCTTTTTATTCGTCTGATTGAGCAATTTGTCGGAGGACGGCGCAACTGTCAATTTCTACCATTTTCCGTCGGCGCCGTCCTCTTTTCGCTCCCGTAATGCAACGGGACAATAGTGAGTGTTACTGAGCTGCAGGTGCAGAGATCCCCTTCTGATATTAGCTGATGTCTGAATGAGCAGGAATTAGCGGCGTGTTGCATTAGCCTTTTGTCGTGTGTTTTGTGGCCGTTGTGAATGAAGAGCCCCGCGACACAAGCGGAGCCCATCACGCGGCCCGACGCGGCCAAAGGGCCCTGCTTAGCAGCTTAATACAAAGTGTTCTCATGTCAGCCCTGCTGGAAATGGATACAATGCAAACATGGGTGCGCATTCTGCTGGGTAAAAAAATCCCAGAGAGGGCGGAGGAGGGGGCGGCACCATTGTCCGCCCGGGAGCCCGTGAATGGAGAGGGCAAACTCGTTTGATTGAGTTCGCTCGCCAGCTTCTGAACACAGGAGCCTATTATACATGCCTGGGGATTTTTTTGTTAAGTCGAGATCAATTCATTAAATTTTATTGCCCGGTGAGAAGCTGGGACACATTATTGTGGGGGTAACTTCATCTGATATTCATGGTTTAAGATAAGTAGTAAATGTATTCAATTAAGTGGTCTTTCAGTAGAGGCCCAGGAGGAGGGGGCGGGGGGGCTGGAAACTCCTCAGCTGACATTGCTAATTGCCTAATGGGTCTCCTTTTTGTGCCACAAAAATATGTATTTTTTCCATTTAATTTCTTTTTACTCCGTGCCAATCATGGCTGAAGTATAGCTTAATGACAGAACAATAGGAAATGACTTTGTTACGGCTCTTTTTATGATGATATGTAAGGCCGAGCGCCAGGGGAATAGGCGCATAACTCATAAATGTGCCACTTGAGTTTATATGATTAAATTCAGCTGCTCTCGCTGTAGACTAGACACAGCTGAGTTAACCGCTCGCCGTCTCTATGCTTTCCATTTACAGCAATGTGGGTTCTCTCTACGGAGACGCACAGATTTTCTCTCTTCACCCATCGTTCGCTCTGTAGTCACGCTGGTCCAGACCTGAATTATTCCATCAAACACCTTTCCCACAATTCTTCGGTTAGGTTTATATGGTTGCGGATCGGTTGGTTTCTCTTGTGGTAATCGTAATGTGCGTTGGTCAACCTCTGTCATTTAAACCCTGTTCTCTCTCTCTTTTCAGCCGGATGATGTGGAGGGGAAGATAAGAGAGATCATCCCTGCTGGCTTCTACTGTAACACGGATGATTTCATCACCGTCCTGGAGAAAGAGGCCAACTTCAAACCCTTCGGCAGCATACAACACACCTATAAAGTTCACAACGTGGAGGCTGGAGAGGATCTGACCTATCAGATACACAAGGTACAGGACACACATGACCTAACCTGATCTAACGTAACGCAGCTCATGGAGTCTGTGTTTTATCTTTACATCAGTCAAATCAATAAAATGCCTGTTTTAGCCATTTTCAGCAGGTTGGGCATTGTTGCACACAGTAATATAAACTTATATAAAGGCTATATTCTTGGTGGACATGCCGTGAAATCTGTTGGTTTTTATGATGTTTGTGGTGTCAGGTGGATATCTCATGTCCGGGCTTCAGAGAATACCATGAACGCTTGCAGACGTTTCTCATGTGGTTCATTGAGACGGCCAGTTACATCGAAGTGGACGACGACCGCTGGGATTTCTTCCTTTTGTGAGCAGATCCGTTCTTCATGTTTCATGCATTCACTAGCGATAATTTGCACGTTTTAGAAAAATATTTATTATGAGTTCATTGGCTCTCAGTTACGCCACAAGCTTTAGACAACTTTACAGCTTTGTTTTAAATATAAAACAATCATTATAAGCTGTTGAGCAAGAACACACGCTGCAGATGTCTGCTTAAAAACCTTTGGACCCACGGGCTTACACTTTGTGTGTTCACATATCAATAAGTCAAAATAATTTGTTGTATTTGAAAGAATGTCACTAAGATAATTTAAGAGAATATATCAAACTTGATTGTTACTTAATGTAACAAATGAGAACCACATAGAGAGGCTTTGTCACATGTTATTTTTATTGTAGTCATACGTTTTTAATCCAGTACAACTTTGTTGTTAACTTCAGCAGAGCAGAAATACAAATCAAGTGCTCGCACAAAGCCAGCGAGTGTGGACAAGAACAAAGTCCATTAATAGCGAGGATGGTAATGACAGTAACTTTTTTTAACAATGTCTCTCACCCACACAAACACACACAAAACTTCCAAACGGGTCTAGTTACGTCTCTCCGGCCTTTGTGGGGCCCGTGGGGCCAATTATCAGGCCGCTTTAATTACATTTTCTCCTGCATTGATGCAAATTGTTGATCTGGCAAGAGTTTCCTTTGTGTTGTTTGTCTCTTTTCTTTGCTCTTGTGTGTCTTTCTTTCTCGAGTCAGGCCAAGAGGCTCAATTGAACGTTGTTGTCTTTTGAAACGGTGAATTGAAAGTCTCCAGCGGTAGTGAAGGGGACTCTGCCTGTGTTTTCTTTGCTTTGGCACCTATTAAAACAGACAATAGGCAAATGGACTGGAGTGATGTGAAGAGGCTAGATGCCTGCCTCTCTGCACTAAGTTGCAGTGCACCAATTAAGTGCATAATGCATTCAGTGTCTCCAGCAGGTGCAGCGACGGCCACTGGCCCTCTGCAGTGGGGGTCCGGTGCATGGGAGCGTGCCTACGATTGACCTGCCCGGCTTTGTCATCTCTCTCTCTCTGTGTCTATCTCTTTCTTCCTCGCAGATTCGAGAAGTACAATAAGGATGGAGAGACCCTCTACGCGACGGTTGGCTACATGACAGTGTATAATTACTACGTATACCCAGACAAAACCAGACCACGTGTCAGGTAATTACTGAGGAAGCACGTGCCCACTATCGGCTTTATTCTCGGGAGGGAAAAAAAGGAAAAGAAAATTACACATCTTTCTGTCCCTTGTCCCTGCATCTCCTAAATTACCGTCTCGTGTCTCTGGCGTGCCAGCCTCTCTCTGGGTATTATGGGAAGAGCGAATCCAGCGTCGCCCACCCAAAATCCCGTTTTGAAAACGAGTCTAATGTATTGATTGGCATGAAACGTGCTAACGTTTCATTACGTCGGCCACAACTGAGTGAACAGTATAACCTCTCGGAGATTGGTGATATCATTGGATACTGTATTTAAGAGCGTTTTGTGTTGCTGATGGAGAAAGCATCACGGTTAACAGCACCGGCGACAAGGTCACGCGCAGCAGGGAATTAACAATGTTAAAGCTGTCAAACCATATAATTCTGTATAGATAGAATAGTAAAATAAACAGGATTCTCATCTTTTAATAGAAAATCTGTCGCTCTTAGAAATATTTTTTGACATTTACAAAACTCGATTTTAGCATTCACGCTGTGTCACATCATCTGTGTTCAGTTCATGATCATGTTTATTGATTATAATGATATTTTGGGTCACCATCACTTCATTTAGGGCCCTAAAGCAAAAGCATTGGGGAAGATCAGGTCTATAGTGTCAGTTTCAGTATATTCTGTAAAGTCACTAGTGTAGTGTGCAATCTGAAGGGTGCTGGAGTTGTAGCGGTGCTTACTTTTTCAAACCGGTTGCTTAAAGGCTCAAGAGTTCTAACTTTAAATTGGTATTGTGCTGCGTGCTCTTGTGTGCGGGGCCACTAAAGCTTTTGTGTGTGTGTGTGCGCAGCCAGATGCTGATCTTGCCGCCGTTCCAGGGAGAAGGCCACGGGGCTCAGCTCCTCGAGACGGTCCACAAATACTATTGCAGTTCCCCTAAAGTTCAGGACATCACAGGTATGAAGTCAAATTTGATCGGTCTTTTTGTCAGCCGTCATTCCCCCTGCTCTCTAGATATCAGCAGTGATTAATGTTTGTAAACTGCAGTTTGTTTAATAACAATTTGTTATAAAGATTGTTGGTCTGGACCACATGGGATAAAATTAAGCTCTGCTAAATTTTTACCATTAATCCAGAGCTGACCAGTGTATTTATTTAATGTATATATATATATTTTAGTTTTTCGTTAAGTAAATATTTAAGTCGCTGTTATAAAAATGACCTTACTGGTGTGCATCTTGAGACAAAACAATGACGCTGATATATTTGAAGATACGTCAGG
This sequence comes from Triplophysa siluroides, assembly GCA_006030095.1. NCBI lineage: Eukaryota > Metazoa > Chordata > Actinopteri > Cypriniformes > Nemacheilidae > Triplophysa > Triplophysa siluroides. The sequence continues at coordinate 2,427,770 of VCII01000094.1, read as the reverse complement.
GCATGTTATTATCAGTTAAGACACCTCAAACATTCATTATAGTCTGGGACTAGCCTTAAGCCTTGTCTGTGACACCGAGCAATGATGCGTCTTATTTTATTATATGTCTGTTTTATTAAATGTATGATTCATTTACATTTATTCAATAAGCAGACACTTTTATTCAAAGCAACTCGCGTATGAGGAAGCATTAAACATTTTGCATGTAGAATGAAAGGAATAGGAAACACTTTTAAAACGAACATTCAGTCATCATTTACTCACACTCTCGTCATTTCAAACCTGTGTGACTTTCTTTCTTCTGCAGAACACAAAAGAAGATATTCTGAAAAACCGTTGGTCCCCATTGACTTGCATTGGTTTTGTGTCCATACAGTAGAAGTCAATGGGGACCAGCGGTTTTCTGTTACCAGCATTTTGCAAACGAAAGAAAATCGCACAGGTTTAAAATGATTAAATGATAGAATTTTCTTTTTAAAGGGGAACTATTCCTTTAAAAGTAAACGTTATACAAAGCAATGTACACAAGTGGGACTTCAGTGACTGATACAGTGAATTATTTGTGCTACTACTGATTTTTTTACACAACTTTCTGTTTTGTATTTTGCAGGTTTACAAACAATATTTAATTTAATAAAACTCTATGTATCTTCATGTTTGTCTTGGTGCATTTCAATAGAAATGATTCTTGTTTTTCTACTAGACCAGTATGATCATTCACTGTGTTGATATTCTGTGCGTGTGTGCGAAAGAGAGCGAGGGCAACGTGTTGTGAAATTCTCTTAAGGCAGTCGTTGCTGTAGAGTTGCTTTGGGTGCAGTGTTGGGGAGGTGAAGGGATGTGATGTTAATTGCAGGCAGTTTGCTGCTGAAATGTGCTGGCCACATGCTGCCACTCACTCACCCCCTCAACAAAGACACAGTTATTCAGAGAGAGAGAGAGAGAGACACCGCACTCAACCACTGTTGATCTCTATCCACCGCTTACAACCTTCCTAATGTATCTCTGGTGCTGTGTACACACATAAAGTTTTGTTTGGTTTATCTGTAGTAGTCAGTAAAAATGTACTTGTTCGACTTTCTTCCTAGAAACACAGAAATGGACCAAAATGTCACTCTGCTCCTTTCCGTATACGTAACGCCGCATGCCCCCAGATGGGACTAAAACACTATAAATGTTCCATAACATGAGTCCACATGTAGAGTAATAATCAGCATTAGCAACCGTAACCACTTGTTTTATAAACAAAACTATGGTGTGGCTTCAGAAGACTAACAATATAATACAAGAGTCATATGGACTTTTGTGGCACAGTTCAACATTCATTAAGGAAATGTATACATTCTGCTAATTATTCTACATTTACATTACATTTACGCATTTGGCAGACGCTTTTATCCAAAGCGACTTACATTGCATTATCCTATACCTTTACATAGGTATTTGCAATCCCCTGGGATCGAACCCACAACCTTGCGTTGTTAGCGCAATGCTCTTACCACAGAGCTACAGGAAAGCTACAGGAATTCTGCTCATTGTTAGGTTTGAAATAACATAAAAGTTATGTGAAATTATGTCTTTTGCATTATAATCCTTTTAAGACTAATAAGACTTTTCATAATTGTCTGTTTGCAGCGGAAGATCCATCAGAAAACTATGTGAAGCTGAGAGATTTTGTTTTAGTGAAGCTGTGTTTGAGTCTACAGTCCTTCTCCAGCGAGAAACTCTCGCAAGGTTTCAGCGACGAGATGGTGTCTGAAGCCAGAGAGAAACTTAAAATCAACAAGGTAACAGCTTTAATCTACTTCATCGTGTAGTATTTAGTCACGATTCTAAAGACATTGTAGAGAGGGGATAGAAATAATGGGGAATGGGACCATACTTGTATCGCTTGTGCTAAATAGACATTTTTGACTAGGTATGTTTTTTATTTTTATGGTTTTGCTGATTTGATATAGCAGATAGCTCACTGGTCAATAGATGTGATCTGTTTACACCTTTTTGGTGACTGTAAGCTGGCAAGGTCAACAGTATTCAGTCGTGACAGACTCTCACGCTTTTGCCTAATTAATGAGGTTTACATTACATTTTACATAGGCAAATGATATGATTCAGTAATCTTTAATGTACATTATATTTTGTACTGCATTTTAGCTTTCACCATTTTAAATCTTGGCAATTGGTCATTTGATCTTTTTGAGCCCTTTGCGAATCAATGCATTTTCAAATATACATTAAATGTAGTTGAAAGGCTGAAAAATATAAGGTGTATATAAGACTGTTTGCCTCTTCAGTGTTGAAACCATTTCTTTTGAATTTACACCGGGCGCTTTTGTATTTAAATAATAAAAGAAGCCAATAAATTGACTCGCCGAGTCAAAGCATTTATATAGAGGTAATGGCATTGCACGGACAGGCTTTTAGGTACACATAAAATCCCCTTGACGGTAGGAGCGAGCATCCGTTTCCTCTAAAGGTCGTTGGCCATTAGCAGCTAGTGAGTGGGAGTGGGCCTAACAGTGACCCCTGTGGGACTCCTCTCTCTCTCTCCGCTCTGGTCACTCTCTAACGACTCCAATTATAACCCAGCATCCCCTTTTATTTCCCACAATCCCCTCTGCTCGTGTTGTTTGTGAGTGATTATCTCAGGGTGGTGCCTGTGGCATGGCCAGGCAAAATGCTTGGCCCTCCATACTATTGTGGTGCGAGCTGCATGAGGTATGGAGGACCCCTTGGAGGCATGGTTATAGAAAACGTCATGGTTACAGACTCGCCAGCACTGGAATCCCAGAGTAAGATGGGATTTAGATCCAAAGAAACAGACAGGGTTAAAGTTTTCATTTACTTTAGCTGGTACATTTGTACTGTGTATTTAGAGCTTTGCATTTCCAGACATTCAGTGTAGGATTGTAGGTATTTTAAGATGGATTGTAAGTGCATTACCAATGTGTTTCCCCGTTTCGTTTGTACACATACTAATGGGCAGTTGCCTGTCTCTACACATTAGGTAAAATAACCCAGAATATTCCTTCAAGGAAACAAACACTTTCTTATTTTTCTACTGTTTTTCTCTTAGAAACATGCGCGACGTGTTTACGAAATCCTGCGTCTCAGAAACACAGACATGAGCGACGAAGAGAAGGCCAGAGAGTTTCGCCTGGAGGTGAAGAAAAGACTCTACGGACCCTACAGGGTAAGTGTGTGTTTAAAGATCTGCTCGTACCTGCAGTGTTTTGAAGCACCTTGAATGGCTGCAGTCTGTCTTGTACACACTGTCATGTATAACCCTCATACATGCATTAATAAAGCCGTTAGAGCTTGAGCACAACGTACTGAACATAGATAACAACGAACAACAAAACAAGTGAAGTCCAGCCAAAATAAACCCTAATGTTTCTATCAACTGTCACTGCCAGGATTGGCCCGCTTGTGTGAAATTCTCTAAACCGCACAGTTCGAACTGTGAAATGAAGCTTTTTTTTACTACAAAGAGAACCGTTCTGATTTGCACAGTTATATCCGTGTGCTCCAAGAAAAACTGAAGTCTTTCAGTGCTCCTGTTGGAACGTTCTGCGGCCTTTGTCTGGTATAATTTATTCATTGAGTGGTGTGAATCGTTCTTGCCGTTTCCTGTGTGATCCTCTCACGCGGTGTTAAGAGCGCGAGGGACCCGAGGCCTCGGTTTGGGTTTGTTTGAGGGTATAATGGTTCACACCAGGCGGCAGCCGCAGTCTCCACATCCACCCCACGAGCTCCATTCACAACAAGTGTCATTATTACAGATTTGCATCTGATTTAAACGGAGCCATTTAGCAGGGACGAGAATGCAGCAGCACCCAGTCACCTGCATGCTCTCTCGCTCTTTAGCTCACATTTTTGGATCTTTACAGCTTGTTTCATTCTGTGGAAAAGAGCAGCACGGACATTTTTAAGAAATATTCCTTTAGTGAAAGTCCAAGATTTGGAACAATGAAGAACTTTGGAGTGGAGTGAAACTGTAATAAATAAACAATTTAATTCTGAGCATTGTTCTGTGGTTGTGGATTCCGAGCAGGCCTAGTTATTCTTTTCATATTCTCAATGACTTGAACCACTTTGGGCGGTTTGTGTCATTGTTCTGTATGGAAATTGTGATGACATTGGTGGATTTGTAGCAGATAGTGTAAGTCGATATGACACGTAGCAGGGCTTTGATACCAAAACCACAGCAGTTTTAATGTGTTGGATCAGAACCGTTCTCGTCTTGACACTGTCCAGAACAGAAAACCTTGACGGCAGAATAACCACACACCGGCCCCACGAGCCGGAGAGAAAAACATGAGATTGGACAGGAAGTAGAGCTGGATCTGCACACCACATGTCTTTCTCTTGCTCGTTGCAGATTTTCTCCTCCTCGCATTCTCTTTGTGTGTGTGTGTACAGGTGTTGCCTATACTTAAATGATTATTATAATTGTAGCAATGTCGACAGGTTAGTATGAGTTTTGGGTTTAGGAGATAGCAAAGATCATTAGCCTCGCATAATGCAAGTCGGATAGTGCTCTACGGTTCGGAACGCATGTGACCTGCGGATTAAATGTACGTTTATTCATCATTGAGTAAGAGAGTAAAACGCTCTTTCTACAGTTTTCTGTACGCGCTCTCTCTCTCTCTCTCCAGTATCTAGACGAGAACAATATTAAAGTGGTTCCAGATAAACAATGACGCTCAAAACTGCTCCGTCACACAGCTAATATTACAACAACAACATATATTTATTCTAACAAACAGAAAAACCAACGTTACTCACAAACTGATCCGAATCAAAGCAACCTCGTCGGGGGGATTTAAAGACCATCTTTCTCTCCAACGACTCTCTGCTGGAAAGTATCTCCATAGATATCTGTGAGAATCTCTGCTGGAAAGACTTTATAATATTAGCGCAGGTCCTAGCTCCTGCCTGACTTTTATCCTTCTTTTTATACTTAAAACCCACAGACTTTTTATTTTAATTAATAAATAAGACATCGCTCTTTCTACAGTCTTTCTAATGCGCGTATGATCTCTTCCTTGCATCAACATGAGAACGACGTCTTTTTGTACTATGGTTACCACCGTTGTGTTTGGACTGAGCGATTCGTTGCAAATCTATTATACAACGCTAGTGGTCGCTGTTCATCAAAAACTGCGGCTTTAAATAACGCACACACGCTGTCTGCCATGTCTTTAATGCCTGATTGACTAAAGAACTCATGCAAATTAGCTTCCAGTACACAAACACATTAAATTAGTGTGACGTGCATAAGCATTTGTCCATCTTGTAGGCCAGTTGTACGTGTTTTGTTGTGGAGCAGCAGACTCGTGTGATCTGGCGTACTGTACTGAGACTGTTCAGCATCACATCACCAATGCAGTCCAGACACCCGAATCATCCGTGTAAAATGCTGAAAGAATGCTGGACTGCACGTGCGCCTGGTTAGGCTGCTCTGATGATCGTATGATGAATTACTGCTGCCACGGTCAATAGAAAACATACACAAACATCTCACTTTAAACAAAATTCTTTGAGCATTTGCGCCAGGGAAACGGTGCTGACTTCTGTAAGGCGTAATCTGTTTGAAAAGGATTATTCATGAAATACAAGCAGAACACATTTGTGTAACCGCTCTCAAAACCATTCTTGTGTAAATTGTCGAGGTGCATTAAATCAAATAATACTAGATTCACAAACTGTTCTTTCAAACTGAATAATAATGAAATAATGAACCTCGTCTCTGAACTGAAATTCATTCTGTTTGTGTTTAATAATTAAAGCTTGCCGCACAAATCCTGCGCATGAATAAACCACATTGTGGTTAGTGAATGAGCGGCGAGTTTTCATTTTTTGAATAACAGCAGACAAAAGTAGTGCGACAGTTTCGTGAATTCACATTCAATTTGTGTTACTAAATATACGCGAAGTGTTTTGTTACTCTAGGTGCAGTTCCAGTCTCCCAGCAAACTTACAGACCCGCTACTCTTTTCTTTCCATCTCTCTTGCTCTCGCTTTATTTTGATACGTGCTGAAGTTTAGCTGTGATGTAATCAGTTTTGCCCTCGGGTGTGCTGGTTTGCATCTCATTTCTCCTGCGCTGTGGTGACACCTGTGTGTTTTACCCAATGCTTTTGCTATGTGTGTAGAAGAACCAACGTGAGCTGTCCAAAATGCAGAAATGTTTGAGACCCGAAGAGTTGGCGTCCCACGTCAACCAGATGGACACGAGACTGCAACACGAGGAGCTAGAGAAGAGCTACCAGGATGTGCTGGTGGATTATCGCAGAGTCCTGGAGCGACTGGCTCAGGCGTAAACAAACATACTGAGAGAGTCCTGCAAAGACTGGCCGTGACATCAACGCAAACACAGCTCTGTGTTGACATTCTGTTCTGTTTTCACACTGTATAAATACGATACAGCTGCATTTGTTTTGGGTGACCGTTCATTTAATCTGACACGATTATCGGTCTACCATGGAGCTAAACGGAATATTTTTTTGAGCTGATGTATTGTTATTATTTCTTCAACCTAATGTTTTTCATAAAATGTAAAAATGTAGATTTTGAAGCACTTCCTTTGATGAAAAATAAAATGTTTTGTATATTGCTCGAATGTCTGGATTGTGCCATCTCTATGGGGGAGAAAGAGCCGCATTAATATTTAATGCAGTTTAATATGCCAAATTCAAATATGTTCAGTGTTATGGTTATGACAATAATTAATCCTGCCAACATTTATCAATCTGATAACACCAAACTTTTAACTTATGGTATGATATTGATATTTCTTATAATATGATGAAAATATTTGTTGATCTTTTTAATAATTAATGATAAAGAAATGTAACGGAGTGTGAAGGGACAGTTGAATTTGATCTTACAACAAACTTGCAACCGATATATATTTTATTTATTAGCAGCGTGAAATGGCGCAACAGTTTTTCACATAAATGTTTTATATTTTTTAAATCCATTTTCAAAAAACATTTTTATTCAAGCATTTATTAAATAATAAGCATTAATGAAAAACTCATTCTTTGAATGAATGAACTGTAAATTGTGTCATTTTTTGGGGCATTTATTGTGTAAGTGTGCTCCCAAAGATCATGTGTTAGTTGTTAATAGAGAATATGAAATACTACACACTTACATTATTATAAAACTACACAGGGTTTAAAACTCTGATCATTCACTATAAGTCAAATGCACAAGTATATATCGGCACCCTCTCTCAGTTAATGCATCTTCTGATTGCGTTTTCACTGAGTGTTTGGCTAATGGCCGTAACGCTCCAGCCCTTCCTGTGCCACGCCGACCACTCACGCTGATTCCATGGATGAATTACCATCCTTATCCTTCGGTTAAAAAATGAAGGTCTAGAGGTTAATTTTCATTTGTCATCCTCTTTAAATGTGAGAAGTTAAGCCCAGAACTCTTGACCGTGTCAGATATTAATTGCACACCCTCATGTTCTTCTAGTTCATATCAAGACCTCTCGTCTAAATCCAAATAGAGAAAAATTAATGTGGTTGGAGAATCTAATGATGTGTTGCATTGAAATGATGGAAAATTTCGCCAGTACACATTTGTGTAAGAACAGAAGCGTGATGGGTGCTTGAGATGTTTAGACCAACATCTGTCCCCCGACTCCCTTTGTAATGAAATTCATCCAAAAATGTAAATACTGTCAAACGTGTGTAGGTTTAGTTGTTCTTCTCGACACAAAGAAATATATTTGGAAGAATGTTTGTAAGCAAACACTTCTCGGGCACTTTTGACTTCCATAGGGAAAAAAAACTATGGTTGTCAATAGTACCCCGGAACTGTTTTGTTTCCCACATTCTTCAAAATATCTTATTTTTATACATTTTTAAATAATGACAGAATTTTTATTTTTGGTTGAACTATCCCTTTAACGCACGGTTGGGGACAACAACCCAGCGTAGGTTATTTTATAACCCAGCGGTTGATTTTATTTAAATGTTACCCGACCGTGAGTCAAAAACAACGTCGAATCTTTAGACCTGTTATTCTTAACCCGTTTGATTGTCTTTATTGTTTAAAACAAAATAGCAGATAGTTTGATACAGTGGAATCACAATAGCGTCACAGTTTGACCGCTAGAACTAGTCTGACAATAACCAGCTTAACCAGCCTGTGCTGTCACCGGTCTATTACCACAGAAACAGAGCAGCTTTGTTATCTTTCTTATTTACCCTGTACTTTGTATTTAAAGCTACAGCCATTTACTTCTGCTATTTTCTTGATATTTGAAGTGTGTGTTCTAAAACACGACACTTAAATGCTTATATTAGCGATACATAACACTCACTGGTGAAGCGGCTGACAGTGTGTGTGTATTTGGGGAAAATAACTGTGTTTTTGGAGGCATCACTCTGAGTGCTGTGCAAAGCGTAATATGTGCTTGTATTGCAAGGTTTCCCCGACTGCAGTCACTCAAAGCGTCGAGCCGCTGGGAGCCGAGCACAGACAGACAGCAGAGAGAAGCCCGTTCAGATAAATCATACTACAGACAGAGGCTTTTGTGTTTTATTCTGGAGGATCCATCATCGCAGTCAGAATCGCTGTCAGTCAGTCAGTCAGTCGGTTAGATTACAGGAATCTGTCCGTCTCTCTTCTGCCATTAGCACGGTTTAGTTTTTACCTCTGCTTACCCGAACCTTAAAACATTCATAATGGCTATCAATGCTAAAAGTGTGTTTGAGCTAAACCGCTTTTAAGATCTCAAAAACGATGTCATCATGAAACTGTGTGTTCCTGAACACTCCCCCTGTCTTCCATTAGTCTGCCAAACAGACAGTCCCGCCACATAATGTTGCATGTGAAGCGGAGATGTATTGAAACTTTTGGGGGATATAAAATACACAGATTACTTCTACTGACTTTGTGTATTAAATCTGCAGTTCGTAACGTTGTTTGGTTATAATTCAATTATTGAAAACTGCCCATAAAAGAAGAAAAATCGCAAATGGGATCTTTAAAGTCGGCATGAAATAAAAAATGATCATTCTAATGGTTATACGCAGTAGTGACGTATGTATTATAAATGATTTATCCGTGCACACCATCTTTTTTTTGTATTCATTTGCATTTGTAATGTTTATTCAAAAACGTTAACCTACTCCCCATCTCCAAACGACCTCTCTTCACGTCTGGTCACGAGGAACGGCGCGAGGGCGGAGCTGCAATGATTGACAGATTGCAAACTGACATTCAAATCTTTCACCTTTTCACAAACTAATCAGTTGTCTATGTGTGAAAATACGCCCTACATTTTTTTCTCATTTCAGATGTCGTTTCACTAGGGTATACGTCACGGTACTGAGAAAAAAGACAATCGCTACTTCCGTTTCATGTCGACTTTAATCTGGAAGCAAATTGAAACTATTGCTTAAGTCTCCTGCATGTCAGACATTTCTCCTGAGAAAGAGACCCAGACATCTCATAAATTCCTCCATTAGGTTTTTGGATGAGATATTAAGGGGACACTACACCCAAAAATTCTGTCATGAGTTACTCACCTTTATGTAGTTCCAAACCTGTATGCATTTTGTTGTTCTGTTAAACCCGAAGAAAGATATTTAGAAGAATGTTTGAAACTGAGATTTCTGGATTGGTCAAAAAATGGTAGTCAGAGGTGCCCCAGAAATCTCAGTTTCTAACATTCTTCTAAATATCTTTGTGTTCAACAGAACAAAGATATGTATACAGATTTGGAACAAATTGCGGTTGAGTAATTCATGACAGATCTTTCATTTTGGCTGAACTATTCCTTTAACAATGTCGCATGCTGAGCTTAGATCTGTCAAGTCTGCGATTATAAATCAATGTTATTGACGATCTCAATATGAACTCAAACATTTCTCATCAAATTTACCAAAACCGAGTTTTAGGACTAAATTGATACATAAAGAATAAAGACTCCATTGATGCTTCTGAACTTTGGAAGAGCATTTTCCTCACCCTATTTGACAACGGTGCGTGTAATAATAATTTAGGAAGGCCTATCATTTGAGCTGTTGGGTAGGATTAAAGTTGGGGAGAGGCAAAAGTTACAGATAGCAGGTTTTAAGCTGAGATAGAAAATAAATAATCATTAGCAAATGAATAATAACCATTAAACAATATTTGTTCGTAAAACAACAATAACTTGGAGAATTATTTCTTTCACTTGGTGTCTATGTGAAGATGGCAGGAAGTAACCATTCAACCACGGCATCACCCATTACTGCAGTAACATATAACCAGAAATTCACTTGAAGCACAACGAAATGACATGGAAACAAGTGCTCCCATGGCTAGGCTTCTTTGGCCTTGTATAGGGTGTTCTGTATAGAGTTTTAAGGTGTGTGTGCGTGTTACTGTACTCTATATGTTGACCAGGATATTCCGGTGACAGACTGTGTTTCTTTCTGTAATAATGACTGATTGAAACTTTTCGTCTAGAGTTTTGAATCTCCGGTTACGTGATTTGGCACGGCAACCCTACGCCTCTCGTTACCTGCTGGCGCCTCCGCATTCCCGTCCTGAGACAGGGCGAAGCGTTTGGAACTCATCCCAGCCGTCCGCAGAAGCCTCACAAACCCGATACCTCTCCATTGGAATCCCACCGTCTCAGTCGCAGAATTCCCAGGGGGCGAGAGAGACAGACGCGCTGTATTCGGCCCGTTCTTATCGTGTTCCCAGACTATTGTCTCTGTGAGCGGCCTCTCATGCCTGAGGGACAGCAGTCCTCCTCAAACTCGCTCTTTTTCTCCTTTAATTGAGACCATCTTTAAGATACCCTTTGACATGCTGACAAGCCGAACCCAAACACGGTTAAAGAAACCAGGTTTGACATCCTTTAATTGCGTGTGCCAGCAAAAGACTGATTACGAGGGGTTAGGGGGGTTCAGGTGGACAGGTTGCGCTGTAAACCTGAGACGTCTGATGTGTGTGTGTGTGTGTGCAACACCGGGGATCTCCAGGGACTGTCAAGCTATGTAAACATATACAAACACACACACCTGACTCTACCTGTTACAGGTGTTTCTCCTGTCAGGGGTTAAGTTTAGATTTTAACGACTCCTGGTATTTATTATAGCTGTGTGTCATCAGCATAAATATTATAATTAAGGTAAAGAGATCTTAGTAGTTCACCTAGTGGTGAACCTATATATATATATATATATATACTGAAGAGTAAGGGACCCAATACTGACCCCTGTGGGACACCAGTATATATAGAACCAACCTTAGATCTAAAGCCACCCATACACACAAATTGCCTGCAGTCAGTAAGATAAGACCTGAACCAGTCAAGGACAGTCTCTGACAAGCCAAATACAGATTCCAGGCGGTTAAGTAGCAATGCATGGTCAATGGTATCGAAGGCTGATTTTTATTTACTACATTCTAAAAAAAGGTGCTATCTAGCACTAAAAGTAGTTCTTGGCTCCTATTATTATTGAAAGAACGTTTCTGAATATTTTATTGTGTAGTTCATTGTTATAAGAGAGATATGTACAGCAATGATACTGTAAGAAAGCACTTGTTCACTGTGCATCTGGTTATAATGATTGACATTGATTGAACGGTGGCAGTTCTCTGCTTGTTATTTTTTGTCACTCGTGATGTATGTCGGTAGTGCTGAGACTACAAACAATCCCATCCTGAATCGTGGCTTCGTAACGCTCAGGTTTCCACCTCCAAACCTCCTTCCTGCCAGTGAGGCGTGGCGAAACTTTCAAACTGTGTGTCATGCCAATCCGTCGACCTTATTTGTTACTTCATTTGTTCGCTTGTTTAACGTGTTGTTCTTTTAATTGACTTGAACAAATGGGCTAATGTAGTTAGGCTGAACGAGCCGTTGAGTGACTTTCGCTCACGGGCGACTTTGAGCTTTTGTTTCTCATTTGCTTCAACCGAACGTCCATAGTTCAGGCCGTCAGAAAGTACTGTAGGAGTGAGCGATTTCTATTTGAGCCCCTCGGGAGGAGGCTGTCTCTCTACACTGAGAGCGCAATTCAAACCGCCTCACAATACCAGTGTGCTAAAACAAAACCAGTTTCCCTTTCACACCAATTAAGTGGCGAGAGCGAAGTATTACGATAAAAATGGAGATTGGCTCACCATGCAGCGAACCAACATTTGCATAATTTTTAAACAAGTGAATTTCTGTCTGAAAGAAAAAAGAAACGTTTGATGGAAATTGGAGCAGCTCAGCGAGATTTGTTTGCAACTGGTGCAGAAATAAATCAGATGTAGCTGCGGTCCAGTGTGGAGACATTAATCTCTTGAATCTAAGGAAAGGCGGGCTCAAAGGAGGTCTGGCAGACTGCTATTAAAACAGCGCTGGAGTCTGTGTGGTTGGATCGGAAACAGTGGCCAAGCACGGAGAGAAGATGAGGGGTTGCACAGATGTGTATGAGAGATAGTATCAGGACAGGCAGACAGTCAGTGATGTTTACAGGTGATGGATCTGTTCAGAGCCCTCTGCTAATTTAGTTTCTTCAGCATACATCTGAATTAATCTTCTGTGCTACTGTGTTGACGTCATAGTTCACAGGCAGTATGGTGCATTTTCATTCTGCTTGTAAGTAGTGTTGTTTTGCAGGAGCTAAAACAAAATAACTTATTTTTGTTTAATTTCTCCTTGAAAATCACTATAGTAGTAATCGTAAATAGTTTTCATAGATAACTCTATTTTCCTTAAGAATGACAGCAAATTAACAATATTATCCACTTTTAACCCGCTGCACAAGGAATTTATAACATCACATGAGTGATGTAATACTGAATATCAAAAAACGTTTGGAAACGTTTCTGTTCATTGTAAAAATTGAAAAAAAACTTAACTAAAGGACAATTGGAGGTGTTTCCACAAAAAGAAACTGAAATAAGCACAAAAATTATAACAATAAACAATAACTCAAATACAAATGTATTAATCTTATATAGCAAAATAAAAAATATATATTTTAATCAATTACAAAAGCATATACCAAAAACTATAAGTAAAATTAACATAAAAACTAAATATCTCAAAATAAAAGCTAATTTAAAATATTTGTAAAACTAAAATCAAAACTATAATAATACAAAGTTTTTTTCAATGCTTTTATCACCCAACTTGTAAACTTGTTTCCTTGAAATAAAGATCCAATAATAAGTTATTGCTTATTAATACTGTCCCTCGTACTCATTTAGGTTTAAAGGTGATCAGGCCTTTGCGGGTTGCAGGGCCAAAGCTCTTGAATAGTCTTCGAGAGGTTTCATTTTTAAATGCTTTTAACGTGGAACTCAAAAACGATTTCTTGTCTTTAACCTTTGAGAGGGTGGGTTCGTTTTGTTGTGATTCGGGTGTGTGTTTCAGCCGTGTGTTGTTTTAATGTGTGAATTGTTTTTAAATGTTTTAATAAAGTGTTTCTTGTTTGTACAGCACTTTGGTCTGCAGGTGCAGTAATACATCAAATCTAGTTTACCCACAAGTTACCCTGCTTCTATTGAAGCACTTTAGCAGTGTCTGAGATCAGCTCAATCTAGGCAACAAATGCCAAATCTACTGGGAATAAACCTGACCACCACTTGATCATGGGATCATGAAATAAGATATTATTGTGGATAAATTATATTTGAACAGACTTTAAATTAAGATGTAAATCACATAGTTGCATAAATGAAGACTTAATGTCTTCGGCTGTGAGTCCAGTATTCCTAACGTGTTCCTTTTAGTGTTTTTTACTGAAACCTCGGTTCAGGATATTGCATATCCAGTGTCACTCTTTAATAATTCTCTGTCACTTTTGGTGGTTTGTGCTGATTTTGTTGGTTATCTTGACTAAGGACAGATTATAGAGCTCCTCAATCTGCTTCAGGGCCATGTGGGTCATGACCCGTATTACAGATTGATTTCTAAGATCCTGTGTATGTGTGTCTGTTCATTCTGTGAAGTACTAAATAGTTCAACAGTTTGTATTTGTGAAACAATACACGTTAGGGTCAGAGGGAAGAAAAGGAACATTTGCTGAAATTTGTCAAATTTGATCAACAGCTTGGTTTAAGGCCCACTGAAATCAAAATCAAAGTTTTGTTTCTTTTAGTAAAAATATTATATTAAAATATTTATTATATTACATTTTTTTAATAAAAAATATGATATATAAAGTATATATAACATTATATATATACTGTATTACATTGTTTTTGTACTGAATTTTACTTGTAAAGCGCTTTGAGATGCACTTTAAAGGCGCTATAGAAAAATCAAGTTTATTATTATTATCATATCACATGGCTCTCTGGAATACTTGATTTTTACGATTTATTTCCCAATAACAACTGCAAAACGTGATAACACACCACTCATCCGGGCACTGCAAGTCATCTGATCTAATGCAGTTTAATGTTACACATCAATCTAAACATAATATAAGACTTCGAAAATAAGATTAAGATTAATATAATAAATTATAAAACCACGTTGCATGTTCATCAAAGTTTGCGTCTTGTCTTGAAGTTGCTGGGGTTTCTATTGGTTAAAAATGAATTGCAAATCAATATTTGATGTACAATTATTTCCTTATGTGGCAAATATCTGTGTAATAAGTAATGTACATCTAGCCAGTGATTAAAGTATGATCCATCTGAATAATTTATTAGGATAAAAACAATTGATTGAATATATGTAGTTATATTTTGTTCTGGATGTTCATATTTCAGTTGCCAAACAGCATGTATATTTATTCTGTCACCCAGCAGGACATTTTCATTAATTATAATATAATTCACTAATGAACTATAATATTGTAAATAAAACTAGTTTTATTGTATATTTTTAAGTATTTCAGAGAGATTTTAGGTGTTTCAGACAGCACGATCTTACTAAGAGAATAGGAATGTTTCCAAGACTGCGTGGAGACAACCTGAAGTTTCCCAGATGCTGAGAGCTAATTAGCCTGAAGTATTCCCATGATGCCGAGTGTGTGAGAAACCAGACGAGTGTGTGTCCCTGAGAGATCAGCACACTCCTGCACCTCAACCTTACAAGACTGGTCCTGTTTACATACTGCAAACACCTCTTTGGTATTTGCTTTACAACCCAACAGGGAGTTATTTCAGAGAGTGAGAAACTGTCATCCTATAATAGGCTTATTTCAGAAAGATGGTTCTGATGGGCTGTGAAGGCAAAGGAAAATACATTTCATGGGAACCTCTTTTCTCTGGGAGAGTGCGTGTTGTTCTGTGGGAGTTTCAGTTTGAGGGTTTATTTAATCGACTTTTTCCATTAAAAACTTCTTTCATCATCATCCGCCCTCCCCAAACCTGCGGCCGCTGACCGTCTGTACTGTAATTACACATCTCTGCTCTGACACACACTTCTGCGTCTGTCCCTGCTGGGCTTTTGTGCTCACACATACTACAGTATGAAAAGGACTTTATTTACAAGACTCCATGCACCTAGTGATGTTTCTTCGATCTGCGTCTGATCTCTATGAATTCAACTGGATCTGCGTGTTTGGAATGGCGTAGAATCAAATCTTGTTGTGCATTGTTAATGGCAGGATAACATGCTATGTCATGCATTCTGACTTCTTTACACTGTTGAACGTGCTGGCTTCTCATGCTTGACATGGTCAACTTGTTAAAAAACGAGTTGGCCGTATGACGTAGTATTTCAGTGCTTGATACACTCGCCCAGCACTCCAACTTGTTTCGGAAAGTTTTTTTATAAGTCTGGTAACAGGGATCCTATTCCTTTTATTGGGCAATTCTCCTGGAAAAGCACGGCCACGGAAAGGAGAAAGAGATATCCCGCCCACAAGCCAACGACCAGCGTATCAAGATCGGCTGCGCTGTGGTCCATCAGCTGCAGCTCGTTACTCTTGCGATAGTGACGGAAGTTGTGTCTAAAAGCGCTAAAAGATGCCGGACATGAACCGCACGCGGTAAGTCAAACTAAGTCAAATGTCTGTGTTTTGTTGGCAATCGGTGCGAAAGCTCATAATGTAAACAACACGAAGGGATAATGCGATGATGTATTGTGTGCTTGTGTCCGACCCAACTGCCCGCCTCCAACAGCTCGTCTTTTTCCGGAAATAATCGTACAGCTGTATCTGTCTTTTATAAATTTGATCAAACTAAATGCTCTTCGAAGATACTACTTTTGCATAGATACCTATAGGTACTCGAGATTAATATAAGATTGGCAGAAACTGCGTGTGTTATCCCACATTTGCCAACACACTCTGAATTATTGTGCCAGGTTGCTTTGATTCTTGCATGGCCACTCCAAACTAATAGTAATAGACAGTTACAATGGTTACAAACTGTCTCTTTGCCGTCATACACTTTTATTTGAACTGTAATTCATCGACCAAATAACAGAAAAAAATGAATTTCATTCATAGCATCATTTATTTCTTTTATAAACATTTTGATAAATATCGTTACCCTGATTTTTTTGTGGTGTAGTGAAAATTGGATATCGTGACTGACAGCCCTATGTCACTCATAAAATAATCATTCATTCAAGCGATAAAAAGTCATCATTTCTTCACCCTCGTGTCATTTAAAATCTGTTTATGACCAAAGAAGATATTTCGAGAGATGTCACAGTGGTTTTGTGTCCATACAATGAAAGTCAAAGAGGGCCAGTGTTGTTTGGCTAGCAACATTCTTCAAAATATCTTCTTTTGTGGTCTCCAGAAGATCAAAGCTATAGAGCTTTGAAATAACGTGATTATATATTAAGCGATAAAATAATGTTACATTTTTAGGTGAAGCACTTTAAAATAATTGAATTAAATGAAGGAAAAATGTTGGGCCATACTGGTGTTCTGCGGTATCGCGGGATGTTAAATGATGTTTTCTACAGGTTGGTAAAGCACCTTGCCTGATCTCAGCTCCGAAGGTCATTTTTTTGGCCTCTCTGCAGAATACAGAACAGGAAGTGACCAGAAACCCGGTGATCTGACATTTCCTCTCTCTCGCGCTCTTTGTCTCCGGGCTCTGGCTCGTTTCCAGACCTCGGCGCTCTGATGGCAGGTCAAGGCAGCGGTGACCTGCTCTCTGTGTGCTGAATGTTGTTAGTATTGGTGTTCTGTGCCCCGAGGGCAGCCTGTCATCCCGGGGTGGGGAGGAAACACAGAGGGCCGCTAGATCTCGGTGCTGGCTCACAGCTGTGCGGGTCTGGTGGTCCTTGAAGACCTCCACTCTCCTCTCTACGCCTCCCTGGAGGGAGACCCGCTCCAACCAAATCAGAGGGAAAACCGGTCTAATCCTTTAAACATCTCATTCTGCTTTAGGCACCGAGAGAATTCACCACGTGTTGCTACCTCGCGTATAGCATTTAGGAATAATCATGGTTTCTTTGATGAAACTTTGATATCAAGATCTTCAGTTTTAAAACTCGCCGCAGGTTGACTCGAACCAAACCCGAATCCAAATGACCTCAGACAGTCTCAGACAGGTGCTGGAAGGATATTTCACAGCAGGACAAGGCTGTTTGTCATGTAGATGCTTTCATATGGATTCGTTTGAGAGAAAATGTGTCGAGTCATGTGTGTTTGTCAACTCGAGCACAGTCGCTCACTTCATTTCTCCTGCTGTGACCGCATATTCAGATGAGATCCAGTCCTCATCATTTCCATGATTTTAGATTTCGCAGCCATTCCTTTATTTTTTTACACTTTTCGTAAGACTACAAAACAAGACTTCTCTCCGAAACTGAAGTTGTATTCAGTTGGAAAGCATCTGTATCGTCCAATCTTGCTCTGTTCTATTCCTGGCCGGGTGGGAGGGCATTCTCCGCTGTGTAAATAGGCTTGCAAATTGTGCATGGCCTTTGACTGAGTCTGTAATTGCATGCGTCTTGGTGTATTTTGCTTGGCGGGTTGGTGGGTCAGCCCTTGAACCAGCCCTGCTTCAGATGTGCTTCAAAACTCTTCTTCATCTCTGTTCCGTTCGCGAGGGGATTGACGACTTTGTCAGTGACACAACACCTGATAACTTGATCTTCACGCACATCTATACCTTCCATAGCCCCCATAATGCTTTCCACATGGCACCAATGGATTCATCAGGGGCTTTTCCAATAATTTGTTGATGGCATTGAGAATATAGAGCGAACTCGCTCGACCTTTGACCACCTCGGGCGAGCTTCTCTTAGTGCAGTGCTCGACTTAATCCTCTAGTCTGGGTTATTTAACACGATCAGTCCTGATTTAGCCCTTTTGCATGTGTGGAATTCTAAAAACGAAATGATGAGGAGCTTTGTGATGACATGGCTATTTTCTGAATGTTTGGGAATATTATTTTCTTTAGATCTTTGAGACTTTTCCCATATGATCCCACATACTTCTTGAGTGTAATGGGCATGCTTAACTGAAAATAGCTATTTAAGTGGCCCATTTTGAGGAAATGGTCCTGTTTTGTTGAAAATGTCAACCCTGTCACAGTAAGTTTGGAAATCTCTTTGAATAAGTTCAGAGCATTCTGTTAGCATTTCTGTGCGCCTCACACAGTGTAATAATTCAGATATTCTAATTGAAAAAATATCTTTTGTAAAACAACTTTTCAACCCTGTTACATTTCAAATGTTGAATTTTTTGTGCAAAACCTGTAACTCAGACAATACGTTTATTTTCAATGTTATAGTAATGAATAGAGTTGTGTAAATTAGCCGACATTCGAAAACAAATAATACATTTTACAGTAAATCATGCTTATTGGTTGAAGCGTCAAATAAGGATTTCAATGATGCAGGATATTCATATTCAGGGATTTTGTCATTCCTCATTTTTACTCTCTCTGTCATTGCACAAAGATTAAACAAATCTCAGAATCAGTCATTAAGCAAACAAACACGCGTGTGAACGCAGTCGGTGTGGGTGTGGCTGATCTGTAGATATGCCGACCGCTCCACCCTGACTGATGCTGTAGCTCTATTAAATGGTCTGTGAAGATGATGCTTATTCGGGAGTCACGGCAAAAAACAGCACAGCAAATAAACAGAAAAGAAGAAAGAGCAACATGTGGTTTTATTTCTGCTCTAACCTCTCAATTGGCTGCACACAGAGGGGAATCAAGATTTTCGTGTGTGAGGAGAAACATTATTTGACAAATGTCTGTCTTTTCTAAAGCTTATTTCAGGGCGAAAGCTTACTTAGCTTTCCACGTCAAGTGAAGTAACAGACTAAACACCAACAAATCATTTAAGCCGCGTCTATGAATAACAGGCTTAACTGCAACCTCTATTAAAGTAAAATCATGAGTCAAGTGCTCTGAAACTTCTGATCTGGAATTCTCTCTGAGAAAATACACAGAAAAAATAACACATTTGATTTACCCAAGCTTGCTTTGATCAACTGTATGCTTACTGTACCTTACTTTCCCGAGTTTGATGGGACACATGATACATGTAGTGTTAATAATAGGTATTTTGCTTATCCGGTTTGCTCGATGAAGGTTTTTCTTTTGGAAACCAGAATTACAGTTGATTGCCGTATTTTTAACAAGCAGACCCGTTTGGCTGGAACCCAACACATCCGATACTTGATGGACCAATTTTGGCAAGTTTTCTCTCATCACTTATTCAACCTTATGTCATTTCAGATCCTTTCTTTTTCAACAGAAATGGTAGTATATATAGCTTACTATACATGGTGTTGAGCTCCTAAACGAACTGAACGTTAAAAAGCCATTTAAAAGCAAAAAATCTGGTCCACTCTTTTTGGTTTCCAATGTAATGGTTTCAACTATTAAGCTATGTGTCGTTTCTCGTTGTTGACTTAAATAAACATGAATACATCTAAATAAAAAAAGAATAATGTGGAGATATCAGTAGTTTTAGTAACAAACATTGATCTGCTATATTCTTCTATATCAAGCAAATATAAACATTTATGCAATTGACATTGAATTATTCAACTAAAAATACTTGCGGAATCCTACATGAAACATACTGTACAGTATATTTACTAAAGTACAATTGTACTATAGTATTCTGTAATTGTACTAAGCTGTTGTAAATACTGAATGAACTTTAATTTATAAAAGAAAGGTTCAGAAACACTAAGAATTCAACTGCAGTTTACTATAGTAAATACTAGATTTGAGTTAAAGCAACAGTAAATGGTCAATTCTGTGAAAATATCAACTTTACCATGAAAAAAAAGGGTTTTACCAAAGGTACTAACAGATGTCAACGTTTGGTAGTTCAACTACCCATGTCAGGTATCCTTCAAGTGTTTGAAGCACTTTTTTATTTTTAGTGCATGATTTTTATAGTCAGGTAAAGTGCCATGTTCAGGAGTGTCACATCCATAAAGGTACATGTTCCTCATGAATTGGCACATGAAAAATCAAATAAAGTAACTATTTCTTGTTCTCCATTTGTTGGGTGTAATTGCT
Source organism: Triplophysa siluroides (assembly GCA_006030095.1). Classification (NCBI taxonomy): domain Eukaryota; kingdom Metazoa; phylum Chordata; class Actinopteri; order Cypriniformes; family Nemacheilidae; genus Triplophysa; species Triplophysa siluroides. Next base: position 2,407,346 of record VCII01000094.1, on the reverse strand, counting down.
TCTGGTTCGTGCATTTTAATTTAAAGAAATCCTGTGAAGTTTGTCTTTTTTTTCACATCCCTAACGCATGTTCATTTCCCTTTGTTAAAACAGAAAACTTGTGCACTGGTATTATTCTGATGTTTAGAATCTATCAACAATTGTGTTCAGTAAAAAATCATTGTCAAGAAATACATTCTCTGAGCGTTTATTTCACATCCTTAACACTGGAATTGCCCAAATCTAGAAGAATATATGAACAAATCAATAAATTGAGTGTGCCTGAAAGGGCTGATTTTTGTATTTCCTCCTCGACATTTGTCTAGTGAATGAGGCCGAGTACAGCTAGACAGATGTGGGTCACGGCCCTTGTCAGCGGTGTAGTAACAGCTGCACAATCATGGATCCAGTCTTTCCTCCAGCTGGACGGAAGAACTTCATCACGTCTTTCTGGATATTGATGAGCCGGTCGAATGTGATGCTGTAACGCGGCGATGTGATTGGTCGAGACGGTGGGCCGTGCAGTTGCTGTTAATCACAGATGTTTTAAAAGACACACCACGCTGTCTTGAGGACTGATCACACACGCACACTCATGTACACGTGCCCTACACACTTTATATGTTCTGCTTACAAATCACTGATGATTGACCAAGTGTACGAGAAGACCCGAGACCTGACATTTATCTCAGATTCTTTGCTGCCCCGAGGGAAGTTTTATTGCTTAGAGGTTCCAGGAGTGCGTGTGTGAACGTGTGTGTGTGTGTGTGAGAGAGCCATATGTACAAGTATAACTACAGCATTTATCTGTGCAAAAGAAATCAAAAGTGTGTGTTCAGGTACGCTATCTGGCTGTGAGTGAAGGCCTCTGGAGAGAGCGTGTCAGAAAGAAAGAGGGCCCTCTATTGGAAACCCCGCTGGGTCTTGTGGAAGAATATGTTGTGTGCGTGAGTGATTGTATATTCAGTAGCCCACTGATGGCTTTTGAAATGTATGTGAGTGTGTTTTGCGACCCATGCTGTTCTCGGCCGGGAGCTGTCTGTGTGGACGAGCGTTTGTGTGTGTGTGTCTTCCCGCTGAGCGCAGTGTGTTCAGAGTGGCTGGAGTGCTGTTCTCTGATTGGTGGGCGATGAAGATGATGAGGAGAAGGCCAGTGTTGAACCCTACAGCGCCGCTCTGCACAGCTCCGCGGGGCTCTTCGGCCTCTCTGCTCCGGGGCTGATGAGATCGCGAGTCACCCTGTGTCCATCTGCAGTGTGTATGTGTAAGAAGTTAAACAGGCGGCATGGATGGACAGGAACCTTGGAAACACGTTTTGTCACAATGTGTATGTTGACTGGTTGTGTGACGCGGGGACCAATGAGATTTGATGCGAGGCCATATGTGGCCTTTCCTTGCGGGGTTTTCTGTCTGTCTACATTTGTACGTGATGTAACAATTTGTAAATAAGCTCGAAATATGAATTGATTTCCTGTAGTGGTTCGGGCATGGCGCCAGCGATGCCAAGGTCATGGGTTCGATCCCAGCGTCTGCTAAATGCATAAATGTAAATGAATTGTTGTCTCTGACAAACAGATTATACCCCCATGTGATTTATAATAATCAATTATATAATGTGTAGATGGATGGAATGCGCTTTTTGGATCTTCATGAACTCGGGAACCAACCAATGGCATTACTCCTCATTGAAGTACCATGTCAGCCGCATTGTTTTCAGATGATTTCAAATTCAGTGCTTCAGATTATTGCTTTTATTATGTTTATTTTTCGATTATTGTCAGATCGAGAGAGCTCTTGTCACTGTGAAGTTCAGTATGCATGAGATGCCCAGAGTACAGACCAAGTTCTGAGACTCATGTCTGTGCTTATTTTGGGCTTACTCAGACCGCCCCAAGCGTCTCTTTGGAGGACTGAGAAGTCGAGCGTGTGATTCATGTGTGGAGAGGGACATCAGCGGTCTGTCTGTCCCCAGGGTGGAGATCCGTTCCTGAGGCCGAGGCTTGGAGACAGAGGGACTGACGGCCTGTGAGCCTGGAAGGCTCAGCGCTCTAAATGAGAGTATTGTAAGAGTCAACCTGCTCTCGTCTTCATGTATAATCTCTTTTTTCTTTCTCTCTCAACACATTACTAGCCCAGACTATGTGACGACAGCCATTGTGTCCGTGCCGGCACACACACTCACATGTTGAAGATAGAGCCAACAGTGAGAGTCCTGAGACCTGGGAATCCCCTGAGCACACACACATACCTCAATCTTTCTTCGCCTTTGTATGTGATAAAAAGCTATTTATGACTTCTTATTCTTTATATGTGAGGCCAGTGTCTAAGAAAAGTAAATATTTTTGGTTCCGTGACCAATTATTCATATTTTCTCAACATTTTAACTATTAAATGTCTAATGTGTCAGAGATGCAAGATAACATTTACCTTACATAGTGAAGCGTTATGATTTTATTACTTTAGAATGTTTTTTCTATCTACACACACCGCGGGTCCCCTTGCAGGGAATTCGCCATGTTGTTTCTACGGTAGCCCTACAAGGACAAACTGCTCTACGGAGCGCGTTTTGTAAATACAACATAATAGTCTGTGTCAGCCACCGTAGTGTTTGGAAAGGCAGGGGTGGAGTGAGCCGTTGGTCGCAATTCGCAACCTCACCACTAGATGCCGCTACATTTCATACTCTGAACCTTTAACGGAATTGTTTACCAAAATATGAAAATTGTCTCTTAATTAACTCACCGTCAATCCATCCCAGTTGTAGGGTACAGTATGTGACTTATTTTAGTATATATGAAATATTATTTTTGATATAAAATGATTTCAACATGATGATAGTTGCTAGGGTATTGGCAGGTGCATGCTGGATCCATGTTGCTCATTGGTCCAAGATTCTATGATATTCTGGTTTCTAGACATTTGACTTTGACATCACACTGCGGTCACTACTTGCCATGGCTGTTTAACTACCCACACTAATCCAACAATACTGTACTTACCTGCCGTTTGTTTGCTGCATACTGGCACTTTACACATCAAGCGTGTGTGATGGTTAACACCCGATCAGTTGGATTCATCTTTACATCACAGTGTTTTGCGAAGTGCCGCCTGCCTTGTTCTCTGGCTGTCCGGATACAGAAGTCTCATTGAGGAGGTTTTGCTTCCATAATGACCCTTGTAACAAAGACAGGCTCAGATGTAGTTACATATTCATGGAAGCCGCTCGTTCAGGGGAGCACATTCTCCGAGACGGTGCCACACACGCATGGCCGAATCCATTTGCTGAAATGGTGCGATAATTGTACCGAAGCCATTAGCATCTCAATATCAGTAGCACACTTTCCACATCCAGAGAGATGGTTTGAACACGGCACATCTCACACATGACCAAGGCTTAATGGAGTCTCATTCTCGACACGCTCAGGTTATTATCGTGACACATTTCCGTTAAGATCCATGTCTCTCTTAGTTAAAGGTTTTATCTAGTTTATTGGGAATTGATTCGATACAATTTTGTGTGCAGTATTCCAAATGCCTTTGTTATTCACTAACCACCCACAGTCAAGCTAAACCGGGCCGGAAAGCTCAGTAGTTCAGTTCGCCATGCACACAAATTGCAAAAATAGTTTTTTTGAGGGGGGGGGCTGTGTTTCCCCCCATATCGTATTTGCATAATTCCTTCAGTAAATGTGTAAATAAACAGTGGGCAGAATTCATTCTGAGTGAATTCACCCCCCGTCCACCTTTCAATTACTGTTCATTCGATTCTTCTCTCTTCTTTTCCGTCCAGGTTGGCATGACAACAGATGAAACCGATGGCATTTTTCCGTGATCCGGCAATCAGACACAATACCCATCAGGCCGCTCTGCTCTGGCCAGGCTATCCGAAATCAATGTGAACCTCTCTAAACAATATTGTGATGTTACCGTACACCTGACAGGTATTGAGGCATTCAGCTCATGTCCTCTGTCACGCTGGGACCCCCCCCTCCCCATTCAGAGCAGTGAAAGCCCAGAGTACAAGCAAGCAAAACTATTATGATCCTGTGGGTTGGTGTTCAGATAAAGCTCTGTTGAGGAAGGAGGCAGGGAACACACTGAACGGTCTGTGTTTGGCTGATGTACGGATAGCCATTTGGAGACCTCAGTTGACTTGAGATTCAGGAGGTTCTGTACAGAGACACTGAACACTGTAAAACTCAGTAAGGAAAGAGATAACACGGGAAATTACACGCAGGCCAGTGTAATGAGCGGTCTGAGATGGGAAAGTGTGGTTTAACATTACTGTTATGATTGTTGCTTAAAGAACCAAAAGCAAGGTTCTTTGTTTGTGTTCACTGCAGAGATGTCTGAGAGCAAGACAGCTTGTGGCCATGAACACAAACTGTGTCCATACAGAGTATCCGTATGGGATCACCATATCATATTAGATAAATGATATTAAATACTGGATTTCACTGACATATGGTACCATTTGAGTGCTGTGTTAACTTACTACTGGACAGTTTACTGCATTTTTCACAATACATATTCGCTTCTAGAATGTGGCAGGGCACAAAAAACTTTCTTTTGTGAAATTTGATGTAATAGTTTTAGATTCGTTTTATGGTAAAGAGATAAATAAATAATTTTCTTTTAATATTAAATTCATAAAATAATTTCACAACATTTAAAAAACAACCTTTTAATGGTATCATAGAGTACTTAGGGACATTTTATTTTCTCTTGCAGACCTGAATCGGTATGCAACTCATTACTTGTAAAATATTTTACATTTATCAGGGTTAGCAGAAAACATGTTAGAAAAGCAAATTACAATTACATTTTCAAGAACGTTTAAATGACATCCATGTAAAATTATTTACAACAAGGGTACAACAGAACTGACTAATATACTGTACCAGCATTTTTTAAATTAAAATGATCTAATCAAACTGTTTTAGATCCCCAAAACACAATAGAAAATTGAATGGATTTCATGGTTGTATAGGGAATTGTATTGTTTTTAACTATAATTGTCTCCACTGGTATGCGATGGATCCTGTTTGGAATAATGCCCAAAACACACTACAAAAAGAGATTTTGTGATGGTTTTAATGGAAAAAGCTAATGGTTCATAATGGTATTTTAATGGATACCATTTGAATTTCTGTGCTGGTTTCTATTGGGTTTCCAATTCCTTTTTGTGTTTTTGGGCAGTAGGATCCCAGTTCCACCAATATAATCCATCACATACCACCATTACAGTTTCCATTCAGCATGCCACTCACTGATCAAACATGTAAAATACAATGCACTGTATCTCACTTTGGATAAACGCATAATAGTAAACTCATATATGTTTACTTTAAATAAATCCAAATCGGCTGGATGTTTAATTTCTGATGCGACTGAAGTTTCATTTTTCTGAGAGAGCAATATCATTTCATTACCATCAAACTCAGCTGGTGGAAATGATTTAGTGCTCTGTTTTCCTGTTGCTGACTAAGTCTTTATCCTGCTAAATGTTTAGATCAGTAGATCAAGTCATGTCCCAAAGGCCAATTAAACACAAATCAACCCAAATTGCAGCTCATTTTATGTTGCTCGCTGTTTTTTAAGGCTGTTTATTTTTCATTCTCTTTCTCAGGAACTCATTTCCTTTTAATGGCCCACAATGTTGTTGCTGTTTTTAATGGCTCTGTTTTTATTTTCTACTTCAGAAGGCAGATCTTATCAATGTTGGACTATTTGTTGCACACACAGGTCTGTAAATTGGATTCAAACGTTGGACGTAAGACGATTGCTAAATTTGTTTCTATTTTGCAATCACTTGCTATTTATTATTTTTCATTTGTAATAAACAGTATTTCTTGAAAGAATAATAACAATAAATATTTACAAAACAAATACAATTTTCTGCCAAACCAAAGTATAATTTTTGCAGTTTTAGTCATATTAAATTGAATAATAAATGTATTCATATCAACATGCTTTTGAGAGAATTACCTAGTTGCAAAACCTGTTGACCAATGTCACACCAGCATGATGTAAGAATGTTTCTTAAGTGCTTCAAGGGATCAAAGAAGAGATCATCTAGCACACTCTCATTTACAGCAAAGCCAAAAAAGAAAAAAGACCCACAAACCATTTTTAGCTTTTCAAATAAAAAACATAATTTATTAACATAAACAGTGTTTTGGTTCCATGACCAACGGTGCCGACTTTAAATAAGCTTTTATTTTCCATCATACCCTTTTATTGTTTATGATTTTTCAAAAACATGTGAAATATGAAAATGTTTTTCCAATGTGTTCTCAGATCTTTAGACCCCACTGCACGAGGACCTGATTTATTTTGATGTTTTGGCCGTTGTTGTTTTGTAGGAGGAAAAACAGCAGATTAGGAGTGAGGAATGTGTGCTGTTTGCTCGGGCAGCTGGTTAGTGAGTCCCGTCTCGTTTCATTTCACCCCTCTCCACACTCCGTCCATCCTTCCCCACGTTCTTCAATTCCCTCTGACCCCAGGCATCATGAGCCCATGAGCCAGACCAGCGCCACGGTCAGAGAGAGATGGCGAAAGAGAGCGAGGCGCAGGATTGGATATGGAGCGTGAGATGCGAGCAGTGTGACTCTCCTGAAGAGTGTTAATAGTTATCGATCCGCTGTGTTTTTAATGTGCGGCGTGGGCTGACAGCCACAGCGAGGCGGGGGGGTAGACAGGCTCGCAGACAGGCTAACACGCAGAGAGAGAACGTAATAGAAATCGCGCTGCCCTGTTTTTTTGCGCCGCGTCCCTCCTCTCTCTTCCATCTCTCCATCTCGGGCTGTAGATTGATCTTCCTCTTCCTGCTGTTTGGGGCTCTGTCATTACCCTCTCTGTCATTAGAGTGGAGTCAGCAGCCGGGCGGCCCTGCCCGCATCACTCTGCACAGACAGCTCGACCCATCCCTCACACTGCCCCTACATTTATAACAGCAGCTGACACACACACACACATCCGGAGCGGCGGCCCTTCAATCCCTTACTTGTGCTCCAGGGGTCCGGGGCTTTACCAACATGTCGACAGCACTGTGGTCTATAAAACACAGATTAACTGTTTTGATTTCAGTTTTTACATTTTGCACACCTGTATTCACCAGTCATGGACAGAGGCTTACGCTCTCACATGGAGCTCTGCCATGGCAACCTAAAGATAGCACTGTTGTATTTTTTGAAACAATGGTACATGAAGTTGATATAGTATCACACAATGTAGAAACAATTCACGCCTCAACTCAAAAATGTCTAGTGACTGGTTACATCTATTTTTTGTTTATTGGTACCACACATTTTTGATATTCCTTAAATGTACAGAACTTTACCTGAGCCAGTAGAACCATTAGTGCCAATGACTCCAACTGGTTTTTATCCAAAAAACTGCATTTATTTCACTTATTTGTTGACCAATTGTGAAGCAATGTCACAAAGAAATAAACATCGTCAATTTCAGACCTTTAAATGAAAAATCCAAATTTTGAAAAGGCTTTTCTAAAAATGACACCGTTTGGAGCTGTTGCCCATGCGATATAAACCATTTGGACGGCCAGTAGATCACTCACTTTATTATGAGGGCCTACTATTTTTACTTATTCATATATTTAACATTGCGCAGGTGTGTTGTTGTGCTGTCTTCTTTTGTTATGCTTATCACGCTCTTTATTAAGATGCGTTTTAGCATCTGACAGACGGCGTGCAAATCAAGTTATTACTTCATTCTAATTCATGATAACAACTGTTTTTGTTGTTACTGCTGGCGACTGAAGGACATTGGTGTCTGTTTGTTTCTTGCTGATGGAGATGTTAGATGTTTACATGACACGCTTAAGAATTGGGCCAATTACCATAGTGATATGACAAGCGGTCAGCCATTACTGGGTCCAGGTGCGTGTCTAAGTGTGCAAGTATGTGCTGCCATGAAAGACGATATTGTGTGTAAAAAGAGACAATAAGAAGTTATCCTGTTAAGTCAGTGTCGTCTTTTGAAAGTGCAGCATCGGATTCGCCCATGACAGTGACGAATCACGGGTATATCGGTTGACGGATTCGTATCCGAATCATTGAGCGCCCAGCGGCCTAGACCGCATGCTGCAATTTCTCCAGATGTCTGTGGTCCCTCACACAGGGGGTCAGACTTCAGACATGTGGGAACAGTTTAGGAACGGAGAGAGTGGAAAGGGGAAGGAGATACAATGTTTCTACCATTGTTGTTGCTGTGATGGATAATGGATATTGAATTTGAATAAGGTTGGAATATGAGACTGATTCTGTGTATATTTCCAATTTGGAAGTGTAAATGAGGTTTGGTTCCCAAATGAGATAACAAAACATTTTTTATGCTGTTTTATTGTGTTAGTTAGCTGTATTTATTTGAGGTATTATGGCTCGAATCAAAATAAACCAACTGCAGTTTGATTGATATTAATTGGAACGTACAGTGTTTTTTAACGGAGTTGTCTCATTTCGGAAGCAAACTCTTCACATATTTGAACCCAAATTTCATTGGAGAACTATCGAAAGGCAATCACAGGTTAGGAATAGGAATTAGTGCCATTGGAGAAATGACGCAGAATAGCATTTCTTCTCGGCGAAGAGGCCCGAATATCCTTGAGGAAAAGGGCGAGGAAATGTTTAATCTGTCTCCCGCTGGGAAGCCGAAGTGTAATGCGGCATCTCAGCGCCTCCGTCGTCCGAGACATTTTAATGCATTTCAGAGTTCTTCTCAAAGCACGAGATGATGGACGGAGGAACCTTATATTTGCGAACACCCAGGGTTTAATGCACTCAGCGGCACTCGCCTCCTGTCTTCCAGCCAACAAAACATGCTCGGTGGAATAAAAGAAAAAGCAAAGCACAAAATTATTCTCCCTGCCTTCTATCAAGCTCGCGCATTCAGCGTGCGCGTCTGAAGGGCGCGTCAGTCCGCCTGCCTCTCCTCTCTCTCTCTCCCCTCTCTCAGAGAGGTAATTATCCTTTTTCCTGTCACAGGGCTCCAAATGATCTCTAACCACTGGGGAGCTTTTTTAGGGGCTCAGCTTTGTCAATAGGAAGTCGAAAGCGCTTTAATTTTCAGACAGCTGCACACGTACTTTCATCTCGGCATTATTCTCTTCCTATAGCGGTCATCCGACCGACCGCGCCTTTTGTTTGTGACGTGGGATCTCGGCCTCCCTGCATTAACATATTTATTTATAGACTTACACTTTTCTTACAGTCATTTTTGTGTAACAATTTTCACACTCGACATTGTCTGTGTAATTTCCCTTTCAGTGTCTCTCTGTTTTCTCCTCTCTTTCCTTCCCTTTCAGAGAGAGCCCATGAATGGATGGAAAATTATCACAATTACTCACATAATTGAGCCGTCTTTGTGGCAAGTGCGGCTCGAGGAGCCCTTTTTCCATCAGCCAAAATGGTTTCATTATAGGGGTTTTCATATTCCCTGACACAGGGCACGGAGGGGGAGGCGGGCGCAGAGCGGCTGAGGCGCGCTGCGAGGCGCGCACAAGTCGCCGGGGGAGAAGGGTGGATCATTAAGGTCACAGTGGGGATAATTATCTTGACTATGGAAAGAGCATCCAGCACCTTTTCTCTTCCCCACCACAAAAGCACCGTCCCTGGCCTTTCGGCACAAAGAACTTGGAAATAAATGGAGCTTCCAACTACAACTTATTCAGAACGAGAGAGGGAGACTTGTATCAACATGACAATTTTCCATTATTAAGACTAATGGCGGGCTGCCTTAGGAGATCAAGGGGAGAGGGGAGCGCGTTCAGGTGTGCTCGAGTACTGACCCCTGCCCGTCTTTGTTCGGGACTTAACTCGGAACAAAAACGCGAAACGGGACGGAGAGGCGCACGCGCGCTGGCCCCTCCGCCGGGCGCGCCTAATTGTTTAATTGGAAAATGTGCATGTTTTCGGTCTTTTAATTACTGGAGCAAATCGAACCTCGTTAGAATATGCGTAAAACAAGACATCTTAATAAAGAGTAAAGGCAGACTTACATGGATTGTGTTCCAGCTCGCAGCTGTTTGAAATCATCTGCCAGGCCTTGGCTTCCCTCGCGTGCAAATCACTCTGTTTTCCCTGACTTATATGGCTTTCATTGATTTTAATTCACAGCTTAGTTTGGACATTTGATGACTACCTGTCTCGAGCCTTTAGCCCGCAGATACAACGAGGAAAAATACCACAAGTGACAATTCTGCAGTCATTTCTTTTCCTCCTTGTTGATGCATTAAGTAACCATCTATTGGGGCGGATTTTTTTATTCCTCCCAGTAGCACCTAACTCAGGTAATTGGTCATTTTGGAGGGCAATTTTTGGGCAGGTGGGGGGATGCTGGGCAGACTGTTCTGACCCCTGCTGCTGCGGTAATGGTGGAGGTTGTTGGGTTGTCGTAGTCCTGTCTTTCTCACACACGCGGCACAACTGTGTGTCGCGCCGTGCGGTCTGCGCTCGCCCTCACCTGCTCCGGCTCTGCGGCCCAGGTGAGTGATGGGTGTGCATTAGCAGGTAGCCGAAGATTCCGAGCAGATCCTATCCAATCGCCCGCGCAAGTGCGTCTTCGACGGTATGTTTTGGTAAACGCGACACCTGTCACTTTCCGCTGCATTCGCATTTTAGGGAATTCGTGTTTTGTTCAACCATGTGATCTTTTACTCCATATGAAGCCAGGCTAGTGGGTGAATTGAATGCCAGGTGTATTTGTTTCAGTAAACATAACGTCCAAAAAGATCGCAAGTTTACCATAATTTTACTCGAGCTGTGGTCATGAATACACACCAGCTGGTTAGATAGGTTTGCTTACTAACACATTACTTTCAAATACTTCTTCAGAGGCATGCACACAAAATTCATGGCATGTAGGAAATATACATACACATACAGGGGAGATGTCACTTGGTCATATTTTCTCTTGGGTTTGTGCATTTGATGTTTGAAGGTGTAATAACAATTACCTGCATTTTCTTCCAGAAAAGAATTAAGCAGTCCTAGCTGTAAAATACAGAAATACAGTTTACAATTATTTGTGTTAAGCTTAAATCCCCCAAAAATTATTTCAAATAACATCTCAATTATCACATTATTAGAAATTCATTATTTTATTGCATGTCATTTTGTTAAAAATGTGGAGATGTTTGTTACAAATATAGATATATTTTTAATCCAGCACAGTACATTATTTGTTTAGAATAAACACCTTAACTATACATCAAAACAATAGAACATGCATTATATAAGAACCCTAAAATACTGTTATTTAGCTGCAATATGTTTTTATTTAGAAATTTAACCAATTGTTTATAATAATAATACGAATGTTTTGAAACATTATAAAACGGCTTTAAACTCTGACCCTTCGCCACCCCATGAATACCAACCCAGAACCTGTCTGCATTATTTTAACAGAACGCTTAACCCTTCCGTCCTGATTGACACAATAATCTGTGGTTACATCTCAGTGTCCCCTCTCTCTCTCTCTCTCTCTCTCTCTCTCTCACATGTTTTGCTTTGAGTCTCAACAAACACTCTCAAAGTGTCTCGCTGTCCATTGGAATTCAGTGAAGCAGCAAATTGAAGGTGCTGCCTGCTTAAAACCCTCTAAGAGAACCCCAGAGACACACAGCTGTTTCATCCTCAGAATTGATCAGAGACTCTTAAATCGGATCATTACGTCTGATCGAATTTACTGCCGTGTTTTTCACTGGGGACTTTGTAAATAAGGTGTAATTGTAAATCCCTGAATAAATACTGGTCCACAACTTTAAACACTGAGCAATGTTAATGCTGTCTTTACAACTTTTTAAACTGCTCCATGTTAACAATGTTTTGCAACAGTTGCAACAAAAGCTGAGGTGCTTTCTGTAAGCGCTGATTCAACACATCTAGTCAACACGTGTCTAAATTGATTAGAAATGTACTTGACCCTGTTTGAATCAGTGGAAACCAGAGCATCAAGCACGTGAGTGTTTTAAACACAAAATGACTGTGCTCCTTTGACACTAAAATACATATTAATGTCAAGCCACGCTCTTACCGAAATAACTATTTTCTATACGTCCCTTACTGTACTGGACCCACAAAATGTAACAAATTGCCTTCTTGCAGATTGCTGCTTCCCAGTCTGTTAACAATCATTTGGCATCTGTCCGGATTCGAGGTTTGGTTTTCAGGAACTCTTTATCAAAAGGACATCTCGTGGGTCACACTACCGAAGAGCTGGTGAGAACGCTTCACATTGAAACAATTTAAACTCCCAGAGAATCCTGTGCCACCAATAACAGATACTAATCAGGGACTTTACTCCGGAAGCGAATTCGGAGCTCTCCTTATGAATCAGACGCTGTTGAAAGGACGGATGAAGCCATAAACTCTGTGGTTGTCTCTGGCAGAATCAGTTTGTCAGCTGATGTCAGTATTTCTAATGCACACACACACACACACACACAGTGGACCTGGACTGGCGTGGTGCACTAAATCAGGGCAGCATAGCAGGTGTTTGACTCTTATTCTTGATGATCCTCTTCTCTGGAAAGTGCTCCAACTCATCATCTCACATACTGCTTTATTTGAGTTGCGTCTAAACAGAGAACCGCTGTGGTATCATCCCCACACTGTGGGCTGATGGACTGGGCTGTATAATTACGATGGGACTGACCACACGGATACTGGAGCCACTGTTCTGTGATGGCAATACCTTTTCTGACAGACACTAACATTATGATTGGGGCCTTTAAATAAGACTACAGTTTAATTAGGACTACAGTTACAATGTTCCTGAATGGAACTGGATTTTGGTTCTTTGGGTTGTAACACACCCATTTTCCTTAGATTAGATATACCTGGATGTAAAGACCAGACAAAACAACACAGAGAAATATTTCAGCACATATACATATTTTTTGTTTATATATATATATCATTATCAAGAAACTGTCTTGTTACATAGTGCAAAAGTTCTGTGAATTTACATGTTTGTTTGGTCATCACGAAACAATGAAAATAACGAAACTTTTGTCTTTGACAAAGACTAAAAATAGGCAAATAATTAACTGCGAATTTGTCGTCCAGTTTTGGTCATTTTTAATTTTCTTAATGAATTTTACTGTCTAACGTCATACTGTTTTGTGTATCTGATCGTTTTATTTTAACTGGAGACAATAAACACAGTCGCTGACGGAAAAGAACGAGTAACATTTTTTCAGTGTTGGTCCCTGAATGATGATAATTATCGGTTGTAATACTGTCATTATTTTCGCTATTGATGAAGGTTCCCTGAGGTACTTTGCGAATGTCATTTGAAATACAAATTGCTTTAAATTGGACCATTTTGAGTATGGTGGATATGTAACAGCTATTGTCAAATGTGGTCGTCAGTCTGCATCATCTGGGCATCGTGCTGGTCCCGACGGCCTTATTCTGTAGAAGTGTAAGAATTGTTTCGGAGTCTCATATACTGAAAGCTGTTCTTTTTTAAATCTTTTTATTACGCCGGAATGTAAGAGCACAGATGTGAAGGTGGTGAACATTTTGATGATGAATGCATGGCAGAAGACAACAGCAGAGAGACAGGGAATGAAAAGGGGATGTGGAGGCGTTCACAAACGGTATGACCAGTTTTCCTTCTCGGCTGCTTCTGGTAAAATAAGAATGACATTTTATCTCCCACAATATGACATACGCATCTTAAAGATGGGTAGATTTTTCAGATTACATTTTTATCGAATATGTAAAAAAATATTACATTTATGTGTGCTTTTGTTGATAGAACTGCCATTTAACATATACTATAATAAATCGTATTAACTGTTATTTTGCAGTTATCCTTTCGTACCAAATTAATCTCTATATGAGGCCTGTTCTTTAACACATCGTAAATGAGTAACTCTCTAAATATTGCAGTCTGGCAGAAGAGAAAGGGCCAAGTTAAATTTTATGGCAGGTAGAGTAGATATATGTGGTCCAACACAATCAGTTAGAAGGCGATATTTATAATATAATATCATGATAAAAACTATGATTTAATTTTGCGACCCTCCGCTGAACACTATTAAATCTGATGTAAGGTATTTAGAGAATAAGGTGTTACAGTCTTTCTATAACTGGTAAACGTGTGGACACTATAGTTGCAGTTCTCCTTGATATTTTCTTGCTTTGTATTTTCTTTTATTCTCATTTTTAAGGCATTTTACATGTGGGTTAAACCAGAACTACAAACGAAAAGGACGACAACTGGTATAACAGGCAGATTTCTTTTAATAATAGTACGTAAACTAAAACTAATATGCAACTATTGCATCGTGCACCAAACTCAGGTGTGAAACGAATCCAGCAAAAAAAGAAAAGCTGTTATAAACACGGACTCATCTCACTGATCCTCGAGTGCAATAATTCAACCCGCGCGCGCGTGCGTGTGATTGAATCTGCGCAACACTGCGAGTGTTAAATACACGACTAATTATGCGTATGAAATTAAACAACAGTGTTATGCTAATTTAGCCGGTTTCATTTGTGTCTTCTAGCACTCGAGAGCATTTTAATCAAACGAATCGCCAAAGTAATTCATCTATGGCTGGAGAAACAGATTTATACCTGTGTTTAAACATTTTGTTTGATCTTCTGTTTTTAATGCATGCGGACAGACAAAAAATCAAAAGATGGGATAGATTTGTTCATTACAAGCACGTGTTTCTAATCGTTTGTCCCATAATTATTTATGGATTAATCACTAGTTTTAGGTGTATTGTTATGATGATTTATTTATAAAGATGTTTATTTTCTACCAATATAATGATATATTATTTATTAATTAAGCAATAATAATAATAATATATTAAAGTAACATTGTTTTGAGTAAACATTGGTTATATAATTGGTGAAAAAAAATGAGAGCATATTTTCTCCTACCAATGTCATTGATCATTTAATGGTGGTTAAATTTGACTGGTTTGCCAATTTGTTAATTTCTGTAATTGTTATCAGAACCTAATGCTGATATTTACGCGACTGATGCTGTGATTAATAAATTGCAAAAGGTTTTGTTGAAGCTGTTGGCTCTGACCCCTCCACACACATACACGACCCATGCGTACACCGTCCATTCCCTAAATTTCTATATTACCATAGCACAATGGAGTCACAGGTTGGTCTTATTCCTTGAGTTTATCAGGTCCATCGGACCCGACCCTCGGATTACCAATCCCTATCGCTCTCGGAGGGAGTGGACCAATCAGAGAGCACCTTGGATAAATATTCATGATTCCCCGATTCAAACCTTTGAGCGAGTTTGTGTGGATCCACAGCATCGTACCTAGACTTTTCACCGAGACAAACTACATTTTCTTATGAATGGAAAGTGAAAAAATCAGTTGAGCTTAAATTGGGATCCATCCTTCACTCAGATCATAGAAGAAAACAAAAAAGCAGGGGAGAGAGAGAGAGAGTTTGCGCCAGAAGACATGACCATGTCTACAATACCAGAGAGTCTAAACAGCCCCGTCTCAGGAAAGAACGTGTTCATGGAATTTGGGCCACCGAGTCAGCAAATGTCGCCTTCGTCTATGACCCACGGACATTATTCAATGCACTGTTTACACTCCTCCGGACACCCGCAGCACGACAGCGCCTACAGCCCGGCTCCGTCCTTCCCCAGATCCCTGCCTTATCCATACGTCAACTCGGTCGGTAGCCATTCCACGAGTCCGTACCTCAGCACCGTGCAGACCTACCCAAACAACGCCGCCTTGGCTCAGACGCGGTTAGAGGACCCAGGTAAGAAACGATGCTGCATGTTTTTGGTCTTTGCTGGTCGTCGGATTTCTCTGCGCTTTGTGAGAACGCGTCGGGCCGGAGTAGCCCAGATGTGCTGTTATTAGGCTTGGTAATTATTTATTGCGTAATGCTATAAACAATGTATGCAATTAAGGCTAATTATACCTAAAGTGCCGCCTGTAAAACTTGCGCGCGCTGATGTGAGCTGCACTGCATGAACAGTCTGTGAGACGCATTCTTCGCTTGACTTTCTCTCTCCAACGCAGCACCGGAGTCGGAAAAAAACACAGTGGTGGAAGGAGGAGAGGTTCGCTTTAACGGGAAGGGCAAAAAGATCCGCAAACCTCGGACCATCTACTCCAGTCTCCAGCTGCAGGCTCTGAACAGGAGGTTCCAGCAGACTCAGTATCTGGCGTTGCCGGAGAGAGCCGAGCTCGCCGCATCACTGGGGCTCACACAAACACAGGCATGTACTCGACACTTTCAATGAAACCGTTTGACTTTACAACAAAATCCAACATTGTATAATTCCATCATCTGCATGCACTGCTTTTGCAATGGACAGGTGACGTCGCCGTCCACCTGTAATAGTATCTGTTTGGGTGGATAACTCTATTGGCTCTATAAGTTCATGAAGGCTTAGAATTAGTAAACCCCAATTAGCATAGCGATGATGTTGTCCTGTTGCTCGCTCTGACTGACTTGGCTTTCTTTTTTTAGGTGAAGATCTGGTTTCAGAACAAGCGGTCCAAGTTTAAGAAACTGATGAAACAAGGCGGAGGAACAATAGACGCAAACGCTCTGGCTAACGCTCTCTCCGCCGGATCTCCGTCCGTAGCGCCCGTTTGGAATTCCACGGCCACCGTCAAAACATCCACGCCGACCTCTTATATTCCCAGTTACACCTCGTGGTACCCGACAGCCCACCAGGACACTATGCAGCAGCCGCAACTCATGTGAACCAGGACTGCTACAACAACCCCGCCCATCTATTCACCAATGGCCCAGTCCAGGGGACCCGCCACAGGCCGGTCACTCTGCGGCCTTTTACACAACCCGGACAGCCCAGACCAGGCGTGACCCGGCGGGGACACTCGCAAAAAGACACCTGCTAACACACAGCCTGGGTCAGGGTGAACTGAAAGAGGGTCGTCTGCAACGGAGAAGAATGATGAGGACTCTTTTTAAATGAAGGCAATGCCGGGATAGTGGGTCAAATCAAAGCTGCTACTCTCCCATTTTCCGCGACCTTTTGTTGTGTAAAAAACATGAAACTGTAAGAAATTGATTTCATGCTTTTTCTTTAACTTGTAATTTGGAATCGCCGGCCTGTCCCTAGCGCAAGAGTGCTGGTTGTGATTATGGGCTACGACAGCGTCATCAACATCGCACCGAATTGCGCCAAATGCTGGTGCATATCGTCGCTTCGGGCTTTGCCGTGGCTCGGTGAATGAGTTATTACTGGGATAAATCACAAATACGAACGTCTCACGATTTTCCCCATTTTAAAGGGAACAGAGAAATCTTTTAAAAAAATATTTTGGATGTATGGCTCTTTGTGTTAATTTAAATATAACTTATTTAGACATGTTTGTCTGTTTGTATGTTTATTTAAAATAAATGTTCATTAAATTATGATTCTAAAGCTGCACTATAAAGAAGAAACACTTCCCCAAATTTGAACCCATCAGTTTGTAAAGCCGAGCGTTTTTGAAAGATATACAGACAGAGGCACGCGGTGCAGATAAACGCGTCTATCATCACCGTTAGATGGGAAGTGTTGACAGCTCATATGTACAGAAATAGTCGTTTTGTTGTGTGCTGAATAATTTGTGCAAAAGGGTCTAAACATGATTGTGTTTATTAAATTCATGTGTCTTTTCGTTTTATATTGGAAAAATTCATAGATTACCGGTCACATTAATTTATTGTTTTTGTTTCATGGAGTCTTGTATAATGTGTAAATTCTGACAGTAAAAACCTGCTCATGAAAGAAGTTGCCGAATTATTGCTTCGCCAGAACTAAAAGAAATCTTTAGGTAAAACTAATACACGAAATCAAGACTATTTGTTTTGTACTTACAGAAGCCAATGCAATGGAATTATAATAAATATCCTGAAATGTAGCCTAGTAACTGTCCAACCCAAACAACAAATTTTGCATTGTCAAAGATAAACATGTCATACATTAAAACAATACAAAGTATTTCGATAAAATGTAATATTATTAAATGTAATGAAATTAGATTGGAATTGATCAAATAAAATCGTGCATGTCAGCATGCAAATCAAGCCAAACAAAAAAGCTATAAATTAGCTTACAAATATACGTTATTCATTTTGTTCAATATTTGGTCATTTTGTCTCTCGTTGTTTTGTTTGCATTGGCCTATACTTTTTTATTGCAATCTGAATCACCGAATCCTGTGCTGGTTTATGTAACACAGTAATTCCTTCGACAATAAGGCCACTTGTTTCTTTTCACTTTCGTTTAGCCGCTATAAGCTCTTTTCTGCTCTTGTGTGGCTGCTTTTGATGGCCGTGTGTTAAGTGAATAATCGGGCAGGTGCCGCTCATAGAGGACCACATGAAGAAAGGCTGGGGACGGGAGGGGGGAAATGCAGATAGGTAAAGAATGACATGTTCAAAGTGCCTTTTGTTCGGGGCTGATGGTTTAACTGCGCATTTAAAGAAAATTCTTATGCAGATAGACGCCGGTGAACGACAACAAAAACAATAATAATAACAATAATATTTTTTTAAATACCTTGCAAATAGTTGAATATTATTCTTAAGATAACTTAAAGTATCATTCTAGCCTATTAACTAGTAGTTTGTTTGACCTGCAGTTTGCTTGTTTATTTTGTCTGTGTACTTTTATTCCTTAATTTGAAAATTAAATTAAATTAATTACAAAATTAAAACGCTAAAGAAATTCTTCTTCAAAATTTTTGTTCACATATTTATGTTTGTCATTACTTATTTTTTATATAGGCACAGAGAAAAAGAATAGAATATTCATTCATAAATTGAGAGTAGCTTCGTTTGCGGTAATGTCAATTCGGAGGGTGCAGTAATTATTTTGACAAATTTTGACACTCATCATGTGTGGTCTTTAAAACTGTCTGGGCAAAGCAGGAAATGGCCCCGCGCGCTCTCAATGCAAGTGCAGTTTTCTCAGATTTTTATGAGTTGCGCTTTGTACGCACCTGTATTAAATGACACAATTATTATTATAACTGTTGGTGTTGTTATTTGTATTATCATTGTTGTTTTTTAATTATTTTATTATTGTTGATATATATATATATATATAATTTTATTATAATTGATAACAGTTTCGGAAATGCTATCTTAGCTCACATTGCTTGTTAAATCGCTTTAAATATGACGCTTTTTAATGCTTATTTTATTTAAAAAATGCTAATCGTCATCGAAACCTTTTTTTTCTATGCACGAAAAGGTCCAGCTTTTGATAACAATGATAAAAATAGAAAAGACTAACCATTCCGATGAAACATTTTTATAGTTTGAACAAATTGCGATGAATTTTTACGACAGGCCTTACAAGTATTGTCAAAGTGTAAAGCTACAACATGTCTTATTTTCTAAAAATATCTAAAACGCAACTCTCGGGAAGGAATAAAGAACAAATCCGCGTCGTTCTGTCTTTTTCTCGACATGTGCAGCTGTGGAGCAGAGAGGGTCAGCGTTATTTCACTCTATTCTCCTCTTGATTACGCGCCGGGCCCATCAAACCAGACATAATTACAGTCATTCCCTCCTTACTTATTCTAATGCAGCTTCCCATCTACGGGATAATTATGAGCAATTTTTTTTCGCACGTGGAATCTTTTGTTAACAAAAGAGATAGCGCACTGAAAGAAAATGTGCTGTGCGATGGGGGGAAAGAAAAGGGAAAAAAGAGCGAAATAGGTGCGCAGCGGTAGTTATAAGTAAGGCTGGCAAATTGCTTGCAGGTGTATACCGAGAGATTTGTCAATGGGAAGAAGGATCAAAATGAGCAAAAGCACAATGCCGGAGTGATGAAGGCAGAGGTGAAATTATAGAACAAGGGCTGCTTTATATTCTACTGGATTCTAAAGACAAACTATCTCGCAATTTCAGACCGCATTATTAATGAGATAGACCTTGTTTGTCTGATTCAAAGCAAATAATGGTTTGTATTTTGTTTCCTTACCAAAGGATCAAACGGGCACTGTTTTCCGACGCACACTTTACTATGAGACGTCAAAATTTGTCAAATTAAATTATTCTTATCGTTCGAATATTATTATTCGATATAACGCTTTATTATTTAATGTAACTTTTGCAGAATGCCGCGGACAACGAAAGCATATCAGCACTTATAAAATAATCCAAATTATTTTAAAATGTTTTCCCCTTTATATCATTTTTCTTCATTGCAGGACAAATGTCTCTTACACTAAATAAATAATAATAGGCCTAAATAAATCGCATATTTAAGTACGCACATTTCCCAATCATTACTAAAATAAATTGCGCAATCATCTTACCTTAATCTTTAATAAAGGAGAGCGCGGAAAATGGACAGTATCTATAGGATGCGTATCGCCCCGAAAGAAGAATGCGAGCATCCAGCAGCCATGGCGTGAGTTCGGCTCTTTGGCTCCCAGAATCAGCCTCGTCTAGCTGGGCTTATAGAGCTGACAGTCGCTCTCCGAGCAGGAATGAAAAATCCAGCTTTATTTTCCCTCTTTATAGCTGATGGAAAAAATTGCTGATTATTAGCATAAATGTTTACTCCTCATTACGCTGATGACATTGTGCACTCGAGATCTTGGTAATCTTTGGGAAAATTATGAGTAATTTTTAAAAATTTAAAGCGGCAGTTACCATGCAATTCAGGCTAATTTTGCGTAGGCTCCAAACGGATATAATTATCGCGGAGTCAAGATGTTATGCTAAAAACTATGCATTGATATTACCATTTATTATGTACATACAACTTTGACAATGTTGATGCTTGAAATAGCTGGAAATTGTCTTGCGCAAAAATTACAGTCCATATTAGGACATCTAAAATTGCGAAGAATTATGTAGTAATTGCAGGCTTTCAGATCGGGGAGCCAGAATGCTCAACTGGAGCAATTGTGGATAAAATTACAGATCAGAGTATAAATTAGGGATGGGGTATGGCATTTTTCAAGTTGTCTGCAGGATTCCGGAAGTGTCTAAAACCACATCATTGCTAATCTTTCGGAGAGAAAGGCACGCAGAGCACGTGCACGCACACGGTTTCAACACAACTTTACGTTCGTTTGCATTTGCAAGGTGTGACACTTGTCCAAACTGAACCACCTGTGAGAGACCTAATCAATGTTAACGCGACCGTGGCAAGAAAAAACAATCTCGCGAGCTGCTCGAAAAACAGAGAAAGCAAAAAACCAGGCTGACAGAAAGCGGCGCAAATACTGTTTGCGCATGTGGTCAAGCGTCTGGCTCGTTTTAAGGTTGGAATATGGGTTAACATGATTTGCTTTGGCTAGACTACGGTGTGCACCGACCGATGTGATGTTTCAAGTTAAACCCCCAAGAGCTCGACTTAAGAGACGGCGTGCGTAAAACTGTTTTGGATTAACAGCGCGTTATGGAGAAGTGTCCCATATGCCTTTACCAAAAAGCACTCGAAAGGAAGTCACCCACTATTGGTTAAATATTGCCCTTTTCCTGGCCTGTTTGAACGGATATAGCCTGGATCTGGCGGGTCTCTGCGGGGCGCGTTTCAATAAGCGCGCATTCTTAGCCCACGGCGACACATAACAACGTGTAATGCGGCAATCAGTGACAAGATACATCCTCATTACATCTGTCTGCTTAATAGCTTTTCAGCCCTTAGACAAATACATTAATGTAACGTGAATAGCAACCTGTGATGCCATATTTACCCATTGTGGAAATAGACAAAGGGCGATTAATCCACGCGTGGTGGTGTTGAACGCGTTGATGTTTTCATTTGAGAAACGGGTTACACTTTATTTTACAGTGCCCGTGTTACAACTATACATCCAAGTACTGCGTATTAAAAATTAACTACATGTACTTATAGGGTTAGTGTTGGGATCTGGTTCAGGGATAATTTATAGTACCCTAAATACTATAGTAAATACGTGTAACAAGGGCACTATAAAATTAAGTGTTACCGAGAGAAATCAACTGGCTGTGACATAACTCATGAGTATTATTACTTATGTTTGTCATATAAGTGTTGGCCTCATTGCATTACTCAGCTGCCTCTGTCACGCATTCGGCATTTTATTTTCTTCTACAAACAAGCCTGCAAACAAATAAACAAGTTTTCCTTTGTTATATGCCGTGGAAGATGCATGTAGGCTACCAGGCAGCCCAGCCTCTTATTACAAAGGCCTTGCATTGTGCGTGGGGCGGTGGAAGTTATGAGAAATGTTTCCACGTTGTTCTGCTCGGGGCAGTTGCAAGCCTGCTTTTTTGGCTGGGCTGACTTCATAAAAAGTCTGGAGCGCAGAGCTCTGACTCCAGAGAGTCTGATCGTAGCCAAACGCCTTCATGCCGGGGCGTGTTTGAGTGCTCATTCTCTGCCCGAGGCTCCGTCGAGCGTCTCACTTGTGTCTAGCTCCCCGGCGTTTTGCTATTGACGTCTGCGTGCGTCTCCAAAACGCAAGGAGCGGCAGTCCGACCTAATTTCTTCTCCCTTTAAAAAGGGCCGTGCACCTGATAATTTCAAACTCGAAGTAAGTTGCATAAGCTCTCTTGACCTACTTATTACAGAGTGGGCTAGGCACACCTGTCACGTTAGTCAACAAAAGGTGAATTTGTGGGTTTTGTGTGAAACATTTACAAGCGGTTGCATCGCGTCTCCAGCCAGACTTATTAAAGACTACAGACTCAACTGGCGCCGAAGCAGAGAGAGAGGCGTGGACAGTTCTACGAAAAAACACACAGCAAACATTCCGACAGTAAACTGCATGGGAAAAATCCCCCAAAAGAAAAAAGAGTGCATGAACAGTGAATTCACATGAAACGTTTTATTTAAATAGGTTTGAATCATTTAAGTGGCAGAAGTGTTCATTTGGATTTTAAAATAAATAATACAAAGGACAATTTTCTTTTACACTTGACTTTTGCACAATCAGCAGTTGCCAGTGCTTTTCATTAGTGTTTTTCCATAAAAAAAAATAGTAAACAAAAAAAAAACAGTGAGAATCGTGTTATATCTCTTGGCAATACTATCAAGATGATCCGGTGCAACACTCGATAGATCCATTCTGTCAACTTATGTACCAAATTTAACAAAGTATTTCATCAAAGGCAGCCACATTATAGACAATCACGTTGGATAAAAACAGTGAGGTCGTTTTTAAAAGGCACCAAACAGCTTGAGGTTGTGCTACATGTGCTCTAATGATTATTATACACCCTGCTGCAATATTCGCTCCAAAACATGTCCACATGAGTTCTCTAAGCTTTGGATAAAAGCGGTTCACTGAGCAATGGGTTTTAATCCATTAAAATACCACCGCTAAAAACAAAATAAATAAATACAAAAATAATGAATGTGTTTGATTACTTTCTGTCAGCATGAAGACGCCATTGCATGAAAGAAACGCGCAAAACGCACTGGACATGATAAACGTGGCGTCTCACTGTTAAGATCGGAAAATACAGGAGTAAAAGTCTTTCGATAAGTTGCAAGTTCACAATATGAACTTCCCAGATTTAAGAGTCAAAATATTGTCCCGGCGCTGATAGTGTTTTGATGATGCAGTGGCTGTAAGTGGGTTGCAGAGTTCGTCGATGAGTACCAGGGGTAGTTTGTCAGAAAAGAAGGGGTGGTCGTATTCGGGGGACTGCTGCTCTGGGGCAACCCGTTTACAGTGTGCATTCTCTGGCTATGTGCGAAGTCCCAAGTCGTGTTGAGAGGGGGCGAAGGGAGAGGGGGAGACTCGCTGGAGGCCACATGCTGCTCGGGTGGGATTTCTCCACTTTTCCAGAGCTTCTTGAATTTCGAACGACGATTCTGGAACCAGATTTTTACCTGCAAAAGCGGAATTGTAAAACATTATGCACATGTTAAATAAATACGCATGTCTGTCTCATTTGAATTGCACAAAACATACTTAGTCCAGTCCTACCGTTAATCTGTTGTTGTTGTGTACTTGGAATGTTTTATATTTTATAGTGTATAAAATTCTTTTGATTTCAAATTAATTTTGCAATAATACTATGCAGACTAATAACAACACTATCAAATATAATAGACATGCTTTCTTTACAACATGCTGCAAGGTCACCAAAACATACCCGTCTCATCTATTTTACAATCGGGCCTATATGTTAATAACAAAAACAAAAAATAATTTTGACTACATTTACATATTTAGCTGACGAGGGAGCATTTAACATCTCGTCTTGCGAATGCACAATAAACACAAAATGTGCTGTTTACATCTATTTGTACAAGTAGCCCTACTAATAAAGTTTATAATAAAATGCGCATTAAATTAAGATTTGTATGTTGGCTGATAGACAGTTTTAAAAAAGAACTGTTATCTGTCGGCCTACCTGCGTTTGCGTGAGGCCCATAGAAGCGGCCAGTTCGGCTCTCTCCGGCAGGGCCAAATACTGCGTCTTCTGAAATCTCCTCTGCAGGGCCGCCAGCTGGAAACTCGAGTAAATAGTTCGAGGTTTTCTGACCTTCTTTGGCTTTCCATTAACCATTCGTATTTCAGGTTCACTTTCTTCTTTTTCTGTGACATAAAACATAAAGCCCGTTATGTACATGAACAGCATTATCTTCCATATTATGTTATATTAACTACATGTTATCATAATGTATTACAATAATAGGCCTAACATCCCAAAATGTTAACTTCTCCATAAAATAATTACGTGCGTAAAAAGTCTTTCTCTCGGTGAACGTTTTAATGTAAAATAACAGAATTAACAACGTTGACTGCGCAAAACAGTCATTTTAAGAGGAGACATATTTACCAGCATCTGCGGGAGTTGGTGAGGAGCAGGAGCCGTACGCGCTGTAGGAGCCGAAAGCATTGCAGAAGCCGTACTGGACGCTGTTCATGCTGTTGTTCTGGTACTGGTAAGAGCTGAGCTGGCCGTATGGAGAGCACTGTCCGACCTGCTGGTTATTATTATAATAGCTGCTGTCGGTGGCGGTGGAGACAGGTAGAGTAGGCGATTCCTTGGATTTATGCAGGTTGTGGTAATTGGAGGTAATCTGGTTTGAATGCATATCTGTACTGAGGCTTTCAAAAACTCCAGTCATGTTTTTCATAACGCCAAAAATACGTAACGAATGCAAGTCCAACCAAAGCGCAAACCCATAAAAACTCTCCTAAAGAGAAAAAGCCAAGAAAATTACTTTTTCCGTTGAGTGCTGCATTCCAGTTGGAGGAAAACAAAGGCAGACGCGTCCCGACACGAAGCAGAACTCTGATTGTCTGTCAGCAGAGATGCGGGAGGACGGACATTTATCGCGCGTCACGGGGGAGGATGAACTTGTGCGCGTGAAGCAGCCAATGAATGCCGGATACACGCAGCTCATCTGTCCATAATCTTGCAACGTGTGCATCGCGTGGTGACTTACCGCAGAATTTTGGTAACATGAAAACACAGAACTAACACTTGCATAGCATTGTTTAATCGGATTGACAAACAAAACTTTATTTTGCAAGGCTTAATTAAATAGATACAATTATTTAAATTACAATACCAAAGATCTTGGATTTGTTTGTTTAAATGTATATGCCTAAAGCTTTAATGGTCTGTTAAATGACATCTGAGTTATGGAATAATGGTGGCCTATTAAAAAGTAAGTAGCAAACAAATAAGAAACACATTGGCGCATTAATGCGTTCAGAAGCATTTCACAGTAGGCAAATATTGATTGAAAATATGAAGAGTTTGCGAAAATTCGTGTGAGTTCATTCGTGTGAAAATATGAGTTCGTTTGCAAAAACAGACAACTTAAAGATAATGTTTTTTGCTGTGAATTTCAATGAATATCAATCAAACTGAAGTCGGGTTTTTATGATTAAGTAGGCTAATCACTCAAACATAACAATAAAATACAATATAACATAATAACATTGAAAAAAATATGATTTTTGAAAATGAAGAAACGGATTTATCTGTTTTGGGCACCATTATGTCGTCTTGACCTGCTGCGACACCTGTCGGTGTAAACATTGCACATTCACTGCTGTGCTGCTGCTGTTGACCTTGCTATAAAGCATCTTGTAAAGTATATTTTCATTTCATAAATTAACGTTCCCCCCACAGATGATTGAGAGCATCAGCTACTAAATGTAGGCTACAAGGCAAGTTGTCACACTGAGACTGTAACAATATTTCTGTAAAATTTGAGACAAACGTCCATTTACACAAAGGTGAGTCTCCAGGGATGTTGTATGGTTTTAAACACTTTGCTCAAAATTATAATCATTTTGTGAGTTGTATTATATTTGGGCTGGAAAGCTGATTAAATAAGAAAAAGCTTTGTTGTGACAGTTTGAAATATCTTTATTTTATTCATTAAAGATGTTTGTTGCCCAGTGGTTTAAGTTTGGGTGTTATTGTATTTTTTTTAAGTAACCATATAATTATCTTAAACGAATCTGAAAAGCAGACAGAAAATGTATCAAGTGTTATAGGCCATAATGATGCTTTTTTTAAATAGTTGTTTTAGTTTCTATTTATATTGAGTATTATTTGGCTCGGGAGAAATGTTATGCCTTACAAAGACAGCAATTCTTTACAATAACTAGATTTAACAGAAACAAAAAAAGCATTGGATTAGTATAAATATTTCTGAGGTAGACTTATTGTGCAGTGGGAATGATTTGACATGCTCGGTGTTACAACGTGTTGAATGTGCAAACCACAGATTTTAAGACTCATGCTAACGTAGGAAAAATCCGTGGGGAAAATTATATTTTTTTGTCTTGCTTTAAATATTTTGTTTTACGCATTCTCTTTTATGTTGAAGTGGTAAATACACTAGAAGAGCAACAGCACCTCTACAGCCATTACACAACATTACACCCAGTAAACTAACCCGATTGGCTGACAAACACACAATTTGGGTTATTTTGTGTGGGGCATTCTATCACCAGTAACCTCCAAATCAATGCCTCTTCCAGCAGAAGTCAAGTCTGTTTGACAGCATACTCAGCAGGATAGACAATTTCCCGTTTAGACCACTCGTATAACTAGTTTTAAGCATTGCTTAAATAACGAAGTTTCTAGAAAACAACTTAATTTATACATATAGGCTCACGGGGTGTGTATCACTAGCAAGCAGCAGATAATCTTTCAGTAAATCTGAA
This sequence comes from Triplophysa siluroides, assembly GCA_006030095.1. Classification (NCBI taxonomy): domain Eukaryota; kingdom Metazoa; phylum Chordata; class Actinopteri; order Cypriniformes; family Nemacheilidae; genus Triplophysa; species Triplophysa siluroides. Next base: position 2,380,213 of record VCII01000094.1, on the reverse strand, counting down.
AAACCGGTAGAGGGCAGTATTTCTCTTTTAATTTAGGATTACCATGTGGTTTATATGATATGTGATGGATTTATAAAATGTATTTCGTGAATATAGATAATATAACAGAGGTGTTTAAGTACTTTGGTGTTTTATGGCTGTGAAATGGAAAAAATTTTTAGACAATCAAATTCTTAGAAGAAAATATATCATGGGTATGTAGTTTCCACCAACTTGCCGTAGTTACATAGATCATTAAAATAGCAAAAGAATGTAGTTGTTTTGAGGAGGTTCCTGTAAATTAAATTCTATATGAAAACATGTATGTTTTAAACAGAATGTTTGTCCTGTGATGATTGTGCGTCACATGACCTGCTGATGTCAAACAAATAAAAAAGATTTCCTATTTCTTATACCCATAATTATAAACCAAATAGTTGGATTGTTGAAACATGTTTTCACTTCATTCTTAATATTTCCATGCCAGTCTTTTCTGCACAGAGATCCTGCTTAAGACAGAACAGTGTTGCTTTAGAAATATTTTTATTATACCCCAGTACACCATAGTAAAACCATCTAGGCAAAATCATCACTAAAATGCATATTTTGGATTACTGAAGTGAATATGGATCAAGAGAAAGCTCAGTGCATGTGAAGTCAAGGTCCACGAGATCATCCGAAGGTCAAAAAAAGATCAAGATCATGTCCACAAGGAGTATTTTTATTTTAAAATGACGTGAGATTAGAAAGTAAACACGTACAAAGACATCAAAAACACATCAAATATGCAAGTGACAGTACATGCTCACAATGTTATACCGAGACAATTACATATCTAGAAAGGATTTTATATATACAAATATTTCTGTCTTTTACAGATGTTCCATTTAGCCCAGAGTAGGCGCCTGATGGTCCTGTCAATCATTTTCAGAGCACAGTTAAGCATCCGCATATCTTTTCTTACCTCAGCTGTTCCGGCATCACCACGACTCCTCCCATGCGACTCAGACATCACACCAAATTTGTTTACCATCCTTAATATTTTCATTAAGACATTGATTAGTCATTTTTTTGCACACTACACTGACATGTAAACTTGTGAACATTCTATTCAACAGAAATTTGATTTGATGATGACGAAATATCTGTTTTTGTGTTTTCTATACCGCTGCTGTACTTCTAAAACCTTGTATCTCCACATTTCGTGCTTTTTATTTTTTGCCATAAATCATTAGTCAACCTTTATGTTTGTCACTGGGTTTTGCAAATATCTAACCTATAAAAAGTATTTAAAAGTGCTTGTTAACTTTGAGAACACAGTATGCAATCATTTAAAAAGTGAAGTGTTTCTTTCATGACCTGAAAACAGCGAATTTGGACATCCAAGGTTTCAGAAAGACAATATTATAAAACACATAAGAAACGCTACGTGCAGTGATCAGTGCAGACTCCTGTTACCTTTTGCTTGACACATGCAAGAGGCTTCAGCTGTGGTCATCTTTTAGTGTCTGAGAATCTGGGATGAGCATCCAGTCAAACTGGAGATGGGTCTGTCCGACTCAGGTGTCCCGAGGTTGAGACATGCAAACAAGACAAGCTTAATAGTGTACAGAGAGCAAACATTCCACAATATGACAAATGTTTGCATTCGATTCCGACTTAAATGGCATAAACATGTACTTGGGTACCACCTGCCCGCTGATGGCAAAATTGTTTTCAAATCTACCCATTGAAATTGCATGATCTATATTAGAAGAACCAGTTTCATTTATCCCAACAGACAGTATTACTATCTGAATTGTTCCCTATCCAGTGCACTATGGGTCATTCACTATGGAAAAAAGTAAACATGTGAACAAGTGGCTAATGCCAGAGATAGGACGCTTCAGATTCTTGTGACCTTTTGATAGGACAGCAATGGTTTTATTGATTTTTTTTTTTTTGCTGCTCTTTACTTGATGGGCATCCATGGACTCTGTGTACAAGCGTAGTGACGAACGGCAGATGTAGTCCGAAGTCTGGATATCAGTTTCCGGTTTACTTATGCATCACTATTTCTACTTGTTTAGGTAACGTGAACGGGATAGTTCACCCAAAAAGGATAATTCTGTCATCATTTACCCATCCTCAAGTTGTTCCGAACCAAAAAGTTTTTTTTTTTTTTTTAATTTAGATAAGCAAACAGTTTTAGGGGAACTTTTGACTACAATTTTTATTATTTCTACTAGGGTAGTCAAAAGAACCAAGAAATGTATATAAGATTGGAAGGAACAACTTGAGGATGAGTAATTCATGATAGAAATTTCACTTTTGGGTGACCTATCCCTTCAAGTCAGTTATAAAAAGTAAACCGGAAACTAATATCCTGACTACTGTCGTCACTACACCTGTGCTTGAGTCCATAGGCTGCATTTCCGTTGCCTCTCTGCCTAGGTTTAGCTGCAAATACAACAAACAGAGATCTAGTATAATTAAACAGCACTTTTTAAAGTGATGCAATTCATGTTTAGGAGTGTAACTATCTCTGCATACCATATCTGCAAACATTCAATCACTTATGAATTGAGAATGATTTTGTTCAACTTACTCAGTTACAGAAGATGGTGTGTGTGCGGCCGAGGGCTTTGAGGACAGATGTACTTCCTCCATAAGCTTACATAAATATTCAATTTCCCCTAAAACAAATCAGAAATCCAAACGATGATTGATTTCATTAAAACAAGTTGTTCTAAATTTCACTAACTGACTAAGACACATGCTAATAAAAGTAAGACTCTCAAAACAATAAAACAAAATGAACAAACTTACCAAATGTGGGTGATGACTCGAAGATAAATTTTGCTGGATGAAGAGGCTTCAGTGGGTTAAATGGGATGGAGAGGTTTGATCCTAACTGATGATGCCTAAAAATACAAGGATGTGTACTGTAAGTATCATTACTGTAAACAATCAATCACTTATGAATTGAGAAATGTTTTGTTCAACTCACTCAGGTACAGGAGATGGTGTGTGTGCGGCCGAGGGCTTTGAGGACAGATGTACTTCCTCCATACGCTTACATAAATATTCAATTTCCCCTAAAACAAATCAGAAATCAAAACGATGATTGATTTCATTAAAACAAGTTGTTCTAAATTTCACTAACTGGCTAAGACACATGCTAATAAAAGTAAGACTCTCAAAACAATTTTAAACAATAAAACAAAATGAACAAACTTACCAAATGTGGGTGATGACTCGAAGATAAATTTGGCCGGACGAAGAGGCTTCAGTGGGTTAAATGGGATGGAGGAATTCAACCCTAAATGACGCCTAAAAATACAACAGAGTTCTTTAAGCACAAATTCTGCAAACATTCAATCACATATAAATTGAGGATTATTTTGTTCAACTCACTCAGGTACAGGAGCTTGTGTAGCTCTGGCAGGAGGCTTTGAGGACAGATGTACTTCCTCCATACGCTTACATAAATATTCAATTTCCCCTAAAACAAATCAGAAATCAAAACGATGATTGATTTCATTAAAACAAGTTGTTCTAAATTTCACTAACTGGCTAAGAAACATGCTAATAAAAGTAAGACTCTCAAAACAATAAAACAAAATAAACAAACTTACCAAATGTGGGTGATGACTCGTAGATAAATTTTGCTGGATGAAGAGGCTTCAGTGGGTTAAATGGGATGGAGAGGTTTGATCCTAACTGATGATGCCTAAAATTACAAGGATGTGTACTGTAAGTATCATTACTGTAAACAATCAATCACTTATGAATTGAGAAATGTTTTGTTCAACTCACTCAGTTAAAGGAGATGGTGTGTGTGCGGCCGAGGGCTTTGAGGACAGATGTACTTCCTCCATACGCTTACATAAATATTCAATTTCCCCTAAAACAAATCAGAAATCAAAACGATGATTGATTTCATTAAAACAAGTTGTTCTAAATTTCACTAACTGACTAAGACACATGCTAATAAAAGTAAGACTCTCAAAACAATAAAACAAAATAAACAAACTTACCAAATGTGGGTGATGACTCGAAGATAAATTTTGCTGGATGAAGAGGCTTCAGTGGGTTAAATGGGATGGAGAGGTTCGATACTAACTGATGATGCCTAAAAATACAAGATGTGTACTGTAAGTATCATTACTGTAAACATTCAATCACTTATGAATTGAGAAATGTTTTGTTCAACTCACTCAGTTAAAGGAGATGGTGTGTGTGCGGCCGAGGGCTTTGAGGACAGATGTACTTCCTCCATACGCTTACATAAATATTCAATTTCCCCTAAAACAAATCAGAAATCAAAACGATGATTGATTTCATTAAAACAAGTTGTTCTAAATTTCACTAACTGACTAAGACACATGCTAATAAATGTAAGACTCTCAAAACAATTTTAAACAATAAAACAAAATGAACAAACTTACCAAATGTGGGTGATGACTCGAAGATAAATTTGGCCGGACGAAGAGGCTTCAGTGGGTTAAATGGGATGGAGGACTTCAACCCTAAATGACGCCTAAAAATACAACAGAGTTCTTTAAGCACAAATTCTGCAAACATTCAATCACATATAAATTGAGGATTACTTTGTTCAACTCACTCAGGTACAGGAGCTTGTGTAGCTCTGGCAGGAGGCTTTGAGGACAGATGTACTTCCTCCAGCCGCTCACTCAGGTCTTCAACAGATGTTTTTGGAACAACAGCATCAGCTGGAGGTACCAGGGGCTCAGATTTGACTGGATCTGGTTCATCCAGCCTCTGCGCAGAACTCTCCTTTCTAAAAATACAAGCACTGTAAGTATTGTTTCTGCAAACACTCGGGCATTTAGATTGCTTTGTATAAATCAAAAGAATTAGTTTGACTCACCGAGGCGGAGAAGCTGGCGTAACGGGGGCTTCTGGGGTCGTCTCACATTGTAAGGAAGCTGCTGAGGACAAATTAGAGTTGATGATTGAATACTGATCCATAAAAACAAGTTGTTCTAACATGCTACCAAAAACATAAAAGTTGAGCAGATTTGAAAGGAAACTTACATTTTTTATTTTGTCTCCTCCTCCTTTTCCTTTTTGTTTTTGTTGAATCCACAGAAGTTGAAGCCGGTGTGAAAGGAGCTTCTGTGGATGTTTCTTGTGAGAAAGCTGTTGAGAACAAATCAGGGCAGATAAATGACACAACTGTTCATCCAATGATTGATATAATACAAATCCATAAATAAAAGTTGCAGTAAATTTCACAAACACATGCTACAGAAAAAATTCTAAACAGGTTTTAATATAAAAGAGCATTGATGTTTTTGGTCCGATGTAATTACATACAAATATGTTTTTCCTTTACCTGTTTTTGAAACAGCGGCCGGTGTTGGAGGAACCAAGGTCTCAGGTTTGTCTCTTGGTCTTTGCAGCCTAAATGTACAAGATGGAGAAGATCTCCAGTCAGAACGTCGACCCCTAAAAAATACCAGTAGGTTAAGTTACCACAGACATTAAAGCATTTAGGTTGCGGTGTTTTAATCGAGAGGATTTGCTCCACTCACTTAGATGGGTGACGTGCTGGATCTGTCGTCACGGGAGGCTTCACGGACGTATTTTGCCAAACCCCCCGACTTGTCCACCCATCTCCAAAGACCCTCTTCTGGACAACAGCTGTTGAGACAAAATCAGACCAACAACAGTTTTATATACAAAAGAGCGTTGATATTGTTGAGCAGACTGGAAAAGAATGTATTAACTTACTATTCTTGTTTTCCCTCATCCACTTTCCATCATTCCTAGCCTCAGAAACTCCAGGAGATGCACTGGGCTTCCTAAAGGCGGACCAACGACCCCTACAAACAATCCAGAACTTTAAGTTAGTGTCATGTTCAAGCATTTAGATCGCTGTGTATAAATGAAGAGAATTTGCTCAACTCACTCGGATGGAGAAGATCCCCCGGCAGGACGTTGACCCCTAAAAATGCCAGTAAATCCAAGTTATGTTTCCACAGACATTCAAGCACTAAGTTTGCTGTGTTTTAATCGAGAGGATTTGCTCCACTCACTTAGATGGGTAACGTGTTGAATTTTCTGTCATGGGACGCTTCCTGGACATCTTTTGTCCACCCATCTGACTTGTCCGGACAACAGCTGTCGAGAACAATGAAAGTAGATAAATGACACACTTGTACATCCAATTACTGATCATTAACCCTTATGTTCAACAATATTTGGGAATTTATGTATAATTTATGTGAAATATATGTTTGGTGAAGCTGCCTGTGAATTCCAGGCAAACGCCTCAAACTTTATGAGATTAAGAGCATGAAGTCAGCCACAATAGTGAGAAAAAGATCCGTTTATCTCTGTAAATGATCGAACAGTTGGTCAAAAATAAAAACATATAACTCACGATTCGTTGCTCTCTCTGGGACAGAAGTCGAAGGCTCTGGATCTTTAGGTGCGATGGCCCACGATGGTATAGGCACACCGGACAACTTCTCGTCGTATTCATCATCGACCAAATCAGACCAAGGTGTAAAGGGCTGAATGTCGTCGATCACAATTTCTGCTTCGGCAGTCTCGAAACAAACCATCATGGGATGTTGAGTCTAGAACCGATCGCTGAATAGAAAGACGCGCTAACTGCGGTGTGTCGCACGTGCAGGTCGAGTCAACGGTTTTTCGTTTCCTTCCGGCCACTCAAACGCGGTCTCTGACTGCACAGAACAACAACACGACGACAGAAAAACGCCAAAAATCGCTGGTTTTTGTCTCTGAAAAGCTCAAAACTCGCGTGCTCGCCGAAGACACAAACAACACTGACTGATAACGGTCACACAGCGGCTCTTAAGGGGAGAGACGCGGGCGAGAGTGTTTGGTCAATCACGTCATAATCCTCGAGGCTGGAAATGCATTTTTCAAAGGAAAACACACGTGTATATTATACAAGACCGCCGTTTAAATAAATGCACAAACATCTTTATTTTGGTGCTGCAAACTTTTCTTCACCTCAAAACTGACCTCAATGTGAAATGAGGCGGCCAATCACATGTAAGAAGGCAGAAGTTACTGTTAGACAGCCGAGCAGTGACCAATCAAATCAAAGAAGCTAGTGGCTAAACATCCAATAGTGTACAACTGTTCGACAGCATCCACTGATGCAAAGTACAAAACGTCGTTTTAGATGAAAAATGTGTCATTTAAGTGATCGATGTAATATAATTTAATGTAATGTGATGTGATGTAATGTAATGTAATGTAATGTGATGTGATGTAATGTAATGTAATGTAATGTAATGTAATGTAATGTAATGTAATGTGATGTAATGTGATGTAATGTAATGTGATGTAATTCGCATTTTAAAGTGTGACAAGTTAAGAAACAGTAACGGAGCCATTTTCAGCGTTTTTTTAGGGATACGATTAGGAATAAATGTGCTATTGTGAAGGAATTAAATGATACCAAGTACATTCACCTCATTAAATGATTTACAGACCTTCACTAACACATGGGAAACTCTGTTTATAGATTGTGGTAAGCCTATGAAAAGTTTAAAAAAAGTATTTGCAAATGCAATATTTAACCATAAATTCCAATAGACAAACACTTTTTCTTTCTTCCGTAGTTTCCTGTAGTTTTTTCTATTTACCAAGCGTCTACAACCGTTAAAAGAGAAGTCCATGTCTGGTCTGTGCTCAGAATCTAAAGGGACAGTTCACCTAAAATGAATGAAATCATGTTATTAAATGTTTGAAAGAAAAAACACAGTATTTCTAATGCAAGGTGTTTGTGCTTTTTTACAACTTTTCGCTATCCTATACCTCATTCCTTCAGTTACCCAGCTCCCCAAGGGCCAAAAACATCTCACTCCAAGCTGAACTGAAAAGTTGGCAGCCCTGTATGTTATGTAAATATTATCTTATTAAAAAGTAGTTGTATGAAACTATATTACAATTAGTATTAATCTACACAATTGAAGTAAAACATTCAATTCAATTCAAGTTTATTTATATAGCGCATTATATATGTGCATTGTTCCAAAGCAGCTTTACAGGAGAGAATAAGAGAATAATATAAAACACAGCACAGTGTTTATAGAACAAGCAAGATCATTCTAATAGATAATATCTAATAAATAAATAAATGAATAGATGCAGTCTCCCGGTGAGCAAGCCAACACTGCCCAAAATCCAATGATTGATTAATGGAGAAAAAAAACCTCGGGAGAAACCAGGCTCAGCCGGGAGGGCCAGATCCCCTCTGACGTGTCATAGCTGCACTCAGTGACCCCGACCAAAAGTCACCGAGCAAACATCCACGAGGAAGAGGGAGAGCCCACCGCCCGCGACCCAGCAAATCCCACTCGCCGAAACCATGCACGTCCAGCCCGGTCCCACTCCACGATCGACACCAGAAAACAGAGGAACAACCAGGGAAAATAGTATTGGCATATTGGAACCTTATTCCTCTGCTGTCTGACGTCGACCACAAAACAAGACCAAACCAGACCCACACAGCCCCAACAAATAAAATCCCCCAAACACAACCAACGAATGGTCGCCTTTCTCTTGGGTGGTAATGGAATTGCCTTAGATGGGAGCTGGGATGGTCAGTCAGTCCGCAGCTGGCGTAATCTCTAGGTCGGGATGGGCATATGACGTCCATCTGGGCCTGGCGGAACTCTCCCTACCTCAGGCGGAGGCAGAAAGAGAATAATTAGCGTAGCTGCTGTTCATTTACTATGCATTAGTGAAAGCTTGGTTGAAAAGATGTGTCTTTAATCTAGATTTAAATTGGGAGAGTGTGTCTGACCCTCGAATAGTATCGGGAAGGCTATTCCAGAGTTTAGGTGCTACGTATGAGAAAGCTCGACCCCCTTTTGGTAGATTTATTCTAGGTGTTATCAAAAGTCCTGAGTTTTGAGATCTTAGAGAGCGTGATGGGTTGTAATGTGATAGAAGCTCTGTTAAGTAGGTGGGACTAAACCCTTTAAGGCGTTATAAGTAATTAAAATAATTTTAAAATCAATATGATACCTAATGGGGGACCAGTGAAGGGATGATAAAATTGGGGTGATGTGATCGTATTTTCTTGACCTGGTTAGAACTCTGGCAGCTGCATTTTGGACTAACTGTAGTTTGTTTATTGTAGATGCAGGACAACCACTAAGAAGAGCATTACAGTAGTCAAGTCTTGAGGTCACAAATGCATGAATAAGAGTTTCTGCGTCAGCAACACATAAAACATTTCGTAATTTTGTGACTTTTTGGAAATTTATTATATTTAAACAACACCATACTGAGTGTATATTAAAGGTATAAATTTGAAATAACTTAACATATATTAAGTGCTTTTCAAGTCATTTTTAGGGACAATTTTAAGTTATTCGCAATATATTTAATTGATTGAAATTGTGTTAAATTGGAACCACTCTAGATTTTAGTGCATTTTAAGTGTTTCTTTTCATTTTAATCAATTTGAAATATACTTCAATGCTTTTTGAACCACTGTTCATGCCTCATTTTAATATGCGTCAAGAACAATTCAATAGACGTTCTGCTCATTAGAAACGCATCAGCATTACACTCTGAGTTTATTATAAAGCAATTTTTATGTAAGTGAGTAGCAAAGTAGATTTAAGTAGGTCCACGAGATCATCCGAAGGTCAAAAAAGATCAAGATCATGTCCACAAGGAGTATTTTTATTTTAAAATGACGTGAGATTAGAAAGTAAACACGTACAAAGACATCAAAAACACATCACATATGCAAGTGACAGTACATGCTCACAATGTTATACGAGACAATTACATATCTAGAAAGGATTTTATATATACAAATATTTCTGTCTTTTACAGATGTTCCATTTAGCCCAGAGTAGGCGCCTGATGGTCCTGTCAATCATTTTCAGAGCACAGTTAAGCATCCGCATATCTTTTCTTACCTCAGCTGTTCCGGCATCACCACGACTCCTCCCATGCGACTCAGACATCACACCAAATTTGTTTACCATCCTTAATATTTTCATTAAGACATTGATTAGTCATTTTTTTGCACACTACACTGACATGTGAACATTCTATTTAACAGAAATTTGATTTGATGATGACGAAATATCTGTTTTTGTTTTCTATACCGCTGCTGTACTTCTAAAACCTTGTATCTCCACATTTCGTGCTTTTTATTTTTTGCCATAAATCATTAGTCAACCTTTATGTTTGTCACTGGGTTTTGCAAATATCTAACCTATAAAAAGTATTTAAAAGTGCTTGTTAACTTTGAGAACACAGTATGCAATCATTTAAAAAGTGAAGTGTTTCTACATGACCTGAAAACAGCGAATTTGGACATCCAAGGTTTCAGAAAGACAATATTATAAAACACATAAGAAACGCTACGTGCAGTGATCAGTGCAGACTCCTGTTACCTTTTGCTTGACACGGGCTTCAGCTGTGGTCATCTTTTAGTGTCTGAGAATCTGGGATGAGCATCCAGTCAAACTGGAGATGGGTCTGTCCGACTCAGGTGTCCCGAGGTTGAGACATGCAAACAAGACAAGCTTAATAGTGTACAGAGAGCAAACATTCCACAATATGACAAATGTTTGCATTCGATTCCGACTTAAATGGCATAAACATGTACTTGGGTACACCTGCCCGCTGATGGCAAAATTGTTTTCAAATCTACCCATTGAAATTGCATGATCGATATTAGAAGAACCAGTTTCATTTATCCCAACAGACAGTATTACTATCTGAATTGTTCCCTATCCAGTGCACTATGGGTCATTCACTATGGAAAAAAGTAAACATGTGAACAAGTGGCTAATGCCAGAGATAGGACGCTTCAGATTCTTGTGACCTTTTGATAGGACAGCAATGGTTTTATTGATTTTTTTTTTTTGCTGCTCTTTACTTGATGGGCATCCATGGACTCTGTGTACAAGCGTAGTGACGAACGGCAGATGTAGTCCGAAGTCTGGATATCAGTTTCCGGTTTACTTATGCATCACTATTTCTACTTGTTTAGGTAACGTGAACGGGATAGTTCACCCAAAAAGGATAATTCTGTCATCATTTACCCATCCTCAAGTTGTTCCGAACCAAAAAGTTTTTTTTTTTTTGAATTTAGATAAGCAAACAGTTTTAGGGGAACTTTTGACTACAATTTTTATTATTTCTACTAGGGTAGTCAAAAGAACCAAGAAATGTATATAAGATTGGAAGGAACAACTTGAGGATGAGTAATTCATGATAGAAATTTCACTTTTGGGTGACCTATCCCTTCAAGTCAGTTATAAAAAGTAAACCGGAAACTAATATCCTGACTACTGTCGTCACTACACCTGTGCTTGAGTCCATAGGCTGCATTTCCGTTGCCTCTCTGCCTAGGTTTAGCTGCAAATACAACAAACAGAGATCTAGTATAATTAAACAGCACTTTTTAAAGTGATGCAATTCATGTTTAGGAGTGTAACTATCTCTGCATACCATATCTGCAAACATTCAATCACTTATGAATTGAGAATGATTTTGTTCAACTTACTCAGTTACAGAAGATGGTGTGTGTGCGGCCGAGGGCTTTGAGGACAGATGTACTTCCTCCATAAGCTTACATAAATATTCAATTTCCCCTAAAACAAATCAGAAATCCAAACGATGATTGATTTCATTAAAACAAGTTGTTCTAAATTTCACTAACTGACTAAGACACATGCTAATAAAAGTAAGACTCTCAAAACAATAAAACAAAATGAACAAACTTACCAAATGTGGGTGATGACTCGAAGATAAATTTTGCTGGATGAAGAGGCTTCAGTGGTTAAATGGGATGGAGAGGTTTGATACTAACTGATGATGCCTAAAAATACAAGATGTGTACTGTAAGTATCATTACTGTAAACAATCAATCACTTATGAATTGAGAAATGTTTTGTTCAACTCACTCAGGTACAGAAGATGGTGTGTGTGCGGCCGAGGGCTTTGAGGACAGATGTACTTCCTCCATACGCTTACATAAATATTCAATTTCCCCTAAAACAAATCAGAAATCAAAACGATGATTGATTTCATTAAAACTAGTTGTTCAAAATTTCACTAACTGGCTAAGACACATGCTAATAAATGTAAGACTCTCAAAACTATTTTAAACAATAAAACAAAATGAACAAACTTACCAAATGTGGGTGATGACTCGAAGATAAATTTGGCCGGACGAAGAGGCTTCAGTGGGTTAAATGGGATGGAGGAATTCAACCCTAAATGACGCCTAAAAATACAACAGAGTTCTTTAAGCACAAATTCTGCAAACATTCAATCACATATAAATTGAGGATTATTTTGTTCAACTCACTCAGGTACAGGAGCTTGTGTAGCTCTGGCAGGAGGCTTTGAGGACAGATGTACTTCCTCCATACGCTTACATAAATATTCAATTTCCCCTAAAACAAATCAGAAATCAAAACGATGATTGATTTCATTAAAACAAGTTGTTCTAAATTTCACTAACTGGCTAAGAAACATGCTAATAAAAGTAAGACTCTCAAAACAATAAAACAAAATAAACAAACTTACCAAATGTGGGTGATGACTCGTAGATAAATTTTGCTGGATGAAGAGGCTTCAGTGGGTTAAATGGGATGGAGAGGTTCGATACTAACTGATGATGCCTAAAAATACAAGATGTGTACTGTAAGTATCATTACTGTAAACAATCAATCACTTATGAATTGAGAAATGTTTTGTTCAACTCACTCAGTTAAAGGAGATGGTGTGTGTGCGGCCGAGGGCTTTGAGGACAGATGTACTTCCTCCATACGCTTACATAAATATTCAATTTCCCCTAAAACAAATCAGAAATCCAAACGATGATTGATTTCATTAAAACAAGTTGTTCAAAATTTCACTAACCGACTAAGAAACATGCTAATAAAAGTAAGACTCTCAAAACAATTTTAAACAATAAAACAAAATAAACAAACTTACCAAATGTGGGTGATGACTCGAAGATAAATTTGGCCGGACAAAGAGGCTTCAGTGGGTTAAATGGGATGGAGGAATTCAACCCTAAATGACGCCTAAAAATACAACAGAAAGCACAAATTCTGCAAACATTCAATCACATATAAATTGAGGATTATTTTGTTCAACTCACTCAGGTACAGGAGCTTGTGTAGCTCTGGCAGGAGGCTTTGAGGACAGATGTACTTCCTCCATAAGCTTACATAAATATTCAATTTCCCCTAAAACAAATCAGAAATCAAACGATGATTGATTTCATTAAAACAAGTTGTTCTAAATTTCACTAACTGACTAAGACACATGCTAATAAAAGTAAGACTCTCAAAACAATTTTAAACAATAAAACAAAATGAACAAACTTACCAAATGTGGGTGATGACTCGAAGATAAATTTGGCCGGACGAAGAGGCTTCAGTGGGTTAAATGGGATGGAGGAATTCAACCCTAAATGACGCCTAAAAATACAACAGAGTTCTTTAAGCACAAATTCTGCAAACATTCAATCACATATAAATTGAGGATTATTTTGTTCAACTCACTCAGGTACAGGAGCTTGTGTAGCTCTGGCAGGAGGCTTTGAGGACAGATGTACTTCCTCCAGCCGCTCACTCAGGTCTTCAACAGATGTTTTTGGAACAACAGCATCAGCTGGAGGTACCAGGGGCTCAGATTTGACTGGATCTGGTTCATCCAGCCTCTGCGCAGAACTCTCCTTTCTAAAAATACAAGCACTGTAAGTATTGTTTCTGCAAACACTCGGGCATTTAGATTGCTTTGTATAAATCAAAAGAATTAGTTTGACTCACCGAGGCGGAGAAGCTGGCGTAACGGGGGCTTCTGGGGTCGTCTCACATTGTAAGGAAGCTGCTGAGGACAAATTAGAGTTGATGATTGAATACTGATCCATAAAAACAAGTTGTTCTAACATGCTAAGAAACATGCTACCAAAAACATAAACGTTGAGCAGATTTGAAAGGAAACTTACATTTTTTATTTTGTCTCCTCCTCCTTTTCCTTTTTGTTTTCGTTGAATCCACAGAAGTTGAAGCCGGTGTGAAAGGAGCTTCTGTGGATGTTTCTTGTGAGAAAGCTGTTGAGAACAAATCAGGGCAGATAAATGACACAACTGTTCATCCAATGATTGATATAATACAAATCCATAAATAAAAGTTGCAGTAAATTTCACAAACACATGCTACAGAAAAAATTCAAAACAGGTTTTAATATAAAAGAGCATTGATGTTTTTGGTCCGATGTAATTACATACAAATATGTTTTTCCTTTACCTGTTTTTGAAACAGCGGCCGGTGTTGGAGGAACCAAGGTCTCAGGTTTGTCTCTTGGTCTTTGCAGCCTAAACGTACAAGCAGTTTAAGTATTGTTCATAACAAACATTCATGCGCTTATATTGCTGTTCATAAATCAAGAGAATGTTCAACTCACTGAGGTGGAAAGGTATCCCAGGCAGAACGCTGACCCCTAGACATACAAATACCAAGTTATTTTAAGTTTCAAGCATTTAGATCGCTTTGTATGAATCAAGAGAATTTGCTTAACTCACTCAGATGGAGAAGATCTCCAGTCAGAACGTCGACCACTAAAAAATACCAGTAGGTTAAGTTACCACAGACATTAAAGCATTTAGGTTGCGGTGTTTTAATCGAGAGGATTTGCTCCACTCACTTAGATGGGTGACGTGCTGGATCTGTCGTCACAGGAGGCTTCACGGACGTATTTTGCCAAACCCCCCGACTTGTCCACCCATCTCCAAAGACCCTCTTCTGGACAACAGCTGTTGAGACAAAATCAGACCAACAACAGTTTTATATACAAAAGAGCGTTGATATTGTTGAGCAGACTGGAAAAGAATGTATTAACTTACTATTCCTGTTTTCCCTCATCCACTTTCCATCATTCCTAGCCTCAGAAACTCCAGGAGATGCACTGGGCTTCCTAAAGGCGGACCAACGACCCCTACAAACAATCCAGAACTTTAAGTTAGTGTCATGTTCAAGCATTTAGATCGCTGTGTATAAATGAAGAGAATTTGCTCAACTCACTCGGATGGAGAAGATCCCCCGGCAGCAGGACGTTGACCCCTAAAAATGCCAGTAATCCAAGTTATGTTTCCACAGACATTCAAGCACTAAGTTTGCTGTGTTTTAATCGAGAGGATTTGCTCCACTCACTTAGATGGGTAATGTGTTGAATTTTCTGTCATGGGACGCTTCCTGGACATCTTGTGTCCACCCATCTGACTTGTCCGGACAACAGCTGTCGAGAACAATGAAAGTAGATAAATGACACACTTGTACATCCAATTACTGATCTTTAACCCTTTTGTTCAACAATATTTGGGAATTTATGTATAATTTATGTGAAATATATGTTTGGTGAAGCTGCCTGTGAATTCCAGGCAAACGTCTCAAACTTTATGGGGGATTAAGAGCATGAAGTCAGCCACAATAGTGAGAAAAAGATCCGTTTATCTCTGTAAATGATCGAACAGTTGGTCGAAAATAAAAACATATAACTCACGATTCGTTGCTCTCTCCGGGACAGAAGTCGAAGGCTCTGGATCTTTAGGTGCGATGGCCCACGATGGTATAGGCACACCGGACAACTTCTCGTCGTATTCATCATCGACCAAATCAGACCAAGGTGTAAAGGGCTGAATGTCGTCGATCACAATTTCTGCTTCGGCAGTCTCGAAACAAACCATCATGGGATGTTGAGTATAGAACCGATCGCTGAATAGAAATACGCGCTAACTGCGGTGTGTCGCACGTGCAGGTCGAGTCAACGGTTTTCGTTACCTTCCGGCCACTCAAACGCGGTCTCTGACTGCACAGAACAACAACACGACGACAGAAAAACGCCAAAAATCGCTGGTTTTTGTCTCTGAAAAGCTCAAAACTCGCGTGCTCGCCGAAGACACAAACAACACTGACTGATAACGGTCACACAGCGGCTCTTAAGGGGAGAGACGCGGGCGAGAGTGTTTGGTCAATTACGTCATAATCCTCGAGGCTGGAAATGCATTTTTCAAAGGAAAAACACACGTGTATATTATACAAGACCGCCGTTTAAATAAATGCACAAACATCTTTATTTTGGTGCAGCAAACTTTTCTTCACCTCAAAACTGACCTCAATGTGAAATGAGGCGGCCAATCACATGTAAGAAGGCAGAAGTTACTGTTAGACAGCCGAGCAGCGACCAATCAAATCAAAGAAGCTAGTGGCTAAACATCCAATAGTGTACAACTGTTCGACAGCATCCACTGATGCAAAGTACAAAACGTCGTTTTAGATGAAAAATGTGTCATTTAAGTGATCGATGTAATGTGATGTAATGTAATGTAATGTAATGTAATGTAATGTAATGTGATGTAATGTAATGTAATGTGATGTAATTCGCATTTAAAAGTGTGACAAGTTAAGAAACAGTAACGGAGCCATTTTCAGCGTTTTTTTAGGGATACGATTAGGAATAAATGTGCTATTGTGAAGGAATTAAATGATACCAAGTACATTCACCTCATTAAATGATTTACAGACCTTCACTAACACATGGGAAACTCTGTTTATAGATTGTGGTAAGCCTATGAAAAGTTTAAAAAAAGTATTTGCAAATGCAATATTTAACCATAAATTCCAATAGACAAACACTTTTTCTTTCTTCCGTAGTTTCCTTTAGTTTTTTCTATTTACCAAGCGTCTACAACCGTTAAAAGAGAAGTCCATGTCTGGTCTGTGCTCAGAATCTAAAGGGACAGTTCACCTAAAATGAATGAAATCATGTTATTAAATGTTTGAATGAAAAAACACAGTATTTCTAATGCAAGGTGTTTGTGCTTTTTTACAACTTTTCGCTATCCTATACCTCATTCCTTCAGTTACCCAGCTCCCCAAGGGCCAAAAACATCTCACTCCAAGCTGAACTGAAAAGTTGGCAGCCCTGTATGTTATGTAAATATTATTTTATTAAAAAGTAGTTGTATGAAACTATATTACAATTAGTATTAATCTACAAAATTGAAGTAAAACATTCAATTCAATTCAAGTTTATTTATATAGCGCATTATATATGTGCATTGTTCCAAAGCAGCTTTACAGGAGAGAATAAGAGAAAACACAGAGATAAAACACAGCACAGTGTTTATAGAACAAGCAAGATCATTCTAATAGATAATATCTAATAAATAAATAAATAAATAAATAGATGCAGTCTCCCGGTGAGCAAGCCAACACTGCCCAAAATCCAATGATTGATTAATGGAGAAAAAAAAACTCGGGAGAAACCAGGCTCAGCCGGGAGGGCCAGATCCCCTCTGACGTGTCATAGCTGCACTCAGTGACCCCGACCAAAAGTCACCGAGCAAACATCCACGAGGAAGAGGGAGAGCCCACCGCCCGCGACCCAGCAAATACCACTCGCCGAAACCTTGCACGTCCAACCCGGTCCCACTCCACGATCGACACCAGAAAACAGAGGAACAACCAGGGAAAATAGTAATGGCATATTGGAACCTTATTCCTCTGCTGTCTGACGTCGACCACAAAACAAGACCAAACCAGACCCACACAGCCCAACAAATAAAATCCCCCAAACACAATCAACGATTATTATATTTAAACAACACCATACTGAGTGTATATTAATGGTATACATATTAACATATATTAAGTGCTTTTCAAGTCATTTTTAGGGACAATTTTAAGTTATTCGCAATATTTAATTGATTGAAATTGTGTTAAATTGGAAAACACTTTAGATTTTAGTGCATTTTAAGTGTTTCTTTTCATTTTAATCAATTTGAAATATACTTCAATGCTATTTGAACCACTGTTCGTGCCTCATTTTAATATGCGTCAAGAACAATTCAATAGACGTTCTGCTCATTAGAAACGCATCAGCATTACACTGAGTTTATTATAAAGCAATTTTTCTGTATTAAATTTTTTTTAAGACACACACACATACATACATTGATGTATGTGTACATTACATAAAAGTTAGATGGTACATTTAAAAAGTAAAACAAAAAAAACTATTTCCTGGACCAAATTACATCATGATAAATGAAACGGCGAAATGCGATAGCAGAGCTATTTTTAACCATTTGTTAGACATTGCGTGCATCACTGGATAAACCGCACAATCCCAACTTCCTAAAAAATTTCTAAAAACAAAGTGCAGAAGGTAAATTGCTTTTTGTTTTACAAATTAAAGCCTACAAATGGAAGAGACAAAACAGTTAAACCAAAGAGACTCAGATGAAGAAACAGAAGAGTTGAAGAAAACTTAATTTTCAAGTGGAGGGTCACCTCTTTAAGTACGACTTGAATTTTCTGCCAATTAAGACTGGCAATTCAGACGCTGTAGAATTTGAAGACTGCAGTACCACAGGATCTGTAAAAGGGAAGAAGAATTTAAATAAAATTAACCAACGATTAACAGCTGCATGTTTGAATATATGTATATGTAACTTAACATTTGCATTAGAATTTCTTTGACGTCTCAGTTTATCTTTCAAAGCTTTGACTATATCCTCATCCAGCTTGACATACAGTACGAGTGTCCATTCTTATCCTCTTGACTGTAGTCAACACACAGCACTCTATGAGTTACATTGAACATAAGATTAGAAGTAGGCCAACACCAACACTTACAGTGAGCAGAGTTCAAGCCCAAACTCACTCACATTAAAGGGAAAGTTCACCCAAAAATCGAATTCTTTTCATTTTTGCTCACCCACACGATGTTCTACACGTTTTAAGACCTCCCAGCGTCTCCGGAACACAAATTAAAGATATTTTTGATGACATCCGAGAGCTTTCCAGCCCTCTTAATAGACATCATGGTAATCCTGTCTAAAGACATCGTTAAAATGGTCCATTTGATCATAGCGGTTCAATTGAATTTTTATGAAGTGACGGGAGTACGTTATGTGCACAAGAGAAATCAAAATAACGAGTTAAATCAACATAATCTTCTCTTCCCTGTGACCACCACGACACATAGGCATTCAGGTTGTGCCCCAACGCATGGGCATTGGGACATTTTCATGTCATGTTACAGTGGTTAACGTCAATTCACCTTCAAAATAAAAAAATTCTGTCACCATTTACTTTCTTCCGCGGAACACAAAAGATGATATTTAGAAAAATGTTGTTAAACTACATAAGCTTTCGTGTAGCTCAGTGGTAAGAGCATTGCGTCAACAAGGGTTCGATCCCAGGGGATTGCAAATACCCATGTATAAATGTATAGGATAATGCAATGTACGTCGCTTTGGATAAAAGTGTCTGGCAAATGCATAAATGTAAATGCCTCCCATTTCCTCGCATTGGTTACAATAGAAGTGAATGGGGGGCTGTGCTGTTGCCAACATTTTTCAAAATATCTTATTTTGTGTTGTGCAGAAGAAAGAAAGTCATACCGGTTTGACATGACAAGATGGCCGTGTAAATGAGGACAGATTTTTAATTTTGAAGGTGAACTACTACTTTAACATTAGCAAATGCACACCACACCTAGCCACTTATGAAACTCGGGAGTGAGCTATGAATTTATACAAAAAGCAACATAAAAACTTTCCAGTAACTTCTGTGGGCAACATCTTCATCTGCTTGTCAGTGGCGGTTCTAGACTACTGTAACGTCAGGATTTGGTAACATCAAAACATTAATGTTATTCATGTTAAAACATTACAATCATATTTTTACTAGGGATGCACCGATGTATCGGCCGCCAATATTAATAGGCCGATACTGGATTGCTTTAACACCATCGGCATATAGGCAATATATTCAAAATGAAAGTCCGTCGTCAAAATAAAAGTCCAGTTAACATCATAACAAACCTGCTACTAAAAATGTACAAAAATGGTAATTAAATGCAAGAAGGGTTAAAACAGCAAAAGAAAAAACATAAGATGTAAGATACTGGTTCATATTAACATAGTTGTACACCACAAAAAAAAACCCACAAGAGTCCATAAAAATTAAAACGGAAAAAATGGAATTTGGGGGAAAAAAATCAAACGGAATTTAGGAAAAAAAAAAAAAATCAAACGGATTTCATCGGTCCCTGGTTTATTGATTAACTGCATGGAGGCAATGAGTTGGATGTCTGAATGTCCTATTTTTTTCTTGGAGCAAAATAATTACTATAAATAGCAACAGCACAGACTTTATTTAAATATATAAAAGAAATTATCAATTTTAAGTCAAATTTGAGTTAATGTTTTTAATAAAATAAATATTGGATAGCAAAAATAGCCTTTGAAGACTGTCATATTGTCGCATTGTATTTTTATCTTGACTTACATTTACATTTAGGCACATTTACAGTTGTGCCTCTCTTAAAATGTTAAATGGATCCAAGTTCGGTAAAACAAATGAATGCAGAAAAACTAGCAATGTATAGTAATGTATGCAATTGACCCATATCTGTAACGGTATCGGCCAATAGTTGTTTGTTAAAATCGGTATCGGCCCAAACAAAATCCTATCGGTGCATCCCTAATTCTTACATTAAAAGAGTTCTGTTCCATAAATGATTTGAGAGCTTGCTCTTACTGCATTATTTCCGGGTTTAAATGGGAACTATCGAATTTCCCAAAAAGCACGTGAAGGCAGTATTAAAAAGCTTATTTTGTTTATAGCTGCAATGAAAAAGAGAATCGTTGTTATGTCGAAGGAGTGACACTAAACATAAGTTACAAACGAATCTTACCTGGCCACGGACGCTTGAGTTAAGTTACAGAGGATGATGTCATCACTCAGGGGTCTTTATCTTCGACAGAAAAACCGTCGCAAGTCAAAACACCAACACGGTTCACGCTACAAAAAGCTAATCGCTAAAAAACATCGCAAAGTAATCCCTATGAATCGAGTGGTCTCCCCCAAGTCCTCTGAGGAGGTCGCTTCATTTAATTAAAATGTTCACTTCATTTACATTCATCGTCACCACACATAAGCGCGATAAGCAGGGCTCTTCCTCTTGATTTACGGCGGCTGGCATCCAGCGTCAACGGAAGCTCTCAGGTGGAGAGGCGCTGCTCATAATCAGAAGAACCAATCAGAGCCATTCAACGGCTCTGACACCAATCAGGTAGTCACGTGTTAGCAATTCCCCTTTAGAAAAGTGATTTATGATACACTAAAAATGATATGATGTTGAAATGCTTGTGGGAATTTCAACAGTAGCCTGTTAACATTAACTTATGTTATCGACAACAACAAAAGTATAATTATCGACACTGTCCCTATAAATCACCCCATAAAATGTCTAAATTCGCTATTTTTCAGGAAATGGAAAAAACACGGTACTTTTTAAATGATTGCATACCGTTTTGATAAACTTGACAAGCACTTTTTAATAATTTTTATTGCTTAGATATTTGCAAAACCCAGTGACAAATAATAATGATTTATGCAAAAAAAAGAGGTTTCAGAAGGACAGCAAAGATATTCTTTTACTACAAGCACATAGTAAAAAAGTAAAAAAAAAACTTTTATTTTAGATATGCCTATACATTATAAGTCGCTGGGCTACATTGTAAGAATGCACATATAATTATAGAGCACATATAGCTATAATGTATTTATGTGTTAGTGAACTAATAGACTTTAATAGACCTGTATATTTGTATGCTAAACATCCTTATTTCATGCATTTAAATCTGAACAACCTGTAGAGGGCAGCATTTCTCTCCTTTGCATCTAGGACTGAGTAGCACAGTACTGTGCATATTTTATCTATAAATAAAAGGCTGAGATAATGGGCTGTTTTGTGAGTAAGATGTCTAACATTTATGTAATGTTATGTTATTTTATGTTATGTTATATCATATTATATTATGTTTCTTTTAATGTACACATTATAAATGTACTCTTAACAACAATGATCAACATTTATGGAGTGTATTGTGTTTTAAAGCATAATTAAATAAAAACAACCCTAATCAATATAATTTAATAACATTTAGAAATCTGCTGGGCTCAGGTGGGGGTTCAGTTTTCAAAGCCAAAAAAGCAATCAGTTCACTGAGCTGTGAACTGTGAACACCATGACTCCCAATATATGATATTATTGACATTGCTGGCTGCGTTCTGTCTGAGACCCTTGGGAACAAAATATAGACCACTTAAGAAGAATAAATGCTGGTCCAACGCTGGTGTTCCACTAGCTGGTATTTGTTTAGATGAGAATCTCTGTGTTTGCAAGTTGTAAGCTTGATGTTTAAGAAGCTTAATGGGTTTTAGAATAGCAGCAAACATATAAACAAGAACAGAAGCGTTCTGCTCAGAGAGACAGACAGCGTGTTTGTGAGGTGATGTGTTATAAACAAACATTAAAACAGAAGCTTGTGATGTCGACCGAGAGGAAATATTCACATGCAAGTGAGAAACTACACAACATACGACGAAATCCACCGAGCAATGTTTCAATCTTTTTTTGTTTGGCATTTGCATTGGGTTCCGGTATAGCTTAACTGGAATAATAAGGTGTCCGCAATGGTAAGATCAATGCACTGCTACTGTGTTTTGTGTTTTGTTTTTTTCCAACAAAAGTGACGCACTGCATCAGGGTCATCCATTCATTATAACTACCTTCACCATATCTCTATCTTATTATGTATCGTCTAACAGACAGCAGGGTGGTGTTGTTCCAGGAAGTACGGGCCAACTGACACAGTGTTAAATCACATGCAAATAACAAGATGGGACAGGAAGGAGGTGCCAAACTGGCTGATGTCAATTCTGTGGGCATAAATGTCCTTGAGCAAGCAATCATGAAATCATAATGTCATCATAAAATCGGAATAGAAAAGAACAGGAATCGGATACTTGAAATAAAAATGTATATTCTTCTTGACAATTCCTGTGTGCATATTTTCAGAAATGTGCTTTGCGTAAACTTTTGATCTGCTGATATTGCAATAAAAGCCCCTATGAAAATGAACCCTATTTTTACTATCGTAAGCATAGTTTAACTTTAGTATTTGCAGTAAAGCACAGGAACCAGAAATTGACCATAGTTTCATTATAGTAACTACATACCATGATGTAGTTCAACTATGGTAATACAAATAGTAATAAATCAGACAAAAAATGGTTTCTATGTGTATATATACACAAAACAAATACACATTTGCAAACCAGTTAATAAGCAGGCTAAATGACCATACAGGTTGATATCTCAATGTCGATCAATAAGAATTGGAATCGGAATTGGATTGGATATTGTAACTGACTTCACTTTCAAAGTTAAAGTATCTGTGAATTATTTATATCAACATCCCAGAATGTCTCTCTTTCTAATGCTTTAAATGTCTCTCAGTTTCTAATGTGTTTCATAGAGTCATTAGTCTGAGCGTAAGGACAGGATTAGACTGGCCTCTTAAAAATGCCACCACTTGTGATTTCAAGCATTGCACTCGTAACAATGAAGAACAGTGACCTCGCCCTTAATTCACTCACCCCCCTTGTGCGAACACACACACACACACACACACACACACAGAGAGAGAGAGAGAGAGTTACAATCAGCACAGTGTTTGTTTCAGAATAAAAGGTATGCTGGCACCAACAACAGTTGAAGGAATGCCAGCTCCTAAAACACCATTTAAAACATTATCTCCTCTTCTCCTTTCGCCCTCTGGTTTTAATGGATTCTGTGACAAAAACACATTCCAGCTCTATCTCAGCCATTACCATGAAATCTGGTTTCATAGCAACTGAAAATGGAAACATCCCCTGGTAAGATGTGTCTGTTTGTTTGTGTGGTTGCAAGCACTAAGCATTTCATCAGCTGACCCCTTTTGCATCTATTTTTGATTTGTAGGAACAAAGGAAGAGTCGTGTATCTGTATCCTAACACTCAAAAAAAGTATTCTGTGGGCTTAGTAAATATCACAGAAATAAACAGCTAACTTAATAAAAACTGATTCTTTTAGTGGGACATATGAAAAACAAATTGATTTAAAATCCATCAGACAATTTCTCTAAAATTGACATCTTTTATTTGATGAAAGTTTAATTTTGAGAAAGTTTTCTATTTTTAATATACACAAAATATTATATTTGAGTTTGTCAGATTTACTTATTTTTTTGCTAACATTTGCTCAATTTAAACATCATATTTAATTGATTTTGCAGCTTTAAAGAAAATGTATTGGTGTAAATTGTTTCACCTAAACATTTTTAGAAATCACTGCTGCCCTTCTGAAATCTCCATATTTTGTGATTTAGATTTTTTGCCGTCATCATTATTATTAGTCACTATATGTTCGTCACTGGGTTTTGCAAATATCTAACCAAAAGTATTAAAAAGTGCATGTCAGTTTTGACACCACAAAGTGTTTGCATTCATTGTAAAAGTGGTGTTTTTTCCATTTCCTCTAAACGAGCGAATTTAAAGTTACGAGGTCTCCGATAGACAGCGACAATATGTCTATTGTGCACTTATGCTTTGTATTGGGTGTTGGTTTCAGTA
This sequence comes from Triplophysa siluroides, assembly GCA_006030095.1. Taxonomy (NCBI): domain Eukaryota; kingdom Metazoa; phylum Chordata; class Actinopteri; order Cypriniformes; family Nemacheilidae; genus Triplophysa; species Triplophysa siluroides. The sequence continues at coordinate 2,355,724 of VCII01000094.1, read as the reverse complement.
CTGTTAATCATAAATAGTTCTCAAGAGAAGTAAAAGGCCATTTGTGGTTATTCATAAGGTATTCACTTCACCAGAGGGGAATCAGTGGTCAGTGTTGAGGATGTAGTGATGGGTCAAAGGTGAACGCCTTATACAGTCATCAATCACAGGCAGCAAATAAAGAGCACAAAACCACAAAGACAGTATACAAGCCATTGTCTGCAAGCTCACACAGATTTCCCTGCATGTCTGCAGTCTCTTCTCCAGACGTAGACAGAATTCATCTTTTATTACTCATTATTTTAACAGAAAGCCTAAATGACCTGTCATTGATTTACCCATCGGGGGAGGTGGGGGAGATTCTGCCCGGGGAAATCCAGCCCCGGTGGACATTAATGGATCAACAGAGAGGAGCATTACATTATATCTCGTCTGACGTATAAATCAAGACAAGAACCACCCTGTTCCTCCTTACTATAATAGCCCTTTACACACAGTTAAACAAGCCCTGAGTGATGTTTATTTCAGCCGCATTTGAGAAAAAAACACAATACCTTTAAAAGCACCTTGTCTAGTGTCTTGATTTAATATTTCTTAAATAAATTGTGTTTGTTTTTTGTTAAATGGTTTTAGCTACATTACAATATCAGTCTGGACGACATTGGAATTGCCCCTGTAACAAATGTCTTTGAGAGCCGTTATGAAACTCAAGAGAATGTTGAAATGCAGGCCTGAATGAGAGATGAAACACAGGTGGTTGATGCTGGTCTCATGATCTAATGATTCATCAGTCAAGGTGAAGCAGAAACTCGGCATCTGTACTATGCTCATGCGTTTGATGGAATGCTGTGAGTCGCATCATTCACATTGACATCATCCCCTACAGACCGCTGCCAAGTGACAGCGTCAGGACAGCAGACGGCACAGACATATCTCTTCATCGTTGGCCATATGGAAAACTGCTCCTGCATCAAAGAGTCTGTGGATGACATCCTACATCTTTAATGGGGATCAATGAACACTCAGGGAATTGTATTTATTCACAACCCCTTGATGTGATGGGGCCATTTATTACCTCAAAAGTAATAAAGCAAATGATCAAGGTAATGAGTCGAGCTACACACTATTATCTTTACTTACAGTTATCCCATTTACAATATTACAAAGTCTCCCAACTCTTCATTATAAACAAAGTATTTGACAAAAAATGGATTTATACACTTTAAAGTTCCAACTGGACACTTTCTGGACACCTGTAGATGTGAAGCTATGTAATTGAGAGGAGCAGGTGTTGAACGGGACCTCTGTAGCCTCATCTGCTCATAGTGAGAGTTGCAGGGGGTAAGAATGGAGGATATGACTTATATTGGATCACCAAAGAGCTGTGACCCGTCTGCTGGGCTGTCCGGATCCCTCCTGCTGACCAAACACACAATAAAGAACACAGCACACATGAATGGTGAGTAATAAATCTTGAGCAGTCTCACACTGAAAGAGGGAGGTGCTGTTTTTCCAAAATTTCATGGACATGACAATATTATAGTAAATTGTGCTATGGGAGAAAAATGAGTGTTTTAGCATAATTTTTCTCAAAATTAACACATATCATTTCTTTTTAAAGTCCCAGTGAAACAAAAAATTGCAACGCTTATTTTTCCATGAAATATTGAAGCATTTATTGTAAATGGCGTAATGTGGGTCATTTTCTTTTTAAAATTCATGTGACCTCGCAATCTTTCGCCCTCTAGTAAATATCCATCTTAAATGACGTCAGTTAGACGGTTTGGGCGGAGCATCTGTTAACTCCTAACCTTCCAATGTTAGTGTGCTGGCATTTGCATTTCGAACCGCTGTTTTAACGCATCCAGTCAAATCACAGAGAAAGATGACATCCACGCACACTATTTGTCTCATTCGAAATTCCATTTCACTCGGAAATGCCTCAAAATATAGAAGCAAAAACGATCGCAACTTCTGGTTCACAGGGACTTTAAGATAAATATTAAATCTTTTTTTTTTTGGTCCAGTGTCAAATGTCATTTTTTGTGTCCCTTAGAAATTGTTTGAACCTATAACCTATGTGTTTTCTAGCGCCGTGCGCTACTAATCGAGCTTCGGGAGAGTGTCCTCGATAGTGTTTTAGCAATATTTTTGCATAGACCTTGTTGAAGAACCAGAAATAATCAATAGTAACACTGAGACTTTTTTCGTTCTAGGTTTCACACTGACGCATATTTAAATGCAATTTCATTATTTTCAGATTACATATTCATATGCCCTGCAGAGAACACCGGACCTCGCTGAGCCATTCATCTCCACGGTAACCGGCCCTAAGCTTCAGTCCCTGCGGTTTAAATTCCAGCAGTTTACTCAAACATGCTGACCATGTGCGGAGCGGGACAAATTAGAAAGTACACAGCTAGTTAATGTTTGTTCACCCTGGTTGGAGGAACTCTCGGAGGACCATGAAATTTCATGTTTGCACGTGACGCCTTTTCCCTCTGTTTACAGCTCGCGTAGACACAAGTGCCTGTGTTGATTGTTAAGGGAGATAGCCTAAGCTGCTATTGTAGTGCTAGGTTTTATATGTTAGCATTATTATCGACTAGTGTGAGTGTATATTTATTGTGATGCACTTAAACACTGACTGTCAATGGAATCAGGAACTTTTTGTTCAATCTGGCAGGGCAGGGCAACATCACTGGTGGTCTCCACCTGCTGGCACCCCCTAAAAATAAACAATAATGCTGATGAAGAGTAGAGAAGAGTTGTAGGATCATCAAATTTCTTTAATCAACCTTTGTAAAACTTTCAATATTTTTTAACAATAAAGGAGCACTTATTTGACAAATGCATTTCATTGGACTATAAAATAATTTTATTTAGACGTGCCTCTACTGGCACAATTGACGATTATCACCGGTGTCAATGGTCTGTTTCTTTAATGTTGTACATTTTCAGATTAGGATGCAACAGCTCACTAGTCAATTTTGAGTTGAAGAGGTCTTTAATGAGTGAAGCCTACGCTGTCTCCAAAGTATTGCTACAAGTTTATATAATGCACATTTTAGAAATGAAGTGCAAATTTATTTAATTACACTTTTCTTTAAAAATAAAGAAAATGTCTTCGACTAATAAGCACTTATCAGGCTTTAAGTGATGCATGAATTCATGGGAAGAGAGGCAAACATGATTCCACGTGTAATAATACAGTCATAACGACATTTGAGTGTTTCCTGAACACATTTACATGTTTGCAAGCAGACATTTCTGCATTCTAGTCTTTGACCTCATTTTATCGCATTTTACCACCCCACAACAGCAACAGAAAGGATTCCCCCACTATTCCCCGTGCGGCATGCAGGAAGGGTCTGAAAGAATGTAGCGATGTCCCAGAGTTCTGACATCCTTATTGTTCTCCAACCCCACCCCCATCACTCGTAAAGCAGAGCCCAGCTTTTGTGCTGCAGGAGTAGGGTAGATTTACAGCGATCCACGCTTCACAAAGGGGGAAAAATTCTGTCACAACACCGGCCCGTCAGGAAGCTCTCACTGAGATTACACTCGGGGAAATGGGCAGACTCAGTGTTTTCACCACGCTTATCGATGCTGAGACCGTCTGCAAGCTTGCATATGGCAAAATGTGATCGCATTAGCCACTATAATGGGTATAATGTATCACTTTCTTTCGAGAATCATTTCAAATGTGTGCTGATTTACACTTCGTGTTGTTTAAACTTTGTTCATTCTATAAAAGTTTGGTCTTAGTTTATGGTCGGATGTGTTCATCTGTGTTTATTCGGTTCAGGTTCTGATAGTTAAGGAATAATCAGAGATTACTTGTAGTCTTTACAGCTGTAGACAACACATCTTAAAAATGTGAAATGAGCATTGTAACTTTGCAAACTTGTCATTGACTAAAGAAACAAAACTTAATGTGACAGATGGAGACCTCTAGGTTGGTATTGTGTCAATTGAGATTTAGTTGTATTTCCTTGCGTTTAATCTCTCTTTCTAACTATTTTTCTAAAAATGCGAAGACTCTGAAGTCTTTATAGGCAGTTTATAGAGTTCTTGTCTGGTGTGTTGTAGGACAGGATGCGTTATACGTAGACTTTAGCGTGACTGACAAATGAAAAAAAAGATGCCACTTGTTGCAGTTTTTACTTCTGTTTCCTCTTTTGAGTCAAATTTAAACACTCTTCCCCTGTAGAGACTTTCCAAAATAAACATCTGAAAGGTCTTCAGAACTAAATGATGGCACCTATATGGGACAGGGGTGACTTCAAAACTGCATTTGCAAACTGTAGCACGCTTGTGTGGTTGGAACTATAGCTCTTTGGACATCATTGGTTTCGTGTATGTGCTATCGCCCTTCTTTCAAAATCTTTACCATCCACTTTGAAAAATGTGCATGGTTTATGTCCTTCACGCACCCAATATGCACATCAAGTTATACATATTATACAATGTCTTCCAAGAAAGAAGAAAACGTGATTTATGCATATCATACAATTTGATGAGGCAGACTATAATTTTATGACAGAAATATTTTTTACAACATAAACAGCACTAATAGCTCCAACATGAATCATGATATAAAATATGAATATAAACAAGGTTAATCTCACTGTTTTCTCACCATCAAATCTGAGACATATTTATGGAGATTAGAAACAGATTCACAGACTCATTCCTGATTAAAGAGAACCGCCGAACGCAGCACAGTCATCTGAATGCTCTCAGCCACATAATCCACGACACATAAAGCATTTAGAGACGGAGGAATGTGTCAGCTATGACCTCTGTCACCCCAGACATTAAGACGGATGAATTGCTCCTGAAGCATTTTTGGAGTTTGATTGCAACAAATGTTCTCCAATGTGACTGCAGTGTAATTTCTATACATGGAGTTTACAAGCACGGCACAACTTTTGCCTCAAAACGTCCAAAGAGAGCGTGTTTAACTGTCAACAGCTGACACCTGGTTGGTGACAGGTGTATTTGCGGCGGTTTTAAAGACAGCGGTGTGACAGGTTTGACTCTTTAAACAGTGTGTAAAGAACCTGTTCTTGTAAAAACGAAAAACATGCTGTATAAGAATACCTCATTGTTTATGGTGGCTATAGCGACCCGAGGTCTCATTTTTCGAAGAAACAGACCTCGTCTTTTGATATTTCATGATTGACATTATTGCCAATGTCCTTCTCTTTTGTCTTTAATATTTGCCTCCAGGTTAAAGCATCTAGTTAATGTTGCCCGAGATAAATAATGTTTAATCCTCCTCTGGATGTCATGCATCGAAAGTTAAGTTGTTACAGTAATCACTGATTAACTTTATATTGGGAGACTAGTGCAATAATGGGTATGGTCCCTTTAAATTTCAGGATGCAATTACACAATGAGTTTATATCTGCACCATACATAAATATTCTAAACATAACTATAGTGCAACTATCTCTCTAACTCATTTGAAACTTTTTGATTTGTTGTAATTTATGAGCTGTTGTCTTTAACCTCAGCAGATTAATCAGATAATTATGAGAATAACCGTCTTTCCATATCTCACATCTACTTTAAAGGGACACTCCAGCCAAAAATGAACATTCACGCATCCTCAAGTAGTTCCAAACCTGTATAAATGTCTTTGTTCTGTTGAACACAAAGACAGATATTTAGAAGAATGTTAGAAACTGGGAGTTCTGGGGTAGAAAAAGGTTCCACAGTGTTCTTTCCTAAATTCTTCAAATTATCTTCTTTTGTGTTTAACAGAACAAAATAATACACATTTTTTTCTACTAGTCAATGGTGCGCCAGAAATCTCAGTTGCTGCTAACATTCTTCCAAACAACCAAACACAGACATGTATAGAGGTTTGGATAAACTTGGATAAACAGCCACTAAATGCGAGTGGATTTTACCAGTGCTGTGTGAAAAACATGGTCACACCCACTATAGGCCCTTTGGGGGTGGGGAGGTTGAATACCTGAAGACGTGTTTGATTTCACACAACACTGCGCAGACTGACTGGTGCATGACACTTTAACACTTAACTTTAACCACATGGACAATAGAAATCCATCTTTTTACTTCTTGGATCTGAAGGTTGAAGTTGAATTTTGCTCATCTTACTCTCTGCAGACAGTGAATTTCTCTATAGGTCTGCTGCCCGCGTGTTTGTCCGAACATCCTTCCACATGGTAGTGGTGCTGCTTCTCTCTGGCATGCAGTCTAACATGCTTTATCAGCTTCCAAGACTCAATAAATCCTTTTCCACGATTCAAGCGCTTGTGGGGGTTTTCTTCAGTTCAGATATTTTGGTGTCTCCAGGCATCTGGCTTTAAGCACATGCAAGCTCTTACACTTTATGCAGCTTCTGGTGTCTCTTTAGCAGTAGTGCCGAAACAAACATTTGACGGCACAGTTTACAGCTAAACACTCTTTTATTTCAGTGAAACTTCATATGAAAGTTGAGACTTGTGGCTGTGAAACTCAAGATGACATAAAAGAAGCCTGGCAGCCAAATGAATGTGTGATGCACAAGACTTGTGCAAAACTCTAATCACATATGTGATGTGCAGTTTCAGAGTGAACTAGCATTTGACTCTTTTGATTAAAATTAGATGGTAAAGTCTTCCCACAATTCGGTCAGGTGTAAGGCACATCACAAATGTGACTTATGATATGAACAAAGTTCTAAACATTAGAACTTTGAGTGCATAAGAAAGACCATTGGTCATGTGATTTACGACAGTATAGGGGCTTTCTAGAGTGCTTGTGATCACGTTAACAAACAGAACTCTGTCCTCACTGAAGGTATATGTATGTCTCCCACCTGCAATGTAAAAAAATCCTGTAAAAAAGAGAAATCTTCTGGCAGCTTGCATGCCAAATATACCGTAAAAATAACATTGGTTTCCTGTAAAATTCACGATTTCCACAGTTTATCTTGTAAGTTCGCGTTTTTCTGTAATTTGACTGTTTTTGACCATATTTCAAAAAGATACCAAAAAATCCAGTGAAAAAAATAAATTTTTCCTGCAGCTGGGTGTTAGAAATGTACCGTATTTATATTTCCTGTAAAATTACATGTTTTTTTTAGTTTTTCTTGTAAATTTGCAATCATTTTCTGTAACTTGACGGGTTTTCAAAAAATATGTGAAAAAACAGTAATATTCCATAATATTACCGTTTTTGGACATTATTTTTGGAAATATTTCATAATTATGTGTTTTTTACAGTGTGTGTGAATCCTTACGTGTTATTCAAGGTTGTTTGAAAACATCTTACCACAAAAGTTTCCATTTGGCTCCTTTGGGGGGGGATTTCATTTTTATCAGTTTGTGAGCAGCCGAAATAGATTATATTTTGCTTTGAAACTGTGATTTGTTCTACATTTCAGTGTGTTCTTGACTTTCCGTTTTCACTTCAGTCAGGTCTAAAATGAACACAGTATCGTACTTCTCAAAAGTATCTAAAAAAAAACGTATTCTATCATCCACTGTAAAAGATGACTGCCTTTCTATTTCATAATCATTGAAGTCAAATCCCTCATAATATTCATTATAATGATTTAATAAACAGGGTCAGAAAAACATGGACTAAACGTTATTTTCGTCAGAGGTAATAAAGACTGGACACACACCTCTTTGTTCTTCAGTATCCTCCTCTCTGTAGTGGAGTAACAACAGCAAAGCCCCAATAACATTTTTTTTTAATGAACATAGGCCTACTATTTTATCATCTGTAAAATATGTATCTACATTTATGTAAGTATATGATCAATCAATTAGTAAATATAAAATTATGTCAGAGACTGTTCCTTTTAAGATATTGTATTTGTTCCTTTCTTCCTTAAATGGTAATTTGTTTGTAATTAATAGGCGTATGTGTTTGTTTTAAAAAAGAAATATATATATATATATATATATATATATATATATTCAAGCCTTAATATCCAACATTGGTCGATCAATGACAATCCAGTGAAAAACACGTTCATCTCGGCATCTTAGTCACAATTTACAACAGACACGCTTATTTATAAATGCCAAATTCCCATCATAAGTCACATCTGCAGTCTTCCTAAACTCTTTTGAACGATGAGTTTGGGCTTTTGTCATGTTGAGAGAATGTCAGTAGTACCCACACAGTGACTCACTGGTGACCACACAACAGTGCCATTCACATTCTTTCTCTTATCAGACAAGAGTGTGGGCTGACGGGTCATCATGGACACATGTGACCTGCCACTCAACCCCTTCAAGAGCCTTACTATCTTTTTTCTCACCGAGAGAATTATGGTGCGTTAGACAGTTTGGAATTGCTTGATGTAGTATGTTTAAAGAGTTTTTTTTTCACTTCAAGGTTGTGCCAATGTCACACTCTTAGAAGAATGATGCATTCTCTTTCCACCCTTAATGTTGAGCAAGCCACAGCATCTCTTTGTTGCCAGTTTACCTTCAATTTCTAATGGCTGATAAATAATTCTCTTTTGTTTTGTTCTGATTGTCATGTGCAATATTTTTTGCATAAATAAAAGTAACGTTGCACTGGGAACAACTGTCCAAAACAACTTACAATGCTTCAGAGGTATGCATTTTCTCAATTTCTGTGTTCCCTGGGAATCGAATCAATGATCTTGGCATTGCTATAGTGCTACACTCTTCATACTGAACAACGAGAACAGCAACCAGCAAACCACACAGTTACACCACAGGGAGATGATACCGTATTGATCGTCAGAGGTGAAGCCATTGCTTTTCTGTAAAGGATGATCGGTATTAATTTTCTAAAAGAGCAATGCAGTAATACTATGTGTGGTAAAATGATGATGATGATGCACTTTACGCACCCTGGATGAAAAGTGAAGGCTGCGTGTGACCTCATGTTGTGTCATTACCAGGAAGAGACACAGTAAAGGTTTTAGAAAATCAATGTAGCTTCACATGGCCTACTGATGTCGTTTTAGAAGTGGATGAGCAAATGCATTTAAGCTCTAAATTAATGACATTATTATTTATGCAGGACATTCATGCAGTGACTATGAGTATTTTCTTTATTAGCCTACACACTGCATGTATCCCTCACTAAAGGTTATTTTTGATTGAAGTAGTTTAATTAAGGTCAAGGGCACCTGCATTTGAAAGATTAAAGGGATAGTTCACCCATAAATAAACATTCTGTCATCATTTACTCACCCCCACGCATTTCAAATCTGTATTAATGTCCTTGTTCTGAGGAACACAGAGAAAGATAGGCTATTTGGAAGAATGTTAGCAATTTTCAATTCAGAGACATCATCCACTACCATAGCATAAAAAAAACATGTTGGTTCTGTTGAACGCAAAATGGGATATTTTGAAGAATTTAGGAAAACGAACCGTTCTGGGGCAGCTGTGGCTACCATTTATTTTTCCTACTATGGAAGTCCCTGAAAATTGCTTCCAAATATCTTTCTCTGTGTTCATCAGAACAAATACATTTATACGGGTATGAAATAACACGAGAGTGAGTAAATGATGAGAGAATTTTCATTATTGGGTGAACTGTCCCTTTAAGCGACGCTTTTGCATTCGATGCATCGCGTTTTTTACAAGTTTGCCGGTGTTAACACGCTGAACCAGAGTTTCTGTTTTATTTTTGCACGTTTCAATAATCAGTTGTATGTGCGTGAGCTTGTTTATCAGGATCAGATGATCGCTTCTCACTTCATCGATCGTTCATATGGACCGCACGAGATCGATCATTCTCTCGAGGTGACAAGCCCCTTGAATCTATATCTCAGCCGATACAGTGCGCTCGGAAAATAGGCTACACAAAGTTATTTTGTGCTTTCCTTTAAGTTTAGTAGAAAACATTTGATAGTTTTTGTAATGACGCACAATTCGTCTAAAAAACAATTATTCGAACAATAATTCGGAAGGACACACGAGGCGAGTTTTTTTTAAGTCATATTATAATCAGTAAAAAATATAATAATTACTTAAAAGAAAATGACGTATTATAATCACTAAACAATATAATAATTACTAAAAAGAAAACGACGTAGGATAAAATAAAGAGGTTAAAATCAATTGAAAAGGTGGGGACCTTGAGATACTCGTCCATCTATTTAAATGACGTAGTGCGACAGCAAAGGAGGCGGGGCTTAGTGATCTCTCGCCTCTCTCTCTCTCTCTCTCTCTCGTATTCAGCGCAGTGCAGCGAAGCTTAACATCTTCTCCTCTCACGCACCGCAAACTACTGCAAACATTATAACTATATTCATCCAGCATTATTATTTACATGCAATGGAGCTCTTCGCGGAGGGACTCTCTCCGAACCTGTGGATTTTGACACTGCTTTTATGGACGTCTGCGAGTGCATTCAACCTGGACACGCAAAACGTCCTCAGGAAGAATGGTCAGCCCGGCAGCCTGTTTGGATTCTCTCTAGCGTTGCATCGACAGCTTCAACCTACCGATAAAAGAATGTGAGTAGACTTTTTGCGTGTCGATTATGGCGAAGATTTGCGGCGAATAATCGGATGCGCTATTTGCGCTCCGATCATCTTCCGTGCGTCGTGCACCTGCGCCCCTTCGTTTAAAACAGTTGTGCGACTTTCTTCTGCAGTTGCACGGGATTACGTATTTAAATGTCTGGAAAGAAACACTTTTGGGGTGAATTGTTGGTAATAGTGTGGCCTAAGGGTGATTAGTCGGAATTAATGCAGTGCACTTAACAGTCTGCAGTCGATGGTATTGAGTTGCGGCATGTTGGGGGAAGGCACGGTGCTTTACTTGAAGTTAACAATGCCCAACGTGATGTGACATGTCACCAGAAGACAATGGCTTTTCTCATTCAAAGAGCGATTCCACACAGTTTACACTCTTTGAAAAAGTTTAGAAACACTATGAAGTTGTGGGGGTTCTGGGATTTTTGTGTCTGTACAGATTTTTTTTTAAATTTAACTTAGATGAGCACTTAAGTGTGCTTTTTTGACTGTACCGGTGCTTAAGTTGCCTTGGATGAGATCTACTGAAGCCCTTTTTTTTAGATTTATTATATAGTGATGGCGTGGGGTTTAAATGGTGACGTTGCTTTCTCTCTTATCAAGTTTTCTTGCTGGTTTGACCTGTACTCTGCCTGGTGCAGTTGGTAGCTTGGTGGGGTCTATCCGAGGCTATAAAACATCTGTCAGGACGGGATCCACGGACCCTTTATGTGAAATCTGAGAAAAAGCTCGGCACCATATTTTCATCCAGATGGTGAACTTCTAGGGCAAACCCAACCTGATATATTAAGCGATGATAACTTTCTTGTAGTAAATGCCAACTGGAAGGGGTTTCTGGGTGAGAGTGAAAAGGAAGTGTTGGTAAGCTCATTGCTGAGATCAGTTTGAGATTTGTGATTAACGGGAATGCTGAATGATTTACTCCGAGTGTGATGGGGGTCATTGGCTTAAAAGAACACACAGGGATTTGTGTGTGTGTGTGGCTGTTTGTTCATTTGTGAGTGTGTTTAAACAGTTGTGTACAATGAACAAGTGTGGTGGAAGACACCTGTTTACAGCATCTATGCTGCCAAGAAAGTGCACAGCACCTGTGAACAGGCTCGCTGTCTATGTGCGAAAGTGATAGCGAGTGTGATACAGTTAGGATTCTCACATCACTACAGTGATACAAGTGTGTCATTTTTCTTTCTCTGTTGCTAAAGAGAGATGCAGCAGTATTTTTGGTACACACATAATTTCATGTTATTGTAACCAATATGTGTTACAACCACACAAGGATTTTAAAGGTTATTCGGTCTGTCTGATTCATGAGCTGCTTGGAATTCCTCTGCAGTTTGGTGGGATTTTCTCAGTTTACTCCTAACAGAGGATTACGTCTGAGGGGTTAAGGTTAAATGTAGGGAGGAGTCTATCGAGGGCAGGATAGGAGGGTCTTTATGTGAAAGTGCAGGATGAGAAATGTCTTAAACTATTAGATATTATTTTGCGATCTGAATGCTGTAGCGACATCACATAGCTCAGGAGATTTGATGGAGTTATATGTTGTGTTTCCATCAACTTAGTCTCTGATCCCTGAAAGCACACGCATCTGGGAGAGGTCTATTTAATGTCTGCGTTTACATCTGCAAGACGTATATTTGATTGTGGGCTCATCTGCAATATGTCTCTGAGACGTCTGCTGTCAGATGTCATATAGATTTGTAGAAGATGTCAGGAAGATGTTTATGAGTATGTAAATCCGCCCTTTCTATCAGATGTTTCTACACAGCAGATGTTTTCCAGATCTTTAGCAGGCATCTTACGGACATACCTGTGCTATCTGGGACGTGTCTCTTCAAAACGCGTAGGGCAAATGAAACTAGAAACATATGGGACGATTGTCAAATACATGATGGGCTGTAAAATGAATGTGGATTGTATGGGGAAAATGATACGATTTGGATCATTGGATGTGTGAAGTTCATTATATAGTAAAATCTTCGATAACACTGACTTTGCAGACGTTGCAAATCTGTGACATGGTTGAGAACTTTTCCAACACTCATATGGAAACATTTGTCAAATTTCTTTTTTCTCAGGTGAAATACTGTATATAGGAGACGCGATGAAAGGTCATATCTGCTCTTCATGATGTCTATGAGAAAGTGATTTTGTTTCATGGGTCATTCCTGCCATTAGTCTCATGTGTGTGACTGTGAACGGAGCTGAACTCCGGCGGTGAGACGGCAGCGGGGCTCTGAGTGCTGAAAGCCCATTTGTGCTGCATGACTGACTTAGTCCAATGTTTCACATAGGTTATGAGAAAAAGTTCAACTTTTTTGAAACACAAGATCATTTCTGAACTGAATTGTGAGTTTGAGTTGCTTGTTTACCAGATTCCAGATTTCTAGTCGTACTGTGTGAACTGTGTGAGCCACCGCAGACTTTAGGGAATCATGTTTCCTGCATGAAAGAGGTGAACAATCGCTGTGTAACTGAGTCTCTGGCTCTCCTGGCAGATGCCATTCAGTTCACCTAGATTTCAGTAGCTGCTTCTTTTTAATGGCACACAGTCGGTCTTCCTTCCTGACATTCATATAGTTTCCTGTGGTCCAAAAAGAACCAGTGCCGATCTTCTTTAGTCATCTTAGAGAAGGAAGCCACGTAATTCTCAAAACACTCACATGGACATTGTGCTGCTGTGAATATGTTGAGCGACTGATGAACAGGTTGGCATTTGTTTACACTGGAACAGGAGGAATCAGGGAATACGTACACCAGGCCATCTGCGCTCCTGTAACATGAGAGTCTCTTCGCTGGAGGCCTCTTTTCTTTTCGGATTCTAAGACTGAACAAATCAATTGTGTCTTCTCTCAGGTGTGGTTATTGGTCGTAGGGGTATTGTGGTCATTGTGGACATTTTCTAAAGTATACCTCATTTTCTGAAGTATTAAAATGAACAACACACAGATTCAATCCAAAGCAGGACCAGACCTTTTGCTATTTAGGATAGATGCATATACTGTACATGCATGCTATACCTATCATGCCAGCATAACCCAAACACACAACAACCTAAAACAAATGCATCAAACCCCCAAATTACCCAACACAATATGAAACAAATGCATCGCAGCCCAGCATAAACCCAAAACACATCAGAACCCAACACAACCAAAATCAAGTGCTTCAAATGTCGACGTAACCCAACACACACACTCACACACACACACACACACATAATAACCTAACGCAACCCAAACGAATACATCATACGCCAACATTGCCCAATACACCCATCAAACCCTATATAACCTCAAACAAATGCATCATACTCAACATGACTCAACACACACATCATAACTTAACACAACCCAAAACAAATGCATCACAACTCAACATAACCTAAAACACACCTCATAAACCATCACAGCCAAAAACAAATGCATCATACGCCAGCATTGCCCAACACACCCTTCAAACCAATCAAAACCTCATAAAAAGGCATCATACCCAACACAACCCAAAACAAATACATCAAACCCCAACATTACCCGTGCGTTGGGTAATGTTGGGGTTTGATGCCTTTGTTTGAGGTTTTGTTTGGGTTAGACAAAACCTCAAACAAATACATCATACCCAACATAACCCAACACACATATTTAACCTGTAAAGAAACACGTAACCCAATATAACCCAACACTCACTTCGCACCTCAGCACAACCTAAAACAACACATTCATCATCACCCTTCCAGTTCCAACACAAACCAAAACACACATAACGACCCAACCTGTGGTTAAACCCAAGCCAAGAATTCAATACATTTTTTAGGATATATTCGCAAAGCTAAACAGTAGTGGCTGCAGTCTGTAGGGATAAACATCACTCGTAACACATTTGCACAGATTGTGTCCAGTTGTGAGCTACTTAGAAGCTCCAAACAGCTGTTCCATCTTTGGCACGGATGGTTTTGGCCCGTGTAACACACCGTGTATTAGTGAAAGCTTATGCCACTGGTGTATTTTCTGATGAAAAGATGGAAACTTCTGCATGAGTGGAATGATGAGAGCTGACAGCTGCGTCTGGTCATTTTTCCCGTTCTGTGATGACGCAGCCCACCGAAACAGGCGAATCACTCCGATGACTCATGGTCATTTTAAACTGTTTAGAAGCAGGTTCTGTAGGAATAAAGGGTCAAAATTGGAGCGATTTTACTGTGTGCAAGTGATAGATTGAAGCCAGCTGCTATGAAACCGCTGTAGGTATAAAAAAGCAATGTGCCCACATTGACCACTTTTCATTTTACTCTTCAGCATTATAATAATAATGTTCATAATGACAGCTTAAGTCTGTTCATCCAAATCAAAAATGGATTTGAAATTAATTTAATTCAATTTGTATTTATATAGCCCTTTTCACAATTTTCATTGTTGCAAAGCAGCTTTACATACATACATCATAATATGTTTTTTAAATAAAAATAATACTGCATATACAGTAGAATATTAGAATTACCGTGCATGTGTGTTGTTAAACGCAAGTTGATTATATTTATGGATTAATTCAGCAGTCTCCCAGTGAGTAACGGTGACAACGGTGGAAAGGAACCAAAACTCCACTATAGATGTATATGCTGGTTAGTGAAAGGAGAAAAGAGCTAGTGAGGATAGAAAAAATAGATATTTAGGTGGGTCCATTATTCTGGGTCTGGATGACTTGTTGTGGTGAAATTTGCATTGTTTGTAAGGTTAATATGTTAGAGGGGTCATATGACACGGCTACAACGAATACTATCGTTCGTTTTAGATGTAATGCATTGCGTATACACGATTTAAGGTTCAAAAACACAGTATTTTCCACATACCGTGCATGTTTGTAACTCTCTGAAACGCGCAGATTTTTTACGTATCTCATTGCTCTGAAAAGCGAGGTGTGCTATGATTGGACAGTTAACCAGTGCGTAGTGATTGGTCGACGCAAGCGTGTGACGGAAATGTAACGCCTCTTACCATATTTGGAACATCAGGTTCCAAAGCAATTGTACTGACAGGTACGCCCACCTTACTTGAGTATACATGTGGGCGGTCTTAGTCAACTCATACTACGAACTGACGTAGATTTGTGGGGGTGTGGTTACACGAGGCGTTTCAGGCAGGTCTGGGTGAGCATTCGCTTTAGATAGAATGCATCTTTTGTTCAGGCTCTTTAATTTTTGCAATTAACGTGTCTAATACATGCATGGGCAACTTATAACACACCAAAGACACAAACTGTATAAACACGTATTCACGCCACATGACCCCTTTAAATCTGGTGGTGACTAAATAAACCCTCATACTGTAAAAAATGAGAAGCTTCGGTCAAACCAAACTCAACTATTTGATCTGAATAACATTCCCTTTATGCCAGAAAAGAAGGCAGCGCAACATTCTTTGACTTCTGAAGTAAAATCCTGTTTTCCTATTATTTCTCTGATCTTTGTCCTTCCTTAAAGGGGTGTGTCAGGGTGACTGCTCACATTCCCCACATTCAATTTTAATGATTTGTCTTGCATTAGTCCCTCAGTCCATTAATGACTCAGGGCTGAAGTGGAATCTGTGCGCTATTAGTTTTATAGCGGTAACAATAACAGAAGTAACTGTATTTTGGCAACTGTGCTTACATTTGAGTTGGGACCATAAATCATCGTGGATGGGTTTAGATCCCGAGTAGCAGGGCCTAATATGTACATGATTGACAGTGCCTATTATCTCATGCTCACAATGAAACATCTCATTCATGTCAATGAGGAGAATGTGACCCATTGGAGGTCTTCTGTTTTCCCACCACCGCCTATGTGCTGATCTGAATGGACTCATCGTGGAGGGATTATGGGGCACTGGGTGCAAAGATGATTATGAAATGATGATAAAACTCTCAATACTTCAATGGTTGATCTGTCCCATGTAGGAATGTGAGTTTAACGTTTGACAAACCCAACAGTGTCTATCAGGCATGTGTTGTTGAATTCATTGTTACTAACTAGGACTGAAGTCATTCTAGTGCTTTCCAAACTTTACCGTTCACCTCGTACGTTTTTGTGGGAATACGATAATGTTTCACAGTGATATATAGACAAATGGCCTAAACTGTAGAATTGACCAGAACAATGACAGAACATTTTTGGAGTGACCCCTGCTCATGATATGAACAAAAAAGACTATTTTTAGCATAAATGCATACACATTTCAGCTGCCTTAAATGTTTAGGTTAAATCAATTAGCTTTATGAGTCAATTGAACTTGTTTACAGTATATTGGACTGACTTAAAAAATCGAGTTGTAAAAAAGTTGAATAATTGAAGTTGACTGGACTCACAAAGCTAATTTGATTGAACTTAAAACGTAATGAAGCTGTTTAACTTCAGTTTTGAAGTAGTTTTTTTTTACAGTGTATAAAGACGCTATTTAGTCCATATGAAATTCCATATTTAGCTTTTTGAGGATGTCCTTAAATCTTTTGGCTTCTGAGGACATTTGTCAGTCATTTTGTCTGCAAAACTACAGCTCAGTCAGAAACACCCGCGCACACAATCACACATTCAGGGCCTGGAAAAAATGTGACCCTGATCTTTTTTTATTTAATTTGTCTCACAATAAGTTCCCTGTGTTGCATGTACGTCTGGCAGACTGGAGCCTTTCAGTTTTTCATTTACCAAAGTGCTCTGAACAGTTAATTTGTGCGGACTGCCAAACAAGAAAGCGTTCTGGAAATGTTTCATCGGAATAACAGCTGCTCAGTGCCGCCTGTTGTGAACTGCTGTGTGTGAAGTTCAGTTTGTCTCACTGTCTTGCTTTTTGGAATCTGTCTAGTAAATTGAAATCGGCCAATCGAAACAGCTTACAGTGGATGTTAGTGGTAGGCAAAGAAGGAATCTCTTCTCTCGGGAAAGGCGCGCCTGGAATGAACTGTGGAAAATGGGATTGGCTGTAAAAATTCCCTCATGTTCTTCAGAAGCACGACAAATGCAGTTTTGGAAAGGCGCTTTTACTGCAACAAAAAAGATTTGGTTGAAGTTGTGGCCATGTGCTAAGGCCAACAGGATTTGGAATAGAAACAACACGTTTCTTTGGAGCTTTTTAGCCACGCCAGATGAGATGAATGCTTTAAAGCGATAGTTCACCCAAAAATCTAAATTCTGTTATCATTTATTCACCCTCTTTTTCCATGACTTTCTTCCTTCCGCAGAACACAAAAGAAGGTATTTTAAAGAATGTTGGTAACTGCCCCCCATTCACTTGCATTGGTTTTGTGTCCATACAATAGAAGTGAACGGGTGCGGGCGCTGTTCGGTTATCACGCTTCTTCAAATGATCTTCTTTTGTGTTCTGTGGAAGAAAGTAAGTCGTTTACAATGACAAGAGGTGTTTTTGGCTGAGCTTTCACTTTAAATATGATACAGTAAAACACAATCTTTTATCTGTTCTTCTCACATTGAGTTACTTCGATTGCAAGAGCGAGACTAAGAAGAGAATATTTATATTTACAGCATTTTGAGTTTGCCCGCCCCGTCTGTGAGGGCGCGTAAATTGAAAGGTTTGCTTTTCGTTTAGCCCGTCAAATATTTGTTTTGCTGTCGGTGCGAATAGACCGTCCGTATGAAGATTCACTCGGTGTTTGGTGTGAGTGAAGGGCCTTCACATGTTCTATTTCTAGTAATGTAGGTGGGAGTTGTGACTGGAAATGTGGTGTGTGTGTGTACTGGTCAGTTCTGTTGTGTTGACAGCTGTGTGTATGTAAATAATTGATTGGTTTGGTGCAGCTGGCAAATGCAGGAAGACACTCAGCGATGACAAAATCTGTCAAATCCTCTTCATCAAACAGTGATATTTACAATAGCCTGGTCATTTACACAGACATAATGCCAAAGACTTTTCTCTTTTTGGTCTTTCCATCAGTCTGTGGCCGTGTTTTTAAAAACCTACAGTATGTTCTGCTGTCTACCGCCTACAGGAATGTTGTTACTTTTATAATGTTATACTTGATACTTTCTTCCGGTATGTCACGAGACGCGCTGGTGAGAGCTCCGGGCAAACAGTTTTTTGTACTTTCTGTAAAGTCAAGCATTTCAATGTACAAACCATCACAGACATGAGTACAGATGACATTTATAAGCACAAAATGTATAGCTCACTAAGATTTCCAAGATTTACTCACATTAATTTCCATAAATTAGGAATTATTTTAATATGCTTGATTTTGTTCTTTAAAATAATGAATACTGATACCTTTCTCAAACTATTTTAAATATACAGTAATAAAAAATGTAAATATTATAACTAGGGCTCTCAAAAGATTAATCGCGATTAATGGCATCCAGAATAAAAGTTTGTGTTTACGTAATATATATCTGTGTGCTGTGCATATTCATTTTGAATTTATTAACGCATACACATCCATGCATATGTTTAAGAAAAATCTAAAAATTATTAAACATTTATATATAATTTAAATTGTTGGTAAATATAAATAAATACATCTAAATATTTGCTTAATATGTATACATGTGTATGTGTTTGTATTTATAAAAACATAATTCATATGCACAGTACATAGACATATATTATGTAAACACAAACTTTTATTCTGGACGCGATTAATCGTGATTAATCTTTTGACAGCCCTAATTATAACTATAGTCAAAAGTTTAATATAGAATTGTATTTGTTATTTTTTAGTAAATTAATACAAATTTTATGTAAATGAATGTTTTGCAGATTGTTGATTGGTGCTCCCAGGGCCAAGGCTTTATCCAATCAGAATGCAAACATCACCGGTGGGCTGTATAGCTGTGACATCACAACACACCCCAATGATTGTAGACGGGTGGAGTTTGACAATGATGGTGAGTTTATGTTTCACATTTCGAAAGAACAAACAGAAAATGTGATTAGATCTTTTAAAATCAATACTTTTAGTAAAAGTATACTAAATATTCAATTCAAACAAGGAAACATTGGAAAGCTTTTACAATTTTTTTTTTTATTTTATTACCATGAACCTTATATACATACCTGTTCTTTTCATAATTTGATTTCTATGTACCATTGAAACGGATATAGTTACATTGTATTATTTGCATTTAATATCGCGGTTTGTCTTTTCTCACAGTGGAGGATGGTGCGGAGAATAAGGAGAACCAGTGGATGGGTGTAACAGTTCAGAGTCAGGGACCTGGAGGCAAGATTGTGGTACGTCAGGAACATCGATTAATGTTAATGGCCCATTTATTGACTGTTTACTGTGTTATCACCCCTAAACTTTACATTTCTTTTATCCTGTGTAAATCTTAATGTATACTGATGTTGCTTGTATACTCAGTTCATCTGTTACTCTATTACATGAAGTCATTCCTTTTTCTCCCAGACATGTGCTCATCGTTACCAGCGCTTGTTGTTCGCAAACACAGCCCAGGAGGCACGTGACATCACTGGACGCTGTTACATGCTCAGTCAGGACCTGACCATCGACAGCCAATCAGATGAGGATGGAGGAAACTGGAAATTCTGTGATGGACGCACCAGGGGGCATGAACGGTTCGGGTCCTGTCAGCAGGGCGTGGCTGCCACCTTCACCAAAGATTACCATTATGTTGTCTTTGGAGCACCGGGGGCCTACAACTGGAAAGGTAGAATGGAATAGGATGATGTATCCAAAATTATTTGACATGTTTTGTATGTTTGTATTTGATATGTTTCAGCGTTTGGTATAAACATACGTACACAAATACACACATTGTGGGTGTGCGGGCCAGGCACAAAATATTGAATACGATCGAAGCATATAGGGTGTTCAGTTATCTACATAAATGTGACATGAATGTAAAATGTCTGATTGACAAGTAAAACAACCAATGTCATTACTAAATATAAATTTACTTATATTGTGATATATAAGTAATTATCTTGTCATATATTTTTTCGGAATTTGAAAACTGCAGTTCCTCATGTATTATTCTATATATTTTAATATATTTACGCAAATATTGTTCTGTATAAATGTCTTTTTTTTGGAAGAATGCTTATAACCAGACAGATCTCGCCACCCATTGATTAAGTCAGCATATCTTTAAAGTCGTTTATTGGCAAAAACATAAAATATGGAAAGAATCAATATTTAGTGTTTAGCCTTGTTTTTCATAACCTCTGTAATTCGCTCTGGCACAATGGAAATAAGATTCTGGACAAAATCCTGACTGATGGCGGACCTTTCTTGCCTTATTAGCGCTCTGAGAACATCAACATTTTTGGGCTTCTGCTTGTCCACTCACTTTTTGAGGATTGACCACAGGTTCTCTATATGGGATTGACATCTGGGGAGATGCTTTTTAATTTGCAATTATTTAAAATGCATCGGATCACTTTGCATCATCATCTTTAAACAATGTGAATGAACACCACAGCAGCTTAAGCACAAACTGTGCAAAACACATTATTTATGTCACGGCCAATACTTTTGGCCACGACTGTACATTTTGTTCTGTTTGTTATTTGTTTTGTTATGCCTTCTCTGGAAATCCAACTCGGCCTTTGTGATGCTAATGCAGTTGAGCTGCAGGAACACTGGAAAACTTCCAAGTAAAGCTGCCAGATTTATGTTCAATACGCATCTGAAAGTCACCGCTTTGACAATATCTGACCTCATAGCATTCTGATTTTTGTTTTAATGAGACGGCCTAAGTACACCGAGACCCCTGTTGGTGAGGAATAGCACTGCAGCATCTCCCACTGTCGTTCCTATACTGGCTCCTTATAGATATTCAATGGACACTCACAAGACCATTACTCAAATACTTCATACATCAATTGTGCCGGTGGGGTTCGGCATTCAGAGCGTCTCTTTCTCATCTGTTTATCTGCAGGTGTAGTGCGTGTTGAGCAGAAGAACAACACTCTGCTGGAAATGGGCTTTTTTGATGATGGTCCCTTTGAGGTCGGGGACGAAAACCGCTTGGATCCAAATCTAGTGCCAGTACCAGCCAACAGTTACTTGGGTGAGTCCACTCTTACATTATTCTGTGAATTACTCTGAGTATGGGTGGGTAGAGGGTCTTGATAAAAACCCGAATTCATCTACATTGTGAAAACCAAAATTGGAAAAAAGCGGAATATTTATTATTAATATGAATAAGTAACTTACTACGTAATGTCTTAAAGATAATGTGTATTTAGGTGCCGCGTTTGTTCTTGTTTAAATATAATCGCATATTTGAGCTATTATATAACATATTTTAAAAACAAAGCCCATGGTGGACCTGATAGAACCGTAAAAACACTGCGTGTTTGCATTTCTGTACTTTCATCAGGTGTAGTATTTTTGGCACTTGTTTGTCAGCATATTTCCGTTCATGAACAATTTGTTCATTTTAAAGCACTCAGTCTGATGTCTCTATGCACACAGGATTCTCTCTGGATTCCGGTCACAACATCACAAAGAAAGGAAATCTCACCGTCGTGTCAGGAGCGCCCAGAGCCAATCACAATGGAGCCGTGGTGTTTCTGCGGAAGGAAGGTGAAATGTCCACCATGCTCACACCTGAGCACATTCTGGAAGGACCAGGCCTTGCATCATCATTTGGATATGATGTCGCCGTGGTGGACCTTAATGGAGACGGGTGGGTCAGCTATTGATGCCTTATATGGAAAATGAGTGATGTTTATTATGCGTGGGTACGTTTCCTCCATTGGGAGCGGGCAGCTGAATTGTGTGGATGGTCTTTACAGATGGCAGGATGTTGTGGTCGGTGCTCCGCAGTTCTTCCAGAAAGATGAGGAAGTGGGCGGGGCTGTGTATGTTTACATCAATAAGGCTGGCAGGTGGAAGAACGTCACTGCTACACGGCTGAACGGAACCAAAGACTCCATGTTTGGACTGACTGTAGAGAACATCGGAGACATTAATCTGGATTCCTTTGAAGGTTGATTGCGAGAAAACGTTTTTGATTATTCGGCGCCTTGGAAAGGTCCTATCTGCATTCTGAGCAATTTTGAGATATTGAGCTTTAACGTTTTTGCACTCCGTTTGACTTGGTAGATGAAACCTATTCGGTTTTGTTTTTTTTAATAGTCCCAAAATGTACACGGCGTAAAGACAAATAACATCACAAAATGTAAATACGTTGTCACAGAATAAAACATGTGAATAACTCAATTTTGACCAAAAAAGTCAGATAGAAACGTATAAGTCCAAGGCGACGTATTGTGTAGTTTAAAATCTCAATTTATCTTAGTTTAAAGTGATAGTTCACCTATAGAAATTCTGACGTCATTAACTCATCCTCATATCATTTCTAACCTGTGTGACGTTCCTTCTTCCGCTGAACACAAAAGAAGATATTTTGAAGAATGTTGTTAACTGGCACCCATTCACTTGCGTTGGTTTTGTGTCTGTACATCAGAAGTGAATAGGGACCGATGCTGTTCGGTTACCAACTTTCTTCGAAATATCTCCTTTGTGTTTTGCGGAAGAAAAAGTCATACAGGCTTGAAATGACAAGAGGTTAAATAAATGATGACAGAATTTTCATTTTTGGGTGAAATATCACCTTAAATCTCCTATGATGTTATATTTATCAATATGATTTTTGTTTTTTTCTTCTGTCCGTCAGATATTGCGGTAGGTGCTCCATATGCAGACTCAGGGTTTGGTAGTGTGTACATCTACCACGGATCTGCTGACGGCATCAATACTAAACCAGCTCAGGTTGGACGCTCTCTCTCTCTCTCTCTCTCTATCTGTCGGTTCTGTTAAATGGAAATTATCAGTGAGAAATCACTTGGGTTGAGCTGAAAGCTGTAAAGGGCTTTATCAAATCTATTTTCGAACAAACCAAAATCGTACTGTCTAAAAGGTTTTCCATATGCAAGATTAAACATTGGCAGAAAAATACTTCTAAAACCTTTGATCAATTCCATTTGGTTCATAGCATTACACACAGCCATTGAATAGAAATGTAAATTCTACTGTCTTTGTTTTTGACATTCTTATTAAATAACTTTCTCCCATTGTCTATGTTTGTGGTCAAATAAATGAACAGTGTTCATAAATAGTCACAGATATGATACAGTTGTACTTAGATACTTACACTTTACAGATACTGGAGGGCAGACAGCACAACATTAAGATGTTTGGCTATTCTCTGGCCGGAAATATGGACCTTGATCAAAACTCTTATCCTGATCTTGCTGTGGGCTCTCTCTCTGATGCCGTTTTCATATACAGGTACTGAACGTTCATTTCTCGTGTCTAGGTCATTTTATCCGATGTGTAGTAACATCTTTGTCGTCTGCAGGTCCAAACCGGTCATTAGCATCAAGACCGACGTCAAGGTCACACCGAAGGAAATCGACTTGATGCAGAAAACATGCGGCAACAGTATTTGGTATTTGGAGCTTAGACATTTTAATGAATCATGTGCTGCACACTTTGAACATCATGAACATTCATTTTCATTGTGTTGTATTTTTACACAGCTTGACTGTGGAAGCTTGTTTCTCATACAAAGCAAACCTCGCCACCTATAACCCGAAACTCAGTAAGTCTGTTTACACTCATGTGTGAGAAAAGTAATTCTGCTGATGCGTTTTTAAACCTAGTGATGGACAGGATGTCCTGTATCGCTCCAATAACAGCTAACCGACGCTTTTGTGTAGGAAAGAAAGTCTAAAATCATCAAATGTTAATGTTAGTTGTTTCAGCTATTGTCATGCTTGGTTATCTTATTTTAAATCACTTTAAGCCATCTTGAGGTCCCCCTGGAAGTTTGTCCCGACCTCCTGGTTAACTAACACTGTTTTAATGATTTCTGTGAACAAAATGATCTAAAGCTCACAAATTCGACGTATTTATTTGTCTTCCAGCCATTGCCTACACGTTCGAGGCAGAGTGGTACCGCAGAAAGCTGGGACTCACATCTAGAGTTGTGTTTCTGGAGAAGAGCGACGTGGATCAGGACTTCCAGTCCTCTGGCACTTTGGAGCTACGGGGACAGAACAAAAAAGCTTGTTCCAAGACCAAACTCAGACTACAAGTAAATAAAGCTTGTTTGCATCTTTAAAGGAGTAGTTCGCTGTAAAATAAAAATTTCATGATTATTCACTCACCCACATGTCATTGAAGACGTCTGTCCGTTCTGTCGAAATCAAATTGAGGCTTATGAGGAAAGCTTTCCAGGGTTCTTATCTATATTATGGACTTAAATGGGGGCTGTTGGTTAGGGTCCTAATTTCAGTTTCATTGCAGCTTCGACAAGGCTCTACATGACACCAGCCAATGAATAATGGTGTTTTCTATATCAGTGCTTCTCAA
This sequence comes from Triplophysa siluroides, assembly GCA_006030095.1. Taxonomy (NCBI): domain Eukaryota; kingdom Metazoa; phylum Chordata; class Actinopteri; order Cypriniformes; family Nemacheilidae; genus Triplophysa; species Triplophysa siluroides. The sequence goes on along the minus strand of VCII01000094.1, from coordinate 2,330,922 downwards.
CATTTTTCGTTGTAATAGTCGCGTTAAGCGCGAGTGATTTACATGTTAAGTCAATGCAAAGACGCGATAGATCTACTTGAGATGGCGCGAATGACGAGAATTGCACGAATGACGCGAATCGAGCGACTTTGAAGTTGAAAAATATGAACTTTGGCGAAAATTTGCGCCGCTTTAACCAATCAGGAGCTTGCTCTAGTAGTGAGGTGAATAGACGACGTAGCGAGCGGAGGCAGAAATCCGAAACAGGAGGAAAAAATGGAGGACAAAATAATCGTCGCTGTCGTTACTTTTATATATATATTAGGGCTGTCAAAAGATTAATCGCGATTAATCGCATCCAGAATAAAAGTTTGTGTTTACCTAATATATATCTGTGTGCCGTGCATAATAATTTTGTAATTAACACATACACATCCATGCATATATTTAAGAAAAATCAAAACATTATTAAACATTTATATATAATTTCAATTTTTGGTAAATATAAATAAATACATGTAAATATTTCCTAAATATGTACACAAGTGTATGTGTTTGTATTTATAAAAACATAATTCATATGCACAGAACATAGACATATATTATTTAAACACAAACTTTTATTCTGGATGCGATTAATCGCGATTAATCTTTTGACAGCCCTAATATATATATATTAAAAAAAGGTTTTCAGCTTTCCATAACACATAAAGTGCTGCTACCCTCTCAACAAAATCCATGTCATAAGTCATTTTGTAACGAGACCACCGCCCATTATGCGAATTCGCGTGAATCTCACGCGCGAATTTCATGCACGAATGACACGAATTTACTGCGTGAATGAAGCGAGTAAACTCAAAATGTTCAAGCGTCCAACTAGGCGCGAATAGCGCGCTTCATTCGCGCAAGTCGCGTTTGGTCTGAACACACTATAAGGCCCCTTTTGTGAGTGCATTGCTTTGCGCTCCCACCAAATAATAATCTCAACTTTAGAATTTTAATTAAACCAATAATGTCCTCAGTGATACAATGCTGGAACGTCAATTCTTTTGGTTGGTGGTCCTATTTTTGTGATGTTCGGTTGCATAAAATCTATTATAAATTTCTATGTTTCATAAAGTGCCACAAAATCTGTGCCCCCCCTGGATCCCTCTTGCGGCCCCAGTTTGAGAACCACTGGTCTGTGGCTTGCTCTGCCTCGGAGTGCTTCCATGTAGCTTCACGTACTCTCTAATCATGTTGGAAAGGTCACGTAAGCGGAAAGTTCCGACCCAGCATGTACGAGTGCGGAGAAAGAAGACCGTTCAACAGTTCTTGGAGGTTGAATGACACAAAATGTCTTGTGCAAGATTATGGTTAAAAATGGTCAGTTCGTGTGCATGTCAGGGATGTTTAAATCTTTTGCAATCTACGTCACACGTGACCTTTCCAACGTGATTGCGTAATACGGAAGTCGGGGACGTGCATCGCGGAGGCAGTGCAAGCCATGGACTTATGTGTAAAAAGTATATTTTTTTGTTTTCTTGGAAAATGACTGATCGTTTCGCTCAACAACACCCTTATTCATCGCCTGGTGTGGTGTAGAGCCTTTTGAAGCTGCGATGAAAGGGAAATTTGGACTTTAACCAACATCCCCCCGTTGAAGTCCATTATATGGATAAGAACCCTGGAAAGCTTTCCACGTGAGCCTCAATTTTGTTTTCGACAGAAGAAATAAACATTTCATGATGAATTATCATGATATTTTTATTTTATAGCAAACTACTCCTTTAACTGTGGTTTTCCTTTATGTTATGTTTATGAGCAAGGTATATTTTGACTGATGAGTGGGATCTGTATGTGATGGTTTTCAGGAGGGCATCATAGATAAGCTGAGAGCAGTTCCTATCGAGGTCTTTGTGGCCATTCAAAGTGCCAAGAGAGGGAAAAGACAGAGCTCCCTGCCACAACTAGTGCCAATACTGGACTCCACCGTGTCCAACAAGACCATAACTGAGGTGCGTACAGTTTTGAATTCTATTGATAAAATGCATAGCGTTTAATGACGATGTATGTTAAGGAAACATTGGGCTGGTTCATTACACGAATACATTTCAAGGAAAGATTTGATTTGTGGTCCAGGTGAACTTCTTGAAGGAGGGCTGCGGCAACGATAACATCTGTCAGAGTAACGTACACCTGCAGTACAGATTCTGCTACAGAGAGACCAACCAGGATGTGTTTCCTCCACTGCCGCTGTGTGTAGCCGTAAATCCACACCAAACAAACCCTGTGTGGTGCATCGACTGTTTTTCGTGTTGTTTAAATGTGTGATAATGAGAAATGTTTGATTGGTCACTCAGAGAGAACGGCGTTCCGGTGATCTCTTTAAGCGATCAGAAGGACATCGCTCTGGAGGTCACAGTGAAGAACAGGAATGGAGATGACGCTCATGAAGCCAAACTGCTGGCGCACTTTGACGAATCTCTGTCGTACTCTGGATTCCGATCTCTGCGAACTACAGTGAGTGAATTACACAAACCTTCTGTTTGGACATAAAGAAACATGCCTTCTGATGAAATGACAGGTGGGTTTCCTCCTTCTGGAGACTGTGATGTGATGCAAGGCCTGTTTTTCTGTAGGATAAGCATGTGATCTGTGTGGCCAATCAGAACGGGTCTCTGGCAGACTGTGAGCTGGCAAACCCATTCAAACGAGATTCAGAGGTCAGTCAAGGATCCGAACATGCCGTCAACATTTGTTTTGTCTATGTTTCTCTTCATGTGTAAATGTTTTTGTAGGTAACGTTCTACATCATACTGAGCACCGGCAAGATATCCCTCGACACCAAAGAGGTTGAGATCGACCTTCAGCTGGAAACGTAAGTCATGATATAAATCGCTTACACTGATGTTTTCGTGTAACTGCTTCAGTAGCATGAAGCCTGTTTACACTCTTAAAAGTAAAGGTGCTTTACGATGCCACAGATGAACCTTTTTTGTCTAAATGGTTCCATAAAGAACTTTTAACGTCCGTATTTTAAAGAGGTAAGAAAGAGATGGTTCTTTAGAGAACCAAAAACGGTTCTTCTTTGGCGTCTGCTGTGAAGAATCTTTTAAGCACCTTTAGTTTTAAGAGTGTTAGTAACTGAATGCTGAATATGTATCGATATGACTGTTCTCATGCAGGACGAGTTCACAGGAGGGGATGAGGAAAGTGAAGGCAAAAGCCCGGGTTGTGATTGAACTTCTGCTGTCTGTGCAAGGGTAGGCACTTTTTTTCTATCTAATCTTCTGGAAAATGCTTTGTGTGACCTCAGAGGAAAATCGTAATGGCTCAGGAGAAAGCAACAGTCTTCTAATGGATCTAAGGAGAATTGATTATTCTTTAATCTTATACTGAGATTGCGTTTCATCTGTTACTCTAAAGAGACTATTAAGAGATTATTAAACAGTCCCTGCAGGATTTTGCGATCGCAGAATTTAACGCATAATCAAACTAACTCGGCATAATTTGCAGCAATTTGCAAATATTTAGAGATTGTCGCAGATTTTCTGTATAATTTGGCCGAAGAAGAATGCCATGTGGCGGCATCACAGCGCGCATTCCGTCAAAACCTGCTCCAAAAGTCAAGCAGACATGCTATAAAGGGTCTGTAACACTTTAAATATGCTAACAACATCCATTGCCATCTGGGCAATTCCAGTGTTATGGACGTGACATTTTCCGTTATGGATGTGACATAAAAATGCTCAGAGAATGAATTTGTTCCATCTGTTTATATTTTACTAAACCCTTGTTAGAGTCTAAACATCAAAGAATGTCAGTATATGAACAAATTTTCTATTTTAAAAAAAGGAAATAAACATGCGTTATGGATGTGACAAAAAAAAGGACGCGGTTTTGGGAGACGAAAAACTTGTAGGATTTCTGTTAAATAAAATGTACAAACCTGAAGCAATAATACCCAAACAATGGAGAAGGGATGCCTCTTTATAGAACATAACATAGTTATATTTTACATTTATGAGGAATATGAACTGTTATGGATGTGACAATCCTGAAAATGGCACTTACCTGACTATGAAAAATCATGCACTAAAAATAAAACAAATTTGACTTGTTAATCCCCTGGGTTCGATCCCAGGGGATTGCAAATACCTATGTAAAATGTATAGGATGAAGCAATGTAAGTCGCTTTTGATAAAAGCGTCTGCCAAATGCATAAATGTAAATGTAAATGACTTGACATTTTCATGGAATTGCCCATCTATAAAAAAAAACGAAACGTGTTTGGTTGCTTGACCTGTCAGTCAAAATGGCCTTTTTGGCGGGCCTTAAACGGCAAGGTTTCATGACCTTCAGTATGAATCTGCTCCATGCCTTTTAATCAGAGGAAATGCATAGATAATGTTTTCACAGGTGGTAGTTTTAACCAATTCAATTGTTTTTTTTTACTTTTTCGGTTAAACAATTTTTTATCGCAAAATTTGAATAAAGCCGCTGCAAAATTAAGGATTTTTGGCCTCAGAAATGACAAAAAATCTCTGCAAAATCCTCTGTTTAAACTGATTAAAGTCCTTTTGATAAAAGTTTTTAAACACATTTTTGATGGGGAAAGAGTGGATCAATAAAAATGCTAAAATTAAAAACATATTACTAGTGTAACATGCATATCAGTAAGAATGTTGTTTGTCTTCTTGTCGCTGTGCAGGTTGGCCAGGCCATCTCAGGTCAATTTCGGAGGTCAAATCAGAGGCGAGAGTGCCATGAGGTCAGAGGAGGACATTGGCAGCGCGATTGAATATGAATTCAGAGTAAATGCTGAAATATACCTGAGAAGTATCTACGATATAAACCTTAGCTTTAAACTTAAAGCCTGAATGAGATTATTTTGGGTTTTGCAGGTGATCAACTTGGGGAAGCCGCTGAAGTCCTTTGGAACGGCGTCTCTGAACATCCAGTGGCCCAGAGACAGCTCTTTGGGAAAATGGCTGCTGTATCTGACGAAGATCAACACCAGAGGCCTGCAGTTAGTCACCTGTTCACCTGAGAAAGAGATCAACCCTCTCGGACTCAGCGAGGTAACCCGTGATTCCAGAGCTGTTTTTGCTCAATCAAATGCAACGTTAACAAAATGAGGTCGCAAATGTCTGCCGTACTTTCAGGAGTCCACGTCAACCAGAAGAAAGCGAGAGCTTGAGGAGAGGAAAGCGTCTGAAGGGAGTAAAATATCTCTTTTTGCTGACAAACGCAAGCATAAGACGCTGGTAATGAGATTTAGTCGTTTGCATTTGTAGTGAATTCGGATTCTTATAAACAACAGGACCAAAACCAATTCTGTTGTGAACTTGTCTTTATTATATAGTCATGCACTGGAGATGCCAAATGCGTGGAGATCAAATGCCCCCTACAGGGCTTGGACAGCAGCGCGGCCATCATTTTGAAATCACGCCTGTGGAATTCAACTTTTCTTGAAGTGAGGATAAAGGAGAACCATTTTGTGTACTTGAAGTGATTTGGTCCAAGTGTGCTAAAAACGTTCTCTGTGAAACAGGATTATTCAAACTACAATTACATTGAAATCCTGGTGAAAGCTTCCATAAGTCTGGATGTTTCTGCCACCAACATCGTGATGAAGAATCCTGCGACACAGGTAGGGCCGTCGCCTTTCTAACTACAACACAGATTCTATGAACAATGATACTTGCATTCTGTACGTTTTTTCAGAAAAGTGGGTTAAAATGTAATATTTTTGTGCCCTGAATCAGATTGTATGCGAATCATCTCGCTATATACGCAAAACATTTGCTTATTATTATAGCAATATATTGTTTTGCTGAATGCTGACCGTGTCAGAGTATTTTCCCGTGGCTAATGAACTCTTACCGTACTTGCTCAGGTGAAACTGACCGTGTTTCCCGAGACAACGGTGGCTCCGTTCGGTGGAGTTCCTTGGTGGATCATTCTTGTGGCCGTATTAGCTGGAATCTTCATGCTGGCTCTCCTGGTTCTCTTACTCTGGAAGGTAAATTTAAAACAGATTAAACAAGTCCGTTACATTGCTGTGAGCTACCGGGGAGACATTTCTGGTGGAAAATGGATTTTGCGCATTTCTCTTGTCTCCGGTTGTTCTGATTGTTGTAAAGTTGTAATGCTGGAATAATCAGGCGATGTTGGTTAATCTTAACTCTGATTTAATGTACAGTTTGATATTTTTATCCATTATGCTCTCCTTACCTTTGGACACATTGTGAATTGATGTCATTGTATTAGGCGACAAAATACCTAAAAATACTAAAACACTTTCTGGTCTAATGTCAAGTCCGAAGTTAAAAGGACAGTTCACCCAAAAATGATATTTCTGTCATCGTTTACTCACCCTCAGGTTGTTCCAACCCTGTATAATGTAGAAATGTTTTGTTCTGCTGAACACAAAGGAAGATGTTTGGAAGAATGTCAGTGACCAAACAGATATCATAGTATTCGTTTTCCCTACCATTGCAGTGATTGGGGGGCGAGATCTGTTTTGTTTACTGACATTCTTCTAAATATCTTCCTTTGTGTTCAGCAGAACAAAGACATTTTTACAATTTTGGAACAATCTGAGGGTGAGACTATATACTACACTTGTATACTTAATAACCTTGAAAAAACCTTGATACTTGTGGGTGAAAAAACATAGCAAAACAACTAACAGAAGTAGTCCCAAGGATGTTTTAAAAGTAATTTCTAATTGCTTTGAAATGATTGAAGTCTAATGCTGGGACATTTAGACGCTGTAAGAGTTGCCTTGGTGCCTTGGTTAGGCCTTCAAACATGGCGGCTTGAACACTTCCGGTGGCTTCACCTGGTTTAGCGTTCGATGTGTATCAGTGTCTTAAGATCAAACCTTAACGTGACCTGTCTGCAATGACCCCTGACTTTGCCCCTCTGTAGTGCGGTTTCTTCAAGCGGGCCAAGAAGGACGAGTATGACGCCGCATTTCAGAAAGCTGAGATTCACGCTCAGCCTTCAGATAAAGACAAACTGTCCACTGAGGCCTAGTTCTCCTCACCAGGGTAAAACACGACCGCTGCAGCAGAGTTCGTGTCTGCATGACGTGTGGCCTAACTATTCACTAACTCATCTTTTGCTTCGACAAAAGGACGGGAAAGACACGCTCTTTCCAGACCGCGTGGCGCTGACTTTTGTTTTGTATTTTTGTCAATCGCCAGTGGATGGATGTGCTTTTAAATGTGCTGTTCTGTCAAGCATGTCTTGTCCTTCACCGCCTCTTGTTGCGCAAAGCTCATAAACGCAGCGTGATTTTTTTAGCACTTCCTTTGAAAGTGATGCTCGGTTTTTCATGTGTCTTTTTGTTCTTTTCTCGTCAGTGTGGATTTTTCAAACGCTCGAAATATGAAGACAGCGTTCCGAAATATCACGCGGTGAGGATTCGTAAGGAGACGCGTCTCTTGAAAGACGGAAAGGTCATGTTAGATCCCTTGGAGAAGAAGCAGTGGATGACTTCATGGGAAGAGAACGAGAGTTACTCTTGAAACCGTCTCTGCATCCGCTGTGGACCATTTTGCATCAGGCATCTCTGATCGGGAAAGGTTTCGGAGACGGCTGAGACTGTTGAATGGAGACATCACAAAATATCAGATGGACAAGATGACTTTTTACACAGCCATGTGGTTCTGATGACCGAGAAATAACAGAGCGTCAACTCTTGGATTATCTCTGGGCCTGAAACCTCTCCCTTAAAAAAATGTTTGTATATTTTTGAAAGATGCATGGGATACCAAGACTGAATTGTCTTGATCTTGCTTGTAAATATTTTACAATGCAGTTTATTTATTTTGTAGTAAGATGCCCACGGTGCATGGACTGGCCAAAGACTTTTGATGTCTTTCAATAACTGTAAATGGGAATCTCAGGCAGGCGGTGGAAACAAACAGAAAGTCACTACTGGTAAAAATGTACATTGACTCTTTAGTTTAGGCTGAAATGCATCAGCTGTCGCTACTGGAGCTGTTAACTACTACTACTAAGTTCAGAGATTTGTGTCTGCATAAAATGCTTCCAAATATCTGTTGGCTTTGAACTCTGTTGGTTTTGGAGACAAATCTAGTGTTAAATCTTATTTTTTCCCCCTTCACAAGATTTTCACAATTTTCTTTAGCTGGTTCTTTGAACCTACAGTCTTCGTTTTATTGACAAAAGACCAGCACATTTGTTCAAGCTACAGGGCATACAACAAACAAACAAACAAACAAACAAACAGCAGAAGATAGAGTTTGACAAGGTACAAAACATTTTATTGGATGAAGTTCCTCTGACAGCATCATTATTGCCCAAAAAACAAAAATGCAAAAACAAGGAATGATCTTGACCTTTTATACAAAAAGACATCACGTCACATGAAACATTATTCTGTAAATAAAGCATAAATCGTAAATATACAGATCATTTTATATAATGGAAAATGTTTCTTCTAACAGCAAATGATAATGAAAACACTTTAACACATTTGCGAACCTATCAAACGTGGTGTTATGTGTTTAAAATAAACAACTAAACTACACTGGTTTTGACTGCTGCAATGATGTTATTAACACTGACTAAGTGTGTTTAGTCTTGATATAGTGCAAATATTTAACAACTTCTAGATCAAATGCAAGGTCAGTTGGATCTCTATCACACAAACACAGACGTCAGATTGAAATGCCCTTCATAAACTCAAAATACATTTGGCCACTGCAATAACAAAGATATCAGCACTGGTTGAATGGTAATACTTAGTGTAGTATAAGAGCTCTTCTACATAAAAAAGTATTGTTTGGAAAAAATATTTTGTGTTCGCTTGTTTTGTTTTATTCAGATTCTTCGGTTTTTCCGTTTCGTCTGCGAGTCTCAACACTGGACTCGGGGTCAGATCTTGTGGCAGCGCCCACTTTCATGTCCTCTGGACTTGTGCTGGAATCGCTCAGGGTTTGCGTGACCTGTTCTTTTGGCCTTTTCCAGGAGGGCCGAGTAGCGATCCAAAGTACCAGACCACCAAAAGCCACAATCAGCAGACCAAGAACATTAACCAAAATGGCTTCTGGTGGGGAGTCTTTATAACCGGGATTTTTCCTGTGAGAAAAAAAAAAAACTGGTTACTGGCAATAATGACCGTAACAAAAAAAAACACAACGTACTTTTCTAAGCAACACTGTAGCCTATGATAACATTATCTTTCAACAGGTTATCACAGACAAGCTCTCTGGTGCTCCACTTACAGGGCAAATATGAGTTTCTCTGTGATGCCCATGAGAGCTGTGGCGATGACGCTGGTAAAGATGAACAGACCGCTATAGATGTGAACTGGCATTAGAGCAGCACGCACATACACTGGAGTCGCAGGTATCAGGAAGACAGCGATGCCCATAACTATCTGATTCATGAAAGAGTTCAAAAACATCACACATGAGAGAGCTCTGACAATGACAACAGTTACAATGTAATACATCGCAAAGAACACAATGAACACAGTACAGACTTTTGACCCTTTTAAGGCGGAAAGGACAGAACTTACATTCCCATCAAAACATGACTGACCAGAGATCATTTACATATCACTGCTGAAACCTTGTATCTCCATATTTCGTGATTTTTATTTTTTGCCAAAGAATCATACTAGTCGCCCTTTATGTTATGGAGGACGAAAAATGACTTAAGTATAAATAAATTAATGAATAAATAAATACGGCCATAAAGGCGGAAATAAATTGACACAGAAATAAATAGATAAATACAGGCAGAAATGTATAAATAATTAAATCAATAAGTTAAATAATTCATAAAAGTTTAAATAAATCAATCTGTCAAAAATATCAACTTTGTACCATTTTTGTTTTACTACATTTATTTTTGCGTTTTTTCAAAACTTGTATTTCCCCCTTATGAACAGAAACGCATTGTGGTTTCATGGTTTGATCAATACTTTCAACTCATTCATCAATAGAAAGCTTATTAATTCAGCTTTCAGAATATGCAAAAATCTTAATTTAGAAAAATTGACCCATAAATCTGGTTTTGTTGTCCAGAGTTACATTTAATAAATAACTGTATATATTGTTCGCCATCTGCACATCGCTACTCAAATGCAGTAACGTGACGTCATGTGCAAACAACCTATCCTGCATTGAGAAGAACCGCCTTCCTTATTAACATACTGACACAGAAATAAATAAATAAATGTAGAAATAAATAAATAAATGTAGAAATACAAAAATAAATGTAGAAATTCGTAAATAAATGTAGAAACACAGTAATAAATGTAGTAGTACAAAAATGGCAAGTAAATATTTCTGACAGATTTTTTTCACATTTATGTATTCATTTATTTTATTATTTACACATTTCTGAATGTATTTATCCATTTACTTATTCATTCATTGTTTGCATTATTAATTTCTGCGTTTATTTATTCATTTATTTATTTCTGCATTTATTTATTTATTCATTTATACTTAACTAATTTTTTGTCCTCATATATGTTTGTCGCTGGGTTTTGTAAATATTTAGCCAATAAAATGATTAAAGTCCACTTTGACAACACAGTAATCGTTTAAAAACGACAGTGGTTTTCCATTTCCTGAAAAACAGCCAATTTGGACCTACAAGGCTTTAGAAGGACAGTGACGATACACTGTCCATTTTTTTAAAGGTATATTAGCAAAAAGCCTGTTGAATTTAAAGGATCAACCATGAAACATGTTCACTGTTGCCGACAAATGCAACAAAGATAAACAGTGACTACAGACTAAATGCAATTCAGCAAAAAGAATGCTACAAAAGTGTAGGAATTGTGTGGTGGTACATGTACCTGTGAAATCTTACCTGTGCTGAATAAAGTATAACCACACCAAGTCCCACCCAACTGTGCAGGCTGTACATGTTGGGGATATTCTTTGCATTGTGAAAATCAAACACAGCCACCAGAGATATGACAGCTAGAATGAAAGCCAGAACATTGAGCCCGGCGTGAATAAACTTCATCATCTGCTTACTGCACTTCCAGGTCCATGGCAGCCGGTACACCACGATCGCTGCAGAATAAAGTCAGGTTTAGCTAACAACTAACTGCTCATATTACTGCTTAAGCGCGTGACTCGTCCACTTTATAAGAATCGTTGTTTTTTGACAGGTGTGTCTTTCTCTGAATTTACAAAACATAAAATGGATTTCTATTGGATTACTGTCAAACAGCGTGTTTTACAGTACACGTCCATGTTATGAAAAAATTAAACACCAACGTTACAATGCATGCATGCTTTTGTGGCCCAAATGTTACTTCCGGTACACACCCGCAAAGACGAGAGTCCCTGTTGATTATTTCTGATAAGCAAAAGAAATAAGTAAATTAAAATAGCTAACAAGTTAAAAATATGTCCAGCCAGTATTTTTTTGGGTTGCCAGTAGAACTGTTACTTGGCTAAACTTATGGCTGTAATACACTACAAGACTTTTAAAATCGGAACAGATTTTTTTCAACTAGACATCATACACTTGCAGACTTTTTGAACGTTTCAGATAGAAACACACTAACTGATCAAATCTGCAGACTCGCACCGACTTTGTGCAACAAGTCCAGACTGAAAATCTGGGCAAAAGTCTTGAAGTGTATTTTAGCCTTTAAATGCTACAAAGTTACAGGACCCATTCAACAAATTGTTTTGTTTAATCAAATTAACATAGAATAAAATTCAACCATTTGTTGGTTTAATACAATTATTATACAATACATATTGGTATAAATTATTATTAATACAAACCGATTAAAATATAAATAGTTATTATTAGCCGTACCCAACCTGGGGCCGTTTGCATAAACTGCTTACAAGTTAAGTCACCTAATTTGTATTCTTCAAGACTGGTCATAACTTCTTCAAGTCAGGTAAATAAAAATGTAGATTGGTTTTATTGAAATATGACAATAAATTGCAACCTAACCTTACAATAATAAAAACATAGTATTTAACTATGTATAAAATGATTCTGTATTGAAGTGCGCATGCCCAGTAGAGGTAGGCGTGTCCTTTCTAGCCAAAACAACGTCCGCATCTGATGCGATACTTCAAAATGTTGTCAATGTGAGTGCGACTACCGTGTAAAGTTGAGTCAGCTCACTAAGCTTTAAGACTACTAACCTCAAAACGTATCTAAAAACGACCGAATACAAACTTTAGTTTTAGACATCAAGAAGTGTTGCGCAAAGATGGAACAATATCGCAATAGCCACTTGTGAAATCGGGAAGTTTACTTGCAACCCTAATTCTCCGAGAGCAATCTCTCATTTTAACGTTACGTTCTTACGTTAACGTTGTTAAGTGCCGTTTTTGTTTGTTGCATGAGGTGATAAAAGTTATTGTTGCTTTACAAAGTGAAATTGGTGGTTGCAACCAAAGCAAATACAAACACTGAAACTTCTTACCGATTCCCTGAAGAAAAATAAAGCCGATGAGCATTAATAGCGGGTGCCAGTTAAACTCCGCCGCTCCTCCATCCCATCCGAGCCCCTCTCTGAAGTGTAAAACCCATATTAAAACGCACACAATCGACAGAAAACCACCTGCTAAAGCCAGAGAGAAGAAAACGAGAAAACGCTTGTTCTCCATCAACGCAAGCGGCGTAGGACACCAAAGAATCGCGGTCCGAAAGCGCAGCTTGAAGTCACTCCACACGGCCGGACCAGATGGGTCGCTTCTGCACTTTCATACCCAAACAAGAGTCTGTGGTTCTGTCTCAAATCTTAGTTCGCAGCCTGGCAGTCTTGAGTACAGTCTAGAGCCGCGTCTGAATTCGCTTATTTGTTCACTCGTTCCCTATAAAGCGAATGCTAAATAGTCCACTACGAGGGGAAGAAGTGAATGAAAACGAGCGAACGATTTCGGACACTTACGTAACCTGCGTCTGACAGAACTCGCGCGGACATTCGTCATGACGCTTGTAATGCAGCTGTGTGGCTTTATGGATTGCTTAATAAAGTGGTCAAAAAAGTAAATGTTACTTTATTTGTCACAGTTTTTGAATTAGCTCTTAATAAAGAGAACAAAACAACTGTTAGCCACGTTTATTTGATTACATTTAATACAATTATTTAATATATTATATATAAAGCACCACTGCATACATTCATTTAATCTGTTTATTGTCAAAAAGTAGAAAATCACTGTCAACAGGAACATATAAACGTGCATTCGTGGCATTAACATGATATCTGTGGCATTAACGGTCACTGACCAGTATAATGGGAAATAATGAGTGAAAATCAGAATGCATTGTGGGTAAAAAGTAGTGAACGAATGTAGGGAATGAGTTGTTCACTGAGAATTCGGACAACACTACAAAATGGAGGACACCTGTATAGTGCACTATATAGGAGATAGAAGTCAGGCACAGCTCAGGGTTTTAAACACAGACAGACATTCTTTTGTCAGTTTTGTAACTCAACGCAATTCACTTTATGCAACAAGACAATCACTAACATAACCACGACAAGGAGCCTGTGTAGTTACAGGTAAAGGTTTCAAAATAAAAAACATATCAAGTTCATAAATGTGTTTTTACAATGTTCAGTCACTCTGAAATCAAAATGGAAGCATGAAAATATTTCATATATTTAAATGTTTTTTTCTCAAATTGTCCTGCGGTGACCTTTTCCACCAAACAGGAAAGATGTGTGTTGGTAAGTCATTATTTATTCTATAATACCATCTCAAATTTTGTGATAAAAAAATGTGTAATTTTAAGAAAAAGATATAATTGTCACAGAAACAGCTTCCTTTCAAAACACAGAAAAATAAACCATTTAGTACAAATTTTTTTTTTTGGCAGTACAGTCATCTAGAGATCAATAAAATTTGAACTCAAGATTCATCTGAACGTCTTTTCATTTTATAAACATGGCAGCTGAAAGTATTGCCCTTATCTTGGACGGTGTGAATAATAGTGTCTCTATCAAAGTACACCTCGTGACTGTAAGTCTAGAAAAAGAAAGGAGATTAGAATAAAGGAATTCAAATAAATGGTGTCTACAACATTTAATGTGTTACACATACCACATCCCAGGGTTCTTTTAGGGGAACTCTCTTCATTAGAAGCCCATTCTTGTTGTCATGGAGACGAAGATGGGCCTGCCCTTCATTCTCAGTGTCAGTGATTTCTACCACAGCCAACAGATCGATTTCATCTTCATATTTGACCATCCTGAAAGTCTAAAAATAAAGTGTAAAATTTTTTTAATTTTAAAATATTAACTTTATTTTATTTTCATTTGATTGATTTTATTACTATTGCGAGCTGCATCAACTTAACAAGTAAGATAAATTAGTCTTTTGTCCTACTATGGGAGTCAATGGTACCCAATACGGCTTAGTTACAAACTTTCATAAAAAAAAAAAATTATTTGTGTTCAGCACAGCAAATGAAATGTATACAGGTTCCCTTAAATTTAAGTCTTTTCCTCAGGTATAGTGACATTTGACAGTCTCGTTATGTTGTAAGGAAAGAAAATGCTGGGTGAAAATTCTTTGAAAGCACAAACAACACGAGAGATTTTTTTTCACACTAGTGTGTGGTAGACTGACCTCTTGTCCGGGGTCATCATCCAGAAGTTGGAATCTCCTCCTCACTGTGCGTCCAGAAGAGGTCACGGTCACCTCAGGGACCTGTGAGGAAGAAACCATCCAAGTCACCTTCAATGGGCTAGTTGCACAAGATAGCACCGATGAGCTTTTGCGACGCCAGAGTCCGCAGACTAATTTCCGGTCGTATATCACTATCGAGTTGTTTTGGCTTAACAAAGAGGATCTGTCATATCGATTATATATTACTTTCTTATTTTTAATCTAAAAACACCCATATTTTCCGGCCCAAAACCCTCGTTTTGCAATACAGTGTTATGTGACCGGAAATTACTCTGCCGACTCTGGCGTCACAAAAGCAACCAGAGCCATCTTGTGCAACTAGCAAATAGCTAGTACCAGGTAGGCTATTATTTATGTTTAACTAAGAGGTTTTAAAATAACACAATTATGATGTAAACATGAAGCTTAAATGAAAAGTCTCAGAATATTGCAACACAACTGCCAATGAAGCCAGAGAAAACAATCACATTATTGTCACGAGCTGCAGTGATGGAGAAGTCTGCGACTATCTCATATTTCCAGTCACATCCTGGGTCGGCCATGATCTTTAGA
Organism: Triplophysa siluroides; assembly: GCA_006030095.1. Classification (NCBI taxonomy): domain Eukaryota; kingdom Metazoa; phylum Chordata; class Actinopteri; order Cypriniformes; family Nemacheilidae; genus Triplophysa; species Triplophysa siluroides. Next base: position 2,315,734 of record VCII01000094.1, on the reverse strand, counting down.
ACACTGAAAAAAAAGGGTTTTATTTGACCCTTTGAAATTTGTTCAAAGGTTTATGTTAGATTCAAACTAACTATAATAAATAAAACATATACACTTAAGGCTGTGCCATATTGTGAATATTGGCAAGGCTATTAACTCAGGACAAAACGTCGTTTTATGATCGATGCTCACTTTATTGTGCTGGGCCCAGCATGAACAATCCTGCCGGAGTCATCTGGGTGAAAAAAGATCCAGTCGGCCTCCAAAGAGTCAAACCTCATCTCCTGGACGCCGTTTTTTGCCTGGTGTACAGATGACATCACTGGATTAAACTGAGAACGTTGGAAAAGTACTTTCTTTTCTTCTCAGGTACAAAGCGTATTTTCAAGTTTTCCTTTTTCAGTGCCAAATCACAGGGTTCACATATGGACGTTAGTCAGCGAGTTAGATAACACTACTATACCCATAATTCTTTTTAAAATGTGCTGAAATGTTAGGTCTGTCACTTCCTATCCAGGCTTCAGAAAACAAACAGTGTGGGAGTCAAACTGCTGTAAATTTACAAATCTATATTTATGAATTTGTATCAAAAGAGAGTAATCACCAGCGTTCCATCTGTGATAGAGCAGATATGATGTGTTCCTGAGTGTCTCTTATGGTTAGGGGTGTAAATGTAGTGCCAGGGATGACCTCCAATCTGAACCCCGCTCTCCAAGTATGACATCTCAAACAAAACAGGAGGACATTCTGTAGAGAAGCACATGTGACAGTATGCAGTATCTACACACTGTTTGGCAGACGTCATATAGATGTGTCATATAACAGTGTTTTTGTAATTTGAGTATAATATAACAGTATTGAATAACATCAGTATAACATACTTACCATGAATGTGAATGTTGACTGGAACGCCAAAGGGCGCTTCTCCCACGATTCCTCTCACGCCGTTTATGTCACACTGCTGTCCCAGCGACAGTTTCTCAACTCTAAACTAAACAGACAACAGAACATTACTTGTGAAATAATCATACAAACAGTCCTACAAAAAGAATACTCAATTCGACGCATTTACCTTCTCAAGAATGTACTCGAAACTGTCCCCTTTGTATTCATTCATTTTATTTTGCAAAGCTGTCTATTTGAAGTGTTAATGCACAAATTACTTTTTTACTAATCTCCAACATTCCCACAAAATCCAGAGGAAAGACACGAAATATGGCTAGGCGCATGAGGATGTCATTATCAACACATGCCTACGCAAAAGAGAGAAAGACTGGGTGTGAGTTAGATGGAAGGAAACATGATGTGCAGAGATGAGCCGCCATAAATGTCTGACCTGTCGTTCCAGAGCTGTCTGTTTGTTTTGAGTGGATTTGACATAGAAAGTCTCCTGGCAGGAATCCCAACCCAAAGATCTGCGAAGAGATAACTAAAATTAAAACAATCAAAAGACACTTTTTCATAGATAGCAGTATTAAGGGCCATTCACACCAGCAGACAATAACAATAACGTTATGTTTTTTTTTTTTTTTTTTTGTTCCCTGTCACTAAAATGAATGCAGATGACCTGATGCTGATGCTTTTGTTTTCATATATACTATATACTAGACAGTAAAAAACAGTATAGACATAGGGAAAGAAATGATAGAAAGCTGGTAAAAATACAGAATACCTGTTAATACAGCTTACATTGTATTATTTCACATTTTTCATAAGTTGTACATGTAGTGATAATAACTATAAATAAATAATTGTCTGTGGGATTGTTATTGGATGTGATATACTTAGTTCTATTAAATCACCTGAATTTCAAACGAGAGGAGAGGTAGACGTGCTCTAGGGTTTTCCCCGTTTCTGCTGAGAGCCGATATAACCAGTCTTTTGTTAAAGCCAAAAGAAATGGCTTCTGGTCTGATGCTTTGGGCAAAACAGTGTCCTGCAAAAATAAAAGTCATCATTGCAGATATTTCTCAATTAAGGTGTGAGAACTGTTTGTGTGACTGATATTATTGTACATTTAAAAAAAAGTCTGTATTATTACACCTAGGTGTGATGTGTGCCTAATTCTTACCATCCCAATATGTAGTCAAATATCAGATTTATATTACAAGGGAAGTAACGGACTCACCAGAGGACACTGGCACAGCAATGCATCTTCAATCTTTTCTGTTTTGGGGAGCCTATACAGAAGTTCTGGCTGAGGCAAAAGGCTGGGATTTGTAGGAAAAATGCAAACAATGACTGTAAACAAGTTGAAGCATTTTAACATGAAAAACGGCTCTGTTGTACGTTGTTGGTTAAGAAAGTGACCAATCAGAATAAGAGACCAGGTGGTGAAGTGTACCTGCTGTAACAACACCTGTAGTTGTCAAAGTATATCCATCCACTTTCATAGAAAATGAGGGACTTGGAGGTCTTGCGCCAAACCTTTATAAATTCTGTGTCATCCTATAAATGTAACATTTGTATGAATTTACATCGACAACATGAACAAATCAACTGTAAATTGCATTAAACACAGTTTAATACCAACCTGAAGCATAATATTTCTAAGTATCTTGAGATTTGACCCAAGTAATTTGCCAATGTCATTGGAAGAGGTGCCATTTGATCTTGAGTACAGGAGATTGCAGCTGTTCTTACTGGAGCGAATGGCCGCGTGGTGGCGCTGTTCGCGTCGAGCCGGGGGCGCCCACATGGAGGAAGATACAACATCTAAACTACACTAACTGCCATAAACCTGAGCGGAATAATCTTCACAAAAATCATCAAATCGGATTCAGGGTAAAACATATCTTTCCTCTCTTAAATACAGACTTTGCAGCGACTGTAATGTTGTGAAATATCTTATCCAACTAACTCAACACAACACAACAGTAGACCGTTAACTAGTATAATGCAGAATATTCTCCTCTTGTGAATTAAGTACTAATAAATAATCAAACTTTGCACACATTGCTGCATATGCAAGCTGCCTACTGTATGTATAAACATAGCATAATGTACAGTTTAGCGTGCAGTTTTGCTACAATGCTAACTGCTCTTTTCCATAGTTTGTATCAATCATGATGTGAGCTACTCCCGCAACCCTGTCTGTGGCTAGATTGTGTTAAATTCACACACAAAAATTCTGCCTCCTGTTGTAGCTGTTTTGTTTGCAAGTCAGCACACATTTTTCACCTGTTTTTCATAAACGTCCGGGTTAACGTTCGCTGACGCAACTATTGCATGCTGGGATATGTAGTTTTTTTCTTTACATCACGATATAACGGTTTAAAGGTGGCTTTATGGTTTTAGTTCTCTCATACTGCCAGTTACGTTGATGGTGGAGAGATGAGAGCGGTCTTGAAGCTGACTGTCCGTGCGGTGAGATGCGATTGCCTCCAGGCTTTACAGTGGAGGAAGACCACCGGCCCCCTTAGGTGGAAGGATCCTCACTAACCCTGATGACGTCTTTCAGCATAACATGTGGTACATGGTTATCATCGACACATGACATGATTTTGCTTAACATTTACAGGAGTACCAAAAATACAATTGTTTTACCTTGGTTGTACCATGGAGGTAGAGGACGGCAGTGTGCCATAGGGAAAATGTATAGACATTGATGGGGAAAAAAGTTGCAGTTCAAAACATCTCTCAGACGAAGAAGGTCCAGGTGTCAAAGAGTTCACTTTATTTGCTCGAGTCAGTCAAAGTGAGATGTTCCAAGTCATCTAAAAAACCAAGTGTTTTCCAGCCTATATTTATAGTCAAACTTCAGGTAATTTCCTGTTATCTCTTAATTTTATCAACCAAATGTCGTGTGGAAAGAACCAAGGTTTTTCGTGTCTCAACTTCTTGAACTTAGGTCTCAGGCTTCTAGGCCCAGAGACATTACTGGATTTGATATTGCTGCATAGTGCTCAAAGGTGCTCTTAAACATGCTTAAAATGATATAAAGTGCATTTATGTGAACAATTATTGATCAGGTACACGGATTGTAACATTTAATCATCAAATCATCTTTATAATTAATTTGTATGTAATAATCTTTGGTTAAATGTGATTTCAGATCATTCTATTTATACACTCATGTATACTAATGTACCTATGAATACTGCTTAGGTATGTCTTAGGTATATAATAACTGTGGTGAATAACAGTGCCCAGTGCATGTAAAATATATCTAAATATGTCTTGTGCCCAAAATCACTCAGAAATTACACAATATCATCTATAGTAAAGTTTGTGTATCATCCAGTTTGTTGACTATAAACGGCATTTATTGTTCACTTAGACAATATCTACAACAAAATAAATGGGAAATCATTGAATCAGTGGCTAAGTGAAGTGAATGCTTGTTCTTCCGCTGTGCTTCAGGGATCACGTGCAGTGGACTGAGGAGGAGAGAGAGATGGCCCAGCAGAAGGCAGAGGAAAACTCTAAACATAAGATCCCTTTAGAGGAGCAAAGTATGTATTCAAAACCCCAAACAAATGTAGGATATAAGTGTCACTCGTAATCCCTTTTTTCTACTCACGTTGGTTTGTCCCATCAGCCAAATATGACAGGGACGCAAATAAATATTGGGACAGATTTTATGAGATGCATCACGGCAAGTTCTTCCGAAACCGGAGCTGGCTCTTCACAGAATTCCCAGAGTTACTCCCTACAGACGTTGGAGGCATTTGTAGCTCAGAGAAAAGTCAGGACTGCTGTTCCAGTCCTCCAATCTGTGCATCGTTCCCCGGACAGCACGCTGGCCTAAGAATACTAGAGGTGCTGTATATGCCATTTCTTTACTGCCACAAATATAATCATTAGTTACACAAATGTAATATTTTCCTTGTTGTGCAGTGAGAAGACTCGGGTTGATAGGCATTGTGTTTTGTGCAGGTAGGGTGTGGTGCAGGTAACAGTGTTTATCCCATCATCAACACCATCAGGTACGTTTTTTTCGAGAATTAATTTTTAGGGAAGAACGTTTTTTTCTATTCAAGAGCGTAGCTTGAGTTTTCTTGTGAGTAGACTTCAAATAAAAATGCTAAAGAAAACGCTTGTAAAGTTTTGCGTTGTTGTGTTGGCATTGTGTTCACTCAGCTTTGTTGTCAATCTGCAGGGGCAGTAAGGCATTTCTGTACTGTTGTGACTTTTCATCTCGAGCTATTGAGCTTGTCCAGGTAAATCACTGTCACACATTCTAAATGAATAATGTACCGTCACCAACCTGCCCGTACATCACACAGAGCCCACACGCTGACACGCATCACAGACATTAGTGAAAGCTTTGGGGATGTATGGAGATGAGGATCCATGTAATGGCAGCTGATTAGTCGTGTGGGGGGCGGATCTGTCTCGTGGTGCTTGATGCTTTTTGGTATGCAGAGACCTTCTTCTTATGCCAGTAGCTGCATGATGATGAAGGGGGAAGTGACATTCACTGCATGCCGACAGCTATCCATACAAAAGTAATTTCGCCACAATCAGCATGTTCTTTAAAATGGATTAAAAGTGTCTGATTCTGTTCATACTTGATACAATTTGGCATTCTAGTTTGTTACATTTTCTGAAAGAAATAAAGTCGGAATAAATGGGCTTGGCTTAGCATGTGAACTGATAAACCAACAGCAAAAAGCTCCCTTGATTTCGAAGTTATATTATATATAAACTATATTATCTTTAAGGTTGAGCAAAAATAAATGAGATAAAAAGATTCTTTGAAATAAAAACAAAGCTTAAATTTAATTCATAATATATGAAATGTAATTTTATTTCAATAATCATCAAGCAAAGTGTAATCATCTTTAAAAATAAATAAATTCATAAAAATGACATAAATTAAAAACACAATTGTAATATCACGATACAAGGCATACCAGTATTCATTAAAGACCTTCCTCTCTACTGTAGCTCAAAATTGTTATAAAATGCCTTATTCAAATCATTCAGTTTTACATCATCACAGATACAGTGCAAATATAAGAATGGGTGAACTATTTATTCAAGGTGTGATAACAATGGCATGTTTTTTTCCTTATAGAAGCACCCAGACTATGACCCTGCAGTGTGTCACGCGTTTGTGCGGGACATTTGTGACACAACATCCCCGTTTCCCTTCCCTCCTGGAAGTCTGGACATTATTTTGGTCGTCTTTGTGCTCTCTGCCATCCACCCAGCACGGTATGTTAAAGTCACACACACTTATTAACTTACGCAATAGCAGACAGCATCTCCCAGCATGCACCTAATACAGAACCCAAACAACTGTTCACACTGTTCATTACAACTACTATTATTGTCTTTGTTATAGCAACCGTTTCACATGTGGTATTCTTTAGCCAGGCAGGAATACATCACAAAGTGTAATTCATTTCTCACTTTAAATAAACAGAAACATGATATTGCCTTTTTTTAATCAAAAAAATGAAAAAAAGCTTTAGAATAATATTACTGTGTTTGTGTTTCTTTATTGTGGGGTTTATTTTCATTCTTAAATGCACAAGGTAAAGGATTTGTATAAATTAAAACATGATGGACATTTCTTACTTCGCACACATTTAGTTACAAAGAAATGTCACAAACATGAATTGTAGCTTTGCAAGTTGTCATTCCGGGTCAATTTGGGATTACTGGAGATCTCTTTAAATCTAAACACTGGGCCAAGAGCACTCAGCCAGCTCTTTGAAAGGTGTAATGGAAAATTAACCATGTGCACGTGTTTGACATTGTCAGTTTGCATATTTTCCTCCAAGGGAATTAAGTGCAGACATAATTCCATTGAGCTGGAATTTTAGTCTGTCTGCTCTTTGTAACTATATTGTCTCTCTATGGCAGATGTGAAAAGTGTTGCTACCTGTGTCCGTGCTGTTAGAAATTAAACAAATGTTTTCACAGGATTTTATTGAGTTTTTACTATTTGTTGTTTTACGCCTTTTACAATTTGCATTGTTGCAAAGCACGTTTTACAGAACGGACTTATTACAAAACCACTTGTAAATGCTTTTGAATAGTAAATGACAATTATACTAAGTGATAGTTCACCCAAAAATGAAAATTCTGTCATCATTTAATCACCCTCTTGTCATTTCAAACCTTTATGACTTTCTTTCTTCCGCACCGCAGAACTCAATAGAAGATATTATAAAGAAAGTTGGTAACCGAACAGCACTGGACCTGGGGGCCAGTTAACAACATTCTTCAAAATATCTTCTTTTGTGTTCTGCGGAAGAAAGACAGGTTTGAAATGACCAGAGGGTGGGTAAATGGTGACAGAATTTTCTTTTTTGGGTGAACTATCCCTTTAATAAGATTCACCCGCTTTAAAGCTTAACTCTGGTTTCCTTTTTCAGAGCTCAATGTGTGGTGAATAGTTTGGCTGGATGCTTGAAGCAGGGAGGAATCATGCTGTTCAGAGATTATGGCAGATATGATCTATCACAACTAAGATTTAAAAAAGGTGATTTTGTCTTAACTGGTTGATAAAAAATGTAATTGTCCCTGTTTTTCGACCCAATGTTTAGTGTTAATATGGAGGGTTTACAGTACCAGTCTGTGTAATCTAACTTGATTGTTGTTTTTAATGCTTGTATAAACATGAATGCCTCCTTTCTGTAGGTCAGTGTTTGTCTGACAATTTCTATACACGTCAGGATGGAACCTGTGTGTATTTCTTCACAAAAGGTAGAAATGTTTTAGCATGTGTTTCTTGTAATCATAATGCATGTTGGTTGTCAAGCCCTGACCATAAAGCTCTGTTTTGTTTGACAGATGAGGTTCATCATTTGTTCTCTAATGCTGGTTTGGAAGAGCTTCAGAATTTAGAAGACAGAAGACTGCAGGTAAACAGAGGAAAGAAGGTGGTAATGCACAGAGTGTGGATGCAGAGCAAATACCGGAAACCTTATCTGCTTTCATCATCTGTCTAGCAGACATCGATGAGCTTTCTGGAAAAAAACCTGGGCCTTGTCATGAAAACAGAGAGAACACTTGTCATGAAGACTTTTCAAGACTGAAGGAAATCGTCTTTGTGATTTGTCAAGCATAACAAATGATCTAGCGGACCTTATAAAAACTTCCTGAAAATAATACAGGTGTTGATAAAACGATGAAAAATATTTTTTTAATCGCTGCCTTGTCTTTGAAAGTACTGACATCCCAAGTGTTACCTAAAGACTACATGTACTCAATACACGACTCACCTTGGAGACCATTCTAGGATAGGTATTGAAATAAGTTAGTACATAGTATAAAGTACTGTGGAGTACACAATGCTACCATTTTATTTCGTTCCTTTTTATTGCAACACAAGTAAAAAGAGTCATTTTAAGGGAAACTATTTATATATAAATAGTATTGTTGCAAATGTATTTTTCATTTTGTCCCTGATGGCACACGACATCTGGAAGACATCGGCAATAGGGCTACATAGTTTGCTCATCTGCAATACGTGGCAGAGACGTCTACTGTCTGATGTCATATAGACATTTATAAGATGTCTGTATGATGTTTATGAATTAGAATGGATGTAAAACTGCTCTTTCTAAGATGTTTAGCAGATGTTTTCCAGATCTTTAGCAGACATACGTGTGCTAGCTGGGGTAAATCTGAATGCTCATACTTTTCATGAGGGGATATGTGCCGTGGTGTATTGGTATCTGTTTTATTTGTAATGATTTAATTGTGTGTACTGGCAGCTTGAAATACACTGTTTAAAACACAAACATGTGCTTGTGGGGTATTTATCTCACAAAACTGTATTTATGTCTGTCTATCACTGATCAGACCAACATCCATGTGTGCTGGAAATGATGTTTACGGTATTATAATTTTGAGCAGCCCCTATAGGGCATTAAGATGAGTGTAAAGTATCGCGATAATATCCCCAGGAGCTTCGTGTCTATTATTTCACATTTTCCTTCAGAAGTAGTAGTAGCAGAAGGCGACTCGAGACGCACTGCAGAGGGCGATGAAGGTTTGTGTGTCTGTCCCAAGTGTTGACAGCCCCTCCTCCACCTGATGAAAAAACAACATCATCATTCATTTAACCTCCCACATTTCGTCTGATGCGTGGACAGCTGATAGATGTTTTCGGACTACGGTTCTCCAAAGAGGCTGGATGAGTGCGCAAAGTAACAGTGGAAGTTTGGAAGGGGCGCCATCTTGGCTCCAGCAGCAGCGGCACTCGAGCGCGTCCCCGGCGCCGCTTTCACACACGCACGGCGCGCCACTCGCACCAGCCAAAGAAGGTAAAGTGTGCTTATTTTGTTCGCGTAAGTCTGGCGGTTTGGATATTGGACGGGTGTTGGTACAGGGTGTTGAAAAGTGCCTTAAAATTAGCTTACAATTTGAGTTACCATTTACAGTATGAGCTTAGCAGGCTTCGATCGGGCTAGCTTTTTTAGCATGCTAGCGCATTAGCTTCTTGGCTTGTCTGCCTTTTAATTGGTGGCTGTTCTAGCATTGGCGGCTGACTAGCATGTTAGCGTCTTGGCTAGCTAGCCTCCCATAGCACTAGCATGTATTGAGCACAGACTGTAGGTATTGACTAGCACAGATAGCTTGTACTGTAGCATGCTAATATCATAAAGTGCAGTTGTATATGTATATGCTTTTAGCCTGTTAGCCCCTTTGCTGATTAGCGTGCTAAACTTATACTGTACTTCAGTGTATCTGTTCTGTATATGCTCTCTGAAGTCCAAAACGAAATTGCCAAGAGACAGTTTATGTGTTTGTCAGTTATATTTGCGGATGTGATTATTGCATTTTATGCTTATGTCGAAATATGGTGATTTAATTTTAAGGTTTTGGTGAAGAGGAGTGAGTGAGTCTTGAAGACTCTGGTTTATTTAATTAAAGATGTCTGGTGACAAACAGTGAGCTAATGGTACAAATGCACTTGTTTTGTTGTTTTTAGCCATGCAGTTTAATTAACTTTCCTCGTTAACCCACATTAACATATATTTTACTGTAGTCTGTAAATATAACTATGTTTATGTGATGTATCACTCACACAGTGTCAAACAGATGTGTGTTACACTTTTGTGATGTGTGATACATTTCCGTGGCAAGCTGTTGCCCATTTCTGTGTCTTAATTCTGTATGTCTGACATGGTGATGTGGATTTTAGCATATATTTGGACTTGTCCAGTTGTCAACTTGCATCAGTCAATACATTTGACAGTTCATCCTGTCATCGAACATTATATCCCTAACACTAATGTGTCTGTGTGTCAGCAAACCAAAGAGAATGCATGGATATACTGTTCTTTCCACATATTGCAGAGTCTATGTTCCCCCAGGGAGATGTTTAACCTCTCAGGACCTGTTTTAAAGGAATACATACTCATAACAATCTCTAATGAGCAGCCCTGCAAGTATTGGAGAACACGGCGAGTCGATCATTGGAGTTCATTTCCGCTTGTGATTAAAGGTCTTGTTTTCTCCAACTGTTTTGCAAGATGATTGTTGTTTCACATCACAGTTGTGGTACACGGCATGAGTAATATGCAGGAGTTTCAGTTTTGAGATGCATCTTTGAAACTGGATGCATAAAACCCAAAGTAGGGTTTTTGATTGACAGCGCAAGTATGTGTCAGAAACAGGTGGACATGGTGCCTGCGAGGAGCAGAGCTAAAATGACATCCCTGCTTTGTAAGGGTTCACCCTCCTGCCTTTTCAGGGGCCTGAGAGAGCAGGAGACCCATGCAGAATGTCAAGGAAATGATGTCTCTTCACCACAGAGAGCGAGTGAAAGGACAAAGAGCAAGAGGCAGGATTGAGTATCACTCCGTTGCAGTGCGCTTGTGTGGCCGAGTTGTTTTCTAAGATGTCAAAGTGTAATTAATGGACCCTTGGTGATGCTTTTTTAGCAGCATCTGTTTTGCTGTAACTAGAACCACCAGATATGTTGTTTTGAAGTACCTATAAATGAATTATTTGGCGCTTTTGAAGCTTGTCCATGGAATCTGAGGCTGCTCGAAATAGCCTCACCTTTTCCTTTTGGCCTAGATTATACACTCCGATGATACATTTGCACAGCAGTCCTGTTAATGCACAGGCCTGATAACACCACTGATCTTTGCACTGCCATTTTGTGTCAGTGGGAATGCACTGAGCATCCATATTGGCTCTTGGTCCTCAAGAGAGAGAGAGTTAGAGAGAGCGAGAGAGAGAGAATAATTCTAGTCAAAGGACTGCAGCCAGACACTACATTGGATGGATTTTTGAGCTCATTTTGGGTCATGTTTATGGGTGCCGCCACCATGTTAAAAATGACCTGTCGGAACCCTGGGACAATTTTTCAACCCTGACTAGCTCTGCTCTGCACAATTAATCGAAAAACAGGTGAAACAATTACATAATCGCCATAAGCCTCAATTACAGCCGTCCATTTGTGCTCATTTCTGTGCGTTTCGGCAGTGTGTTTGGGCACTGGATACTAGGGATGTAATGAATTACCATGAGCAGGTTGAAAATCGATTATAATATGTGATGATTCAAGTCGGTTGAGACCTCATGCTATGACATGCATTCTGACTTCTTTACACTGTTGAACATGCTAGCTTCTCATGCTTAACATGGTCAACTTGTAAAAAAACGAGTTGGACGTATGACGTAGTATTTCTGTACTTGATACTCTCCCCCAGTACTCCAACTTGTTTCGGAAAGGTTTTTTTGTTATAATTCTGGATTCCTGTGTCGTCAAAGGGATCCTATTCCTTTTATTGGCCATTCTCCCGGAAAAGCACGGCTAGGCGACAGAAAGAGCCCGCCCATGAGCCAACCGACGAGCGAGACCCGCTTACCAATCAAGATCACCTGCGCTGTGCTGCAGCTCGTTACTCTTGCGATAGTCAAGTTTAGGTGTGTCTGTTTGTTCACGGACCAAGTGGGTAAATCGTTTTTTGGACAAACCAATATATGAACTTAAGTCTACGAACATATTAAGGTATTCTTTTGATTTAATACAGTACAATTATTACATACTGCTCCTTTAAGTCTTAAAAAGCTAAAGTTCTTTAAAGTGTATGTGCAACAAAGAGTTACTAAAATTGTTAATATTTTGTAAATTATTGTTGTTTGAATATCAGTTTAACTTTTTTTAATTTTGTTCAAAATTTCGAGATGTGTATCATATCGTGAACTCTAGGGCTGCCCCCTTTTAGTCGACTAATCGTTATTCGACTAGGAAGACACTTGAATTTATTTTATATTCTAAGTTCAAAATATTGCTACAATTGAATTTTGTTATTGAAGATAATACTTACATTATAGGCTATTTTTACGCTCTGATCCAGAGAAAAAAGCTTTTGTTATGTGTCGGTTGCTCTTTTATTTTTTATAGTTTGCTGTTTTGGTTTGTTTGCCTAAAATGTATATTTACTCCATCTTTTTTTTTCAATTTCACTAGTTCACTGGAGAAATATTATATTAAGACGTAATCATAACTTGTGGCGGTGTCACAGGGGATTGCATTATGCGTGCGCTTGAGCACTTAATTTATATTTTAAAGGCTCATTATAATGGTTTTGTATAGCTCTGTAATTTAGAACGATGTTAGTAATGTTACATAAAATATATTTTTCATACATGAAGCTTCAACCACCATCTGATGTCCTAGTGTATATTGAAATATTTTAATTAATATCATAAACGTGTGAATAGTCGATTAATGGTCTAAATGAACAACTACTAGTCGACTAAAGAAATCTCTAGTCAAAGGCAGCACTAGTGAGCTCGGCATAAAAATATGTACCGGGGAAAAGTGTATTGTTACACCCCTAGGAAATATATAACTGCCAAAATGTTTCCTTTATATTACAACAGAAATAATTGAAATAATTTTTCTCAAATGTTTGTTTGGAAAGTTTACTTTGCTTAACAACTCCAAGTGATTTGTTTATAGGAGTGTCATCATCCAGACATTCTGAATGTGACGTAAGTGATGTGACATGTAAGAATGAAAACATTCCTTTTCAATTTAATAGGCAGTTGAGGGATTAATGTGCTAATGTGCTCTTCTCTCTCTGTCTTTGTTTTCTCTCTTACTAAGTGACATGTAAATAGTCCTCATCTGAGCTCAACGCTGTCTGTGACTGCTCTGATTTAATATAATGACTAAGTTAATGGGAGTCTCTTTCCCTCTCTCATTTACTATTGTGCTTGTGACACTTAAATAGTTATGTATACTGTAACTGACTGCTGTTGTGATGGATAATTAATAAAGAATGGGGGAGGTGCCATCAAAGGTGGGTGATAAACAGTGGTGAACAAGGGTAAAAGAAAAACAAAGTGGGGCGGCGATAATGTACTTCCGCTAAAATCTCAGCCAGCTAAGCCACTTCCGCTCTCATTGCGCTGGGGTAATTTTTCATCAAACGTAAAAAAAAGAAACATCTACCTTCCTTGGATGTTATGTAACTGAAGAACAATGTTTCAAAGAACTTTTCGCCAGCTTTGAATAATAATAAAAAAATGAATGAATCCGTTGAATTGTAGGCATTACCGATGACAATGTTTTAAATAACTTTGCCAACTGGCTAGCGTTAAATAGTAGCCTAATACAAAATAAATAAATCCGTTGGACTGTAGGCAAGTAAGGTGACAATGTTTTAAAGAACTTTTCACCAACTGGCTAACGTTAAATAATAAAAAATATTATAAATCCTTGAACTGGAGGGATAAACGGTGGTCATCATTCAATGTTTATTTGTGCGCGGTGTGAACATAGACTGTATAAAATATGGACGTAGTGTCCGTGACATCACCCGTAGGTTTGTGAAGAGTAAAAATGAAGCCTAAAGTAGGCGGAGGCGCTCGTCGCCATATTGGCATCGCGTCACTCCCGAATAATGGAAAATGGGCAAAAAGATGGGACGTGGTTAGAGCTGAGGCGCCTGGTTTGCTGAAACCACTTGTCACTATAGTGACCACGCACTTAATTTGCAGAATTTTAAGGCTTAATATAAGATAAACGGGTGAGTTATAAAACAAATCGCCCTCCTTACAGTTGTCATCTAGGGTAAAATTATATATCTAGACCAAAATATTTTTTTGTACCAGGCTGTAAACGTGTTTTTTTTTCTGCTGTAAAGTTGCCCATTTTAAGCTCAATGAGATTCTGCTCTCTTTTGGAGCCAGTCTCTTCACGAGAGAGATCGGAAGGTTGGACCTCGGTTGTGAAGAAAAGGAATAGCATCCACTGTTGAAGGCTTCAGAGATGTTCTCCTCTCCTTCAGCAGTATTGCCTAGGGGATGTTGATGTATAATATTTATAATATAATCAATATAACAAATTTTATACAGTAGGCTATGTGTGCCCTTCGGGACCCGACGGGATTGCAGACCTCTATTTCCAATGGATGCTACGTGTGCCTGGTGTAACGGCTGAGATTTTAGTCGACATACGTCATCGCTCCGTGTGCATATACCGCAGATTTGACGTGCGAAATGTCGTATATTTTTGGAGCTTTATGTACTGTACATAGTCACTTACCTGCCTGATGCAAAGTGCATACATATTTGACAAGATTTTAACATTTGCATTTCGATCCTTATTGGTGATTTCAGATGTATGTACCTGTTATTTTCGCACAAAAACATAAACAGTTTTCTGTTTATATACAGTATCAGCCAATCAGATTCTTCATAACTCAACTGGCTTGACTTGAGTAAGCAGTAATGTTGGTCAAGCTTTTAGTCCAATGTCTGATTGTGCAAGACTAGCTGCATTCTGAACATAGGATTTTCTTGGAACTATATGCATGTATAGTGGCCCATACTAAATACGCCAGAATGCATCAAGCATTCATTGCTTTGCTGTGTCCTTTTTCTTCATATTACATTCACATGATTCTAGAGTACTGCCGTCATCATGACCGTTAGACTTTTAGCACTTCTGAAGTCAGTTGGTTTTTTGAATGGGATTTGGTGATGCCAGAAATAAGGTCTGTGGTTAACACACGCTCAAGATACTTTCATGTTTTTTTCAATGACATACAGTAGTGCTTAATGCCTCTCCAGAATTGAATGGGATCACATTTAGTAATTTAGGGGATCATTTGTGGATCATTCCACAAAATGGTTCCTTATCGGGGAACAAAACAGAAAGTTGTTGGTGGTGTCATTGATGTTGAGCGACCATGGTCTTTTAGCCTAGGTTAGCACTATCTCTTGAAATTGTATTTAGGCTTCCACTGTTCCACATTCAGGAACATTTTATTTGTGAAGGTTATCTTGATCTTGAAGTGGGAGGTCCTGTTCTTCATCGATCGGGTCATAACATTTCATGGGTTTTCCTACCCAAAAAATATATATTATAACTAGGAACTGCACATAACTGCTTATGTGACAGGAGCAATATAAAGTAAAAAAAAAACTATTTTACTGAAATTCTCTTTATTTAACTTGACTTTTTTATTATCTTTAAGCAAAAATCAACTTGTACAAATTCCTGTTGTGTTGAATAAATGTAAAGATTTACACTGGCAGCTCACAGCAGTTTTTGGTTTACCGTTCATCAATATGCCAGTAAAATAAGCTTTTTGAAGAGGTTTTGCACATCAAAGTATTTAAAATAACGTAATATAAACTTGCGATTGCTGTAATGGAAGAAAACATGCGGTGCACGTAACACTGCAAACACTAGCGCTCAATGGGAAAGGCCAAAGATAATATATTAACAAGGCGCGCCACGCATGTGTAACGCTAGGCAGAATATGTGAAATGGCCAAATAAATTTTACTGCTCCCGACAAAAAATAAACGTACTTTTTTAAGAAATGAATGATTATATTGTTATTTAAACATCTGAATACATTTTTGGAAAGACTCCTCGTGCTATATTCTCTTCTATTATTAGGGCAGCGCTCTGCTGGTGTAGCAGTGACATGTGTAGAGCCGTAATGGCTGCTCATTACAGAGAGATAATGACAGCAGGGTGAATCTGGAGGAGACCGCCTGGTCGACAGCACCTAGAGAGAGGACCCTCACAGCCTCATGCTTTAGGGACTGATGGAGATGATGATGATGGAACATGAATGTGAAGGAGTGAGAGAAAAGGCAGTCTGAAGCGGAGGAGAGTCGGGGAGGCGGTAGAGAGATGAGGCAGGTGTGCTGAGGGGCTGTAATCATGTGAACAGTGGTATTCTGTTCAAATGTCAGTTTTAATGTGCTTGTGTTTTGGTATACTGCAGTATTGCACTATAGTCATCCTCACTGCTTGTTAACATGTTAACCGATCAGTAGGGCTGTCACAATTATTAAATAATTGTCTCATCGCAATTATTTGATGTCATCGCAATTATTTCAGATAACGGCAATGATTGTGAATCCTTCGAAAACAAGTGTGATCTGGATTAATCCATCCTTTTTCTTTATGGGTTATCCTGTGTAAGTAAGGTTGCAGGGATGCTGGAAACTATTCTCGGTCTGTTGGCAGGGAAACGCCCTGGACATGTGACCAGTGTGCAATATACAGTTTGCAATGAATAAACAGAACGCAGAAGGCATTATCAGCCATAAATTAAGAATACAGTAAAACGGGAGTTCTTTTCCTAGGGTGTGCTGCTCATAAATGTGTGTTACTGCATCGGATACGTAATGTGTTCCAACGATAACACCTGCATTTGATCTATTTGTTAAACTACAAAAAGATGTCAATGACATAATGGTCAATGACAACACCATGATGTCTGTGTGCACTCTCCATAGGTGTATGGACTGAATCTATGTATGTGCAGATGTGGTTTGATTTGTTTAAGGAGGTGGAAATATGGTCCGTGAATTGTGAAAAGAGGAATTTATGAAGTTAAAAATGTGCTGTGTTTTCTTGCATTACAGGTGGCATCAGGTTTTACAAATGAAAACCCAGTATGCTTATGGCGATGCAAGATTATGTGATGATGTGCTGCGGAAAGCCATACTCAACCTTGACCTGTTTGTGATCTGTGCAGTAGATATATATGAGCTCTGGGGATGGTGTATGTGTGTTTGTGATAGCACATGACCCAAGAGACTGATGGAGATGACATCATGTTCTTTATCTTTACCTGTTCGAAATGAGCTCTGTATATTAACACAATATATAAATGTATTGTGTGTGTATTAGACATCGGGTGGCGGCACGGCACATATTAAGGACTCTTTGTGTTATTGCTCAGGTGCTATGGAGGAGCTGCACAGTTTGGATCCGCGCCGGCAGGAGTTGCTGGAGGCCAGATTTCTGGGCGGAGTCAGTGGCAACACAGTGGGCAGCACCGGCAGCGCCAGTGGAGGAACCAAAGTTGGTGGCCGAGTTTATTATCAAACGTACACCAGCTTTTTAAAGCAATACATGGAGTTAAAGCAGCAGAAAATAATTTCAGTGTGTTTTAGTTTGTAAAAACAAAAATAGTTTTTTTTTTAACGGAAGTCTATGGGGCAGGTGTACAGTCAGTGGAGCACATAAAGTTTTAAAAGTAAAACCATACCATTTAAAGCACCATTTACCCAAGTTTTTAACATTGTTAGTTTAGTCTTGAACAGCAATTTACACATTTGATTTTACATTCCGATGAAGTCAGTGGTCTTTGGCGATGTGAGGTTTTCGTGGTTATACAACCGGCCTTTAAGTTGTCAAATCATTTATTCATGTCTAGCACCTGGTGCCTGACTGATAGCTCGTATTCTTCTGCCTTGACTCATTTGCATTGATTCATGTAAATAAATGTGTAAGCAATGTTATGTCTGTCTTCTGTGCAGACCTTGACAAACAACGAATGCTCCAATCACAGTTTTGGCAGTCTGGGCTCCTCCAGTGATAAAGAGTCAGAGGTGAGTAAACGTTCAGTTCTCTTTTCTAAATCACTTTCATTAGAAAATGTGAAACATTAAATCAGCCTTTACCCTAGAAGAGGTCTTGTTGTGTTATTACGGACTTTATAATGAAAGACTTGATCATGGTGCCTTCACATCGCATTTCGATGCCATAATGTAGCATCTTCAGATAGAACGTTCAAAATAAAACAAAGACCTGGATTAGCAAGTTTCTGACAATATGATACACATCACGGGTGTTTGTTTCTGTTTCTTACATCATGTTGCATCACTATAAGTTTAGAGGAGTATGTTAATCAGGCAGGTTAGGCAGGCGATAACTTGACTAGCCACTAAAATTCTGTCATTTAAAATCTAAAGTCTTATTAATGGATAAAGGTTTTTTTTGTGAATTGTTTCAAACGCACAAATTAAATGTGTAAATATCACACTAGAGATGTGACGGTATGAACATTTCACATCACGGTTATAGTTGGTGCTTAATTTGTGGCGGCACCTCATTTGGCAGATCCCGCTCCTCAAGCGCTAATGGAAGATGTTCTTGCTGACCTGTTGCGTCCATATATTTCATTAAACGCACGTATAATAGTTATATTGCGAACAATTATTTTATTTTGATAATGAACAGGCTGTCAAATTGCTGGAATATTGTGTGCGCGTAAGGCGCCGGCACAATCGCTTGAGCTGTTACGGCAGAAATTATATTAAAAACTTTGTGAGGATTTATGGTCAAAGTTAACTAGCCTTCTTTTATAGTCGTGTACACACTTGCACTAAAACAGAACATTGCGCTTTTGCAATATAAAGAAAACATACAGAATGCGCTCTGTCATCTATTATTTGTGGAGAGCAGCGCCTCACAAACTGATGCAAACTCAACAGCGTATTGTCACCGTTTTTCTCTTTCGTTTTGTTCATCTTAATTGTCAAATATTCTGCATATATATATAATTTCGGATATAAAAAACAGTGGGCGTGGCTTTCGTCTTTCTCTGCGATTTGATTGGATGTATAAAACAGCTGTTACATTTTGAAATTGAACTGGCAGCAGACTGACAGTTGAAGGGGAGGAGTTAACGGATGCTCCGCCCAAGCCCTCTAACATACGTCATTTAAGAAGATGCATTTAAAAGGATTTTATGAAGATTATGAGAGTACACTAATTGTAAAAAGACAATGACCCACATTGATAAACTATTTACAATAAACGCTGCAATATTTCACAAATAATAGTCATTGTCATTTTTTTGTTCACTGGGACTTTGAGGACAAGTATAATGAATATAATGGCTCTGCTTAAAAACAAAGAGTCCAATAAACAATACACGTGAAAAAAGGAAAGTCTCTTTTTAGCAGAAAGAAATTTCTCTGTCTCACTGTAAGTTTGCACTTTCTCACCAAATAGAAGATGCACATTCAGACTGCTCCCACACAAAATGTATGCTCGCTGTTTAGACTCATTTCCACATAGATGTTTTATCTCCGGTTCATTCGTTTGCGTTGCAGCTTCTATTCGAACACCGAGCTTCTGTATCTTAAAACATTAAAACCAAGTTTAAATAAGCGGCTGCAGGGTTAATTATAAAATAAAGACTTGCTGCAGATGTACTGAAGCATTAGCTCCAAACAGAGATGGGTAATGGACTGTGACCTTTCTAACTGCTCACGGTTCAGTCCTAATGCGAGCTGTTAATAACTCTGTTCGTAGTTCAGCGGAGAGGTTCGACGTTCCGCTGTGCTTCCTTTGAATCTAAGCGTTATAAAGAAATCGATGCTGGTGTGTCAGCGTGACTCAGGCCGATGGGAAATGTTCTCTGTAATGAAGCTGTGATTGTGCGCGTGTGCTGAGGGCTGTGGGTCTGCCTCACAGAGGATGCTGTGTCACCCGTGTGTGTGTTCAGGTTTAGTAGCAGGCTCAAGCTGGGTTGGCATCTGTTGTGACCCCCGATAGTTAAACCATCAGCGGGCACGTGCACACACACGCATTCGTTAAGAGTCATAGTACAGAACATTGTCCTCCCCTCCCCCTGCACAACACACCTGCTGTGCCATAAATCAGACAACGGGAAGAGAAAGCCAATGGAGCGACTTAGAGGAAGTGAAGGAGGTGGTTGCATATAAACTCCTTTCATGTGGCTGTGAGCTGCTTATTATGGCACATGTCAGACCGTTAGATGCTTTAGACACATGCACACACACATCTGTCACACACGTACTCGCACTGCATCAGAACACGCACACACACACCAAGCAAAACCTCTATAACAGCTCCTCAGGCTGCATTCACTACATTGCCCATAATCCCCTGCACATTAATCACAGCCCACCACACCTGCAGTCTGAAGCATGGGACTCACTGGATGCAGTGCCATTTGCATATCTGTTATATGTCGAATATACTACACGTTTATGAATAGCAGATTGGGAATATGCAGGGCTGTACAGTGCATATATGTCGCACATGCTGCGAAAAAAAATGCTAAATGCTCATCGTGTGTGAGGTTAATTTATGGCGCACCACTATTTATTTTTGTTTAGTTTCTGCATTTAAAACTTGTTCTCCGGCTGCATCGAGTCCATTGATCTAGAGCCGTATGATCGACGCGATGTGGGAAAACATGGAGGGAATCACGAAAGCGGAATTCTACTAACGTTGTTTAAATATGTCCTCTGCTTGTCCGCATGTTACAAGCGTGACACTCGTGGATTTGCCTGTATCTTATTATACAAGGACAGGAACGCATTGAACTTCAGTTTATGAGTTTATTTCACGAGTGTTTTACTGTTTGAGTGAAGCTACTGTCAAACACACTGAAACTCAAGCGTCTTACAACGACCCGCTAAAATAAAAGTCTGCTTAATTTGAACCAGATGATAAAATTGTTAACTTAAAGTCAGTGTATTATAAACTGTAGTAAACACTGTAGTATACTTTAATATTTGAATCTTATTATAGTAAATATTATAGTACACAAGAATTTGACTGCAGTTTAATGTAGTAAATACTACAGTAGACAGTATTTTTATGGACACATGTTTTTAGTACTGTATAGTAAAGCATTGAAAATACAGAACTCTAAAAAGTAAAATGATGTGGCCCTAATTTATGTCCTATTTTAATTACCTGTCTATTTATGCGATGACCTGCACTTGTTTTTTTTAAAGATGATAACCGACATATGCTTGTGCTACAACTGTTTGGCCTGTGCAACATAATTAAAACCTCTGTAGAAAGCTCTTCCAAAAAAGTTAACGTACAGCCCTGGGAATATGAAACTTTTTTTTCTTCATTTTGTAAAAGCTAACAGAGCAAATTCATATGTCTGTGTGGGTTATTTATTTATCCGCCGCATTGAAATATTTACTTTAGTAGCAGCTAGAGTTTTAGCTGCGAGTAATTGCATCACAGCGGTGGTAGATGTTGTCTTTCATTTGGGTTGCTTTTTCTGAGCTCGTGGTCATCGCGACCCAAAAGTGCCAGATCGGAGCACGCGGAGCATCAATATCAGCCCGTGCCGACACGTTTGGACCGCTGTGTCATTCTGTCATTGTCACGAGGGCTAATTATAAACACCAGCCGCCTCGGCTCCTGGCCCACTCGCATCTAAAAGCATCTTCTCTTCTTTTCCCTTTTCCTTTCTCGTCCATCTTTCTCTGTTGCAGGGATCAGATGGGAAAAGAGGAAGCTCTCCCGCGTATTCAGTAAGTCTGTCTGTCTCCGTCTCTGTCTGTCTCTTTTTCTGTCCCTCTCATGTCATGAAATAAGACATAATGATGATATCGGAGGCTTTCGGGTCGGGCTCATCAGCTGTCCTCTATTTGAAGAGACGTGATGTGCTTCCAGAAACACACTGGTCGAGCCCACATGAGACTTGATCATTTCTTCATTTGTGGCTTCCCATGATGCTTTGCTTAAGAAATAAATATGAAGAGACTATATGAGATGCGGTTGGACCAGCGATCTATTTCCTACCATTGTGTTTTAAAGACATTTGCATTTTACTGAACATGTATAAGTTCCGACGCTTGTATGTAGGACACCGTTGATCTCCTGCACCATGTACGGTATTGAAAATCTGTGGTTTGGTAGCAGACGTGGAGGTTTCAAACCAAGCCAGTGAGCGGGAGAAGTTCTGTCTGATCAGAATGCAAAGATGCCCTTGGCAGCACAGCCCTCTTTGTCTGAGCTGAAGCGAGCAGGATATTTCTGCATCCTTTCCCCAGTGAGAGAGAGAGAGAGAGAAAGAGAGAGAATAGAGCGTGATTATGGCCCCAGATTATCCACTCACGGTGACATTAGGCCGGTCATTTAGACTGAAGAGTCATTAAATGGTGTTTGAGGACACACAATGTGTATCGTCTTACTCCGGTCTGATATTGAAAGATTGTGCGGAGACTATGAATTTAAATGTGCTGCTCGCTGCTTGCTGAGACCAGCATTATTGCACGGAGCGCAGAATAAGACGTGAATAAATTCATCAACCTCTCGTAATCTCTCTCTTGTAGACTCCCGAAAAGAAGCACTCTGAATCATCACGGAGCAGGAAGAGGAAAGCGGACAACCAATCAGAAAGCAGCCAGGGTAAATACTCTTCTCTTGCGTTCTCTCCCTCTCTTTCACTTTCTGGAATGTTCTTTAGTTTATCTACTGCTCTTACCATTTTGTATATTTTTATTTTCTCTTTTATCGCAGGGAAATCTATCGTTCGGGGACCCAAAATTAGTGATTATTTTGACGTGAGTATCTGTCAGTGTATGCTGCTCCTACACATTGACATACGGGGGTATTAAAATGTATGAAAACAAAAAATGGCACTACAAATGATGGTTAGGTAACTGCCCCCCCCCAAAAAATATGAAAACATAATGAATAAACTGTCCACATACATCTCCTTTATCCTGTCTTTAAATGGGTGTATTTGTAACCTTTAGTTTGGTTCAACACGTTTGACTTAAATGGATGAATTGGTGTGTGTTATATATTTAAGAGAAATATGCAAATACAATATAATTAGCCCTTGAAATTCACTGGGAAAATATATGATGTAAAATTCTTAAAAAAAATCAATGACTTTAATAAACAAGTAATATTGCCATCCAGGCTATATTTAAGAAAAAAATCAGTTTTTATTAGAGATGGACTGATTTTCGGCCAATAATCGGTGTCTGACAATAAAAAATTTTTCACACGGATGAAAGTTTTCGAACAGCCAATGATTAGTGCCGTATATCTTGCCATTAAAAAAAAAAAACCTGAAAAATGCAATGAATTTGTACTCTGTATATAGAAAATGTTAAAATGAAGTTCACCCAAAAATGGCAATTCTGTCATCATTTACTCGTCCTCATGTCATGTAGAAACTGTAAGACTTTCTTTCCTCCGCAGAACACAAAAGAAGATATTTTGAAAAATGTTGTAAACTGCCCCCCATTGTGTCCATACAATAGACGTGAATGGGTGTTCGGTTACCAACTTTCTTCAAAATATCTGCTTTGTGTTCTGCAGAAGAAAGAAATTCATACAGGTTTGAAATGAGAAGTAAATTCAAAAAATGTTCAATATTATTAGTTATTATTAATAACATTCTCAATCGGCAATCATCACTTTAGATAAATTTAGTATCGGTGCATCTCGAGTGCATATTGTATACCATCATTTGAACGGATAAAGTACAAGGGTGTACTGTCACATAAAGAAGATAAGGTTGTGTGAGGTTTGTTCGGTCTTATTTCTAATTATTCATGTTCTGTGTGTGTAGTTTCAGGGTGGGAACGGGTCCAGTCCAGTAAGAGGTCTTCCACCTGTCATTCGTTCACCCCAGAACTCACATTCCCATTCTACACCAGGATCCAGTGTACGACACACACACGCCTCTTTGTCTCCCTTTACTTCACACTTTGTTTTGATGACGTAAAGTTCTGTAACCGTGTGTTTCAGACGCGGCAAAGCAGCTCGTCACCCACCAGTCTGTGTTTCGGAGAGACTGTGATTTCCTGTAAACAGATGGCGGTCAAGAGTGTTCAGGTGAGAACCCATGAGTGAGAACACACCAGTCCAGACTGTTACTGAAGTGATCACAAATGCATCTGTAAACAACATTGACAACAGACAGGAAAGCTATTTGCACTGAAAAGTGGTTTGATGAGAAAGAAGGTAAGATTGTTACACATTGTTCAGTGTAATGAATCGGTACACGGCAGTGACTTTAAAACTGCTACACCTTTAAAGTACACATTTAGTGTCAATATATTACACATACTACTGCTACACGGTGTACTGTGCAACACTTGTGTGGAAAAA
Organism: Triplophysa siluroides; assembly: GCA_006030095.1. Classification (NCBI taxonomy): domain Eukaryota; kingdom Metazoa; phylum Chordata; class Actinopteri; order Cypriniformes; family Nemacheilidae; genus Triplophysa; species Triplophysa siluroides. Next base: position 2,291,659 of record VCII01000094.1, on the reverse strand, counting down.
ATGTGTAAGTTTTAAAGTTAAGAACTTTGTTTTGTTTCTCTACTTGAGTGCAAGAACGTTTATCTGCTGTGTTTTTCTTTCTTTTTTTGTTTGAACAATGAACATAAACATAAATTCCACCTTCACTTTAATATTTCCTGCAGACCGAGATGACACTGGTCAAACTGGCCACCATAGAGAGCAATAAGAACCTGGACCTGGAGAAGAAGGAGGGCAGGATAGACGACCTGTTGAGGGTAAGATCAGAGGAGGAAGAGAGAATAGACGATATGTTATACAAATAGTTTGGTCTTTAATTCTGTTCGGTCAGTAGCCTTTTATTCACAGTAAACCATAGCAAACATACCTGGCCAATATTATTATAACCGTGTGCCACACCCAGAGCCGATCACTGTTGCTGTTTACATGTCAGGGACTTTATCTCCTAATAAAGTGCGACGTGTCCTTGGTTTTTCACAAATGGTTTTCCCAAAGTAATTTCTCCTCTTCTCTGCAGGCAAACTGTGATCTTCGAAGACAGATCGACGAACAACAGAAGCTTCTAGAAAAGTACAAAGAGCGTTTAAACAAGTGCATCACCATGAGCAAGAAACTGCTGATTGAGAAGGTGAAGAAACCTGTGTGTAGCCTGTAAATGTGATCTCTCGTGCATTGGTGTGTGTTTGGGTTTTTTACATCATGGTTCAAAATGATTGTGTGTAGTTTAAACTCTTCCCCTCAGTCGTTTCATCTTCCACCTCTTTTGAAAGAGTATGAAGCTGTTTGTGAAGCTATGTGTTTGTCTGTCCAGAGCACGCAGGAGAAGCAAAGCGTGTCGAGAGAAGAGCATGCAGGACCGACTGCGTTTGGGCCACTTCACCACCGTGAGACATGGAGCCTCATTTACAGAACAGTGGACAGACGGCTACGCCTTCCAGAACCTCGTCAAGTACGACACTAACTGAAACGCAGTGTGCATCTGATGCTGTGGCGTGTGGATGTTTTGATTTGAGTTATTGTGGGAATATAGTGCTTGTTGCAAAGTTGACTGGACTAGTGTTTTCGCTGTTGTTGGTACTCATCCTTCACCCTTAACCTTCGATGTGTTTTCTACGGCATAAAGTCACACGAGTTAGAATCGCATGAGTGAATGATGACAGAGCTTTTATTTCGTGGGTGAACAGACTCTTTAAGTTAGTTACTTGCACATATGAACTGTTGTTGTTGTGTATAGACAGCAGGAATGGATCATTCAACAGCGTGAAGAAATCGAGAGGCAGCGGAAGCTGTTAGCCAAGAGAAAACCTTCATCAGCCAGCAGCTCACAGTCTCCCAGCACAAACTCTGAGCCAAAACAACGCAAGACTAAAGCTGTGAACGGCTCGGAGAACGACCCGTTCGTCAAGCCCAGCCTTCCTCAGCTGTGAGTACCTGCAGCACTGTTTCACGTGCTTTTATTGGCTGTTTGTGGAACTGTTCCAAGACATGAGCTATAGCCATACATGAATCCCATTAACTTGCTGTAAAATTGCCAGATTCATTTACCGGTAAAGATACCACATGTGTTATCTGCACACGCATTGATGTTTTGTCTTTATAGGTAAAGCTGCCATCCACATGGAAGAATGCTATGAAAACTTTGTCTGTTAATGGAAATTTTTTAACTAGCCGTATTAGAAATGAACACTGTGCACATGTGTTTACAAACTTATTAGCACCAGTTTTGTATTATTTTGTATAAATACAACCAGAATATCAGATTTTCACAAATCCTAAAATAGACAAAAAGAAACCCATTTTATAATATTATTCTTATGCAGAGTTTAGTTTTATCAATATTTTAAATTAGCCTTAATTGTAGTTATTTTGTTTTATACGTTTGTCATTTGATAATATATGTTGCTATACAAGATTCATTTATTTTCATTTACGTTTTTTTATTATTATAATATAACTTTAAACACATTTCCGTTTATTTTGGAGGAAACATTTCAATTATTTATCTAGTTTAGTTTTTTTTCCAATAATTGACATGATTTCAATGAGCAGATCTGTTTTCAAAGTTTTAATTTAAGTCAACTAACATAACCTTGGCAGGAAAGTATGCCAGCTGCTCAGTCCAGCACTTCATTTTAAGGAACTTAATCTTCGCTGCAGAATATTTACAATTATGCATTTGGCAGACGATTTTATCCAAAGTGACTTACATTACATTGTATTATACATTTGTTTCTGACTATATGCAATCCCCTGGGATCGAACCTTGGCATTGGGATTGCTGGTGCCATGCTCTTACCACTGAGCTATTGAAAGAACAATCGCATTCACATTAACTGTTATTAAAATCAGTTTTTATGTACATTTCTTACCAAAACTAAAAAATGAAACATCATTTTTTTAAACTGGCGAAGGTCCAGGTGACAAAGTGATTGCAGTCCTGACCTTCTCTTGTTGTCGTGACTGTCCTGCAGGTTAACATTAGCTGAATATCATGAGCAGGAGGAGATCTTCAAACTCAGACTCGGACATCTCAAAAAGGTCAGTTGACAGCGAAGATCTCATATTTTGTTTGAAATGAAAAGTTGGGTTTCTGTGATACTTCTTCCTGTTTTAGTGACAGACAACTGGTTTTGATTTGGCAGTTAAACATGTGTCAAATATTAGTCATTCTTAGGTTTTGCATATAGTGCTCTATATGATTTTATTCCATGAAACCCTTTTAATGAAATTCCTCCTGATGTTTTTACCACTTCCACATTTATCTGATCAGATGCTTCTCCATCGTTTCTCTCTGTTAAAGGGGTAGTACAGTCAAAAATAAAAATTCTCTCAACATTTACCCGCCTTCGAGTTGTTCCAAATCTGTATACATTTCTTTGTTCTGATGAACAGAGAGAAAGATATTTGGAAGAATGTTTATAACCAGACAGATTTTGCCCCCCATTGACTCCCCTAGAAGCAAAAAAAACAATGGTAGTCAAAAGTGCCCAGAACTGTTTGCTCTTCAAAATGTCTTCATTTATGTTCAACGGAACACAAATATTATAAAGTAATTTTTCCTACTATGGGAGTCAATGGGGGGCAAAATCTGTATGGTTATAAGCATTCTTCCAAATATCTTCCTCTGTATAAATTTCTTTGTTCTGATGAACACGGATTTGGAACAACCGTTTTGGGTGAAGTATCCCTTTAAGATTTGCCGAGTGAAACAAGTTGTAACGTTTTTGTTTTGTTCCTGTGTTTGTAGGAGGAGGCAGAAATTCAGGCTGAGCTGGAGAGGTTGGAAAGGGTGCGAAATCTTCACATTCGAGAGCTGAAGAGAATAAACAATGAAGACAGTTCACAGTATGTACTGACACTACGATGACATCACCTTTGACCGCTGTTTGTTTGTTTAATTCAGTTTTATATAGAAAACAGCCGTTTCATCAGTTTACTCATATTCTACACCTATACAGTATAGATATATATATTTTTGTAGTGTTTCATAAGTGACAATACATGTTTTAGATGGAGTGTTCAGTCATTTTGTCTTGTTATTTGAATGTTTTTCAGGTTTAAGGACCACCCCACTTTGAATGAACGCTATCTGCTGTTACACCTGCTGGGCAGAGGAGGCTTCAGTGAGGTCTACAAGGTATCTTACATTCACCACATCCATAACAGAGAGGAGTAAATGCTGACCCTCGGGTGCATGACTCATTTCACCGTTCTGCTCTTCAGGCATTTGACTTAATCGAGCAACGGTACGCTGCTGTGAAAATTCATCAGCTCAACAAAAACTGGAGAGAGGAGAAGAAAGAGAATTATCACAAGTATGTTGTGGGAGTGTGTTTCCATGTCCATTGGTATTCTGCACAGAAGTAGAAATGTCTGGAAATCTAGTCCATCCGTCTCTCATGAGGCTGGCTGCCTGGGTCTCACCTCTGTTGCCCATGGTAACCTCTGCATCTCTCTTCTGCACAGACACGCCTGTCGGGAATACCGAATACATAAACAGCTGGATCATCCCAGAATAGTAAAACTCTACGATTACTTTTCACTGGACACAGACACGTGAGTTCATCCGCTTTAGTTTTACCCACAAAACGTCAAAGCATTTGGGTCCCAACAGTAAGAATGACATGATGGTTTTTTCCCCCGCAGGTTTTGTACAGTTTTGGAATACTGTGAAGGAAATGATTTGGATTTCTACTTGAAGCAAAACAAGCTCATGTCTGAGAAAGAAGCTCGGTCTATCGTCATGCAGATCGTTAACGCTTTACGATACCTGAACGAGATCAAGCCGCCCATAATACACTACGACCTCAAACCCGGTGAATACACACTTTCTAACACACACATTCTATTGTTGGCTTGTTGAGTTTGTGTCATGATGTCTGTCTGTGTGATTGCGCGTAGGGAATATTTTACTGGTTGATGGAACGGCATGTGGAGAGATCAAGATCACAGATTTTGGGCTTTCTAAAATCATGGATGATGACAACTATGGAGTAGATGGAATGGACCTGACATCACAGGGGGCGGGCACTTACTGGTAGCACAGTCGCACAAACACGCATTTTATCAAGTGATTTCCCTTTGCATGTGTAGCTTAATTGTTTCATCTTGTGGCTGTAAGGTACCTACCCCCCGAGTGTTTTGTGGTGGGCAAAGAACCTCCAAAGATCTCCAATAAGGTGGACGTTTGGTCTGTCGGGGTCATATTTTTCCAGTGCCTCTATGGAAGAAAGGTGAGAAGGAATTCCTAGAAAGGTGTGATGATGCTTGAACCTGAAATTAAGATCCATCTCAGTGTCACATTGTATGTCACAGAATACAGATATTTTTAATCACAAACTTAAATTTGTAATTTCTTAGTTGGTTGAGAGGGAAACTGACACCGTGTCTACACCAGATGCGACATGTCCTACGGCTTGTTCTAACGGGAATGTTGCGTTGCGCCGCATCCAGTTTGGTCAAAATTATAATGGGTTCTAAGGCCGCGTTCAGACTTGACTTCTGTTAAACATTATAATCCTATGTTTTTTTTAAACGCAAGCGCTCTTTCTGCAGCTCAGGGCGTCTTTTTAAGTTGAAAAATGTTAAACTTTTCTGAAAAAAAAACGCCCTACGTCAAGCTCCTTTTCACAGCAAACCAATGACAAGCGAGTAGTGTGTCGTTTCCATAACAACATGCGAGGGAGGTGATTGGTCGAGCAGGATCAAACTAGAAAAAATAAAACGGCAGATGTTCATGCCAGATTAAAGTGTGTCCTCGGTGTCTCTTAATGTGTGGCTTCTTTGAGGGCTATACTAATGCATTATTTAGTGTGTCTGTAAAACAAGAGCCTGGTTCAGTTTAAATCACTGCCAATAAAAGTAAAGCCCCCCAGTGTGCACACAACACCCACAGAGATGATTGCAACTCCCTAATGTTCACTTATTAGCCACAACAAAAGTGAGTTACGCATGCTGTCTGCACTGTCAAGTGCATTCCATTCTATCCACTCTCCATTTGCGGGTGTTAAAAACCTTCGCACATTCAGTAAACTATCTTAAAAGGGTAGTTCATCCAAAAAGGAAAAATCTGTCATCATTACGCACCCTCAAATCTGTATAAATGTCTTGGTTCCAATGAACACGGAGAAAGATATTTGGAAGAATGTTCGCAATTTTCAGTTCTGGGACATCGTTCGATACCATAGTAGGATTTTTTTTGTTCTGTTGAACTCATAATGAGATATTTTGAAGAATGAAGAAAAACAAAGAGTTCTCGCGCACTTTTGACTACCATTAAATTCTTCCTATTATGGTAGTCAATTATGTCCCGGAACTGAAAATGACTCGCATTCTTCCAAATATCTTTCTTTGTGTTCATCGGAAACAAAGTAATTTATACAGGTATGAATGACGTGAGCGGGAGTAAACGATGACACTGATGAACTATCCCTTTAAAGAACTGTTTTGTTTATCCCATACATTTTGTTGTAGTTTCAATGGCTGCAGAGGGATTGCTGTAAATGTGTAAACTGGTCAAATTAAAATGATTGAAAATGTCACCGGATTTGATGTCAGGATTGTGATTTGTGTTTTTCCAGCCATTTGGCCATAACCAGTCCCAACAGGACATCCTGCAGGAGAACACCATCCTAAAAGCCACAGAGGTTCAGTTCCCTTCCAAACCAGTTGCCAGCAATGAAGCCAAGGTCATTTTACACTATATTTCACTTGTCAAAGAATGTTTGATGATACCACTTTGAAGATAACAGCTCTTGTGCTTCATCAACTACGTGTACATGCACAACTGTCCAAAATGTCAGGGTCACTTCCATAAAGTATTTCTGATCTTAAAGGGGTCATATGGCACGAATACATGTGTTTCTGTGTCTCTGGTGTGTTATAAGTTGCCCATGCATGTGTTAGACATGTAAAATTGCAAGAAATGACAAAAGATGCATTCTATCTAAAAGCGAATGCCTGAAACGCCTCGTGTAACCACACCCCCACACATCTACCTCAGTTCTTGGTATGAGTTGACTAAGACCACCCAAATGTATACGCAAGTAAGGTGGGCGTACCTGTCAGTACAATTGCGTTGGAACCTGATGTTCCAAATATGGTAAGAGGCGTTACATTTCCATCACACGCTTGCAGTATTCCACCAATCAACTCGCACTGGTTAACTGGCCAATCATAGCACACCTCACCTTTCAGAGCAATGAGCTTTGTAAATATCTTTTGTGTTCTGCGGAAGAAAGTCAAACACATATGATTCAGTGTGAAAACTGATGTTGGAACCTGTATATGGTATAATCTGAAACCTTCTGGTGACCTTGTGAAGAGTTTTGTAATGACGGCATTTTACTTTTCTTCGCAGGCATTCATTCGCCGCTGTCTAGCCTATAGGAAAGAAGATCGATTTGATGTGCACCAGCTGGGCAGTGACTCCTACCTGCTGCCTCATATAAGACGGGCCAGTTCATCAGGAACCCTGGCACCAAACTCCAACGCCTCCTACTGACAGCCGGCACCGAACGCTCCAACCGAAAGCAGCCCACCGCTAACCGATCCCCCTTCCCTACAGCAAGGCCAGCTATTTCCAGGCGGCCATTAAGAAGAGAAGCTGCTCGAGGGAGATTGTGTCTGCATTACTGTGCTTTTGCAGCACAGATTTGGGTTTACAAAGACAAGCGTTTAGAACGTGACGATGAAGAAAGATTGAAGCATGAACATTCAGACACCCAGAGAATGTCACAATAATGTCACTGAAGAAAAACAATTGCCTTCTGAAGATGTATTAGGGCACAGCTACTGTTAAGTACCTTGAAATGTGACTGTTGTCATTTGGTTTATCACACGGTTGCCTCCGAGTTCAAAGAGGAGATTCCGCCGGCTTTCAATAAATAGATTTCTTTGAAGAGCCTTCATTCAGCGCTACCGTAACTGGCCTCCAATGGTTTCATTCTTCACTCGGTAGTACTGTTATGTGGTTTCAGACGACAGTGTTAGCTTTCCTTGCTTTGTTCAACTAGCTATGAGAATGTATTTCTAGAATACACAGACCAGGCAGCATTCTTATGTTAAATGCACAACAATAACCAAACGGCAATGTACAGAATCCTATGCAGGACAAAATTAAGTATCCACGCTGGAGAATTTATGTATATTTCTTGTACAGGACCTTAATTTCAGATTAACTTTCAACAAATCCATTCTGTACAGAGGTTTAACATATTTGCCCCTTTTTCTTGTAAAGTTAATTTCCTGGTGTCTTTTTTATTTTATTTTGCTGCTTTGATGTTGCTCTTTTTAAAAGCGCTGTATAATGTACTTTAGGTATAAATTGTATAGGCCTGTTAAAATAAATACAAATAAATGCCAGGAAGCGATCTTTTTGTTTGCTTTGTGGTTCTGACAAGCAGTCTCTGGCGCCACCCGCTGGCCTGCTGAGGTACAGCTCTATTTTAAATCTAGCACATGCCAACATGCAGCTGTCATTTCTGACACTTTTTTGCTTTTCACAGGCAACCCTTGTTGACTTTGGGGTTGGTTTAGGTTTCTGTACTTCCTAATAAATGGCTGGTTTTTGGGATAGTTGTCGTTAAGTGTGACCTTGTCGTTGAGCGCTACCCTCAGGTTGCCGGATGTAGTAGATGCCTACAACAATATTTTCAGAGGTTGAAATAATAAAACAATTCTCAATCAATTAAATTCAAGACCTTGGAATGAACCTAAGTCACAATAAAACTCATTCCTAAACCTTTTTAATGAGGAAAAAAGCTTACAACCGAAGTGTGTGGAGGACCAGACTAACCGACAGAATGGACATGCAGCTCCAGAAATGACCACGTGATGGCGCAGGTGAGCTAATTTATTTTGTAGACCGCTACACTACTGCCTGGTTTTAATCGCAAGCAAAAGCGTAATGTTTATTTATCGATACACATTTTGATGCCTGTTGTCACATGACCTGTGCAATATAATTTTGTAACATTTTCAACTCGGTGATTTTATTAATTCCGTTACTGTTTTCGGCTATCAAAAATAAGTAGATATAACTTCAGCTTCATCTTCAGAAAAGAGAAGAGATGCATTGTTGCATGACATGATGGATACATAATTTGAATACATAATCTGTAGCCTTAATTAGCAAAATTAAAGATCAGATCTGCTGACCTGTTTGAGCTGTAGAAATAAAATGTCGAGTTGTAAGAATATATTAAGGCAGAGCAGACGGACGAGGTTTCAGTCTGCTGCCCATAATCTTCACAGCACACCTATGAGACGTGTGAGAGAGAGAGAGAGAGAGAGAGAGCAGGAACAGAGCCAAGCTTATTCTTTCCAAAAGTGACTATAGGTTTAATAGTGCTTGTAATTGATGGGTGAATAAGAGCTCTATGAGACTGTGATGCTTGTGAATCATATGTGAGAGTCCTCTTAGCTTTTTACAAAGTTTCACATGATAAGTAATTATCTCAATTGAAAACACGTATGAATATTTACTGTAGGATTTTACCAAGTCTATAGCCAACAGCATGTTGTGAAGATGTGGGGTAATCTTTCTTCTGAACAGTTGACATTTTTAAGGAAATTAGTTCATGCTGCATTTCTTCTCATTTTACAGTTGATTGAAAACAAAGCCACAAAACACGCACACAACATGCTAAATATTACACTTGCAAAACCAAGCACTTGACTTACAAAAACCCTTTAAGAAAAGTTTTAATAGTTTAGAGTAACTCTAGACCATCAGATGATTAGCCACAAACACACTAAACTACACATTTAACATGACTATCACAGGAGCTCTTAATGCTTTGGAATTAAAAAAATCCTTTAAAAAACAGAGACAGAAATAAAAATAATCCTGTAAAATGACATTGATATAAGGATATATAATAAATTGTTTTCATCGTTTTTCTTGTAAATTTGCTGTCTTTTTCTGTAATTTTATAGTTTTTGACTGTATTTAAAAAATAAACTATCTTGTTAAAAAACAGAAATAAACTGTTTTTATTCTTTTAAATGATATATGTTAACAACATATTTTTCCCAGGTTTCTCGTACATTTGCGGTCTTTTATTGTAATTTTTCAGTTTCTTGGTCGAGTTTTAAAAATACATAAAAAATATTTAAAAATCTGTTAAAACATTACCGAAAAATGCAGTGTAGGGATAATAATTAAAATGCTAAAGAGATCTCATTTGTGATATTTTTTTCTCATGGAATGTTCACCTCTCGCTTCTCTTTATTTTATGACATTTTTACCAAAGGTTTTCACATTACTGATAGGTCAGATATTCAGTGGTTTAAATGGGGTCTTTCTTAAAGTTTTTAAAGCATTTGTTGTGTTTTTTTCAAAGCATATTTTACACAGATAGGTCAATGAATTGTCAAATCCGTAACGGTCAATATTCCTCATACATTGGAACATGAACAATAAAATATAATAACTATTTTATGTTCTGTAAAGAGCCATCCGCTATCCATTTGCTGGGTATTATACTTCTGGATTGTACATTTCATTTCACAGAAACCATATAAAGTAGGTTTTCTCCCAAAAATACACATCCATAATGCATGACTCTATCTAAAGAGTAAATGGATTCACATTCTACAAAAATGTAGCTTTGTGACTGTATAGCAGCAGAAGCTTGTGATTGTCCAAATGCTGTTGTTTCATCACATCATTTCTTCCAAATTGTTAGAAAATCAAATATTTCAACTATACAGCATGCACAAAAAAGTACAGCGTCCTCCTGCATCACACCAACCGAGAAGAAATGCACTGAGCTATAGCTGTATACTGAAATTGGCTCTTTCCTTTGCTTATTAAAGAGAACAATGCATTATGTTTTTTATGATAAATGTCTTTAAAGAGGTAAATAATGAGTAAAGCTGCTCTCACGGGGCCTGGAAACGCTCGGCACTGTAAAACTGCTGCTCTGGGTTATTAATTTGAGAAACGAGGAGAGGCAGAAGAGACAACACGGAGATAAACTGGATATGTGAGGAAATCTGCAGAGTCCCTTCTCGCAGTCCTCAGGCAAAATGAGAAACACTTTCATTGATGACAGAGGGATGTCTGCAAAAACTGCATCTGAAGTCTGCCAGAAGCAGGTTTTTTTGGGTAAGGTAATGGTGCGTTTTGAGACGATTGCATTTCGATTAGCCAGTTGCATTAAACGCGGCAGCTGTGTCTCCACATTACATCCGATGGCTGTGAAATTCGCAGATAATCTCTGTGAAATGGGCCGGAACGTGAACATTCAGTGACGTGTGCAGTCTAATAAATGGTATGGGGACCGTTTGACCTCATGCAGTCCTCATGCAATGTGATTTTTACACTTATTTTAACTGAATGAGCACACACACAATAAAGTAGATTTGTAGCTGTTTATTTGTACTGGTGAACAGCAATATTGCACAAAAACAGCCTGTGACTGTAGGTTAAAATACAGTAATTTCAGTCAAGAGCAACTTCACATTCACCGGCCAGAGTAAAGTAAGCATTGCATACGCAAACTGTTAGCATAGTTTCCTAAAGTTTGTTGGTTTAGGAATGTGGAAATGTTTTAGTCATTTGAAAGACACGAACTGACTGAATCTACGTACAACTACTAATAAATGCTCTTACTTTAACTAAATATCAGCACCACAAACTCTATTATTTATCCTTTTTATTTACTGTTAACTTTCTCTTTTTTATTTAAATGATCATTTTAGTGTTATTTTTATAGGTACAGCATGTGAACATCAGAAACCAGATCTCTACGACAACATTCATTGCATGGCAGTACAGTTTTTAAATGCTTATATTGATATTACAGTTGTTACACATAAATTCCTCGGTCTACATGATTTATTTTATGATCTCTGTTTTTCGTTATTACCTATACAGGTGTGCAGATTTGTACCTAAATGGCATTAATGTCTTTGGTTAATAAATAAAGCAAAATATCTCAGCCAATGGAACAATGTTGTTGTCTCTCAAAATACAAGGTACTGGCAGGATATAAATAGACTTCTTTTACACAGTATATGAATTATATCTTGACAAATACCTCTATTTAATCTTTAGCACTATTCAAACATGTCTTACTGAAAAACTATGCGATGTATGTTCGTCACAAACAATCACAATTTACACAAATGTTAAAAACATGGTGTATCAATACGGTACTTAGTACAACGGCAGTACATAGAGGATCCGTCCTTATTACGTAACAGTTATGACACTTGGTCCACATGGTTGCTTATTTAACGGTGATATATTACCGTATATTCTAAAACTCTGTTCATTTGTATTTAGTAGCCTATATAGACTCATTCTGGATTTGAAAGGAAATGTGTTTAAAACAAGTTAAGCTCGAATGCCACAAAATATAATGTTGGCTCATTTGAACACAACAGCAAGTCACTGATGCCCACAGAGCTTAACTCGTATCGATGCTGCAACATTACTTCAAAATGTGGTTGTTTAGAATGAGTACAACCTTTCTAGCTAAATGACAGAGCAGTACATATCGGACAGATGACGGAAGGGACAATCATTAGACATTTAATGTCATAAAAAGAAATATGTGTCTTCGGAATAATATTAAAACCCCATCTCCGCATTCTGGAATGTCCTAAATTTGATCAGCTTTCTACATCGGGACCCTGGTTCTGGTGCTTTATTATTCTAGAAAGTTCCACTGGTTTACTACTCTAGAATGTCCAGCTGATACAATAGTCCAAAATATTTTTCCTACTTAATTTTGCACCCCGTATGCCGTCTATAAATCCTGTCCCAGTCTTTCTATTTCATCGATCAGGAAGTCGATGTCTGACATGGTGGCAGCTGGATTGGAGACAACCATTCTGAAGAAGTTAACCTTATTACCCTGGGGCTGGTAGCCCACCATAGTTGTCCCACATTCCATCATCATCGCCTTGATCTTAGGGGCAACCTAGATTTTAAAATCAGAAGACAACGGTGTTCAGTGGTGTAAGTTTCACAGAACAAAGACGTCATGTTGGTGCAGAAGTTGTTTTTGGTGAAATGTCTCACCTTGTGGAGTCGTTCTCTTCTCTCCTGTCCATCCGGCAGGCCTCGCAGGCTGGGAGGAATGTACCAGAAACACACGTTGGTGTGCTGGGGCTAAGGCAGAAGATAATATTACACATATCTGTTCAGTGTTCTTCTCTGTTACAGTTCTCTTGCATCAGACAGCAGTTTTAGTACGGCACTGATGGCTCATGTTCTTTCACTCACCTCCCCTTTAAACACCATCTCATATCCTTCACGGTTCTTTATCTTGTGGTAAAGATACTCAGACAGCTCCAGACATCTGTCTATGTGCTTCTCAAAACCAATGGTGCCCTGGTCTCAGCAAATGACCAATGACTTGCATGACCAGCAATACTGGTCCGTCCATCATCAGTTTATCTGATCAGGCCATCAGTTTATCTCTCTCCCATCAGCATCCTGCAATGCTGTATCTGTCTCGTCCATCATGGCAGTCCATACATCAGTATCTGTCGGTCCGTCATCCATCCATCCCCTTTATCTGCATCTATCCATCATCCATCCTGTCCATCAGCATCCCCTATCTTATCTCCATCTTCCATCATCATCCATCAGTCCATCCATCATCATCAATCCCTATCATCCATCCATTTCATCATGCCAATCAGATCTCCATGCATGTCAGCATCCATCAGGTCCATCAGTCATCCATCCCATCAGTTTATCTGTCCATCTTCCATCATCATCATCCTCCATCAGCCATCTCATCTGCCCATCCAATGTCCATCCATCATCTTCCATACCCCATCTATCCATACTATCATCATCCATCCTCCATCTCCATCTCAGCGCCATCATTCTTCTTTCACCGGGTTCCATTCAGTCATCATCCATCCATCCATCCATCAATCCATCCATCATTCAATCATCCATGTCCATCGCATCCATCATCCATCCTGTCAATCATGCATCTCCATCCATCCATCTATCCATCAGTCCATCCATCTGTTCAAATCAACATCCATCCCGCCATCATACTCATTGTCCATCGATTCCATTAATCATCATCCATCGCCTATCAATTCATTGGTCCATCAATCTCTCTCTCCATGGATCCCTTTCCATCCATACATTCATCCATGCATCATCCACTGTTGATCAATTTATCCATCCAAATATATATCCCCATCAATTTACATGTATCTGTCCAGCCATCTCCCTGTCCATTCATCTCTTTCCGTCCATATCTCTGTCCATTGATTTGTCCGTCCGTCCATCCATCCATCTGTCCAATCATTTATTAATTCTCGGTCAGTCTGTCAGTCATTGTTATTCTGCTGTCAGAGAAAATGTATCTTCTAACCTTTGACTTCCACATGAGCCAGAACTTAAAGATGTCTACATGTCGGCCACACTGTATGGCCTTATCTCCCGTGTCATACGTGACGTCGTACTGCTTATCCTGCTGAAAGAGATATCCAGCACACATGGAGTTGCAGCCCTGTAGAAGACCCTGATACACGCAGACAGACAAAAGATGCACATAATAGTGTGTCAAACTCAGTGAAATAGTGAGACAGACATAAAGCTGATATCATGCTCCAGTGAGCTCAATTCTCTGACCCTTCCTCTTTATTTGCCTCTCCGCCTTTGTTTTTCACTTTCATCAAGTTTTATTCATATCACGTTACAGAATTTGTCCTTTATTCCATTACAATCCAGACTCATTCCACCTGACACCCCATTTTTCTCTCTTACCTTCTCACGGACCAGAATGGCAGAGCATTGTAGCGGAACGCCCATCATCTTGTGCGGGTTCCATGTGACAGAGTTGGCTCTGCAAAAACAGAACATAATCAGTCTGCGATGTCGGCACATGCGTGTTTGTCTGGTGTGAACTTCAAGATAACAGCCGTATGTGCAGTACAGTACCTCTCAATGCCATTCAATTTGTGTCTGTGTTTTCTGGACATCAGCAGACCACCGCCCCACGCTCCCTTAACACACACATCCACACCATCAGGTCCAAAAGATTTCATTTAACCTCGTGATCTGCTGAGATTGACTTCTTGAATTATTTTCCCCCAAATATGTGTCAAAACTTGTTTCCTACTATGGGAGTCAATGGTGGCCGATATTTGTTTGGTTACAAGCATTCCTCTAAACATCTTTCTCTGTGTTCATCGGAACACTTACATCTACATGAAGCCACAGGTTGTATTTCTCACAGATGTCGGCGATCTCATTGATGGGATCAAAGGCTCCATAAACTGTAGATCCACCGGTGGCATTCACAAACAGCGGCACAAATCCCTAAACATCAGAGAAACAAGTGAAACGTTTGGTTATAAACCTTTCTTAAACTTACCCACTAGCTTGCCCATTTTCTTCATCACACAGTCGGCAGAACCTTTACGTAATATAATAATGATTATACGCCCCTGTTCTGGCTGGTTGTTAGCAATTGCCATGGAGTTTCTGAAGTGTAATTGGTGGTTACTGGGGCATTAAATTAACAAAAGTGAACACCGGCTCTTAACATAAAAAGAGGTTATGACCTCATTATAAGGCTCAACTTTGTGCACAGCATCTCACCTTCTGCTTGGCATCAATGACCTTGGCCTCCAAGTCAGCTGGAATGACTCTACCTCTAATAAAGAAGCAAAGTAACGCTGAGTCTTAATGACGAAATGATCCACGACATACAGAACACACCGAGAGATTTCTCTCACCTTTCATCTGTGCTCAGCAAGATCAGATTCTCCGTGCCAAAACCCAGCGCTGCACTCGCCTTCTTTATCGAGTAGTGACTCTGTGAACGGTATTTTAAGTCAAGCAACATATTTAGATATAGAGGAGACATATAATAGTTTCATTTATTTCGTTTTTTTAAGTGCACTTATGAGTGTTTACTGGGATCACAATAGTCTATTTTTGTGAAAATTTGTTTTTTATATTGGGTATGTTTCTTCTGGTCATGCACGCTTAATTTCACGGTCACACATAACCTAAGCTTGGGTTCTTACAGAAGAAAATGCAGATGTTAGGAGTGACACACATTACTTGTCTGTA
Organism: Triplophysa siluroides; assembly: GCA_006030095.1. NCBI lineage: Eukaryota > Metazoa > Chordata > Actinopteri > Cypriniformes > Nemacheilidae > Triplophysa > Triplophysa siluroides. Next base: position 2,276,115 of record VCII01000094.1, on the reverse strand, counting down.
CTTTGTCTGAATGTTTCATAGTATCTCCATATCAACACATTATATTGTAACTGGGAAGTTCTTAAGACCCCCTGTGGTGAAAATCAAGTTTTTAATTGCGTTTATGTGTTTACGTTAATGTGCTTTAAGACAAACCATGTGCAAATTTATCATTTTAAACCCTTGCTGAGTATTTTCTTCATAAGACTGCACTTTACCAAAGACAGTAAAAAAAATGTACTGCACCAGTTAATGACGCAGTAAACCTGTTACCAATCGCATCAACTCATTTGACCCCAATTTGAGGCATAAATATAAACAATGCTGCTGTTGTGTCACCTCTCAGTTTCACTTTCAGATTGAAGTGTGTGGAGGCGGGGCTAATTTGCATATTCAAGCATCATGCATAAACTTAATGAAGCTGAGGTGTAAGACAGGAAAATTTTTTTTTATTTAAGTTTCAAGGATAAGATTATCGACCACAGGTGGACTTCAATACAGGGTGTTAACAGCCACAATGTAAATGATCTTGTTAAAATGTATTTAGGTTTTTTCCATTAGAAATCCAAGGATCACATAACAAACCATTGTGCAACTCAATTTCAATGAAAGGAAAAACTGAAATGAGAGATACACAGTCGGTCAGAGAGAGAATACATGACTTACGTGTTCTGACGTGAAGAGCACCAGCCTGGGAACGGCCGCCATGCCTTTGATTTTAACTTCAGGGTAATGCTTGTACCTCGCCACCATCACGCTGTACATGTTTGAGACAGCTCCTCCTACAAATAAACAAACATTTTCATACATTTAACAAGTCGATTATACTGTTACAAAATAAATACATGTGGAGCCAAACCGTAAGTGCTACCATAAATTAGATTTAGTGCCTTCAGTCAAATTAAATATGTGTGCATACTTGCATGTGTTTAATCAAATGTGTATGTTTTTAAACATTTTAACATACTAAGAAACGATACTAATAACACACAGTCAGGGGGAATATTTGCATATTGAGAAAAAGTCTTGGATGTTTTTTTAACTGAATGTAGAATGTGTAATTATTGTGCTGTTTACATGCCCCACCTGGTGAGAAAATGCCATCTCCCTCTCCGTTTGGCCAGCCGATAATCTCTCTCATTTTCTTCAGGGTGAGCTGTTCCATCAGAACAAACACGGGTGCAATCTCATATGTGAACCTGTTAACACACACACACAAACACACACACACACCTGTCAACTCTACTAGTCCCACAATAATGAATGTCCTGACAGCAGGAGGTTATATTCACAAACAATCTGTACTCATGTCATCTGATGGGAGGATTTGCACTGGAGGCATCTTCAACTCATTAACACCATATAATCACCAATAATCGTCTGTGATGATGAGCGGCTCATTACTGAATGCAAATGTCAAGTGCTCATACGGTTCTGTGTCATCAATATGAACAGTCATAAATATGACAAAGGAGAGAGCAGGGCTACCTGGCACGTGGAATGTTGTTACATATTGTTTTATATGTGAAATATATATTTGAAATAATCACTTTTTTTATTGTGCATTCCAATTGATATCAATTAAACCGCAGTTGGTTTGTTCTGATTTAAGCCATAATAACAAAAAAATACACATAACTAACGCAAGAAAACCAATTTTTTTGAAAAATTCAAACAGAGTTATTTAATTTTGGAACCAAACTCTTTAGTTAAAACATCTACAGTAATGATCCAGTGTCTCTAATGTAATTCCTAGATTATTTGCTGCTTTTATAATCTTTTAATGATTACGAGCCAATAACCATTTTTAATGCTATATAAGACCCTTTTTTGTGTGTACACCGTAAGAATATAATATTCCCAAGGCACCAGTTGACCTCTCTCCGCTGATCCACACTTTAAGCATTAAGCCACATCTTTTGAGGATGCCATAAGAGTTCCACTAGTGTTGCAACTGTGAGGCACATCAAGCAGTGCTTCTCCTTTTTACAGTGTATCGGTTCTTTTATAAAATCCACTGTTACCAATTACTGGCGTTAAATAGTAGTGTCACAAAACTCAGCCCGATAAAGATCCTGGAATCACACCAACGATTCCGTGACAGACGTTTTACAATGACAGGAACGAGGGACGTAAAATGTGTTATTGATCTAAAGAGAATTTGAGCATCTGCTGTGAAAGACATCATCAAATCTGTGACCCTCAGAGGTCGACTAGGCTGTTCACTGCTTTTGTCTTGGTATAAATGAAAAAATAATGGCATAAATATTTACAGAGTCGTTAAATTAGATCACGTATTTACAAATAGTGCTTGATTGATTTTTATTTGATTTGTATTTACTTTTTAACATTTGGCATGACGGCATCACTACAAGATGTTCGAAGACAGCACCTCAGCGATGCCATAGCAACCACATTCATTTCACAAATGAAAATTCTGTCATCATTTACTCGCCCATGTTATTTCAAACCGGTATGTATTTCCTGCTTCCGCAGAACACAAAAGAAGATATTTTGAAGAATGTTGTTGACTGGCCACTGGTTTTGCACTGGTTTTGTGTCCATAAATTGAATGGGGTCCAGTGCTGGACTTTTTTTCAAAATATCTTCTTTTGTAAAAAGCCATAAAGGTTTGTGAAAATCAAGAAATTAATAACTTAAATGCATTTTATTTATTCATTTACTTTGGATTTTATGAGGTCCACCATTGTCTTTACATGGATGGCTGAATGGGGGTGGAGATGTAGATTGTATTGAAAGTCTCAGCTGGTGGTGTGTCTCAGCATGTGGATGTAAATTAGCCTTGACCAATGAGGTGTTACTCTACATTCTGGCCATGTCCATTTGCAGACGGTCTCAAAACTCTCTGTCACATCTCACTGGATCTTTTCTGCTGAGACCTAATACGCTATTCTGAGCTGGCAGAAAAAAATGCTAATTCGCTATAGACTAGATACAAGTCTTTAGTTAACAAACAAAACAAACAAAATTTCATAGACAGTGAGTCATAAAAAGATTTTCTGAAATTGAAGATTTTATTTTGGTTAAATCCATTTACTACAGCACATTTGTAGCATAGAAAGAGGGAACTTACATGTTAGTATTTGCTGTAGAAGTTAGCCACTCGCCAGCTAAACCCATAATGTCTAGACCTGAAGACAACTGGTTAAAAAACCTTGGGTGACCTGTGGGAAAAATAAATGAGTAAAAAATGAATCTGTGAACTCCAAAAACTAAACTAATGTTGAGATATTCTAGTAAACTCCTGAACCAATGGTCCGGTTTTAAGTTTGCACACATCTGGCTGTGTAAATTCTTTTCTGTCATAATCATTTTCAGCAAAATCAATCATCCTTGATTCAGTCTGTTTCCTGTGATGGGCTGAAGACATCACATTTTTATGAATACATGTGTACTCTTACAATAGAGTAATCATAACTTGATTTACCTTGAAAATAATGGAAGCATCTTGATTTGACTAAAGCTCTTTAAACCAATCCTAGAAAACTACCAGTGTCACACTTTCTTCGCGAAACACAAATCCATTTCTTGACTGTGCTTCTTAACAATCTATTAACTGGTTCAAAGAGGAGTACTTAATGTCCCCACCTGTCCGAACTCCATATTTAAGTGTATCCCTGCAGTCCACCAGAATCTGCTCCAGGCTCTCTGGCTGATCGCACAGCTCTAAGTTAAACCCCTCGATTCCCTCCAGCAGCTGATGGGGATGATGGAAGTCCAGCACTTTGGTGGATCTGTCAAAGGTCTTCCGCACATAGTTAGTCAGGATGTCCACAACCTCCAGGAGAAACTGGATCGTACACTCCTCCCCATTTTTGGCAGGAAGAAGATCTGTGATGAGATGTGTTACTCACATTAAGCAATAAGTAGATCACTAAGCAACAAACAGTTCTCCAGTTTTGAAGCGGATGTCACTTATTTATGCCAAACAATTCATTTGTATTTTTGTATATGAATCAAAACGTGTGTTTTTATAAGTATGTTGACATATCAAGTACGTTACTGATTCCACAATATATTGAACTGAACTACAGAACATTTTTTACAGTGTGAGATTCAGGTGTCCAGGCATACAATCATCCCGGCAGTTAAACTCATCTACATATCAATAAAATGCCATGTCAAATGAAACCATGCAAACTTTGTAATTCTGTTTTCTCTATGTTATTTATATTGCTCTAATAGCTTTTTGGCTCTTCAAATCAAATCAAATAATGATATAGGAGGGCCATAACCAAAATAGACACTATGGGCACATTTAACCCTATAATCTTCCATAACCAAACACACACACAAATGTTTGCACATGTGCAGTTCACTGCAGATAAAGGTGATTGGGTTACTTATATGCTAGAAAGCCTTTGAAAATGAAAGAGTTTATCCTCACCTCGCGCGTACAGGTTGGAGAAGTCTGTCTCTGTGCGTCTGAGGCGAGACTCTCGCTCGTTGTCCTGTGTGAAAAGGCTCTTGGATGGCTGCTGGTCGTTAAAGAAGCCGACAATTCGGCTCTTGTCGTCAACATTATTGTTCTTCTGCAAAAATCCTACATGAGCACACAGAGAAGAGGAGTGAAGTGAGGGATCTCTTTTTCCAAACATTGCAGCAAATAACTGAACTCGAGTAAACTTCGCAGCGCATGGCATGAGGGGATGTTCTTTTTGTTCATGTTTTTTATGGTTTATCTGGTGGGAGGTCACAGTCGATGACATCAGTGTCCCGTATTAAGAGCCAATAACAGTCGTTTAGAGCCACTGTAAATCTCCCGTAAAGCCGCTGTTTATCACAGGAGACAGATGCGCGTTCTGGGGACTCAGTCCTGATGCTGCATGCGCTCGCCCAGACTCGTGGGAATTTATTTCACATGTTTACGCAGCATTTTTTGTGAACGACTAATTTTACATGTGGGCCTAATCAATATTATTAATAAAAGAAAAAATATAACTTTACATTTTCAGGGGAACGTTGAACAATGAATTGTCTTTTTAATAAATATGAGCCTCTCAAACATTACATTGAGTTTATCAATCGATAAGAAAGAGATCGGTGAAAAATTTCGCATCGAGACAACAGTGTTCTCTTTCTATTGTCATAGCCTGTAAAATGTCACTTTTTTACCAATCTCTGTGTCGCCACATCAGATATAGTCATGTAGGTTAGCACATTTTAAACAACCTTAATATAATTGAAATCTTTTCAGACTTAGGTATGTGTAATCGTATTTTATTTTGATTTACTCGTACATTTTAACTTAACATTTAAATATGACAGTGGAAGTTTTTTTGCTGTCCTATGGAAACACAACCAGGAACAGATTAAGCTTGTGCTTTGTGGAGGATCATTTCTTTCCACGTACAGCATCAGATCCCGAATCTCTTTAACAATACCAGCAACGCATTATGTAGAGACGACTTGTGTTATCTCGGCAAAACAGAGGCTTGACGGATTGTTTTTTAATAGATTTCCATTGACCGTAAATTCCATCACGTTGACCGTATCTCGGGTTATTATAGATTTATCTGCCACCTCATTGCACATTGTTGTGTATGCCAGACAAAATAATGTTTTGAAAGCCTGTTTCCTGTGCAGATATTCAGAAATCAATATTTTCTCTTTACAGTACAGCTGTCGCACACACAACGTCAAAATGTGTCTTTCAAAAAAGTGTATAGCCCAATTCGATGGTGAATGCAATTGCTAGGTTAGGGAGGGCTGCTGACGGTCAAAGTTGCTTTGGCCACATCCACCAGAGAGGGGCGCCAAAAAGAAACATCTCACTAAGTTTAACGATTAATCTAGTGTAAGACTTTTTTTTCAAAATGATATGCCGTAGCCCATTTCGCGCATAATTTATTCATTATAACTGTCGACCTTCTTTCATATTATGGGCGACACCATTTTCTTGTGTTGGTCTGAACACTTACCGCATATCTTCATTCCAAGCTTTCTCGTACATCCATGTGCGACTCCACTCCAGTCATAGTCTATCGGGGAAAAATGCGAAAATGACAAAAGCTCTTAGTACTAATGTGTCAAAATGATAATTATGAGGACCGCCTTACTGCATAATAAAATAAATAAGCCCTCTCTTAAAATCATGCCACTAATATGGGATGGGATGAACAGTATTAAAAATGAATAGGCCGAATCTGGACAAGAGGATCTATTGGAGCTCGCCGCCCCGCCCGCCCCTGCGTCCCAAAACCTCAGCAGTGCCATTACGAGTTCAGCACCATTTACTCTGTCATTATCTCTGTCGGTCCAGACCTCAGTCTCCTAGCGACCCTTTTGCCAATTCCTTTCTATTCTTCTTCAAATCACATCCCCATGAAATCTAGTTAGGATATTTACGCTTTTTATTTTTCTTAGTATAGCCATATATAGGCATATGTAGACCTACACAATTATATCTTTAACTGTAATTATATTTTCTGTTATAGGTTGTAATGTAGGCTAAATCATTTCTGTTATGTCATGATTTTAAATCTTTATTTAGAAAAAAATATTTATTCTTAAATCTAATTCGTGGGCCTATATTTTGACATTTTAATAACCCTTTTGTGCTTAACAGGCAGAACATTTCAAGCGTGATTGTTTTTGAAAAGACCTAAAATAGGCCTACATAAGTAACCCAATCAAGCAAAGCAGCCTACCTAAGAATCACAGCCACAATGAGAGAGCACAGAGGGTTTGCCCTGCAGCTCTTTAAAAACAAAGGTTCCGTCTCGGGCCATCATTCAGAACCTTTTACATCCCCAGAACCTTTCTGTTAAATTCTTCGTATTGTAAAAAAGTCCAAATGAAAAACGAAAAATAATTTATTCTTTTGAGAACCGTTGATTTAAAACGTAATGTGAGGAAACAAAAAAACAATGGCATCGCTAAAATGACCATATTAGGCACCTTCATTTTTTGAGATTGTACGAAAAATAAGAAACGGTCACAATATTCCGTGACTAATTTTTTAAGAGCTTTTTTTTTTTCCGGTTATAAGGGGTATAAGGAAATTCTCTGAAGCTGAAAAAAGCTATTAATAAACAGCACTGTGCCTCCCCCATCTGAGAGAAACACGCTGAAGCGAGAAGCGACCCATTAGCACCGATTTAGAGTGGCAACAATTATAGCTACACTTCACATAATTAGACACTTCCACAGCCGGACCTGAAATCATTCTTTTATTTTTTAACCGAGACGACTGAAAAAATTATATATATCCAAATAATTTTAAGGAATGGCCTGTTAAACGTAGCTATAGAATGTTAGAAAAATTAGGCTTAACAATAACAATATGAATAATAATAATAATAATTGTTACAACAATTTCCATAGGTTAAATACAGAAAAGTGAGAAAAATAAAACAGAGTTGGCTGCTCGTCTGTCTTCACTAATGATCTGTGAGCAGGTGCTTTTAAAGGCATCACCTAGAAGATGTTGACAGCGACATTCGTCTGGCTGGTGCGCGCGCAATGCCGCTGTGATTTGTTGGTCCTGAAGCTTTGCGAACAGCGCCGTTTTCCCGCCTCAGCGACAAGATTAATGACGTTGGCCACAAAGCAAATAGCCGGAGTGAAATAGCGGTTTATCGGCGATGGACCTACTTGACGAGGGTGGCCGTAAATTTGTCGAGTTGGGATCCGGATCACCGCCAGAGGAAGAGGAGGAGGGTGCCGACGCCGCCATCACTCCCAAGTGTTTAAGTCCTCAATCCAAAGTGCACTGTCACTCTCCGAGGAACTGCTTCTGTTTCAGCAAAAGAGAAAAGTCAAGATGACCGAAGGTGAGAGACGGACGTTCAGGTTCACAAATACACAGGTGCCGAATCAATGAAGTTGTAGGCTTCGATGAACTTAAATGGATGTATTCACAATCTTTAGTGTAGCGATGCTATTAACTGATTCTAAACATCACGATTGATACGGTTTTTTTATGTTTCAAAAGTAGAAAAGTCCATTCCTAATCTAAATAGAATTACTTTTTTTGTTTTTCCCTGATGAAGGATTAAAGAACTTTAAACAAGACAACCAGACGTGGCTCTAAATATATAAACTCCAAATTATTTTAAGGCTTTCGCTTTGACAAACCTCTCCAATTTGGCACATTGTTGCGTACTGAAATGCGCAAATGGGGCTCTAAAAGTTATACAAATAAATCAGGTGCTCACCATTCTGCCAATATTAATCACACAATATCTTGATGAATACAGGCTATCCACACATGTAAACATTGATTATATGCTGAATATTGATTTTTTCAATTTAGAAGATGTATAGATAACTGCTGTTTAAAAGTGAATGGAAATAGCATTTTAGATGATACTATGCATCAGTATGAAATAGATTCCCAATAAAATCCAGCTTTAGTGCTGCTTTACCAGGTGAACATACCAGCGCAGACTGCGCTCGTACTGCGTTTTACTCGACTGTTGTGAAGCACCTGTTACATAAATATTTCGATTTATTCTTCACATGATGAACGGGGACATTTAAAGACACTCTTACCTTTTAAAAGATCACTGTGAGCGCAACAGTATCCAAAATCTGTACTAGATTTCCGCGACTCCAGATGTTGCCTCCTGTAGATCAACGCTCAAATATCGGCAAAAAGAAAGAAAAAACTCACTCACAAATCACGGTGACTTTTCCAAAGTAAGGTTGCTGCCATTCAATATGTGAATCGCCTATTTATTCGGTGTGCCATGAGCATGACGCACGGTTGGTAATCCTCGTACCTCTCCACAACATCCCAGACTGGTTCTGAAACACATCTCATTTCTCTCGAGGCATCAGCATGAGCATTACGACAGCTCTGGCACTTGCCCGCAGGACCTGGTGCCTTCAATGAAAAAGCAAGTCACGAACAAACACTTCACAACAGCAACACACTACACGGCTCTCCAGTGCTCAGAATGTCATTCTGACCTTGAAAACATCAGGGACAACAGTCCTAGAAGCACACCAAACATATTAGTGCCTCATGTTTTATTCATGCACTTAAGCACCTGTTCTTAGTCAGGTTGAACAGGTTATTCATTATGAAATATCCATAAGGGAGATGATGTGGTTTGGAGGGCTGCGTTTAAAAGGACATCTCCTTAACCTTGAAAAGCCCCCTTTAATGTGAAGGTTTTTTTGCCTGGGATCTGGGACACGAGAGGGAATGATGTGTAGATTGGTGTTGTGGGAGAATTCCGCATGGTGGCAGCACGCAATAAAAAAAATTAAAAGCTCAAGCACGGCTCCCACACAGACACGCATGTAGTCTTCACGTTTACCAAGGTGATAGGATTATACGCATGTTTTATTTTATTATTTAATAGACTAATGTTACATCAACCTTTGGAAAAAGGAAATTGATATTTCATTTGTCATGCCAACGCCTTCATTTATCTTACACAGGGGATCATTTCAGCACCTGGACAGCTCCATATATGACTCACATCTTTAAAGAGTCGAATGAGTCGAAACATTGTTCGTATGTTGCTGGTCTCTTTTTCTATGCATTTAAAAAAAATAAGGTTATTTAATGGCTCTTGGCAACACAATATTATATACACAATATAGAGCATTTTTTCTTATTTTATTACAGGTTCTTCGAATTCACTTTGTCTGTTGCTTAAACTTTGACCATTATTTGGATATAACAAAGAATAAACGGAGAATGGAAAGTCATCCTTAAGACAGAGGTTATGCTTGTATACTGTATATATGCGTATTATGTAAGTATAGTATATTGACAAAACTTAATCTCCTGTTAAATACTAGTTCTCATTTTGTAGCGTCAGATTCACAAGTCGAACACAAGATGGCGCTGGTATATTAGCTGCCCTTCAAGTTCAGTCATCACTTTGCTCCTGCTTTTTCCTGTATATCATGCAGTCAATCAATCAATCAATCAATCAATCAATCAATCAATCAATCAATTATTAAAATCATAAATAAATAAGGAATGTCACTAAAACATAACTTAATTCAGTTATTCAGGGCTGTCACAATGCAAGATTTTGACTACATGATTATCATGGCCAATATAATTCCCAATAGCAATATTATTGCCAAAGAAATACAATAAAACAATGATATTAGTCAAACTCATATTTAATTTGTTAAATTAAAATTATGTATTTTTTTATTAAGTTTGTAAAAGTACATTGTATTGAGAAAATTGAAATTTCTTTGTAACTTCTTCCTAAGTTGTGAACACTGATCCAAAAGCACGTCCGATTTCAGTTTTTATTTATTTGTTTAGTATTATTATTACATGCGTAGTTAAAACTTAAAGGTATTTGTCTGACATTTTATATTTGTTCTAAATATTCTGTTGGTTATATAATGTTTAAACTTTTGTGCAACAGGAAGTTCTTCTGGACCAGTGTTATCGAGCATTGACCTCATCCCAAGTGGTCCATGTGAACTTTTTAAAAATCTGCATTGCAACAATGCAATTTGTGAATGGAGCTATAGAAATCAAATTGAATTGAAAATAGAGAGAGGCAGAAAGTTTGTGGTACTGAGGGCGACATGTTAAGCGGGTACAAAACCCCCATTTACCATGCTGAAGTGAGCCAGATTCTGCCACTGGGTTATTATATCATCATGTGTAGTTTTAACACAATATCAATAATCATGGTAATTAAAACCACAGTCATATGAACTGAAAATAATAAAAAAGCCCTTTACTGAATGGCGCGGCTTATTTCTTTTATTTCAATATGATTGAGAATCAGTTCTCTTCATTAAGCACGCAAAAGCTGTTTACATTTTTAACAGGAAAAAAGTGGAATGATATTCAGTGGAAGAGGAAATGTTTCTCACGCAATGCAAAGCATCCTAAATCATCAACGCTGTTAAACACACCCAAAACAACATTAGATGCTCAGCTAGATCCGGGTATACCTCTTTTTCACATTTAATACCCTGAAATAAACAAGTACACGTTAGATTGAAAGTATGCATGCTTGTCTAAATGCCTGATTCTGCCAGACTTTCAACAGTCTCACATCAAAGGCAGATCAGAGTGTGGCATTCAGATCAGGTCACGATGGAGCTTAAACACAAACTCCCTCCAGCAAACCCACATGTGTTGTTGTGATAGCCTGACCATATCGCACACTCCGGAGAAGAAAAAGAGCCTTCTTTTCCTGCCCTGTAGGAATGCATTGCTTGTTGGTGTAGTGACACATTAAGATGTTACTGCTAGTCCGTACCTGAAATGGGATTTTGGAGTAATGGGAAAATTCAAGTCATTTCAGTTATTAATTATAGCCTTGCACCAGAAGGATATTTGAAGTTTGGGAAGGGATCGATTTCTATTGCAGCCAACCTTTAAAAATCTTATTATGGGAAATATATCAAATAGCTTTATTTAAAAAAATCTGTCCATGTCACACCAGATAAACATTACAGTATTGAAATACACCAAGTGATTAAGTCAACTTTTTTAAACATTCCAAATACCCAGTTTTGTTATTTATTTTGGAAATGTGCCATACTAACATGCTTTAGATTATCATTATAAACAGTTACTCCTATGGGCTTCTCTTTGTGTTTCTAAAGCAATTTGCATCTCTCATTCTAGTAATAAGCTAAAACTATTTAAATGTAAAGAGACAGAATGCTTTACACGCTAAGTTATTATAAATTGACCTAACTGGACATATCATTCTATCAATCTTTCGGTCTCCCCATCTTTATATCTCTCTCTGTATGTAAGTATAGAGTTACTTGCACACATACAATTGTGCATATATTATGTAGAAACACAAATAAATAAAAACATATTTAAATTTTAGTTGCATTAAAACAACATTGAAGGTGTTGTCTTCAATTCTGGGCTCTTGACTGATTTTTATAATTTCTCATTTCAAATTATTACATATTAATATTAATTTAACAATGTAAACTAATCTGCTGGCACAATTACACTTTTGTCTTTAAAACTATTCATGTATGTCCCATACATGAATGTTTAAGGGTTTTTAAGACCCTGAGAATCATTTCAGTAAAGTGTATCCAGTGTTTCAATAATACAGAATATGATTGTCTACTCAGCTCATTCATTAACAAATAAATTATTCCCAGTCCAATACAGGCATGGGATTTAGATTTAGGCAAGTCTAAAGAGGTTCTATCAGAAAAGCAACAAGTTTGAAGAAGTGTGACTTTCTTGAAGTGGTTTTAAGAAGAAAAAAAACATCAATATTAAAAGAACAGACCCTCAGCCAAAGGTTACAGATCAACATGGTGACAATAACAGTAGAGAATTGATTGGGCTGAAGCAGGGAAACACCCTTGACAGGTTGCCAGTTTGTCACAGTTTCATGGGGGAACTTCTTTTATTCAATTGTTTGAAAAATAAAGTTTACATTTTTTGTTTATTTTTGATAATTGAGAAATCTTGTCTTTCACAGATTATTCCAGTTGCTAGTTGTTAGGCTGGCTGGATCTTTTGAATACGACACTATTAAAGGGATACTTCATCCAAAAAATGTAAATCTGTCATCATTTACTCACCCTCAGATTATTCACTCATCATCTGATATCTCAATATCAGAGTGTGAACCCTGGAACCTTCCATCCCTTTTTTTCTTCCTTATATTCACAAATATCACATTTACATTTTTTCTTTCCTTTTTTTTTCTCCACCCTCATCTTTCCTAATTTTTTTTTTTATCATAAACTTCGGAATTCACATGGACACTATATCTATGACGTTTATCCAAGAATGTGTAAATAATCCCCCACAACCTTCCCTTCTAGTAAATGTGATGCATGCAATTCTAGATAGTAAAATATAACGTTATAATTACATGTTCAGACTGTTTTGGTTATTTTTTGTCAAAGAAATGATATGTCTTAATGTAAAGGAGAAAATACAGTGGTGGTAATTTAATGCTCGCTTTATTGTAATTGTGTCTCGCTTTGATTTTTAAATCATATGAAGATGTACAAATTGCTGTCTTGGGCAGAAAATCATATCACCACATGTCACTGATTCCAGAAAGACAAAACTCAGCATTTTATATTTTGGTTCAGTTTGGGCATTTACACAGTCACCAAACTACCAACTGTTTCTCTGTCGCGCTATAAAACTTCACATCTGATCCCTGATTTTCTCATCCAAAAATAATTTCAGTTTTTACAACTCACCACATTGTTTAAATGGAATGTACAAGTCATACTCTTTATTTTCACACATTACTTTATAGGTTTAACAGATTGTTTTTAATTGCATGCTAGACACCCCACAAGGAGCGAAAAACTGACACTTTCATTCAACAAAAGCTATCAATGTATCTACAGGATTAAGAAATCTTCCACCGAAGACAAGGATCTCAGCACAAGTTAAACTTGTTTATGTTTTTGGATAGCTCAGAAATACAAAACATTTCCCAGATTCCCTTTAGGAACTGTGAACGACTTGAAAAGTATATTTACAAGTCCGAAGAAGGCTCCCAGTACAGTAAGTCTCACGAAGCGGTTTCAATGAAAAGAACTGACTTTTTCAAAAATAAAATAAGAAATTCCAACATTTCACCTCATTAGAATCCTGAACTTTGTCAAGATTTTATTGCACTAGTCTAAAGCGATCTACAGTCAACTACACAGGTCTCAGGTCTTCTCTTTTCACATATTCAGAGGTCTTTTCGTGACTTTTGCTTTTCTTATTCTGGTGCGTCTTGACATGTTTGGCCAAGTGATCGCTCCTCATAAACCTTTTGCAGCAGTCCGGGCACACAAAGCGTTTTTCTCCGGTATGAGTCCTCAGATGTCTCTGTAACTCGTCCGACCTTGTGAAACTTTTCCCACAGAAGAGCCAGTTACACACGAAGGGTCTCTCTCCCGAGTGCCAGCGCAGATGCGCTTTCAGGTGCGAGGTTTTGCCGTAAACTTTCCCGCATCCTGGAATGTGACAGATGTGCTGCTTCTTTTTCCCGGGCTCGTCGCTTGAGCTGGATGATTGACAGTTAGGACACCGACATCTCCGGCATCGGCGTGCGGTGGCCAGCGGGGATTTGGTGTGGAGAAGAGCTGCGATTTGGGTCTGGTACTGCGCAAAGTCCGTGTGTCCCAGCACCAGACCCCGTTGGATTGGAAAGCGATGGGGGGCGAGAGTTGACGGGTGGTTGCCTTGCTGAAGGCTCCACCACGGTATATCGTCCCCCGGGTTCGGAGACAGCTGTCTCTGCTGTTGATGGACCAGGCCCGAGTGTCCCGTTACGAAACCGGTCATCGCGGATGGGATCGGGGTCGGTGCTGCGTAGGTGACCGCGGGGACGTACGTGGGCGGGCAAGATGATTGTAACGACTGCATGGAGCACGGCAACATTTTCACGGGGGAGAAGTCATATGGATACGTGGGGTCGGCCGGAGGGGTCAACGGGAGCTCATGGTGGGAGGTGTACGAGCCCTGCAGGTGAGATTTCGAGGATAGTCCAAAGGAGGAATTGCTGGAAAGCGTGGACGGGGGGGTTGCCTCGTTAGTCCACGGGTGGAAAATCCGCGAGGGCGAAGCTAGGGTGCTGTCGAAGGGAACTTGAATAAAGTCCGTGGGAGTGCTGCCGTGATGGTGACCGATCCGGTTACAAGTAGCCGCCAAAAGTGCCAAAGGAGAATGTTTGCTGTGTTCCGGCGAGGAGTTTGGAGTGCGATCCTGCATCACAAAGAGGAGCCAGGGTTAAACATCCATAGGTGACTACGTTAAAGTTTACGTGAAAACTTTGAACTACAAAATGTATCTGTTCGCTTTTATTTTCCAGTGCGTAAGGAGACGACGCATTACGCATTCGTGTTATTCAATACGATAATTCAGTAGGCTACTTATATATTTAAAATATACCAAAAACAAGCCGTTGGTCAAATTGAGATACGTGTCACAAAATAAAGTTAAGAAAAGTTTGCCGCAATTGAATGTGAAATAAAAAAGTTGCACTGCTTCGTTTAAGGCGCATGTTTGCTCGGTTGTTGGTTCCTGCAAAGCACGCACCGTTTATATTACGCTCTCTAACAGCCACGAACAGGTTGAAACACATTTTCAATAACATCTCAAACTTTTCACCAACCTGAAGAAATGCCTGTAGTGTTTCGTTCCGCAGCACAGCCACAGCTGCCATGGCAACACTTCCTCGAGTTCCGCAAGCTTCCCAATTCAAACAAACCAAACTCGGTGCGCCGAAATATGGCGTTCTCGTGGAAAAGCGCTTCCTCTCCTCCAGCTATCCTCGGACTATCTGAGAGAGTGAAGAATCACTTCTTAGGATTTGATAAGGACTTTGGTGGGCCGCCAGCCAGTCAGGAGTGAGATTTATGACTTTGAAGTTCGCCGCTGCCCAATCATCAAAGAAGAGCGGCTCTTTGAGAGGGGGAAGCAAATCCTCTGAATCCACACAAAGCTCCTATGGTGTGTTTGTTGGTCTGGATAAAAGGGCTGATTATTAAGGGGGGATGGGACGGGTGGGGATAAAGGCGGGACAATTAATGAAGTAATCACTATGTGGGAAATGTATATACACAAATAATTGGATTTTCTTGATCAAAGACCCCCTCGCCGCCTGGAGACCCCAGCTATTGCATGCCGGAGTCACCCGATCCCCCTTTCTGTAATTAAGGATTTGTTGTGCGACAATGACACTGTGTTATCTCCAGAGATCTCGCGCGCGCTTATGTGATCCCTTCAAGAGGAAGAAATCATTTGACTCGGTGTAAAGTTCACGCGCAGCCTTCATGTGGTTATAATAATCGCAAACAGATATCACAGTTATTGAAAAAAATCTGTTGCGTCACAACGAGGAGTTTTCACGAATACGCGACGATGAACGTGTAAACTTAGAAGTAATACTCAGAAATAATAACACGTTTTTTAGTGAGCAGATATGTTACATAACTTAAAGTTTTAAACTTTTCTTCAACTGACAACACAACAAACAATGACAATAATATGATTAAAAAACGTTATTTGGAAGTAATTGAAACGTTTTAAAACCAACTGAAATTGGCCCAGTAAAAATGATTCTTAGTCACAAAAGCCATTGAACAGCCACACGTCTTGTCTTCACAGCAGACAAACTATTTAAGAATAAACAATCACACATCTCATGTCAGTCAGACTTAACCCAACAAGGTGAGGAAGTGACATGATGATGATGATGTCTTAGTTCTGTGATGCGCAGTAAGAGGCTGGCAAGAGGAGGAGATGCAATCTTTGAGAAAGTCTGAACATTTTCCAGTTCTCCTCCCTCTGCTCCACCCTGAACCAGGCAAGCTTTCAATGCGACCACGTGACACCTCTTTTACAAGCATAAAGCGCGAAAACGTAAAGGATCTGAAATGTAGACTGCTTTACGTTGAGTTTTGCAGGCGGAGACAGGTTTCTTTAAAGGTTACAGACTAAATAAAAATGCGAAACTGTGCACAAGCGAACACCCACAGAGACATGTCTCTAATCTATGACTTTTTAAACAGTCCCTTTCCAGCAGTTTGGAGTGGTTGATATTGAAAGTAGATCAGCGCCTTTGATGGGATTAAGGTTTCGCCTGCTCTGCACACAGTGGTGGGGGGAGAGAGGGGGGATATCCCACTGGGACAAGAGGACAGCTTGGTTTCCTAAAGTCCATGAAAGAATGCAAGTGGGCACCATTCTGTTTTTTCACCTGTAGTTATAAAGTGCATGCCATTGTAATTGTATCATTCCAAGAAAGTGTATTCCTAAGTGAACAGAAACACATGTTTTTAAAGATTGAAATCCACCTCCGAAAGTTTCTGACAGGTTTTTGATAATGTTATGTTTTTTAAGTTAGTGTTAAAGAGTTGACAAACCATGATCCATTAGCAAACTTATTTTTTTAATTTCTTATACAGAATACAAAACAGCTGATACAAGTGTGAAAACAGTAAGACGAACATGGTTTAAACATAAGCCAAACACAAACATGTATCATTTTCCATGGTTTCTTTTCAAAACTGTGCTCCCATATGTTTTTAAAGCTCAATGTAACCGATACATACTTGCATTAAGAGCCAATGATGCAGCGTTGCTCTTCCTCTATAAAATCTATAAATCATTTTTTGGACTGCAAAACAAGATGATGTACACACTGTTCTGCCAGACGCGAAATACTGTATTGGATTCACAAATCAAGATTAAAAAAAGAAACAAGGGACCACAAAACGTCACATCGTCTCATTTCACTCATCAAATTATATTTGGCAACGTATTCTTTTAAATATTAAATGGTATATTTAAATATTTAATATCAAAAGGCTGCCATTGAAAAATATAATATAATTAACGATTTTAATAAAACTGATGAATAGCAAACGTGTCATTCAAAATAAATACACATGTAAAATACTGAGAAAATGATGCATACGTAGATGACAATATCTCGTGATTAGATATGCACATTTTGCAGCCAAAGGTAGAAGGTGGCGATCTGTAAATGAAGAAAAGATCAATTAGTTTTCAGCAGTTTAAGATCAATGAAGTTACTAAATCAAATGAGATTTAAAGAAAGTTAAACATCCGTTTACGATAAGAGTTGAATGGTGACACAAAACTTTAAAGCGGGTCTTGACAGCTCTGACTGCGATGGTGAGTTTTTGACTGTTCGTCAACAGTAAGTTTCATGTTAGGGCTTCTTTTGGACAGGTCATAGCCAATGTCTAACTTTTCATGTGCTCTGGACAGACAGCAGAAGAAAATAAAGAAAGAAAAGAAGAAAGACGGAGTTCCACATCTGTCTCGCACACAAGCAGAAGAGATTGAGAGCGAGAGAAATGCTCGGGGCTACCGGGTACGAGAGCCTCTGTAATGGTGTCTCGTATGAGAAAACATCTGTGAATTTCCTCAGTGATCTACAACAAAGTCCAACTCAGAGTAGTCACTCAGTGGCCCTTTGAAGTCTCTCCCTGACAGAAAGCTGCCATTGTGTTCTGCCCTCGATGCCGTGTAGCTTGACTCTGCTCTTGCTAATTTTCAACATTTTCCCCTGAAATCCGATAGCGCTGCTTGCTCTCAGGCCGCACGCTTAAAAGGCAGAGCTGAAGCGGTGCGCTGACGGGCCTCGGGTCAGGGGATGAGGGAGAGGTCGCCCCTTGAACACCCGCCCGGCGCTGTGTGTGGCAATAACGCTTTGACCTGCTCTGTTCCCACCGGCCAGTGGTAATTGTTAGGGTCACGTCTGGCTTTCTTGAGCATGATCAGAGGTTTTGGGGCCAGAAGACGTAGTTCAGGAATATTGGCTAATTTCAGATTTGGAGAACTATTTTAGCGAGTGTAAAGCCTAGTGCAGATGTTTGTCCCTGAGAAAATTGACACTCTGTTGCTGAATTAATGACATTTTGCAGTGTGAATCTACAGCAAACATTCAGATTTAATGGGAATCTCAGCAAATAAGCTTGTACACAAATGAACATTAAACAATGGTAACAAAGGCAATTCACAGCAGTGGATGATGTTTAAAGAGTTATTCGATAAAAGACAAAACTGTTACTCAAATTACTCAAAGGATGCTCCTTCATGGTCCTTTTCATGGACGTTCATAAATAAAAATAGACTACACTGTAAAAAACAGATTTTCCTGATGTAATGTAAAAAAACTCTATTTTGAGAGAATTTGACTGGTTTTATGTTATTAAAAAACATGTATTTTCATGTATTTTTCATTTACGGTTAAAAAAGTAAAATGACAGAAAAGAGTGCAAATTTAGAAGAAAAACTTGTAAAAAAAAGTTTCACAGTTTATCTTTAAAAATACAGTAAAAAATCGTAACATAAAAAAAATCAGGGCAAAACATGCTTGCCAACTTACAAGAATGGTTTTAATAGCTGACATTATGTAAAACTAAAGGCCAGCATATCTTGGCCGATAAATAGTCGAGGCCGAAAAATAAAAATCGACTTCAGCAATAATCTCCATTAAATTGCACTGGTCTCTAGGAGACATGATTGAGATATTAAAGTGGTCTCAATTGTGATTTCCCCCCTGTGGGATTTCTCATGTATTGGTTTAGATGTCTAATAGTTGGGTCTCCTCTTTATGTCTTTTTTCTTCCTTATGAGGATCTGAACCCAGAAAGAAGTAGATTGGACGGGTCTCTTTCCATTGCCTGCCCTGAATATAAGGAACAGATTTGTTGTTTTCCTCCTGAATGTAAACGGGTCCCGGCCGTTCGCCCTCCTTGCGTTTACTCAGTGGCAGCTGCGAGCACCATCTGGGAGGGCTTCAGCAAGGCCTAACAAAACAGGTTACACCTTTGGCCATGCCAAGTCCTGTAGCCTATTCCTGGTCTGCACAAACAACAGGGGCTAATCACAATTTCATGCTCTGATTTTCCCCAGACCTCTATCCAAGCCCCGCAGTAAGAGAAACTTTAGCTCATTTGCAGGAGATATGGGCTACATGCGCTCCCATATGGCCATGTGTAGGTCTGGCATTATTAAAGACACAGATTTTCATATTTAAAAATTTTCAAAAAAAAATTGTTTTGGTCCTGTGGAATTGAAGAAACGTTTCTTTTAAAAACACATTCACATGTTAAGCAGATTATTTTATTTTTATTCGGACACTGTCTGAACATGGGAGAAACGTTTTATATTTTCCTTAACATTCTTTAGTGGAAATTACATTTTAAACCTTTTTGTAATTAAATGGGCAACTCCAACGTTATGGATGTGACATAAAAAGGCTCAGAGAATGTGTTTGTTACAAATATATTGAACATCTTGTTTATATTTTACTTAACCCTTGTTGATAGAGTCTAAACATCAGAATAATGTCAGTCTATCAACAAGTTTTCTATTTAAAAAAAGTGAAATAAACATGCGTAATGGACACGGTTTTTGGGAGACGACAAATTTTGTAGGATTTCTGTGAATTAAAATGAGGAATTTATGAGGAATATGTACCCTTATGGATGTGAAACTCCTAAAAATGACACTTACCTGAATAAATCATGCACATAAAACAAAATGAATGCTTTAAAAACTTGAAGAGAGACCTCACATGGATATTTGAACCACCTAATGTTGACATCTGTGCTGTAAAAAACGTTGCTAAAAACTGAGTTTTTTCATGGTAAGTTGACATTTTCAAGGAATTGCCCAGTACACATGCACTGATGTCTCTTTGGTAATCAAGTAAAATCATTAAAAAAAATAAAAATAAAGCAAACTTAAAAAATAAAATAAAAGAAAGTGGCAAAATTGTTGTTTATGTTGTATAAGAAACAGCCATTAAAAATCCATACATTATTGAAAATATTCAAAAGTTTATGATTATTTCAGTCTTTATTTAAACTGTTATAGTAAAAAAAGTAATGATATTTTAAGATGGACTTTAAAAGTCTGGGTAAAACATTAAAATAAAACACAATTGCCCGGTCTCACAGACAAGGCTTAAGGCTAGTCCCAGACTAAAATAAATACTTGAGCCGTCTAGACTGAAAACAGCTTAAACTGTTAAAATAAGTCAGTGCCATTGTTTTGTCTCAAAATGCACACTTTTTTAAAAAGCAACTTAAATATCCTAATTTAACGAAGGCCGGGTCCTATCTTAAGCTAAGCCTGGTCTGTGAAACGGGGCAATTGTATATTAAGTTATACACAGAAAAGGCTTCTTGAAAAGTAGCAAAAGTAGATGACATCATGGTGAAAAAGAAAAAATAAGTGTGACCTATAACAACAACAAAAAAACAATCCTAGGACATAAAAGTCTCCACAGTTATAAGACACATTTTTAAATTAGCACACTTCTTCGAATCGGTTCACAGACTAAAGTCCAGTTTGATAAAACGTAACTTTCTAACAGCTCAGTAACAACTAATGCAAACGTCGAATACAGGCAAGATTCGGCCACAAGTCCATATGCAGCGGGGTAAAATCTCCTACTTTTATCCCTCCGGTATTCGCTCAGTGCTCATGCAAATGTGGGTAATTCAGCGGGGCACAGAAAGCCCTCAACAAATTGCAGGTGTTAGGAAGCCGAAACAAAGGCCACTACAAGCCCTAATGGCATCCAGCATCATTAGCAAGTCTTTGATGTGCGTACTCCACTCGCTCTTTTATCTCCTTCTCCCCCTCTCAGGCCTTCTCTTTCTACATCTTACGCTACCTCTCGCTCTCTTTCTCCTCCGTTCTTCGTTAAATCAGTCTTTGGGGAGCGCGCCCGCTCCTGAACCCGACATCTGTTTAGCTCTTACGCAGGTCTGTCTGTCACACATCAGTCATGAAGCATCGGCGTGCTAATCTGCAAATAGCCTTACCGTTATTTTGCAAGGCAGCGGGAACGCTAAGACGACAAAGTGAAGTGTTTACTTTCATTACGCAACGACTTTTGCAAAAAAGAGGAACTGTGAAATAAGGAACATATATGTGAGTGTGTGTGTGTTCTCGTGTATCAATAGCAGGTTACCTGCTTTACATCCCAGCAGGTTTGAAAGAGGCTTTGGAAACACTGCTATTCAAAACTCTTCCTTTGAACTCTAGAGGATATAGAGGCAGGACAATGCCAGTCTATTTGTGTTCCTCCTTTGAAGTCCACCCTGTCTATTAGTGCGAGAGCGTGTGCTGTCTGACAATAAATACTCCACTATCTAAAGATTACGCTCGCAAAATATCTGAAAGGTGCCACATTGCTGTGCATACTTGGAAAAGAAAACACGCAGTTGAGAACAAACAGTTAAAACGGAGGAAAGAAATCTCTGGCGGCGTGCGGACCACATTAAAAGAGACCGTCGGTCGCTGCAGACGCAAAAGCGCTTTAATGAGTGGAAAGAATAGGCTGTCCTGGTTTTATGGAGAGTTATTGAGATATTAAAGAGCACAGGTGCAGGGCCAACATTGTTTACGTCAGCTAAGCTTCTGACACGAGATCTTGGATATTCACTCGCTTTGACAGTCAATAAAAGGATTGCGCTTGACAATCAAAGTCGCGGCGAGGATTATTTCCAAAGCCAGGCTGAATACGCTCCCTGCTTTTCAGTCGTAAACTTGATGGCACGCACAAATTCTTCAGTTTGATATTGTCGCGGTTAACCGCCGAAACTACTGAAGGACAGTCCTCACCGGAGGAAGACTTCTCACGAGCACAAAAACTCGAGAGTTTGAGTAAAATTGATTTTTATGGCAAAACAAGGCCTAAATAATCTAGGGAGCAAGATCTTTCTTAATGGATTCAATGTTCTTTAAAGAGGCACTCGCGGGTGTTAGAGTGACCCATTTCAGCTGAACTAAATATTCTCAGACAGGGAATAATCCTCGCAGAATATCCTCATTATTGCCGCATCCAACCTCAGGGAAACTGGACACGCCGGCTAGCATTAGAACTACTCACGCACACAATCATATGAGTTATTATAAGGGATAGTTCACCCAAAAATGCTGTATTCATTTATTCGCCCTCTTGTCATTTCAGTCCTGTATGACATTCTTTCTTCTGCAAAACTTAAAAGAAGATATTTTGAAGAAAGATGGGAGCCGAACAGTGACGGTACCCATTCACTTCTATTGTATCGACACATATCCAGTGCAAGTCAATGGGTACCATCGCTGCGGAAGAAAGAAAGTCATGACAAGAGGGTGAATAAATGATGAGTTCTCCCATTTTTGGGAGAACTATCCCTTTAAGAGAAAGAGGAACAGAACAGTTATTCACGCTAACTGGCATTGTCATTATTTTAAATGATTACCTATTTAATTAATCAAACTTAAATAAGTAATGCACATTTTTAACTGTCATTCAAATATGTACGTAACCATTTCACGCAGTGGCTAATTTATATGAATTCGTACGATCTCATGACGGCTAGGCTTAGGGGTGGGGCTTCATTTGAATGTTTTCATTATTTTCGTTATTACTTATTACTAAATAGATTCACATTCCTGTCTGATCACACTGGAAAATATAACATTAAATCACATACACATGTGGATTTTATCATACTTTAGCGTTTCTCCTTACAACCTATAAGCCTAGCTATACAAAAAGTTAACCGGTGAAACACAAACAAGAGGTTTACATGTGTGAAATTCGTAAAAATCTACTTATAATTTGACAATTATCAGCAATCAAATCAAAACTCAGACTTTTAACGCGCACGTTTAATAAGCCAAAAAAGCTTCTATAAATTTGCTTATATATGCAAAGTAAAATCACGGTAACTGGTAAAACTCTATGTCGTTCGGTTTTTCTTAAGTGTTCATCACATCAAAGACCAAATGGATGCAACACAAGTTTAAGGTTCACAAAATTTCGCACATAGTTAAGTTTCCTTGACCGTGAGTAAATTCGAAGCAGAGAGACAGAAAGAGATTTTCTGAGAACAAGATCTCTCTACATCTTCACTTAAGATCAAATTTTCTTTAGAGCCCCGAGGGGTCAACAACTTGCGATGAACTAGAAGATATGCAAATTAATAACAAGAACAGCGCTACGAATTGGCTTGTGAGCGGTTTGGTCCTGTGCATCTTTCAGGATTTCACATCTACAGCAATATCAGGACAGGGCATCTGTCATGGAGGTGTTTGGAGAACAGTTGGAGAAAAAAACGTGTTTAATGAACGAAATATTGAAAAATATTTCAAAGAGCAGCATGAGACAATTTCCGTGTTTTGTGTCTTTGTCTTTCTACGGCGGGATCAAACGCAAAGAATCACTTTTCATGTGCTAATGTTATCTGCCTCCTTGAGGAGAATTGTGATTAATGATTCTATCATTATTGGTTTGATAAACTGTGTTTAATGAAAGAATTATCAGAACGGGAATCAAAAATAAGAAAGGCATTGAAGGATATTCCTCTAACCCTTCATAAGCATGCGAAGCTTTGAAATGCAGATATTGCCTGACGCCATGAGATAAGGTCAAACCCATCACCGACAGCACGGGGCTGTTTTAAACACCGAATGTTCACCAGGGCTGATAAATATTTGCTTCAAAGCTAAGATTACATGCTTTAGAAAATGTTAGAATCATATTTAGTACCTGTCATTTTTGATTTTAGTGGGATGTATTACAGTATTACCCTCAGGTTTACTCACAAAAGTGGCACAACAAAGAATGACATTAAAAAAACTGTGAGAGTAGGTCCTGCAATCCATAAAGTTTCTACTCATTCACTGGTAAAACAGTATGTAAGATAAGGATATATTGTCATCTCAGGTTCTATCTGACATTTCTCTCAACATGGAGTTATTTATTATACAACTTATTACATATGTCATGGTTTTTCTTTAAGTTGTGCACAAAACTAACAGGTTCTATATTTTCATCTGTATTCAATTAAGTTCCAAAATGTCTTTACAATATTACTTAAAGAGATAGTTCAACAAAAAAAATTTATTCCGTCATCATTTACTCAATCTCTTGTTGTTCTAAACCTGTAAACCTTTTCTTCGGATGAACAGAGAGAAAGATATTTGGACGAATGCTTGCAACCAAACAGTTCTCGGACCCCATTTACTACCATAGTACAACAGTAGTCACAAGTGCCCCAGAACTGATTGCTGTCTTGAATTGTTCAAAATATCTTCTTTTGTGTTCAACAGAACTGGGAATTCTAAAGTACTTTTCCCTACTATGGTAGTCAATCGGGGTCCAAGCATTCTTCCAAATATCTTTCTCTGTGTTCATCAGCACAGGTTTGGAACAACTTGATGATGAGTAAATGATGACAGAATTAAGGTCAAATGTCAACAATTGATTTCATGGAGCATGTTATTTCGGTCATATATTTATCTCTTAAGGGAATGCCATTTTACATGTAACACTTCCTGTGGAATAAAGTCCAGGTTCCTACCTTAAATGGACATCTGCAGTATACAAAATATTCAGCGCTGCCTTTTATGCTTAACTTGAACAAGAAAAAACACCCATCCTGAAATATTAAATAAATGTCAAAGAAGGCATTAAATTGAACTATTAATTATACATGCCTAATTTCATGCTTTAAAACAAATTATGCGTAAAGTGTTTGCGTTTCTTGAAAACCATTGCTTCAACTAATGTTTTGCAAGATAGAGCCTTACAAATCTAAGCAGAAAGTGATTTTGTAGAATTAGAAGAATCTGCGTTCGACCTGTTCCAAAAATCCTCATTTACATTTTTTATATTGTACATTTAGAACACATTTAGGGTCTCTGTCGTTATCATGTGAAAGACTTTTTCTATGTATCATTTTTACTATATTGAATGCAAAAACAGACAGAACCTAATACTGTATTTCCTCGTGTGTGTGTGTATTGTATTACATTTATTTTATTTTTTACTTTCAAATCATGTTATCGTCAAACATGTGAAAGTAAAGAATTTAGGACGTAAGCATTACATTATCCATGTAGTATCTGTGCAGTGTTTAAGGACTATTGCAAAGTCATACATTCCAACTGCATTGTTTTTATTGTATAGTAGAAATATTTGAGTGCAAGGAAATGTTTGAACACTTGTTTGAACTTTTGTAAAAAGTTTTGCTGGAAAAGTCATGAAGACACTTTTAACCTTTTCACCTCACTGAAGTTCACTTTTAAATTATAATCCATTCATGATTCATTTATCACAGCATAAATCATGTCAAAAAAGTAAGAGGTTTAATGTTCTCATAAGTGCTATTTGAGTGATTTGTGTGATAATCTGCCAAGTGTCTTCTGTGGTAAGAGAGTCTGTTTTTCAATTAAAACCATTTTTCAATAGTTTCATTCATATTTTAAGTTTGGATTGTGCATTTTGATGTGTATTCTCAACTTATTTATATTATTGACAGTAAATTGTAAACTAATGGAAGGACATCCTGACTTTAGGTGTTCAAATACTTTTTGTTACTCCTGTACATATGGGTAGAAAACCAACGGGAAGTCTGTCCTAAATATCACCACACCACAGGATGCCATCATCTCCACAGCCAGTGAGCTCTGTCATTACATTCTTCATTCATTCATGCCATGTCATGTGACATCCGCACTGTCTGTCGCGTGCATAAGGGCAAGACGTGTTGTATCTGACAGTCTGTCACAGTAAACACAGAAAGTAGAGAGAGAAACAGAAAGACGTTTCTCTCGATAGCCACCTGACTTTAGCATCGTTTATTCATCCATGTGTGAGTACAGACAGCGACAGTTCACAGGAAGATCACAGAATTTTTACTGTCAGGCTAGCGTGATCCAGGGCAACTTGTCAGCTAAAGGTTTTAGCCTCTGTTGTCGAGTCGCGGAACCAAAATTGATTCGCATACCTACAACTGAACCAATGGCAATAGCCTCGGAGTGCTGCCTTAGTTCACCCAAAAATGATAATTCTGTCGTCATTTACTCACCTTCAAATTGTTCCAAATCTGTATGAATTTATTTGTTCTGATGAACACGGAGAAAGATATTCGGAAGAATGCTTATAACCGGACAGATTTATCCCCCCATTGACTCCCATAGTAGGAAAAAAGACAATGGAAGTCAAAAGTGCCCCAGAACTGTTTTCTGTCCTACATTCTTCAAAATGTCTTATTTTGTGTTCAACAAAACAAAACAAATGATAAAATATGTTTTCCTACTATGGGAGTCAATGGGGGGCGAGATCTGTCTGGTTATGAGCATTCTTCCAAATATCTTTCTCTGTGTTCATCAGAAAAAATTATGTTTACAGATTTGGACTCGAAGGTGAGTAAATGCTGACAGAATATCACTTTAAAACACACTCTTTCTGGGAAATGGTGTCATAAATAACCATGTTACCATATTTTGTGTGATTGGAAGCTGATATGACCCATTAAAGTTCTGTTTAAAATAAACAAAACCCTTACTTTTACGTTACAGTTTAAACCTGTTATTCTTAGTCACAAAAACATTTTATACCCCTCCAAAAATGTATAAAATGTCACTGTTTTGGGTTGTACTGTGGTTGATATTTGCCTCTGTCGGTTGGTCAAGTCTGAGTTTAACTGTGTTCAGTCACAGTGATGTGTGCAGCTCTTACCAGCTGTCATCAGGAGTCAGAGTTGTGGGCGGAGCACAACTCATCTGGAGGAAATGATGGGAGGGGCAGGAGGTGGGGCAGTCGGGGGGTTTGGGAAGGGGCCCGATAATCCTTCCTCCTCAGGGACGGACTCTATTGCAGACAGTAATTGATAATATTCATCCTCTCCGTCTAGCCGCTTTACTTGCCTGAGAAATGAGAGAGATTTCAGTTTCTCAAGTCAAAACAAAGAAACAGAGCTCTGTAGTGTGTATTATTGAGCAAAATCTAAATATGTGAATCAGCCTCATGTACAACATGTAAAAGTCCTTAAAAATGAGCTCACAAGTTGATTTATAGCACATCCATAGACTTTTCGCCCGATTGTATGATTCTGGGTTGGACATAAAGTGTATAAAAGAATAAGCTCTATTTTCTCTCATATTTTTTCCCCTTCACTAGTTAATTTGTGACCCTGGATCACAAGACCAGTCTGAAGTAGCACGGGAACATTTTAAGTAAAAGACAAAAGTACATTGTATGGGTCAAAATGATCGATTTTTCTTTTATGCCAAAAATCATACGGATATTAAGTAAAGCTCATGTTCCATAATGTAAATTTCCTACCTTAAATATATAAAAACTTTCTTTGGATGGCCTGCCACAGTGACCCTGATGAACAACTTCAAAGGCCGTTTTCTCAATATTTCGATTTTTTTCCACTCTCAGATTCAAGAGTTTTAAACGGTTGGATCTCAGCCAGATATTGTCCTATTCTAACAACTCATACATCAATAGAAATCTTATTTATTCAGGGTTCAGATTGTCAAAATCTAAATTTGGAAAATTGACCCATAAACTATATTAACAAGCGACCCATAAAACTGGTTTTGTTGTCCAGAGTCCCATTTTATTTGGTTCTGTGGTGTGACCAGTGAATTTGTATGTGTTTTATTTAATACGAGGTCATTAAAGCTGCATACATATTTATTAGAAACAAACGTTTTAAAACAGCTTTAGAAAATAGAAATAGAATGGCGCTTCAATCCGCTCGTGATCCACAGGGGTTACTAAATAAATAAATACAAACAGGTAAACCTGTCATATAGAGTATGCAAGGATAAATTCGGCCTGGTTGAGGTATTAGATTAACCAAGCTTAACTCCACAGACGGCGAGGTCACTATCTCACACAACGCCGGTTCTTATACCACGTTTCTATCCTCGCAAAAATGACAGAAGCTCTTATTTTCAGCTGTGCAGAATTGCATGAGGAGCAAACGGAGCCTTCTCGGCTCCCCCTTCTTGAGCTGGTGGGGCGTATAGATACAGAGATGGAGAGCTGTTATTTACCCCAGTTTTCTGGGCTTCCTCTTGCTCCCCTGGTAATCCAGACTTCTCTGCAGAGAGAACAAGGAGAGATCGCACACATCCACGCAAACACAAGCACGCAGAGTCAGGCGAGCTTCAGAAACATCAGCGAACATGCGCGAGAGAATCATTAATTTTTAATTCAAAGTGATTTTGTGTTGAATGTGTGCAGATGCTGATAATATCAGAAGTCACAGCATAATTTTTCTTGATCAAAGCGCGCGGGGCTGAGGCTGATGAGGCAGGCGTCTTGCTCGGCTTTGATAAACCACATCAATTATTCACCGTGAAGGGAGACATCCTCACATGAAAGCAACAGATAAAGCGCCAAAGCACATGGTGGAGACAACAGAGCGGCGAGGGGGTGGGGGCTCGGGGGTCTGGCACAGGTAGCTTTAATTGTATTATCATCTGGAAACAAAGTTAGACAAAGGCTTCCGTGCCAGGCTTTGAACTCACGTTAAGATGGTTGTAATAAAGACTGTCTTCAGGGCTGTTCAGGAGCTTGGGCTGCTGTCCTCTTCGCCGAGGGGCACGGTGATGCAGCTTCACCAGCGGACCTGCGGTACACACACACACGGATCAGAATCGTGTCTCCGATTGTGTCGCCCTGCAGGAAGCGTACGAGCGCAGCGGTGCGAATAAAGATGACAGCTGTGACATACATCACAGACACGCTCCAAACAATACTGAGCATTTTCTGGTGCTTGCGCGTACAAATCTCGCTGACATGATGCTAACGCGTTGTGGGTTGTTGCCGACAGCAGGTCTGCAATCAGAAGTCAATATTATTGAAGATATGAACTCAGTATGAACTCAAACAAATTGACACAATTCCAAATGATATTTCTTATACAACTTCACTCATTCTACATCTCCATACTTTTTATTTCAAGCAATTTTTAGACGGAGAACTCCATCCAATCTTCTGAACTATGAGGGTAAACACTTGGTCGTGGTCGACCTGGCATGTATAAAGTAAGCAGTGATCCTCGCTATTCTAATACCAACCTCGGCACGGATATGTGCCTTGACAATGAATCTCGTTTTCTTCTGGTTTCTTACACTCACTTCAAAGTACGAGCCGTTTAAATATGCAGTGTGTACTTTTCGCAGTGTTCCAACAATCTGATCTACGGAAATTCTGTCGGTTTACAATTATCGTTGATCAAACAGCATGTCAGAAAGAGAAGAAGAGAGTCTTGTTCGCGTTCACTCGTAACCTTTCAGATCTACAAAAACGACAAAATGAGCCGAAATCCAGGACACCTTTCTGCAGCAGCATGTATATTTAATATCTGGGCCTGTTTCATCTCATCTTCACTTTAAAAAAAGTCGGCGCTCCGCAACTCATCATCTTCCAGATCCTTGGTAAATCTCCTCTAAAACAGAGTTCAGTGACGTACTCGTTCTGTAGAACGCTACGGCGTGATGGCTTTGAACAGACTGCTGAACATCTCTATCCTTCCAACACTTCAAAGCCGTGAGATTCATGCTTTCTCTTGCTGGGTGTAATTCTACTTTGCATAGATTTGACGTTCTGCTGCTTCAAAGACGTTTGAGGAGAAGGTGGTGTACTTCACTACTGTATGGTGATGCAGCTGTAATGGCTCCTCAGTTCTGGGACAGAAGTTCTTCAAATGGGTCAAAGCGCTCACCGTCACATGCAGGAAACATTTCAACAAGTTAAAATTTGATTAGAAGTTGACTTTTCCCATCATGCTGTACCTTGTTAAGGAGCTGCACCCTGAAACTGCTGCTCTGCATGTCATTTCATTCTTCTAAATTAAAACTAATGACATAATGTCTTTTCAAAGCAGACTTGTAATATTATCTAGATATAAAAAATACAGCAGAATAGTGCTGTGTAATAACGCATATAATACTATACTATATTACATAATATAAAAAGTTAAATTGTGAGAAAGAATATGTGAATAACATAATGTGAATAAAAGAGCGGAAGAAAGCCGTCTCCCTGTTGAATACTCTCCCACACAGTTTTAAGTAGTCTGACCTTGACTAATTAGCGATGTGCTGATCATTGGGTGGGTTAGACCTCTGCCACACAACACATGTGGGTTAGTGCCTGATCCTCCCCCTTTGTCTGGGAAATCAGCCCCGTTTGATCCAGAGCTCTCCCTCAGGGCCGTTGCACTTCCCCTGATAGACCAGCAACACACAGGCTGCCAACATTCTACTAAATGCTCTCCATCCCACCCAGGGCCAGTAAACCGCACCACTGAAGTTAGACAAGCTGCACAGAATTGCTTCAGAATAACTGAATTGAATTGCTTTTGAAAATTAAAACCAAATTCAGCTCAGTACATGGTTAGCGTAATACACCTTTCACCTTTTCTGCCATTGTCTTATCGCAGTATAGCTCGCGAACTAGGCATCACAGAAAGATACTCATGGACTAGGACTGTAATGTTGAACGCCTAATATCGTTTGTTTATCTGCATTCATTTTATATGGCATTAAATCAATACCTTTTTATATACACATCAAGTCACCCATTGGGGGTGCCTCAAGGCATGATGCTGGGCCCCTTCCTCTTCTCAATATACAAGCCATGTGAAATGATCTTGCAAAATCTACCTCAGCATTCTTTCCAGCCTTTCAGGTCCTTTCAATAAAAAACAAACTTTAACACAAAAATGACTAATCCCTTTGGATAAGGGAAGCTCTTAATCAATGCATCGTGATGAATCACTTGTGTTTTAGTATACGTCAATGTAAAAAAAGATTGAGCCAATGAATAAACATATAATCATGAGTATAAGCCTAAAGAACTAATAAAAGGCTTCTGATAATAAAAAAGTTTTGTACATTTGCTGGAACACATGAACACACCATACGCCTGTGTGTTGGAAAGGACATAGTTCTTTATTTAAGACTTATTGATTTGTCTTATGAACCGGGTAGGAAAGAAGAAAAAGGCAATAAAAATCACTAAGGGGCTGAGTTTTATGTTTCACCATTAGCCTTGCATATTGTAAATGTTTGTACTTGATAGATAAAAAGGCTGTGAATTCTTCTCAGAGAGAGGTTTTAATTTGACGAGACTCGGGCCGCCTCTTAAAAAGCACCTCTAAATCCCTTGAAAATCAGAACCAGTTTCAGAAACTACATAAAAGAGATGCTTAAAGGGGTTTAGCTGTATAAACGCGGGAGGCGTATTGATTCCCGTCGCTCACGTGCGTTGATCACCTGACATGTCTGGGGCTGGGCCGAGCCGCCGGGGTTTGTTTGTACAGATGGGGGGGGGGGGGGGTATTTGTAAGGCAAAATCATCAGCAGCGCTCTTTGATGTCTAAATGAAGCATATGCAGACCAGACCGTACACACACCTACAAACACACCGCCGAACAAAGAGACAGATAAAAGTGTATAGAGAACACTAACCCACATACCTACACTCTCACAAATGCACACATACAGACTGCATTCCTAAAGCCTTCCAAACAAAGCTACTGGACAACACTAACGTGAGACACTTCAAAGCCAGTATGGAACTGTTCTGCAACTCTTGTTCACCATGGAGTCACTCACCCTAATATTGTCTTGATCCAGGTGACTGTATTGCAAAACAGTGTGTATTACTGAAACGGATATTAATGGTTTGATGAATTTGTACACACAATAGAAAAATTACTCGCAGACAAACACGCACTCTATCAATGGTCATGGAAAATCCGACATGATCTCAAGAACAGCCTTTAAATCCAACAACTCGGGCCTTTAAATCCAACAACTCGGACCTTAAGAGGATGAAGGAAAATCCACCCCACTCGTCACCAGGACTTAAACCGTACTATCACGGATGCTAATATGCTAATGCAATGGCCAGTGGAAGAGAGACAATCTTATTTAAAGTCTCATTTTAAACACTCAGTAGTCTGTTACTGTCCCGTGTGAAACATCCGGTGTGTAGTCTTTCTGTTTCTCTCTGACATTAAGAGGATTTCGAAAGTTGGCACCGAGTTGACTAGACTTTCCCATGATGCCGTGCACAGTTATGTCACACCAAATGAAACAGGAGCAGATGTGAGGAAAAGGTGTTATCATAGCAGGCCAGCATGTTATATAACATCGCAAAGATGATAAAGATATGAAGAAGCTCTAGAGAAAGTGCAAGAGAGAGAGTGGATTGTATGGCTGACATCTAGGAGATTAGTGTGACAGGGAACACTCCCGACACACAAAAAAACGTAACTGTGTTGATCTGACATGACATCTTGCCTGCGGCCGACACAGTCAGCGAAGCAGCCAATTAGACACAGTCATTGAGTTTAGTTCAGCACAGGCAGTCTGGCACTTTCAAATGATCTCTTCTGATGCTGACGCTTCTGAACAGAAGGCCGACGGAGAATGAGAGGAGCAACAATATCTGAAGGTTTTTAAAACACTTTATACTCACAATTATGTACATATGAAGTGAAATCACTTAAATCACACATAAAATGTCCTTGCTTTAGATAAAGCCTCATACAGTATATCTCTAAAATGTAAATGTTCTGTAAGAACTGACACGTTTTGGTTTCCATGTTGTATGGGAACTTTCCATAGACTTAAGGACTTTTATACTGTACAAACTGTATCTCTACAAACATTTTTGCATTTTTGCTATTTCAAATAAACACAAATAAGTTTGATTTAAGTAAGCATTAATTGGTGTGTTTAATAATCTCAAAATGCATTTATAATTCTTTATTTAATATATATACATTCTTTATTTAATAATAACATTATAACACATGACTTAAAGTAAACTCATCAAAACTTTGGAACAACATAAATGTAACTAAATATTCCAGAATAAATCAGAACCGTTATGTTTTAGCCTGTTTAGTGTAACCATATTTTGCCTAAAATGTACACAAATGTATTTTGGCTTGAGGTGCTTTTTAAACAGTATTAAGGGCGTTTCCATCTATTCTCTCTATTCCAGTTGCCTGCTTTTTATAACTTGATCCACATCATCTGCTTAAAAATGTTGGCAAAATAAAGTTTTTCTTCATATAACTAATTTCTAAATGTTTTGAGATCATAAAAACGTTTCAGTCAAGTGACCCTAAACTTTTACCGTTGTCTGTGTATAGGCTACATATCATTTATGTAATAATGTTTGCTGATGTTAGTAATGAAACAATTGTATTATTTGGACGGATATCTTCCCCTAATTCTTATGTAACAGTTTTAGAACAGATCAAAGAGACGTCAGCTGCAGCCCAAACCAAGAGTAAAATCATATAGACATAAACTACCTAGAGGAAATATGTACGTCACTAAAGTTAATCCATCAAGTCAAACTAACCAAGCATGACATTATCTGTTCATGTGCACACGCTCATTTGTTTTGTTACTCATTTCTGCTAATCCTGTAAAACTTTTGATCTTGTTTTTGATGATGCCTTCAAATGACACGCTGAGGTGCGTTTCACAGCCAACACACGGAGTAAAGCCCAGATCAGACTACTGGAACACTCCCACACCCCAGTAACCTTCAGGCTCTGCCATACGCATGTCAATAAACGAGAGACGGCAGCAGAAAGTGTTTCTTTCTACATTTTTCTTTATGCCTTTCAAGGGCACTTATGTATGAGGAATAACGCATCATTGTCTTTCTACGGCCATACTTTATAAGTGAAAGTTTGTTCTCTTATGTGGCTCTCCGGTAAAAAGGATCAGACTTCATGGTTTCTAAAAGCTGAGCTCCTTATGCTAACCCGCTTTATGAAGATTATGCTTTTGGTAAACATACATGTCAGTTGTGAGAAAACAAGAAAGGTAAATTATGATGTGGCTGAAAGAGAGAGAGAGACTCCTAATCTCTCCCAAACTTTAAAGGATCTGCTGAGGTACTTTCAAAATGTATCATGCTGTCAATTACAGAAAATAAATAATTTAATAACACAGAAAAGGGGGTTTACATGAATACACTTACATACATGCAATGTAGTGAGGTCATGTGACAACAATTTATGTGTAACAGTAAATATGTTTTTCGTGTTTTTGTACTGTCTATATCCAAAAAATAAAAAAACTCCAACATATTCCTTTTAAGGTCTATTTTGTAAAGACGGTTTCAAGCAACAATATAAACAAACGTTACTGCGCATGCGTGTGTTCGTGGCCTGCGCTTAACTTCCGGTGCACATTCACAAACAATATGTGCCTGTAGATTATTTCTGATAACAAGCAAAATAAACCGAGAAGAAGTTTTACTTGGCTAAACTTGTCTCTCAATATTTTGAATTTAGACTGCGATACCAAGCTCAACCACTAGATGTCAATGTCCCTTACTGTTTCTTTAAATCTCTTTAATTAATAAAATGAACATGCAAGAAAATTCAACAAATCGTTTATTTAATACAATTATTATACAATAAATTATAATATAAACAGTTATATTACTAGATAGACCAAACACAAACTGGAAGTTAACTGCAATCCAGGCGTGCACGTCCGATGAAACTTTCTATACTGATTTTATCGCATTATTATGATACTATACTTGTAGGTCAGGTTTGATGGTGAACATCCCGAATCATTCAGAGACTTTGCAATGCACTTTATGTCTAATAAAGCCTGGGAAAGTGTGTCTGTATTTTTGCATGTTGTGTCCAAAAGGTTAGAGGTAATGAGTGTGTGAGAGAACTACAGAGTGTGTGTGTGTGCGAGCATGTGTATGTCTGGAGTGACAGTAGCAGCATGAGAGACAGGAAGTGAGCAGAACTCCAGACATCTGGCTCTGCCGTCTCCCCTGACACACACACACACTCTGATCTCCTCTGATCAAAGTGTGCCATGCTTACCCCTCCACAACACATCCACACATCTAACATCCACACAACACACACTTACACATGTTCTGTTAATAGACAGAACCAAGCCTGCAGTTTAGCAACAAACTCCTCCGATGAAGGAGTCGAATGTGTTCTTATAACTCGACCGGTAGAGCGTTGCAAAGGTCAGAGGTTGGATCCCATTATAAGCTGCTTAAAAAAAGTGTCTACAAAATGCATATCTGTAAATGAAAGAGACGGGTGTGAGGACAGTCCAGTCAGCAGCTCTGCGTTTCGCATATTTGAGGTGAGGTAATATGACTCAAAAAGCTTTAAATAGCCTGTCAGAGACATCTGTGTCCTTCAGTACATTATCAGTTAGGGAAACTAAAGTCAGGACACACATGGACCATTCCTTCATTGACCATAAGATGCATATTACACAAACAAAACACAAGCACCCGCTAAAAATGCAAGTTACAATAGGATTGCCTGAATGCAACATCAAATATTCACAGTCTGAACGGGTTTTCATCAGTCCATTGAAAAAGAAAATCAAGTTTCAAGAATATCTGGTGCAGTTTTTGCGTTTCAGCAATCGCCACTGGCCAATTTACGTCATTTGCGTCGCCCGGCGCGAGTTTGCGTCCATTGGCGTTGTTGTATTGACATATACTGTGTCTGAAACGGCTCACTCCTTCACTATTCCCTATAAAGCAAATGACATTTGACTCCACTATATGGGGAAGAAGTGAATGAAAACGAGTGAACGATTTCGGACATGACGTAATATAACCTGCCTCTGACAGTACTGTCGCGGACATTCGTCATAACGCTTATAATGCACCTGTGTGGCTTTATGGATAGTTTAATAAAATGTTTAAAAGAGAAATTTCACTTTATTTGTCAGGTTTTTGTATTAGTTTATAATAAAGAGAAGAAAACAACCGTATGCCACATTTTATTATTATTACGTTTAATAAAATGATTAAATATTTTTCAAATAAAACACCACCGTCTATATTCATTTAATCAAAACACGAAAATAACTGTCAACAAGAACAAACACAAGTGTATAAACGTGCATTCGTGGCATTAACGGTCACTCTCATCCAGCTGATTCTAATCTAGCGGTCGTTGCGTTTGGTATCAGCAGGTGAGTGAGCGAGAAAATCAAAAACACTCAAAATCAAACTGCATTGTGGGTAAAAATGAGTGAACGAATGAAGGGAATGTAGTTCACTCAGGTTTCGGACACTACAAAATGGCGGACACCCAATATAGTGGACTATATAGTAGATAGGTAATTGTTTCAGACACAGCCTTTGTATGTAATTTACTTCGCTCAATTCGCGTTTAGTGTTTCATACACTGTACCGTCAAATAATCAGTATTTATTCAATAATATCATATTACAAATAAAGTTTTTTTTAGGAAAAATATCAAATTTCGATAGCTTGAAGCTTGACAAAGCATCAACGCACTACCAGAAATACATTTTTAGATTTAAAAACAACTTTATTTATTAACAATTACAGAGAACTGTACCATTCGATGTGATGTGTGTGACAATATGATCTCCAGTGTGTGTGTGTGTTTCAGACAGAGCGTGATGAGTGGGGTCACCTGCTCTTAGTCTCACGGAGTAAGCAGCTGTCTAACCCAGGCGGGCTGTGGTGATCTGACGTAATGCAGCAGTGCATGGCAGGCCCGTGTTGCTTGTGGGGGGCCCCCACGATCTCCTCTCGCTGGACCACCCTGATCTCAGCAGCCCCGCCCCTGCCATCGCCCCTGATTGACACACCTTCCCTTTCTCTGTACACACACAGCTCGCAGGCAGCTTTCATTAATGCAATTCACAGCCCAGGGCAAAACACAAAGCAAACATATGTTCAGCAAATATGTGTGTTTTGGTCTTTGTGTCGCTGTGACTGTGAACGTCTAATAGAGTCACTGGCATGTGAGCCTTTGATGTGATTGATGTTTTTTTAAAAACCCTTGACAAAGACACATCTCTCATCCAAATAAAGCTCGGCAAACCACAAGCTGATATGACAGAACGCGAGTATTAAAGAGCAATGGAGACACTGATGGAATTCAAACGAAATTTCACCTAAAACACAAAACCACTTTTTTACTCTGTAGGACTTTTTTTAAACACACATGCACACAAAATAAAAAAGATCATTTATATGATGTTGAAAAGCTGCTTTTTGTCACACAGAGAAAGTATAAAGGGCCTGTGAGGTCCAAAACGTTTTAAAAGGTTTTTAAAGGGATAGTTCATCCAAAAATAAAAATTCTGTCATCATTTTCTCTCAGACTTTCAAATCTGTATAAATGTCTTTGTTCTGATGAATGCTTGTACCCAAACAGTTCTTGGATCCCATCTACTACAATAGTAGGAAAAATTACTTTATATTTTTTTTGTTCTGTTGAACACAAAAGAAGATATTTTGAAGAATGTAGGCAAGCAAACCGTTCTGGGGCACTTTTGACTACCAATGTAATTTCTCCTACTATGGGAGCCAACGGGGTCCAAGAACTGTTCGGTTACAAGCATTCGTCCAAATCTCTTGAGCAATTCATGACAGAATTTTCATTTTTGGGTGAACTATCCCTTCAAATTCTAACACCAATTTTGAATATGCAGAAAAAAAGGTTCTTCAGATTGTAAAAAAGTAAGAAAGAGATGGTTCTCTAAAGAGCCTTGACTGAACTGTTCTTTGTGGAACCAAAAATGGTTCTTCTATGGCATCGCTGTGAAGAACCTTGTAAGCACCTTTATTTTTAAGAGTGTATATGTGTTCATTAAATGTAGAAGAGCAGCGAGAGCAGACATTCGATTTTCTCCTGGTGTGATCCTCTGAAGAAAGTCATGACATGAGTTTGACTAATAGTGACAGACTGTTTTTAAAGCGCTGTGCTGTAGATGTGATTTGGGGATTTCCTCTGCTTCTGTGCGCAGAACTGTGTGTGCGATGCTTTGTGTGTCTGCAGTAAATGTTTGGCTTTGTAACTATTGCTGGAAATTTCCATTGTGAGGATGTTGTCTCTGAAGACGTGTGTGTGTTGCCTCACCTTGTTTGCTCAGTGCAGATCTCTTCTGTCTCCTGTCTGTCTCTCTGCTGTCTGTCTTCAGCACAGACACGTCACTGGAGCTTTCCTCTCTGCCGCCTGTTTCTGTATGTGCAACCTGAACGAACAAACAATTGCACTCAAATGAGCAAATACAAACGAGCACATCATAATGAATAAACAGCAGTAGGTCTTTTATGTGAATTAATTGAAGTAATTTATTAAGAGCCGAGCTGTTTTTACCAGCATCCATTAACACAGTGTTTGGCAACACTAAGTGCTAATGCACCACTACTGGAGCTCTCTCTCTCTCTCTCTCTCTCTCTCTCTTGTCACGCTCAGTTCATTGTAATGCAGGAAATAACGGCGGCCGTCCTCGCAGACTTCCACACACATTTAATTTTATCTTTGAATGAAAGAGCTATAGGAAAGAATTAATCTGCTTAACATTTCTAAGTACACCCTCCGAAGGAGCGGGCTGTTTTAATCTTACATATGCTCAGCAGAGTTACTGGCAAAAACTGTACGTTTTCTTCCTCTCATCCTTTCAACATCAAATGGCGAGCAGCAAAAATTGGATCAGACTTCAAAGCTCGGCGATGTGCTCCAAGTCACAGAATGGCTCTACTATTTCACATATTGAATTCGAACAGGATATCAAAGTCCTAGCAAAGAACCTCAGGTCTTTACTGGAAAAAAGGGGGCTCCGACATCTGTAGAGAGAGCAGCGAAAATACAAATCACCTCAGGGAGAAGTCGGCGTTTACTCTCTAGCACGCTTTTCCAGCCTTTTGATTCACTCTGTACCTCCCTGGGTTCCTCCTCTCTCTCTCTCTCTCTCTCTCTCTCTCTCTCTCAGTGCTGAATCGAATTCTCAACAAGGGAATTGTGTCTTTTGTCTAAAGGACTGTGCCGTTTGATCTGAGGGGTTTTCCCTGTAATATTCAGTTCAATTTGGTCACAGCAGAGTTCATGTGAAGGAATAGTTCACCTAAATTCGAAAAATGTATCATTTGTGTCATTGCAGGACCTTATACTGAATATTGAAGAACGAACATGCGGCTCTGATTTATAGACGGTTTCAGTGGCAACAACATAAACAAACATTACGTGGGCAAAACTTCCGGTAGCCCTCCACAAAGAATTGAGTAGAACTGTTGAGTAGTTTTAATTAAATACAATTAATATGCAATAAAATATGAATATAATATTCGTATAAATTACATTTAAATATAAAACAAATTGTAATACAACTAGCCTGTACCTTCTGTAAGTTAACTTCGGGCCAGGCGCATAAATCCGATGAAACATCTATACAGTTTATACAGTATTACCGGGTTCACACCAAACCGCAATTAAGCGTTTTGCGCAAGTAAAAGTCATTGCAAAGACGCGTGTTGACGCGAACTCCGGGCAGGCGGTGCGAATGATGCGAATCGGCTGGCGTGATTGAGTCAACACATTACAATATTACAACACGCCAGACATTCAAGTAGGACGCATTGAGATGCAGCACTGATATAGGCATCTTTCCAAACTTATTTGTGGACAAGCCCCTTCCAACTTGGGTATCATCTTGGTTTTCTCACTGGTAAATCAAGAACTCAATACAATATTTCTGACTTTAATAGAAGGCTACATCATATCTGACCTTGTCCTCTGGATTGGCAGATGTTCTTGTTTCTGGTGTGTCTTGTCTGAGGAAACAAAAAGACAAAACAATGAGGAACTTCTTAAAAACGTAGCATGTATTTCTGTAACTAATTCAGTATAACACAATATTGTAGATGTTACTGATACTAGTAAATACAGGCTTGAATTAAAGTCTATTATAACTGAGAGCTATTTGCTAAACAAATAGCTAATTTTCTCATATTTTTCTTATAAGGAAAAAACGCACTAACATAATGTCATTCTTTAGTTTTCAAGCTTCGGAAAAATTGCTCAGAAATGACCAGACACAAGCTTAAAATTCAATATTATTTCTTATGATACTTTCACCATGCCTGTCACAAAAGAACAATCTCTGAGCAATAACATGTTCTTCTAGGCACATGTGTCAAAATTTGGGGCTGGTCATTTCTCACTCGACGGCCCACCAGCCTTTTGTCTTCTGAAGCGCTTCAATAAAAAGTCTGTTGTGTCCGACCTTCTGAGTCCATCCTTACAGAACGTGGCATGTGGTTCCCACCAAGATCAATGACATAATCATCAGCTTTTCAACAGCTACCTCGAGTCACACAACTATAGTAAGTCTGACACGCATGTAACACGTCTGACTTGAACGCGCACACACTGATATCAGCTGACACCTGCTCGCAGCTCAAGACAACACTCACATACACCTGCTCCTGTCAGCTAATGAGCATGTAGGTAAGTTTATGAACTTTACAAGGGAAAATTGGGCCAGTTGATGTCAAAATAAATCTATAACCATCCTCTCTAGCCCTGATGAAACAGAATAGCAAAGTGTGAGGTTTGAAGTTTCACCACTGAGATTTCTGATATAAACAAGCATTGAGAATCCCTCTGATAAACCAACTGACTAGAGGATAAGCACACACGCGTAAACACACACAAACATACACAGACACTCTCAGACGTGTGTAAGGAGAATGAAACATTAAAATGAGTTGCTAAATAATCGTCTTATATTTACAGAATATCACATTTCTATGTGTTAATTTGATAAAAATTAGCAAGTGGTTACTGGGTCTGAGTATCATCAATGTTTGTAAAGATGCACATTCTCTGATATTATGAGCCTGAGTTATAAATACTTTAGCAGACAGATCTGACAGCACCCCCTTTTAATTGATATAAACACATGATTTTGAAATGCTGCTAACTGGTTTATAACAGTACTCATTCCAATATTTTTTTAATGAAACCAAAGCCCAAAGATATTTCATATAGAACTTTCCAAGCTACACTACTCTCCAAGTTATTGACCGTGTCACTGAACTGCCGAATGCTGTTATGTTCGCATGATGTCGCGGGACCTTTCTTGGTTCTGGAACAATATTCCTCTCAAACAAACACAGCCCTATTTCTACCATTTTTTAACCGAAGAAATTGTTGTTTAAGTCCTATTCCAA
Source organism: Triplophysa siluroides (assembly GCA_006030095.1). Classification (NCBI taxonomy): domain Eukaryota; kingdom Metazoa; phylum Chordata; class Actinopteri; order Cypriniformes; family Nemacheilidae; genus Triplophysa; species Triplophysa siluroides. The sequence goes on along the minus strand of VCII01000094.1, from coordinate 2,234,851 downwards.
AACAGAGACCTAAACTTACAGCCGGCATTCTTAGTGTCAATAAAAATAAAACAATTCAAATAGCTTGTTTAATGGCTAGCTGCAGAAGACCCCACGGTATTTATCCAACATAACTTACCCTGTCAACTGTCGACTGTGTCTGAAGTCTTTTCTGACTCTGTGCCCTCTGTATGCTGTAACACAAATATTCACATGACAGAAAACATTATACCGCGTAGAATATGATAATATGAAGCAAAAAGATCACTCACAGCAGCTTCTATGAAGCCATATCCATCATAACCCACAATACTTGTCTTAGGAAACCGCACTAATAAAACACAGGTACAAATAATTATGAATAACATCTGTGTTTTTGTGGTCGTGTTAGAATTACAAAAAGTAGCTTTGATACGGATTTTCTGTAACACACATTCGCTTCTATGCTCTAACCAGAAACCGTTAAAAGAATGTTTGGAATATAAAAACAAAATGAGGTCTGAGTGAATAATTAGCAGTTTTACTTGTACTTTACAAATGAGTGTAAACCTCTGAACACATGAAACGGCAGCGCTGCATTTATTCTGCTTTCAATGAGAGAGCCAATTAAAGCTCAACACTTCATGCTTTAATCGAAGTAGTGGTGGGTGGGAAAGCAGGCCTGTAAACACACACACACACTTGAGAACAGTGCTGATGATTTCTGCGGAACAAGTGTTTACTGAACTTAATTTAGGATTAAGTTCATTAAACGTTAGTTTCTTCTTCTGCCATTGCGTCTATGGCCGCCCATGGAACCGAACACAGGAAAGTTATGAAATTTGGCACACAGATAGAGGATATCACTATCATCAACTATAGCAAATGTGGAGTCTTTAACTCAATCTCTATAGCGCCACCACCAGTCACAACAGTGAAGTTTTACACACATTTTTGGTCAGAACTTTTGAAACGTAGCTTACGTGATATTTTTTCATCCGAATCCTTGGCGATTCGAAAGCATGTCATGATGTCGTTTTTTCGTCATACATCTTTTTATTTTGGACCACCTAGTGGTCAAAAGTTCTACGCAATTTTTTGTGTTTCTAGTGCTTTTACAAACGATTTTACATTTGATTTTTTAAAAACTAATGATCAGACATGACCACATGTATTTCCTCTTGTGCCCCTTTACAGCTTGACCCCGTAATTGCTGCTTGCAGCTATATTTATAAAATAATGATTGTTTTCAAACAGGTTTTCAGAACATTTTCACTGTCTTCTATTGGTTGGCAAAAAACACTTGTGGTGTGCGAGATGAACAGAATGCCCTGAATATTTGCTTGTATAAACAGAGTTGACCCCCTGAACGCTACGATATAATTCACAGACTGTGCTCAGCATATTCCTTTACTATGTAAAATATTTGAGTGGTGAATGTATATTTACAAAATGCTAATATGGCCCACCTCAAAGCAGCCGGCATGCATAAACACACCTTTACAAACTCTGAACATGTCGATGAATATCATACCACCTGCACCACTGGAAACACTGTGTGTATAGAGAAAGAGAGCGGCGTCTGCCAAAAAAAGGGGAACTGAAGTACTCCAAAGAGGAGCGCAGAACAATAGCATCACTCCTCCTTCTCCTTCCTTCACCCGGACCCCTGCCTTCGCCTCCCCTCCCACCCTCAGAAGACGAGCGCGACGATGGAAACGTGCCCCAAGAAGGTTAATATGCTGCTTTGATCTCCGTCAGGCCACACTGAGTACGAATTCATTTACATTTCAGATGAAAAGGGTGACAGTATAAAAAGCCATCTTGTTTCTGGTATGTGAGAGGCTGTAATGGGTCGGGAATCTGAGAGAGGAAGTGGCAGGGAACAGAAGGGGGATCACCCCCCCCTCACCCTCTTTCTCCTCTGCTGTCTGTACTGGGAAACAGATGAAAGCGACGAGAGAAGCGAATACTTCTTTCTACTGAAACATGGGGACCAAATGCTGTGACCCAAACTTTCAAAAGAGACGCTGGCTCCGAGCATTATTAATTTATCAGCACTGTTTCATGGGATTGTTTGTTGATATCAAAAAAGGTACTTTGTGAAAATACCGAAGTTCTGATTGAAAAATGAATCCAAGTCTGAAGGGAAGGATTTGGATCGAGTAAAGAGAGCCAATGTCTCATGATAGGACTGCATTTGTTATTTCATTTATTTACTATGTAGTGTTATTCTTCTTTGAGGAACATGTCCACAATTTTACGAGATACTTTTTTATTGAAGTTAGAGAGTCTTTAGAGATGTTCACCTGACTGGATCCGCACGGCGGCCTGTTCACGCTCTCTCTTTATGAGCTTCAGATTTTGACGGGCCACATAACCCCTCCAGGCTAGAGAGAGAGAGAGAGAGGTGCCAAAAGTTATTATTAAAAAAACAACAACATTAAAGCTGCAATCTGTAACTTTTTTAATAAAAAAAATACATAAATCGGCATTGAGCAAGTACATAAAAAGTAGTGCTGCAAATTTACAGATTCACAATGGTAACCTTATAATAATGACTTAGACTCAACAGCTCAAATTATGATTTCCGAGAAAATATCAGTTTGGAATCGTTTTACTTTGTTTATAAGGAGCCTGCCATTTTGTGTTTTAAAGAGAGATGGCGATAGACAGGGGAAAGTTACGGATTGCAGCATTAAACAAATTGACGGTTACTGTTATTCATTACACCTTTTTGCACCGATTCTGAAGATTAATTGATAACTTTCTGAATGTTATTAATTCCTATAATGACTATTAACATGGTACACCAAACTGGTGAAGTTTCTTAACATTTTCTAAATACAGAGCACGAATTCATTGCATTTCCCTGTCCTCTTTTTATTGACAGGATATTACATTTACATTTACATTTATGCATTTGGCAGATGCTTTTATCCAAAGCGACTTACATTGCATTATCCTATACACTTTACATGAGTATGTGCAATGCCCTGGGCTCGAACCCTCAACCGTTAACGCATTGCTTTTACCACTGAGCTACAGGATGACAAAACGAAATGTCATAAAGAATGGCTAACTCTGGACTATATCGGCCTTGATTATCGCTGCTTTCAAACTATGGGCAGATAGTTGAAAAAATGCTTTTAACGACCGATACCGATTATTGGCTGATAAATAGGTGCATCTCTGTTTATGATAGTTATTTATACAGCACGGTTCTTCTGCTGGACTCCAGAGTTAGCTATTCTATAATGACATTTCGTTTTGTCATCAGAATAGTAATTGCTGTCGGTAACAAGCACCTGACTGTATGATGACGGCCCCGTTGTTGCGTTTCTCTCTCGCTCTGCGATAGCGTCGAGCTCCCAGCCAACCCTTGGTGTAGGCCTGGATCAACACCACCCGAGCGATCACCTCCCGCAACATCAGATTGAGCTGCTCCACGTGATAGTACTTCAAAAACACCTGTCCACATAAAGATATGATGGGAAACATACACCCAGTTCACACATACCCTCACAATCTACACACCACCTCTGTGTGTCTCCTGGACAGAGACAATGAATGTACTGTAGGTGTTTATTAAGAAAAATAACACTTTGATCTATTTCTTTCTTCCCCGTGAGCATTGGCGCCCCCCCAAAATGCCAAAACTCTTAACCATTAGATTCAGGCATAATACATTTTTTAAATGTGCCACCCTAAGATTTGTACTTGTCCTTTTGTGCCACCCCATAAACAAATCCTGGGGGCGCCCTAACCTGTTCAGTTAGATTTCCAGATAGACAGAAAGAAAGAGCAAGTGATCTTCCAAAAGTGACGGAATCTGACACCTTTGTATTGTAACTTTGTTATACATCATGGTTTACTTTACAATTACACTATTACTATTCTGGCCAATTCATAAGGTATATTTCACAGCTTTTAAATGTACTTAATATTTGAAGGTGTAAAAAAAGTGTAAAAATGCTTTACTACTAAAATATTTTTTTTATGTTAAAGGAATACTTCACACAAAAATGAAAATTCTGTCATCATTTACTCACCTTCGAGTGAAATATATTTGGAAGAATGCTTATAACCAGACAGATTTTGCCCCCCATTGACTCCCACAGTAGGAAAAAAAAGAAATGGAAGTCAAAAGTGCCCCAGAACTGTTTGCTGTCCTACATTCTTCAAAATATCTTCTTTTGTGTTCAACAGAACATAAAAAATGATAAAGTATTTTTTCCTACTATGGGAGTCAATGGGGGTTGAGATCTGTCTGATTATAAGCATTCTTCCAAATATCTTCCTCTGTGTTCATCAGAACAAAGAAATGTATACAGATTTGGACCAACTCGAAGGTGAGTAAATGATGACAGAATTGTCATTTTTGGGTGAAGTATCCCTTTATGTAATTTATTGAAATTTTTTACATGGTGCAGTATATCTCATTTTGTGTGTACAATCAAAGCAACAAAAAAAAATGGAATATTGATACCCTTACCTTAGTCTTGCCCATGACCCAGTTGTCCAGTTTGGCCTTCTGTAGTATAATGATGGCGTTCTCTTTACTTCCCTCTGGCATCTGATGAGCCCGAAATGACAGGTAGTAATACCTACAAAAAAAATATATATATATATATAAAAAAACGTTCAAAATCATTTCTTTGCATTGGCAAACGGAGAAGAATGAATCAATATTTTTCCTGTTGGACTGAATAAGTAAATACAGAGAGAGGTGTTAATGTTTGGCCAACCTGTGTGGAAATAGTTTTAGCCATTCCGTATGGAGACACTAAAAAAGTGTCACAATATAACACTGCAGCTTTAAGGGTTTCTCAAACAATCGCTGTTCTCTCCCAGAAAAGTAAGATAAGAGTCCCCCCTGCTCAGTAAGCATACCGTATATTTTGTTGTGCTGATTGTTAAGATAATGCACAAAGCTTCAAAGCTAGCATTTCTTTTATAGGTTTTGCAACAGAGATTTTTCACAAGATTTTATTCTCTCTGATTTATCCTCTGCGAATGAAGAGAGAACTTCTGATGCATTTTATTTGCTTACTAATCAATGTTTACTATTAATTATGTATTAAATACGTTTCTCCCTGGGTGCAGCCATGTTTGTGTGACACATCAACATCTCGTCAAAGTTGTGTTTAAAAATTACTGCCCAAGTTGAAAGTCCAACTTTAAGTGATGGGACTTTTCAGAGTGGACCATTGCAAATCCAGACTTTCAGGAGATTTGGACGAATAAGAAAAACGTGTTGTGTTGACGTTCCATCAGATCACAGAATCTTGAGACAGAAAGGTGCATCTGTCTGATAAACAGAGAAATACGAGGTCACTCTTCCCTTGTTTACATGAAAGTCTGGGAGCCCTCCTGTTATACTTCTAAATACACCTGCCTGTAAGAAAACTGACATGAATCTCATAAAGAAACCTCAAAGAAACTCCCGAAGCTGGCGGTTGATCCCGGGTATTTACTTTCTCTGAAGCGGAAGCAATCTGCCTTTGTGTTGAAGAGGGAAGACTGCCTTTGATTCCTCTGAGCCGTGGCCTTTCATAATTATGCTTCTGATATCTGTTATGTCTGACAGAAAACACAATGAGCTCTCCTTCGCAACATCAGAGGAGCTTCACGTTTGAATCCTTCTTTTTCACAAGCGGGTTTTTATCGCAGATCAGCCGGGACGTTCTCGAGACCAACTAATGCAAACAGGCTCTGAACGGTCACACTTTTTTGTGTTGACTTGTCGGGAAGGTCTGGGGAGAACATGGATAACCAGGACACTTCTGTGATCAAAAGGATGACGGGGAGAAGTCGGAGGGAGGCTTGCGGCCCCTCAGAGCGCTGGGAAATTGTCGGGATGCTTATGTAAAAGAGATGACCTACATGTCCTGCGTCTCACGGCCCACGAGAGAGACAGTGAAAGAAGCGAAAAGTTCATGAAGAATAAAGTGCGATTCCCCAAGCCAAAAAGTTCATCTGGCCTATGAATTTCCTCAGTACTGCAAAACTTTTGCCGGTTTCACTCCGCCCCTTTAAAGTACCGCTTCACCGCTAATTACCCGACCAGAGCCTAACTTACTATCACTTGTATTCTCCGAGGGTTAAAGACCTATTATTGATGAAATTACCGTCTTCTTTCATAACCGCCAAAATATATAGATAACAAACCTGCGATGTGAGTTTCCCAGGAGCTTTAGGGAGCGCCAGAGGAGGTGGGAATATTCAATATGCGCTCATGGATCCGTCTCCATGCTTTGATCTTTCTAACTGTCTGTCCGTCTTGTCTTTTTCCCTCTATTCTTGAAGCCCAAGAGCTCCGGCTAATTAAATCTAATAACATTCCTGTGGTCCGACCGGAGTAATGTCATTTTTGACTGCATAACTGATGAAGTCTGGACTTGCAGACCGTCTGAGTGTTTTTTTGTCCTTGCTGTATAACAAAATCACTTAATAATAATCGCATTTATTAAACCCCAGTCGGTGCACATTTTCAGCCATGATTGAGACATAAATTCCCAGCTGATGCGAGACGAACATTTAGTTTAAATCCCAAACCCTCAGTGTGAGCATCAGTTGCAGCGATGCTATATAAACATTCAATAAACCGAAACCACCGAAAGTACGTGTAACGGAACCGAAAGGAACGGAACCGTTACAGTACGGTTCAATAACAAAAACATTTCCCATTTTTAGGAAGTGGTTAAATGAATTCATCAACCTGACTTTGAGCGTGTAGGTTATGAAATATTTATTTTTACTCGACATTCTTGTTCGTGTGAATTGTGTCAGTGTTTAATCTCTCTTCTCTCAGCAGCTCATGTTTTGTCTGATGTTTCTCAGGCCCTGCGGGATGAGCGAGACGCTTTTTCTGAGTGTTACATTCCCCCGCAGCTGTTCTTTACCTGTTGACAAACTCCTGGATGGGAATCCGGTGAGAGTAGCCCTGCCGCCGGATGTTGACGGTCTCTAGGATACCGGTGTAGCGCAGCTGAACCATCACACGCTCTTTACTGAAGCGAAGGGCCTGGCGGTCATCGTTGGGCTTGATACAGCGGACAAAATGAGGTGTGCCCCCCACCATCTTAGACAGCAGGTCCATGAGCGAGTACTGAAATATAAAACAAACACATTTGGTTAACACTTTACATTAAGGTTCCCTTCATAAAGCATTTATAAATTAGTTCATTAATGATTAATTTAGCATTTATAACATCTCACTTTTTGGCAGGTATTTCGTTAGAATCCCCCTGTTTATTTACACGGTTATAACTGCATTATAATGCATGTAAATGACGTATTAATCATTAATGAACACATTTATAAATGCTTCATGAAGGGAACCTTAAGGAAAAGTGTTACCAAGATTTATTTATGACTTGTGTTTCTTCATACCCAAATTGGTACCAAAACAATTAAGATGTTTGTTTAACTTGAGATGTTTAGATTTGTATTCGGTGAGTATAAAACTCACTCTGAAATATGACGCCACGGTCTGTCTCCGCATGTTAGTGGTTTCCTCTGGATGACGCATCATTTCCATGGTGTCCACCTGAACACACATAAACACACCAACTTACACAACATGCAGACGCACACATCTAAGAGCACAGAACACACACCCGTGGACAAAGTTAACACGTAACCCTTCTGTTCGTGTGTAACAGACTTATATCATCTATTCTTATATGATTTCCTGAAACAGATTACTACAAAAACTTAAGTACAAATGACAGAGATTTTTATTAAACTAAAGTAAAAAAAAAAACACCAGGGAAAGTATCTTAAAGTCCCCGTGAACCGGAAGTAGCGATCGTTTTTACTTCTGTATTCTGACACATTTCCGAGTGAAAAGGAATTTCGAAGGAGAAAATGTTATTAAAATATAAACTGATATTTATAAATAATAATAATAATACTTTTAAAGTCCAGTGTGTAATTTTTTGGAGGATCTATTGACAGACATGCAATATAATAAACATAACTATGTGTTCAGAGGTGTATAAAGACATTAAAAAAGCGTTGTGTTTTTATTACCTTAGAATGAACTATTTCTATCTACATACAGAGCGGGTCTCCTTGCATGGAATTCACCATGTTGTTTCTACGGTGGCCCTAAACGGACAAACTGCTCTACAGCATCTCCAAGATGATAAAAATCTCCAAGCATTACTGTACGAATCTCCAAGATGATAAAAAAAACGGACGAGATCTTTGTCCTTTGAGAGCCGCCGTAGTGCGGAGGGGTGGAGTGAGCCGTTGGTTGCAATTCACAAACCTCACCACTAGATCCCACTAAATCCCCACATTGCTCCATTAATATATCCTGGTGAAAGTAAAGATTTCTCAGCATGGTTTAATACGGCAGAGACGGGTTTATATAATGAGCCTCATGCTTCCAAATGTGGAACCAACGACAAGATATGGTGTGTGTGTAACAGCCATCCCTAAAACAGATCTCATGAATATATGAAGAAAATAAATAATTTAAAGTGAGTACACTGAGTCTTAATATTCTATTTCATCTGAGTGTAGAGAGACAGGTGTGTGTGATCTTTATGAGAGATGTGTGTGTATCTGTAGGGCTGGACATGCAGACACGAGTGAGACAATCAAAGTGTTTTAACAAGACATCTTTCCCACTTCAGCTTACATACGGTTTACATGCAGAACTTTGTACGGTGTCTCATCTGTGACCGATTTAAAAGTGTCTGCAATATTAACGTGAACAAATGAACTGGGTTCTGTGCGCCCATGTCTAATGATGTCTGTAGCAGTTCTGTGGGTTTTAATCTTATACACAAAACAAAGATACGATTAAATGTTTGATTATATAATAATAATTAATAAAAGAGAATAAAATGTTATATTTACAATGTAAAGTACCTTCTCCAGCGCACCCAAAGAAACAAATATTATTACAATTATAGAAACATCACAAACATGACCAAATTAACATGACAAATATCAACACCTCTTGATTGACATGAAGGCTGGCCAATCATAACTGCGTGAGATGGTCACAATCATTTGAATTATGACTGATTTGGTGTCGCCAATTTCAACTGCCTTCAATTTTTTAAGTTAAATCAAATTAGCTTTATGAGTCAATTAAACGTAATTACATTGAACTGACCTAAAAAATCTAGTAAAAAATACTTAACAACTCTACTTAAAAATGTACTGAATATTTTAACTTGAGTTTTTAATTTGTTTTTTTTTACAGTGCAGGTGGATGCATATTTATTTTAACAAGCAAATGTTATAGTATAAGAAAATACATAAACACTAGAAAAGCAGTGGGATGACACTTTTAGACATAAGTATGGACTAGGAAATTGAGAACTGGTTCCCTATAATTCATGAGTGTGAATCTGAAATGAATTCACACAGAACGTTGAAATTAGAAATTAAATTATGGCATTCTGGGAAGTAAAGTGTTCATATTTCAGTTATTCAAATTTAAATGGAAATTCTGGTATTAAAAGTTTATTCTCAATTCTGAATGCCTCACAACCAAGGCATGGACAAGTGGAGAGAGATAAAAACACTTACCTTTAACAGGTATTTAGGAGACTGAGAGGAAAGAATAAAAGTATATATAAAAGAATAAAAGAACAGACAACAGTACAGATCAGTGAAGAACAGATCAACTGAAAACATAACACAAGTTCGGAAAAGAAGCAAACGTGAACTATGGCATTTAAAACCTTTTACAGACACAATTTTGAAATTTGTTGATGAAAAAAGCCATAAAAATGATCATTACTGTAACCATTTAAAAATGGTCAATCCCATAGCAAAGTAAAGCCATGATGATGCCTAAGCAAGTTTTTTTATGAGACATTATTGAAGTATATTTTAAAGTATACATGTAACATTCTTTTAACTGTGGAAAACTACTTAGATCGGTAATGAAAATGAAAAAAGTTGTGCACAGCGTGACAAAAGAATATTACGCTTTTAACAAATATTTTTTACTGGCAGATGTGTTTCTAAAAATAAAATAAAAATGATTTAAATAAATTAAATAAACGTAACTATCTTTTCCACTATATTTTATTAAACATAAATATTCTGTCCAGGATTTTTTGTCACTTGACAACATCTGAACGAACATCCAATTGTTTTTCAAAATGATTGAATTTCACCCTGATTAAATTACAACAAATGCGTTGTGGAAATGAGAGTTTCATGAAAAAACCAAGAAAATACAAATATAATTTGCTCTATTATGCTCTGTGCGAGGTAGAGACCACAATTATGTTCCTAATTATATGTTTTATGATAAAAGTCTTTACTGCCATGATGTTTCAATGGTTTCGTGAAAATGATCAAAGCAGTTTTGGCGAACACAATTACTTCACAAGCCTCAGTTCTTCTAACATTTAGAGATGATCTTTAGTCATATTCTGTCACAAATGTGTTTTTGATGTGCCTACAGTGATGGAGCATCTGGTTAAAGGTCAAGCTGCAGAACCTCCTGCTTTCCTGTGCTCAGTGGTTAGAGCATGGCGCTAGCAGCGACAAAGTCATGGGTTCGATCCCAATGGATTGCACGAAATGTATAATATAATGCTTTGTAAATTCGCTTCGGATAAAAGCGTTTGCCAAATGCATAAATGTATTTAACTAACTAAACTACACTTTCAACACTCTTTTACATGATTGCTATTGCATAATATTTTCATTCATGTGAACAAGCTGCTGAGCACACAGACCTTATTGCGTCCGCTGTTCAGCTGTGGAGGCAGAGATCTGGATGCTGCTGTCACTCTGGCTCTGGATGTGGCCAAGTTACCTGTTGAGAAAAATATGAAACACAGACAAATCATTCCATTCTCTCTGTGTCACAGGGTGTCTCGGCCTACAGGACGCATGCTTTAACAAGGGGTGTTACAATATACGGGTGTTGACAATAACAGGGATATTAAAAACTATGATTATAAATATTGTGTTAATACTAATCTCATAAATAATTCAGCACCCTCTTAACATTCAGCCACAATTATAAACTTTCTGATTAATAAAAAAAATACAAACATTCTAATAGATGTTGTGATAACACCGTCATCATACAATTTTTTAGCCATGATAACTCTGTAGTGAAGGTCATGACAGCCCTGAATCTTATTTACCCTGTGAAAGCTTCGGTGATGTAATATATAGGAATATCAGGTCATTTTTGATTACTGTTTTCCTGGCACATGTGGCAGTGGTCCTACACGGTGGTCCTAACCTGCCTCGACATAACAAGATGCCAAGAAATAAAACACTTTTTTCCATGTTTTATGTTCCAAGCAGCGATGACAGTGACAAGCGACAGCAGCACGTACCGTCACACAAAAGAAAGCCCGCTTTGTTATTATCTTCAAGAAATAAGGTATCTCCAAAAGTGAGCTGTACCGCGCAATGCTATGCAGTGGAAAAGCGCCATTAGCACTTCATCTCAATAAACCCTAAAAAAGTGGAACTAACAGATGTGGATAATGTGATTATAGCTAAGCTTCACCCAGCATCTGAAGTTTATTCTCCTGCAGTTGTGCTCAGGCAGACGGTGACACACCTCCTGCACCTGCTCCAAAAATGTGGTCCGATCCAAACTACGAACTGAATATACGAAACGCTGCCTTAGCTCGACGGTCAACACACACGGGGTCAGTGCAACCTGCGTTGACCCCATGAGCAAAAAGTGAAAGTTCAAATCCAGAGTTAAGCATCACCGCCACCCGTCTATGTCTCTCCGGCTGAAAACACTCCTTCATCCTCTTCTCCATCTTAAACACACACACACTTCTTCAGGATATGAAACTCTACTGTTGCATATGCAGCACCGTCTGAGCTTCTCAAAAGTTTCTGCACAAGATGTCCAAATGTTTTCCCTGGCTGGGTCTTCAGAGACTAAACTCTGATTAATGGTACTGAAGGAGCCTTTGAAGCCGGATTGGTGACATCAAAGTGCTAATCCATGGGTGGCAGGAGTTTTATAATGAGTGGGAAGCATTTTAGCACGTTTCAAAGGCTCCGGCGCATGAATAAACAATGGCAGCACAGATGTGCCACACACCTTTAGAAAAATACCCACCGCAGAAACGTTAAGCAGGGCACCGTGCGTGTGTGCAGGAATCCAGGGAAACGAAACATCTGTTGTTCTTGTAGTCTCTGCGCTCCAGTAATACACCAGATGACAGATTAGAAGGGTCACAGGCTCAAACAAACAAACAGTGAGTGAGAAAAACAATTATCGTTTCTCTTCCCACGGTCGCACGCGTTTGGTAATGACCCTCTCGTGTGAATGAGATCCCGGCATTCACAGCCGATCACGTTTAATTGCTCTATCTGTCTGGGATTAATTGAGTTGTTTCGGATCTAACTATAGCTCAGGAATCCCACGCTCCTGCCGATGGGATGAGATGTGTGGGCTGCTGTCTCTGTTGCAGTTAAAACACTGACACAGCGCTGGATGATGCTGCGACTGGTGGAGTGTGACGCATGTTCGCCGGAGCTGGATCAGACCTCACTCGGTACCAACACGAGTGTCAACTGTGTTGGGTGTAACTAGTTACTGTGATTTAATGACTTTTCCCTTTTAAAAGTAAAGTAAGGGATTACTCAATTTTTTAGTTACAGCTACTTCTGATGTAATTGAACTAAATACTGTGCGTAATATATCTGTGCCATTGTGGAATTGACATCAAAATTCAAAGTCTAACTTTAAAATCCGTGCTTTAATGTATTATTTTAACATTTGCAATACTTTGGTCAGTTAATAATATTACTTTATGTATAGTTTTATATTATTTTATTTGAATGAATTACAAGAGCCGTTTCATGTCTATCCTTGAATCACTGAACCTTTACATCGGGCCAGCGCGTGCGTCTGATGAAACCTCATTAACAAAATCACATGAAAACATACAAAACTGTGATTATTTGTTAATTAAAGAATGCAGAACATTTTCTGTGATGGTTAGGTTGAAGGTGAGGACTAGGGAATATACATTGTGTACTGTATAAAATTCTATGTTTTTATGGAAACTACACTCCAAAATTAAAAATAAAGTGCTTCATGATGCCAGAAAAGAACCTTTTTTTGTCTAAATGGTTCCATAAAGAACCTTTAACATCTAAAGAACCTTTCTGTTTCACAAAAAGTTCTTTAGAATATAATATGGTAAGAAACAGATGGTTCTTTAAAGAACCTTTGACTGAATGGTTCTTTGTGGAACCCAAAAGGGTTCTTCTATGGCATCGCTGTGAAGAACCTTTATTTTTACAAGCGGACCTATAGACCGTTTCATCAGACGCGCGCGCGCCTGACCTCCAGTTAACTTCCGGTTTGTGTTGGGCTATTTATATTATATTATATTTAATTTATCTTCATTTGTATGATCTACAGGCACTCTATTGTTTGTGGATGTGTACCGGATGTTAAGTTGGGGTCACAAATGTTTTGTTAAGATGAAACCGTCTATAAAACATGAAAACCAAATGTGTGTGCGTGTGTTTCCATCAAGTCAATCTGTCTGTTAAGTCACAAGCCGGTGAGAAAGGATGACACTCAGCATCTCTCCTCACATGTGCTTCTGACACAAGCTGCCCAACGAAAGAAAGAGAGAGAGAGAGAGAGAGAGAAAGGCCTGTCTTGGCATCCGTGCGTTCACTTTGAAAATGAACCCAGCAAGAATCTCACAGAAACCCAAGCTGCCACTTGTATTGCTTTTCTATTGACCAGAATAGTCAATGTGGCCTGGATTATAAAGCGATCCCTGCTTCGGTATGACGCCTTTCATCCGAGCGTGTGTGTGTGAAGCCTGGGGACAATCAAAGTTATCAGACAGCAGTTGACTTCTGCTGAGGAAAGCTCTTCATATCTCCTGGCTCGTACTTCATCTCTTTCTTATTTTGATGCTCTCTACTCTTTTAAATAAATGTGATCTATACTTGAAATTCAACTCGGTAAGCGGGCAAATGAGATTGTTCCAGTGCAAGACGCTCTTCCCCATCTCCTCTCCCTGTGCCATGTTTAACCGGAGGCAGTGTGAGCCCAGCGTTTGAGACGCACAATAGATCTGTCCACTGTAAAGGGCTTTGGGTTCTTCTTCCTGGGCCGCTTTAATCTGGAGAGCGTCCAGCGGGTTGGTCTGGTGTGACTAAGACCCAATATCACAGTCGGAATTTATCGCCCTAACACGCTCCACGCTGCCCCGAGGTCAGGCTAAGTTTAAAAAGGGCTTCATCCTTTTTGGAAGGTACTTTAAGGTTTAGTTATACATGTATGACGTTGAACAGAAGCTTTGATTTGCGACCAGATTTTCTAGACCCAACCCTGAATCATTGAAACTATTAGTTTCAATAAAAAAGAATGATTTAAATGTCAATATAGCGATCTGACTCGACTCATGCAGTCCATATGTACAAACTGCTCCAAAATCACCTCTGCCCTCCACAATTTCCTCCACAGCGAAAACCCCAGCAGTTCCTCTCCAGAGACATCAGAGCAAATCTCCGGCTGACAGTAACCAGAAGACCATACGGTTCTGTTCTAACACACAGATGTTCGATGCAAATCCACCGTACAGAGGAGCATATACGTGCAGTGTGGCCACAGGCCGGCAGTAAAAAGCCCCGTGGAGTTTTCTACGACATTGCCAAGCTAAACACACTGAACCCCAGAATCCACACGAGAGCTCTGGCTTTAGGGGAATTTGTTCATGCAAATATAATCCATTTCCTCCGGCAAAACAGCACCACATGGGCAGTCTGACCCCAGACCCAAACCAGAATTCAAGACCGCCGACTTGACAGTTTAGTAGTTTCGCGGAGGATTTAGGTGTGTTGATGCTGAATATCAATATGACGTTACACGTTCACGTCAATCTTTCTGCGAGTCATTGATTCTTTGAGGTCATTTGCATTGGAAGTTTTCTTCAGGATCATTTGTTTTAAACTGTGGCTAAGACTAATGCCACTTTTAACATGTTTAAGTTGACTGCTACAATGTTACGTGAGTTTAGCAATACACAACCAATCATAATCGTAAAAGGTTTAAACGTAACCTGTTAACAGAAGTACATTACCTCAAAACTACCAGAACTAATGATGTACTTTATGTTATGCTACAGACATCAATGAATTAAAAGCCAAATGAATAATCAACCCCAAGATGCTGTGAGATGGTGCAGATAAATCCTCACGTCTGACCCCTAGTGTTCAAAACTCAACTCTACACTCCACGGAGGAGGATAAATAAATGCATTTTACACCCAAGAAAAAATATAAAGCACTTGTTACACTTATTTCATACTTTAATATTTACTATAATTAATTTACTCACCCATAAAAAATCCCCATTTAAATCACAATACCGTGTGTACAGTTTAAAACTGACACTAAGCAGAATGATCATTTCTGTGTTTTATTATTACATAAATACTGAAACCTGGCAGCGTCGGGATGTGTTATGTTATCAAACTGTCAAACATGAATATAGGAATTCATGTTTTTATTCACGTATAGGTTCACACATTTAAAATCTGTTAAGAGCCTGAGCTTTTATAGCCGCAGAACTATAATTTCAAAGGAAAAAACCCTTGTCCTGATTCTGCAGTGCAGGTGGATGTTGGTAATAGAAGCCAAAAGCCTGAACAGATATTATTGTTTATATTATTATATTATATTACGATGTCTGAACGGTGAATCTGCTATTTCCATGTGATTTTTTAAACATACTATAATTTAGGGCGCACTTATCCTGATACTTATAGAATGCAAATTGGAATGCAACCTTTTGCTTATCTCTCCACACACACACACACACACACAATTGTCTTATTAAGTACAGATAAAGAGTAAGTGTGCAGTGCAGAAACGAGAATCTTCAAGATTTAAGAACCACGAGTGTTTTATCACACATAATGTGTTTAAGACCTTAAAAAATATTAACATGTAGCTGTAGGCCACATAATGGCTTAACTAAAGCGCCACATGAACACACGTCATATAATTACCCAGCATGCTCCCATTCACACACCTCCGTAAGCCCAGTGACCGCCTGGCTTTATAACTCCTGGCTTTATTAAGCACCTGGCTGGCACCAGAGGAAAAGCAGTTTACTGGGCTAAATAGCTGCTTTTCTTCCTCTGGTTATTTGAGAATCTTATCTGGAATATCCCAAACTCCAGAAGATAGCAGAGAAGCAGCGGGTGCTGAGAGGACAGCTTAGGAGAAATGAAAACACATCCATCCACGGCTCTATCACACTATTCTTCCGCCTGGAGATCAGCCACTCCAGAGATAATGAGTGGAGAGATTTGTATTTATAAATGTGAAAGAGAGTGAGGAGATGAAGAACGGGATGAAAAGATCAGAATTCTGCTCATATTTATATCGGTTATCGAGACTTGCGTGTTCGACAGATCTGTCACACAATCAAACAGCAACGTCACACTTGTTCCAGATGAACGTCAATGGGATAGTTCAATTCTGTCATCATCCACTCACTGTCAGATTGTTCCAAACCTGTAAAAATGTCTTTGTTCTGCTAAACACAAAGGAAGATATTTGGAAGAATGTCAGTAACAGATCTCATCCACAATTTACAGCCATAGTAGGGAAAATAAATACTTGCAAATATTTTCCTTTGTATTCAGCAGAAAAAAATAAATGTATACAGGTTTGGTAAATAATGACAGAATTGATCTAATATTTTTAAATAACCCATAGGAAAGAAAAACCACAGATCAGATCTCTGTAATATCTCAACTATTTCTCCCAGACATCACTGAGATTCAAAGGAGAGCGAGGGAAAAGTCTTAGATATTACTTCGGAGAAAAAGACCCAGAAGTCTCACAAACATCACAAATTGAGCTCAGATTTGAAATTAATATGAACTTAAACATTTCTCAAAATATCTAAATCAATTTCTACAACTTCCTTACACATTTAATGCATTTTAACAAATGTCTCATTTGGTCGTACAGTAATTCGCAATGAATAAAGCAAACAACATATTCCCCCATCGAACACCAGATATTTTCTCTCAGTGGCTTGTACTGATCTTAGTCGAGCCGTTGACCTGAAATTGACCTTATGACAAACCACAAACAGAATCTGCGCATACTCGCTACAGCAGCTGCTTGGGCTGAAGTGCGAAGAGCGACACTTTCAAAATCTCACCTTGTGAATTTACAACAAACATTCGCACCGCAAAAATGTTGACATTTTACGATCCACTGGTAGGTCATGACCCGTCGACCCCTGTGCCCTGACCCCTGACACGTGCCTGTGATCTCTGAAATTGAAGCCCCTTAATAATTCTACATGTTTCATGAACTGACACCTCCACCGACACTGCAGCATCCCTCAAACAAACACAGGGACACAGCTGACCTGACCCTCACCTCTGATTGGCCAGAGAGGTGATGGAGATGACATCACAGGTGTGACACAGATCATGACAGGAGTGCCGGTGTACTCTGATACCTGTTTTAGTCAGTGGACTGGAAAACAGCTGCTGAAGGAGTTTGTTCTCTGACGTTCTCAAAACCACCACGATGTCTGCAGGGAGAGTGTCTCGGTTCTTCTCCAGAAATCCACTGACGTTATACAAGACCTGTGACGTTGAAATATTACACTTTTGCATGAGGTTTGATTTAGGTTCAATTTTATTTAGTGTTTATTATCGCAAACAATGCAGTGATGAAAAGTGAATAAATGAGCTGTCAATTCATATCAAAAATGTAAATAAGGAGAAACCGTAATGTAGTATTAAAGCTGTTTTACCTTGCCAGCATAATGCTGGATCCCAAAGCAAAGCTCCACACGCTTTGGTGTCCAAAAGTACTTGTTTTTAAGGTTATCCTGAAACTTATCTGTAAATAAAATTCTCAGAGTTAAGGAACATGTCATCCAAACTTCACTATAACCTCTGAATATTATAAACATCTGATGTGTACATTAAAATTAAAAGAACACAGCCATTTTGACTAATACTGGCATTTAGCAAACAAAATGAAAGTGAGTGAACATTTAGCAGCATTCTTCAGAAGGACATATTCAACTAACCGACAAGTGTTTGGTCTGTAGCCTGTGGGAAGCGGCTCTCCTCATCCAGCAGTGACAGTAAACCCATGGGCTTTTGCAGAAACATGTCGAGAATGGGCCTGTTGTTGTCATATTCCACCAGACTGGCGTCTACACCCTCACTTTGATACTCCATCTGAAGAAACACACACAGGCACATACACACTGCAATGGTTAACAATGCCAAATTTAGCTTTCTCAAGAACAGTGTAGAGTTATTCCAGCATATTTAAGTATACGCAATACCTGGAAATCTAGTGACCTTGTGCTCACCCTGTGGTCCGTGTGGGTCCTTATGCCCCAGTATAGTGATGGGGACACTTTCCTATAAAAAAGCACCATCCTTCAGATGAGACGTTAAACCGAGGTCCTGACTCTCTGTGGTCAGTAAAAATCAAAAGATGCGGTCCGAATAAGAGTAGGGTGTACATCACGGCCTCCTTATCATCCCCATATGTACTAATTGGCTTCGTAACTCTGTGTCCTCTCCACCAATAAGCTGGTGTGTGTTCTGGCGCAATATGGCTGCCGTCGCATCATCCAGGTGGATGCTGCACATTGGTGGTGCTTGAGGAGATTCCCCCCATTCTATGTAAAGCGCTTTTAGTAGCGCTATATAAATGTAATGAACTATTGTTATAATTGTACATTTTTGTACAACGGGCTAGTTGCACAAGATGGCGCCGGTGAGCTTTTGCGACCCACTAAGTTCCTGTCGTTTAACACTATTAATTTTGGCTTAACGAAGTGCTCGGCGATGTAAAGAGGATCTGTCGTATCGCTTATATTTTACTTTCTTGTTTTTTATCTAAAAACACTCATATTTGCCGGCAAAAAATCCTCCTTTTCCCATACAGTGTCATACGAGCGGAAATTACTCCGCCGACTCTGGCGCCCCAAAAGCTCACCGGCGCCACCTTCTGCAGCTAGCGATTTCACTCGACATGCATTCAAACGAGATATTCACCTTGTGGAATAGTTCCTGTGAGATCATGTCAGAACTATTCCTTTAAATTCGAAATCCGTTAATTTAGTTCAGAAATTATCTCCATTATATAGAAACAAGTCTACTGAACATTGTCATCGGACGTGCACGCCAGGACTGCAGATAAATTCCGGTCTGTGTTTGGCTAGTGTCTTATAATTAGGGTTGGGAATCGGATCCGAATCGAAAGGAATAGGAATAGGATACTTGAAATTAAAATTATTAATTTTAATAATTTAATATTAACTTATCAATTCCTGTGTGCATGTGTTAACTTGTGATTAAGCACAGAACCCACACATGTTTCATTATAGTAACAAGAGTTTAACCATGATAAGCTCTGGTAATACAAATTGCTATGTGAATATATACAGCAAACGGTGACAATAAGCAGGCTAAATGACCACACAGGTTGATATCTAAGTGTTTTACTTCAACTGTGGAATTGAAACTGGGAATCGATAAGCAGAATGGGAATCGAAATTGGAATCGATAAAATTCAAACGATACCCAACCCAACTAATGATATAATAATTTATATTTTATTTAATTTATGTTCGTATGCAATTAGAGACAAGTTTAGCCAAGAAACGCATCATCTCGGTTTCTTTTACTTGTTATCAGAAATAATCTACAGGCACTCTATTGTTTGTGAATGTGTCCCGGAAGTTACGTGCAGGCTACGAACACACGCATGCGCAGTAAAGTTTGTTTATGTCGTCACATTGAAACCGTCTTTAATAAAGCCGTTGAGATCAGATGTAACTCTGATGAGACACAAGACCCAGAACGAGTCGGGACACTTACTGGACTAAACAACAACATTTTTGACGGTTCACCGTTTCCACCGAGAAGAAAAACATCATTACGCATTCCACTGGCTTCTGAAGTCCATTTTCTTTGTTGGCCATTCAAAGCGAAGCAGACCTTTTCAGTTTCAGAACTCAGTCTTGTGAAGTCTCACCTGTTCCAGAGCGAAGATGTGCTGGTTGAAGTAGAACTGAATCTGTTCATTAGCGATGTTGATACACAGCTGCTCGAATGAGTTCTTCTTGAAGTTCTCGAAACCAAAGATGTCCAAAATCCCCACGTTCATCACGCTCTCGGCCGCACTTCAAAGACACAAAAAGCCAAACATTACCCCCACTGTCATAACGCATAACGCCTTGAGCGCTCTAATGACCCAAACAACTGAATATTTTACAACCCGTCAAGCACGAGACACAAAAACAAAGACCTTTAAAAACACAGGTTTGTCTCCGCATGCCTTTTTAGTTTGGGAAGAGCTCAGGCGCTCATCTCTGAACATTCAGTCAATGGTTCCAGATTCCTCAGACAGTGAGCCGGGGTCACCTTCCGCGGCCGCTAACAGGTTATTAATGGCAATAACTCTGAACGTGCCGCAGATTGGAGTGGAAAAGGCCGGATTTGGATGCTGTGCATTGAGGTAGAAGACATCCGTTTCTCTGACAAGCGAACGTCTGATTCCTTCGGATCAATAGACGGTTTTAATCTCTCTCTGAAGTCTTTTTAATCATCTGCATATATTTTTTTCTGTATTAAAAATGTATTGAACCTCTTTCAAACGGCTCTTTTCTTCTTTTGTGTGGTTATTAATATTCTGAGCTTCGCGATGGTCAGTCTGGAGGTCATCGCTGTAGATGATTCCTACGCATGTAAACGCATCCATGAAAGAAAGATTTGAGGCGGGAAGATGAGGATGAAACAGTTTCTTGAATATCGTGAGGGCTGATCAGACGGCGGCGTTCAGGATGGGATGCATTTTGACATACCAGATGTTGGTGTCAGGCTGCAGTAGGGCATTGATGCGGTTCACGATCCAGCTGAAGAGGCGGCCGTAGAGCGCTTTGGACATGGCGTCTCTCACATCAGTGGCCTTGTCCACAGTGTTGGTGCGGATGATGGTTTCTCCTCGAGTTACCACGCAGTGAGAGGTCAAAGCTTCCTGAAGCTCCTCGGGACCGATACAGAGCAGAGCAGCAGCTGCCCACAGAAGATGCAAAGATTTTCAGGAGACGCTTCATTTATTACTGATATATGCGCAGAGATTTAACTCGATGAGAAATATGATAAACAAAAACGAACAGTCTTTATGTGTTCTTCAGTATTAAATATACAAATGTATTGATCTATGTGATATTTCTAAATGTAGGCTATCATGGCTCATACCGTTGTCTAAGGCCTCAGAGTTGGGTACCTCACTCATGTCGCTCTGATGCTGAGATGTGGTTGATGTGAACTCAATACTTCCTGTGTTTAAAATGGCCGCTAAGATCATGTAAACTGAATTCACCTCCTGTAAGTAAAATATGTTATAATGAAAGCATTAGTTTCACCCAAACGACACAATGCACATGTTTTAAAATGATACATTTTCACATGACCTCCTCAGTAAAGCCTATGATTCGGAAACAATCCTGAATGGCGTCAAACTGCTCCGTGTACAGTTTGCTGGAGATGATGTCCTGCATCACTTTACTATTAACACAGTCAATGTACCTGCGAAACAAACATTTAACGTGATTTTCTACCGTCCTTGATACCGCAGGTATGTTAACATGGGTTAAATGTAAGATGTGTTCTACGCATAATCCCAAACAGCAAAAACACAGTTTCAACCTGGGAGCAGTTTTGTTAGGTAGCCTGTATTTCTTGAGCTTGTCTTGGTGGTAAAGACCCGCATAGATGTAGTAAAATATGTGGAAGTTTTTTTCACCCCTGCAACACAAACAGAAGCAGTGGTGTAATAAGAAGACACTGTAAAATATGTTTGTAGAAAACAAGTGACCATCACAGTTAAAAAGGGTTGTGTGAACGTTCTTTCATGGTCACTTTAATGGTCATAAATGACAGTAAAGTGGTTCTCACGTTGCCTGTTTGATGACTCTTGATTTCTCCAGAAGGTACTCAGAGATCTTAGCACCCATCACCGCCCCTGTAGGTGTGAACTTCATCTCCAGATACTTTCCGAATCGGCTGGAGTTATCGTTAATGGCCGTGCATGCATTACCAAACGCCTCCACCAAGGGGTTCACTTGAAGAATCTTCTCACGAAGTGTTCGGTTATTAGCCTGGATGCAAAGAACAACAGATAGGAACAGAAATAACCCGAGATATATGAACGATATATTCACTTGGTAAGCTGAATGTTTTCTGGATAAGTCACGCTTTTAAGAAAAGGTGCTACAAGAGGTTCACAATTCAGAGTGATACCATAGAAGAACCGATTTTCTACTACAAACGACCTTTTGTAAAACAGAAATGTTCTTTATTAAGCCATACATGTGAAACTGCTTCTTCTATGGCATTGTCATGCATCTTTTTGAGATATACGTAGAATCTGAGATATCCACTGCTTCTTTTAATGGTTAAAAACAGGACCCAGATCTTTAATCTACCAGACTTTAAAGAAAATATCTATTGATAAGCCGTTTCATTTTACCTTGCCCAGAAAGGTGAGATGTTGGACGATGAGGTGAGCACTCTCAGTTTTACCAGCTCCACTCTCTCCACTGATGATTATACACTAGTTACACAGACACAACAATAAAAACACAAACCCGCATTAATGCACACAGCTAGAAATACACATTAACAGCACTGTTAAAAAAAAGATTTATGCTTTTAGGCTATATATAGAGAGAGAGACTTTGAATTTTAAGAGTCTATTTATTACAAAAAAATATGTACATTAATCCAAAAAAACATAAATGGATATGAGAGAGAGAGAGACATTTTTCTGCCTTAAATGGACATTTGTTTACTTTTATATACTTTATTTTATTTAACTGTATATTTATCTATTATATCTACTATCTGAAGTGAGAGTGAGAGATAGAGAGGAGAAGAGAGAGATGAGAGAGAGTGTGAGAGAGAGAGAGAGAGAGAGAGAGAGAGAGAGAGAGAGAGAGAGAGAGAGTGAGTGAGTGAGTGAGAAGAGAGAAGAGAGAGAGAGATGTTAGAGAGAGAAGAAGAGGGAGAGAGCGAGAGAGAGCCTCGAGACCGAGGAGCTCGCGAGAGAGAGCGAGAGCCGTGAGCTCGCGCCAGCGAGCGCGCTCGCGCTCGCGCTGCCTCGCGCCGCGCCGCTCGCTCGCCGAGCGCTGTTCGCGCCGCGCGAGCGCTGCGTTGCGCTCGCTCGCGCGCTCGCGCGCGCGCGCGCGCAGCGCGCGCTTGCGTGCGTGCGTGCGTGCGTGCGTGCGTGCGCGCGCGTGCCCGCGCGCGTGCGCGCGCGCGCGCGCGCGTGCGTGCGTGCGTGCGTGCGTGTGCCCCGCGCGCGCGCGCGCGCGTGCTGCGTGCGTGCGCGCGTGCCCGCGCGCGTGCGCGCGCCGCGCGCGCGCGCGCGCGCGTGCGCGTGCGTGCGCGCGCGTGCGCGCGCGTGCCCGCGCGCGCGCGCGCGCGCGCGCGCGCGTGTGTGCTGCGCGCGCGTGCGCGCGCGTGTGCGCGCGTGCGCGGCGCGCGTGCGCCCCTGGTCTCTGGAGAGTGTCACCATGCTCTGATAGGCTGCATCCGCAGTGGCAAAGATGTGCGGAGGGTTAGTGGAGCGTTTCATCCCATGATAGAGCTTTGAGAACTGAAACAGAGGCCATTTCTTATCTTATTCTCCTTTGATTCAGAGATCCATCTTAAAGTGGATGCCACACAATGGTGAATCTACATGAATCTGGTGCTCTTATTTAAAGAACTTCTTGTGTGTGGGGCCAAACCAGTAAGCTGATGTCAATTCTCCTTCATATTAATTGGATCACTTTTAAAAATGCATAGTTTTGATTAGATGCTACCAGTACTTTTATATTTTAACAAGTCAAAAAACTTCAACTTAAAACCTAAACTGGATATTGTTTGTATTGTAATGATTCTTGAGCAAAATCCTAACTCAAAACAAACGGAATGATATTTAATACATTTAAAACAGCCTCTGGCTGTAGTTTGCCTTGTGTTGTGCTTCTGCCTAGAACTTTTACTATCCTATGAGGCCACAAGAGCCGAGAAAAAAAATACTTTTGAAAAGTTTTTGTCTACCAGGAAATGCATTCATTAAAATAAACCATTCTTGTTTAACAACAGGTGAACGAACAAACGGGTAACATGACATTGAAAACCTATGGAGAGAAACCTACAGGTATGTTTTTACCTATGGAGAGTATATGTTTTGGAGTTCTTACCTTTGGAGAGTAGATGCTGAGGTTCTGGAAGGGGTTCAAGGCTATGAGAATGTCACCAACATATGTGTAGATCTGTAATTCTTCATATCGCTTCTGAAGATGTGTGATGATTGTGTCCTTTAAGAGAAAAAGTGAGAGGATGTCAGATTCAGTCACTGAATACATTTGTTTGTCCTGCGCAGATTCATCAACGTAAATCAATTCAGTTCATTTGAGATGACACTGGAAAAATGAAACTTCATTCCAATTTTCTCTTCATTTGACACGGAGACAAAATAAAACATCTAAAATAGTTTTGTTCTTTCTTGTATAATTATTAAAATAAAAGATGCACTTTTCTTTACATAAATAGGAGTTGTATTGACACTGAATCGCCACTGTTAAAATAGGGCAAATTAACACTCACAGTGTATATATATTACAGTCTATTATATATACACTGTGAGAGTTAAATTGACCTTTTTTAACACTGGCGATTTTGCTGTGTATAAACAAAAAGAAAACTCTCGTTTTAATGCTCATATCTGACCTCATCTAAGACCTCCAGGTTCACGAGATCGTCATTTGGGCAGCTCTCAATGATCAATGTTTTTCGGGTGTTGATCCTCTCGTGCCTGTTAATAACAATACAGTGATGTTTTAGCTTTAGAAAATAATTGATAATACTGTACACATGCATTTCTATAAAAGTATTCACAGGGCAGGTCTGGAAACTTGCTAGAGCATTCTATTGTAGCTGTGGGTGATTACTGTAAAAAGACCCCAACTGCAAACCTCTATGGACCCAATACAGCCCAGGACCCTCTTTCTAATGCTCAAAACACCCGTTCCATCATCTCTCAGGGGGAAAATCATACGTCCGACCTCTTCCTTGCTTTAATTTCGTATAAATTCTGGAGTAAGAGCTGTAGTAATAGCGGTGCTTGCAAACACCAAAAAACATCATCAAGCCATTCCAGTATGCAGTATCAGGGTCTGATGCAGGTCTACCCTCAAGGGTCTTAAAGTCTATTATGGTGTGTAGTGAATGCACTTCATCAGGGTTTGACCCTCTATTGTATCTTTGACCTTTAGATCAGGAAGAAGCAGCTGGTCTATTCACAGCTCTTAAAACCCACCGGGCCCCGGGGACATGGCAGAGTACAGTCACATTACACACTGCTTTATGTGTGTGTGTGTTCACTGTAATCACATCGCTGATATTTGCCATCATTGACTAAACGGCGAGTGCAGAGACAAGCCCATAATCTCATTACGAGTCCCTCTCACTGTCACTATCAGCACAGCATATGGCCTGAGGAATGAAGGGCTTCAATCTGGCAACCCAGCGAATGTTTATTCACAATCACTACGCGTACCGACCCCCATTCTTTCTGGAAATGCTAATATCTTTATGGACACACACAAACAAAAGTTAAAAATATACATAAGTGTTCAATTCATGCATCGCAGTAGTGCCGAAATGAGAGAAACATAGAAAAGGTTGAGCTATTGGAAAGCTGAATGATTAAAAATGTTTCTGTCTGTTGCTTTTAACCTCACAGCTCAGAATAGTCAGTAGTACGTTTCTTGAACGGAAGCATAATTATGGTGCTCCTAGCCAATCAACGTTGTCATGACATCATCATTTGCAGCTTCACAGCGATTAGTCACATGACTCAAGAAAACCTGGCCGAGCGCCAACATTTAATCATGTCATTCCAAGAGTCTTGAGATGAATGTGAATGCTAATGGATAGTTCTCTTGTTTTCTAAGAGGTCCACATTATAAGCTAGTGGAAACTTTTTCATTATTGTCTTCTTGAAACAGAAGTTACGATCGTGTTTTCTTCTATAAAGTTGCAATCGTGTTTTCTTCTATCTGAGTGAAGCTTCTAGAATGAGGAAAACATATAGGGTGTTGTATTATATAGGGTGTAAATATAGGCTTGATGTCTTCCTTTGGGAATCAATTGTATCCTTGGACATTGGTAGCCTGGCCATTGGACAATCAATATACATGTTGTTACACCTTCAAACTGAGACATATGTCACGCAATGATGTCATTTGAAGTTTTTTTTCTTAAAGCAGGGGTCTTCAACCGGGGGTCCGTGGCCTATAGGGGGTCAGCGGTGGAACTGCATGGGGTCCGCTAATTACCGTTTACTCACAGGCAACTTTTTGTTAAAAATGTAAAGCATGGGTACAGAAAAAATTATCTCTTTAAGATGCGCACAATTTTTACCTGCGTGCGTGCAGACAAAAACATCCATTCAGGCAGCGGATGCAAGCAATGGAAGAAACGTTACATCTGCATCATAAAAATCGGTAGGGTTAGAATCCTTCTCTGTCTCCCTTCCGATAAAACTACGCATGAAAGGAGTTGCGTGCAAATAAAGTGTATTCTCATATGTTTCTGAACTTCTGTTCAAATTTGTTAAAGCTGTATAGCGCTAATTTGACAGCCAAATGAAAACACGGCACCTCTGCATTGTAAACTCTGACAGAACTATCGTATGTGTTCAAAATCATTAAAATCAATTAAATGTATTAATTTATATTTACTAATAATTGAAATTCGAAATAAACGTTTACTAATTGTTATATTTTTATTAAATATATGCATTTATGTCTATATGATCATAAATGTAAATTCTTAAATTGTCAAAAAAATAAATATTTTCAAAAAAAGTATTTATTTTCTTTAAAAAATGTCACTTTGCTCTTAAAAAAATGTTTTCTCACTTTATCTTTTATCAACAAGAGGCCACACAAAATAGACATTTCTTGGATTAGAAAAAAAATAGGACTTCAGGAAGGAACAGAAGGGCACATTTCTTCTCACATGTATTTTCTGCGGTTCGGGGCTTCCATATTATCCAAAATGTCATCATCAACCATGATGAACCCTTTCAGTTCAAACCTAAGGGGTTTCATTTCTTCAACAGATAACACTGCCATCTGCTGGAGAGAGAAAGCCCTGCTCAACACACAGGTGAAGACGCCGTCATGAACAACTCGTATCCAGCACAATCTGATTCAAATCCTTCAGGACTGTCACAACAACAAGTCTCACTTTTTCACATTTAGATGTGATAAATCCACAATGGCAGATCTGCACCTGTAGAGGACAGCGATGCATCATAATGACGGCACAAAATGACCGTTGTCATGGTCAAGGCTGCCAGATATCTGCTCTGACCCTGAAAGGAATCAAGAGTAACTAAGAACATTTTGAAAGGACAAGCTGTGATTGGCAGGCTATTATTAAACCTTTAAACGCCATGTATCATACCCGTACCTATAGCCATTTCAAGCAGAGTTGCTTAAACCATAAGCCTTTTCTTTGTACAAATGTGGATTTTCCTGCACCTCTTTGAAATGATGAGATTCTCCGAGCAGTATATACCTTGTCTTGGTCCTGCTCCCAACATCCTGTTGTTCTCGGATGAGGACTGAAAGCTGCTGCCTGAGCGACGTGTCTTTCCCTTGAGCCTGTTTAATGAACGGATGCTCCAGCAGGTGCGTCACTGATGACCGCGTCTCAAAATCTTTTTTCAAACACCTGCAGATGTGAGAGAAAAGATGAGACAAGAGGAGAGGAGTTAATAAGCATCTTGTATAATCTCATAAGTGATGCGAAGGCCTTCGGGAAGCCTTGAGAATGTCACCTGTACATCTTCATATAGAGCTTCAGACTGACTCTCTTCACAGAAGCTGAACATATGAGCAGCCTTTCTCAATCTCTCTCTCTCTCTCTCTCTCTCTCTCTCATCACCACAGTATTCAGTGTAAACAGTGTTATCATGAGTCTGCAGGCTGGTGCTAGGGGGTGGTAGGTGGACAATCACTTGACCCCCGTGTTTTGTGGCACAAATGATGAACGCCGAAACAGAGCCACACAACAACCCTCACAGAAATGCTATCGTATTAACTTTTCGAAATGATCTGCCAAATCAGTTAAATCTTTTCAAACATGATCCCGTGAGGATTAGGAGCATGGTACGGTTTACATATCAGAACCATTGAGTCTGAAAGGGGTTCTTAATAAAGCTTCAAATGTCTGAACACTGTACATTGAACATGTAAATGGTAATAACGTTTTATTCTATGAAATAAAACACCGGTATAACCAGCTCGCGATTTTTTATAGCCTTATTGTGTCTTAAAATGGCTGCTAACAAGTTGCTTAAAGCGGCTACTTCATTTGGCCGAGACGTTATCGCGCATATAAAGCTCACAAATAATGTAACATGGCCACAGATCTCTTAAAATGTAGATGCGGGTTCATTCACCAGTTATTACCTACTAACCATTTTTAATAAAGTTTAAAGGAGTTGTCGGAGGCTTGGCGGTGGTGACGTTGATATCGAGCGACCTTAAGTGTAGTCTGTTTATAGCATCGTGTTAGCTTTTTACTTCTGGCGACACGGTTTCACAAGTAACAAATGTTGTGTTCATTTGTAAAGATAATCTTGATAGCAGAAACGTGTAGACATCATAAACCGTTCTAAAAACAAATGAGGTTTGATGTTATTGATGTGTGGTCATGTTTGATCCGAGCTCTGCATACATCTATATGTGTTGATCCATATATTTTTAAGGTTGAAAGACAGTAATTCAGCTTTTGTTTTTTACTCTTTAAGTCTAATGTTTATAAAGTCAGAATATTACGATCACAGCTTAATCGATAAGTGGCATTTCTAGGCAAGTTCGGATTCCTGCTTAAATGCGTAATGAAAAACTGTTCAGACACAAGGAAATCACAAAGACAGTACAGTACTAAAATACAATAAACTAAAATGATTTCTGTGCTGAGATCAGCCAGACCCTGTTCAATGCCGTGCTTTACTGTAGGGGTCCGTCATCATTAGCTCTCAGCATGGCTGAGGGTCCAAACAGCAGGCGGCTCTGATAGCAGAGGAGAAACCATTCAGCTGCACTTTTATAACACAGGGACAACAGTTCACACAGACGGAGAACAAGCAGCCTGCATCTTCTGATAACATTGTGTCCTCTAAATACCTACAGCAGCACCACAGAGCGAGAGAGAGAGAGAGAGAGACGGGATTTATTCGGAAGAATTATTTCTCATCTGATCGCCCTGCAAACCCAGTTTTTCAGTGTAATTTTTACGAGAAGCCTCCTCAAGAGACCGAAGCAGATTTATCCTGCCAAAGCGCTGAGCGATATGCCCTTTAATTTTATACAGACGGATGCTAAACATTTCTGAGCATATGTGGATTTTCTGAAGCTTTATTTGATAGATGACAATAGTTACAATGAATACCGTCAAATAAATCTGTTTGTGACGGTGTATCATGTAGGCACAGTGAGGTTCTTAATTTGTCTGCTCGAGATAGTGTAAATACAAATTGTATTTTTACGTTTCTTTTGAAATGTTTAATTTAGTTTTAGGTCATCTTTCCTAACATTGTGTGGACCTGTAAGAAAAAATCGAAAACATCTTGGCGTGTCACATACATCTGGAATTGCCTGTGGGTAAATGAAAGAGAATTTTACACTTTTGGTTAATAGCTGCTTTAAGGCTTAAAACATTCTGTCTGTAGTCCTATTGGCGAATAAGCGATAAGACTCAATTTAGACATTGTTAGGTCCAAAGTGTCAGAACACAAGTCATAACACAATTACCTGCTTTGCTAAATAGACTCAAAAGTCGGAATTACTCAGTTGTTTTCTATTTCAGGCCAAACATCGGCATCGTGTCTTACCCCTGATGCTTGTATCTTGCAAATAGCCAATAATACTTCAAGTACATGTAAAGTTCATTTGCACTACAGTAACCTCACGTTAAGACTGGAGTATAAGGACACAGTAACGTGAATCACGAATAAACAACCTGCATCCCACCTGTCATTTGTGTGGTAGTCCACTTACTCTAAGACAAGAAAAGAGCAAATAAATGGAAGCGAGTGCAGCGCTCTGGATAAAATCCCCTCCAGTACACACGCACACTAAATATATGAGTCCGTCTGTGCTTTTAATTCATCAGGAGCGGCCGGCATACCTGCCACACTGACAAATGAACAACTAACACGAATAAATGAGTCAATTAGCTTCTGCGGCCGTCCTGCTGTGCACCAGCATCTCTCTCTCTCTCTCTCTGATGTTTTCATTTGCCGTAATGAAATAATAATCTCTGCATTTCATACACAGAGGCGCATACACAACCAAGGCAGTGTCTCTTATAATAACAGTCTTTGACTTCGACCGCACATCAGAAGAGCTTTCGTGAGAAAGGAAAGTTATCAATGCATTACTATTAGTATAAATATTAGGTAAAAAGTTAAAAAAAATAAAATAAAAACAATTGTTTAATCAAAATTAAAACGATCAATGAATGGAACCTAGATTGCTGTTTGACAGCATTAACTGAGATCTTACAATTGAAGCCATTAAACTGTAAGCACAGAGGCCCCAAATAAATTATATAAATAAATAAAAAGTTATATAAGTAAATATTTTTACTGTGACATACAATACAATACAATTTCTTAAATACATGACTTTTTAGTGAAGAAAATAATGATTTAAGAAGGTAAATAGTGATGCGTTAGTATTAATATACATTACACACCGATATGGACAGAGGAAGAGACAAAATGTGCAAAATGTGATTTGTCGCACTTAACTTCCAAACAGCGAAATGAAACACTGTGAACTTTCCTAAAAGTGAGATCCCTTCCAATACCGCACAGAAAGAGATGAAGCTGTTCTACTCACTGAGCAATGAAGTGGCTGAAACTTCTGCACCACTGATCCGGGTGGCGGAGGGTGGGAGATGGGTTCCTGCAGATAACATACACACACAAAGAGAGAGAAGAAAGAATGAATGAGAGAAAAACAAACGTACTGGTCCGGACTCATTGAGTGATGGTAGATAAATTACAAATCTAAAGCTACAACTTTCTTCACATTCATCTCCTGAAAACACACACAGCTACAGAACAGGGCCAAATGGTTCTATTAAAAAACGACTTTAGTACAAAGAGCTGGAAATCCAATTCTGTCCTTTTCTAGAGTCGTACACATTCACTAACAATTTGAATCTGTAACTTCTGAATAACTTACGCTGTCATCGTCAAAATGTTATAAAATAATAAAAAACATAAGCCTCAGGTTCACGCCCAGCAGAGGGATAACAAGCTAGACATCACCGTTAATAGCGCCGTCAATATGGATATTTCTCTTAAACAAACGCATCAATTCCCTTCGAAGTCTCTTTGATCGATGGATGCACTTTTTGCTTTGGTAAGCAATTTACAATAAACACTGCATATTTCAATATTTCGTGTTTTTTTATTTTACTGGGACTTTAAGGATGCAAGCAATTGAAATCAAAAGTTTTGACGAAACTTCATTTCATTGACTAAAGCACACGGTCATTGTACATAGCCCAAGCTATCACAAAATGCTGCTGCAGAGTCTTCAGGTCGTATCTTATGTGAGCTGCTGTACATCAGTGAGGTGGAGCTGTAAGTGTTTAAGTCTTTAAAGAATAGACTGTGGGCCAGGGACACAGCTGCCTGATGCTGAATGACAAATGAGCCGCCCCGGCCACTGTCTGGCAGGCAACATCTGTCTGTAGAGCAGCCGAGTTATGAGAGCGAATAATCCCTCTGTCAGCTACCCCGAGACAGAGCCATCTATTAACTCACACACACACTTTCACATGCCCATTTATTAACACACAAGCAACTGTGACGCTGGATGTGAGGGCAAGATCTCATACTCTCTGAGACAGTTTGAAACCACATATGTCTTCCTGTACAACATGTCCTGACTGTTACTACAGAGATATGGTACTATGGTTTTGCAAAATATAAAAGTATTCACTGATGAAAAGTGACGTTAGAGGGATAGTTCACCCAATTAATGAACATTCTGTCATCATTTACTCACCCTCTTGTCATTATGAACCTGTATGACTTTCTTTCTTCTGCAGAACACAAAAGAAGATATTCTGAAGAAAGCTGGTAACCGAACAATGGTGGTACCCATTCACTTCTATTGTACGGACACAAAGCCAATGCAAGGCAATGGGTATCGCTGTTGCTTGGTTACCAATTTTTTTTTACCAAACACTTTTGTGTTCTGCAGAAGAAAAGAACATCATACAGGTTTGAAATGACATGAGGGTGAGTAAATAATGACAGAATTTTCATTTTATGGTGAACTATCCCTTTAACACATTTAGTCATTTAGCAGACGCTTTTATCCAAAGCACTTACAAATGAGGTAAACAATGGAAGCATTTGGAACAACATAAGGACAATAAAAAACATCAGCGCAGTAAAACTGGTCTCATATGGTTTGACCAGCATGAACTGGCTAAGGACCAGCACATGACCAGCTTTAACCAGCACATGACCAGCTTAAACCAGCACATGACCAGTTTAAACCAGCACATGACCAGCTTAAACCAGCACATGACCAGTTTAAACCAGCACATGACCAGCTTAAACCAGCACATGACCAGCTAATCACCAGCTAAGGACCAGCCCATGACCAGTTTAAACCAGCCCATGACCAGTTTAAACCAGCACATGACCATCTTAAACCAGCACAAACCAGCATCAAAACATACCAAACCAGCATATGCTGGGTTAGGTATGTTTTGATGTTGGTTTGACCAGCTTAAAACAACTAAGGACCAGCACATAACAAGCTATGGACCAGCACATGACCAGCTTTAACCAGCACATGACCAGCTTAAACCAGCACATCACCAGCAACCAGGACCAAACCAGACCAGCTTAAACCAGCACATGACCAGCTTAAACCAGCACATGACCAGCTAATGACCAGCCCAGTGACCTTAAACCAGCACATGACCAGCTTAAACCAGCACATGACCAGTTTAAACCAGCACATGACCAGCTTAAACCAGCACATGACCAGCTAATCACCAGCTAAGGACCAGCCCATGACCAGTTTAAACCAGCCCATGACCAGTTTAAACCAGCACATGACCATCTTAAACCAGCACAAACCAGCATCAAAACATACCAAACCAGCATATGCTGTTTATTTAACAGGGACAGTATACCATTTTTATTTAAACAAAACAAGACCTGTTTTTTATTATCAACATATATCAACATCAATTTAATATCAATATCGACATATATTTTTGGTTTCAATGATGCTCATCACAGTTCTGTTTAATACAGCTCATGTTTAGCAAATTTGAGTGTGGACCTCACATCTCCCTATTTTGTTCTCCTTCGGCTTTCTTTCTCAATGGCTCTTACCCTACTTGAAGCTTCCATTGAAGTCTGAAACTGACATAAATAGCCGTGCAGGTCGAAGGACAGACACACTGCTTAAAAACACATCTTCTGCCTCTTTCATCAGAAACCATCACCGAGAACAAAGCACGAGATAAACCAACCCCTGTTAAACATAGTTTTCTTTTTCAGCGCTAATCTGTCATTCTGAGCTGCTGGAAGTCACTCGGTGCTTTGATAGATATTCAGACAGGCTGTCCTCTCTGAAGAACAGATCAAAGGAAAATAACCGACTCTTTCAATGCAAAATATAATGCGTGCCTGCAGCCACAAGCTCGCCTTGATGTGGCAGCGCTTATACATAACAAAGTGAAGCAGCATCGCTGATGGCGCTCTTATTGTGCTCGCTAAATTCTGCCGAGGTATTCGCCCTCGCTGGCTGTTTGTGAGCGCGCTCAGACAGGATGTAAACACCGTTAGTTTATTCTAATCTAGTTGCAGAAGCACTCAAATCTGACGCTGGCAGCCATGTTGCTCACAACATCAGTTTGTTACGCTGTAGATGACAAGCTAGAGACACACACAGAGAGAGAAACCTGTCAAGATCAACACCACATGAGTTTGCACCACTAAATGAAACGAACAAAAGAAGATTGTTTTATTTAAGTGACAGTTCACCTTCAAAATGAAAATTCTGTTCATATTTACCCATCCTCTTGTCATTTTAAACCTGTGTGAATTTCTTTCTTCTGCGAAACCAATAAGATATTTTGAAAACGTTAGTAACCAAAAACTGTGGGTCCCCATTGACTTCTATTGCATGGAAACAGAACCAATGCAAGTCAATGGGGACCCACAGTTTCCTGTTACCAACATTTTTCTAAATATCTTCTTCTGTGTTCTGCAAATGAAAGAAAGTCATACAGGTTTGAAAGGACAAGAGCGCGTGCAAAAAATGACAAAATGTTATAAAAAAAAAGTTAATCAAATATATTTTTTGCTTTATTGAGATTTCTGAAGTAGCCACGTTAAGATATGGGCAATTCCATGAAAATGTCATCCTTACCATAAAAAAAATAAGTTTATACCAGAGGTTTTTACTATAATTACAGCACAGATATCAACATTTGGTGTTTCCAATAACCATGTGAGGTTTTTAAAGTTTTAAAGCATTAGTTTTATTTTTAGTGCATGATTTTTCATAACCGGGTAAGTGTCATTTTCAGGATTGTTTCAGGATATTCCTCATAAATGGACACATGAAAATAAAGTAACTATTTTAAGTTCTGCAAAAGGCACCCCTTCTCCATTCATTGGGTATTATTGCTTCAAGTTCGTGTGTTTTCATTTAAAATCCTACAAAGTTTCTGGTCTTCCCAAAACCGTGGCCTTTTTTGTCAGCATGTTTATTTCCCTTTTTTTAAATACAGTAGAAAACTTGTGCATAGATTGATATTATTCTGATGTTTAAACTCTATCAACAAATGGTTCGGTATATTGGTAACGCATACATTCTCTGAGCGTTTTTTACATCACATAAATTGCCAATAATTTGGGGATGTTTATGTTTAAATTTGATGTCTTGTGTGAGACTTAAGACACAAGGAATCATTGTACCGTTTTCTATACCATACACTTCAGTATGCTCGAGTATTTTTTATAATACACACACTTAGAGATTCAGTACCTTATCTCATTTAATTTGATACATTTTAAAACGGGCAGTACGTCTATATGTAGTACTAGATGAAAATAGCTTCAGATGGACACACAAACACAAGCCTAGCACAAGCGCTGTGGCCATACCACCTTCGGATGATAGATGGCACGCCAGACATTTTGTCAATACTAATCTGCCACGTACAAAAGACCTGTGCATTTTCTCAACCACCCAGTGGCCCGGGGGCAATTATTTGTGAGCAAATGGAAATGCAGTGAAAGTCACACCACCAGCTAAACACAGTCACTGAACCTGTGGCGTATAGAGGTGGAAACTCTAGATAGACTGATCTGGAAAATGTCTTTTCTTGTGGCGGACTGACACCGATTTGCCATCGTAAATAAACGCAAGCCCAGTCTGGGCTCAAAAAACTTTAGACCAGGATGGATGCCCATGATGGTCTTGTTGGTTTACACGCTTAACAAAACGTGCTTCAAAAGGTTCTTCGATTGCATAGAAGAACCCTTTGGTTCCATAAAGAACCTTTAACATCTGAAGAACCTTTCTGTTTTAAAAAAGGTTCTTTGTGGCGAAAAAAGGATCTTCAGAATATAAAAAAGTTAGAAAGACATGGTTTGGCTAAATGCTTCTTTGTGGAACCAAAAATGGTTCTTCTACGGCATCACTGTGAAGAACCTTTTAAGCACCTTTATATTTAAGAGTGTATGCTTGTCTGTGCACTCTGTAATTTATTCCAATATTAGCTTTTATTTTGCTCAAATATTTTACCAAAGGGTTTCATCGCCATTCTGATAGGTGATATGTCAATATCTTCTGGTTTAAATACCCATGTGAAGTTTTTAAACATTTTTTGTCAAGTTGTTTTCAATAGTCAGGTAATGAATTGTCACATCCATAACTCATAAACGGGCACATGAAAATAAAATAATTATTTTATAGTCTATGAAGAGCCATTCCTTCTCCGTTTGTTGGTTATAATTGCTTCTGGTTTGTACAGGCTTGTAATCCTATGAAGTGTGTTGTATAATGCATTCTTTTATCTCTCTTTTAAAATAGAAAACTCATGCGTAGACGGATATTTGTGACTCCATCATCAGGGGTTTAGTCAAATATAAACAGATGATTCAATATATTGGTAATAAACACAATCTCTGAGAATGTATGTTTCAAGTTTTAACTGAAAATATCCATAACACTGGAATTGTTCTAAAATCACATTTGCTAATCTAATCAGGTCTTACTACCTTACACATATTCAAAAAACATGATCAAATCTGTTCGTCTCGCTGAGAACAGCGTGATATAATTGCATTGAGATCGAGCATCTATTCACGTCTCTCTGATGTCCTTCACTAGGAGTCAGACGCTTCACGCTGACAGGTTGTGATCTGGCCACGCCCCCTCGTAATCTCTGCGTCTGATGGTGGGAGCGCCGCCCCGGACAAATGACATGTTAACAGAATCATTTCACGCGCCACTGCACACAGGAACACTGATATATTCCGGCGCTGCCATGCTAAAGGTCTCGCGCATCTGATTTATGTGCCATGTAGTTTTTGGCAATTTTTATAAAACTGAAAGAAATCTCCATCACACTGGAAGGTTCTAGGGAAAAAAGTAACACTTTGCGTAAAAATGCGATCAGGAATCGTAAACTCCCATGCCACATATAATCAAAAAAACAGATCAAAACAATACATTTTCGTAACTCGCTGTAGCACAGGCGTGATAAAAGTAAAGTGCATTGAGATCGAGCAATCTATTCCGGTATCTGCTCTGATGTCCTTCACATAGGCAGTACAGACGCTTAAAAAAAAACGCTGACAAAAAAAAATGGGTTGTGTGAAAATCATGGCCACGCGCCCCCGGTCCGGTAATACATCTGCTTGGCTATATTGTGGGGTGGGTAAAGCGATACGGTCGAAGGTGACGCGGAAACCTGACAAATGTACATGTTAACAGAATCATATAGTAAAAAACCACGCGGTCGGCAACTAGCCCACAGGAACAAAAACTGTATATAGTTCGCTTAACGCGGGGAAGTGCCGGGGACATGCTAGAAGTGTCTACGCGCATCTGGACAATTTATAGTTCCACAAACAAAAAAAAGAGACCGCAATAAAATAAAAAGAACTCTTTTCCATAATTTGAAAAAAAGGGTATATATGGCAGAAGAGGTAATAGAGGGGAGGATAAGGGAGAGGGCGGGTTGGGGGTATAAGGAAGGAATGATGCAGTTCACAACATCCTTTTACCAGGGTCATTCACGACGTAGTAAAGAAGTACCTGTAAAGCGAAAACCATAAAAAAATGAAGCGTTCAAAGCAGTGAACTAGTATTACAAAAAAATTGGGATAACCTGCTAGATGAACAAACACAGCAATAATCTCAAACCCTATCAAATGGGTACAATCGCATACTCCCGCTCGGGGGGTCTTAATCTAAAACTAAAACCTCAGCATAAATGCACAAGGCGACACGAGGGGCAAACAAGGGGGCGCAAACCAGAGCTTGAGACCAAAAAAAAAACTGTTTTCACAGAACAAAACACGTAGGAATTTTGGGCAGTTATTGAATAGGGAGAATGAATCGGGTTAGCACAGTAGCACATATTGTAGAACGTCCTGTGCATGTGCACACTATGCCATTAAATTAATGGTGTCATGTGGCTGGGGAAAATGACAAAATACAGCTACAAAAGGTCCCACCAGAAAAGATGCGAGAAAATTCCCTGGAAATAACCCTAAGGTTTTGAGTTAATTAGCATTCTAAGAGTCTATAGTATGAAGACCCAATTTAAGACACAAAGGTTTAATGCTTTTCAATCCGTTTCAAAACTAGGTAGACATTTGTGTCAACATGCAGCTGGGGTGGGCAGGGCCAGGTAAAAAACGGATAACTAAAGGGCGTGTTTTTTTCACTTAAATCAGATGATTTCTCATTTACTTAAAAATTTGCTGTCCTTTTCTATAATTTTTGAATGTATGGATAAAAGATAAAATAAACATAACGTTTTGAACAAACCATAAAAATGTGAAAATGAAACGCATATAACAAATAACATTACAAATTATAGTTCGTTAGCGACGAACTGAATAAATATTGTTTTACAAATAAATGATTATGTCTTAACAAATGCAGAGACAAGTTTTGAAGACATGCATTCCCATATTCGGTTCTAGGATCGTTTTGGGGTGATGATGTGTAATAAACACATTTAAACATTTTTTTAAAGGTTTGCTGTCAGCGTCACAAATGGTCCCCACTTATACGATAGTATTGGGATTCACATGCATGAGTGTTTACCGTCAAACATTAGTATGTGGTGTATTAAATTGTTGTGTGGTGGGCACCATTACCGAAAAGTCATTTTTGGAGGGTTGAAGGGTCATGCGGGATCATCGGTACCAATAATTAACCAATAAATTGCAACCGTGCACAGGAACTGGCACTCCACCCCGGGGGTGCCTGAAGGGTATAATCGAACGCACTGGGCCGTGAGGTCTGACACAGCACAAAACAGTCATGTGGTCACGGATTTCGCTGCTATGCGGTGAGGGGCGATTAGCGTATCGATGGACAAACGCGTGAATCTTTAGAGCATGGTTGTGTGGGCCATGGTTAGGGCAAGAACTAAAATTAAGAAACAACTTGACAATACATTGGTGGGGAAGCATATACAACTAACAAGGGGACCACGCGGTGTATCTATCTAGAGAGGAATAACTCATTCTAAGGTATACAACCGTACGCATGTCTTGTTGGTACGAAGGTCTTTATACACATCTAAAGACACGGATATGTATATTATGATTAGACAATAGAGTGGCCTCTAAAAATGATATACTTGACTAATAAACAAGGAGAAAACCTGCAACCCAAACGAAAACAAACAAGAACACAATCAGTAACCAAGGAAACTAACAATACTGCAATGACTGGTAAATACCAAGAACAACTACACGGTCTAAAAGAAACAACGGACAACAACACGTAACCTAGAACCACCGGACAAAAGAGTATAGAAATTTCTAAAATAGCACAATGTACTGAGTAACAAATGGACTGTGAGGGTAGCACAGAGAAATACTAGCCCACGGCAAACCTGGAATGACAGGTCTAGAGGAGCGGGGGGAATCATATAACTGAAGCGTGCGATAAGTCCTCCTGGGCAATGAGATAAAGGAAGGGAGGAGCGGAAGCTCCCATTCACAATGCCCAAATGCAAATTGGCAATCAAATGTGACACCGACCGTGCAATGCACGGGGTGGATGGAATGGTGGTAAAACTGATCGAAGGTCGAAGGGTATAATTTTATCAATAAAAAGCTCTGATGCTCGAAATCTTAATGCAGAAAAAAAAGAACGATTTAGAAATGAGATGGCTAAAATCGAGTAGTAAAATATTACACTACAACGGTACAAGTAGGGGTTTAAGAAACATAGTGACGATAACAATATCTTTAGTTGCACGGTCTGTATGACAACATGATTAAAAATACTCGTCTCTTGGCTCTCATATGTTCCGAAAATCGTAAAAAACAAAATCGCGGGGTGCTATCTCTTCTGTTTTATATTTCCCTCAGGCCTTGAGGAAACCAGTATCTGGGGTTGGGGGGTGTTATGTGGTAGTGTGGTTTAAACATCCCGGTCTGTTGTCGCACCGTGTGTATTGTTGAAGAGTGACGTTATGAGCCAAGGGGGGGAAAAGAAGGGGGGGGGGGGGGAGGAGTGGCATCAAAATCTGCCAGGGGTGGGGAATGCATAAAACGCAGTCTGGGCGGCATCAATCTAAATGGCAGTGAAAAAAATATCCCAGTGGAGAACGAACAGACATCACAAGGTGGGGGGGCTGAAGTCAGGGTCATACGAAGTAATGCATCAAACAAAGCTGTTGCACAAAACATCGAAATCGACCTGCACAGCGGAAGAGACACACAGACGTCAATCTCCTCACAATATGACACTCCACCGAATCTCATTCTGTGACACCCAAAAAGACATAATGAACAAACTAAGGCAGGGGACAAAAGACAAGTCAAAATAATGGGGAGTAATAACCTTTGTGTAAACATGATCATGAAGGAAGGGGGTGTGCTAATAGCGAGTGTTCATTGCTAATCTGACTTTATGTTGGAAACATCTCGAAACATAGGAAAAAATCTCGGAAAAAATCATGTTCTATAATCGGTCTAACAAATATCTACGATATTCACTATATATAAATTAATTTAAGAGGAATTTAGGAAAGTTCCCAGGTTAAAGGTAACAATGAAACGAAAGTGACGTAAGAAACAGAAGGTGAACATCTTAATACAGATCCAGTGGTGTCCTGGAAAAGCGTCGGCTCATCTTAGTGCAAGAACGTTTCGATTTAGTACTGTATTTTATAGAAAGGAATAAAATCCTAAAGCAAAAGGCATCCCCGCATGGCAGAACCGACAGCGATGACACAGTTTAGTTAACCCAACCAACGGGGGGGGCAGCGGGTGAGGGTCTGCCGGAATTAAAACCTTGCACAGGAAAAAGGGAGACACGGACAAATATGGCAAACAGAATGACGCAAGGGCGAAAACAACATACGAACCCCAAATTTCTACTCTCACAAATATGAACGTGAGAAGCTTTATGCATTGAGAACACAGCAATAAAGGACTAGAAGTGGCAAATTCAGTGGGGCTTCAGATGAAAGCGCAGTGCCTTTGATAAGGTGGCGTCACGACTGAATAAACAACGGGTCCTGGGTCAAGACAAGAAGCACTTCATTTCGTGGGGGTGAGGTTATGAATATGGAAATATGTTACGGTTAATTGTATATTCTGAATCAACTGTCAATATTAAAGGAGGGTGGATATATACTAGTAGGTAATAATATAAAAAATAATACGGGTAAAATATAGTAAATCAAATCATATATATATACAGTGATGAGGATAGGGAAGGTGGCGCCTATTATTTCGCAGGGCCGGGCGGAATAAAAGGCGTGATTGGTAATCTCAATAATGGTTATGTGGGCGGTGTGACTGTTCATATTGCATTTGGGTGATGATTAGGGGGTAAACGCACACATAACATGTCATATTTAAAAGATATATGAGAAATTTGTTTCCAGAAATGTGAGATAAAACTCCAATGTAAAAAATAGTGAAATCCAAGTTTCTGGATTGTCTGGGCATGGTTTAATCATTGGTGGGTTGTAAATAGAAGTTTGGGGGGGGTGGGGTATTCGACGGGTACTTATTGCTTAAAAGGAATAAAAACAAACCACTGGTAGTTGATGATATAATTGGAATTCCAACAATAAAACCGGCATGATTGGTTTGAAAATACGTTTAAAAACGGAGTCAGTCAATCATTTTAGACCCACAACTGCTGTCAGATATAATCGGTAGGTAAAAAAAAGGGTGAAAAACATACAAAAATAACATTTATTAATTGTAAAGGTACAGTGTTTTAGGAT
Source organism: Triplophysa siluroides (assembly GCA_006030095.1). Taxonomy (NCBI): domain Eukaryota; kingdom Metazoa; phylum Chordata; class Actinopteri; order Cypriniformes; family Nemacheilidae; genus Triplophysa; species Triplophysa siluroides. Next base: position 2,193,269 of record VCII01000094.1, on the reverse strand, counting down.
GTAATAATACATGTCATAATTGTTCCTGGGGAATAGTATATAAACATGTGGCTGTTGATGGGAAATATTAAAAATTAAATACAAAAAATAAAAATTTTGGGGGCGCGGCCGGTACACAGGGAACACTGGAAAATCTTATGGGTACAACACACAGAAGCGCTTTATGTCTGATGGCATGGTAATGCGTGTAGGATTGCATCGTGACGCCCTGCCTAAAAACCTTTCAAATCAACTTGTCACCTGGCACAAGACATTCACATTCCCGATAGACACTCAGATGCCAATATACGAAATTATGTCTTTATTTTGGCCAGGAAGAACGTTGTAAATGTGTCAGATAGAACGTATAAGTATTTTGGGCTTTTGGGGTGTTATAAAACGTGGAGTCCGTGGTATCTTCTCGTTCCACATGACTGTTCAAGACATTCAATATGCTATCAAATAATAGTACACACATGCTGTATTACATTGTTTTATTCACTAAATATTTATAATAAGAGCAGGCGCTGGACTGAACATGGTGTAACAAACCCAGAAGAAAGCATATGAACAAAATGTACACTTCAGGATTGATTATATCTGGATAATGTATAACTAAATGCCAATGACGGCAACAACGCATTTAGATATCGCAGCATGGACATATTTGTGCTCTCAGGTCAAACGTTTGTTGTTGAAAGGAAAAACTATGTCTATCAAAGGTTATTTTACCTGGAGGAAAAACTAAAAATTAACATAATTGAGAGGCGATATAATTTTGGGCAGAGATGAAAGCAAAAAATAAAGAAAATAATAGACTAAATAAAGGGAGTAAGAAAGGAGTTCCATATGGGCAGACCATCAAATAGGCCAAGCCAGAGAATATTGAGAGTTCCTACAGATGGTGGATTCACATCGCAGGGAGCGGGGCGCTGGTCAGAAACTGAGGCCGAGAACACCTAGATGAGGTGTCAGGAGTAGGGTCCAACAGGAATTGGTTTGGGGCAAGACATTATCACTAACTATAGTATTAAAACAATATCTTAAAGGCGTATAGAATGACATATAGGTAACAAAGAAAACTCTGTGGTAATGACCATATCCATGGTATAAACATAAAAAAGACGCTTGTTAGTGGTGCTAGCGAATTCAGTGTGATAATATCACACAACCATGTCAATGCCTGATCCATAAATATCACTAAATAAAAGAATAGAAACATGAAAAAATGGCCGCGTCAATAGATTTACAGATATTTTGGCGGTGGTGGGTGAATAATGTGGGACGTGAAAAGACATATAAGGCCGGGGGGAAGAGGCAACTGGGCATGTCATACAAAAACATAATACTAACAGAGTGGGATTTTGTGTTTCCCGGGTCGGTTTCCACAAATATCTCGTTTCGGGGCACAAAGGGGGCTAGATCAATTACGGGTCACAAAATCGTAAAGGGAATGAGAATCCCCCACACAGCGACGTTCCTCGCCAAAAAAACCCCTCACATACAACTGTAAAATCAAAACACATTTAACCCCAGGTTCAACAGGCAACAGAGGGTGGTGGTAGGTCGTGAGTAAACAACAGTCAGACGAACCCATTTAGGATTGCCATGCAAATGAAAAGCATGCCCTAGATTATTGGTTTTGCATTTTCATTTGTTTGCATAGTACAACTGTGTATAAAGCTGAAGGTGTTGCATAACTTCTCATTTATAATGGGTACAATGATCGCTGCGATAAGTGGTGAAAACGATAGTATGTAGCAAAAAAACCAATAAGTATAATCCACATCTCGATTCCAAACACCTTTGGAATCCAAGATGAACAGGCATCGTCGATATTATGCAATTTAGTGCAAAAGGATTACAGACAGTCTCACTCAAAGGGAAAAAAGGCTGGCGAGACAAGTCTGGGAAAAAAAAGTTGTCAATAGCGTCTCTGGATTTTAAACAGGTCCACGAATCTAATCGCAATTAATGGGCTGTAAAGTCAGATATGAAAATAAAAAATGCAATGCCAATACTCTTTGTCATGAATACTGCAGTGTTGTATTGTAAATATATTTATCACATGTGGGTCATCTTCTAATCTGGAATTTCAAAATCGTGCGGAGTGCCAATCATAAACATTCTAGTGTAAAATCTGACAAATATGGCACTTCACATCGTTATTTAAAACGTAGTTTTAGAGGAGGGGGAAAAACGAGCTGGGAGGAAGCACCTTAATAACCTCCTACAACCCTTCATTGTTCATAAAAGTACAAATAAATCAGAAACGGACATGTTTTGATACATTAATCACCATCGCTGGAGTAAAGACAACAAAAAGTCCCCGCCAAAAAAAACACTATTTGTTCCATGACGAAAAAAAATGTCACATAAAATCACTAACTACAAAGGCGTCAAAATGCGCATCGCAACTTTCGGCTCACGGGGGGACGTTTAATGTCTAAAAAGGCATCAACATACCAACAGTGGGGTATTTGCCAAAGCCCAACATCAGAAACAGTGTCATCCCTTACCAAAGTCCACCAGGCTTGACGTGGGGGAAGGGGGCCGCCACATCTGTGCTGGAGAAATAATAGTTGTTGCCCTTCACATCCCGGTGGATAATTCTGTTGTTGTGAAGATGCTGGAGACCCTAAAGACAAAGGCAGGAGATGCTTAAGCACAGACGGCCTCTGTGATCAGCCATGTGAGCATACAAGCTGTGAATATGGCGATCTCTCTATCCCAACCTATCACCGAAGGAGAGAGGCCGAACAAAAACTACTGATCGCCAGCTTCCTAAATGTTGGCTGGGCTTAGCAGTTACTCGGTGTTGTGTGTGGTGTGTGTCTCACCAGCAACGCTCCTGTAGCAGACGGTGAAGGTCGATGAATGAGACTCCAGCCAGGAACGTTTCCCTCGGTCATACAAATCAAACACCTTTATCAGGGTCAGTTACTGGGAAGCACAAAATCCATAATACACAACTACACAACAAAAACACCAGACCACCCAGATCCTACTCAGGTAAAATATCATTCAGAATACAAGATTATGGCAATTATTGGGTGATTTGTATTATTCCAAATTTTTCGATACACTGGGGAAATCAGAATGTGAAATGCACTCTAGACAATCCATCGTGAGTGAGAAGAATTTATCGGTAGTTAACTAGTAATATGTATCAGGTAATGATTACGTATAAAGATATTCTATAGCATTGACAGTAATATGGCCACGAGAGAAGATGGAAAACACTCCTGTTGGGGACCCAGTTAAAACTGTTCCCTGGAAGACATTGTGCAATGTGATGCATATCTTTAAACTAACAGGTGATTAAAAGAAGGCCTCAACTTGACAGACTATTGAGCTAAAAAGTAATCCACAAAACTTGGTTTTTGTATTAAAATAAGCAAAACAACAGCAGTATATACAAAAACGTTGAAATGTGAAAAAAAATTAGAAGGTTTGTTGATGCGTGGGGGGTTTAATTTTTGGTATAGTTCCGTTACCAAAAACTGGGGCCTTGAAATTTATAATTACTTACATCGTTTTAATAATATTTATAATAGCAACAAAATGATACACAACTACATAAAAGAATATGCACAACAACGTTCGACACGTCAGAACAAAAATAAACGCCCACAGTTGTCCTCAACAATCAGGAGCTCAATCGCCAGAATGATGTAACACAATGTGCCCAGGACAAGGGGAACTTGAGCCACCAGTTGGGGATGGTTGGACAGCGAGCGCAGGATGTGTATTCTGCTTCAATCTCCTCGTCCACGATCCTGAGAAAACCATCAGTCATCATTTATATTGTAAAAACATAACAAAGCAAATGCGCCTACAGTCACCCTGTTTATGAAATGGCATTATACCATAGACATGAAGTTGGCAATTGTGACCATGACTGGATGTAATAAATATAAGCCTGCATAAACGCCTTAAAGTCCTGCGGAGAATGACAAAAAACTTTACATAACAGATAGCTGTGACCAAAAGACGACACTGACAAAAGGATTGTAAAACACCCTCCTACAGAGCTTTAATGATCACCTGTTGTCCGCAGAGAAAATACAACAAGCGGCACCATGCAATGGGGTGGTTGGCAAGAACACGAGTGATACGGAATACAACAACCAACTAATGGGAACGTATAATAGGCTACACTGTGTGAGATCAGCAAGGGTTTAAAAATAAAAAATATCCGATGCAAAATTTTTGAAGAGATCTACTTCTCTGGTTACTGTTACTGTGGGGATGGAAAAATGAAATACATGCCACAAGATAGCAAAGTAGAAGAAATGTCTTCAAATGTTTTTTTTAAATCGCAGTAATGGCAAGTAAGTTTATGAGATGTCTTGAATTATATTACAGAGTGGCACATTTTCAGCAGGCAGAAGTTCCAAAACACATGCACACTACGACATATGTTAAAAAGTCATTTTACCCGGCCTGTGAACTAAAGTAAACAAGTGTCAGCCTTTGGCGTATATATGTATAGGTTCCCGGGGGGGGAGAAAAAACTCTCATATCTAACATAGGGCAGTCAAATAGAAGTAAAATACATGGAATCAGTAGTGCCATAAATGGCAATCAGTAGACAAAAACTAAACCAAGTAAAAATAACACTTCCGGGTGTAATAGTTGCACGTGAGAGAGGGTGAAAAATACAAAACCGTAGAAAGAGAAAACAAGCCCATCAATGCTCACACGTTAATGGTTATCACAAACTTTCAAGTTAACGGGGCGTGACTATACCAGTCACTTCAAAATGTTGATGACAGTTTGATACAACAACTTAAATGTCCATACGGGTTCCTAATAAAAATATCCAATAGGTTGTCCATGATGGGTCCCAAGATCCAGAGATGGATGCGCCAGCGAGCATCCAGACCTAGGTCATGCTTACCTTAAGTGACGATTGTACAACCCTAAGGGGGAAAAAGAAAGACCTCCTGAACATTGCAAAAGAGAGCAATTCAAATGTAGTGTTAGGAGACAGATTATCAGTTTTATCAGTATTTCTTAGGGGTGCTAAACACTTCAAACACATAATACAGGTAAGTATCGGGTCAGTAGCAATGATAATCCAAGACTTTTGAAAAAAATCAGAACAGGACATCAATATTTACCCTAGATAAGACAACACTTTTGTAACAAGTAACCAAGAAATCTAAGGCACCACGACCATGTACGTGAAGGGTTCAGAGGGAGATTAGGGATCGGTAGCGACAATTTAAAGCCACCAAGCAAACAATGTATAAGAACTGAACTTCGAATTATACTAAGCCCGTAACACGGACTCATAATGTACACTACAAAGTATTGCATTTCATAACAAGAAAACTAAAGAAAAACAATGGGGGGTGTAGTCTTGAAATAAACACAAAAGGCAAAGCAAATCAGAAGATGAACAAGTACAGCAAAACAACAACGGACTTAAAACCGAGCCGTAGTGCGCGACAAAAAAAAACGAAAGGTGTGGGGGAAGGGGCCATACGGGTTGTATTATGTTTGGTTGTATACAGTAATAATGATAGCTGGGTCAAGTATCACTAAAACGCGACTTATGCCACAGGATAAATTTAATCGAGAACCTAATAGGATAGAATCAATTAATTTATTAGACCTTAAATTGCTTAGATTCACAAAACACTGAGTACTACACATTCAACAGGGGGCTGTTCGCGCATTAAGAAAGCAAGAAAGGGTGGTAAAATATAAATAAAAGACACAGAAATACAAACAAAACAACAATACCTACCTAGGAGAAACAGCCCGGTTTTGTCTGGCTTAACTTCATCTAAACTTATCACAATGAAATCAGAATGAGCAACTAAATGCCAAAAATGCCGGTGAACAAAGTGGAATTCATCATGACATAACTCCATTACCAGTCACGAAAACAGAATGCCGACATTTCATTGCGGGAGAGGAGGCTGGCTTTTAATTTGGTTTTTTGATCAACACTAGCACACGCCGGTAGGGTGATCAAAATAATTTGAAAATAGGGAATTGCAGATAGCACTGGGTTAGGGCGTAAACACTGGAAAAAAAAAGTAAAAAAAAAAGAAACTCTATCATGAAAATACCACAAGGTCGTGCTACATTTGGGGGGAAGCGTGATTGGGATTCCCAGGAGATTAAGGGGGCAAAACTGTCATCTACCGTGGTCAGACTAACCACGGGTCAATACATATGCTGAAATAGATTAGTACAAGATGAGTCGGAGAAACCATAACCTTCACCAAATATACACAAGTTTCAGAATACCATCGCGTCATAGATTACGATGTACTCAAGTTTGCCCATCAGTGCTGATTTTAGATTTGGGAAAAGAGGGAAGAAAGAAGGGGGGAAAGGGAGGGAAGGGGGAAAGAGGGGAAAAGGGAAAGAAAAAAAAAAAGGAAGAGAGAAGGGGGAGGGAAGGAAGGGGGGGGGAAGGAAAAAGGGGAGAAAAAGGAAAAGAAAGGGGGAAGGGGGGGGGGGAAAAAAAAAAAAAAAAGGAAGGAGGGGGGAACCGGAAAAAAAGAAGAGAAAGGGATAGATAGAAACAAAAAGTAAAATAAGAGAAAAGGAAGAAGGAACAAAAAGAGTAAAAAGAGGGGATGGGAATTAGGTAAGGGGAAGAGAAGGGGGGGGGGGGGGGGGAAGAAGATAAGAAAATACAAAAGAGAATAAAAGAATAACAAAAAGGATAGACATAACAAGGAGAAAAAGAAAAAATAAATGGGAAAAAACAGAAAAAAAAAAAGGAGAAAGCCAACCTACCGAAGCTGTAATGAAGGAAGAGAAAAATGTAAAACGCAAAGGGGGCACAGTGGGAAACGTTGTAAGAGGGAGAGAAAAAAAGGGGCGCACATAACTACTACCCTGCCCAATTGTTCTTCCTTTTCTTCTGTCTGAAAGGACGCACCACTCCCCGTTGGGAATTTTCCCTGTTGGATGATATATTATAAAAGTCAACATGGGTGCTGGGTGTATATTAGACACCTTTGGGAGTAACTACAGTTCATAATTACACTCACTCCCTCAAACGAGCTATAGAGAGACTCTTACATGACGTATAATCTGTTTTCACCTGATCACAAGAGTGTATAAAAATAACAATAATTTAGGCCAACGGTACCGCTAAGACGATGCAGATTAGCATTGCGGAGTTTTGGCAGCGCACAAAACAATGCCTAGAGGGGAGGAAAGCAATTTCCGGTTTGATCAGTTTTAAAGGCAGGGAAAAAAGGTAAATGGTGTGTTTTTGCCTCTGGGGGCTCTGAGCCCTGCACACAGAATTATGAAAAAAATAGACACAAGCGATATAGACTAAAGATGTGGATGGGCTTATAGACTCAAAGAGCCAGCGGTGCACGATGGAGTATTTATTCATGGCGCGGCCATCTATATGCTGGAAGGTGGCAAAACAAGCACAGCGGAGAATATACTGACTCCAGTGTGTGCCTTTCCGATGAAAACTAAACACGTAAGGGGGGACCTGGGCAACATAAGGGAAAAAACAGAAGGCCAACAATAGCACGGGGGTTTATTGTGTGTTGATATAAAATAACAGCGTCGCCCATTCAGGTGTCCAAATGAAATGTGAACCATTTTAAAATAATCCAACCAATCACACCGCTTTGCAACAAGTGCGGAACCAAAGACAAACACAGAACAACTGAGCAATTAGAACACAAGCCGAATACAATCCACTCCGGTATTGAGTGGTGAACAGACGGCATGGCTGCTTCTCATACTGTTGTGTGTGAGCGCAGTATGCAAGTGTCTTTTCCGTATACACAGGGGAAATCAAAAAAAAAAAAGAATTGCAAACGGTATAGGGGGGGTAATCATGGTTTGTCTTGGCTCGCGCGTCCATATTACCAAATTTCAGCACCAAGTCTCGGGTTGGACACTCCCTCACCTCTACACACCTCACCCCACACATGCGGTGGGGTCGCAGCTTGGGAATAAGGGGAAAATTTAACTTACCTAGATCTAGTCCACAGGGCGCTCATGTAATTACGTAATATGGCCACAACATTGTCAAGGTTACAAGAAAGGTGCTTACAGCAAAGTTAAAAAGATTACGATCACAAATGGTCTTTTATGAGTGAATAATGAGAACAGATATTTCAAAGTCGCTAGACAAACAAAGACTCAGTGCGTTGGGAAGCTGGTCAGAACCACATTGTTTATATATAAACATAACACTCCATCATGTACCAACGCTACTTAGAACCAGTACAAAAGATCAACAACCTCCATAAAACCGCAATTCCGCCAGATCAATTAATTTCCATCTGTAGAAGCTATAGTGATTCGGGGGGATAAATGCAAAGAGGACATGTTGTGCTTTGGGATATTACAAAAATAAATAAAACAAATTCCATTATAAGAAATAATTATGCAAATTCACCCGAATAAAAGTAAAACGTAAAATACATGAGAACAAACAAGAGACTACCTCCACATTTATCAGACTCACTTGCAACAGAGTATTTGTGCTGCCAAACTGCAATGTTGAGGGGTTTGTCGAATGAAAGCCAGGGAGCCTAAATCATTCTATATCAGCCATCAGGTAGAATTATTATATCAAATTGGACTAGATTGTTACTATGAGCATGGCTTGAAATAATATCATGGAAGGGAAAAAAAGGGGGAGAGGGAGAGGGGGGGAGGGAAAGGGGAGGGGGGGAAAAGGGGGAAAGAGGAAGAAAAGAAGAAAAAAAAAAAAAGAAGAAGGGGGAAAAAAAAAAGAAGAAAAAAGGAACGATCCATAATTACACTAGTCATCGAAAAGAGCTTTAAATATTGAATACAGAAAGTAAATCAAACCCTGAGAGCAAGGGGTACAAAACACAGGGAATAGGGAGAGGAATAAGAGAAAATTAAATATATGAATAATTGGTTGCTGTGGTACATGAGTTGACCGTGAGCTACACCATAAAAATAAATAGCTTGAGCTCTCCGAAAGCATTCACAAATGACTAGAGTACCTTGATGGGCATAAAGCTTTCACTCATACATACTGATGACCATGAAATTACGTAAGAGCATAAAAGAAATAAGGCAATAAAACAACGAATAGTAGGAGGGGCATAAATGCAATAACGCATTGAGGAGGTGAATCACTGACAGATCTTCAAAAGGGAACTAAACTTACTATTACTAAAATCGCAGACTAGGGGCCAAACTGTCGACTGAAATAAAGTGAATAATAACTGTAAGAATGCAAAGCGTACTAACACGACTGTTCTATGCAAAGTGTACTGGCGATAAGTACTCTATGAACTTTAAATGAAGACAGCCAACGGCGGGTTCCTGGCTGTCAATTCATAAACAGGTCACTAAAAAAAGGAAGGATAAATTGCTATGGGAAGAACACATTAATACTCAAAATAGGGAACTGGAGAGCAGTGGAGTCAGGACCCAGGGGGTGAGTGTAAAACAACAAACGCGGGGTGGCAGCAAGCTATGTGGGACCAAAAAACGGGTATAAACCAACCGTTACGTTGAAAATGAACCTATGCCGGGTAGTTTTAACGCATCGTTGGGTCAAATATGCTGTCAAATGAATTCATTTAAAAATCTGGAACGGATTCAATCAATGTTTAATTTGTATAGGTTGGGGGGGTACACGGGCACCAACTGGGAGGGGGAAAAAATGCTGATAGAGTAATAGCGACTTTGTGCGGGGGGGGGGAAGAAAAGACCGCCCCAAATCAAGACTTAACACATCTTAAACTATAATTTGTTAAACCACAAACATATTCAATTCATCTAAATTCAGAAAATGTCCATACTGAAATAGCCCGCCGCTGAATCCATCTTGTTGGCCCCCATTAATTGTAAAAACCGGGTCGACCCGTTTCACAACTCCTTCCTGGTGGAGACATTCTTGCCTAACTCGAGTCCCGGGTACAACCAAACGACTTTCAATCTTTCGCATTTCAGCACCAAGGGCACGAAAACTACCGTAACCCCTTGCTCTTTTCATTACTGATGACTGACCAGACAATGAAAAAAAAAAACAATTCTCAAAAATCACCATTAGTGTCTGGCGGTTTTGTTGAAGACAGTAACTTTGTAATTAAAAAAGGCACCGTAATGATTATTGCAATAAAACCTGTCATGAGATATCTCTTATTGAGCTAACCACTAAAACTCATCTGTAAGTCTCTGGGTTGGATAAAAGCGTGCTGCTAAGGATGCCTACAATGGGGTACATCTGCTGAGAATACGCGACATTTAGCCTACTGTAATAAACTAGAACAGCTTTACTGACTTCAATATTTTTAAAAATAATCATACCTGTTAATTGAGGCAGCGTATGATATTTGGAACTTCTAAAAACTAATATTTATTTGAAATTTTAACAGAACTTGTCATTGACTATACAAGCTCTTGATTACATCACTGTATGTGGTATAGGGAGTGAAAGGAATTTGCTTATAAATGGTGATCTGCTAAGAAATAGTGGATATATACACCGGCAGTGGTTCTCAAACAGGGGGCCATTTTATGACATATAGAAATTAAATAAAACAATTGCCAATCAAACATCAGAAAAATAGAACCACTAACCCCAAAAACGTATGTTCAAGCATTGAATAATTGAAATATGTTTTTGGTTTTATAAAAATTCTGAATTAAGATTATAAATCTTTTTTTCAGGGGGGGGGCGCGCAAGTGAGGGGATCTACCAGGGCATTACGAGGCGAAACAGTTTGAGAACCACTGCAGGTTTGATGACATTTTAATCAACTTTCGATCATGAGTATAAGTTTCCAGAGCATTCTCTGTGTGTTTGTGTATGAAAGCCATGCCAGAGGAAAGCAGACACCATATACAGAGGCTGATGGGTTTACATTTCCATGGCAGCAAAGTTCACACTGCGAAACAACAACACGAGGACGAAAGGCCCCCTATTCACTGGGACATGGATTATTGACCAAAATGGGCACGAGACATAGAAAGAAGTGTTACAAGATAATCTTAGTTTCAAACTGTCTCAGACATGCATTGACTTCATTCAGGACAAAAGAACACGCCCCTTCAGTACGCTTTAATCCCGCTAAGGACACGCGAGGAGGACCATCTGCCAACCCGATGTGACTAACATTGTATTCTGGATTTAGAAACATGAACAATGCAAGATCAATGCATAACCCTGACTGACACCAGCTACGCACGCACGCACGCGCACGTTCACAAACACTTATATAAATTATGTACAACCACAAAAGGGTGAACAGAATCCTGACAAGAAGTGACTACTTGGTCATGATGACTCACAGGTACCAAGATGAGTGCCGTTACATCCGTTTTAGAGGTTGTTTTTGGGGGTAAACAAATTTAGACTATCCCAACTGACCAATCAGAATCAAGTTTACAAGAGAACCGTGTAACAATGTCTATGAATGTAGATTTTTGGCCACGATAATGGTGTGAAAATTGAATATGGGAACGCTATAGACTTCTAGGTTTGGTATGACAATGCTTCTCTTTTGATGTTAAACCCCAGCATTCAGACACCAAATCTTATTTTATTTGAAAATATAGAATACCAACACACTTACTGCTTAAAAATAATGATGTACTTTCCCATCACACTCAAGATACATAGCTTGATTCATTGTATGATTTACGTATTTTTTTGTGTTAATTTGCAAAATTTTTGAAGTAAATTCATTTCAAAAACTGTGTGCAGAAATGTGCCTCAAAAAAAGTTTAAAATTTACTTTAAAAAAACTGTGAGCACACACTTGCCCCCCAATAACTTTTAAGTAAATTTACTTACAAATCTGCAAAAATTAAGTCAATTCAAATAGTTGTTTTTTCATTGCGAGACATGAACATTTATAGGACACATTGTATGCCGTGGACGTGGTTTGTCTTGCAGCGTGTATATGGCTTATTAAACATCATCACATAAGCACGTCCTCTCTCTCTCACCAAATCCTGCCGTGAAGATGATAAAACTCTGTTCTGTCTGTTTCCACAGAGTTATCCAGCCCTCTGGGCATAGAGGAAAAACACACACAGGTCAGGGTTAGTTAGCCCTGACTGAACACTAACACACACACGTACGGCACACACACACACACACACACAGACACACTCTCATCAGGTGTAAGCAGTTCTTGACACAGCTCATACGGACAGCATCAGTCCCCCATATCTCCCCCACTCGCTCTATATGCAAGTGATCTCGAATCGTCGTTTTTTTTATACAAGAGAATAGATTTTAGTGAAATGGGTTGTGTGAAACTCTCAAAACCAAAAATCTCAAACCAAGTTGAATTCAATAGCAAGCACCTGTGCGACCGTGAGGGGAACAGAGTAAAATCACACCAATGGCACCAGAAAAATCAATTAAGAAAAGCTTTGCATCAATTGAAACACAATTTCCTGATTTTTTATTTGATAAACTCAAGCTAGTTGTCATCATCTACAGGATGTTCCGTTCTTACCTGTTTTTGACTGCATCTGTTCTTTGACTGCCATTTCCTATAAGGAAAATAAAACATTTGACTCACGGGACCTTTCGTTCCATCGTCTCTCATTTACTTTTGTATATCAGACAAAACCCTTCATGGTGATCCATGTACACGAACTCTGTTTAGATGCTTTAAGTGGTCTGCGGATGATCAGATAACCTGTCACAGCACCGCATCACTGAGCACATCACTCGTAAGCATCTCTAGCCATTTCCCTCTCTATGTAGTCTTGGATTGTATAACCGCTCTGTTTTTAAACAGTGACTCTTTATAATGAGCTAAAACAGTATATTTGAAGAAAACCTACCTGCCATAGCTGCTTTCTGACATACCAGTAGTGATTTTCAAGCCCTCTGAGCTGTCCTGGGGTTAATAATTCACTAGAACTTGATAAGTTCCTGTGCGAGCACTTCTGAGAGGAAGCAGCGTGCACACATGACCAATCCAGCACACCTGACAGCTCAAGCACAGGTGCGTTGTAACACACCCCGACATTAAACCAATGAAATCACACGTCAAGAGGTGAGTGATGAGTGACATCATCAAATGGGGTGAAAGAGGATAAAATAGAAGTAGTTTACGAGGGGCGGGTCTCTCGAAGCCTGTCAAGAACATGTCAGGGTCATATTTCATCACAAGATAAATATATGATACTTGATTTAAAACCTTTTAAAAACAGACATTGTTTTATTAATATGGTGGAATTTGTTGTTGTGCTGCATTTGATTAATAATGTAAATAAAAACAGAAAACCATCTTGAAGTGGTGTGAGAATTTGGGTGGAAAATATTTGATTAAAATAAAAAATATATTTCTACAGACATATACTGTACAAAACCATTGTAATTATAGAGGATTTTACAGTTTTTTCATAATTTGGGGAAAATATGTTAAAAAAAGAATACATATTTACAAGAAAAACATAGAAAGAAAACTGTTATTTTACTGGCACCTCAGCTGCTGGAAAATTACAGTTTTTTACGGGATTTTCTTGACATAGCTTTAAAGGCAAAATAATGTCATAATTGACCTACCTTGGTGTTCTATTTTGACAGCCTCAGTCCCCATTCACTTACATCGCAAACTCGTGTGTTCTTGGATTTGGAAAGACATGAAATGAAAACATTACATTTGTTGGTGATCACAAACAAAATCCTTACACATGCTTTCGGTTTATCACACACAAGTTTCTTTAATCTTTATTTTTATTCTAAGGTGGCATGTGACCCGGGGATGTTTTTAAGGTTTTCCAGTTTAATACTACCTAGCAACCTAGTCTAAAGCTGGAACACTACCTAGTAATAATTCTACTGAGAATGATGATAATTCTGATACCTACTGCACATCAAAACACGTGGCATCATTCACTGTGTCCCTAACAAAGTGTATTTTGGATAAACAAACACTGTCCAGTTTAACTGTGGCGTCATAGAAAATGCAGGTGGTGTAGTGGTCAGGGTTTCATCTATTGTGTTGGTAACCCACTTTCCATTGAGCGCACAAACAGGGCGGGTTTGGTTTCTGGGCTGCAGCACAACAACATTTAAAGATTAAACCATCAGTGAGTCATGCACCCATCTACCAAACACTGCTGGATGTAATGCAGTGCATGTTTCTTTAAATATGTGAACAATCATAAGATCGCAGAATTGAAATTTAAAAAGCAATATATTCTTTCCCAGAACCCAGTTGTAAACTATTGTAACTACAGAATGAGGCCATTATGTTCCCAGTCGGCCTGGATAAACATAGAGAGAACAACTTACAAAACAATTAGACCAGAACCGACCGGCGACCACATTTAACCCCCATGAGAAAAGACATAACGGCTATTATAGGGATAGATCAGCCACAAAAGATTTTTTTAATCATTTAGTCACACTCATGTCATTCTAAACCGGTACGACACTCTTTCGCAGAACAGACAAAAACTGATATTTTAAAGTGTCTTGGAAACCAAGTGATAAAACCACTCTCAGGAAACAATATTTGTTTAGAACTGCAAACATGAAACACACACACAAATACCAAGACATATCAGAGCATCTGTATATTTTATTCACATATGTTACATTTTGCATTAAATGTCATTAAAAGTCACCATTTCAGAGATGACATCAAAGAATCTGAACCAGCACCTACAGTAATGTACTGTATTACTGCCTGCCTGACATGCATTCACTGCAGGAGATACCAGCATTATCAACCCATCACACTTAGCAAATCTGCCTGTCTATACAAAGTGGGTGGGGAGAGAAAGAGGAACGCTCAAAGAAAATAGCAGGAAAAAACAGCAGCATGCAAGAAATCAAGACAAATGAAGAGAAGTAGCTTCAAGTGTAATGAAAAAAAAATCAACCTCCCTCCATGTGATGCTAATCAATACCTACCAATCAATCTGATCAACAAACCAAACACACTGCTCTGGGCTGCGTTTCCCAAAAGCATCGTAGCCTTAAGTTGATCGTAGCTCCATTGGTGACAATGGTTTTAAGATCAACTTACGGCTACAATGCTTTTGGGAAACGCAGCCCAGGTGAGTTTCTGACAGTGTGTGTTTTCATAGGGATGTGGGGTGGTAGATATAGGGAACACAATGTCATAAATGTAGCTGGACGTTACACGAGGCCTGAATATTTATATTTATATTAATTTTTTTAAATATAATTAATACCTGAATTATGATTTCTTTTATGTGGTTATTTTCAAAAACTCGCCCTGTGAGAAAAAGAGATTATCAATTCAAATTTTCAGTTTAATGAAGAAAAAACATTCAAAGAATGAAAACTAATGGATCGCAGAAAAAAAATGCTGTAACATGGGACTGTATACGTTGGTATTTAATGCATTTTAAAATGATGTGCATAACGCCCTATGTAATGTATAAATAACACATCAGCGATGGTCCGAGGACAGAGCTCTGAGGAACACCACATTTTTCAACATTAGACTGCCAAGCTAGCCTTCTAAGGCTATTTGAGAAGAGAATCAAATAACTTGTTTTATTAATATTATTTACTGATAACATTAAAACATCATTTATTTTGTAATAAAGCAACAACATACAATCTGACTGATTTTAAAGTGACACCCCTTTCTCAGGAAAACCCTAGACCGCAAATAGAAATTCAATATCTGGGTGATGTGTGCATAAAAATACCATTACGTTAACACATAAATAATGTCTTTAGCAATTTACAGACTGATATGTAATCTCTTGTAAAGTTTGTTTGAGAATAATTTCCTGCACACAGTTTAGGAAAAAAGCTCTAAGAAAAAAAAACTTAAAAATGTAAATTGTTTGTTGCAACTGGGCACTAAGCCTGCAGATATATAAATCCCAAAAGGACAGCCTTTAAAACTGCTGTGTCTCAAAGCTGTGAACGTCTAAACAAGAGTGAAGTAGGGCTCTCTAATGAGATCAGTGAGACGGCAAACGCTGCCCTCTATATGACCATATGACAATAAGGCTTGGCATTGCCATGTAATAACAATAAAGAAAGATCAAACCTAAAGTTTCCAGGTTTCAAAGTATATCTGGAACCTATGAAGAACACGTCCATTTCATATTTCATCCCCAAAAAGTTTAGATATTAGAAAATAGTTATTGCATAAGGAAAATGACAATTTTTTATGTGACATTAATGGAAATTAAACATTTCCCATCCTAAATTTTAATGACTATAATACAAAAAAGTCTTAATTAAATACAGTACAAAATACTGAATGACAGCAAGAATAATCGAAAAAAAGTTTGAGAATAAGAAATGATCACAAAATGTCCTGATACAGCAACACCATGATAAAAAATTGGAAGGGAAAATAGCACAATGTCACATAATGTACAATGTAAACAGGTTTTATTTTCATTATGCAAAAAATGTTTCTTTATGTGGGGGTAAAATAGGAGTCAAACGAAATGTCAAGATATTCCCTTGTTATTAGCTTTAAATAAGGTTGAGTCGGGAGAGAAGGCATGGAAATGGCCACAGATTTTTATAATGAACTCAATAGACCAGTCAACCACCATCAACAGCCTTCATTAGAAAAAAATGAAAATGGTAAAAATAGTTTTACAAAAAGATATAATTAACTTTTTTTTAACAATGAATAGCAGCACTTTTTAAATATTAAAATATCAAACCAAAAATAAAGTAAAATTCCTGAGGATGACTGTACTGTAACTAAATGTCCGAGACAAACTTGTTTGAGCTCGAATCTGTTGATATTTTGGACTCCCTCTTAGCTTCAGTAATCGACCCACAGCAGCATATAAAGTTCTACCAGAATGAATCTTACGAGATGTGCTGAAACTCAAATAATATTATGATATAACTTCACATTGCACTGGTCATAGGGCGTACAGGGGGCGGGGTTTCTAGAGTGTAAATATATTTTCTTAGTCATCTTAGTACCTTCAAGGTTTTGATATAAATTCTGATTTCTGTACATGATTTGTTTAATATTGGTCAGATTTCCCCCCAAAAGCTTCGCTCTTCAAAAACAATGTCAGTTTTCCAAACACTACAGAACAGCATTTTTCATTCGCGTGTCCAACAGGATTAACAAAGACTCACTCATTGTGCTTCTACGGTGAGCTCGCTGGGACAAACAAAACTCTCCCCTTTGAAATCCGCACAGAAAATCACGTAAAAACACACACGCACACACACACTTAGTCATTAGGCTTGATTGTACACTAAACTTCACATGAACCCAGGCTTTGGCAGAAACCAACTCGATGCATGTTTTCTTTATATTACATGACAGAACTGTGAAGAGCATATCACAGAGGCTGGTGTTGACATCATGTGACCTGTCCTCAGGATCTGGGCCGTTCATTAAAGTCCATTGTAATGGGGACCCCAGCGCTTGTTGATGTGATCGAAGGTGTGCGACACCCACTGCTGCTCTAGAACTCTGTATCTCTCTTCACATAAATACAGAGGCTTTCCTCGGCTGTGAACAAAAGGAATATGTAAAGGACACAGAATCAATCATTTTCTCTGCAAAAACAAACCAAAAAAATGAATCCTTGCCTCTAATTCGCCATTTCGGTTTAAAACATACAATTGCAGATGAATTTATGCACATCTTTCCGTAGGTTGAAATTAGTAAAACGTCACAGATTGCAGCTTTCATTTTTTTTACATCAATTTCTCAACTCCGTTCCAAATACTAGAGAGTCGCCCCATTATCTGCCGTATTCAATTCACTCCTTACTTTTGTTTCAGCAGAAATGCATTCTGGGATTGCCCTGTTTAGAATATAGGCAGTGCTACCTTAAATTTGGCCAAAATGAAACGCAAAATAAAGCAGTTTAACATAGCTACTTAAAGTTCAGAACATCCTTTAAGCCCATTGCACATTGAGTTCGAAATTTCCGCACGTTAAAAAATAAATACGACCTCACGTTATGTCAATCACATTTACACACTGCCTCCGATATTTTCGTCAGTCATAAAAAAAATTGATTTTCGGTGGTGTTTTTCACATCCGTAGCAAGCATTTTGAGTGGCCTTTTTTTAACAATTCAGAGACCGTACAAACGAGAGCCAAATGCGAAAAAACGCATACGGAAATTTCAGACTGTATGTGCAATGGGCTTTAGAGTATATCAGAACAGAGCTGAATGCATCAGAGCTAAAAGAGGTTTACTAAAGGTGTGTGAGCGTAACGCAAGTAGTGTTGGGAAGTTACTCTTAAAAAGTAATTTATTACTAGTTACTAATTACATATTTAATAGTGTAATTACATTACTGGACAAATTACTCTTTCCAAAAAGTATTTAATGACTTAATAGTAATTACTTTCTATATCCTATATCAACCTTGATTAGTTAAGTGATTCAAGGAAAGACAACGGCGCTTTTATTTCATTCAAGTAAATAAGATAAAACTACACAAAGTAGTATTATTACCCGACCAAAGAATTACAAATGTGAGAATTACACATCAAAGCACAGATTTTGAAGTTAGACTTTGAATTTTGCACACAAATATACTACACACAGAATTGAGGTTAATAACTTCAGAAATAACTGAAGAGTACTTACTTTACTTTTTCAAGGGAAAAGTAATTCAATTACAGCAACTTATTACGTAGTAACTAGTTACACCCAACACTGACCGCAAGTCTCGATCCTCTTCTCCATGAGCGTCCAGGTACACAGACCCCCACAGACAGAAGCGATGCCCGCGGATGATAATGATGACCGACGCGTTTATCAGAAGAAAGATACCCGTCGCTGCTCCACAGTGTTGGGAATGCTAGAGGTACAAAAACATACAAAGTTATCATCACCATCAGGGTGACGGTTCAAACACAACGCTGGTAGTGTAAGAGAGATGCTCACCAGCACACACTCACAGACCCCCTGCTGCTTACAACAGTGACCTTTCAGACAGACGAATGCACCGCACACCAGACACAGCGCCGGGTCTTTGGGTGTTTTATTGCAGCTGCTGCAGGATTTTCTGTGGTAGTACTGGAAGATGGTGTTGTAGTTGTCTGGGAGCTGCAGGAGGCGAGGGGCTACCCACTGAGGGGTCTGAACTAAGAGGGACTGAAGAAAATGTCTTTATTAGCCATGACGGCAACAACTGAGACACCACAAATCATTTCTGATCACAGCTGGGTATTTAATATCATGAAATGAAGAGTTTGGTTCCAAAATCTCATTTTGGAACCAAACTCTTCAAATATTGTTACATATCAAAAGAAGCAGTGGATAGGAAATATGACCTACAGACGTGGTTCTCAACTGGTTTGGCCATCAGACACCTTTTAGGATATATGACGTCATATGTAGTCAAACGAGTGACTTAAACTAAAACACTAACAAGAATTTGTGACTAATGAATGAACAGCCTATAAGTTAAGGTTAAGGCTATTAAATAGCCGTCCCAATCTAGTTTAATAACATTGTTGGTTTGAGTCGCCGCCGTAATATAAACATATACAACATAACAAAGCGAAAATAACATGGTATTTTGGGGTTACCATGGTGAACACAATACTAACATGAACATGATTATAATACCTGATGTAAATCCTTCCCAGCTAACACACGAAGTACCAGTTACGTGATTTTTAGGTACTTTACTTTTATTTCACACGCTGCATGCCATGCTCGTAGTTTCTTTTGCGATTTAGTGAAGACAGCACGCTCCGCCGCATTTGCGGGAGTATAGCACTGTATTACATCTGACAGGACAGTTACAGGATAGAAAGACTTTTTATTTCGTAAAACGTTAAGAAAATAACGATAGAATAATGACACGGCGAATATCTGTGTTTGGGTGAGATGTTGTCAGTGTCCCAAACGACATACTGTGCGATATGCCCTTATACTATGTACTATGCACTAAACCTTGTAGTGTATGGATTTAAGAGGGGTAAGTATCGTCCCAAATTGAATTCTAAACGGTTTTGTACTAAGCGGAAGTATATCGGTTTCCCAGATGAGCGCAAATTACTTCAGGCACTAAGCACAATGTGTGTGATTAAAAATCAACTTGTACAACATTGTATGTTCATTTAATGTACACTCAAAAAAAGGATTTTTGCTGCTTGTTGATTTAACTTAAGCAAGTTAAGTAAATTGAACAAAAGTTTTGGAAAATTTGGTCACAACATGATTTTTTTATGTTTAGTCATATAACTGAATCCTACATCAACATAAAGGAGTTGTGTTGTGTTAACATAAAACAGTTACAATTGGGCAGAGGACTTATATTCCCCAGCATGCTTTGCGTATAACTGCATTTTGAGAGTTATTTTCTTAAATAAGTGTTATTTTATACATGTTTCAGTAAAAAGAAACACTTGTTAGTGTTTAATGTTCTTTTATCTTTAAGGTTTTGAAGAATTTGTTATATTTTTGAGTTTTGTGGTTGCCATTGTTCAGAAAAGTGTTGCCTTTGGTTAGGTCGTGGGCCGTTACAATGTTTTATTTGCATTTCTGTTGAGTTCTATTATCTCAATATCTTCTTATTGAAGTTAAATTAAGTAATGTCTCAATGTTAAAAATGTATAATATAAAATTTTGGGATTTTTATATTGGTTTTATGTAAAATAAGCATGTATATGACACAAATTAATTTAATCAAGACTAATAAAAAAATGTAGTTCATACAACAAGATTATAACGAATCGTTTTCAAACTAATTCGATTTTGTTGGAGAAATGCAATTCAATTTCGTGGAAAAGTTTTCCTTAATATAATTAAGTTCGTTCAACAACTTATTTTTTTTGAGTGTAGTTTTCATCTGTTTTGCCCAGCATTACTTTAATCATCATCAGATTGAAGCGTTATCACTCTGCAGGAGAGTTCTCACACTATTTATACTACAAAATGGCGGAAAATATTGACTTAGTTCGCAATTTGGGACGCACCTATTGAATTGGGACAGCGAGCGCTCACTCGCTCAGGCATCTGCCAACAGCCTTCACTCATGTCTTTCAAAATAAAAGTCTCGCATCAGAAAAACATTTAGAATTACGTTTTTCGTCGATGATGTTGTTTCTTAGACAGTACACTCCGTGACCCACCAGTTGAGAAACACTGACCTACAGTATAGCCGACACAACAAAGACTGACCACAGATTGCTGGGCGGGTGTGTCAGTGAGACCCATGACCTCTGAACACCACTGTGAGATCATATCGAAAGCATTGATGTTCCACTTCAGACAAGCTGCACTGCTCAAGGGCCCAGCGGACTGACCAGAACCAGGCAAACCCAGACATCCAGTGAGCAGAGAAAACTCTTCATCCACCTGTGATGGGTGATAACGGTTAGTCTGTGATGCATGCTGAATGAGTCACGACTGTGTGTGTGTGTGTGTGTGTGTGTGTGTACCGGGCAGCCGGGTAAGCTGTCTCCATACAGATGGTGTTGCAGTAAGCAGGACAGCCGTAGGAAGGGCAGACAGATCTTCTGAAGACTGAACTCAATAGACTGAGGTGACCACACACTGGAACTCAACTACAGAGAGAACACATCATTAATACATGTTCATTTTCTGTTAATAAAGCTCTCATAACCTTCTTACTGACCATGTCCAAATTTTAATCAGAGAAAATCTTATAATGCATAATGAAAACATTAGCTTTGGCAATCGGGAGTATACGCATATCTGGAATGACATACTGACCAATCAGCATCTAGCAATGCAACAATCCATATACGTATTTTGTGAAACCTTTTAGCTGTTTCATTGCTATAATGTGTCCTGAGAAAACACAGCCAGTCGGGTTTACATGGATTAACCCGTTCCTCAAGTGTTCAAATAATAGCTAACCGGTGCTAGAAAACTGTTCTGTACGCTGGATGTTGTAATTGACTCACCACAGATGAATCCTCAGAGTTGGTGTCATAGACATCTTTGGCCTTGGTCAGCTCAGAGATCACATGACCCAGAAGCGCCTCCCATGACTTGTCGGAGTTTGGAGTGTTCTGTGTATGAAAGAACCGCAGAAATAAACCAAACACCTCATTTCTCCCTCTAGACTAGCAGAACTTAGTTCACTGCAGATGGCTCTGTAATGCGAAATGAAAGCAATCTGGCTAATGACGTGAAACATCTTTATTAGTCTATTTATTTCCCATAAAGCCACTTGCCGTTAAAAATAGACTTTTAATGGAGTACAGTGGTGAGAGCATGGCATTAGCAACACCAAGGTCATGGGTTCGATCCCAGGGATTCCTTAGAAGCAAATGTATGGTATAATGCAATGCAAATGCTCTCTCGTGGTGGCTGCCTGCGAGTGAAGAGAGCGCGTTGCACCACATTTCTCTCTATTTCAGCATGCTTGCCGCACATCTGTATTTGAACCGTAGCCGCGGCTGAAGATCACATTGCGCAATATGGGCGCCGCGACTGCGTCTGTCTCTATTTAAGCGTGCTTCCCACACTATTTTTAATCTGTCTAATATTGTGTTTGTTACCATGATTTATTCATTTTCTTTACTAAATAAAACAGAAGATAAGGTGCTTGAACGCATATTAAATCGCAATGTCAATATTGGTAACAATATATGTTTTTTTTAATTAAAATCTTAATTTGATAATTTTTCGTAATCGTTCAGCCCTATGTGTAAACAGTCCTTTAACAATGTAACGGAGGATGAGAATATCCGTCATGGGCACATCTTTTAACCACTAGTCATTTCCATTACACAAGAACATTATGTCAATTATTTTTTAGAATATATTGATTTTACTCTGTTTAAATGACAACATATGCACTCAGACAATTCAGGATGCGTTGCGGTGATGAGAATTTTAAGCAGAAAAAGCAATAAAATACATAATTATTCCTGATAAATTATGCTTTGTTCAGGGTACACAATTATGATTATTATGATAATTTTTTGTGTAACCAAATTATATATAATTTTATAATTGAAGTCTTTACTGCCATGATTTTCCAGTGGTTTCGTGAGAATGACCCAATATGGCTTTGGATTTGACATTAGTTTTACCTTTTTGGCAGCTCCAGCGTTGCTCCAGGCGCGTCTCTCCTCTCGGCTGAATCTGATAGACAGAGCAACCAGAGCCTGTGTGTACTGCAGACTGTACAACACCTTCACTACACATGTGAAGTGCTCTACACAAAAACACAAAACAGCATGTTATTAACACCAGCTATTAAAAAATTGTCCAAGTCTTCCAATGGATGAAAACACATTTCTGCGGATGTAACCATGGTCAGGGAAACGCGATCTCATCCAATAATACCACAGCCCCAGGTTGTCAACAAATCAACTCCTTCAGCCTCTGCTATACTAACAGCGTCATAAAAAAGATGAAGTGTGTCATATTTAAATGGACGTAAATGAAAATGAGGCTTTGAGAGATAGACAGTCCAGTCAATACTGTTGCATGAGATAAGAGATATGTCCAGTCAGCTGGTTGTTAACATACTGTAATATAAGATGTCAAGCAGAGACTGCATTACCCAGCTTATTACACGAGTACTAACATAATTTATTAAATTAATAAACGCACATAAAATGTTGATTTAAATGAAAATGTAATCGTGCATGAATTTTATTAGTCTTATTTCATTTGTATATTTATTTTGTATGCATATATTTCATGCATATGTTTTAAGATGATAAAATAGCTAAAACATTTGGTAAATTGTATGGTTTAATGGCCATTTACACAGAAAAACAGAAAACATACAGAAAAGTATGTTCCCAGAGACCTTAAGATATTAAGAAACATTGAACGATACTGTTTCTAACGGCGTTTTGTTTTATTAACAACAAATGTGCCAGCTACTCAAGATCCATGGGTCCCTTGTCAGGACACAGAAATCAATCATGTGACTATTGTGAGTGGGAATAGAGGACGTGTGTTTTCTTTAAGGGGGGTAATTAGCCCCTGTGTGTGTGTGTGTGTGTGTGTGTGTGTGTGTGTGTGTAGCAGGTGGCAGGACAGGTTGTGTTAACGGAAGACACAGACACGCAATGACACTCCATTAACATTCCTCACACACACCATTGTCTTTATGACACAGCGCCGAGCAATAATCTAACACGCGCACCGGCTCTACTGCCATGTGTCTTCAGGCTGATGGGCTCAGATCAATCCCTCGCTCGCACACATGATGCATATTTGAGAGCTGATCAATGATCGCTGAGTGACAGACACAGCCCATCTACAGACCACACGCACGTGAAGGAGGTGAGAAAGAGGAGAAAAATGAAGCGAGAGAAACGTGGGAGAAAGCGAGAGGGGTTTTTAAAGTGCATCACGGTCACTTGCTCTCGTCTGTTTTCTGTTGGTCGGCCTTGTGCAGATGACGGTGTTCAAGGTTGTGTGTGAGGCTACCGTTTCAAACACACATGCACAATCTCGCACTTTTTGATCCATTGATTTATTTCTACACCTGCTAGGGATGTTTATTTTGACCGTTTAACAGTTAAAAAACTAGCAAGATTTGGATTGAGGTAGGTCTTCTAAATTTATTTCGAGGAAAAAAACTTTGTTTTGTCATAATTTGTTAATTATTGAAGTATTTAATTATTTTCTGCTTGTTTATTTTACGCATTTTATATATTTTTTTCCCCATTGTCCAATATGCTGCAGGTTCGTGAAAATTTGACAATGTGTGAATCCAGGTGCTGTTGTTGATCTATTCTGTATACTGCTGTTTGGACGTTGAAATAAATCTGTGAATATTTATTTTTAATGGGTCACGGGTCGCATTCGAAGGCGTATGTGATCACAAATGCAATCTCCGGAGAACATGCATTATTATTTAATGCCAATTTAATATTTTTATGTTATCAGTAACGGTTTATGTTCGGATAACAATTGTCGGTTAGGAAAATTAACATCGCTAACACATGCGTATACTGGTGATGGAAATGCAAGCCCATGCAAAGTATTTTTGGCATTTCGGCAATCAAGACATAATAAATTAGGAATTTAATAGTCACCTAACAGTGGCACGGTCTCTGCTTAAGCACGATGGTGCTTGATAAAATACAAAATAGCATCCTCGCACGACAAACTGATACAGGCATGTCACATACACAAAAGGACGGTCAAAATACATATTTCAGCAAATTACATCTATTTTGTCTGATGTCAAAAATCAATTTCAAGCGTCTGATTATTCTAGTGTGTATAAATGTCTGTGTGTGTTATAAAGGGGGTGGAGGATGAAGATGATGAGGAGGGGGGGCGTCTCTGAAGCCTCTGCTCTTCTCTCTGCACACAAAATCCCACACAGATATGTTAAACACCATCATGTGTGCAGAAACACACTTTGTACGGCTATAAACAAAATCCCAGCAAGTACGGGTCCGCACAACACCTCACAGGTGGTAATAACTGCACAAAGATCGTTAATAATTGCAAAACAATAAAATTGTGAACATCAGTGGCGGCAAAATGTGCCTCCAAAAATATTATACCGTTAATGTACAGTAGGAGGGCAGTTCGAGAGAAAATTCCCACCAAAACCACATTAATCTATTAAAGATGAAAAAAATATCCATTTAGCAGACATCTATTTATTTAGAAGCTAATTAATTGAGTACTTGTGGGAGGGCGACGTTGGAGGTCTGGACTAAAAGAGGCAGAAAGCTCTTTTAACAGCACTGACCAAGTGCACTTCATCAGTGGTTCTCAAAGTGTTTCGTTGTAATGCCCCTTTGTGTAGGGTGCATTGCTTTGTGGCTCCCAAATAAAGACTTCAAATCTTAAACTTGGAGTTTTAATAAAACCAAAAACATATTGCTGGAACATCAGTTGTTGGTCTTATGTTTGATTGCATAAAATTTAGGATACATTTCCATATTTAATTAAATGCCACAAAACCTGTGGCCCCCCTGGATCCATCTTGGTCCCCCCAGGGGGGACACGGCCCCCAGTTTGGGAACCACTGCCTTTCATAACTACTGAACATGTCACTGCATTAAAAACTAAAACCTGAGGGAAACAGGCATCAAACATCCAATAAAAAGCCACATAAGTCATCACTAAAATGTTATATGTTGTAGTCCTATGACATTCATAATAATGAGGCCTAAATGTTTGTGTTTTTTGGGCCACTGTATGTGACCAATAACTCGATAACAGAAAAACAGATGATTTGGTGTTTGATGAGTGATTTCAGGCAGGCAGAAACAGGGACGGCAGTGCTTTTATTTTACTGGCACTATAAATAGCTCAGCTAAAGTGCCTGAAGGTTCCAGTGACAGAGTTTCCTTCCAAAGCCCCTAACAAGGTATTTATAAATCCGAGTCCGAGTCTGGTCCAGAGAGACATACAGGTGAAAGCCCTGTTACTGCTCTAACCTCAGAAATGAGGCCATTTCACCAGCAGAAGAGTGCTAAGTGCTTTTTAAACAGGGGACACAGTCAGCACCCCCACACAGCCATTAAACCCTCAGAATAAACCGCAGCACTCGTGAAATGTACGGATGCAGCGCTTATTGGTCTCTATGGAAACCCCATCCGCACAAATCTCTCTCTCTTTCTCACTGCCAAGATACTCTGTTCAGACTGATGAAAACGGCAAGAACAGAGTCAATAAAGAAAAACAATACATTTTGTATATATTTTAGCTTAAATACTTAATACTTTACTATAGATTTTGTAAACATGTATTGTGTGAGATCCAACTTTTCCGGTACATTACTTTTTACTCGTTTTTTTGTGTTTTTAAGAGAATGAGTCTATGACCATCCTATAACACACTAATCCAAAAAGATGTATACATTATTAATAAAACCAAGACCCATTGTCTATTTATTGTCTTTAAGTGTGATGAGAGAGAAACACAAAATGCACACAAACATGCTCTCTAATCTTGCAGCTCAGGTGAAATATAATTGGGCTCATGTTTTGTTTGGTACAGCTTAGATGAAGGAAACACTGTTGTGTGGGTTTGTTTGTGGTCATACTCACTCGGGCTCTCGGGTCGGTGTGCTCTGCGTGAGACGGGTCCAGGGGTTATATGCAGAGTCTATGCTGTAGAGACGCATGTGCATGGCCAACACGTGAAACAATTGATCTGAAACACACAAAACCAGCCATGCTTTAAATAATAATAATAATTATTTCTTACATTTATATAGCGCTTTTCTGGACAATCAAAGCGCTTTACATGGAAGGGGGGAATCTCCTCAAGCACCACCAATGTGCAGCATCCACCTGGATGATGCGGCGGCAGCCATATTGCGCCAGAACGCCCACCACACACCAGCTTATTGGTGGACAGGACACAGAGTTACGAAGCCAATTAGTACATATGGGGATGAAATGCGTGTAACATGATGGGAGTTGATTTTGTGTAAAGCCTTCTGGCGTGTATGAAGACATCTGTGTCCCGACAAAAACCTGTCCCTGCTTACACTGATCAATGCTTTAAAACACACTCTAAAAGAGCAGCTGTGGATCACTGCTGCCCCCTACCTGCAGATCGTAAACTCGCACCTGCAGGACTTTCAAACTCAATGAAAGATTTCAGGAACCTGCAGCTTCAGCTCAGCCGACAGAGCACATCGTTTTTTCAGGGAACAGATTGAAATCACCACTCAATAAGAGGCATTCCTCCCAACCACGCTTTTATTACACTTTACACGAAACATCTTACCGAGTATAGGCGTGGAAGAGCATACCTCCTATTCCTACAGTGCGCAGAAGAAGAACGATGATACCACTGGCATTTCACCAGATGGCCATCAAGGTGGGTTAACTAAGGGACTTAGTCACTGCATCACTAAACTAAGCATGCCCACTGAAACGCTGAATTAAACATGCTCATTACACGGCTCGTTGGAATGCTTGATTCTGATTGGCCAGTCGCGACAATTGCCGGTTCGTTATTCCCAGATAATAACCTCTCATAACTTTTATGCAGCAAATCATTTTGAAAGGTTTTTGGAAAAAGAAATAAAAAACATCTTTTAATAACACACATGACGTCATATTTTAAATGATTACCAAATTGCCTGTTCGTGACATTTGAATGTCGTTTCTAACCATAAAGTAAATGGCTTTTAGGTGAAAATGAGCTAATAAAATATTTCAAATTCACATTTCATGTCTATTTTTTTCTCATGTGGCAAGTAGCCGTGTAATACGCGACAAAATGTTTAAGCACCCGGCTGTTATTGCAAAATAAACCCCTTCAGTGTCACTGTCAGGGCTTATTTCTGCAATAACAACCGGCTGTCAGTACATTATCCCTTACATAAAATAATGCACATCACGCGACAACGTACACCAGACAATATGCCAGATTGTGACGGTCGTTTATCGCTGGTTATATTGCTCAAACACAGAGCAACAAGCCATCTGTAGGTGACTATAGGAAAGACTGGTAAAAATAAAAATGTTTCCCTAATAATAATATTAACAATAATCTATACAAGCAGATTTTAGCTGTTGCATTTTGCTTTCTGTTCTTACAGTATCTTACACCACTGACTGTTTTATATAGCGTATAAATGTTTAGTAAACTAAGTCAGTTTTAAAATGACGGGTCGATGAGAAACAGCTGAGGGGCAGTATGGACACCTCTACGTTCTGTTCCAGTGAACTGGTCTCCGTCTAGCGGGTCAGGAACGTGTCCTGTGTGTAAGCCCCTTAATAATGGCAGGTGAACGTGTGAGGGGGTTAGGGCAGTGGTTCTCAATAGGGGGGCCGTGGCCCACAAGGGGGCCCCGGCTGACTTCAAGGGGGTCCTCAGGACGACTAATAATTTAAAATGAGACAAATTGAGCATTTAAATACTTTTTAAAACAAGAAATTTCTATATTGAATAAACGCTTTTCGTTAATATAAAGCACTGAAATACTTTATTGGGTAGAAATGTTGAGTTTTCGTAAAAGGGGAGGGGATCTTTGAATATTGTTGAATGCAGTGGGGGGTCTTGGGGTCAAAAAGGTTTAGAAGACCTGGCTTAGGGGTCTCCAGACAGTCAAGTCAATACCTCCATTCTCGGTTTTTATTCATCAGAGATTATCAAACACTTCATCATGTAGACTGGCAGCTGGAATAGAGATCTCCAATTGCTCTCTTTCTAACGGTCGCTCCATCCTCACACACTCCATCTCTCTCAACCTGATATTGATCTTCGTTCTCCACCCACCTGTGATTGTAGTGTTCATGCTCTCCTCACATGCCATCAATCACACATATGAGAGAGAGACGGAGAGAGAGAGGATGAGAGAGCACAAGAAAGAGGCAGAGAGAGAGAAAAGAGAGCAAGAGAGTGCGAAAGAGAGAAACACTGACAGCTGACTGAGATGGATTCTTCAAGACAAGCATTTCAAACACCGTTTGTAATACGATCATGGGATGACTAGATATTCCAAACAGGTTAAAAAGATTAAGTCTTTCCTACGTAGTGAACTAGTAAATGTAGATACTTTAAGGTTGGCTCTTATGACGACAACCCACCCAACAATTCTCCAAAACATCCAAACACATGGACCACATGGAGCGAGCCCTGCCGGAGCTGTCTCTTCTACAACGTGTAGATTTAACAAGCCCACATCATAAAAACACCCTCATCTACACATACACATCTGTTGAGTCATTGGTTACCAATCATAAAAGAGTACATAAAAAAATTAAAAATAACCGAAGGAGGGAGCACAACGGTTAAGAAAAACTAAATTACCACTGAATCCTTTTGCAGGATTGAAAGAGGGGGGGTAATGGTACCAGAATGTATTGATCTCACTTCTTTCCAAAGTATTTGTCCCCCAAACATCAATTTTCTATTCCTCCATACTTGCTATTTTTTGATCTTGTGGGAAGCTGATGTCTAATGTACTGCGACAGAGTAAATCTGCCGGTCTCTGTGGACACGCATTTAATGCAGCTCAGAAAATGGCTGTATTGCTGGAGTGTGAAATCATTTGTGTGACGGGAATTTCTGAAAACCTGGAGAGCCAACGCACACCCCACACGTGCACATCAACGCTCATCTAAACCAAGCTAGTGCACGTGACTGACCATGACCTGCATTTCAACAGTTTCAAAGTTCAACCAAAAATCTTAAGAGGCGGTGTGTTTATCAGTTAATTCATCTGAACATAATACAAATGTTAATATTTTTTTATGAACGTATTACCAGACATTAATAATAACAGTTAAGTAAAACGTATAACTGTTTAATTTATTGCAGGGATCAGATGTTATTTAAATATTAATTGTTATTTAAATAAAAGTGAATGGACAATTTCAAATGTACACGAACATATACGATGTGGACAGTATATAGTGTGTGTGTGAGAGAGAGACTCACTGAGACAGGAGCGTTTGGCGGCAGCACTCGCCCCTCCGCTGCACAGATTCCCGCCACGATGAACCAGCTCTAACTCCAAATTTGTCCTGTGACGGAGTAAGAACATTACTAGAACAAGTACTTTCAGAGGAGAAATAAACAAACATCTAAGCGCTCTAGTCGCAATCCAGTCATTTATATAGATCAGTGGACAGAACTAAAGATGCTGCAGAGAAGGCAGGTGGACATCCTGCAAACACTAAACTATCAAGATGAAGCTAACAGACTAAACAAAGATGGAAAGAAAGAAAGAAAGAGAGACAGACAGAAAAAAAGAAAGAAAGAAAAAAAAAAAAAAGAAAGAGAAAGAAAAGAGAGAGAGAGAAAAAAAAGAAAGAAAGAAAGATGCATATACATAATGTGGATGCACAATGCAGAGTTTCTCACCTGGCCACGGAGTACATAAACAGGAAGTCATTATCAGGTGACCCTGGGTTTTTCCCATAATCCATGTATTTCTTCTGAGTTGTGTTTTTAATGTCTTTAATGACGGACTCCATCTCTTTACTCAGATTCGACTCCACCTGAGTAATAAAAAATAACAATTCAGAGTTTGCATCAGTTCAGTCCAAACATGCACATCTGTGGCTGTGAGACTGTGTGTTATGTAATGTTAAAGTCACAGCAACGTTTGGTGGGCAATGAACATTCAGATGGAGGTAAGTGGCACAACAGTTCTCACTCTGAATCAGGGCGGAGGGATGAGATGAACAGAACAGATATGCGGTCACGGGCGAATGCTCTTAATAAATACCAGTATAGGATCTTTCTGCTTTACGCTGCCGCTTACTGGGAAAATGCCCAGCTGCTCCTGAAGGTCCTCCACCTCCTTTACCAGCGTGGCCATGCTCTTGTTGCTAGGCACATGCCAGGCGCCCGCCTCCGTGCCACGCCCAGGCCGACAGGGCAAAACACTGTTGGCGAACTGACGACAGAGCGGGCAGGTGAACTCACCCTTATCCACCGAAAAGCCCTGCAGAACCTGATCATTCTGAAAAACACAGATGTTGAAAGCGTTTATAATTAAATAAAGGGTAATGAGGGTTTAGTCATAAATTTGACCGTGGCATAAAGTCAAATTTTTGACCAAGGACCACCCACTTGAACAGAAAGAGACCATCTGACGTACATTCATCTCATTTAAATAACTAAATATTTTGATTTGCCATGACAAAAAAAATGTGTGAGGAGTTGCCAACTTAAGTCATAAAAGAAGCTAATTTTGGTCAAATATATTTTGTTTCTGCAAATATCTGAATAACACCTTTTCACAAACCTGTAAATATCTTTCAAACATTTGATGACATAATCGCAATTAATCGCATCCAGAATAAAAGTTTGTGTTTTGTGTGATGTTTTTCTGTAGAAAAATGTGAAATTCTTTAAAGTTACAAGGTACAACTTGATGCATTTATGACACATACGTTTATCGCCTACTTCTGATTAGAGTGTCAAGTGATTAATCGCGATTAATCGCATCCAGAATAAAAGGTAAATTTTGTATTTATAAACACATAGACAAATTATATTTAGGAAATATTGACATGTATTTATTTATATTCACATACCAATAATTTAAATGTATATAAATATGAATAGTTTATATTTTTCTTTAATATGCAGTATGCATGTATGTTTTTATAAATACAAAGTCAATATGCACAGTACACAGACATATATTATGTAAACACAAACTTTTATTCTTTCAGACTTTTGCATAAACACTAAGTCTCTTAAAGATTCAGTTAAGAAGAAACTAAAAGATTAATGATCAATCTATTAAAAAGGTAAATTGCTTAGTTTTTCTTTTTTCTTCTTCAATCATCTCTTATGTTTTTATTTTGCTTGATACCCATACTGTTGTAAAACAATACTAGGAAACAGATCAATACTGCTAAAACTTTGTTTCATCAGACAGTTGGATAGATAAAGGGCATCAGATTGATAAGGTTTCAGTGTGTAACAGTCAGTGATGGCAGGTCCATCGGTCTGGGCTTTGTGGTTCACCGGGGCTCAGCTGCTATGGGACATTTTAATAAATGATGAATGAGGTTTGAAATTCAGCTGACAGGGCATGTGAACACTGAATACTGAATGTGCTCTTTGACAGGAAAGTCAAAAGACAGACTGAAAGACTCCAGATGAATCTGAACTGACTATAAATCTCAGCTCAATTAACTTATTAAGCCTCAACCGAGTGATAAACCTGAAAACCTGTCCAGTGTCCAACTAAAAGAGCTGCTGGTGTCTCACCCGTAAAGACTCCATGTATGATTTGTGACAGTCTATATGCAAGGTGTGGCCACACGTCTGCACATAAACACCGCCCTCCCAGCCAATAGACACGGACTGCAGACAGGAGCTCTGGAAATTACAATCGCATTAAAAAAACTGTTTTTAGCAAGTAATTTACAAGACACAATAATGTAAGCAAAACAAAGGTTTGTGTTTTGGAAAGTGTGCACATACATCTTTAAAGTAGCGTTGCATAATGGATAGTCTAACATCATGGGTCGCTCCACATGTGTCCTCGGGGTAGATCTGTTCTTCATCTGTAGTAGGCAATCGCTTTGGTGTGTCACTACGACAACGGTGTCCCAACACTGTAACGCACACACACACATGAACTCTATGAGTGAAAATCATATGCCAATTAAACGCCCTCATAACATTCATGGCACTTGTTATTAGCATACTGTAATGAAGTGCCACGTCAATGTCAAAACTCAACCCACGACACTTTCACAGAACAGCAGATTCTTGCCTCAAACACACATCACAGACTGAACAATCAGCAAAAAACTTATTTTTAGACCATTCACATCAGCAGCCTGTTAGTCCATCTGAACCAAGTGCTCAGATGACTGCTACAAACACATGAAGGCCATCTTGACACTTAGACTGTGTGTTAAAAGACCAGTGATCATTAATAAAATGATATATTATCAGAGCGTTGGGACAGGACAGAACAGGGTGCGGCCTGCCTGATGAGGGGGTCACAACACTTGACAAATTAAGCAATTTAAATCCTGTTGTTGATACAAGTGAAGCAAAGCAGGTGAACTCCAAGCCGTGTGCGGTTTAAGCCGTAGGTTAAACAGCTCCAGAGACCCGTACCATTCTTCAAAGTGTGGAAATATATTCACTAGTAACTGTGCACTGTTCTGGTGCAATCTGCACATTACTTTCTTGTGGCTCAATGACAATCATCCATAATCATGTGACTGACTAAAAAAATTCCCATCACAAGGAAACCGTCACAGAGATAATTGGGAATGCTAACAGATAGCTCTCACTAGCTATTCTGAACCTAATTGGTCTACCGGGATCACATTTACAAAGCAGGTGCAACTTTGATAAGTGGAGTCCCGCAGGGCTCAATCCTCAGACCGCCTTTATAAATGCGACACATTGTTAATGTTATTGTTGGACCTGCGATATCAAGTACAGGTGATACCTGATGAAGCCTGCAGCAGTACCACCAGTCCTGTGGGTCTGTCTTCAGTGGATGGTCCACTCTGACCGCAGATCACGCAGTCATACAGAACCTCAGAGTCCAGAGGTTCTGATGAGCCCACGTCCATCACGGCATCTGACTCGGGTGATTCTAAAGGAACACACAATCAAACAGCAAATAAACTTAGATTACCAATCATAGACATAATAGCACTGTTAGATCACAAAACCTCCCGTCAGATTGTAAACTGGTACTCAGTGGTGGGCTGGAGTATGATCGCACACACACAAAAGCTCTAGCAAATCACTTGTGCAACTTGTTATTATTGTGGTATTATACGTTAAAGAAGTACATCACATCATGGTAACCAATTAGAATCATGGCACACAGTATTTAAAGAATCACCATAGTATAACCATCACTTTTCATGTAAGGAGTTTGGTGTTTTCATTGAACTCAAAATCTGAACCCAGTGAAGCGAAGCATGAGAGCCCAAGAGAAAGAAAAGGATACAAGTCTTATATCAGAACATGAGTAATGAGTGCAGTATATTGGCAAAAACTTAATTATGTATATAATGTGGATGCGAATTAGTTTTTCGCTCTCTACTAGTTAAATGAACAAACAGTTAATAGAGGTGCAGGCAATCATGCATAAAAAGCAGTAACATCAGGGCTAATGTAGTGTGAATGCATCGTACACTTGTGAAATGTGGCCATCGAAATAAACCATTCTGCTGCCTTTGAAGGTCAGCATCCAAAAACGCTCTTTTGGAATTAACGTCAGTACAGTTCCTCCTGTAAGTCTCCGTAAATGGAAGTGAAAATGCACGCAGAATCATCCTTTCAATTTTGTTACGGGGCAACAGCGAAACGGTCTGCTCCGTTGAACAGGACACACTGCGCAAGATACTGTGTAATGAAAACACACCGTGGTATAGCAGTCAGCGTGTTTCTAAACAGAGTCCACTGAATGACGGAGTCACTTAATAACACCTTAAAAATAAAAAAACGAAATGAGATATTTGTGTCAAACTATCACAGACCCTATTAACATGAAAGTCACAAAACAGTAGATATCTACAGTCCCACACTGCCATATTCCACAGGATTAATTACTTCAGCTAAATCACTCCTAAATGTTAAAAACCATGTTCAATTTCAGAGCAAATAGAGGGTTTGTAAATGTCAGTGTGCGTTTGGATTGATTTATTGCCTAAGCTGTAAAGAGAGAGAGAGAAAGAACAGGAAGTCATCGGGGAAATGAAACATTTGTGTTAGAAACTTAATGTGACAGTGTTTGCCTGTGGCGATCCGTCAGAACCCGCTGCCCTCTACACTCACCCGTCCTCAAAGAACACTGCAAAACTACATACAACAGCTGGTCTTCACACGTCAACATTCATGATCATTGTACACAGTTCAAAAAGCCAAACGTTCTGATGGTTTTCGGCTACATTTTGATTTTCTATCCATTTCAGTCCGGGAGCCACTTTTAGCATCTCTCAATTAGCGCAGAGCGCCGTCATAAATTAATAAATTAAACTCCATTGCATGTATTAGCTACAGTCTTGACTTCCACACTTCTGCTTCCTTTAAACCATTTCACATGGCTCATTTGAGTCCGTATAAATTAAACTCCATTCCGTTGCGACACACTGAAAAAATGTCTTGTCGAATTTACTTAATAAAATCCTCGTAACAATTTGCACGAATATTTGCAAAGTAAATGTGCTTCTAAAATTCAAGTACAACTTACGAACCAGAATAAAGTAAATTCTACTATACACATAGTAATGTTAAAATATGAAGTAAATATTACTTAAAGTAAACAAATAGAAAATCATTACGTTGAACTAAAACAAGGACACTTACGCTTATATTAAAATATACTATTAACATAGTTGGTCAAGTGTGAAGAGACTGGTGGTCTATGTACTGGCATTAGCACAGTTAGTGCTCAATAAGTGAAATGACACACTTCATGACTAACATCTTGCGTCCCTCAGCCTAGGCACATATCTACAAAAATTATTTATGTAGTCTCAACACAAAATAAATAAGTAACCTTAGACAAATTTCAAGGGGGTTAACATAATAAAATTGAATTGGATTTACTTTTAATATTTAATTCGGTCATTTTAATTGAACAAATGATTAAAATCTTAACAAAAATAGATTTTTACGTTATTTTAACTTTTTTTTTTTTTTAAATAACTGTTATTTTTGTTTAAAACAGACAAGAGAGCAATTTTAATAACTTATCTTCATAAAATCTACTAAGGCACATAATATTTTTTTCAATGCAGCAAGGTAAACAAAGTATTGCTGTACATTATACAATAAAAAATAAACGGGTGTAAACGATCAAATTTATTTAAATTATTAAATGGATGCCAACTGTTTCAAATATTTCCTTCGTTTTGTTGAAAATAAATTGGCCTGTATACAGTAATCTGACGTGATGTAAAATTGTAAAAGAGCGAGTTCGGCAAAAGTCGGATTCTAAATTACGTCGTGATGGTGTCAAAACTTGTTGTCAGGCGTGTCTTTAGCACCACACCATTGAAGTTGCTGGTAAAAGCGTGTGGTTTTTACACTCTGAGGGCGGACCCACCCAAATGTTTCATACTTCCAACGTCCATGAAACACATTAAATAACATTTACAGTACGAATTGACAAGATTATCAACAAATAAAGCAATTAACACACAGCAATTAAGCAACTTAATTTAAGAGACATTTTCATAGTCAGGATCTCATGCGTTACTATTTATGATACCGCTTTTGATATTTTTACTATTTATGATACCCACACACATTTATAAAGCGGACACAGCTCAATGTCAGACAGGACATCACCCGTGAGCTTCTACAGGTAATATTTCAAACCAAATCTCAACGTCACTTTATCTGGTGAAAAAACCTGACAAAGACAAAACCTGTTTCTCCTGGAAGATCTGATAGGGTTCTTTCTTATTCAGATAACACTCGCCATGAAACGGTCACTTTCAGGATTTCAGGAGATTGAGTGATTTACATTTTACTCCTGCAGCATCACAAAACATCCTGCAGTGTGAGCCCAAGCCAATGGCTGATATCTGATGCACCGCATCCACTGGCTAATATTTATGTCACTCATGTGCAGGACATGATTTTGATTGTGGTTTTGATTACAATCGCACAGTATAAATGCATCATCATTCATGTCAAAGCATTCTCTGCGTCCGCTGTACCACTAGCAGTTGATCTACGCCAGCACACACGGCAGATCGGCTCTGAACCGCAACGATACGGCCCCTGAGATCTCACACAAAGGTTTCTGCTAACAGGACCTGGAGGAGTCTCAAGTCACCTTGAGAATGAGATTACTGCCCACAGCTCCTACCTTCAAGGACTTCTACAAATACACACTCATGTGGCGTTTGGAGGACGTGGTAAACTTGCAGGAGTGTGCGAGCCTATTTCAAGTTTGCCTATTTTAGTGCATGTGCAGGAGCGAACTGGAAAAGGTATTTTGGGCAATTTGAGCTTAAGAAAAAAATGTAAAAATAATAATTGGTTGTAAACGTGTCTTCTAATAATATGGGAAAGATTTGGTCTTGATTTATTTGATCCGATATATTATTGAAAAAATTGGAAATAAGGTACGGCAGGACTATCCTTTAGAACTGACCGGACACTGAAAAAGTCCCTGGCGTCATGAAAAATCTTAGTGCAAAGAGAAAATTCTTAGAACAGTGTGCGTTTCCCCTTAAAATGACAGAAAAGATCCTAGTAAAGAAAAAAGTAATTCATAAAGCATCTTAACCCTTAAAAGAGGTCTTAAGGTCCAAAATTGTTAGGTGTTGCGAGGAGGACTTTTAAAAGAGTTTCTTTACCAGAAGAGAAAATGGACGAAACACAAAAAGTGAGAAGAAATGTGTTTCACACAAAGCATGACAGTTATAAATGAATATGACAAAACACATTAGATGGTGTTTGCGACCGATATTATTAGAGACACGCTAACATCTCGACATAGCGCAGAAATGCCATAACGCCACAAGTAGAAGTAATCACTATATTAACTACATTAACATATTCGACAACTGGACAAAATGCAAACTTATGTGTGTGGTAAAACAGGAAAATTATAACTATAATTTCAATCACGACTTATACTTAGACCCTATCCTTAAAAAAAGCTTTTTTTTCTTCTTGGGCAACCAATCACAGTCTTCAAAAGGCTGTATCATACATAGCAACGGGGTCAGCCCCGCCTCCTCACCAAGATAAAAGTTGTTGTTTTTTCCTTGCTCAAAGGCATGACGTGTTAGATTGAAATCAAACATCTACTTATAAACAGAAAACTAGTTTATGCTCATGCTCACCAACATCCATGGCGGTCTCCATGAAGCTCTTCTGCCTGGAGGCAAACTCAGCCAGAAGCTTCTGCTGTCTCTCTCTGGCCCTCTGACGTCTGCAGAAAACCATCAATGAGGTCAAAACAGCCGAGATGAGAGGCTAATCTCAATTATGAATTATGAAACGTGTCCGTTTGCAAAATCTCTGATGTTGGACTTTAAGTAAATGGAACTGAAATGTTGCCGTAAAACAAATCGGTCTGCGGAGGACCACCATCAGAATTTTGATGACGGGCGTTACAGACTCATTCACATCAAGAGCAATAATTATAAATATTGTTACGTAACTAAATTGGTGTCCACACTAATGGATGATAACGTTGTGTTTCTTTTCGGCTCGCACGCTACATGCGCAAGCTCCTTTGACAACCAATCAATGATCACTTTAAAGCCACACACACTCACCTCTCTTCCTTGTCCATACTCTTCTTATCTCCAGGACTGTTTTTCTTGGGCGGTATGGGTGGAGACACTTTCCCACAGATGTCCTGCAGACATCTTTTGCTGTGCCGACTGCGGGTGGCAGCTTTGGCCAGAATTCTTTCGATGGCTGTTATGCCGTCTCCATGCGAGTGCTTGGCCGGATCGACCTCGGCCAGCCAGCTGAGAGACAGCGAGTTCTGTTTGGCAGACAGTTTCTGGTGCAGCTTGACCAGGAGTGACAGCATGCTCTCACGGATCTCCAGGATCTCCGTGACTAGCTGCGGCGGCGAGCCCGGCGGCAGCCAGCGGGTCGACGAAGACTTGGGCCGCGCTGCCTGACTGGCCTCGTGGTTACTGCGGTTTATGATCTCCTGGAACTTTCTCCTGCGCTCGGCTACCAGACTGAACACCTGAGCTTCACGCAGGTTCTGAGGAGAAAGCAGAATACAATCAGCTAGTAGTAGTACATACTGGCGCAAACACAGCACCTGCATGCATGTACATTGGTTTCGACTGGTTTCAACTGGTAAGACATTCTGTAAACACCACGTAGGTCTTGTGGTCGATTCTTAGGAAACACACTTGAAAAAAAAATTGTACCCAATGATATTCTGATAAACATAGGCTTGAATAAAAATAACAGAATGGTTCAATAGAAGATTTGAGTTTTCTACATATCTTTACATTAATTCATGATGTATTAGAATCACATTGGCAAGAATGTTGACGGGCATCAGAAAGGGCGTCTGCTTCACACACGTGAACTAAAGCGTTATTGAATGTGCCACTTGTCTACAGTGTGATTAATCTGCATGCTCAACTCACGGAGCTGAATGAATATTTAATGATGGGATCAAAACATATTATATCAGCATCCATCACAAGAAACACATGCGGTTAGAGACTCTTCCCTCACTTAAACGCATCTCCGAGCTGGTCTGAGACACACAAATGTCATCAGATATATACTGAACACATGTCCACGCGTTACAGGACACAACAAACCAAGCGGAAAAAACTGGACAGATCAATAAACAAATTAAAACCAAACACACACACAAAGGCACAGGAAACTTAAAGGTACGAGAGGGTTGTTTTTATGGACCAGTGCTCATTTACAGTGTGAAAATCTGTAAGTCCAGTGATCGTTCTTGATATCCAGACCATCAAAAATGTACTGCCCACAAAAATATGAAATACTCCTCTTTTAAGATTAATATGTTTTCAATTTCCTGTTTATTTTGTGTTGGGCTTGAAGATAAACTGGCCAGGTGTTACCATCCTATGGCTGAAATTGAATATATATATATGATTTAAATGATTAAAATGAGATGAGGTGTAATCAATATGAAAAAAGCTTTCTTTTGTTTTCATGTGACAAAAACAAAACATGAAATAATGTCCCATTAAGGACCCCTGAGATTCCACTTGACTGTTTTATAGTGTAAAAAGATTTTTAAAGGTTTCATAGAAATCATGTTTTAAACAAGACCTTTTTACAGAATCACAAAGAAATGATTAACATGGCATTTCTGAGGTTTACAAAAACAGTAAAAACACTGTAAAGGGGCATCAGGCCTTTAAATGTCTTTAAAATCACAAAAGCAGTGCAGTCCTCTTTCAGATTCTTCCATACACGAAACAGAACTCTGAAAACCATTCCACATGACTTTAAGCATTCCCAAATCCCTCTACCTCTCTCCAATTTCCAGTCAGCCTTCTGGAGCTCTGTGAAATGAGAGTGATGTCACCAACAGAACAGAACACAGAGATCAACTTATCATGGCCGCAGACTACACGATATCAGCCGGTTGGTGGAGACAAGAAACGATTGTTGTATCTTGTAGCGTTTCTTAGTGGATGGCCTCGCCGTGTCTGGAACGCTTCACATCATCCCGACAGAAAGACTAGCACGTGTATTTTTTCCGGTCCTACATATGCAGAAGGTCTTCCACCTTTCAAACACGCTGAAACAAATGCTGGCAGCACTGGAATTAGCATTAAGCTAGCAAATTATTTTATTATATTGTGCTTCGCTTATGCTTACGCATTGTTTCTGGAAGACAGTCTGTAGTTCGGTCTTCTCAATGACATCATGCATGTCATTTAGACAGCAAGCAATGTTTGGTCGGGAAGCAAGGTGGAGATGTTTTTATACACGTCATGTCAACATAACTTACTAGGGCCGGGACAATATATAGCGATTCACACGAATAATACCAATCTAGGTTGTTTCTGAAATCGATTCTGTGTTTTATGCACAGTTCTTCCATGAACTATGGCTCTTTGATCGAGATTGAGTCATTTATAACTTGCACTTGATAAAGCATAAATCATCATAATTT
Organism: Triplophysa siluroides; assembly: GCA_006030095.1. Lineage (NCBI taxonomy): Eukaryota > Metazoa > Chordata > Actinopteri > Cypriniformes > Nemacheilidae > Triplophysa > Triplophysa siluroides. The sequence continues at coordinate 2,152,348 of VCII01000094.1, read as the reverse complement.
TTAATATACTTTATCATCATTAAAATACCTAAAAAAGAACCGCAATAAAATATGCCCATTGGCATTTCCTGGAACTACAGTTGTGTTCCAATGGGATGTATTGCCCTCTGAAGGGCACTTCGGAGTGAAAACAATCATGGCGGCCATATTGAAAGGTCGTTCCAAACCGAAGTGCTCATAACTGGCCACTTCAAGGGCCCTTCGGAATGATGGATTTGGAAGGGTACAACTGATGCTTTGCGCACCCATACTTCTTTGCGTGGTGACGGCGCCTCCTTATGGGCACGGGATGATGACGCAGAAGGGCACTTCAAGAAACAGTTGTTTGGTCCCCTACACCCTTCATCCCTTTAAAGCTCTCACTCCGGAGGTTAAACCCCTTGAAGGGCTTAGGGCATAGGGACGAGCCCTTCAAAATGGACCGCAGGGTACGCGTGTTCTGTGGCCCATATCCAGAGTTTCTGCGCTAGAGCGCCCTCTGGCTTTCGGATGTGGCGGAATTTAACCATAACTCATTGACAAACAGAGCATAAGAGTTGCACGAAATATCGTCCCAGGCCCTATCACTTACACCCCACCCTACCTCCCATTTGTGGGTTTCCTCACATATGTAAAAAAATTCAGAACCCATTAAACTCGAGTGAACACCTGACCGAGTAAGCCTCACCTGTCCATAGGTACTGCTCTCCGAGCTGGTGCTGGGTGGAGTCTCTCTTTCTCGCTCCCTCTCTCGCTTTCTCTCCACCTCCGGGGCCGTCTCTGGCACTCGAACCCGCACAAAGTTGATGACGTGATGGAGGTTGGACAAGAGGCTGGTGCCTGGAAACCAGCTGTCATGACAATGCTCTTCAATACAGGGCTCCTGTGACAAAAATACGAAAGATATATATATATGTTTCTCGCAAAACACAAATTTAGATTTGTGTGTGTGGTATGAGAGGATGTGACCACACCAGAGATGACAGAAAACACACTCACCTCCTCCACTTTGTCCTCCTGAACCTGGTTATCAAGTCCTAGCTCTATAAGGTACAGCACCATACACAACACATGCTCAGACATGTTCTGATGATCCATCCAAATCTATACAAACACACACACACACCTTTTGTTAACAGTAATCACAGGTGAGAAAACATTTAGGTGTATCTGAGCCTTGAGCGATCAGGTGAAAACATTCATTTTATTATTAGTGTTAATGAGAACGGTCATAAAATTCACGATACCCTGCAAAAAGCACTCACACCTCCACCAGAGCGTTTTATTCACCTTGTAAAGCAGTGTGAAGATGACGATATGGAGAGTTTTGCAGTGTAGCAGGCGCACCAGTCCTTTATAGCAGGGGTGCAGAGGGGTCCTCTCCTTATAGGGGGGCCAGGGGTTCCCCGTATGCATGCCTGACTGCTTCAAACTACAAAACACAAATTCATTGCGATCATAAATTCGTATCAAAATTACTGCGCGTGTATACTAATGAGGAAAATATAAAAGGACGTTGGCTGATGTGCAACACACATTACAACTCTCTCTGTGTTTGAAAGCTACGAAGAGATTCTGTGCGTTCGGTCAGTGTCAGAGATGTGACAGAATATAGATTTTATTCTGGGATATGAAACTGAAGTATGTCAAATAATTCGAGTGCTTCTGTAATCGAGGAACAAATGCATTTAAGCCAAAGGATACACGAATCGAGCTGATAAAGCTTAGATTCAACACACGGGCTCTACTTTAAGACATCTCTGAATTATTAATGTTGAAAGGGTCGTGGGCTATGAAATATTTTATCCTCTTGACATGTAATCCATCATCCCGCCGCTGGACACAAGCACAAGCCAAAGAAATTCACAAACTGACACAGCTACAGTCACGTACAATATGTTCCTCAGAAAAGCACTGCCACGCGGTCATCTTTCATTCAACCGCTGGCTCATTTCATGTTGATCTTGCACTTATGCAGAATGTGAATTTACTGAGAGCAGGAAATGTACGCGGCCTTATCCAGCCGATTCATCTGTGCACGTTATTCCAAAGAAATGTGTGAATTCATTACGAACCGGTTTTAGTTTTTGGCTGACGTGACAATTAATGATATAAAATAGCCAGACACTCTTAAAACGAAAGGTGCTTCAAAAGGTTCTTTGATGCCATCGGAGACCTTTGGTTCCATGAAAAACCTTTAACATCTGAAGAACATTTCTGTTTCACAAAAGGTTCTTTGTGGCGAAAAAGGGTTTTCAGATTATAATAAAGTAAGAAAGAGATGGTTCTTTAAAGAACCTTTGACTGAATGGTTCTTTGTGGAACCAAAAATGGTTCTTCCATGGCATCACTGTGAAGAACCTTTTAAGCACCTTTATATTTAAGAGTAAACTGGATCGGTGTATTCTAGGAGTGTAACAATATATTGTGGAACAACTCATTGAGGTATAAATCATTTAGATTGACGTACATGAGGTGTAAGGCTTACATACAGAACTTCATAAAGGTTTCTTTTTTTTTTAACGCTACAACATACTTCTGGGGCTATTTTATTGCAAGAAAGTCCCCAACACGGTTTTTGTCTTTAGCAAAAGAGATTTTAAGTTTCTTCCGACTTTCTTGTAATTTCTTTAAAAAAAGAGTGACCCTGAACGTAATTCACTCGATCGCAGACCGACACTGAATCTCAAGGTCAACGGTGCACCGGAAAATGTCCTCCACATGCGAGTGCTTTTTGCCTCCGTTTGGTTTCAGGATGATCAATGGTTACATCCCAGAGAAATTCCAGCTCCGACAGAAGCTGTTTTCTATGTGCCTGTATTAAACAGCTAGTAAAGTGCTCAGATTTGTCTTATTAGATGGAATTCACACATACTGTATGCACACTTTCAAATATACTGTGACTTTGTCAGCGACAGCTTTACACCCCTATGGGAGTTTTAAGTTATTGTTTACAAGTTGTAGTTTTACCCATGACTTACACAAAATAAAAACGACACTATACAACCCTACTAAATGACTTAAAAAACTGAAAAGTCACCCAGGAACATGCAAAACTAACAAAATATTATAATAATTAAAATGAAACCATGCTTTAGACAAAGACAGACATCACCAAGCTTATTATTTGTAAGCCCTGCCCTGTCTTTGAATAAAGTCAAGTCGTGTAACCATCCCACGTTTTTGTCTTGTTGAACCCATCTCATTCAAAAATAACTCCTATTTCAGAAGTACTCTACTTTATAATACTGTTTAACTGTACAGACTTTGCAATGAACTCAAACATCAGAAGTCTTTATGTAATAAAGTGAATGGTAAAGACCCGTAGACTTACAATGCAGCATATCGATCCATAGCTGACTGCACGTCTCTGCGGTACACTGTGCGTAGAATCACCATTATAGGGTCAAACTCCTTCTCCCACACTTCAGCTGCAAAACACACAAGATAAACGTGAGTTACAGGGAAAACGTGAATGTTAACAGGCCGAGTCTGCCCCCGTGTGGTGTGTGGACTGTATGATAACTAAAAGATCACAATACTGTCATACTTAAAACACCAAAAAGCTAAATAGAGCACAAACTAGTGAATATATTGAGTGTAAAAATATCTTATTGTTTAGGTGAATACTTAAAGTGATACTTCACCCAAAAATTAAATTCTGTCATCATTTACTAACCTTCGAGTTGTTCCAAATGTGTATATATTTCTTTGTTCTGACGAACACAGAGAAAGATATTTGGAAGAATGTTTATAACCAAACAGATCTCAACACCCATCGACTCCCATAGTAGGAAAAATTACTTTATCATTTTTTTGTTCTGCTGAACACATAAGAATATATTTTGAACCATTTAGGACAGCAAACAGTTCCGGGGCACTTTTGACTACCATTGTTTTTTTTCCTACTATGGTAGTTCCTACTACTGTTTAGCTGTTCTACTGTTCTACTACTTAGAAGCATTCTTTCAAATATCTTTCTCCGTGTTCATCAGAACAAATACATTTATACACATCTGTACAGCGAGTAAAGCCCATTGCACATTGAGTCCGAAATTTGTGTCCGAAATTTCCGCACGTAAAAAAATAAATACGACCTGACGTTGTGTCAATCAAATTTACACACTACCGATTTTTTTTATGATGGACGAAAATATCGGATTTGGTTTGATTTTTTGCGTTTTTCGCATCCGCAGAAAGCATTTTAAGAGAGGCCTTTTTTAACAATTCAGAGATACCGTACAAACGAGCGCCAAATACGGAAAAATACTCATACGAAAATTTCGGACTGTATGTGCAAAGATCTTTAATGATGACAGAATTTTCAGTTTTGGGTAAAGTATCCCTTTATCAGGTTTACATATAAGATATATGTTTGCACACCACTGCTTTGAAGAGGGGCATACTTAGAACATGTTAGGGCTATAATCCCATTTAAAATCATATTTATCACGTTGTGATTCAGGTAACAAGAAACAACGACACGCAGAGAGCAAATGGTTGTTGTCATTTCTATTATCATGGAGTTACAGCGCCATCTACAGGTGATCAAGGCAAAATGATGCATTGATTTTATTAGAAACGATGTGCGTATGGAATCTAAATAAAACCAATCTCTGTTTTTAGATCGTTAGACATCAGCAGTCAAAGCAGCGAGAGATGTCAGTGCTGTGATGCGTCTCACCTTTAGGCGTGTACATGCCCTGCTGCATCGATCCTCCGGGTTCAAACACTGGCGCTTTAAAATCAGCTACAGCAGACAACATCTCCTCAAAACTACAGCTGCCCGGCACCGCACCGCTCTTAGGGTTCGGATTCTCCGGGATCTACAGCTGCAGTCAAGGCCAAACTTCAAAACACAACTAATGTGATCCAACATCTCTAGGAATCTAAATACTGAAAACGGTTAGAAATCCTACAGAGATCTGTGATGTGATCCCCCACAAATTATCATTGGAAACAGGGTGATTTTGATCGTTCAAATTATGATAATTACATTTGAATAGATTTTTATATCAACATTGTGTTTTATGGCGAAAGGATACAAGATCCAGCAGGGAACTATGTGTGCGATCGTTCATACACAACTGTGACACCATCTCTGCTCTCAAGATTTCATCATCAGACATTCCTGTACAGACACAGACATAAGCTTCAAACTCTAAGCTAACGACAGCGCTATATAAATATTTAAGTCATCCAAGCTGTTTTTTACACAAAGGAAGTTGAGAAATGGAGATAAACCATGTAGAGAGAATTATATAAAACAAGTTGTTTGGATTATGCTTACATTGATTTTTTGAAAGTTAGGATCCCCGCTGACTTTTGCATGAAAAACCGCTTGGACATTTTAAGAGACATATTTTTTAGTGTTCTGTTAAAGGCCATTTCATTAAACAGCATTTTTTTTTGCCTTCAATGATTTTAAAAGAAATTTTAAATATGCCAAACATGTTAATGGGAGATGTTTTTAAATTTGTTTGCGTTGTATACAGTGCAAGTAATAAGACGATGATATGCACCTAAGTGTATTCTGAGACTGCAGAGTAAGACCAGGAAGGTGAGCGCTCCCTCCAGCATGGGTCTCTCCTGCTCAGAGTCCAGCACAGCGTTCTGATGTTGAGACGCCATCGTCAGTAAATCCACCACCTTAAACCTGATAAACACACACATGACAGTTTTTAGGGGGTGTACCTGAGTGATGGTGGCTGTGTATCGTGTAAATAAATGGAATTGGAAATGTTAAATCCAGTAACGTGAAGCAGTACCTCTCAAAGACGGAGGAAATAAAATAATCTGGATCCAGTCGAGATGCACAAACCTGCAAAATGATGAAAACATTTTTATTCGTATAAAGTTGCAGTCACACAAAATAATGAAATTTAACAGTTTCTAACGAATGCTGAACAAGTACTAATGCAAAACCGAGTTTTATGGTTTGTAAGAGTCATTTTTGACTAGTAATGTTCAATTGTGAGTTTCATCAGGTGAGCGAGTGATGGGTTACCTGCAGGAGATAAATGTCCGGGTCAATCATGGAGTTACAGAAGTGAGACTGGACGTAGGTCATCGCCTGACCTTTAATCTGCAGTCCATTTCTCACCCACATGTTACTGTGGATCTCAGACAGGCTGGCCTGCACACGCACACGCACACACAGATCATATGATGGGTATAACTGCCATATCACAGACAGTAAACATGGTCTGTACAACAAACCAAAGACAACGTAAAACTGTAAAAACGTAAGATAAGTCCTACCTCTTGTTAATAGTTTTATATTTATTTAAGGACCATGCGGTTCAATGAACTAAATACATTTCATATAAATAAACAACATACATATTACAGTTTTTTTTAAATAAACGATTTGATACTGGAGTTGATGTATAAATTGAAATCTAGGTCCAGAAGAAAAAACAGTTGGGAGCTACTGTACTTAAGACAGTCAAAAATATAATCAACCTACATTTGCAGAACTGAAACATTCAAGCACCCAAACAAACATTTAGAACCCAAACAAATGGACCCCAAGGTTTCTATACAGTATCAGTGAATGCATCATTCCACAGCATACAGCTCAGAACACGTGACTCGACCCCGAGTCTTGTGTGATCGAAAATCTTTCAGCATTACCTGTATCTGAAGAGGATGAACCATGATCTTCATCAGCATCTCCTGATCGGGAAGCAAACTGTCCAAATCCAGACCCTGACACTTCACTCCCTGCAAAACATAAATCAATCCGAACCCAAAGATTTAAACAATTTTCAAGCTAAAAATATGTGAGGCAAAAGGAGACTATATTCAAAATATAGCCTGTATTTAAGACCTTAAACTGCCTTAATAAAATGGTTCCTACGCGTGTCATTCTCATGAAACCACTGAAACATCATGGCAGTAAAGATTTTAATTATAAAACATATAATGAATTTCTAAACCTTGCACAAGGCATCATTTTAACATAGAAATTAATTATGTATTTTATTGCTTTTTCAACTAAAATGCTCATTACCGTAACACGCCACGATTTGTCTGAGCAGATTATATGATGTTATTTAAACTATGTAATTTTCATATATTCAGAAAAAAACAATTAGATGTTCTTCTATATGTTCTCGAATGACGAAATATGACAAAAAAAATGATTGACAGAATAGTCCTGTATAAAAAAAGTCATTTTTAAAAGACTATTATTTTTACATAAAGTTTGATTTTATTTGAAGAAACACATTCGTTAGTACCTATTAATTAGTTAACAGGGTAACAGATTATATATTTTTATTATTATTCTCTTTCTTTATTGATGTGATGTAAATTTTCAATCAAAATACAATTAATCAATGTCTAATGATGTATGATTAATAAAAACTTGCTTGGGCATCATGGCTTCGCAATTTTAGAAAAACACGTGATGGAGTTTCATTTTAAATGACCTTTCTTGTAAAAAAATGTTTAAAATTGTGTTAAACTGTCAGTAAAGGTTTTGAAATGAATGCTTTTAATTGTCCTACCTTATTTAATGAATCAAAAGGAAATTTGTTGATGCAAGCGTTTAAAGAAAATCATGTTTGACATCTTGAAACCAAGATTTTGTGAGTATCACCCACATAAAATTAAAATGCATACTAACAAACATAAGAGTCTATATGTTTTGAACAGGGTTCTGGGTGTCAGGATTACCTTGCTGAGGAACATGGCGTAGTATCTGTGCAGAGGTAAATGAAAGGTCAGCTGGTTGAGTGCAGGCTGTGCACAAAAGAGAGACAGACGGTAAGGTAACTTACTACCATACAAGCAGTATTTATTATCTAAAAGTCTATAAACATCAGTTTTGTGCCTCATCTACAAAGCCGATGGCATCGAACCACATCTGAAGGGTTTCCAGACAATACCGCACCACCGTCTTAGTGTATTCATGCGTCTCCTAAAAACAAGACACAAGCTCATTTGTTTTAATGTCTTTGCTTTAAAATTTTAGCATCATAGGTTAAGACTTCTATGTAAAAATACTGTGATTGTACCACAGTAACCATTTCTACAAACATCAGATGTCAAGGTGTCGAATGTAAAAGTGTGTCAAGGACGGTTATCTCACTTTGACTTTGCAGTGGGTGAGAAGACCCCACATGGGCTGAGCGCAGGCCTCCAGTTCAGCTGCGAATGCCGCGTAATATGTCTGAGACTCAAACTCCACATGTTCGTTCAGTTCTCGCTTATTCAGGTTCATTCCTGACGCAGCAAAATAGAAAGACAGACAATCGGTATCATCAGACGGAATTGCTCCCTCACTCAAGATTCAGTTTTAAACGTTACAAACGATCCCATTTAATCAAAGCTGCTGACGATACAATGAAATGTATTGTTGGTGTTCAGCTCCCGCAGAGGCAAACTATTGATCTTAAATGACAGATCACGTACTGAGGAATGAAACATGACGGCATGTATATCTTTCGTTATAAACTGGTATACATCAGAGGTGGATGGGTGTTATATCATGACAGAATTTTTTACGAAAAACCAGCCCTTTTATTTATTTTTAATTTTATGCCGTAACCGTCTTATAAAAGCAGCAACTCACTTGAGATTGGACTTAAGTGTGAATTCCGTTTGCTCCTTCACACCCTTTGCCGTGTCTATTTTCAAGTATGGCAAGGTACCGTACTGTTTTTTACAGCATAAAAACATATTCATTCAATGAGCTATTTTTAAAACTGTCAGAAAACCAAAAGCAAAACCAAAAGCATCATTAGCCGCAGATTTGGTTCTTCTTATTTAAAAAGAGTCTACAGAGAAGCTTTGTTAATAATTGGTAGAGAAATAGAGCGACTGTATTCTGAATGAATTAGAACCAACAGAAATAGTGTTTGTCAAAAAGTATATATTTTATTGTTTACAGTGTTACCCATAAAAGCAAAATGAAAGGTCTCGTGTTGTTACGTTCATACGATGATTTTTCTTGTGTATTAGGGTATTACACTTTTCCTCATGTTCACACAACACGTGTAAATATAACGTCAAATAAAACTTAACAAGAGCATTCGGAGCAAACAGCATTGCATATCCATATCCATTATTCTAAATTTAATTTAGCATCTTTTAGTAAATCAAGAAAATAGAAGAGCTGTTTTTTGAAAAGTGGGCGGAGTGACGTAGGAGGAAATGTAATAATTATATACAAAATTTACTAAAAATAACCATGTCTCTCGGTAGATACCTAAATAGTTATTTACAGCAATAATATGACATTCAATCGATGTGAACAGATGAATTAGAAGACGGTATTCCTCCATCATCTATGTGACATCAACTATATTGCTGAACCAACGCGCTTCAAATGACAGATGAGCGACGAAGTTACTATGTTTTTGGGAAACAGTTGAGTAACTAGTTTCAAACGTGCATCGTACTATGGCGGTTAACCAGCAAGTTAGTCGGTGTTCGGGAAACGCACCCCTGGACTCCGACACAAAAATACTGCAGTATTTCCTGACTGACCTTGAAAGAATGAAACGAAACTCATCCAGAGCAGCAGAAGAGAATGATCCTCCAGGAAACGCTTGGCCACGCTTTGGTGTGAGAGGATGTTAATAAAATCACTAACTAAAGGCCAATAGGTGTTATTCTTCAGCAGTGCTTCACCGCAGTTCACCACCACATGACGATTATTCTCCTCATCTGTAAAGAAGTCCAGCGGACATTTGATTCACAACACATTTCCTTTTATAACGTGATGTTCAGAAATCTCAATAACAGAACGTTTCTCATTTTAAGAACTTGTTAAGAAAACACCTCTCACCTTGCAGTTCACTCTTGATAAGGCAGCTCTCCATCATGTAGAGAAGCACGGTCACCATGATGTCCAGTAACTGACACTCTTCTGTGACGTGTCTCGCCAGCTCCTCGTTGCTGAAGAGCTGAACGCTGATGTGAACGATTCGGTTGGACATGGTGTCAGACTCGTGACTCTTCATGAGGGTCTTCATAATGAAGGCATAGTGCTGGACAAACGTTTTAGTGAAGGTGATCTATGAGATGGGGGAAAAGACAACACGGAAATGACATCAGAAACAACATTTTCATGTCTGGGTGTTCTCTTACTTTAAGCCCCCAAAATGACACTATTATCACACATTTTGATTTGACCAGAACATTGGCTCATCTTGCTTATGATGTGACACCATGACCTGCATTGTTTGCCACGAATATGCAAGAAAAAGACTATAATCCCTCATTGACAAAGGGACAAAACATTTTAACTCAAAATAATGGCAGAACCATTTTGTGCTGGTAAGAATTTATGGCTGGAAGTTCTTCATTCATACACTCAGGCAGGTGAGGTTTAATGTTCCTTTAGGACCCTCACATATATGGCTGTTTAACATCGTAGCATTAAATACCTTGTAGTCCTGATCAGGCAACATGTTGAGCAAAAACGTGACCATCTTTTGTGGAAACTCATACTTGATAGTCCAAAACAATAATTCTTCTAAAAAACATTTATGTTTCAAGGTGTCCATTATAGACGGATCTAACAAACAGGAAAAAAGCAAGGACAGTTATCAAGTTATTGTTTTACAGAGTTATTTGGGGAATAGATGAAAATGAAATGGACTAACCCTCATGTTATTTTAAACTTTACACAGCGCTTCTCCACAAAACAATAAAAGTGGCCATGTCTGTTAAACTCATAAGCGCCTAAAACATCCATATTCATGCTTATGTGCAGATTTTCACATAGGATAGCTTTGTGTGAGAAACAGGCAGAAATGCAAGTTGTTATTCAGCGAAAACGTTCCCTCAACCACAGCTTTAAAATCTATTTTTGGCTTAGGTGTCAAAGCGGTACTGTGTAACAAGTGGGGTTGTGAAAATGATTAAAGAATCGTCACGTGAAATTATTTATATAACCGCAATTTGTGTAAATCCTTAGAAAACAAGGCTGATCTGCAGCATTTAACATCCACGGTCCTTGATCTGCACTCACCGTTGCGTTCGAATGACATTTCTTCATCATTTGAGTTGTATTTTTTGTGTTTATGAGTTTTATTAAAGTGATTCCAGATTTGCTGCATCTACACAACAAAACGACATCATCCTCATATCTCAGTTTTTTCTGTTAAGGTCACTCTATAGGGAATGTTACTAGTTATTTACAGAATTTTCACATTTCTTAATGTATCTACTGTATATTTTATTCATTGGATAAATTAGTTATTTATTATAATAATAAAATGAATCGTTATAATTGTCAAAGCCTTTAAACAGACAATTAATTGCCATAATTGCAATTATTTAATATACAATTAAGCCAATTGCACAGAGAATCCGAAATTTGCATTCGACAAAAAACTAATACGACCTCGTACCGGCGTTTTACACACTGCCAACGTGACGGCCCTAGTAACAAGGATACGCCAATTGAATTATGAATAAGAACAAGATGTGGGTCAGATTTTTCAATCAATAAACTTTTCAGTTCTCCTCACATATAAAGTTTCAGTCTATTTCTCACATAATGCGTTAATATGTCTTCTATCTGTCAGATGATCTGACAACTCTCCTTGAACAAAAAAGAGTTGTGCGGGTACTACATGAGGGTGAATACAAAAATAATAATTGTCGATTTGGTGAACTATTCCTTTATAACATGTGTTCTACCTTTGGTACTGCTACTGAGCTTCACTCTTTTCCTTTGGCCCACACCCTGCAGTCCATCCTGATCCTCCTGCCAACCAAACACACGAGAACACAATTCTCAACAATGACCAGAAATGAAAGCATTTTGACAAACACAAGGAAAGCAGTTCTCAACAAAGACAGAAGGGTACGCCCCTCTGTTTGTTTTGATTGGTTGCTTAGACACGTATTTTCTATACCAGAAGTCTGTGCGTAATGTACCTCTTTGCTAGAGTCCTCGAGAACGGCAGCAGCGGTGGCTCCTAAAATAATGAAACTCCAGTTACAAACACGTTGCAGACTACTGAAATCCTGTTACTATGAGTCACCAACATCCACTTCCTGTAATGCCTTTTTGATACTCTTTGTGTAAATAAAGCAGTGTGAAAAGCAGCAGTGTTACCCAATAGACTTAGCGCCCCTCCTGGAGATTCTGTTGCCCCCGCGGCAGCTCCTCCTGTACCCCTCTCCTCCACGGACACCAAACCTGAACTCTTCAACGCTGACAAATACTTCTCATAGTTCTTCTTGGCATAAACATTTTCTTCTTGACCTGCGAGTGTGGGACGGTGTGGAAAGGTGACAATGGCAACATCAAAATTATTATAGAGGTTACTTTTTCATCTCGGTGTAAAATGACAAACTATTGTCTTGAGAATGACGGTCATGATGTAATGCAATCTTTACAAAGATACAAATGATTGAAGGTTTTAAAAAGGTTCTTAAAACTCAAAAAAAAAAAATGTAATGTCTAAATCTTTGTGCTAATCTTAGCGTGTAGCCTGTTCGTTATTTATTTAATTACTTAACTTTAATTGTTTTATTTTATTATGACTTTTTTGTAGCACTGAGATTGTCTTTCAAATGTAAAGTGCTTTATAAATAAAATGCATTCTTATTATTATTCTATTAACTTACAAAGGCAAAAAACAACAAGAACCCCCTATGTCACAACCTTGTCGTGACACTTACCCATGCTCAGTTCTTTAAAGGTCTGCTGATTGGTTAAGATCTTCGTGAGAACAGTGCGCATGGCCCCGCCCATCTTGGTGAGCTCCTCTAAGAAGGAAATGTGCGGCTCTAACTGCTGCAGAACTTTCTGCAGATCTCGGTCGGCAGCAGACTCTGTCAGCAAATGATAAGCGTTACAAAATAAAGCAGCACGTGTTACCCACCGGGCACGATTAGTGCGGGTCAGCTAGTACACACATAGTACATACAGTATGAGGTTGATTACATGCAAACCAACAGGGAAAGCTTAGGTCGAATGATTATCTTTTAAATTATTTGCATTATGATATATTCACATTTTTTACTGGAGAAGTTAAGCAAGGTATTTGAGTGGATTTTAGCTCATTAATTAGCTTTAGAACGATTATAAAGTTGACAGAAGTACATTTATGAATGTTGATACATCTAAATAAAAGGGGTGTACATTTCTGTCCAATCAAACGTTTCTTTTTGAATGAGAATGGCCCTCCTGCCGACAACATTCTGGAATGAACCAAATTTGATTTGTCCCACAAAAACTGTTTGAATAGAAAACACAGGTGCAGTCAACATGTCCTCACCTGGTTCAGTGTATCCATCCCTCAGGTACTGAATGATAGTGATGATAAACCGCGGCAGGACCATCTCAGACATGAGCAGGAGATCTCGCGGGACCAACTGTACATTCTCACCAGTTTTTAACCGATGTCTACTACAAAACCTACAATCACACAAAATATGCAAATTATAAACCTAATAAACACTGGTACAGTGACATCATGCTGTACTGTTGCCCCTGCAAATATAAAATAGCCTTATACTGCTCAAATCCCACAAATAAACTATGGTGTTTGTATGTAATAATCATTCTAAGGCGTCTTTTTTACTTTTTGTTAGTGCAAGCTGGGAGGATATAAAGTAGCTGGTAATACAATTGCAAACATGCGATACTCATGTTATACCGATAAGGGCCAAACAGACATATAATAAAGACCATGGCGTAAAAAACGGTCTGACATAAATCTTTCTTATGCTATTTTATATTATAAATATTGATAATATAAAATAATATATTATAAACAGTCACACCATAGGACACACGATGACAACTATTCGTATAGATGCCGGTTCAAAGCAACGACATAAACAAACGTTACTGCGCAAGCACGCTTTTGTGGCCCAAACTCAACTTCCGGTACACATCCGCAAAGAATAGTTCCAATTTTTCTGATAACAAGCAAAATAAATAAATTACATTAAGCTAGAAAGTTAAAAGTATGTCTAGCCAGTATTATTTTGAGTTACCAGTAGAACGGTTACTTGGCTAAACTTAAATGCGACAAGTTACAGGACCCATTCAACAAATTGTTTATTCAATAAAAAAAATACTAAATTAAATTAAATATAAATAGTTGTATTATTGACCACTAGCCAGACCGTTAAACAAACACAAACCGGAAGTTAACTTTGAGCCAGGCACGTGCGTCTGATGCAGAGGCATATAAAGTAAGCTTAAATACAGTATTTGTATGTACATATGATGATATATATTGTTGATCATTATGCTGATAATATACAATTAAGTTTAATTAAGAATGAAGGTGTTAAAAAATGTTTTAATAGAATCAGTGTTCGAATTGGTAAATTGTTTGTTTCTGAAAGCATGTTTCAGGTAATTCGCAACATTACAAGTATTCATGGTCAAATGTTTTAACCTAGGAAATATGTACAGGTTAGGATTTGCTAGAAGATTTCCCTTTTCCTGTAAATAACACCAAAAAAGAGATCGGCATCTACCAGCTTTCACCAAACCGAATTCCCACATCAACAACAAACCCGACGAACTGAAAAACATACTCACTCCTGCACAGCAGAACTAAATTCAACCTATTATATGAACTTCTATCTGTCTGTCTTAAATATGTCTGATTATCTGCGCAGACATATGTCTATTTATAGTCATATCTAGACAGACTTTATAGGCACCATCTGATTTTTTTTATCCATATATCTAGCAACATAAATATTGCAGCGAAGGCCCTTTCGTGTCTGTAGTGTCCGAAGAAGCCAGGAGACCTGTCACTGACCCTGTGGGTGGGTTAAAAATAACCCAGACTGTGTCACTCTCAGTAAGGCAGTGATCAGGTGCCACAGCACACTCCACACCATTAACCCCCCTGACAGGCCGTCTGCAGTGCACAGCGGTGTCTCAATACCCATTAGGTCGTCTACACTCAGCATTTACACAAAGGAGAACCATGTTGTAAACATCTGGAATATTTATATATAATATAGTGAACCAACAATGGTGGATATAGCTAGAACACATGTAGATGTCCAAAAGTGCACAAGGCTGCTGATTCTGCTGCCGATAATGAATTCAAGGCCCAAAAAACACACCTATGGCTTAATATGTTGCCGAATTTCGACGATAAAAATTTTTTGGATTATAAATGCATTGTTATTTAACAATGATGCTCTTTAGGACGCTGCTGACCTGTGCCACAATGGCAAAAATGGCCGAGGTAGACACCTTAATAGGCTTCAAGTCTATAAAGGCTTAAAAGCACAGCTAGGTGGGGACTTGTCCAAAATATGATTGGCAATGACAATGTCCAGGTAGTCAGCTCACTAGGTTTAGGACAACACAACACAACACAAAATGCAGCCGATGAGAACACGCCCACTGTCACATTTACAGAACATGAAGGCCCAAAATTCTGTCACCTAAGATGGCACCACAAGATGCACCAAAACATAGGTACACGGTTCCCTAGGTATGGAGACTAGATTGTTCAGATGATCCTGTTTCTAAAAGCACCATGCCATAATGCCCAAAACAGTCACGAAAAAGCACTTAATAGGCCTTGAATGTCTCAATAATGCTAAACGTTACCAGTAAGGAATACCACCAAAGATGATGTCCAAAAATGACGTCACTAGACTATAGACCCTAACGCTTTAAATCCTGTTATTTGGGTTTTTATGAGGGCTAACAACAATGTCTCTCGGTAGTCAGCGCAGATCACTAGGTTTATATAGGTTCAAAACTCTGTCTATAATAGCCCGAAATGTAACCACCTCCGAAAGTGCACACATGCTATAAAAGCCCAAAACTATGTCCAGGTAGACCGCTGACTACTACGCTTCAAAACTCGGCTGTGCCACAACGCCCAAAACGACATGTACGCAGGCACGTTAGTCGGATAGGCGTGTTGTCGGTCCCTGTCAAGACAGTCCGATCTCCCGTCAGACTAGATACTGACCCGCTCTCTCTCATCACGTTCCCGTCTCCGCAGTCGCAGGCCCCACCGGCCTGACTCCGGAACATGTTGAAATCGTGGCCCGTATGATCGCCGTTATTGAAACACTCCGCGCACAGAGACATGCACGGCGAGATGCCGCACGTCCGGCAGCGGTACGCCACGAAGTTAGCGGTCCACACCAGCCCGCAAAGAGTGGCGTTATCGTAGGATCGGACGGTCCGGCAGAACTCGTCGAAACCTTCTCCTCCGGCCAGAAGCCATTTGCACCACTCTAGCGCCTCCGGGTCCGAGCCCCGCTCCGGATTTAGCACGCTGTCCAGAAGCTCCTGCAGCTGCCGCAGCCCTGAGCTGTTGTCGGTCCGCTTGAGGTCAGCCTTCAGATGGGCGGCGGTGGATTTCTTGTCCCGGCGTAGCAGCGACGCCGCCATCATGTTCTCCGGGTTTGTTGTGCTCACTTTATTTTGGTTGTCTTGTTGCTGTCTTCACGGCGCTTCTCGCGAGATGTTGAAACCACTATGGAAATAGAATAAGCGGAAAGGGAGAAACAGAGGTGCTGAAATGGGCGGGGCTTAGACCTAAAAACTCACCGCTTCACAGGAAGGACTTCTTTTGTACAGCGTTTCTTTTAATTGACATACTTTTAAAAGATTATGCTTTCAATGTGTATTTTCTTTATTAGATAAAAACAACCTGAATTCTTGCATTCTTTAGTCAGCGAGCGTGTGTGTAGCAAGTTTAATGTTGTATCTCGCGAGGTTTTGTACATGTATTTACTGTGCTTACTGTTTCTCTCGCGATGTTTTAAGCTTGCTTTATTTTTTGGGTTGTGCAGGGCAGGCGACTTGGAAGATGTAGAACTAACGTAAAGATAATGTTTTAATACTTTTTGTCGTCTAAAACCGTAGCTTACTCACTTATAACAGCTTGAGATTAAAACATGTGAAGAAATAAGCATTCATTTACGGACCCTAAATTTGGACTAATACTTTTTTTAATGACTTATAGGGCAGATAATAAAGTAATATTTGAATGAACATTTTATTAATAATAATAATAACAGTAATAATAGTACATTTCCAATAAAAAAATAAAACTATTAAAAATAATATATTAATGACTAATATTGCAAACAAAAAGTACCAAATAAGTTGAAAAATATTACATTCAATTAAGAACAACATATCTATGGTCAGCAGGTGCTGGATGCGGTCTGTCATTTATGAGCATCATCAGTTACAGATCTGCTGATCATTCACAAGTACATGTATAAACTTAGTTTCATTTCACAACGTTTTAAAAATGTCCATGAGCACGTTCTCTGTCAATGGAGAAGTTTTCAGGGTCACGTTGAACTTGTGTGTCATGTTCTGTCCACTGCTTTAAGCTGTTCTGCTTTAATCCTTGTGGCTAAATATAACCACCTCCACATTTTATTTCTAAAAACAAAGCACTGTTTATTAAACATTCAGTAACAAACAAACAGCCCATATCAAGAAAAACAACGTTTCCTTTTTAGCAAATTGTACACACAGGCGTCTATACAATCCTATTGCAGGGATATACGATATGCATGTAGTACGGTAGAGATGGAGAGAGCAGATCTGGATAGATTCTTCAGAGACCTCCTGATTATCGAGGCTTACTTCTGCAGGAAACATCATATTCTAGGGTGTGCTCGGTTTCATTTCAGTAGCCGCTCTGAATTATTTGCTGTTAAAAGGCAATTCAAATCACATTCTGGTGTTATTGTTGGATTAAGATGTGAAATTCAGATGGAGATAAAGTGGTTATGTCAAACAGAGTAGACGTATTGCACAGCCTCTGCTGTCAAAGTTCAACAAGATAGAAACAAAGTCACAGCTGTTGGTGACAAGGTTACATTATGCATAGGGCGATTGTCCCGATGCCGAATTCATGCTGTATGTCTTTATTCTACACTGCCGTGTATCCGTTCACAGAGATGTTTTGTCGTATGTCTGACAGTTCGACTTTTAGTTTTACAGTAATAGCAATTAAAGTTATATTTTCTGATTTGGTCACATTGTCATCTAAAAGTGTTCATGAATGTGATGAAATGATGTAATCGCTGACAGATGACTGCTGTAAAACATTCATCTTGACATTTAACACTTCTGACTGCACATATACTGTACAGCAATGCAGACCTTTACTGTCAAACAGTCAGATTTAATGCACGTGAAATGCCTGGACATTCCTACAATTAATAAACGCGTTACAAATAATACATCAAAAAGGGAATTTAAGGCTTTGGGGTTTCTTCCTGGACATTGAGTGGGATTTGGTACAAATAAGTGCAGTTTAATAACTAAAACAAAAAAGAATTGGGGGACAATTGAAGAGAAACATACAGTCAAAACATTCATGATATAGTTCGAACTTTCTATTTGAAGACATTCCAGATATTCATGACACCTGAAAGTGGATTTATCATCATGGGAATGTTTCGTTGTTTTCTACATGCAGGTATGTTTGTACATGTACTGTATATTTTACACTTTGTCATTTATCTCCATGAATTTGTGAAAATAGATCTGCTGCATGTAAAGATGTCTCATAAAACACAACTTCTACCTGAACCGTTTTGCTTTCTTACTGACCCCAGTTTATTCAAGATCAGTTTACCCCAAAATAAAAGTTCTGTCTTCATTTGGTGCCTGCCTGTCCACCATTTTCAAAATATCTATTTTTTGTGTTTCACAGGTAAAATGATGTCAGATAGGTTCAGTAGTGAGTAAAATATGACAGAATTCTTCAGTAACCGACAACACATTTGAACCTGATATATCACAGAGCGACGGGTTCTTCAACACATCATCCTAAAATTGAACTATAAGATTGAGTGATGTCACTATTTCTAGCTATGCAACTTCCACAACTCCAGTGTCCCTGTACAGTAGTTTCTCAATCTATGAATCAACGGTCTCACATTCTTTATATTATTTACTTCAATAAATAATAACTCCCAGTTCAGACTTCCCATCTGTAAGAAACAGTTTGTCTTAAAGCACTGCATGTAATATGCTGTAATGGTCTCCTTCATCTCGTGTTCGTTCTCATAAGGTGTTACCCATGGTGCTGCTTACGAGTCCTTTAACGTTCGTCACAGGTCTGACGTCATGCAGCTGTTTGCGTCTGTCTATAAACGCAGCCAGTCTGACGGTGTCCAGTGGCGTTTTGGAGTAATCCCCACTGTGAGCGCTGACCCAGGGGTGCTGCAGGCACGTGGCCGAGCTCGGCCTTTTCCTGGGGTCCTGGTTCAGCGTGGACACGATGAAGTCTTTGGCGGCCTGGCTGACCCCACAGAAGTACTCCTCCGGAAAGCAGAAGTCCAGCCTGCAGATGTTGACGCAGGTCTCCTCCAGACTCTCGTCCAGAAACGGGGACACACCGCTGAGCATGACGTAGGCCAGCACGCCTACGCTCCAAACGTCCGTGGACAGGGAGACCGGGGCACCCTGGATGATGAGCTCGGGGGCGGCAAACTCAGGGTTCCCCAGGAGGAGATGGACGTAACGGTGACTGGAGACCTGTATAGCGTCACCCAGATCTGTGAGCTTCACACAGGGCAACGGCACATGGAGGTCCACCAGCAGGTTTTCAGGCTAAGGAACAGGAAAGAATTGATATCTTGCACAGTTAAGCATTACTCTAGTGTATAGGGTTTTGCAATGTGTTTCACCTTGAGGTCCAGATGAGTGACTCTGCAGGTGTGCAGGTGCTGTAGAGCTTCCAGGGTGTCTTTAATGAAGAACGCCACCTTCTCCTCCATCAACTCATCATGAGCCACCAGATAATCCAGCAGACGGCCATCCTCGACACTAAACAAATACAACCATCCCACTCAATTCAGCCTTTCAAATATTCAGGTATTCTTTATTGCTAAAAAAGTCTGTAAAATGATGCTGAACATATGAAAATTGTAGACAGATATTTACAATATAGAAAAATTGGTAACACTTTAGTGTGAAACCAATTCTCACTGTTAACTAGTTGCTTATTATTACACCTTCTCTACACCTGACGCGACCATCACAACGCGACACGACACGAGGCTTGTTCTAATGGGATTGTCGCATCGCGCCACGCTGCGCCGCATCCAGTGTGAGCAAAATAAAAATTATAATGGGTTCTAATATATGCTTTTGTCGTGTCACGCCGCGCCGTGTCTGGTGTAGACACAGCATTAGAGTGCCTATTATTAGCATATTGGCTGTTTATTAGTACTTTTAAAGCACGTGACCATATTCTAATGCTGGGTTCACACCAAACGTGAATTAACCGATTTGTGCGAGTAAATTACATACAAAGTCAATGCAAAAACGCGAACTCAAGGCAGGCGATGCGAAAATTTTTTATTTGAACTCTTCACCCCCGGGCGCAAGGAATGGCGAGAGGACGGGGGTACAATGACTGACTGCAAACTGGCATTCAAATTTGCCTCCATTTTGTTAGCAACAGCCAACTTTCAACGATCCGGTTAGTTCTCGATGGACGTAATCAAGTCCCGCCCTACGTTTTTTCTCATTTCAGAAGCCGTTTCACTTGGATGTACGTCATGATATGGCAATCAAGACAATCGCTACTTCCGTTTCATGGTGACTTTAAAGAACCTATACGAATTATCAAGTAAACAATGTTTGCTATTTTAACTTTCTAGGTGGATAAACTACACATTATGCATCACCAAACTTCGACGAGTTTAATCCGTGTAATCAAGATTTACTAGATAATTCACTTTTCAGCGATATTACAATATAAATAACATGAAACATCCTAAAACAGAAGAGGTGGGACTGCTGGACCGTGCAGTAGAGTAAGATTAGTTTTCTAAATGGGTTTACTCACAGCTCAAGAACCAGCATGTAGGCTGAGGGTGATTCATAGGTGTCAAGAAGCGCCACCAGCTGAGGATGTTGAACATGACGAAGGATGTCGGCCTCGTGGGCCACCTGGTCCTTCTTCTGCATCTTCTTATTGACAAACTTCACAGCGACTTCCTTTTTACTGGTCTTGCTCAAACACTTTCTCACCACAGAGAAACGACCCCTGCAACAAAAAAGACACACTAAAGAATCTCCCTGTTTGTTAAAGACGGGCTGAAGCATTTGGAACGTCATGTTTACCGTCCAATTTCACATAGTTCTGTGAACGCCGCTTCAAAGTTGTCTTTCCAATGGATTCCGGTGCCGTCATGTGTTGAGGCTTTATAGAGGAAAAGATTTCATCAAACGAATAACCGTGACATCAGGTTTTTTCACACTATATTTAAAGGGATCATATGGCGCAAATAAGTGTTTTTTTGTGTCTTTAGTGTGTTTCCCATGTATGAGTTAGACAAGTAAAATAGCAAAAATGAAAGTGTCGGAACAAAAGATGCATTCTATCTAAAAGCGAATGCTCATCCAGAACTGCCTGAAACGCCTCGTGTAACCACACCCCCACAAATCCACTTCAGTTCGTAGTATGAGTTGACTAAGATCTCCAAAATGTATACACAAGTAAGGTGGTGTACAATTGCGTTGGAACCCTATGTTCCAAATATGGTCAGAGGCGTTCCATTTCCGTCACACGCTTGCAGTATTCGACCAATCACTAGCACTGGTTAACTGGCCAATCATAGCACACCTCACTTTTCAGAGCTTGTAAAAAATCTGCGCGTTTCAGAGAGGCGGAGCAAAGAGGAGAAAATACAGCACTTTTTAACCTTAAATGGTATATACACATTACATCTAAAACAAACCTTAATATTGCTTTTAGCCGTGTCATATGACCCCTTTAATGTAAGTGGTGTATTTACCTATGCTGGGTAATGTCACCATGTTTGAGGGCTCGCTGGGTGGACTGATGCCCCATGGGTTACTGGCACTGACCCTGAACTGGTAGTGACCACCAGGAATCAGATTCTCAATCTTCACACACACGTCCGTGGTGGAGACCACCGACTGCTGCCACACCAGAGAATCTGCTTACACACACGGTAGTTTTGTTTGGTAGGTTAAAGTATGTCTTCACATTCTTCTGTTCTTGTCATTACAACAGAAATCTCTGGTAATTATTCTCTCGGTGTTGCTGAACTGGGACTGCTGGGAATTTACCTTCCTGCCTGTATTCCACAGTGTAGCCGGAGATGGAGGAGTTTCCTGAGCTGGCTGGAGGAAGCCAGTGGACAATCACAGAAGTGCTGCTGGATTCCTGTGCCACAGGCCGAGCAGGGGCTGCTGGGATACCTGCACCACAGAACACGTGTAAGTGACAGAATGAGGGAAGATCAGAAGAATCTATCTCATCGGTATCTCTTTTGACCTTGAACTTTGATAGACGCCGAAGAGGAGGCCGTGCCGTGCTCATTGACGGCCACACAGGTGTAGATGCCTGTATCCTGCGGCATGAGATTGCAGATCTTCAACACT
Organism: Triplophysa siluroides; assembly: GCA_006030095.1. Lineage (NCBI taxonomy): Eukaryota > Metazoa > Chordata > Actinopteri > Cypriniformes > Nemacheilidae > Triplophysa > Triplophysa siluroides. The sequence continues at coordinate 2,130,003 of VCII01000094.1, read as the reverse complement.
ATATCACCCGTTTCCCTGCGGAGAAAGAGAGGGGGACGAGCATATTTTATACATGGGATCAACAAAATGGATTTTTTCCATTTTCATGTGGAAAATAAAACAATATTTTCATTTTTCATAATACTAGTTTTAAATGAAATGATTAAATTATAACACTATATACAAATACACGTGAAAACGGGATAAGAAAATGTTCATTCAGCAACTGCAATAGATTTTAGATCTGATACAAGTGAGAAACTTCCTGAAAAATGAAACAAACTACACTGAGATGTATAAATTCACAAGGGCAAGCATTTTCCCACAAAACAAATGCATGAGGGGAATGAAAGGTTTAAAAACAAGCGAGTCATTGTGAATATAACACTTTTTACTTGCACTATACATGTAGCTCTGTGAATCTGTACCTGATATTAATGGTGAATCTGTTATTGTTGACCAGCAGGCTCTGATCTGGTCCTTTCAGGGTGATGGTGGGTTTGGGTCGAGCGCAAACTTTACAGCACAGAACCACCGTTTCTCCCAAAGCACACGTGACGTCAGCAAGAGGGGTCAGAAACTCTGGAGCCACTTATTACAGAAAAGTCACCACACATGCACATAGTTAAAATGCGGTTCCTAAATTCAGTTTGAAAAGCCAACATCTTCGACTCAGACTTACCCTCTTGGATGAAATTAGGGTTCAACAACTGTAACAAAAAAGAGGAGCATTACATGTGCATCTGTAAACATTAACTGACATTTAAAACAATGTGTTTTGTGTTTTAGCACAAGCCAGCAGAGGGCAATGCCACATGAGATTTATACCAGCTCGAAACAAAAGCTACTATCACAATGACACACTGCCATATAGTGAAAGTATTTCTGCAGGAATGTATAGTGTGCGCACATTTTCTATATTCATACACAATATCTGGATGGCCCGCTGCATGCGCTTGACCAGAACGCGTGCGATGAATTAAAAATGCAAGTGATATTAGATATTAAATATTGATATGGTCTCTCATAGAGTCAAGAAGAAAGCAGGTTCAGTTCTTTAACACTACACGTGTTAACTTCACATACGTTTGAACAAAATACAACCAAGAGAACATTTCACCCAATCATAATGTTAAATAAATATCTTTAAGATTTAATTCATAAAATAAATTAAAATGAAAGCGCAAGTGCTTCTGGACATCTTGCGAAATGGTCTATATTGTCTGTTGTTTTTTAAGAAATAAACTGTAAAAAAACAACTAGTAAGATTGATTTACTTATTTTTTTGGTGTAAACTTGGACAAACTTTGCACATAGTTTTTTAAAGTAACGTTTACTTAAAATTGTACTTATTTTTTTGCGTTAATTTGTGCAAAATTTGCACACAGTTTTTTAAAGTAAAGTTTACTTTAAATTTTACTTACTTAATTTGTTTTTGTAAATTTGTGCAAAAATTGGCACACAGTTTTTAAAAGTACATTTAAATAATAAAAAAACCCGGTGTAAAAACCTTTACAACAAAAATGTAAGTAACATTTATTTTAAAAAACTTAAGTAAATCCTATAGTTCCCTTTTTACAGTGTACTACGCAGTATGGGAAGCATAATAGGGTTCATCTCGTCAACACACACATTAAGTTAAAACAAAATATAAGTTTGTACCCTACCGTACATGACAAATGAAAACAACATCCTCATTTTAAAGGTGTGCAGATTTTTTTATGTTGGTGTTTTATAAACCTTCCTTACGTAGTACCAAATTCATTTATTCACGGGACACTACAGGGCAGCATGCATTAAGCGCAGTGTCTCTACCTCCATGCTAGTTTTAGGGTCCAATTCATCCTCACAATCGGACTCATCTGAGCTGCGGGACTCCTGCGTTTCAGGGTGAAAGAGAGACATTAAACACCTCTCAGCACAAAATTACAGCAGGACCGAGTTTATGGTCTGATACGAAAAATACAGAACTAAACGCTTAAATCGAGTTTCTGATCCATATCAAGACAAAATCAGGTCTGGTTTATTATCTTAAAGTCAACATGAAATAAAAACATAACCCTATTTACATGACCAAACCCTTTCATTTTACAATCCCTCCCTCTTAACACCTGTCCGTGATCCAATCCAACATCATCTCAAAGGAGTTTGTCACTATTTTACGTATGAATTCGTACAATGTGAATCATACAAAAACGTATGATTATTACAAAAATGCAATAGTGAATGAAAACATACGAATAAGACCAGAAGCCACATTGTAAAAAGTTACGAATTGCCATGAATTTCTCATTCAGGGTTCTGTTTCCTCAAAAATACTTTCGATTCTAGTATAATGGGATGTAAATGCAGGGTCATGTTGACTTTAAGGGTTATTCAAAATACGTTTATTTCAGTAATAAATAAAAAACAAACAATAGAAACACAAGTACAACATTTTTAAACTAATCACGTACAGTCATGCTTTGGCACTCCCGTGTTCAGTAATAGTGGATTATACCGTAATACTTACAGCAAACATGTCGAACAAAAACGTTCAAACTTATATTAAAATGGAAGCAGAAACGTAGTGGGACCATTCGTGTCATGCTGTCATTGGACAAACCCATGTGAAGTGAGTCGCACATGTCACACAGGTGGAGGTGCAGCGCTCACACACACCCTCACCCTCCTACTCACTTTCACAGTGACCTTGCTGCTGAGAATTTCCTTTGGCTTACGCAGTCCATTCTCAAGTTTAACATCACTTTTGAGAGGTGCACTGTCCTTCTCAGCACGCTTACGAGCGCGGAGCGTGTTCCACGAGAGAGACTTCCTGTTGTGTTAAAACATCAACCGGTCAAACCACCAAATAACTGCGCCATTGGAACAGTGAGGAGAAGCAAACGAAAGTTATTGAGGGGAAGGGTTCTTTGGGGTCAGGGTGCACAAAAAGAAACAGTCAATTCGTCATCGATCATTCTCTTCCTGTTGGTTAAGTCATTGCACATGCCAGATGGTTGGATATTTTGCAAACATTCAGATCTCGGTCTTACTGTAAATGGTCAAATGTGACCCTGGACAATAAAGCTCAGTCGTATGGGTCAATTTTTTCGAAAATAATCATCTGAAAGCTGAATAAATAAGCTGAGATAAAACCGTTTAAAACTCAAGAATCTGAGAGTGCAGAAAAATCTAAATATTGAGAAAATTGCCTTTGAAGTTGTTCAAAGTATGGGAAATAAATTTGGATAGCAAATGATGAAAAGACCAGGGAGAATTAGACGAAAGTTCTCGGGCATTGATTTATCTTTTTTAGTTCTTACACCACAGCGGACACATGGTTTGTGTGAGAGCAGTTGAGATTTAACTTCAAGTTGCACAGTTAAAGGGATTGTACACTAAAAATAACAATATTTGATTCACTCTTATGTCGTTCAAAACCTGTACAGTATATGACTTTCTTTCTTTCGTGAAACCAAAAAAGAAGATACATGGAGAAAAGTCTTTTCAGTATTTAAGTCTTTCAATGTTGAAAATATGGGTAGTTGACAAACAAACAAACCGTAAATGTGTCCTATCGTGTGCCTATTAAGTAATAATGTATTACTTTATAATATATATTCACATTTATTACACAAAATATAGCATGAGAGAGACTTATCTTTATTGTTAGTTTTTTTCAAAATGTTTGCACAATGTCACACTATAGAACACAAACGGTATATTTGTCAACTTCCCGTACACTGTATCTCCATCTGTGTTCCGCAAAAGAAAAAAAGTCTTTTTTTATTTTTGTGTGAACTATTCCTTTAACAAACACTGTGTCACACACAAACCTTTACTGACAAGGACTGGTGAGGTTAGTACAAACACAAAATAAGTGGTCTATACACTACAATACCAAAAATAAAATGAACTTAAATCAAAATAAGGCACATCATACACTGCAAACAAGACTTTGGACGTCCTACGTGGTCTATTAGTACGTCTCTTTTACATCATTCCCATACTGAAGCTACAGTTCTACTAACAAATAGTTTTACTTAAAAAACAAAAAAACGAAACATAAAATAAAATAAAACAGGATCCATTTGACTAAGTCGTGCGCATGTCAAAATTTTATTTTACATATTCAATATAATACATTTAAAATGAATAGTTACACTACAACATTGCAACTATATTTCTATTGCACAAACCTGACTTTTTAATAATAAGGGTTCACTTAAATAGTGCAAAATGCTTTTTACAGGGATGTGCTAGAAACAGTAAACAAACCAACAGTATTTACAATAAATGGTTGACATGAGATCCCGTAGAAGAAACGAAACAAAATAAAACAACAAAAAATGCTATACAAAAATACATTTTAAACAAATACACAACCTATTAAAAAACGGCCGTGGACATCAGTATGCGTTCTCCGCCAGAACAAGCAGGCCGACGGAGACACAAGACCTCTCTTTACTTTCTCTTTCTTTTTTGTTTCGTCACGAAACAACAGAAAACAACTCAACAAAAAGCAAAGAAACAATAAAAAACAGGTTGTTAGAAAACTGAAATAAGTGTCCAGACGTGTCCGTTTCCACACTGATGTAAGATCACTACAGTCCTTTCATAATCTTTCTTTGCGCTTTTTAATCGTTTAACCCAGACGAAAACCTCGAGAATAACTCAAAATGTCCTGTGCAAAAGGCTCCGAAACATCCGGGTTAGTTCCAACAGAATGGGAGGGGGTGTTCAAAAAAAACAATCCAATCAGAGCTCCAGTTAGTGTTGATTGACACTTACTTGATGTTTAAGTCTGCTGTAGTGTCTATGAGGCCTTTAGTAAGCGGGCCCAGGACGTGTCCCGGTACCCAGCCCTCGGCGGCCGGTGATTGGCTGTTGGCGGATCGGTACACCAGGTACATGTTTTGCTGATTGGTGGCCAGTATCTGTACCGTCTCACCCTGCATGACACAGATCTCGTTCTCTTTCAGTGCATTATAGTCCTGAGTAACCAGCATTGAGGACGACGTACCGTTACAGCCGCCCCTGTCATGCTGCTTCCCAAAACACACAACACAAACAAAATGTTTTGAGCAGATCCATGCATCGTTCTGGCTTATAGATAGCCACATACTCATACAAAAAGCCTAGTTTTTAATCGGTTGTTCTCACCCTGAGGGAGTGGTATCTGTCCAGGTCGTGGCATGGACTGCCGTTGGAGGTAGGTGGCATTAGCGGAGTGGAGCTCCGTCCAGACAGAGAGGGTTTCTCCGCTCCCAGTGAGACGGTAGAGCTGGGTCTGCTGTTGGACTGAGCCGTACGCCCACCGCTGGACGACTTACGGGTCAGAGACTGAGAGCCGCTCTGCTCCTTCTGATATTCGATGGGAGACTGAAGAGCTGCGGACGGATATTCACAAACACATTATTGATCTGAATGAACGAGCTCCAGAGGAGAGTTTATACGCTTCTTACCTGACAAGAACTTGTTCTGTAGGTCCAGCAGATCAGTAATGTGCTGAACCCAGACCTGTTTCACGTCTGTGTTTGCCGCCTGCAGGGTGAAGCGTTCGGCAGACCCGCGACACGACAGCACTAATTTACACGGGGTCGTTTTCCACATGCTCTTCGAGACCGAGCATGCTCACCTGCGCACACACAATATAAAAGACGCGTCGTGATGAACAGGTGACTTCGGTCATCCTCATAAACCACAACCCACAACACAACAAGGGATTTGATTCGTCTGACAAAACAACAACACGTGAAAGAATGTCTCCTCGATTAGAGATGTCACTTTTATTTCGTCATTTCAAATGTACATGGAAGAACTGAACGCGGGTGAACAGGCTCACCTTGATGCTCTTTTTAAACTGATATCCTGGTGTGGCCGAGCCTTTCCGTAAGAGCTCGCTGAAGATGACGATCTGCTCGAAGAGGAATAGGAAGAGCCTGCGTCTTCTTTAAGTCCTGCTGGGAGAAACTTGCTTCCCTTTTTCAACACAGGGAATGAGGCAATGGTTTATCCACATTATCCAAGTGATTTCAAAATCGGTTTCACAATAACAGAAAATATACAGTACATCACATTGATTTGTCGGTTACAGATTGTTTGATATGTTTTGAGTGATGTTTCTAACCAAAAGATTGTTTTCGGAGTATAGACCGTTCCATCGGACGCGCACGCCTGGACTGCAGCTAACTTCGGGTTTCTAATTATATCGCTATATCTATTTTATTTATGTTAATATTAATGTATATAATTACTTTAATATATAATAATTGTATTAAATAAACGATTTGTTGAATTTTGTTGTGTGTTCATTTGGTTAAATAAATAATTTGTTGAATGGGTCCTGCAGTTTGGTCGCATGTAAACAAACCGTATGGTACATTGACATCTATTGGAGAGACGAGTTTAGCCAAGTAACGGTTCTTCTCAGTTTCTTTTGCTTGTTATCAGAAATAATCTACAGGCGCTCTATTGTTTGTGAATGTATACCGTGAGTAAAGTGCAGTCCAAAAACGAACGCATGAGCAGTAACGTTCGTTTGTCTACATCATAGCAGCATTTTACTATGCAAACATGTTAGCCATTCACAGCAGTGGGCGTTTACTTCCTAGTCTTGAATGTGACACGCATGTAACGACAGCTTCTTTAAAGTCCCCGTGATCCCGCGATCGTTTTTACTAGCGTATTCTGACGAGTTTCTGAGTGAAACGGAATTTCAGATGAGAAAAATAGTGGGCGTGGCTTGGATGTAAAAAAACAGCCGTATGGCTTTTGGAACTGACGCCAGACCAACAGTGGAAGGGGAGGGGTTTACGGATGCTCTGCCCAATCCGTCTAACATACGTCATTTGTGATGGATAGTCACTATAGGGTGGAAGTGCATTTTCAGAGTTTAATTTAAGATTATGAAGCCAAATGGATCTTATAAAGAGAATGACTGACACTGATACTCTATTAACAATGAACGCTGCAATATTTCATGAAAACATAGCAAATGTAATTTCATCTATTTTTCTTTCACTGGTGCTTTAAAAGACAGAGTCAAAACCGGGATTGAAAGTACATATTTGTTTCAGAATACCTCAAATCCCTGCAGTCGCCCCAGATTCATCATGTCGTTGCACAGCTTGGGCACCTGGGACATTAGATCTACAGCTTTCTGTTACACAAAAACAGAGGAAATCTATCAGACCTCTGGAAATAGAAACCAAGTGTTTCAGCCTTTGCCTATAAACACCAACACCACGATTTATTCGAATTTCCAAATGTTACTGTGCAAAAATCTGAAAGTACTTTAGATGCGAAAGGACTGTAGAATAATTTACCTCTATATCCGACAATCAAACCCAGCCTTTACACTGTAGCTCAAGAAGTCCTTAAAATGAAATACAGAAATATTACATTAATTAGATACATTAATAGGATATGATTCATATACCGTAAATATGCTTTTTCACTTTACCTTCAGCAGTAGTTGGTATTTAGTAATTCTCTGAATGGGTTTAATGAGATAATCACTGATGGTCAGTCTCGAGTGGATGTCTTGCTGAATCCCCTGTGAACACCAGACAAATACACATCATCTTGAGTTGCCGAAAACACACATGCACTGATGATCTAAAGTCTGGCTTACCTCAAAGTATGAATCGTATTCGGCAACAATGTATTCAGATTTAGGTTTGTTTTGGCAGTAGACCACATACATGTGAAGCCGTCTCTCCTGCATGAATACAAACACTTCATGACTGATCCATTCACACCCAAACACACACACTTACATTCACACACAAACACACACTCTTACATGTTTACGGAATATCCCAGGCAGCTTCTCATGATCGTCAAGACATTTCTCCAATTCACCCACAAAGAAACTTCAGAAAGAAAAGCAATACAGCGTTAATCTAATTTCACTCTTTTTTTTGGGGGGAGATAAACGTTTCTTTGTTTCGTGAGAACTCACTCCTTGTGCCAGTCGTGGATTTGGTGAATGTTTCCGAAGACAATCTTGTCTTTTCCTTTCATATCATCAGGAACTCCTTTCTCCTCTAGTCTCTTCATAAAGCCCTTCAGAAAAAAACATCAAGCACATTTGAGTCCCGGCTCAAAACAAACACACAGCAAAAAGCAAGAGTAATCCACGCAGAAGAAAAAAGAGATAATGAAGAGCACCATAAATAGCAAGTAAACACTGAAACTGTGATGGCGTCTTATAGCAATGCAAACTAGTAATGACACGGCAGATAATGTTCAAGGATATAAAGAGGTGGATGCAAATGGCTTTTATTTCAGAGCAGACAGACAAAAACAAACACTTCACATACAAACTGTCTCGTGTAGAAGGATTAGCCGAACAAAAACATGCTCATGCTAAATGCATTTACTTATTGCATAATGTATAGTTGACAGAGATTCTCTGTTCTTACCTCGACCACGATTCCTAAATCCTTCACATAGTCTTTTTCCGTCTGAATTAATTCATTCACGACAAACCTGAAACACAAAGCCATTGAAGAAGGTCAAGAAGAAAATATACTAATGATATTACTACCGCAACATTAACACAAAAACAAAAAAATAAAGAAAGAAATCGTTCCAGGTCTGGTGGATTGTCAAAGACCTAACCCTTATGTTTCAGATGTTTCTTTCTTCAGCAGCAGAGAAGATTTAAGACTAGGTGACAGCATAGCAAACGGTAAAAGAAAATGTGAACAGTGATTTTAAAGGCACAGTATGTAGGATTCGCCGCTAGAGGTAGCATTAACAAAACAAGGCGTAGCTTGATAACACTGTGAAGGACTGTGGTATTTCGTTGTTTTGAAACCAATCTGGTGGACTAATCATGTTCATGGATGACAAAGTTTTAAACACGTAGTGGTGATTTATCAAACTTTGTTCAGCGCCTGACAAAGTATCGCTGAAGCAACTTAACTCTTTCACGATTACTGCTCCTGCAATAAAAGTCGAAACGGAGGATAATCGGGAAATGACGCTATTGACAGATAATGAGGCAACGTGAAACCTTGGTTTCATGCTGCGCTCGAGACAATTTGGAGATCCCGGAAGAGAACGTCTGAATGGCTAAACCTCTGAACAGATCGATCAACCCCGACCTAAGCGAGACGTGTCATTTGACGTAATGGAGAAGATGGCGAATAGCCCTTAGCAACCTTATGTGAACTGATTAGTACAACATGGATGACGGTTTATGAACAAATGCATACGTATAAAGTGACATCACGTGGGCGAATGTGATGGAACGTAGGATATTTTACGACATAATACCCGACACCCGAGTGGTCTCGAACGCAGCATCAATTGTGAATTTTTCGGGATTCAACCATTTTTGGAAACATTTGGGATAATGTAAGTACACAATTAAACAAAATATATAACGCTAAGATAGTTGTTTTTCGATTATTAATGCAAAAAATCTTGCATATTATGCCTTAACCAAATAGTCATGTTGCCAATAGGGTTGCCAGATCTAACAAAAAGGTTTGTTTTTTCCACTAAATTAGTGAGTACACATGAATGCGGTGGTTTTTTGCTGTTTTGATATTTTTAACGTAGTTTTGGAAACGTCGTAGACAAACTGAAAAGAGAAGCGTTGGTGAGTCTTACATGCGTCCCCGCAGTGCTTTGGCTTTCTGGTCCTGCTCAGGGTTTCTGGGTGGTGGGGGGCTCTGCTCCGCTTGGTTTACTGGGTTGAATCCTGGGTACGACCCTGGATCCAATGTCTAGAGCAATAACAAAAAGAAAATACTCTGGTCAGAGGCTAGACGTACATACACAAAACAAACATACAAAAGATGACACAGCACCACAGCACCAGCAAACTAACTGTAGGAGAAACGAGTATGAGGGGAACTTTTCCAAAACTGTTTGAATTGTTTTCTCAGCTATAAAAATGTTTCGTAATCCAATCTAGGATCCAACCTTTTGGAGGCTAAACTTAAACCCCGTCCTTCATTATTTCCTGCTGAATATTCAGTTTTACTAAGAAATACTCTACGTCATGTAAAGTAAATGTTGTAATTGCTGTTTTTGATGAAAACTGAATCTTGAACACAGAAAAAAGCTGACAGAGATCTCTTATGGCACGATTACATTATCTTCACGCACTGATCAGCACGTTTACATCCAACACAGAATATAACAGGTATGACTGGACTTTATAAACAAGGTCATGTGTACAGACCGAGCGTCTCTGTTGTAAAAAAAAAACATAAACAGACCCGCACAGAACAAAAGAGATGTTTCCGCACGTGGTGTCACAGTGCACATGACACTGGTGCAAAAGATCTCTAACAGTGATTGTCTCAGGTCAACAGAAAACAGGGAGGAAAAGCGGAAAAACAGGAGGTTATTAGAGCAAATCTTCTTGCTTGAGCCAGGAGAGGGAAAACAGGCCTGGGGTCGAGACCAACTCACCATCTTTGTTTTGACCAGTTTCTCTATAGCACTGACAAGCTCAGCGGCGCTGGGAACGTCAGCCGAGCTCTGCCGTGAAGCCAGAAGCACAGACGACTACATGACAGCAGGTCAGGAAGAGAACATTAGCAAAGGAGGAGAGAGAGAGAAACACACAGGCAGATCAGAAGGGCAAGTGCCCACAGCAGGAGGTTTTAACCCACTTTATCAAGCTTTGCTTTGAGGAGAAGCATGCACACAGGTTAAGAACATGTCCAGGTAATGCTCCAAAAAAGAACGAAACAATTATATTTCGCTTAAACAGAATTAGGCCATTTTTAGGGTCTAGACGAGTTTGGCATGATGATAAAATGCATTGAATAAAACGAAAGCTACAATGTAAAAATCCTGTCCATGAAAAGTTTTTCATGTTTTTCTTGTCAATTTGCAGTCTTTTTCTGTAATATGACAGTTGTTTTACTTTGAACAAAAATCCCATCCAAAAACGTATTTTTTGGGCACATAATTTTTTTTTTTTGTAAAACGTATTACCGTATTTCACCGTATTTCACCGTATTTAAAAAACAGTAAAATTCTGTTTAATTTATATTTTATTTCATTTCGTTTTATTGATTTATTTCGTTAAGTGTTTTTTCTTTACAAAAATGTAATAACAGTTTTTAATGTAACTGCAGTTACGTAACTAAGTAGAGTTACTAGTTTTTGTATCCTGATGACGTTACGGTAATCCATTACTCCCCAACCCTGCTTATGAAATATGACTGGACATGTTTTCATGAAATGTCAGTTAAAACAATCGCTCTTGTAAAGCACAGCCCAAGCAGTTAAAGAGTTTCATTGAAAGAGTTTCACTGCACATGCAAAAACAGGTTCAATTTGTAATCAGTTGACTAAAAGATAGAAAGTCTCCACCCAATGAGTTTTGGATGATGCTGACATTAGGGAGTGTGTGTGCATATGTGTGAGGGAGGCAGGCGAAGACTGTAATAAACACATGATGAGTGACAGTGTATGTAATCTCTGCTGACCCCTATGACATTACAATCTCTGAGCTCCTCCCCTTGAACCCTGTCTGTCTACCTTCTCCTCCTGAGCTGAAGAGTTTTGGATGATCTCCATGGGGGGAGGCAGGGGGGTGTGCGACTCATCCTCTGGCTCCTCCTCTCCTCCGCTGTGCATCCCTGATTTGGACAGTGTTCTCTCTTCTTTACGCACTCTCTGGACACATTAAAAGAAGTCATTAAGCAAATCTGCAATAAATGTTATAATCACATGTGTGTTACCCTCTCAGATATAAGACCCAAGCAAACCAGAATCCACATCACTGTAGCGGCACGTTCTCAGTTTAGTGCCAATATGTTCTGATATAAGGAATGTCTCTGGAATACAGCAGTCATGGGTAATGTGGCTCATTGTGGTGGTGTTCACACACAGAGGCTCTTTTGTAGCAACACATTATATGGCAGAGAGCTTTAAAGAGTCAGGCAAATCATCACCCTCTGATCGGCTGGGGCCACAGCAGCCCTTTAATAAGGCATTAGTCCAGCCCACAGAACAACAGGACCACTTTTCTCTCTAGGGCCATGGGTGGGTAAAAAATGAGAGATGAGAGAGCTTATGAAACAATTCTGATGCTAAACATGCCGTCCATGGTTACCACTGTCAGGCTGTAAAATATCTCTGTTTTGTGGAATTGTTTAAGTGTGGGATGAATTTTTTTGGGGAAAAAATACTTTACGATAGCACGATGGGAGAGGCTAAGAAAAAACTCAAATGTTCGTCAAGCCCTAAAAGACGTTATAGTGGCTTAATACGAGTATAGAGAATTCAATCAGGTAAATGTTTCTATCATTTAAAAGATTTGCACCAATGGTTCAAATAGTTATGAGTCACCTCCTCCAGAGCATCGTCCTGTAGTTCGGGCGGCCCCAGGTCAATGCTCTTGCGCCCTTCACGTTTCTGCTTCTGTTTGCTGGGGATCTTTTTAATGTTGCTGCCGTGACTGAGGCGCCGGACGGGGCTGGTCAGCCACTTCTTCAGTGTGTTCCCTGAGCGTTTGGGTCCTGCCGAGCTGCTGTGGAGGGAGTTCAGGGACGGCTGGGACTGTAGCGTGACCACTGACTCTGTCTTTCCGTCTGGACCGCTAACTGCATAGTTTTCTGCAAAATAAGGAAATCACGAATGTAAAAATGATACATCAATATTCAGAGCTAAATGGACATTAAGGATGCTGTGTAACTTTTGTTGTTTGTAAACAAAATTGATCATATTATTTTAAATAAAATAAAATCCTACACCCTACAGCTAAAAACATTATTTAACACTACACTAGCAGTGTATTACCTCTCCCCTCATTTTTGCATTTACGCATTTGGCAGACGCTTTTATCCAAAGCGACTTACATTGCATTATCCTACACATTTGTTTTCTAATTATGTGCAATCTCCTGGGATCGAACCCACGACCTTGGCGTTGTTAGCGCCATGCTCTCACCACTGAGCTACAGAAGTGCTTAGGCCTATATATATTTTTTCACAGTAACCTGTTAGACTCCAAATGCCGATATTAAAAAGAGTCTACCTGCTATTCTCGTGACTGGTGAGAGCTGCTTCTTAATCTCTCATACTTATTTTGATGGACCTGTCAAGTTGGCAGCATTGCGCATGGAGGCTTCTTCAGGCTCATCTGATCCCACACGTCTGCTGAAACCGGCGCTGAATTATGTGCGCTCTGTCTACAACAAAGCTTCGATTTATCTGACTTATTTACAGAACAAAACCTGTTATGATTAACAGCAACCTGGCATAAGGAGTCTGACGGTCTTCTTTATGGCTATGGTTTAGGCGATCACCTCGATCCTCTGGTAGAGGAGGGGTATCATCGTGTTGTACAAATTATATAACCTGAGTCCTGTTCCTCAGTTTAACTGATTTAAATGTCTTGTACTGAGTGTTTCTGCATCGCTATCTACTGTTATATTTACATTTAATTTATATTTACTGTCTACAGGCCTCCCAAGATAAATAAAGACTTTATATGTGATTTTGCAGAAACGCTGTCTGTGTTGGTCCTCAAATTTAATCGAATTCTCCTTTTGGGGGATTTTAACTTCCACATGGACATAAAAGACTCAGCACGTTTACATCCAACACAGAATATAACAGGTATGACTGGACTTTATAAACAAGGTCATGTGTACAGACCGAGCGACTCTGGTATAAAAAAACAAAACATAAACAGACCCACACAGAACAAAAGAGATGTTTCCGCATGTGGTGTCACAGTGCACTTGACAACAAGGGCCTTTACATCTTTATTGGATTGTTTTGAGCTAAACCAACTCATGGATTGTCCCACTCACAACAAAGGCCGAAAGAACCTAAAAATATTCTGTACCATCGCCAATCTACCCTTTCTTGCTAAAATTTGAGAACAAATTGTTGCTTCTCAGTTGCTGTCTCATCTGACTGTTAATGAACTTTTTGAGCCCCTTCATTCTGGCTTCGGTAAAAAGTCCTGAAACAGCTGTGGTTAAGGTCACTAATGATTCTGGTTGGCAATCGATTTTGATTCTTCTTGATCTCAGTGCTGCTTTCGACACTGTTGATCATTATATTTTGCTCACCCGTTTAGAGACTGTCTTTGGTGTCTCTGACTCTGCTCTAAACTGGTTTAAGTTTTATCTTTCAGACCGCAAGCAATTTGTTGTGTTGGGTAGTTGCAGATCTGAGGTTGGTGTCGTGTAATCTGGTGTTCCCCAGGGTTACATTTTGGGCCCTTTAGTTTTTAGTATGAACATTTTCCCTCTTAGCCAACGTCTGAGGTCTCTTGGTCTTAATTTTGATCTTAATGCAGATGACACCCAGATATACATACATGCAAAATCTGATGTAAAAGCGGCTGTTTCTTTTCTCTCACACTGTATCTCTGAGATTAAAAAATGCTCATTGGTTCACTTCATTAGTTACGTAAAGCTGAGCATTAGCCCTCAATGTGGATGGCTCAGTTATACAGTTTCAAACTAAATTAAAACATTTGGGGGGGGGTTGATGCTAACTTAACATTTGATCTTAGTGTCCGTAACACAGTTAAAGTTTCCTCTTTTCATCTCAGAAATATTGCCAGATTATGCCCCATGTTTACATTTTCTGTTGCTTTATTTCTGTTTGTTTTTGTTTCTTTCTTTCTTGTTGCTATGTTTGTTTTTATAGTTTAAATGATGTTATATTTTTAATTTCTGTTATCTATATTCTACTTTGCATTATTTATGTAAAGCGCTTTGAGATGCTACTTTTAAAGACGCTATATCAAATTATATTATATTATTAGTTATTTTGTGCAACGTGCTGATGACATCTTTGTGTGTGTGTCAAGTGTGTGTTGAGGAGGGACTGTAGGTTTTAATGGATGACTTATTAGAGAAAGTGACCTTGCAATAGTTGTTCACAGCACTTGTGACGGAAACAGGTGGGTAAGTACAGTACACTAGACATATAGCAGCTCAGCTCAGTGTAAGCGAGTGTCAAAGCGGCTCTTTGACAGTATGAATGCAGGCCTTTAAACACAACATCTGTTCTGTGCCTGTCTTAAGTACAGCTCGAAGGATCCTGTGTGAGCAGTTCATGAGAAATACCTGAGATATCCCCTCTTAAAACGCAGTATCCTACGTAATCACGCTGCTGCGCTCACAGGCGCTGTGTGTGACTGAGCACGTCTCTGTTGAGGGTTGCAGTGCTTTCTGAAGAGCAAACCTGCGTAACACAGGCACTGGCTGACGGCAGCGAGCAGTCTTGTGAGTGTGTGATTATGTGTGGAGTGAAGAGAGGGTCGGGTGAGGGCAGTTATTAGGCACTGCCATTTACACACACACACTTCTCCAAAGAGACAAAGAGAGTTCTTTGTTCGTTTAGAGTGGCCAAATCACATTTCCACAGAGTGTCTTGATCGTATGACTACATTTACTACAAACACGGACTAGACTTAAACATATCTACTATACAAAAGTACAACCGACAAATATCAAACTCCTGTTTACTGTATCTCTTGATGCTATAGGGTGTTGTGGGTGGTGCCAGGACATTTCAATGTGGTTGACAAGGCATATTTACACTGCAATCGCAGTGCAATTGTATGCAGACAATGAGTTTGTCTTTACTACCTCCACAGTAGATATATCAGGTCCCTCCATAATTGTACAATATATCATAAATGGGGTTTCCAGTAACATCTTTTGTTCCAACAATTTTACGTGTCTAATACATGCATGGGCAACTTATAACACACCAAAGACACAGAAAATGATGTATTTCCGCCATATGACCCCTTAAATATTATAATTGGCCCCGTAATCGCTGCTTGCAGCTATATTGTAATATTCTTCTGTCATTTTTATAATATTTGTTTATTTTGTATGTTGCTATATAAGATTAATTTATTTTTATTAAAGTTTTAGTTTTAATGCATTGTTTGTTTTTATTATTATTATTATAAATTAAGTTCTTTAAACTTATCTTTGTTTATTTCTGAGGCAACATTTCAAATCTTTTCAATCATTTTAAGGCCAATATTTCTTTTAATTTCAATAAACATAAACGTTTTCAAAGTGTTGATTTTAGTAAACTAAAATAACCTTAGCTAGCAGTTGACATGGGAGGTTTTGTTAGAATCCTAAGAATTTGGCCCGATCAAGATGTCAGGAGAAACAAATAAACCTTATTGTTGAGCTTTACTAGACAGTGGCGTTTCTAGACTACTGTAACTGGGGGGGCCAGGCAGGGGCCACTTATGCTTTTAGGGGGCACACTAACATTTGTTGTCATGATTATTTTTCCTTCATTTTTCATTTGAAAACTCAATATTGCTCTGTTTTGGTGAAATATCATTCCAGATTTAGGGGGGCCAGGGGGGTGGCCAAGTGTGCTGACACGGGGGCACTGGCCCCCTCTGCCCCCCCCTAGAACCGCCCCTGTTACTAGAGCAAACACCACTAAACAATACAATAAGGCAGGAGATTAAGTGAAGTTCACCAACTTTTTTATACATCACAATGATAGCACAAGAAAGCTGTGCTACTGTGTGACCTTGCCTTTAACCTGTTATCAGTGTTATTTAATGGAAACTTAGGAAACAAGTCCTGAGATAACACTTAATAAATGTTTATTTCCCCAAAATCAAACACTTGTACATTTAGCTTCACAAGTGTTACCATGGTAAGGTAAAGTAATGCTTTTACTGTTGTTTTAATAGAAAGTGTGGTGTGGGCGGCACTTTAAAATGTGTGAATATCACTGCATTAGATAACAAAATATCAACAAAATGACACAACAAAGTCAGTGTTCCTCAAGTTCACACGGGTGCACATCATCACATCAACTAGAAACATGTTTCACTCACAACCCCAATATATCGGTTCTGTCCTTATTCAATGCTATATATTTTTTTCATGAACTACTAAATCTGCTAAAAATGCTGCTCTATCAAGACAACACATTCAACACAATCTATATGAGTCATAGGTTCCAGCAGTGTTGTGAAAGACTGACACTCCCACGTCATGCTGCCGAATTCATCACACTTCTCATAACAGACAAAGTGTTGTGAAAAGTTTGTATATGAAACAGAAATGAACAAACAACTGATTAAAAACAGCAATAACGCTGCAGTATAACACGTAACATGTAAACATTCTATAATGTAACGACCACTATACAGAGATGGTATCGCTCGTAAAAGCTGACTGGTAGGTAAACCTGTTTACCTGCTAAAATCACTGCTATTATCACCGCAAATATTTACTAAAAAGTCGACTGAAGACTTTAGCTTCTTTAGTTTCATTTACATCTTTGACCCACTTTCGCTTTTAATATCTTTGAGGCCATTCTGTACACCACTGTCCTTGTATTGATTAAGGACACATCTTTTCAGCCAAGCATTCACTTAATAGATAATATGCTAAATAAATAAAATAAATAATGAATAGCAGCTACGCTAATTATTCTCTTTCTGCCTTCCTGGAGAGATTGTGCCAGGCCCAGATAAACGCCATGTGCCCATCCCATCTAGAGATCAAGCCAGCTCCATCTGGACACCCTGTGCCATCTTCCAGCGAGAGCCTGCGGACTGACTGACCATCCCAGCTCAGCCAATTCCATCCCCAACCAAGAGCAAAGACGTACTACTTGTCTCATTAATGCTAAATTTCCTTTACTTAGTATTTAATGCTAAATTTACATCACATGACGGCCGTTTGAAGTTATAGCCGCACTCCGTTACATTATGCCATTAGTATTTTCCCTGCTTATAACGTTCCTCTGTTGTCTGATGTCGATCACAAAATAAGTCCAAATTAGACCTGAACAGTTTCCACAAATGAAATTTCCTAAATCACAACTAATAAACTCTCCCTATTCTTCATAAACATGTACTCGGTAACTGTCACTGAGTGCAGCTGTGAACGAGGTTTTTTCTCCATTTATTTGTCATTGGAGTTCCTCGCGACAAGGCTGTGATGGCTTGCTCCCCGAGAGACTGCATTTATTAGATATTATTTACTAGAATGATCTTGCTTGTTCTATAAACACCATGCACTGTGCTGTGTTTTACCTCTCCTGTAAAGCTGCATTGAAACAATGCACATTGAATCGAATCGAACTGAATTGTGTATTGCTTAAATATATGAGAACTGCTAATACACAGAAGGGGTAAGCATGGCTATCCATTCATGAAACTTCAGTTGACCTTACAGTGGCTGCCAAACAATGTGTCATTTTACACAACTTCCTGAAAACCAGGTACGAGTTTAACAGTTTGGTCTTCAATGAAACAAACAGGCAGATGTGTCCTCTCTTATCTGCTATTGAGTCTGTGCTTTAACATTCCACTGCTGTCAACAAAACCCTGCACGGTTTAGAGGACGTGGCTTTTATCCAAATACTTTACACACAATGGTCTGTGTGAGTGGGACCAGTTGGGAAACACATACACTCGGTCTGGACCAGCAGCATTCCATTCATAGGTGAGGAGTTTCTCTCTCTCTGCCACAAATCATTTTCTGCTGACTGTACATTACAGCAGTAAAACTTCTGAAATAAGGGAGTCATTCTCATGTTCTCGCATCATCCCACCTTTAAGGAGCCAGTAAAGCTCTTCGGTTAAATGAGGATTTGGACTAAATTGGTTGTCCAAGACTGCAGGAGTTCAACATCAGAGCTGGGCAGAGATATCCAGCAACATATTTACAGATTATTTTTCATGATTTTGCAACAAGGGTGATGGTTTTTTTACCTGTTAGGTATGTTCTGATGGCAGCATTGATTGTGACAAAACACAAAGAACCTCAGAAACAAGTAAAGTTAAGCAGGGATGGGCAGTCTGACCTCAACCAAATTATGGTACCTGTCGTTTTATATCAGAGTTACTTCCTGCTGCCGTATTCATCCCACAGTTTACATGAATTATGTATTTCACTTCATGGAACATATACATTCTGTTTCCATGTTATGGCATTGCAAAATATTCTGGTATATTGTGCATTTAAATTTCCAGTACTGACAATAATCGTATATTGTTGGCCATGTTTACTGCTATTGTGTTGATACTTTAAACAATATAATAATGCAAATAACCCAGCGGCGGTTACCTTGATATTATTAACCACGATGTCTAATATCGCATTGATACTTCGCACATTATTGTAAATAACTCTAGCGAAAGTCATTTTGATATTAATGATCATAACTGATATACGTATTGTTTAAATACAACGTTTTTGTAATACTGTAATGAAACAATCGACAGCTTCTGGAAAATTGTGAAAAGCGCTACATGAATAAAATTAGTTATTCTTTGAGCTGTGTATTTCACATGACCCTTTTCATCAGGACCAGAGCTACAGTAGGGATTCCGGGCCTTTTGATGTCCAGTACTTCTTTTGTTAAGTAACTTGCACAAACATGAAAATAAAGAGAGAAACGGACCACTTTCAGTTCTTAATGCATGCTAAAAGCAAACTGCGCGGTGGATTTCTGAGATGGCGAATATGGCTGGGGTGAACATACACCGTTCTTGCTTTAAGATCCCTGAAACTTAAACGATTAACGCTTGGAGCCCTTTTCACTCTTTTTACGAAAGCACAAGAATAATAAATCAAGCAAAGAAGACATTCCGGCTGTCTTTTATCACACGCATGATCTCAGCCGTGTAGGTCGGCTTTCCACCTGGCTGCCGATGCTGCACACAAAAGACTCGACTGCGTTTCACTGAACTTTCAAATACTTAAGTGTGTGCGTTGCAGAGCAATGACTTGACTCCAGCTTGACTCCAGAAGGCCCAGGAGAAGTCATATGAGCGGGCTTCAGCCCTCATTCTGTACACACAGCACAGTGTCAAGATGCATTTGGTGGCCTGGGAATGTCGCTGCGCACCTGACCTCAGGTAAACTGCACTAAGCTCAACACTAACAAAAAAGCGAGTATGCAAATATCCTATCTCCAGTTTACAGCTTTACAATACATTTTAGGAACCCAAACTCCAGAATAACATCAGTAAAGCACCTGAAATCCTACATTCATTCAGTAAACATCCCTTTGTGACTGTAACTGTAAGCGCTCGTGTTTTTTCTGCAGGGAGGCTTTCGGAGTTAATCAGTGAGAGAAAGCACTTTAGTCTACATTAGACAGGAGCTGCGAGGTACTTTACCCCATCATCATCAACACAAACGCACACACACGAGGACAAACAAACCCCAATCTACCCGTGGCACAAGAGAACGCAAACAACACGCTGTCTCCGCATTGAATATAAGGATTAAAACAGACATGTTGGAAAAAATGAATTATGCATGATGTCACGCATCAGACATACGGTATAGCTTCACAAACACTTTGTTTAAAACTATTGTAAAAAGCATTTTTTATTTAATTAAACGTGCAGTTTATATATATAAGGATACACAGTATTGGTGTTAGATTTGTCACGTGTTCGATTTATTAAATAAGGCTAAAATGAGCCTAAAAGATGAAAAACTTGAAAACGCCAACATCCACACATTCCGCACCTTTAAAGGGGGGATGCAACGGTGTTTCATGCATTCTGACTTATTTACACTTTTAACGTGCTGTCTTCTCATGCTTGACATGGTCAACTTGTCAAAAAACGAGTTGGACGTATGAAGTAGTATTTCTGTGCTGGTTCCCCCCCAGCGTTGGTATTGGTGTCAGAACATTTCGTAAGAACTTTTCTTAGTCCCTTATTGGGCAATTCTCCCAGATAAGCACGCCCCCGGCAAGGCGAAAGAAAGAGCTTATATCCACGCGTCAAACTACGAGCGATTGGAAGACCCGCTTACCATCAAGATTGGCTGCGCTGCGTCAAGATTGGCTGCGCTGTGGGCCTGCAGCTGCAGCTCGGTACTCTTGCGTTAGTGAGAGACGTTGTGTGTTTGTTCGTTCACGGCATTTCAGTGATGGATGTTTAACAAACGGTGGATATAACGCTGGATTTGGAGATGGTTTGAAACTGATAGATGGCGCGGTCCCAGCGCTAAAAGATGCCCGACATGAACCGCACGCGGTAAGTAAAACTGAGTCATATGTCTGTGTTTTGTTGGCAATGGGTGCGCACGTGCTTTAGTTCCGCCCCCAGCACGCGGCATATGTTTTCGGAAATAATCACAAAGCTGTATCTGCCTTTTATAAATGTGATCAAACTGAAGACTACAGATATTGAATGGTGCGATACTATTCTGTAAGTGCTCAAGATTAACATTAGACTTGCAGAAACTGTCTGAATTTTGGCCAGTTTAACCTAAAATATAAATATAAAAATGTAAATTTAAGTATGCTACCCATCAGCTTCCAAAACTTTCAACTTCATGTTCATGTCGAACTAGATCCAGACAAACCATTACACGCAACCAGTCTAGACACACCTCGCCATGCAGCATTACTGAAATCTAAATCAAAACTATAGTATAAAATAAAATAATTCAAATTAAGTTATGAGCAAAATAACTCGTGGAATATTGAAAATTCACTTTCAGCTCATTTTGGGAACGCACCCATGTGCTGGGTGATCGGTTAAAAAGTGCAAAGACATTTAGACATAGCATTTGAAATATAATTTGTATCAGTACACAATTATTGAATCATTATTCAAAGCATCTCCGCATTAGACTACAGATAAGAAAGGGTTATCCAAGAGAAGCGTACTGTATCTTCAGTCAAGCGTGTCCAAACATTTAATCTGACATCTGAGCAAAACTTCAAATGTTATTAGTTACAGAACCTAGCAACACGCAATGTGCAAATCATATATATCATGTCCACGGAGCCACAAACTGTGGCTGACTATATCGCTTCATTCAGTAAACGGCATCAGATCTAAAATCCGAGTCTATGAGACTCACCTGGAAAATGACAACAGCAGCAGCATTTCGCAAGAATCCACCCACAGCAGCATTGCACACCTTTACCACTCCCCATGACTGCTCTCAGAGCCAGCGATCACAGACGACTGACACATTACAATCATACAGCTCTACTTTACAGTCACTGTGAGGGGCGGAGCTACAAAACTCTGCCTCGTTTCACTCGCCGTCCTTTACAATGGCTGCAGTCAGTACGCTGGACATGATAATGTGAACCCATGACAATGTGTCCATCTGTAGTGTGCTCATGGGACCGCACGCACGCTCCCTCTCTTTCTATTTTCTCGGAAAGATTTTGAATAGAAAGCAGATGATAAAGGGAATCCTCTTTCCCATGCAGATAACGTGAGGTGAACGTCTGAACCTCACGAAAGGAAAATATTCTCTCATGCTGGAAGTTCCTGCGAGCAGGTGGGAGGAGAGAGAGAGAGAGTCTTGTTGTCTGGCAGCAGGTTAAACTGCATAATCATCTGTTGTGTTGACACAATGACGAATGTGTGGAATGACGGGAATCCCACTCACTAGACAATGCAAAATACAGCACATTAACACACGTGTCCAAGCAATTCCCAAAATACATTTTGAATTTTCTGAGTAGTGTATAAAGCAGCCAATGACAGCCCAGAAAGATGTGAATATGACTAGATGTCGTGACGATGAAGAAGCTGCTGGACAAATAAAAAAACAGAACAGTTCTGCACATTTTTTGGCGAAGAGTGACATTTACGTTCGATTCTTCTAGTCTCCAGACATCTTGATGAGATTCTGTCACCCACATTGTCACATTATTACTTTGTTTTGGTTTTTTCTTCTGTGCTCGTCTTCAGTTATTTAGTCTCTCACCCGATTCTGTGTAACCTGGTTAGGCTTCCGATGTGTTTGTAAGCCGGTCTGTTCCTCTAGTTCATGGTCTGCTGCTGAATGTGTCGCATGGTTGTGTGGATTTTCCTCCGTTTACCTTGGATTATTATTAAAGGGATATTTTGGATTACCTTCTTCTTCGTTCACTTCATTACCACAGCCATTCTGTTACACACATGTTATACACATCAGATTTTTTTATTGATGAAACCTGAACTATCTCCTGTGCTGACTGGTAAGATGCATTAACTCTATCCAGGAAGCACTGATGCGGAACATACAGTCACGGAAAAAATTAAGAGACCATTAAAAAAAAAATCTGTTTTCCTTAATTTACTTGGTATGTGTTTGGGTAAAATGGTCACTTTTGTTTCATTCGGTGAACTACTAACAATATTTCCCCCTTAAAAGTTTCTATTTGCGTGTATAGTAAACTGGAGGATCAGGTCAAAATAACGTGCGCTGTATTTTTCACTACATAGTTCATATTCGCTTTAAAGCAATACAACAGTCATATTTCTGCATGTATTTTGGAAAAGTTTAAACAATATCTTTTTAATGTGAAAACCTGGATTTTCCTCACAGTTTTTATGTGTGTTGTCATGCTGTTAGTATTTCACGTTGCTGTTGGATGACTTTGTCACTCCTGAGGGTTGATCATGTTGAAATTCAACAGACACTGGACTGGAACGACCCCAGGACATCTAGAAATGCTGATTAAATGAACATTTGGAATGGTCTCTTGTTTTTTGTTTTTTTTGTGGCTGTATTCAGTTTTCACATCATAGTCAGTGGCGGATAATCTTGAAACATTTTATCGGAGTAAAATCTGTGTAGTGGCACATGAATCAATACTTTTGCTCCGATTTCTTGGAGAAAATAGACCTCAAATCTGCCAAAATGTTTAATTCACATCACATGGACTTCCACTAGCCACAAAATACCCGTTTTTATTAACAGTCGTATGTAATGAAGACTTTAGATGAATGGCTTGCAATGAATTGTGCTTTAACATTGTGCTGTACCGAAGTACACGAATCCTGTTATCATTTCGAAATTGCGTTGCGCATGGTGTTTAACTGTATGTTACAGCCGTTTTGCATTTTGCAGAGGAGTCTTTATAATAATTCACACGCTGACCTAACAGAGCAGACAGGGGGAAACATGCAAATCATGCAGACTCTAAAAATAATCCCAACAGTAAAGACAGGCAGTCCAACCTCTGCACACCATCACACTGAAACCACCGACTCAGTCTCAAGAGACGTGTAATGTAAAGAGAAAGCGTTTATATGTCACACCTTGTGCTGAAAAGAAACCAAAGCCTTCTGCAAAGTTTGCTCTGTATAAAAACAGGGATTCATGAATGATTCTTTATCTCGTGGCATCATCTATAAGCAAAACTCAGATAGGCCGCGAGAGATGTTGATGTCATATTACTGGCAGTGGATATAGAAGATGACTGGAAAAGAAACTAATGAGGAAATGGTGTGTCTGAACACTTTCATTAGTTCTAATGTTTAGGGAACTTTGGTGTGAGCTGGATTATTCCTACACATATGACAGTATAGCATTCCTGAAAACACCCAAATCATAAATTACAGTGAAACTATTCCTGGAATTAAGGAACTTGCGAGAAAAGACAAGAATGATTATTCTGTAAATTAATTACAGTAAGTTAATAAACTACATTGATTAATTTAGCAGGTACTTTCCTCTCCGAAACCACTCACGAGTGAGGATAAGAATTATTATACATCATGGGAAATCAAAACCTTTTAAGAACTACGGTTCAGAAGAGCTGCACATAACCACATAGTAATGGACATGATCAAAGGATCAGGACATCTGTAGACAAACCTTAAAGGGATAGTTCTTGGGCACCTCTGACAACCATTTTCATTTTTTCAACTACGATAGTCAATGATGTCCCAGACATTCTTCCAAATATCTTTTTTTGTGTTCAACAGATCAAAGCAATGTATTCAGGTTTGGAACAACTGGAGGATGAATAAGTCATGACAGAATTTACATTTTTGGGTAAACTATCCCTCTAACATCATAAAACTACCTGTTGTAGAGTATGAATGGCAGACATCAACAAATACACAATAAAAGTGGCTTGATAAATAACACAAATAAAAAAATCCACCAGTGAATTTTTCTAAAGTTGACATATATTATTTACATTTATTTAATGAAAAGAAATAAGTATTTAATTATATTTATAATGTATTATATTGATATACCCTTAATATTTTAGCTTAATTTAAAAAGAAATATTTAAAAAATATTATTTATCAATAAATAATTTCAAATATATAATATATTTTACTTTTCATAATCTCATCAAATTCTGACATATTTTTAATTCAAAGAATTTCTCGGTAAACATTTTGTAAATTATGAAAATAGCAAATGGTTTCATATTTTACTCAAAGTATCAAGGTAATCTATTACTGATCAAATTATCAAAAAATATCATTGCTATATAAATTCCCTTAAAAAAATGAATGACCATTTGCATGACCACAACTGTATTATAAATACTGTGGTTAAACATTTCGTGCTGTAGTAATAATGGTGGTTTGACTATAGTAACCAAGGATGTTTTTGTTTGTTTAATTTGTAGTAAAACCACGGTTCATTTTCTTTGAGGTCAAACTGTCACAACAGTCTCAAGTATTTGTTTGAGAACATCTTCTACCACTAATGTTTTCCATAAATAAGCAGTACATACACAGCATCGCTAGTATAGAGTCATCTTGTACTGACATTTATTCAGGTCATGTCATGTCAACACATAAATATAAAGTTCTTCTAGATTCACTTTCATTGTGTTTATACTGCCCTCTAGAGGTTAAAACCGGTGGTGTCAAACTAATCTGGTACAGACAACCCTTTACAACTTTCAGAGTACTTCCATACTACCCATGTTAGCAGTATGCAAGATGTATAGTGCACAACATGCACATTTTTATGGACGTCCTCATAATCAACTGCACTACGAGACGTGCACCCTAGAGATACTGCATCCCAATCCACAATGCTTCATTTTATTGACCAAATAAAATGAGATGATATCAAACTGTATTCAAAACTTAATTGATATGAAAGCAAACAGATTAAATGAAAAGTGGGGAATTATATACAGTATATTATGCTCAATCATGTACTGTAAAATGACTTTTGATCATTTTTGTCACCTGACAAGAACATACCCGCAGAACAGAGCGAATCAATAGTGAAAAAGCCGCTTCTTACCTTTGCCTGATGGGAAAAAGCAGTCCATTTCCACACTGCTGCGAGAGTGAGAGATGCACAGAGCGCTGCTGGGCACCAGACCCTCTTGAGAGGGAGTCTTGTCTGTGGTCCGCACCAGACACCAGCCCGGCCGGTCGCTGGGCCGTTCCAACAGCTCCACTGTCTGACCCGTCTGGATGCTGAGCTCGGAGGGACCGCCTGCCACAAAGTCCTGCAGGACCACCGTCAACTCACACCCTCCAGAGAGCTATGAGAAAGAGAAAAAAATTTGTCTTAAATACTTCGTAAATTCTTCTCAAATATATTGTTAAATTGGATCATTTTCTGTACTATTTACTGTTAAGATGCTTTGCAACAATTTGTGAAAAATGCTCTAGAGATACGTTTCGAGTGTGACAGGATGTTTCTGCTGACAAGCGGGAAACTGATTTCTGATCAGCCCTTTATGAAATGAGTCAGAGACATGTGTGCGTTCAGGGCGTGTGTGTGAGTTGTTTTTGCTAACGGGTGTCGTTATTAAGGGTATGAACTCTGGTCTCTGGTGCAGGTGTGCATCTGTTATCAGCTTTATTACTTTTGTTCTGAGGCTCTCAAATATTAACACTGTGAAAATACAGACTTAAAAGACAATTTACATGCATTACATTGTTTAAACCCCATAGTCTCACAGCAGCAGACATGTAACAGCTGTTTAAAATAATTATTTATTCATTTTTTTTTTACAATTATTTACTATTTAAAGATGCGGTTGATTTGGAAAGGTGCTAACTTTAGCCTGCTAGCACTGAAATTATAATCCCACCCTCTATGCGATTCACGGTTCAAAGCCACGCCTCCTCCAAACACATGAATGCATTTCGCAAATCCACGTACCCAATTACAAATCAAATCCATTGAATTCTTCTCAAAGCATCATAGCTTTTTTATTCGTCATTGCTTTTTTTAAAACTGACTTTCGTTTCGTAGATTGACTTGTCGTCGGTTCCGCAGTAAAGTTTGATTGTTTTCTGATTGTCCGCCATTCTCCCGACATTGACACAGCGGACGTGAGCGCGCTGATGACGTATGATGTCTGCGTGAACAGGGTGCGCAGTGGTATGCAAAATACGTTGGCTGAAAATGTAGACATGACCAATCACAGCGTTCGGCCAGCACGTTTTGATTGGGCGAACGTTTTTTGGTCCTACGCCTTTCACAGACGATATATATTATAAAAATATAATTTGACCACTATATTTCTTGATTGCTATCAGGATATAAAGAGATTTCCAACCAACATGACACAAAATGTTTTTAGACAGGATCACCCACCCTGCCTTTAAATAATCTAAAATGGCACTTTACATTTTTAACATGATAGGAAAATGTTATGAGCAAACATGTGTAAGCAAACACAAGTGTATAAACGTGCGTTCGTGGCATTAACGGTCACTCTCATCCAGCTGATTCTAATCAAGCGGTCGGCTCGTGTTGTATCATGGGAAATAGTGAGTGAGCGAGTGTGCATCGAATGTGCACTCAAAACCAGAGTGCATTGT
This sequence comes from Triplophysa siluroides, assembly GCA_006030095.1. NCBI lineage: Eukaryota > Metazoa > Chordata > Actinopteri > Cypriniformes > Nemacheilidae > Triplophysa > Triplophysa siluroides. Next base: position 2,102,517 of record VCII01000094.1, on the reverse strand, counting down.
GGGTAAAAAAGAGTGAACGGGAATGTAGGGATTAAAGTGGACACCACTACAAAATGGCGGAAAAGGGAGCGGTTTCAGACACAGCCCAAGACTCAACACACACGCACACGCACACGCACACCATCCAAGGAAGCTACAGTACATATAAAGGACATAGTGAGAATCAATCAAGCAGAAATGAGCAGGAACAAATATCAGCGACGTGGACTGTGAAGTGTCTGACTGTTTAATGTTTAATTGGAGGAGTTAATTTTTCTCTAGACTCCATGAAGGTTACATAACTAACCCAGAAAGACAACAGAAAGAGTGCGAAAATGGCCTGGAGCTGTCACAATGATCCTAGCCAAACATTATACAGAGTATACACAATACAATTGAATAAGTAGACACTCCTTTTACACACTATGTACTTCACATCCACTTAACAAATAAATAAGAAAGTCCAATATGCATTTACAAATCTCTATGAGGATGGAATTACCATCGTTGCTAATGCGTCAAACAGGCAAAGTTCTGGACAGAAGCCGATAACCTTAAAATGATGATCAAATATCAACTGATTATCAGATTTATAGATTTATTACTGTTACTCAGCAAAATGAAATGAAACAATTAAACAACAACCAACCTGACTACCACACACACTTGTGATACACAACTGAAGGTGCTTAAGGTTTAACACAATCCATTGTTTCATTAGTTCGCTTAAAAACAAAATGTCATGAATTGTTCCTTTTCATGAATTATGAATCGGGTGAGGTTGTATTGAACATAATAATGCAGCCCGACAGAACACAATCATGCACATGAATCACCAAACCCATTTCAATTCTCATTAGAACAAGAAGTCTTTCTGAAATTATATTTCCCCATTTATTTTCTTCCCAGCCAATGGCTGTATAAAAACGACCAAGCAACTCATTCTAGCGAAATGATATTTCAAACACTTTCACTAGAATGTCCTCTTAACTAACACAAGGTGAAGGTAAGCGTACTGCCGCCGCTCAGTGTTTGATGCAAACACAACCTTTGAGATGAGAACCTTTGGCTGAAATGTCATTGAGCATCTACAGTTTAAGAGCTTTGATGGGTCCGTTTCTTTACTCTCGTTCGCACCACCTGCTTGCCAGAGTATCAGGTCGCCGTAGCGATGGGGAGGAAAGCCATGTTGCTAGGTAATCTGGGGCCTCAGAAAGAGAATATCCCACATCAGAAAGGACACGGACGTCATACGGGCTTTGTGTGAAAGGTCTTGCAGGCAGCAGGGCTTTGTTATGTAGATCAGAGGATCTGGCAAGCTTTGCCCTCCTTCACTATTATTGCGAGCCTGAGGATTGTGGGTAGACATGCCACCTTAAACCTTACAGGTGCAGAAGAGAAAACAAAGCAGGTACGATAGACAATTATCTGGGCTGAATACATATTTCAGTCTATTTTAGCCTCATTTAAAAGATCCAAACGATTCTGTGTGAAACAAAAATAACTAAATGACTAAAAACAAATGAAAGGCACACTTCTCCATATTGAAACTGAACCATTAAAGTTTAGAATTAACTTTAGGTGATGAATAATGATTAAGATTAGGCACATTGATCATACTATAATTGTATCATTGTAAAAAAACAAATAATTTTACTGAATTTCTGTAAAATTCTTGAAAAAACAAATCAAATTTGACAGTTTTTTTACAGATTTTATGTATTGATATACGGTCAAAAAACGTAAAATAAAAGAAAAGAGTGCAGGTTTAAAAGGGGTTTTTATTTGACTTTTTATTTTACAGTTAATTTCTGGCGCCCAAGCTGCCAGAAAATTTCAAGGTGTTTTTAACAAGATTTCTTTTTTACAGATTATCTTTGAAATACGGTCGAAAACTATAAAACTGTATAACATAACAACACATTTATATAAAAAATGAGGAAAACTTTTTAATATATATCCTTGTATCCTATAATTTTACATAAAAAAAATACGGTATATTTCTGTCTTTTTTTCTTTTAACTTATTTTTTTATAGTGTAGTTTTAGTGTGAGGAAAACAGCAGCTGTCAAGAAAAAAGTCAAACAGGTTCAACATGGGTAAATAATGACAGAATCTTCATTGTTGGTGACTTATTGTTGGTGACTTATTCCTTTAAATGTGATAGTGAAGAGGGTGTGTTTGGACGATTATGTCATTATGAGTTGACAGCGTTAACAATCTGTTTCCTGCCACTGATCTGAACCTCAGACTTTAACATCTAGATCTCCTTATTGAATGCTATAATACTGCCTGACACACGGAAACAACTACGTACAAATATCAAGAAACATAAACTGCACTACTGCCTCGACCAGACCAATCTCTTTTAACATCTGAGATACAGCTGTTATGCCTCAGTAAAATGCATTAATTCACACACAAACTAAAACATTACTAAGCTATGATATAACACTATGATTCATTCTTATTTAAGGTATTTTATTCTTCATCCACATGTCAGAAAGCTGAAGATGTGTTTTCATGCTTTGGTATCACAGATGAACAGCATAGGCGTACAGAAAAACCAGCTTTACACAAGGGTAGTTAACAAATAAACCATAAATGTGTCCTATGACAGCAAAAACTAACAATGAAAATAAATCTCTCTTATGCCGTTTAATATTATAAATATAACTATTGGTCATATAAAATAATATATTTATAACAAAATGTCTCGACTTCAAGTGATTAAAGGAATAGAAACGAATAGAAAGTCCAACTTACACGACTGCTCTCCTTGAAAAGTTTAAAACTCATCCACTTTGGCATGACGACTTATCTTTCCTCCTTCCACGACTTTGTCCCTTACTTGCTTTCATTCTCTCTCTATCTCTATCTCTCTCTCTCTCTCCTCACTCTCTCCCCTCTCCCTCTCTCCCCTCTTCTCTCCCTCTCTCCCTCTCTCCCTCTCTCCCTCTCTCTCTCTCTCTCTCTATGGAGTGTCTCTGATTGGTTAAATTCGTGGTTTAGGTTCAGTAATGAAGCTTTTTACTGCTGTCTGTTGAACTCTACTGGAACACTTTGTCTCTTTGTTCACCTGTGCTCAAATGTATGAGGTAGTTGTGTTGTGCAGGTGTGCTCGTGTGTAACCAAACGTTTAACTCACAAAGTGCCAAGTGAGATTAAAAATGAGCTTTGTAAAGTAACAAAATCCCGGTTTCAAGGACATTTTTTAAGGCTTGTCCCAGACTAAAATGAATCTTTGACCTGTTTGACCTGTCTTCATGTATGTTTTGTTTTGTAACAGCTTTAGAGATTCCCAGAGGCACACTAACCTCTGTTGTTTGTTTAATTTGCATAAAAAACAGCTAAATTGACATAATATCATATACATTGAGATTTAACAAAAAAAAAATACAGTTAGATGAATAATATGAAATATTTAAAGATAGTAAGTTCTTAATTCTCCCATTATGGAAAGGTCTGACCAAATGTTATGTATCCCCGTGTGTGTGTGTGTGTGTATGTGTGATGGTCTTGTGACATGCATTCAGCACTGAGCTGTACAGATAAAAGCGTCATTATACAGTGAGATGGATGTGATTTCCGCAGAGTACAGTCATAAACAACCCCTGTTGCTTATTGACTTAAGCTGCTACTGCAGCTCTTATTTAACGGAGAAACACATGCGTGCGAACACACACACACACATCTGGTATATTATCTCTGTGGGGACAGTCCATAGGCGTAATGATTTTTATACTGTACAAACTGTATATTTATCCCCTAAACCTAAAGATCATAGAAACCTTATTGCATTTTTCGATTTTCTAAATATATCGTTCTGTACGATTTATACGCTTTTTTTGCCCTGGCGGGACCAAAGTGCCACAAGTCCCCATAAGTTGGTGTGTCAGTCCCCACTGGGAAATAAAAACAAGGCTAAACACACTAGGAGAAAACCTAGCAAATCCAAGCAAAAAAATCCATTTGGAGACCACCTCATTTATACAAACAGAGTGAATAACGTTTTTTTCAAAATTCATTTTGGCTTACGGTTGAACTGCAGGTTAGTGTCAGGTTTTAGTATTTAGCCCTAGCTGTGTGTACAAACAATACAAGTTTATGGAAAGTAAACATATGCGTGTGTGTGAAATCCAACAGACTTGAACTTGAGAACCACAGGTGGATGTGGAACACTCACAAGTCCTCTGGACAAATCAAAGGTGCCGTCACGCAGTCATCTTCTGAATTACAAGCACATCTCATAAAAGCACAACAAGTAAACTTCATGAAACGCCTTGAAACATCAGCACAAGCTGTTAAGGATGTGTGTTCATATCTTACTTCGATTTGATTGGGTGCCTCATAATTCCTGTAGGGACTGAATCCAGCACACAGTTTGAAGAGACTTTTCATGATTGCACATGACTGTTCAACACTGTCTACTGCTCATGACTCATGCTGTACTGTACTCATCATCTTCAGCTCCAGCATGACAGCCCCTGCATAACGGCTAGGGTAACCCCGTGTGACCTACACCTGTCCATCACAGATCACTTGACCCTTTCGGGGGCGGAGTCGGAGGTCATTTGTGAAAAGTAGACTATGGGCATGTTCAGATTAGATCATATTACTCGTACTATCGCTGCTCTATTTATGGGCATAGTATGCAAATGTATTTATAAATAACTGTTTTTAAGGATCTCAAATGAGAACAAAACTAAACTGTAACCAAACTCCTTATGAAACATTGTGGCATTTTAATATTCAATAACAATCCCAATACAAGTTAAGAAGAGATGGCAGTCGTACCTTGTCACTGTCCATGGTGTTCTGTGAGGTTCTGGAGGCGATGGAGATGGTGTCCGGCTGACTGCTGCCGTCTCCCTGACTGTCAGCATCCTCACCAGCATCCCTGCAACACACACACAAAAACACACACACACAATAAATGTTCATCTGCAAATCACAAATTCATGAACTCTAAATGATGTGTGTTTTCAGTGTTTCATTCTCTGATTTAGTGTGTTTAGTATGCCTGACCTTCTGCTGTTATTGCGTGGCTTGGCTGGGGTTTTGGGAAATTGGATCGGTTCCTTTAGCGCCCCCTTCAGGTGAATAATTCTCTCCTGAATGACTTCTCGGATGTTTTTAATCCATTCCTGTTTCACCTCAATACTGGACGCCTGAAAGAAAAGTAGACACGGTCACACAAAAGATCCACATTTCAACCCATCGGGACATCACAACAATATACACCAATGTGACAAACCAGGACCGTCTACAACATTTGAATGCATCAAAATCTTTGTAGTTGGAAATTTGGTTCGCAAGGCAATGACTGACGCGTGTAAAATCTTAAAAAAAAAACATTTATAAAGTTAAATGACAGTTCTGCTGTATTGACTTTAAAGGGATAGTTCAGCCAAAAATGTAAATTCTCTCATCGTTTGCTCGCTCTCAAGGTGTTACAAATCTGTGTAAATGTCTTTTATTCTGCTGAACACAAAGGAAGATATTTGGAAGAATGTCAGTAACCAAACAGATCTCATTCCCCATTTACTGCCATAGTAGGGAACATAAATACTATTGAGTCAAAGGGGGATGAGATCTGTTTGTTACTGACATGCTTCCAAATATCTTCCTTTCTGTTTAGCAGAACCAAGAAATGTATACAGGTTTAGAACCATCTGAGGGTGAGGAAATGATGACAGACCATTCTGGGGTGAACTATCCCTTTCATAGCAACGTTTTACCGTTTGATTTACTTTTCTTGTCTGTGTTTCCAGTACCCAGAGCCAAAGGAGTGAAATAAAAGTGACTGCAATCGTGCTGTTGGTAATGTAGAATGTAGAAAAGTGCATTCTGTACTGTACCTTAAGGACCGTCTTGTTGTCAGATGAGGGTGTGCGTCCGACCCACAAGGCAAATTTACATGGGTCTCCCTCAACATGCTCAGTCACCCCTAGATCGGACGTCTAAAAACACAACACGCAGAAAAATGACACACAGTCCATAAAATCCATAAAATATTTGAGATCTGGCATGTACTTAATATGCCATCTATACACACTACGCAAAACTTTTTTCGTATTAGAGGCCACGAGACCACTTTCAACTGAAAATGCAAAAAAATGTATGCGCTTTGGCTGTCCGTGTACACGGAAAAGCCGCCGTTTTCGTTTCCATGAAAACTGCAAGACGGAACTTTCTGAAAATGATGACGTCAAGCGCATGCGTATAGTATAGCCAAAACAATATGGCGGCTTCCCGTACTGTGAGCTCTCCCTGCTCGATTATGTATGAACGTTTCCCCAGCAAAATGTGGATTTGCTGCACCAACAAGTCCAGCGGAGACACACTATTTACACTCCCCAGACTTTAAAAATGCTAATAAAAAACTTTGGGGTTTTTCCTCGTGTGAACGTGGCCTTAGATGGCAGTAGGTGGCGTTTAGCCAAGTCATTTACAGCAAATGACCTTGACTTACATTATATGACATCTTCAATGTCCCATATTCATGAACTAGAACAAAATGGTTAAAAAACGACCTCGAATAAAGTTGTCTGGCAAGATTTGAAACATTTCCTCAGTGCTGTTTGTGAGAAAATCCCAGATGACCGGAAAAATGTGCATCTGGATTTGTTTACGCGCATGTTGAACACAGCAGACGGGTGACAAACACTGAATCTGGTCTGCACACGTACTCGCAAACCGACAAAACAACACCTGCGCTCACTGCTTCCAGGTAGGTCTGCAAATGCTTAACAATCTAGTGAAAACAGATCTCAGACGTAACCGTGTGCATGTGTGCACCTACCGACCTTCCCATGGGCTTTTGCTGTCGTTTATGTCCTTGAAATGAAATGAGCAGTCATATTACATCTGTTCAAATCCCTATCCATTGTGCCTACTACGAAGGCAGCATCCTTTCAAGACAGCATCCTAACCCTAAATAAACTTCATATGTGATTGGACCGCTCCGTAAAAACAGCATTAGTCACTCATTCATTTCTCATCCTGTACACAAAATGACTCACATGAAGCACACGACACATTTGAGAAGCGAATGAGACTTGAGTCATATTATTATATACTGTACTAGAATTTGATCTGCTATACAGTACACTGCACCTCAATAGTATTTGATATATTATTTGATTATATTTGATGAATAAGCTCACTGGGAGTATATGGCTAGTGCTAAAAACATTTCAGGTACCAGTAGTTTGTTCTTGTAGATGTATTTGGATCGTCCTGCCGAGTCTTTGATCTCCTTGCTGAAGATAAGAGAGATCTCGAAAAGGAAGAGGTGTCGGTCTCGTCCCTTACGGATCAGCGATTTTGGGTCCCACACTTGAAACGTGTCCTGCAGGATGAGTTCACCCTGAACATCCAGATTCTCATCAAAGCCTGATGCAGAGGAGCAGAAAAGCGTCAGGTTAATGTTCAAGAGGTCAATATGAACCCCCAAAAAAAGTTGCTCTGCTATTGTCTAATTTCAAAGATGTATTCATGTCATAGTAATCTTGCATCAAATTTCCCATCGATTATCGCAAGCACCTATTATTAAGTGAGCACTTTTGACCATTTCCAATAATGCCAAGTTCCACCCAACATACGGTAGTTACATGCAAGTCAAATGAGGCTTTTGGTGTGTGTGCGTGTTTACCGTCCAGCATGCTGACGTGCATGGCGTCATTGGCTCTCTTCGGCACACTCAGCATGACCTCCAGCCCATCTTTAATTTCACCTTTGCCCTCCTCACAGCAGGACAGCAGCTCCTGCGGTCAAACACACCTTACTGTACTGAACAAGACACGCCACACATACACTAAAACAGTGCTGGGGAGTGACCGGAACGGTGCCTGACAACAGTTCTTACCGCCAACGCTGCGCAAAATGGCACAGAGGGTCTGAAGAGTTCTGAAAACGCACACGCGTGTGGTACTGTACCTTGAGAAGCAGCTGGTATTTGGTGATTCTCTGCACAGGTTTAATGAGGTATGATGATATAGAGTTGGCCAGGCCGTGTCTCTTCTGAATCTCCTGCTCGCAACACACAAGAATCATCAGTACATTTCAGTACAAGCGCACATAGATTTACTTCCGAAGGAGTTATTGGAACACTGTTTTTTTTTCAAATAATAATGCGTTAACGAATTATTTCAGGAGAGAAGTGACGTGCACTTACGTCAAAAAAACTCCCAGCGTGCTCCAGGATGAGCTGACTGGAGTCTGGTTTGTTTTTGCAGTATGTCACATATATGTTAAATCTATCGGCCTGAAACACAAAGACACAAACTTGAATGTAGGACATAAAAAGTCTTTGGTATGAATTATTGGAATATTTAGGACTTTAAAGGGACAGTTCATCCAAAAAAATCATAATTCTGTCATCATTTACTCACCCTCGAGTTGTTCCTAATCTGTATAGATTTGTTTGTTCTGGTGAACACGGGAAAGATATTTGGTAGAATGCTTGTAACCACATAGTAGGACAAATGACAATGGCAGTCAAAAGTTCCCCAGAACTGTTTGCTTTACTACATTCTTCAAAATATCTTCTTTTGTGTTCAACAGAACAAAGAAATGTATAAAGCAAATTTTCCTACTATGCTAGTCAATGCTGGCCAAGAACTATTTGGTTGCAAGCATTCTTCCAAATATCTTTCTCTTTGCAAAGATTTGGAACAGTTTGAGGGCGAGTAAATGAAGACCGACTTTTCATTTTTGGGTGAACTGTCCCTTTAAGCACATCTTTAGAAAACCAGCAGTTATAACACTTGTTTGGAGTACATGTGCACTGATGTAGAAACGGAGGAATTGTTATGATGGCTGGACACTTATACGAGTAAACACTCCGATACGAAATATTCAACAAACAAATCAGACAAAAAGCCTTGATATCACTTGCTTTAAAAGCATACGAAAACAAACTTAACATAAAGAAAAATTGAACTCACCCATGTGACAAAGCAATGTCCCACATCCTCAGGTAACTGCTCATAATTGATCAGCTCTTTCAGGAATATACTAAAACACAAACAAACTTATTGGAAAGTCCTTCTGAAACCTTGATTTTTTTCCAGGGAATGGAAAAAAAATCACTTTTACATACGTTGAATTGGTTAGATGTTCACAAAACCCACTGACAAACACGAAGGCTAGCTGATAATAATGATTTATGGCAAGACATTAAAATACTGAGAAACAAGGTTTCAACAGGACAGCATTGATATTTTATTTCTGACATAGAACGCACAAAATGACATCATCACAAAATGAAAAAAAGTCTATGTTAGTACAAAGGGTCCGTTAATATTGTTCTTCAAGCTTGCTTTCTTAAGACCTTACAGACATACTTGTTGTGAAAGTCGTAAATCTCCTGAATGTTTCCGAAGATGATGTGCTCTTTGTTGGCAATTCCTTGAGGAATTTCATCCCCTCCATTGGTCATTTCCCACAAATACGTCTTAAAAATGAAACACGCAAGACAGATGAGCGAACCAAAGTACATAAATGATTTTCAATTTAAGTTTCAATAGAAAATATGAATAAAACGAAAAGTCTGACCTCTAAACATTCATGTAAGTCCCTCACATAGGCCTTTTCTGTCTGCAACAGCTCTGCGATGATGTACCTGCAGCAACACGAGCAAAAGAACAGCTATTATAGCACTTATTAAAGCACAACAAAATACATTTTTTCAAATGAAGGCTCTGATGTGCACTCACTCTTTTTTCCGGGCTGATTTTCTCTTCTCCTCGTTCACCTCATGATTCGGGTCACGGAGTTTGACCTTTGGGTCAGTCAGACTGGCTGGAATGATGTCCAATTCCAGATCCTTATTATCCTATTACACACACACACACATGTAGATCTCACACCAAGACCAGACTGGAAAAGCATTCTTACATCACACGAAAACAATGACGTCATTATTTCCGGGTCAGATGTTGCTGGTGCTGTACCTCAGAGCTGATGCCAAGCACGTTCTCCAGACTGCAGCGGTATTTCCCCATGCGCAGGGAGAAGTCTCTGTAACGCTTGTCCACAGCCGTCACCCACTTCTTCAGCTCGGTGACGTGCATGTGCCCTTTCTCCACAAAATTATCCGCCAGCTGGATCAACATCTTCACTTTCTCTTTCGTTTGCTGTGGGACATGACGGTGATATACGGGTGTGGTTTGATCATTTACGGTAAAACAAATTGAATTGGATCTCAGGTTTGAACTGTTTCTATATAGATGTCCATTGAGTATCATTTTATGTGACCTTGTACCTTGGCAGGGACGCGGAATTCTTCATATTCCTTCAGGAGTTCCTGAGATTTCTCCAGCGAGTCTCCTGGAGAAGCGCGAGTTGTGAGAAAGACCTCTCCTGTCTCCTCTATCCATTCCAACGCCTAACACACATGTGTACATGTTGTAGTTATTCAAATGTATTATACACAGTCAAACAAGCACATTAATAATGAAATATGTGCAAATGTGTACTATTGTATTTATACAGTTGATTGTTTTCACCTGTTTGGCGCTCCGTTCAAACACCATATACTGCTGGCACTGCTCTAAACGGCGCTTCTTCATGGTCCAGAAGTGAAGAACCCTGTTTTCCCTCTGCAGCAGTTCATTCAGGATGGCTGTCAAGACATGATTCAACAGAAAATGTGTACACGATGAACACATGAAAGACATTTAGCGAAGGAAAAAGTGTCTGGGTATATGACAGGATGGGCACATAGGTATGATTGGCTATTCTGACCTTTGACCTGTTGCTCAGGGCCACGAGCGTTGCCAGATGATCCCTTAGAACTGACATTATTCCGGTGGATGTATTTCAGGAAAACCTCAGCATTCCGTCTGGCCAGAGTACAGGCCTGAAAAACATCACAGACTTTAAAGATCCAAAACAGACCCTCAAATACATGCACAGTGAGAGAGAGATAGAGATAGAGAGAGAGAGAGAGAGAGAGAGAGAGAGGGACCATAAATGTGCACTTCCAGAAAAAAAGTTTAGAGTCAATTTTATTTAAAATGTCCCTCATGGCAGTAAACATGTTTTTGATCTTAATGCATATGCCTAAATGTCTAACAATAGTTTTGTACAATAATAAATAAATAATTATAATATTAATTATAATGCCATTATAATCATTTCTTTCATTGAATTTTTTTTAATAAACATTTCTGAAATAGATGAATTGGTCTGCAATGAAAAAAAAACTGACAATAAGTGTTCAGAATACTGTTGTATCTTCAATTTTGTTTAAAGGTAAGACTTCAAGAAGCTGACTGATAAAAGGCCATGAATACATTTCTGCAAATTCTAGACAAAGTGTGACAACATTTAAGAGGCTAAAATATAACTGTTTTAAATGTATTTCTGTCACAACATCATTTCCATACTTACATCTGTGATATTTCATAGTTTTAATGAGTTTACTTTCATCTAAAATGTGGAAAAACAACAATGAAGAGTAAGTGACCCTTAACTTTAAAATGGGTAATGTTTGTAGGAACTGCGAAAATTGTCAAAATAACTGTGGACGTTGAGTTAAAAGTAAGTTTATGATTTATCTAGACACACACAAATATTAAATAATGATTAACAGACACTCACAGTAGCACATATACATTCCAATATGAAAATACATCAAATATAGTTACATTTTTTGCATTGTGATTGTATATTAAGTAAAGAGATGTTACGCATTGTCACTTTAGGTAAGCTTTTATAATAACTTTCAATATTTTAAAGAAAAAATGAAATATCTCATGCTTTCAAACTGGCTTCCACGATGGGGTATATTCTGAGCCTACAGTAACACAAAATAGCCCCAAAAAAATCCTGAATTGTGGTCCTCTCCAGTAGCGGCGTTACCACTACGCAAACCACGCAAATGCATAGGGCCCGCACGCTTGGGGGCCCCCTAGTGGCCACAAGCGGTGAAATCACTTAATGAATGCTTTTGACACTTTTTTATAAGTGGAATGTGAGTTCACCATAGTCTAGAAGGCAAGCACTGAAATCTTGAGGGTTCTTTAATCAAATTAATTGCTATAAAATTGACTTGATTATGCTCTTTAGTTTACATTATTATTGATAAGTTTCAGGTAGTGGTGCCACCCCTGGCACAGATACACAGTCATAGGCATATCAAACTTTTGATTCCAAACCAAAGAATGTTTATTCTTATACCAAACTCCAAACTAAAATAAACCCAGGTTATAGATGTCTCACTAATTACATGAACTCAATATGACTGTTGTGCAACTCAAAGAAAAAAATGTATGCATGTGTGGGGGCCCCAAATTGGTAAACACGCCCCTGGTCCTCTCTAGTAGCAGGCTGTTATAAGGCTTATAGAGTACCATCAGAACGTATTAAGGATAAGAGATTAGTCCCGTGTATGGGTTCAGTTCTGACCTTTAAAAAAGCCTCTTTCTGCTCCAGGTGTTTGCTGATGAGAGGCAGAACATGATCCATCTCTGCCAAAGTTCCCAGTTTATCATGATGCCCACCACACCAGTCCTCATCTCTGCGATATTCCTGCTCCAGACTCTCCAGCACACTACACACCTGCAACACACACACATGAAATAAGCAGGTGACAGGGAAAAAACCCGGATATTGCATATTGGTGAGATAGTATGTTTTAAATCAACAACCAAATAAGTATTCATTGACATTAATAGTGTACTTCTTTGTTTTGTATTTGTTACAGCCACACAGGTGTGTGTTTCTCAGGTGTTATTGATCACCTGTTCGGATGTCTTGTAGAAGGCCACAGAGGCGTTAACCAGCTTGAGTCTGTCTTCCATCTTCAGCATGAGCTGCTGCCAGTGTACGGCCACCTTCTCCGCACAGCTGCGGATGGCTTCAGGGTCATAGTGTCCCGCCTGCAACATCATCTCTGCCTTCTTCTGCACCTGTAGAGCGCTTTGATGCGTCTTGTGCAGAGAGTTAGCGTGGAACAAAGACTGCAGGGACAGAGAGAAATAAATAAAAAAGGCTTATAGAGAGGACAGCAGGATCAAACTGGAGGTCAGTAAAACTTGCATCGTGTGCAGAGTATGCAAATGTTCCATCTGTCAGAAATATCTGGATTACCTGTTACATTTGCCAGAAACAGAGTGCGTTGGTGTGATAAAAGTTAAGCAACAATGCTTTCCATTTTCATCTTGGTCTAAGAAAATGTTATTTATTTAAGTGTGGATGCCGCTGGCTAAATAAAAAATGACAAAAGTATGGTAGTACTTGAGATAGTAATGTTTAGTATGCAATAAACCGCGTATAATGTGCATTACTGTAAATAGTAAACGAGCATTCCGATTCAAAAACAACCTATACAATTATGTTACATTCGACATCATAAGTCGATATGTTATTTTAGTGTTGGTTTTACGCTTAACACTAAAATAATAATTGAGATTATTATCACAAAGAAATAACACAGTTACATTTCTAAGAGTAGATCAAGCCATTTTAACTGGACTTCATCCAGTGGCCGTCCGGCTCCAGACCGCTGACAGATTCAGGCATTCTGCAGCCTGTTTTCTGTCTGCTGGTACTGTCAAGACGGAGGAAAAAATAAATCCAAGTTTAATAGTCAGCGGACGGAATTTACAAGCAGAGTCAAGTAGGTAGACCCCGTCCAAAGCAGGAAATAGAGAGTAATGCCAAACCACGGTGAAAAAAAACACGCATACAGACCACTATACTGAGAGAGAGAGACGGACAGACAGACAGACACATTTTTATTTTATGCCATCCTTTGCTTTACTGTAACCTAGAACAAATATGACTTGTGTCAAGGTGAATTAACGTTCACAAAGCACACACACTTTTTATAAACAGTAGAAGAGACGGGTCTATCTAAAAGTCATAAATCCTTCAGAACAGAGTTATGATCCCTGTGTGCTATTTTATGAATGAATAACTCCTGCTGAATCTGTCTGGATATTCTCATAGTAATCGCTTCAACACAATGTCAGTCTTAACCTGTACGGTAAGGCCAAACAATGGTATTTTTGACTATTATGACTATATGCTGAATAAGAAGAGAGTACAAATACAGTGTGTGATGCTAAGGACGGAGGTAAGAGGGCTTTATTGAAATGTATTTGGACCATTTTATTTGGTCACTGAAAGCTAAAAATAGTAGTTAGGACCCTTAAAGGTGCCATTTTGCTCTTGTAAATCACATCTGGTGTCTATACATGATGACATATGAAATGAATAATAATGTAATCGCAACAGTAAAGTCATCGTATGTAAATGAGCACATGGTTGTGACATAATAGGGAGCCGCAGTGATGACGTGTTTTTGTAGTCCAACCCGGAAGTTAGCGCTGCAGTGGTTTCCACGACCGAAAGCCTGTGCATTTTCAAAAATGAATCTCTGTGCTTAACAACAGTTTATGATGTCTACACGTTTTGTCTATCAAGATAATCCTTACAAATGAACACAACATTTGTTACTTTTGAAGCCGAAACACAATCGGGAGAAGTAAAAAGCTAACACAAGGTCATAAACAGACTAAACTCGATATCAACATCACCACCACCAAGCCTCCGACAACTCATTCAAACGTGATTAAAAATGTGTTCCCTGGTAAGTAATAATGTGAATGAATCTACGTCTTAAGAAATGTGTGCCCATGTGAGCTTTATACCCGCGCTGATGTCTAAGTCAACGCCAAAGGAAGTAGTCGCTTTTAGCAACTTGTCGCCATTTTATGACACAATAATGCTTTAAAAAATCACAAGCGGGTGGTGTAGTGTGTTATTATGTCATTGAATAAAACGTGAAGAAAGGTTTTGTTTTACCACTGACCTTATTTCGGGCTATTTACGAAAAACCCATTCAAAAAACCTATAGACTTTGGAGCAATGGAACTGGAAGTCCTAAAACGCTAACTCTCTTATGGGTTCTCTGCGGCTCCCTATTATCCTGATGATTTCAGAATGAATCACATTAGTAGTTGCAGTAAATGTTCTGGACTACAGAGGGCCATCTGAAAAGATAGGCGAGGTAAGGCCCATGTATCTATTTGAGGTCAGGAATCAATCTCACTTCGCCGGACTGATAAATGTACAGAATGTGTAGAAACACGGCTGATGGCGAGGGTTAGTCTGTGTTTGTGTGTTTACCTCTATGGCCAGCTGGAACTGTTCGTGTTCTCTCTGTAGTTGTTCGGCCTCGGACAGTGAACTTGCGTTCACCATACTGGCATCCAGCATGGACTCGCCGTTACGGATCCAACTCAGAACCTAAACAACACACAACAAAACAAATACAATATAAGCACGCCATTGTTTAACCACAATGCACTTTGCAGGGTGTCGGTTATTTCCTTCTATTTGATTTTAGAAATCATTTCCTTGAAAAATAAACCAATCAGATCTTTGTATCATCTTGAGAAGACTGATGAGAACTTGAAGCCGTCGCTCTCTCTCTGCTCATTTCTCTCCATTAGCACTCGTGTCGTGGCAGGCACTTTACGGCTGTCCCTGGTGACCACACTTCTGCCCTCACTAACGTTCTGAATGAGATCAGAACTGAAACACACACTGAAGCGGTGACCACTTCATCTCTCACTATTGATTATCAATCAGAAGATCAGACGCTGACAGGGTCAAGTGTACCTGTCTATGACTGCAACACAATATTGTTCTGCTGTGCAGTAAACATGTTCAACTTAAAAAAAAAACTCTTGTGTATATTTAGACATTTAGGTTAAATTTAGTATTCCATCCTTTTGCCACTCGGATGCCACTCAGTGCTTGCAAGTGCATTAATTACGTTTAATGCCTTTAGATTCATACAATTTTGAAATGCTTGTATTATTCTGTGATTAAAACATTTAAAAGAAACAATCACAAACTGCTGACCTTTGATGCATCATGTTAAACACCATGATTCGGATGACACTTGCCTATGTGCAGAGTGAAAGTGTGTTACCTGTTTAACCTCGGCCTGTAGGTGGCGAAGCTGCACACACTGCTCCAGACGCTTCTGTGTGTGCTCAGCGCTCACGTCCAGCTCGTGCTGTTTCTCATGAAGAAACTCCAACAGCTCCTGAACTTGAGTGGCCAGATCCACATCTTTCTCACCAGTCAACTCAATACCTGCACACAAACACAGTGTTAGTGAGGACATCTCACCACTTGCACATTGTTTACTGTTGTATGTTTATTCAACCATAAAAATACCAGACAAACACACAGTTCTAATGGAATACATTTTCAACTTATCACCACTGGGTGGCAGTATGGCAGCTAAATCAAACGTCAATTCAATTCTCAGCATCTACATGGAAATCAATCTTTTGTCTGCTGATTATCTGAGCCGTATTACGGGTTTCCTGGAGCTTTGGCACAGTGGTCAGTGCTACAGACGTGAATGACAAGTATGAGTTCTGCGTGCAACTTGATTTGGAGTCTTCGACACAATAGGAGCCAACACACGTTTCATCTTTTGGCTTATGTCAAGTTTATTTTACACATGGAAGTGTGTCAAGCCAACGTAACTGGTACATAAAATGGATTGTAAAATTCTGTGATTGTCCCAGCAGAATCCGACACACCGGTCGGACACACAGGCATGTAATATCACAGTAATATCTGGAACAGACGGTGTCCAAACCCCGGACAGAAGAATGTGTCCTCAGCCAAGACCCATATGTGAGAGAGAGGGGGGTGAGAGTTGGGTCAGCAGTTTAGGAGAGGAAAGTCTGTTTCCAATGTTAAAAATATCTGTGACACACAGAGCTGGACCATGACAGTAAGAGAAAAAATGAAACAATTACAGAGCGGTGACATAAATATAAAGAATCTTGTCTAATTTGTTTAGAACTTATTGAATTTAGATGTACTGTAGTTAGTTTCATTGCCAGCCATGTGACCGGGGACCGGAGATCACAGCACAGAGGAGTCTGAATCTCATTGGTCCAGCTCGCCGTGTCTCGGTGGGCCGCCATATATCAATGACGCACTACCACCTGACACTTCCTTTGTGTCTCTGGGTATTTCTTTACTTCTCTCTCTCTCTCTCAAGTCAAGAACGAAGGCCCACCCCTAAACCTAAGGTCACTTGGGTGAAAGGAAATCCTGCGGAGGTTCAGGACAACAGATTTCGGTTTGTTTAGTTCTGGATGTGATCTCTCACCTGAAGCTTGGACTTCCATGATGTACTGATGCAGGTCTTGACCTTGCTGCATGACCTCATAGGTCATGCTGTTCATGGCCAGTTTTCTCTCGTTGTGCCGCTGGAGTCTCTGTTCAGCCAGACTGGGCTCTTCCGCCGTAAACTCGCTCACCTGACAGACCAGGTCTTCATTCCACGCATCTAATTCTGCGGTCACCTGCGGGACAGGAGGGACGGCTTAATACCAGTGGACCTGTTCTCAAGCTTTCATGACACGATTACAATAGAATTCATTTAAGACGTCAAGCGATTATGGTGAACACAAAGATAATAACTGTAATAGAGAGTTTCATAATGGATGTGAGGCAGCAATCAAACATCAAATAAAAGATTGAGATCATGAAGCCTTTATTGTGATTTATATGTGTTTTATATATGAATCTGCAAGAGTCTATTTGCTGATAATAATAGGAAAACAACAGGTTTTGAATCGATAAGACAGATTTAATTTGTCATTAAGCAAAAGGGGAGGAGTTAACGGATGCTTCGGCCAAGCCCTGTAATTTACAATAGATTTTCAGATTTTAACTGAAGATTATGAGGGTACATGAATTTGAAAATGACCCACATTGATAAGCTATTTACTATAAACGCTGCAATATTTCATGAAAAAAATAAGAATTGTCATTTTTAATTTCACTGGGACTTTAAAGTCGTTTCATTTTAACATGTTCAAATAAACATCATTTAGTATGACTTGTAAGGACCAAAAAATGTCCCCACAAGATCAAAAATCACTGGTCACACACAGGTCACCTCAATGGTGTACTGTTCAAAGATGCGCAGCTGCAGAAAGATGTCGAGCTTGATTTTCCTCTCGTGAAAGAGTTCCTCCATGTGTCCCTGAGCCTCATCCAGCTGCTGCAGGACGCCCTCGATGTGAGCGATAGAGCTCGTGTGAGGCAACTTATTACTGCTCATCGCTGAATCTCTGTACAAGACACAACTGATGTGTTAGAGTGTGGGTTAGAATTGGCTGATAAGAATTATTGTATAAAATATAATCATTTTTCCTATATTTAAGAAATGTTTCAGGTTTAATACAAGCTCTATAAACAGCATCTGTGACATGCTGCCACAGACAATAATTTCAACCCGTCCCTCAGTTTATAAAAACAAACGAACCGTTAAAAAAAGATTAAAAGCAAAAATGAATGAACCTTTATTTATCTCTTAGAGCTTACAATAATAATGAAGCTAAATGTAAAAATAAATATACGCAACGATTAATAATTGATCACTATTCAGTATAACATTTGAAAATGGTTCTCATTACAGTAACAGTTTTTTTACACATTAAGAAAATAAGGATGAATTCCCTGCTACAACACTGTGTGTGAGTTGACACCTGAGTTGTTGCATGAGATCTTCTCCCTCTTTGATGACATTGAGCGTGGCCTCCAGTGTTGCTGTTTGCTGCTGCTGGAACTGTTTGATAAGATCTTGAACCGAATCAACCGAGTCTGAACAAACATCCTCCAACAGCTCCTTTTGCAGGTCCTCCATCCACGTCCACAACTGAAACCCACAGACACACAATTAAAAAAGAAGCAATGTGGAGATTTAAGCGGCATCTAGTGGCGAGGTTGCGAATTGCAACCAATGGCTCACTCCACCCCTCCCTTTCGAAGCACTACGGTGGCTGCACAGAAGTGAAATGTCATTGCGTTTTCGCTTCTTTGTGGAAGGAGATGACATATTTACATAACACGCTCTGTAGAGCCGTTTGTCCGTTTAGGGCTAACGCAGAAACACATGACAAATTCCATGTTAGGGGACCCGCGGTGTATGTTCTACATAGATAGAAATAGCTCGTTCTAAGGTAATAAGAACATACCGCTTCATTATCTAAGGTCTTGATACACCATTGTTGGTGGGCTTATTTTTCAAATGGTTGATTGCATAACTTTTATGATAAATTTCTATATTTCATCAAATAAGGGGGATCCCCCCAGGGTCCATCTTGGGGCCCCCAGTTTGACCACTGCTTTTAAAGAATTGCCCGTTTCTAGGTTTTCCACGAGCACAGGAATCCATAAACAGATTATGTTTGTGAATCATCTGTAACATTTTGCAGGAATAAGAGACACTACAGGTAGATGTGATACTTATGACAGAGAATTCACCACATAAATAATTGATAAAAGCCCTGAATAGCTAAAAATGGAGGCATTAACATAAACCACAACTTCCTTTTGAATAAAACGTCCACACCTTTTCAATATAGAATATTTTTTTTACACTTGTTAAACTCGAAGGTCAAGCATTAGTTTTTGGCTTTCTTAAATTGTTAACACATTTACAAAGCACAACGATGACGTTGCTATCCCTGTGGTTTCCATTGTAACCGTATCTGTAGCTGAACAAAAATGATGAAATAAAAATACATTTCGCAGACGACTGCTGAAAAACAATAAAACAGACGATAAGTAAAATATATACAACCAAAAATAAACAATAGCCAAAATCCAAAACCGTCGAAGAAAGCTTTTTGGTCCACTGTCGCCATTGGCTAGCTTACCGGGACCGAAAGACAAAAACATAAGAACATCCAATGAGGAGGTCCGTTGAAAATGTGCAACAGGAGCTGTTTCAACACGACACAACAGTATGATTGTCTGTAAAGTTGTTTTAAACCAAAATGCATTGTGTAAAGTGCTTTAAAAAAGATTGGACTTTCCTAAAAGTGTCCTCCACAGGAATGAACACACTTTCATCACACGCTGTTCTTAAGTGGGTGTATGTACTGTACGTGTGTAGACTGAAATGAAGTGTTTTTGGAGAGCTGTTAAGCCAGAGCGGCTCATGCGGTGACCTCTGGGTGCAGTAGCGTCTTTCAGTGGTCTTTTCCAGGCCAGTGTTAAAGGTTTGGCCTGCAGAAGAACTTCCTTAAGCCAACAACCGCTGCTGACTTACGATCAGCTCACACAATAAAACACTTTTGAGTCTCTGCAAACATACTCCACCATGCACAAACTCTTTCTTTTACAAGGTTTAACATGCCAAAAAGGAACATAACATACTTTTTAGCTTATTACATGGTAATTACACATGTATTAAACATGCGAGTTATGTAAACTGAAAAACTGCATTAAATATTTGTTGTTTAACAAATTCTCGCAATGAACTTGTGCCAAAATGTTTACATTTACATTTAGTCATTTAGCAGACGCTTTTATCCAAAGCGACTTACAAAGCGTTTAGGAGCAATAAGCGATATGTCATACAGGAGCCATAATACATTAGGTGCCAATACAAAGTTACTGGTTTCAACAAAAGCTAGACCTCTACCTGTTGAGAAAAAGGTTAATGTTTTTTTTTTTTTTTTTCAAGTATTCACAGAAGAGATGGAAACGTTGGAAAGCCATCGTTGAAATGTAAAACTTCCCTTCACGTGTGCACTTAAAACAAGCTCTCTAGTTGATCTCCGTACGTCAGAGCCTCGGTGCCGTGAGAAAATCACATTCCCACAAACCTCATACATCAACAAAACTATAGCTCACGGTGGAGCTCCATTAGACAAACACGGCACAGAACCGCCCTGGAGAGATGGATTGTGCCACTTAACCCCACAACATATTTGTCTTTCTTAAACACAGGGTACATGAGATGATGGATCAGGAGTGATATCGCATTACTGCATAATACATCGGTTAAAATCACCGGTATCGACGGCATCCACATGCCTTGAATATTCAATGTATTATGTAATGACAAAAGCATTAAACACTTTACACGAATGCCTGATTGACAGCCGGAGAGGTAACAGCGCATCAGCGTGTTCTTCTAGCACATCTGGCACTGCTCAGCAAAACCTCCCAGCATTCCATTGTAATCCAGCGGGTATGTGTGCGTCGGTCTTACCTCTTTAGTGTGCGTGTAGAATGAGACAGACATGTCCAGCAGAAGTTTCTTTGTTCGACTCTTCTAACGAAATCCTGGATTCTGACCTCCAGGTGTCGCGCCGCCTTATAGATCTCCTCCGGGTCGCACTCGCCCGTCTGCGCGAGCTGCTCGGCTGCTTCCAGGAGTTTATCCGCGTTAGTGTAGGTGTTCTGGTCCGAGAGAGGAGAACAATGTGAAAAGCCAAGATCTTTCTTTAAAGTGGGATTCCCACCGTATCTGACAGTCACACATGAGGGAAGGTGCTATCGTAAAAGGCTTGGTAATATCATGAAATAATTACACGTGTGATTTCCTGCTGTGCGTGTGCAGAATGGGAACACATTTACAGCCCCAGAGGGGTTTAATCCTTCATTTAACACGTAGCCAAGACATTTAAATTCAATCTGTTTCATTGTCAAATATTTTTATAATCCACAAGAATAAAGCCCTGCTGACATATTGTTAACTATTATTTTCAGTCTGTTCAAACCTTTGTACATTTCATTAGATTTAGCTTTGTGTATTTAGAACATTTTATAGCGCTTTTTACAATTTTGCTTTGATGGAAGGCAGCTTTAAAAAATATATTTTAGCAAGAGACATAGAGACTTAAGAAAAAACAGGGAAATTAAAAATATACATGGCATTGACATGAACGAAATCGTGATTTTTATTTTAGTTGCATTGGCTCGACAGGTATAGATACACTCTTAAAACAAAGGTCAAAAGGTTCTTTGATGACATAGAAGAACCGTTGGTTACTTTTAACATCTTATAAAAAAGTAAGAAAGAGATGGTTCTTTAAAGAACCATTGACAGAAAGGAACCCAATTTGTGGAACCCCCTAAAAAAAACCTTTTAAGCACCTTTATTTTTAAGAGTGTAGACAAACATAATTCCACATTTGATTCGACGAAATACTCCAGGGAAACCTGCGCTAGATTAGTTTGTAGTGATCTTTTTTCAAATCATAAGATCTTTCCCTTTATCACAGTGGATTTGTTGCCTTGTATTTGGACACATAATAAAATGTGAGTCAAATCTGATTTGTGGTTATTGAAACGTAGCGTTTATGACATCGGTGTTCAGGGAAGACATAGCCCTTAAGCAGGTTTAATGCAGCCAGAAAGATGTAAGAAGGCTTAGAGTCAATAAACAGCAAACCCTCAGCTGTGAAGCTACAGACAGATAAATCGTATTATGCAAATTTAAACACGAGAGTGACAATTGGTTACTACGCGATACATCTGTTACTACCCTGCTTTTTAACAAAGAACCAGTTTTAGTATTTGTCTGATCTCATCTGCTGTGTCTTTATTTAACATTCTGACATATCTATAAAAATATCTATACATCTAACACTATATATTAAAGTAGATGTATTT
The DNA here is from genome assembly GCA_006030095.1 of Triplophysa siluroides. Taxonomy (NCBI): domain Eukaryota; kingdom Metazoa; phylum Chordata; class Actinopteri; order Cypriniformes; family Nemacheilidae; genus Triplophysa; species Triplophysa siluroides. The sequence continues at coordinate 2,080,068 of VCII01000094.1, read as the reverse complement.
CTCTTGAGGTTTGTCTACATTACCTGTATTCATATCGTTTATTTAACTTTAGAAGTTTAGAATAGAATACTGAGACATTATGTTTTTATTTCATATGATAGTTTTGTTTATATATCTGACACGATGACAAAGTTATAATACCATGGTTTGTTTGAATGCTGGATTCTGATTGGCTGGAAGGTGTGCATTAGTACTGTTTAATGCACGGGTAGTTCCAGTCAGTTGATCAACGTTTGAAATTAACCGACTGTCATTTTCACCAGTCTGATCAAAAAATACACTGTTAAAAATAACATATTAACTTGGCAAATGACCATGGTATAAGCGGGATAAGGCATGGCTAGCCGAGCATTGAGAGATTTTAATGCACTTTGTGGAGGCAAACACACTCCGCTTCACGTAGGCTGGTTCTTGCCCTCCGCGTCGTGCATTAAAATCCGTTAATTCACGGCTAGCCGTGGATTATCCCTTCCTTATTTTACTAGCATTATCTTTGCTTTAATCATATTGTCAACTGTTAAGTTCAGTTTTTTGCGTTCCATATGATCTTTAAAGTTGTCTAATATTACTCTGGCAGAATACAGTAGAACTAGCTGTTACTAGAATGATTCATGTCTGTATGATCAGAGTTAGTAGTATTCCTGATTTGATCATGATGGCACATGAACTACATTCTTTTTCTTCCTCTTCATCGGTCTGTTTTTAAATGTTATGCCTCTTATAAGCAGATGTCAGAATAAAAAAAGCTGCACACGTAGTAACTAATAATGGCTGAGCCAAAACAAATCCCTCACGCTGGTATGGATGGAGTCAGAATGTCTCGGGCTCCTCTCGTGACACCGAGACCTGGATCTCTCATCCAGACTATTATGGATTATTCAACTCAAGGGAATTATGTGGATAAGAGGCGTGCTTAGAGTACAGTGATCTTTATCTCCTCTGCGTGTGCCGTCAGATGAATACCTCTCCGTGCTTACTGTCCCTTTGAGTTCTCAGTTTACACGACTTCAGCAAGACGTGAGCCATGGCATTGCCAGGCAGTTGCTACACTGAATAAAAAATAAAACATTGGACAAACTTTTGTTACGGCTCATTTTCATAGCTTTAAATGTATATTTATTCTTTGGTTCATACCTTTACTTTTTATTTAACATGAAACAAAAATGAACGTCGATAGTAAAACGATTATTTTCTTTGACAGGTGCCCCGGCTGCTGTATCTGACGGCACATGACCTAAACCGATCTATCATCCATCAAGGTGTGAACATGGCCGGAATGGTACAATATTGCTCTTAAATCGAAACATCTTCTCTCCACACGTGCTTACTTTCACAAAGCTGCGGCACCCTTGAGAGCCCGTGAGACATATCCCATCATTCACTGCAGACGCACACTGTTTGGATTTCCTGTTCGACCATCCTGCTCATCTGAACATGTATCTAGTTCGACCTTCTCACAGTCGCAACAGACTATAACACACAGCATGCAGTCAAGAATCTTACACAGCATAAAGGGAAACACAAATGTTCTTACAAAAGAAAACAGGTCTTTTCTCACTCTTTTCACACTACACTTTATATGTATGGTAACACCATAACTCGACAACAACGTACTAAAACAGAGATGTTTTCCTTTCCAATCTCCATTCACACAAATCTGTGAAAATGATCCACTATGCATGCCATGCCCGCTGCCGGTGTCACTTTGTAAAGAAACACTACTTTGTCATGTAAATATCCCCTAAATTACAAGAAGGCTTGACCAACAATCTCACCAAACTATGATGTCCTGTACGGCCCATGCTTGAGTTGCATTACGGTATATTGATGTACAAGTCTTTTGTAGAAATATATAACGGTGTGCCACAGGAATGAGTCCTAAAACCTGGACGTGAGTTTGCATTTTTCCACTTCTGTTTTGTTTTGGAGACACACTGGCCCATCCACTCTGGCTGCTGTCCAGTAAAATTCAGCACACGATCTTAATGTTTGCCCTTTGTCCAAACGACCACAGAAACAACAGACCAGATCTGCCAGAATCATGAAAATACCCTACAGTGTTTGACATCAAAGCTTTCCCCTGACATGAATTTTCAGCAACATTAAACATAACACAAAGCACTTACTGTATGGTGAACTCAGATGCTGCTTTGTGGTTGTATTACACAAAAGAACTCATTACAGGCACCATAAAGGAAACCATCTGTGATGTGTATTTGATGGAGCTCCAGTAGTCATGACATACAGACAACAGACAGATGTAATGTTGCACGAGCTCAAAACATCTTCATCGTGAAGCTCTGTGTTTAAAAAATGGTTGTCAGGCTATTCCCACCGCATACACACAAATCTTCACAACGTTGTTTGATGAAATCTTTCTGTAATTATACATGGTGTAGCATTATGTTTGGCTATAGGGGTCTGTTTGCCTCTATTATTATCCTTTATTGGTCACAAAATCAGACTCAACTAAATCAGATCCAAGCCATTTAATTCAAATAAATCATATGCTCTCTCTATAATCATAAACATTCACTCAGTAACGTTTTATCTTAAATCACTGACTGCAGCTTTAACGTGTCAAATGGTATCAAACTGGTCAAATGAACTATAATGGGTTTTCCATTTAGCTTTTATTCATTTATTTAGCTATACTCGAACACTGAATACAGAAGCTGCTTCGGGTCAGAATGATTAAGATGAATCTGACAGAATGAATATACAAGTCTGGCTGGTGTTTGGATGAATCTGACGGTATGCGGCTGATGTCTTACCTGTGCCACTTCCTCAAAGTCGTCGTGGCGTTTCTGGAGAGCTCTGGCTCTGTGCAGCGATTTGCCCACACCTGTGTGTTTACTGAGAAAAGCTTCGCCGTGGTTCTCTATCCAGTCAATCACCTGCGAGATACAAACAAACATTGAGTCGTTATTGAATAAAAAACATCCATCAAAGACGCTTATTTAAGCAATGATTTATAGAAAGTCAGTTCTGCTAAAAAGCACACAGAAATAAGCTAACGCCCAGCGTCTGTTCCTGCTCGTATACCCTGATGGGAATATGAAGGGAGAGTTATCCATCACCACTGGTCCTCTGTCTAAAAGTGACTCAAAGATATTTCATCATCTGTCCCTAAGGAAAGATGTTTTACAAATAACATCTCTAGCGGCATTCTCAAGTCAGACAGATACAAACATAACACGGATAACACAGTCACCCTCCAGAACAACATTGATGATGACACTCTCAAAGTAAAACTAGAGAAAAAATATGAACATATATGTGTGTGTATTTTGCATTGCCTGTCTGTTTGGTAGAGCAGTGTGAAGCAGCATTGAAGGGTTAGTTAATACTGAACACACGCGTACAGATCTGTAATGGATTTCGCTTTTGTTCGAGAGACAAACTCCAAACATCTGACTTCTGGTTCTTTTAATGAACTTCCTCGTGTCTGGTTGTGCTGCTACTCTTGCGTGTTCACAAGTGATACAACGATTGTAAAACATGAAAACAAGGGTTTATGTTTCTGCTTCATTGATTAAAGCATCCACTGCGGCTTCTAAAAACAGCCTGCTATCCTCACACGCACATTATGAGCGGATATATATAACCCTGGGTAATGACCCCATCGGGTTAAACGTCGGTGAAGAATGTTTGTTGATTTTAAGATGTGTGATTTTGGAAATCTTGGCCGTGTTTGTGGCTGTCGATGCTGATCTGTACTGTTTACATGCAGAACGTCTGCAAATCAAACTCATGTCAATAACCGAAGGAAAAAATTCAATACAGTAAATGTTTGGCTGTTTCATTTCATTTACATTTAAAACTGCTATTACATTTTTGCTTTAGGTTTTTTTGTATTTATGTTGATTTCATATGTTCAATTCAATTCAATTTAAGTTTATTTATATAGCGCTTTTCACAATGTGCATTGTTCCAAAGCTTGATGCTGAATAAACCAAGCAAAAATATATATGTATAATAGTTAATACATTTAAATTTTAAATATTTTTTTCTTAATCCATCTATTTATTTTTCCTTATTAACTGATAAGTGACATTAAAAACTATATCAGTATCTTAAATTATGAAATGTTCATTATAGAAGAGGTGATGGTAAATGATGGGTCCAAACACAAATGTCTTTATTCACGGTTTTGTCCTAACAATTTCAAACTTCTCACTTGTGTATACTATAATACAATGTTTTCTATATATTTCATATTTTACTGTTTTCTCATCCTTTTTTATGCAGTTTTTTTATCTGTAATGAACTGTATGTTCAAAATATATTTTATGTAATTCCAATTGTAAAAAAAACATATACAAATAAAATTGAATTTAAATGAATTAGGGCTCTCAAAGCGATTAATCGTGATTAATTGCAGCCAGAATAAAAGTTTCTGTTGACATACATGCATATATTTACATGTACAATTTAAATTATTGGTAAAAACAAATAAATACATTTATAAAATAAATATTTTATAAATACAAAACTAATATGCACAGTGCACAGACATATATTATGTAAACACAAACATTTATTCTGGGTGTGATTAATCGCGATTAATCGTTTGACAGCGCTAAAATGAATTGGTTAAAATGATTGCCAGGAGTATCTGACTTACAGTACTAGACAAATAGACGGAGAAAAGTATTTGTGTGAGACAGAGAAAGAGAAAAACGAATTGATTATGAATTGTCAAGATGTTGTACAGGTAGTGAAATATAACAGCTGAGAATGGAAAGCTCATGAGTATTAAATCAGCCTCAGTCATGCGTGACTGTCTGTGTCTCTAAGCCCTTCCCCAGTCTCAAACCCCCACCATGACTTACAACCCTGATTTAAACCAGTTATCACGGTTACCACAGAAACCGTGACAAGACGACTCATGTGCTCCGCTGATAACCCTATAACTCACCGGTGACCGCCACCAATTCCCCAGTTACCCCAGCGAGACAAGAGGCCAAAAAGGCTTTAATCTTATTTATATGGCTGTCTGACAGCTATAGATTGTGGCACATGTTTAAAAAAAGAGCGCGGCACCAAGGGAATATTTGTCTAAGGCAGGTGGACATGGTTTTTAAAGAAACAGAAACACACGAAAATGTGTGACTTTTATCATCATTTAACATAAAAGAGCAGGATGGAATTTTTTCGCAGTAGGAAGTCATTTCATTTGGAAAAACCCGACGGCAAATAAATAAAGAATTCTTATTTCAAACTATTTCTTTAACTGTACCATCTGTTGAACACAAACAGATTGTCTACATTGGCTGTATGTGTGTGTGTATGGGAGTTCTGTTTATTCCCCGTGAATGGCTCAACCTGCTCATTACCTGTATTTAACTAAACACTTGAAGACATTTGGCCACATCTCAGCCTCCACTACTCAAAAACGGGAAACATTTCAGGGTGAGACCAAACGAACATCACCAAATATGGGCAATAATAACAACCTGTCTCAAAGAAAACATGCAGTATGTTGATATCTCATTGAAATCAATGATCCAAGTGTACCAGAGCCGTATGTTTGAAGCGGTTAACATATTCCATCAAAGCCACCTGATCAGAGATTGGATGCTGAAATCGAACTCGGCCAATCACAGGTGATCGAGTTTCTTGTGTATCAGAACATCTGTGGCTGATGTTTAGCAAGTCGTACGAACTCCAAACATGCATGTTTCTTCGCTTCACCCGTGCTATGCGGCCGGCCTCCGTTTGGATTCGGTTTGGACATGTAGCTCTTTAGCTCTTTGGTTGCGGTTCAGATCTTGATTTGGCTGTTCCGTAGAGCTGACCCCAGGCTGATAAACCCTAAGCCGCCACAGTCCCACTGAAAGAGGCTAATGGTGAGATATTAACTTCTGGGCACACATCCAGCGCTCCAGAAAAAAATACATGCTGTGCAGAAAACTGCACAAATCCAAATTTATGGTCAACTGTTAACAAGTCTCCTCATTCAACATCCTCCGCTCTTAAATTATGGAAGAATTACAGCACGTTTACATGGAAGAAAAAACACGAAAACTGATATATGTGTAGTTGAGTGGAGCTTATTTAAAAGGACATCCAAAGCTAAGCGAAATAATCTGGTGAAGCAGAGGCAAGTCCTGTATTTCCGCTATACGTTGAAAAGCCGTATCTCTTTAGGAAAATGGTATAATTTATGAAAAAGCGCTGACTATACTAGAACTTGGATCGGAGCCAATTTGTCTGTGTGTCCACACTCCTCAGAGATCTCGTAGACATTTGTGAGAATTCATCTACCTGTTGGACGTCCTGCTGAAAGACGCAGAGCTGCAGTCTCTGATGCAGACGCACTTTGCGGTGCTGCCAGATGCTCTCCAGGCGTCTGTGGTGGTGCAGGACCTCGTGGACCACGTCCAGAATGCAGTGCACGGCTTTAGAGTAGTTGGCTGTGGCAGTCAGAGACTCAGAGTTACCGGGACTCAACGGCCTCTGAAGAACATCCAGCAGAGCTTTCCCATCCTGACTCACCTGTGAGGGAGGATCAAATACATCATCGTGTAAGCCCTTTTGAAAATAGAGGTTTTTCATAAAGAAATTTGCATCGCGGGAAGTACGGTACAAGGAGGGAGACGTTCGGATTCTAGAGACAACTGAACTGGCCGAAAATTTGGATATGACTGAATGAATACAGATATGAACGAACAAATCATGTAGCTTGTTGGTAAGACTCTTATCTGTTTAAACCATGGGATGTTTGCCTTCCAGAACTCATTGGATCTTTTTATGTTTTTCAAATGATCAGACTACCAAATATTACTGTTTATGTTGAAGACTGTAGTGCTTGGAAACATGGAAATAAAGGAAACTCAGAAACAGGGGTGGGGACCTGTGAACTACAGTGGTACAATAACACAGTGCCATTGTTTTCCTGTTGTGACTTGAGCTTAATTAAAGCTGCTTCACTGATTTGAAACAACTGGGTTGAGTTTGCGACTGGCTTGTGATATGTGTACATTTTTTACATTCTCTATGTTTTACATATATTTCGATTCACTGGTGAGAGAACTAATGTATGTCTTATACTCATGATGACTTACACTCTTAAAAAAGGTGCTTCAAAAGGTTATTCGATGCCATAGAAGAACCCATTGGTTCCTTAAAGCAGTGGTTCTCAAACTTTTTTGTTGTTAGGCCCCCTTTGTGAAGAGTGCATCGGTTTGCGGCCCCCCATATAAAGACGTATAATCTTAAACCTCGAATTGTAATTAAACCAAAAACAAACTCAGTTATACAATGCTGGAACATATTTTTTTTATTGGTGGTCTTTTTTTTCAGATGTTTGAATGCATATAATCTATGATAAATATATTTCATAAAATGCCACAAAAAATGTGGCCCAAGTGGATCCATCTTGGGGCCCCCCAAGGGGGCCACGGCCACCAGTTTGAGAACCACTGCCTTAAAGAACCTTTAATATCTGAAGAACCTTTGTTTCAACAAATGTTCTTTGTGGCGAAAAAAGGTTCTTCAGATTATAATAAAGTAAGAAAGTAAAAAGTATAAAGTAACCAAAAATGGTTCTTCTATGGCATCACTGTGAAGAACCATTTAAGCACCTTTATATTTTAGAGGGTAGGATTTTAATATCTTAAATGTATGAGCTTAAAAGGAAAGAGCAATCAAACTCGCGTGTGACAGCCCAAAGTGGATTAAAGTGGACAGAACAGCGTTTGTTCTTACCTCTGTATACGCTTGTGTGAACTGCTCATAGAGCGTCTGATGATGGTGAATGGCCAGTTCAAGATCCTGCATCTCTGATGGCAAACCACCCTCGCTGCACATCTTACCCCAGGTTTCTATCCCAGAAAGAAACTTAACACACAAAAAAAGAGACAGATCCTTAGAAACCCACTCAATACAAATTCTGACAGCTACAGATGTAGCGTAGAGTAAATAAGAGCCACCTGGTGTACCTGTTCAGATTTCTGATGAAATACGGCAGACATGGCGAGTATAGTGCTGCGTTCATCGAGAGCGGCAGCGAAGCTCTTCCATTCCTGATCCAGCTGGGTGCTGATCTGTTTGATCTGCTGAGAAGCGTAATGACCCGCGTCTGACAGCCGCGACGCTACCGACATGATGCGGTTTATGTTCACGTATGCATTCTGGGAGACATAAGATCAGAAAGCATTTTGAACTATATTGTAATGACATGAAGTGATTATCCAGCTACAGGGTGAGAGGATACACTGGCCGGGTCTAGGGGGGCTGAGGGGGGCTGAAGGAGGCATTGCGCCACCACCAAAAATATCTAACTGACGATTCAAATAAATTCAATTATTTTTATTAAATACATAGTAAATATTTATTCGTATTATCTATTAAATAATAATCTGTCAATTTAATCACTGAAAAATGTAACAATTATGCATGCAATGAACTTTGATTATATATTTGCCCAACCAGAATATGTGATTGCACCACCAGTCGAGCCAGCCTAATACCCGGCCTGAGAGAATAAAGCAATAAACAAAAAAAATATATAAAAACAACAAAAAAACGTAGGTCTGACAGTACTTTGAATTAGGATTGTTCCAAATCATAACGCAAATCCTTTAGTCCTCACCAACATGGCGACTTGGCACATTTGTATAAAGGACAATGCATTTATCTGCCTTTCAATAAAGCTTTTATTCTTATCGTCCAATTAAATTTGAGAGACAGATCTATCTACTCTGTTACAAAATATTGTTACACATACAAGTATTAAATGTGACAGCAAAATGAAAATGTAACAGATATAGAACTTGATAGAAAGGACAAGCATTTTTGACCAGATTCCTATAGCTTACACATACTGTACATTCACTGCTGTCTAGATCTGTCGTCCCATCTTCCCCTCTAGCTAACCAGATCAGCTTGACTAAAGATGGTCTGCTATTAGAATCTAGGCTTAATGAGGTATAAAGCAGAGCTCGTGCTGAGATGAAGAACAGGAGGATGAATTAACAGCATGAGAGTGTGATATGTTTATGTTACTTCTTATGGGCAGAAACAGGAATTCTTGGTAGTTGAGAGTCTGCAGGAGTTGGGGAAATGTGATGAGCTTAATAACGTGCCCACTGTGAGCCTAAAGAACCAGTCGTGCTGCACGTACACACTCAAAAACACTTTTATACATCTACAGTATATAACCGTGGATTTCCTATTGACGTTTATAGTCTATAGTTTACTGACTACATTTCCATTATGTGTGTTTACTATGAGCTTTTGTGAGACTTTTAATTAACCTTCACTGTAAAATAAAGGTCCTTTTCCAGCAGCTGGGGTGCCAGTAGAATACCGTAAAAGAGTTTTCTTGTAAATTTGTAGTATTTTTCTGTAATTTGATGTTTTTTTTACTGTATTTCAAAAATGCAAAGTAAAAAAAATGGAAAAATATCTGTGATTTCCCAGCAGCTGGGGCGTCAGTAAAATACTAGTTTTGTTAAATACAACTGCATATTTTTGATGTTTTTCTTGAAAATTTGCAGTCTTTTTCTGTAATTTTACTTTTTTTAACTGTATTTAAAAAATGCAATGTAAAAAATGGTAAAATACTGTAACTGTAATTTTTTATCAGCTGGGGCGCCAGTAAAATACCGCCAAATAACAGTGTTATCAAGTAAAAAAAAAGTATTTTTCTGTAGCTTGACCGTTTTTTTTACCGTATTTCAAAAATCTGTGAAAAACTGTCAAATTCTTTCAAATTTGTTTGTTTTACATTGTATGTAAAAAATACAAGTGCAAATATACACTTTAAACAGTGTTGTTTTAAAATAATGCACAAACAAAAATCACATAGGTCAAGACTTTCAAAAAATAATAAATAATATGAAACATGACATTATGCTTGAGAGCAGCACACACTGCCATTGTAAAAACAAAAACCAGGGCTAAACAAAGAAATTGTGGGTTTGAAAGAAACAACCGTAACCAAATAAAAACTACATTTTCATTTTTGAGTGAACTACCCCTTTAGGTACAGTTTTAACAAACTAATTACGCTGGCAAACCATGCTTTCAAAAAAGATTGAACCATTTGACCACTTGAGTTGCAAGTGAACTTAGAATGCTAAACAATGACATATATATAATATAATAATAATTTCTATTAAGGGGTGAGAACATCAGAGATGACATAGATTGACGTACCATGGAGTTCATGGCGAAGTGGTTGTGCTGGGTCTGTAGCTCCACAGCGTGCTGGTAGCTCACACCGATCTCTGTGTGACTCTGGAGAAATAACTCTTTATTGTGACTGATCCAGTCAAACATCTACAATGACAAAGACATGAAAGATTACATAAAACATTACATTTCATTACATAACATCCTAAACGATTCCTTTAGGCTAAATACACATCACGGTGGTCATAGGATTGTAGTATGTTTGACGGCACACATTAACAACATTGTTTAAACATGTGATAAGGAATTTAAAGTGTTCATACAAGGAAACTATTTTGGATTAACATCATTTTAATTAATAAAACGACAGATTATTGTAAACATTCTTCAAACATCACAGTTTGCCATTACAACCTGTGACATCATCAAATATAAGCAATAGAGTATGTTTTTCACATCAAAGCTTTAGAGAAACATGTACTGCGTGAATAAAATAAAAAAAATGTAAGCAATGAAAGTGCAACATAATGCATAATGAACAAATATGCAAATACAATTTGAGCCATTAAAATTCAATCATGTTTCACCACCTCCGCTGAGTTATAAACTATTTATCCTTCAATACGAAATAAGTGTCCTAAATAAATATTTAATTACAACTGCAAATGAATTGCACTTAATCAAGATAAGAGCTGCGAGACAGCATAATTGATCGTCTAGTTGACTGCGCGCATTTCTATTCCATTAAATGGAGGCTTTAATCTAATAGGCCTGATCTTGAGACTAAAAGAAGCTGGACAGAGGTATTAATTAACAGAATGACTGCTCGCTCTTGCCCTGTGACACGAGGAGGTCTGGCACAGTGACAGACAAGAGATTTTCAATCATGTTCACCCGTGACGAGTGAAAGGTTGCACTGCGGCTAAAAATAAACTGCATTCTGAGCGAAATGAAATCATCGGAACAAAGCACTTATGAGTGCTCAGCATCAGACGGGCCCGTGCGAGTGGCCATCCGCCTTATGTTTGAAGATTTATCTCAGTAATCATGAAACGGAGGGCGGAGTTAATGTGAGGTCACGGTCTTAAAAAGAACAAGGCATAAAACGTGCCAGCATCTTTATTGTTTTGTAATGCATGATACTCATTAAAGTTGTTACTATTAATAGGCATCGTTATTTTTCATTGGTATTTGCTCAGGCAAGCAGCTCTACTACAAATGTAGGGTTACCGATATTAATCTAGAAGATGACAATATGGGTGAAACATTTCAATCGACTTACACTGAAGTTGGAGCCTGTGCCGTATGTATATCTAAAACCCAAAGCACCAAAACATTATCTTTACTGTTCTGTGCTGTTATCTTTACTGTATGATTGTTGGTTTAATATTTTGTTGTCTTTTTTTTTGGAGAAAAACATTCATAATTCATTCATCATTTCTGAACGAATTAGACATTTTTGCTGCTCAGTTGTATTAGTGGATCTGTTTTGGGGTTCTGAAACTTAAAGTCTTTTCAGTTTTAATCAGTTGTAATGAAAAGAATGTTTAAAGGGATCGTTCACCCAAAAATAAAATTGTACTTTTCAAACCTGTATGACTTTCTTTCTTCCGCAGAACACCAAAGAAGATATTTTGAAGAATGTTGTTAACTGGCCTCCATTCACTTGCATTGGTGCAAGTGAATGGGCTCCAGTGCTGTTCGGTTACCAACTTTCTTCAAAATATCTTCTTTTGTGTTCTGCGGAAGAAAGAAAGTCATAAAGGTTTGAAATGACAAGAGGTTGAGTAAATGATGACGGAAATTTCATTTTTAGGTGAACTTTCACTTTTAAGGTAATTTGCTGGTCCACTGAAGTCAGGTCGAACCAGTGCTCACTCACCTTCTCTGCGTCCTGTTCAAACAGTCGGAGTTGGAAACACTGGTCCAGCTTGAGTTTCCTCAGGTGCCACATCTGATGGAGGTGCTGTCTGGTGGTGTGTAGTTTATCCAGCAGACTGGCGATCTTTGGAACCACGCTCTGAAAGTCGGCACTTCCAGAGATACAGTTCCTCCCTGAGAAGCCATCACTGGAACGGATACACTGCAAAAGTCTCTGACCTTCATGGTCCAGCTCCTCCACAGGAGCCTTCATCACCTTCTTCTTCAGCTGGGTGTGCTCATCGATGAGCCTCCGGGAAGCCCTCCACGTCCACCGGGAACTCCTTTTTAGCCAACGTCTCCTGCAAGTCTTCGAGACGAGAGAGGAGATGAACGGCGCTGGCCAGAAACTCTTCGAAAGCCACTCGGAGCTCCATCCATTCATCGTGGTTATACTCTAGAGAGCCCTCAAAGTCGTCTGTCAGCTGAGACGGGTCCACCAGTTTGGACAAGCCCTCCACAGCCACCATGCTAGTCTGTCAGCGAGAGAGGAGAAACAGACATAAGCGTGGATGAGTGAAGTGTGACTGATGATTTTACAAACGGCATCTTGATAGGAAGGAAAGCTGTTATTGGAAGTATGATGCAAGGTGACTGACAAACAAATGAGGCCACGATTCTGAACAGCTACTGAATTTATACCTCAAAGGTGAACTTGGCACTGCCGAAGTTGGTCTTCTGTTTCTGCCAGAAGTTGTCTGGTTTGATGATGAGAGCGACACAGATCTCAGCGGGAAAAGCTTCTTGTAGGGTTTTCAGTAACGGCTTAATCAGCTCCCACTTCGAACCACGCATATCAATAATCACAGTGAATCCCCCTCTTACACACGTCCTCGCTGAAAAAGAAAGAGAGAGAGAACACACAAACTAGTAACAAAGTACTGTGGCAATATCAAGGGACTAGGGACTTTGCAATATTAACTGTATTATAATACTAAGTGTTTACATTTTTTTCTGTTTTTAGATTTTGAAAAAACAGTGCAAACATATGCAATGAAAAGGGCTAAGGAAATCAATTTCATCTGCTGGTATTTCGATATATTTACAATATATTGTATTCCAATTTACATATACAAAATACAATGCTATTTTACCATCAAAGTTGTGTAAAAAACAGTAATATGTGACACAAATCTAAAACCTTTAGAATTATGATAATGAAATTTAGCGGATGTTAAAGCCACAAGGACAAACATTTACAGTAAATAAATGTAAATGCCAAAATACATGTTACATTGATACACAGTTAAAAACAAATAAATACATTAAAAGAAATACTACAACACATAAAGTTGTGAAACTTGAAGTTTTTAGTTAAAACATTTCTATATAGACGTAAGGTGGGGGGAAATATTTTCAAACATAATTTAGACTATGACTGCAATTTGTTGCAGTGTTTATTATTATATTATACCATGGTCTGTTTGAATACTGGATTCTGATTGGCTGGAAGCTGTGCATTAAAAGCCTTTAACGCACGGGTAGCTCCAGTCACTTTGATTTCATTTTAAATGAACTGACAAAATAACCGTCGTTTTCACCTGTTTGATCTAAAATTGCACTGTAAACATCAATACGACGAAGACGTGGATCATCCCTTACCCATATTTGATCAAAGCTCTTGTATAATACATTATAATAATACAAGAACCCATCAGGGCAAACAGTGCTGCACATTTTAACATATCACTGCATTAGAGCCACTTTGGCTCTTGAACTTTGGCTCTTGAATTTCCATATAAATGATATCTCTCAAAATCGCTCCATAAAAATGATAAGCATGATAAGGTCATGTTTAGACGTCTTTTGAGGAATTTCTGAAGGATTGTTTTCATCGAGTTAAGAAGAAACAGCCCGGCTTCTCCTTCTGCCTGGTGCTTTTGAAGTAGCGCACAGAGATTGGGGGATAAAAATAACTGTTATAGCCAGTGCTTCAATAACCACAACATTAATAACACCCAGATCTCTGTACGCCTTACAGTAAGAGGGAAGTAAAGATCACAGAGAGTCTGTGTGATTAAAAACTACATAATGGCATACAAAAGCCTCTCTCATTTCCTGCCATTCTGAGGTCTGAGTGGGAAAGCAGTCAAAAACAATAGCAGTTAAATCGAACAGATTGCTCTTTTGATTGGACGAGTTACCGCCAAACGTTCAATGTTGAGTAATTTAATAGCAAATTAAAAGGATACATGGCAATACTAATCACTGCTTACATCACATACAAATTAACTCAAGAACAACAACAAATTTGAAAATGTGTAGATGACACATAACGTGTCCGTTTTGTGATATTTTTAATCTAACATATTTCTTTGTAGATTTTTTTTGCACCAATAGCCGAGTGATCGATGCGTGTCCAAAGGCATTTCAGGCAACCGGAGTCTGATAGATTAACAAGACAAAAACAAAACGAAACGAAATCATAAAATGAAATAAAATAAGAAGATAAGACGAGATGAGACAAAGAAAATAATCAAATGAAAAAAAGAAAATGAAAATAAGTAATAATTAAAATAACAAAGAGTAAATTAAAATAATTATTATTATAAGAATAGTATTAATAATAACATAAAAAAATAATTAAATACTTAGTTACTAAAAAATGAAATTAGTAAAATGAAATACAATTTCTAATAGTTCATATTTTTTTCAGATAGCATTATTACCTATCAGCTGTTTACAAAACCATTTCAAAATTCCTTTATAAATTGTGTTTGGGGGTGTTTTAATGAAAATAGGTTCCCATTTGCCAAATAACATCCCACCAATAGTACCCAACAAATCACCAACAGAGACCCATAGAGACCATTATAATTTCCTTTAAAAAACCCTTACAACTCCCATAACAACCATTAAATCCAACAGAATTTCTGTAATGGTTTCTAATTTTTAATGTTAATGTCTTATTTTTTGTTGACTAGGCAAGATAAAAAGAAAAACCTTCATGTGAGTCTAAGATTCAAGGCATCATACGGATATGTAAAAGCTGTTACGTGTCACCAGCACAGTGTCATGTGTGCCAGTACATGAATCATCGCCTGAAGGAGGATTAGCATGCTGACTCAATACCATCAATTCTCCCTCTCCACCAAACCAGCCGCGTACACGGCTCTAAACCCATCGGACACTGATGATGCAAGCTCAGCGTCTGAGTGGAAATCGAAGAGGGTCAGTTTGTTTGTCTAGCGTGATGTTTAGACATCCATAATGAACATATATGACTTGCTCTTCTTGCTAATGAGGATATCTCATGGTTGACAAAATGGAAAAGCTCAGTTCATACAAAGCTTGGAGAAAAACCCTTTCAAACGGGATCTGGCTGAACCCTCATGCCTGCGACACAGACTTTCATTAACCACATGACGTCATACAGTGGGGCTAACTCATGCATTTTAATGAAGCAGCAATACTGTTCTCATTTCATGTGAGTGAAGTTTGAGGCTGGTTTGTGTTAAAAAGCAGCTGATCGTGACAGAAGCTCCGAGGCCTCTGGGCTCAGCGACACATCAAAACACTGCTTCAATGATGATAAATCACAGACTGTGAGGAAGCGTTAAAGAAAGCCTAGGAAGGGTGTCTCTCCCCTTTTCATTTTCTCTGTCACCTCATTAAGTGAAAATCTTTGTTCTCAATGGAAATGGTCCCCAGCAAGCACGGCTTTGCATTAAGCAGTGGGATTTATATTGTATACCCATATTGAAAGTCCATGTATGGACATTAGGCTGACCTGGGCACAGTGGACAGGTATGTGACGAGCCGTCTCAGGTCCTCCTGTTTTATTCGGTCATGGTTACTCCGAGCGGGGAAGGTCAAGATGGGACCGCCTCTTTTATCACGACCTCCTGCAAAAAGAGAACAACCCAGAGAACAAGAAGTGTTACACACGTGTATGCTAAATACAGCTTCAGTACTGTGTTTACACATTGTCCAGCATCATAGATCCACAGTCTTATGCTGTATATACATACAAAGTTACAGTACATCAATTTAGGCCCGAATGAGAAGGTAGTGTAATGGACCACAATACCAGTCGTAAGTCGGACGGGTAAATTTGTGGCAATAGCCGACAATACATTGTACATTCTGACTTGAGAGTACAGATATAGATTTTGTGTCGTATTTTATTTCTTATTTCCTTATCCTTTTTATTCTTTATGTTATTCTTTATTTACTATACATTTACTTTATTAGTTATAGACTATATTCACTTCGTTGTTATATTCTACAATCTGGTGGATGCTGCATTTGTATCGTCTTCACAAGTAGATATGAGTTTGCAGTGGTCTCATTCTCAAGGCTCATAATAACGTCACCAGACGATGTTGCGAAGCAGTAAATTCCAACAAAAAAATGTTGGTATAATAACACCTCCTCAATGTGTTTCTAGTCAGACGAAGTCGGACAAAGTTGGACGGAGATAGAGTGAACTCTAGACAGAGTTGCAGGCAGACTTAGAATGGGCATCTGAACGCAACTTTGATTTTCTCTTTACAATAAACTTTACTCATTTTATTATTTTATTATAACTTCAATCAGCTCTATCAATCTCAACCAAATATTTTCCTATTCTAACAAACCATACATCGATTGATGCAAGCTTATGGATTCAGCTCGGATGGTGTATGAATCTCAATTTAAAAAAAGACCCTCATGACTGGGTTTGTGGTCCAGGGACACATATTTGAAGGGACATGAATGATCATCCTATCATGCGGCTTGTTAAAGTGCTATCATATCCTAAGATTAAAATAGGAAGTTAACAATTCAAAAGATTTGCACAAGAAAGTACAGCAAGTCAATGAACTTTGACTTGATCAGAATGACAACTTGTCTAAAAATCAAACAAATAAGCTGTAATTTTGGTTTCATATCAGTTGAAAATACAATAATAGAACATTTTTTCACTAGTTTTTGCTAGAATATAATATACATTATTTTGGTTGTAGTCATTCCCAGTCTATTGTTATTCTATATTTCATTATTCTTTCCCCAGGCCACCACGGAAAGATAGCAGTTAGCAGTTTAATATATATTTCTGAAGGATATCTGGAAGCTTGCTCAGCTAGCTGCAGGAGAAGCCAAAAATCTCTTCTTTGCCAGACTGACCATTTTAGAGAACATGAGGAAAAAAGAGTATAAAGAGGAAAAAAGTATACCATGGCAACAAATAGGAATTAATTCCCAAGATTTATTAATAATTGACTTCATTCCCACAATATATTAAATAATGAATTTCTTCATATTAAGTTAATTGTGCCCACATTCTTCCTATGTGTGTTTAAATCATTCCTTCCATAATTTTAGGCGACCCACACTCACATTTTAATTCATTGCCTTGTTTTAGATGAATCAAATTTCTTCAATGATTTTATCAATCTAGCTTCCTCTTTGTGAACAGATTCCCCAGTCCAGCAGTCCAGTCTTAACTGTTTTATACTCGTGATTTGTAAGTCAATAAACATCATCAAGTTTTCTCTGACCATAACAGCAACATCTTTTATTATTAAACAGAGAGGACTTTGTTACATTGCGGACACGAACTGATAAAAGTGAGCATGATTTACCCCAAACAAGGGAACGAATAAGCAAAACGTGCTCACATAGCATTGCTTTTCTAAACGGGTCCATTCAGAGTTTGTGACTTTATGTCTTACTTTAAGTCTACTTGTCAAACACTGAGAGCATCTCACAGATCTCAAACTCACCTGATACGAATGCTATTTTCTCCCTCAGCACAGGAAGGACATCAGACGCCTTAATGCCTTCGCCTCTGAAAGACCCTGAGAATGAAAAATGGAGAAAAACAGAGATGACTTCAAATGCTTTTATCTGTAGCCTCATTATCATACAGTACATTCCCTCACATTCCACATCTGATCCTTAATGGAATAGTTGATTTATCTTAGTAGGAATAAAAATGACTGTCATTTTTGTTTTTGGGATGGACTATTCCTTCAAACATGAAACTCCTGTAACATGGAATATCCCTCAAATATAATCTTTCAGATATGCAGATCTCCTTAGGAAAGATCACCACGGAGATCATCTCAAAGAATATGGATGGAAGAAATGGTTCTCTTGAATTATGAAAGAGAAACCTCAAAACAATCAGATCTTACCCACGGCCTTCACTAAACGCTCTTTTCTGTCTTGTTCTCAACTATCTATATATTCTCAACGGCATATATATTCCTCTCGCTGTCTCTCAGGACTAAACTGACTCTCTTGAAGCGGTGATAGACAGGGATGAGGAGAAGACTCATAAACACTCTTCTACAGGATTAGCGTCTGGACTGCTCGAGGTCTCCCTCAGGAGCTTCACAGAAGTGAATCAATGCTGCTGAGCCTTCATATTAAACACCAGCTCCGCTAATGAACAACTGCATCCGAGCGTAAGGGCCGTGGCAATGAAGAAGCTGCTTCAGCACGATGAGAGACATCTGGCTAAAGTGGGACGTAAGTTAGCAGATGATTACAATCTAACAGGGGTGAAATAGTTTTAACAATTACACTGTGTGTTCTGAATGTATTATTACGTTATAGTATGACATGACCGTTCTATACTATATTACACTCAAGATATTGAGTCCTGAATACTGGTCTACAAATACGCTTTATTAGTATGTAGTCCAATGATGGTGAGCCTGGAGAAATAATGGAAAACTAAATGAGGACATAAAGACACACAGAAGGCAGGGATTTGGATTGGATTACAAAAGACTGAAGCTCAGACAGTTGTGATGTGCAGCCCCGTTACAGTAATATGAGAGAAAGCATCACATCAAAGAAACGCCCCGTCTGTCTCACTTGAAAGAGCTGCATTAGTGCTCAACTTGTCTGTCCTCCATAAGGGAGGCTGGAGAATTTATGAAGGGTAGAGGGGAAGTGCACTTGACTGTACCTCCCCCCTCCCAGATATTCAAAACATTAACATTTCATCCATCCAGCTATAGAAAGCATAAAAGCAGCCCATCTGTGGTTTGAATAACATGAATAATCTCTGTTGCTTGCGTTTCCAGCTTGCTCTTTCACATTTATCACCTCATTACGATGTAAATGAAGCTGTCAGCCACCGTAAAGTGTTTTTGTTTCCTTTCATATAAAGCTGCGCCATATAAAATACATTTAATAAAAATAATGAGGACCTGTTTAATCCATATTTTGATAAAAAAAAGGAAAATTCATCTGTTGAAGAAGTATGTGAAGGAGTAATAGAGGATTCAATTGTCTCATGGCTCAGAATAAGTAAAAAATGGCATTAGATGCCAAACAAAAGAAAAATAAATGGAACAGTGATGAACGTGACATCTTTGAATACGGCCCCGTTTTCCTTTATTTAACAGAAAGCTTAGTTTTATTCTTCATTTAGAGACACCTGGCGGTGCTGAATGGATGTTAGTAGGATTTATCAAACATTTACTGTGATTTGAGCTTTCAGAATCTTAAAATATATTGATGGGTGTTTATAAAAGAGAAAAGAATGAGAAAGATGGAGAGTTGCTTTGCGGAATCCGCAGGAAACTGATAAAAAAATGATGAAAAGTGTCATTAATACATGCTATATTCACACTGAGAACATTTTTTGCTTTAATCCATAACGCTATAATCAATAAAATGTCTGAGTTTAGATATATATTTAAAAATATTAATATATAATAGTGACATGCACATTTTCTGTTGATTCCGTTTAATTCAAAGTACCAATTTGATCTGGTGTATCTTTGCCCAATCAATCACAAAGGTTCTCTTAATGGCATTATTGGGACTTTATTTTGGGGAAATTATAATTGAATAAATAGGATATAGGATAAAATAAAAGTAGTGACTATATGCTCAGGTTTTTTTCTTTAATGTGTCTACTGAACTAGGATCACATTCTAATTAAACATATTGTTAACCCAGTTATTATGATTTAATTCATGCCAAAAACCTTCAGGAAATTATTTTTTTGTAAAAGATTTATAAGTAATATTTTAAGTGTCCATAATCTCAGCTCTTTTTAACATTTAAAACTATTTCACAAACTTCCGCACATTTTTTCCAAACATTTAGCGCAGAATTATCAAAAAAACTGCATAGTATTTTTCACCAGTGCCAGATGGACTAAGAAAGTATTTTGCAGTGTAGAGTTAACTTCATATATTCAACTTTAGCTATGAATAATAGTAATAATGATGCAATTATAACATTGCATTAGCATACACCACAAACTATCTACTAGTCTTATTTGCACCCAAATGAAATCAGGTAGAACATTCCCTCAGGCACACAGAGAGAGAGAGAGAGAGAGAGAGAGAGAGAGAGAGGGAGGAGAGAGAGAGAGAGAGACACTTGGGTGGCTTTCACACTTGCAGTTTATTTTGAAACGGATACGGTTTGCATGAAAATTCACTAATGTGAAAGCTGTCAAGCGAACATGGGTGCGCACCTGGCTCCGGGAACAATCGCACTCAGGTTCGGACCGAAGCAAACGTGCCAAATCTGAAAATGGCCTTACACTCTCTGAACTGAGAACCTAGGCTTCAACATAACTTTCTCCTGCTATCTGACAATCTGCCAGCCAATGAAAACACACACTCTCTGAATGCCTAAAACTATACCACATGCATGTTAAAAACACAATTTCACATTTAACCTTCATTCTTTTATGACATACACTTTTAATTGTCTGACAGTAAAAGCCTCATGGAAGTCACGCAAAAAAACAGCGTTGTCTATAAAGTGGGATGAAGAATGGATGTCACGTTGTTAATTACAAGCCGAGAGAGGAATCAATGTGGCCACCAATATGACCTGCAGCCACCAAGCCTATTACTAATGCCATGAAACGCACACCCAAACACACCAACATGAAATCAGCCCATCAAGCAGGTAAACATTCGGATACATGAAATGTAGGTCTTTGACGTTAACAATAAGTTACGAGAAGCTGTGCTTTATTGCAATAAATCACAGTCGAGTGTGAGTTATTCACAAATAAAGTACAGCTATCGACCAATCAGAATCAAAGACTGAAACTACAGTTTTATAAATCTTCACTGTAAACAGGAAAGATAAGAAACGACAAAGGCATACACACAACATACGCTCTACCAAAACTCATACATGTCACACATGAACCATTAGACAGGAGTGTGTGATCTGTATACAGTAAGTACCTGTCTCTCGTCTGCTCATGCGATAGGACGACAGCATTTCACACCTGTATGTCCATAGAGCGAATGATGAATCTAATACAAAAAACTCCTCACTAAAGTATACAAACATGCCTACATGCACATTCTGTCGCTCCTAGCACTACTATGTCATTCTTTCTGATTGGAGGGTAATTATTACCGTCCAATCAGGAGCTTGCAGGATATTGACAAGAGAGTAGAAAGATTATGGGTGAAAGAATGCCATGAGCCTGTGTGTGTGTGCATGTGTAACCAAGGTCTGTGAGATAACAGATGGATAGAAATTGATCAGTGACTGGAATTACAACAGTGCATTATAACACACACACAGTACACATGATATACAGTTTTGTAAAATGTATGTCAGTATGATCTAATCAGCCTTTGTAGCTATTTATATGTATTTAAAAAATTGTAAATTTACAGAATTTTTCAAGTTATTCTGGAATATGACCCTAAACTGTCAAATTACAGAAAAGGACCGCAAATTTACAAGAAAAACAGGAAAAGTGTAATTTTACAGAAAACACTGTTTATTTTACATAGTACATATTTCTGTTTTTTTTCAGGATTTTTTACATTCTACTTTTGAAATGCGTTAATAAAAACGTCAAATTACAGAAAAATACACAAATTCCAAGAAAAACAGGGGGAAAGAGGAGTTTTACAGGAATTTTGGTATGGAATATTTCTGCGCTCCAAGTCCCAGAAAATGTCTGTTCTTTTTACAGGATTTCATTACAGTCTACTGTTGAAATACAGTGTAAAACCATCGGCTAGACACTAATGTGTGTGTTTGGGTGTGTAAAATTCAGAGGTCCTCCAGAGCTAAAAAGATGTTCCAAAAGAATCTCTCTGGCAAAAGACACACTACTGGCTATCCCATAATTCCCAACAGACCGAGCGCTACAAGCCGTTCCACACAATTTAGACTGAACAAGGACAAACACACGCCAGTTACCTTCCTGTTCATGCCAGGAAGCACACACATACAGTACACACACACACACACACACACGAATCACTGTTAATGACTTATTAATGCAAAGAAAAAGATGTACAGCAGCACGCTGCCTTTGATAGTCTGATCTGATTTTATTATGTGAGGTGAAAAAAGCTTCCATGACCGTGAGCAGACAATTTATAAATGATGTAACCCCATTCTGCATGTGAGCTTCAAAACAAAGGGATAACTGAGAGTCTGTTAGCAATTATGCGAAGGAGAGAAAGAGAAATCCACATGTTCCTCATTAATCACCCGAGTGAATTCTCTGATTGTCCCATCACAACATCTCCAGTTGTATCTCTTGTTCCCCGTTTTCTTCTCTTCTGTTTTTCTGCAGACGTATTTCCTCTCTGCAAGCATTTCAGATCCATGGCTAAAGTAAAGAACACTTGATGCTTCATTTCAAATCTGTGCATTGGATCACCCGGCACGGATCTTAAAGTGAATCATAGGGATGCGCTTGCATGCTTTAATTCTGATGTAGCTGTATGGGAATCTGGATCGTCTCACTCAAGAGAAGAAAGCGGAAACAGGAATTATACTCGAAAAAATCAAATAGTTTACCGCAGCTGTTGCTCCAAAAACTCCAAACAAGACATCTGATATTCCCCTCAGCTCTCTAAATGGAATCATGGGTACGATGACCTCACATTTCACAGTATCTGCTTCCACACCACTTACAAAATGCACTGTGGTGGTACAGTGGTGGTATCAGATGAACCACAAATTAACGTTACGCTACATGGTATTTTAAAGGTAAACTATGGTATGTTCTGTACAACGGAACTACCACACAATGTAGACCGAAATGAAGCAGTCCAGGAATAATTTGAGTGAACGTTTTTTTCCCTCCTGTCCTGTTTCAGGCTCTGAATCTATTGGGATTCCTCTAGAGACGCTGTAGCTTCATGAATCGCTCTGTCACTACAACGGATGGAATTCTCTGCTAATGTTGGATGTCTCCTCATTAGCTTTTCCTGCGGCTACCTGTGGGAACCTGATATCCCAAGTGGGAAACAGACAGACGGGGGAAGGCTTGTTATCCGCAGAGCTACTGTCACTAGTCATTACTGCTCCCCATTTCTAAAGTTTCATACACACACGCTAAAGTACTCAAAATCGCTGCCAATGCACGACATTCAGACTGTGGCCATAATCCATAGTCTACATCTATCTACCAAAAGTGTTGAACAGAAAAATGCTGACTGATTTCAACTGAATATGAGACAAACTGTGTGTCAACTGTATTTTTCTCCATCACCTTTGTAAATCGCTGGCATTTCTTCGTTTGGCAGATAATGAGGGAATATACAGGAGATGATTCACAGGAACTGGAGATAATGAAGACAGACTGCTATACCACGCAGCTCTTAATAAGGTCTGAAGCATATCTCTACAATGCAAACCCAATCTAAAAAGCATATTCATGGACTCACACCCAACATAAACGCTGTTTAGGCAGTAGAAAGCAAATTAGTATAAAGCATAACATGGACAACTAGGGAAAAAACCTCACAAGAGTGGACAAAACGTCTTTCAGGAACACAAGACATCAATGCAAACACTTGTGAAGCTCAACAGTAAGAGATGTTATAGGTGTAGAAGTTATTATAGTAAAACGTTAAAGGGACAGTTCACCCAAAAATGGGTGTCATTACTCCCTTTCCAGTTGTTCCAAACCTGAATACAATTCTTTCTTTGGTTGCACAGAGAGAAAGATATTCGGACGAACGCTTGTAGCCAAACAGTTCATGGACCCCATTGACAACCATGGCAGGAAAAAATACAATGGTAGTCGAAGGTCCCCCAGAACTGTTTGCTGTCCCACATTCTTCAAAATATCTTCTTTCGAGTTCAACGTTATTCTTCCTACTATGGCAGTCATTGTCTGCTTATAAGCATTCGTTCCAAATATCTTTCTCTGTGTTCATCACAACAAATACATTTATACAGGTTTGGAACAACTTGAAGGTGAGTAAATGATGAGAGAATTTTTTTTTTTTGGTGAACTGTCCCTTTAACTGATATGTGGAAGTATTAGACCCAGCTCTTGTTTTCTGAGCGCATCTTAAACAATTTTAGAACAGACGCATGAATGAGAATGAAGGAAGCTCTCCAAATATAGCCGACATTGAGGCATGAACTGAACAGCTATTGTTATTCATCCTGTGTCATACTGAAGTCTCGCTGCTGTGTGGAGTAAATGAGCCTTGACCAAATGAAGAGCGAGGACACATGCAGAACATTTTCTAAAAGAGGCAGAGCGTGTATTTACCCACACTGACACGTCGCTTTACTGCCCTGGAGGATAAATCTCAGATGGGAAATGGGGCAAGGTTAAATTGAGCCTGTGTGTGCGTAAATCAAAATGTCAAAATCCATTTTACCCACTATGCCTCTTCCCACGGGTGTCAATCAGCCTGTAACAGTGCAATGGAGCGTTCACAATCTGTCAATCATCTCCGTTCATTTTCCCACTTTGTGGTATACTGAAAAATCTCGATGTGTACAGCGCTAGACTTATACGCTGAGACCACGAGGGGACTGTCAAAGTCTGGTCCGTCAAGAAGTAAGACTGCTAGTCCAGACCGATCAACTCTTGAATAATTGATGTTTTGAGTTGATTCTGAAAAATCAGTTCGGACACTAAATGACTGCGTCAATATAAAAAAATCCCGGACAAAAACAGAAATAAACGTTCACATTCTTTCCTGAAAAAATTAGTTTTCCCCGTTTTTCTTGTAAATGAGCTGTTTACGTTTTTTGACCGTATTTTAATAGATACATAAAAAATCTGTAAAAACAAATCCATGTTTGGACAACTGTAAAAAATAACAGAACAATTCTGTAAAATGATGTTATTTACAGTGTAGTTTATACTAGAACATATCGATTTTACAAGTTAACTGGCGACATTTGGATTCTGTGAGATTGCACAGAAAGGCACAGGAAAGTGAGTTGACTATAAATGCAACCTTGTGTTTAAACTGCTCACGTTCAGTCACAACAAAATACACCAGAGATCTAGTGTGAGTAAAGCCAGAGCCAGAAACGTGTTACAAGATGGTCTTCTGAATGTTTCAGCCTGAATGGTACATCATTCAACAAAAGAGTAGAAAAAACACAATAGAAAAAGCAACACAAAACGAAAGCTAAAAGTAGACGAATAAAGACAATTGTGACACTAAATTCTAAAGAGAAAGAAACAAAGGACCAATCAGGTCAATGCATAAAAGCAGAGAACATGGGTGAAAAATCAAGAAGTCAATGAAGTCAAGATTACAGATGAAAACACATAACTGCCTCCAGATTTCACAGAGACCCTTTTACTGGTATTAACATCTGTCTCCGTTGATCCGATCCCATATGGTCAGGCAACACATCATTGTTCTACTGCTAATTGAGAAATCAATGAGCAACATCTGATGAGGTCACTTTGAGGGCTGCTGGACAGCCTCAAAAAATCTAAACGCTTCATACACGCAAAAACTGGCTCTGCTGTAAATATTCTTGTGGTTAGTTCACCCATGAAATATTGTATCATTTACTCATCTCATTTCATATCTGTATGACTTCCTTTCTGCCCAACACAACAGACAACACAGTCTCAAGGGAATTCGTGACATTGTCACAAACTGCAATCTATTAATTCGTGCCAAGGACACACATTTTCCCAGTTTTTCTCGGTTGCTAACACACAATTCATGAAACAATTCACCATTTTCTGACAACTATGAACACATTTTCAGAACAATACACCATCTTGAACAAAGCCCACACAAAAACGTCCTCATTTTGCAACGGTTTGACCATGTTCTCATTCAGAAAACACAAACACACAATATAATGTTTTTTGTGCTAACTTTGCCTTTAACTTCATTTGCAAATATTTGGTATGTTTCCTTATTCTCCAGATGACTGTTATAAAAACAGGCTAATCCATTACTGTTCCTTAAAGGGGATATATGATGGATTTTGTTATTATTTTTTATTTAGTTAGCAAGCAGTATAGCTGTTTGGATACATCTGCCAAGTTGCAACGCTCAAAGTTCACCGAAAGACAGCTTGTCGGGATTACAATGAACTTTCCTAAGGTTAGTTACATCATGAATCCCAAAATGTACATTGAGGGACTTCATACAGTAGAAACCGTGACTCAACAGTCTGTTTCGAAGAATCGAGATGACAGTGTAAAACAGGTGAAACGTGTAATATATAAAGCATTGTTTGAAAATGGAAACATGAACAACCATTGTTTTGCACATCGTAAACATAATAAAGATTTTGAAAAATAGGACCCATTTATTGTTTGAAACAAATAATAACATCAGAGCTGACTCATAAATCAGCACATGAGTTGAACCTCAGTGTGTGTGTGACATCATCCAGTGCATGGGTTTGAATAATCACAGTTTCTTTCCTCCGTTACCGAAGATCAAGCCCTGTTGTGACAGTCCTGCTCTGAGATCAGTATCTGGCTCCATCATGACTCTCCCTCCAGCACACACGTGTTCTCCTCTCTATGAGGCTCAGTCTGTCACCCATCTGTTGGCCGGGCGGATGCCAGATAAACAAGGCTCGACACTGATCTGAGAGCAGTTCTAACTCTAAAGTTCAGCTCATACAACACTGAAAAGAGAGAGCTAGCTATTGATGTGTGACCTGAAAGAAGTATCAGATACACTAGGTTGGTACATGTACTTTAGGGATCTTAGCCCATTCATCTACAGTATGACATTAATGTTGACCTGCCATAGATTCTTAAGATGGGCGATCTTGGTTTAAGAGTAGAAATGTATTTTAAACTCCCAGTGAAATAAAACAATTCAATGCTCATTTTCCATGAAATATTGCAGCGTTTATTGTAAATAGCGTATTAATGTGGGTCATTCACTTTTTAAAATTCACGTGTCCTCCAAATCTTCATTTAAAATGTGAAACTGCACTTCCGCGCTTTAGTGACTATCCATCTTAAATGACGTCAGTTAGACGGCTTGGGCGGAGCAACCGTTAACTCCTCCCCTTCAACTGTCCGTCTGCTGCCAGTTCCATTTCAAAATGCAACGGCTGTTTTTATACATCAAATCGGAGCGAAAAACGCAGGCCACGCCCACTATTTTTCTCATTTGATGTCACTCGGCAATGCGTCAAAATACGGAAGTAAAAACGATGGCGACTTCCGGTTCGCTGGGACTTTAATGTTTATTCTAATGCAGAGCTATCTAGACAGTCTTGTCCTATACATCACAGATGCTGATAGCGCACTGACACATTCAAATTTTAGATGACAAAACCCTAAAAGAGAGCCCAAGTAAAAGTCATTTGCTGTCTTTAAAACAGCGCTCTGTCATGCTTGTTGACAGCATATGAAAACATCAAACATAACATCCTGGCCTTGAGAGCATCCCTGTTCAAGCGCCGAACCTGTTGCGGCAATTACCCAGAGCCGCCAGGTGGCTAAACACTTGTTCACTACTTCCCTGCGACGGAAGAGTCTTCCTTGATCCCTCCAACAGTCCTATCCCTCCCCGGAGACAAACGTGGGAGTCAAATGACTGCAACAAGACAGCAGGTGTTGCTTTATTTAACCCAGACGTGGAGCTCCGAAACGTTCAGAGGGAGTTCTGGGTTGTTTCAGGTATAGAGAAGCATCACACGTATCAAAGTTGACGCTTCGTGCCAGCTCACGCAGAGACTCTGCGTTTGTGGCGTGTGATTGTCTGCCAGTACTGTAGCGGACAGGTGGGTCTCCGCTACTGGATATCTGCAGCATGTATTTATTGGGAAACGCTGGAAACATCTGTAAAGTAAAGCCTTAAATTCACTCACAAGCTGTTCATATGGAGATGAGGTTTTGTGTCTGACACAAAGGTGAGGGTGAACTCACACAAAAACATTGAACAAGGCAAGAAAAACATGGCAATACTCCCTGAACGGGACCTGGGCATACAGTTAACCTTTAAACTATTGAACTTCCGTAGTATCCTAAAAACAAAATAAGAGCGTTTTCTTAAAGGCGAGGATTCACTTCGGTTAGTGATTAAAACAAACCATATATTATTTTCATAAATGTGTATTTTAATAAAGAACGTTGGAACAACAAACAATACTGACCTCCATTGACTTCCTTTGTATAGATATAAAAAACACTCATTTAAAAAAAGTATCTTTTGTGAACCACAGAACAAACTATTGCTTTAAATACTGAAAACAAATTTGAGAAATGTATAAGAAAGTGCTGATGATGTAGAGATGAATTATGTGGCAAACAAATGATCATATTACGCTTTCCTTTGACATGTGGAAGTTATAAAGATGCATCTTCCAAATGAATAAATAAACAAAGAAAACGGGCTTTCTTCCTACTGGTATTTTAGCTCATGGAAAACATCTGTCTGTTGTTACGTCTCTGTCAAGAACATCGGTCACACACTCGCTGTATTGTTGCGTAAAATCACAAACCGTGTTTAAAGTCAACATTTTGCTTGTTTGTTGTCTACTTTGTAATCATCAGTGACAAATGGCGGTCTCTTCCTCTCTCTGTCTCTCATCTCTGTTAATTACAGGCTTGTTACGCTGAGACCCCGCTCGACCCGACCTGGCGAATTCTGCGGCTACATTACAGCAGTCCTGCCAATCTAATTCGCAGAAACTCATCCATCTCAGTGTGATGACACAGAGCTTTCTCATTACAGCGCAAGGATAAATTACACACGGTCTTTGAATTAAAGTCTTGTACAGGAGAATCCAGGGGGTACGGAGATCATTTCTCTTGTTGACTGATTTACAAGAAGCAAATCA
The DNA here is from genome assembly GCA_006030095.1 of Triplophysa siluroides. Classification (NCBI taxonomy): domain Eukaryota; kingdom Metazoa; phylum Chordata; class Actinopteri; order Cypriniformes; family Nemacheilidae; genus Triplophysa; species Triplophysa siluroides. The sequence continues at coordinate 2,051,019 of VCII01000094.1, read as the reverse complement.
GCACATCGTCATCAAAGCATATCAAACTCCATACTGAGGAGCAGGTCCTGGACCAGTTTTGTGTTAAGGACAAATGACCATGTCGTTTGATACATGTTCCAAAACTTTCCATCCCCCAAGTTGCTATACTTTTCTGTCCCTTAGACTCGGTCTCTGGATTTTTTCTCAAGACCACAACTGTGGAAATTACACTAAATTGCTGGTGCATTGTCTGGTTTATGGGTCAACATCATTAATGTGATTGGATGTAAAACTTTAAAAGCTTTAAAAGCAATCATTGACTTATTTCTTATTTGATTTATTTTGTTACTGTTGTGCGGGTAAGAGACGAATATGGAATTGTCCTAAAAGAAATATGACAACAAAATGAATACAAAGTTTCACATCTTAAATCAGATTTTCAGATTTTACTTGTATTATCATTAGTAATAAAATGTTTGCTTTTCATTTATATGTTCCTCACAAAAGCCCTCATTTTACCACAATAAACCTCATTTAAATATAAATGTACTGTAGTCATGGTACAGTCAGTGTGGACTGAGCTCAACTGCTGAGATCATAACTACTTTCATAGAAACACATAAAGACAACACACAGAGAACCAAAGAACGTCCAAAAACCCCCCGATGGGCAGTTTTCATGAACAGTGTATCTGTTTAAAATCTCCATCCCGACACTAAAGATCATTTTTAAAGGACAGAAAGAGATAGGGAGAAGCAGTGGTGTTATTGTGGGGGTAGTGTCACCATCCATCATCTCTACTGAGGTCAGATTTACATGAGCTGACAGTGAGACAGAAAGATGTTGTGAAAGCCGAGAGTAAATGAACTGCATGAGATCAGCAGAAATCCAGCAGCTCCAATCTAATGGTACTCCATTACAGCGCTGACAGATCTCCTTCGAGAGCCTTAAACCAGAACATTCCACCTTAGCCAAGACCTGTGCTGAGAATGAGTCTGAAAAACACAACACCTGATTGAGTCACTTTGAGAGAGAGAGAGAGAGAGAGAGAGAGAGAGAGAGAGAGAGAGAGAGCCGCCAAGGGACCAGAGACCACACTGTGATGACTGAACTCCACTTCCTAACAGAATGCACGAAATACACACGGATATACGGACAATGTTTTATGGAAAAAGCAAGTCCATTATCCAGACGTTTTTCACCAAAAGCCAAATTTTCACCCAAAAAATGTCACCAAATTATATTTTATTTTATTTATAATTTTATTTATTATTTATTTTGTTGTTTTGTTTTGTTTTGTTTTGTTTTGTTTTGTTTTGTTTTGTTTTGTTCATTTCATTTCATTTCATTTCATTTCATTTCATTTCATTTCATTTCATTTCATTTCATTTCATTTCATTTCATTAAATATCTTTATTTTCGTTTGTTAACATACTTGCACTATTTGTACACTTAAATTAAAATTAGGCCTAATTCTGTCCTATTCAAATTGCCTTTTCAAAACCTGATAACAATACAAGTACTTTATATTACACATTACACCCTGTTTTGTTTGTCATCTGGATTTTGGAACACAAAAATATTCTTCATTTGTATTCATTTTTACAGATTTTTCATGTATAATACAGTCAAAAAACTGTAAAATTACAGAAAAGACCAAAGACTAAAACTACATTTTAAAGGGAAAAACGAATACTTTACAGTGTATCTCCTGCTTTTTAACAAGTTATTATATAAAGTGGAAAACAATGTATATCCTGTAATTTTACAGGGTAAAACTGTAATCTTACGGTATATTTCTGTCGCTCCGGCTGACAGATAATTTCTGTCTTTTAGCACAACAGACTTACAGAGGCATTTTTATGGCAAGCTGATATTTACAGTATTAAAACAATGAAAAATAAACTAACCATAAGAGTGTTTTTTTACACTCTCTAGACAAGCTCATAGACCAAATGCATCCCAACACACTTTATAATTATATTCAGCACAAGACTCACAGAACATTCTTACATTGATTTATTTTCTCTAAAAAAATCCCTCTCTCTCTGTAAACTTCTTTAATGGAGCTTTTGTCTACCCATTCCAGCCAGTGAAACGAATGCCTCATCTGTCAGCATCCCTCCATCAGTGAGAGGGAGGAGAGATCATCACTTCTTTAATGATGTCTCTGACCAGCAGGAAGCATTTTATCCGCACACATACACTAGCAGACAGCAGTTTAGATACAAAACAATTTAATTACGTTTTATTTATAAACTCTAGCACTTTTCCTAATGCACACTGATTTAACACAGGACCAGTACGCTCCATCCAAACAGTGTTTCCTTCTCTGCTATCAAAGCATTTACAGCCACAGGTAAAATGAAAATTTACAGTTACAAAATGCATTTTACACATTGCCTGAATGAACAGCTTCGGTTTCGTTATATAATTGTTTTGAGAAATATACAAGTTTTGATTTTAAAAACCTTAAAGTTTGGATCTGAATTACGGTGTACGGATTTCTGTGATGCATATTACAGTCCTCAATTATAGCAACATTGTGCACTAGTTTAGCACAGATGCCGTCAGAGACAAATGTTCATGTTGGTTTTCCTTCTGCCTGCACACCCGCTGCTTTCCTCTCATTTCAACACATTGAAACCATACTGTTCAGGATGTTTTTATTGTGTAATGGCATTCGAGAAATCTGGAAAATAATAATACTTCACACTACAGTTCTACATTCCCCATATTGTATATTTATTTTTACAGTCATGTTGGCCACAATAAGTAAACACTAGAGGAACAAATGAGGCCAGTGTCCTTCCACTAATTGGGCGGGTGAATAATAGCAGAAAGGAACATGCTTGACACCTCCTAAAATGAACTACAGGAAACTTTCAGTGATAAACTGCACACACCGGCTGTGAAATCTCCAACTCAAGGACTAAAACTTTTGCCAAGCACGGATATGAGAATAAATCAGAACGGCATGCTCTTCCTGACAAACACAACCAGAAAATCAGATTCGAGCATTGGACAGGGCTCTGTATTAAAAATAGACACAACGACAACACAGAAATGATTTTTTTGCTTAATAGTATAAAAATGTGTACGGTCAGTGAGAACAATGCTTTATACGGCTACTGCACCATGGAGAGATGCTGAACAGATCTCTCAATTAAACCATTTCACATGAAGAATATTTCATAGTAAATATTTCATATAAAATTACTTTCCCTTTTTTTGCCTGGTTTGAAAAACGAAATCGAGAACAGTGTGGCGGATCACAGATAAAATGCGGATTTGTACACTATAAATAGGTCAAATGATATGTACACAAACTCTGAAAATTATTCAAAAATAAAACTGACACGAGGAAATTTCTTTGGCATTTTGTCAAACTGTCATGTTTATAACACCTTGAACAAGCTCATAAAAAGGAGTATTGTTGAATTAAGCAAGAAAAGCGAGGTGTGCTATGATTGGCCAGTTAACCAGTGCGTAGTGATTGGTCGAATACTGCAAGCGTGTGATGGAAATGTAACGCCTCTTACCATATTTGGAACATCAGGTTCCTCTTCAATTGTACTGACAGGTACACCCACCTTACTTGCGTATACATTTGGGTGGTCTTAGTCAAATCATTTCACGAACTGACGTAGATTTGTGGAGGTGTGGTTACACGAGGCGTTTCAGGCAGGTCTGGGTGAGCATTCACTTTTAGATAGAAGGCATCTTTTGTTCCCACACTTTCATTTTTGCAATTTTAAGTTTTTAATACATGCATGAGCAGCACCAAAGACACAAAAAAACACGTATTCATGTCATATGACCACTTTAAAGCAGTAGCACAAACTCACTGACAAGAACACGATTTCAATGCACTTTCAGTTGATCACTGACCTAAATATTGAGCCTGTTTTTCTTCTGCTTTGAATAGCCAATGGATTTAAATCTGACCCCATTTAATTCTCTTTAAACAGTGAAGAAAACAAGCTTGTGGCATCACATGTAAACTGACCCTGATTACTTTTCTCATTTACATTCAGACCACAACACTGCCATTCGCTGTCACTCATTACCCCGGTAACAGCTCATTTGCATAACAGCTTGCTAGTCCTAAAGGGCTCACGTGAGTCTGTGAAAGACACGCTAAATACATACTGTTCATCAAATCAACACACATTTAATATCTGACCTAAATACAATCCTATAAAAACTGTTTCTTGATCTTGAACTTAACATAACTCAGCCTCCATTTTGAAGACAAAATGTCTCCTAAAGGACAGTAAATGTCTTGTAAAATGATAAACGCCAGATGATGCTTATTTAATAATGTGAAAAAAGGCTTCTGTGAGGGTCAGGGGTGTGGCTAAGGATCGGCAACAGAAAACTCATGAAAACAATAGAAGGCAAGTCCCCACAAAGAGACCAGAACAAACCTGTGTGTGTGGATCACAGCTGTGACCAGTGTTGTCTGGATAGTTTGACCTCACATTAGCCAAACAAAACCATCCTATACCAGGTGAAGCGCAAAGCCACCCCCCCGTCCGCCTCTCCTTTCATTCGATTGGACAATGGGAAAAAAGGCACGCATGACGTCTAGCGCTTTTCTGCTCTGAGTTGAGTTTTTTACAACTTCAGGCGCTCATAGCGCTCCGCCAAAAACGCGTGCAAAGCGCCTTCGAAAACAATTCAAAAGAGGCGCGTCTAACAGCAAAAAACGGGTTCTGTCTACGATTTGTTGAATTTTGTTGCATATTCATTTAATTAAATAAACAATTTGTGGAACGGCTCCTGTTGTTTGGTCACATTTAAAGTCCCATTATTTTAAATTTAAATTTACAATGCACATTTTTCCATGAAATATTGCAGCGTCTATTGTAAATAGTTTATCAATGTGGGTCGTTCTCTTTTTAAAATGCGTGTGCCCTCATAATCTTTGGTTGAAATCTAAAGATGCACTTCCCTCCTGTAATGACTATCCATCTTAAATGAGGTATGTTAGACGGCTTGGGCGGGGCGACCGTTAACTCCTCCCCTTCAACTGTCAGTCTGCTACCAGTTCCATTTCAAAATGCAACGGCTGTTTTTATACATCCAATCAAATCGCAGAGAAAGACGAAAGCCACGCCTACTATTTTTCTCATTAGAAATTCCATTTCCTTTTGATTGTTATCAGAAATATTTAACAGGCACTCTATTGTTTGTGAACGTGTAGCGGAAGTTAAGTTGTGGGTAAAAAAGTGCGCATGCGCAGTAGCGTTTGTTTATGTTGTTAAGATGAATCCGTCTATATAGTGTAACGTTAAAGCAACATTACACAAGCAGGTGTGCTGTACCTGAGCATCATAGCAGGCACGACTGCAGTTTACTAGACAACAAAGGGTATGCAAAAACAATAAAGAAAAACAGGAATGTTGTTGGGCAGGTTTGATTTAAATGTATGTAAATAAATATAGTTTGCCAGGGTTTGTCAAACACACGGTTGGTTTACCCAGACCCCTGTAGAGACAGGCTTGTCTAAATGTCCACAATCTCTGAGGAATTTAAGTCATTGTGCAGTTAAAAAAGAGCAGCGTGAGTACAATGAAGGGATTGTCACTTTTGGGTTAATCTATCCGTTCAAGAAGGGGATAAAAAATATAAATGAAGATTACAGGAACATTTATGTCATATTAACTTCAAATAAAACCCTTCTTTGAAACGCTTTGCCGAATCACATTAGAAATGTGTTTGTGTGTCACCAAGACATACCTGTACACACACAGTTTCAGAGTCGAACCCATTCAGGACACAATCAGTCTCTCTCTCTTCATCTCTCTCTGATTCTGATTGAAACAACATAAATGATGGAGCTCTGTTGCTAAGAGACCCAATCAAGATGAAATGGGACAATTTACAATTATTACAGAGCAGCTGGGGGGGAGGGAAATGTGAGGGCACGGATAGACGGAATACGAAGGAAGATGGAAAGAGAAACACAACAGATAAACCGATATAAACAGAAAAGAAAACAGATAAACAGGAACAACGTTGTAAAGCACGCAGTACACGAGCTCTGCGGCGATAAGGCGAGCATGCTGGGATTCTGCAGGTGGATATCACAGGGGTCACGTGACAGTGATGAATGCTGGGTAAAAAAAGCCATTTAGCCATTTGTCAAAGAACAAGATCAATGAAGAAACAAAAGGATGGACAGATCCGTCTGAAAACACCCATGGGCAGAAAGGCTCTCAGACAGAGATTAAACGGGCACTGGTTGTATTGATAGATTGGATTATTTCCTGTCCTGGCAGCTGAATTAGCCTAATGCATATGTGAGACCAACAAAAGCCTGAAATACATTAACACAATGAAAGAGAGATAGAAAACGGGTATTGGATTGTACAATGCATACTAAACGAAAGAGTTATACTTTCGGGAGACAATATGATTGTGCTTGTCTGTGCACATTTCTCTGAAACAATGATTCTTGTGTTCTTGTAGGTATTTATCAGGTTATTTATGTGATGGTTGCTCCATCAATGAAGGTCATTCCAGTTGTTTTATTAAGATCACATAAAAACCATAAAAAAACTGCTTACATCTCCTTAACAAACTGCACAGTTAAAGGTACAATGCCTGATTCTGGACAAACACTGAGGTCTGGACGACACTGTCTGGCTAAACGAAAGGTCTGGCAGGTTATTTGTTGTAATTGCTCTGTGCTAATTGGCCGTCTCAGTTCAATATGCCACAAAGGCCTCTCTCCAAATAAATGCAGTAGAGAATCTAAAGGTGTTCTCTTCCAGTTGTGTCTGTGTGTGTAGTGGCGTTCAGAAACAGGTACGATTTTATCATCAATAATCCATCTGGCAACTCAATCCCCCCCGAACCATGCAATGGACAAGAGGGTTTGGAAAATACAGTAGGTGATCTGTCTGAGAAACACTTGTAGAATAGCAGTGCGACAATAGTAAACCGTTTCAATGAGACCACTGGAGTCGTTAAGCAAAGTCAGTTTTGGACGCAAGAGTAAATATCACTGAAATCTTCAAAAAATATGTATAAAATTACATGAAAATAATAAAGAAGGTAAATAAACACTGAAGTGAATGAATGAATTACTGTAATGGATGGATGGATGGATGGATGGATGGATGGATGGTTGGTTGGTTGGTTGGATGGATGAATGAATGAAGGGGTGGATGAATGGATGGATGGATGGATGAATGGGTGGATAAATGGATGGATGGATGGATGGATGAACGAATGGTTGGGTGGATGGATGGATGGATGGATGAATGAATGAATGAATGAACGGGTGGATGAATGCATGAATGGATGGATAGATAAATTAATGTATGGGTGTAAGAATGAATACATGGATGAATGAATGGATGGATGGATGGATGGATGGATGGATATATGCATGGATGGATGGATGAATGGATGGATATATGAATGGATGGATGGATGGATGAATGAATGGGTGGATGAATGAATGAATGAATGAATGAATGGATGGATGGATGGATGGATATATGCATGGATGGATGGATGGATGGATGGATGGATGGATGGATGGATGGATGGATGGATGGATGGATGGATGGATGGATGGATGGATGGATGGATGGATGGATGGATGGATGGATGGATGGATGGATGAATGAAAACAACAATCGATGGCTGAATTCATGTTTCTGTCTGTAATTTATAACCGAGTCATTTATCATTCCATATCGAGTCCAGCACACTGCTGTTACCTCACACTGGAATTATATGTGTCATACTAACACTATGACAGCTCACAGATATGACATGTGGTCTTATTACAGTCATTAGACGTATAAAACTAGTGTCTCTAAACCCCCACTGAGAGAAGCTTGGTCATGTGGTCAGTGTCTGGACGCTCTGTGGCGGTTAGTGTGGAAAAACTCTCAGCCAGTTTGAACAGGGCCAGTTTTATAATTGCCATGGCTGCCCAACTATATAATCATAGCCATGAGATATGCAGATATGCCACATAGCCCGATACGTCTGTTAAGTCAAAGTCAGTCAAAGCAAAGTCTCATATACAGTGATTGGCCACATGACATTTGTGATCGGCTCAATGCCAATGGATTGCATGCATGCATCCAAAACATCCTCTCTTAGCACTGAAAACATCCTCTCTTGGAGTCATGGAGGCGGATATTTCTGTAGGCTGGTTGCTGACAGATATTAAACACTAACCTCTCAGTTGTCACGTTTGGCTTAATAAATGGCAGGAGGAAATGGCAGGTGAGACTTACAGTTCAGGAGTCGCGTCTCAGCGACAGCTGCTGCAGAAGCCCTTTGACCCCTCTTTATATCCACTGGGGTCTAGTTTTTCTTTGTTAAATGAACATAAGTCTCCACATGTGCCTATATCTCACTATGACTAATAGAAGGTCACTTGATCTCTTCCTGCACAATGCAGCCTTTTCTCGTCCAGAAGGTTTGCGGTTGAAAGCGTACTGCAACTCCTGTGCAGGTAACCTAAAAATGTGCTTTATATTCTAACATGTAAATTAAATTGGGGTTGTTCAACATACAGCACTAAACTACGAAAAATTGCTTTTAAGTTGTTTTATTGCCTTTGCACAACATAAATGCTGATATAGCATTTTTTGCCATAAAAAAAAACATATTGCTAACTATTTTATTATTAGTATTGTTTTTATTAATAATAATAATCATTTATTTTATTATTACAGTATAATTATCACTTTTTTATTTATTATTATTATTATTGGTGTTATTATTATCTCTTCACTTAACAGTCTGAAATGGTCTATTGAGTCAAATTAAACTATTTTCTTACACAGTTATACCTTTGTAAGAAAATCTTGTGTTAGTCCTAGTGTATGGAGTTTGGAAGCTTATTATGAAACAACTTTTCATGGTTTATTAGATAGCAATATTCTTTTTAAATTAGGTAATATAACACTTTTATAGCAGGGACTTAGAATAGGCTGTAGTTAAACTATGCTAATAGCATCAAAACTTCAATTAAATTCAAGTTAATTTGTATAGACCAAAAATACAAAATATTTAAACACGCACCACAAATTCAAAACATACTCGGACCATTAAACCGTGAGCAGCATAATGTATCCCCGTCATTACAGAAACTGCTGAAAACAGCCCCTAGCACACCTCAATCTGAACACTTTAAAAAGAAACATTTGACATTTGACATATCTTCTCATGGTGGACATTTAAAGCATTACTGATGTGTTTAAAACCTCTCCTATTCAACCAAGACATAAACTCAAAACACTCAACAGGTACTCCCAAATATGAAGAAAACCAAAACCATCTGCAGTGTGTTGACTGCTTATTCAGCTGTAGTCCACTGCTGTTTCCCAACAAACGCACACACCGACCCACACATGTGTTTCACAGAGTACTGGGTCAAGAAAGCCATTCCAATTAAAGACTGTGTTATTTGGCACTTGACTTACATTGCTGGTTTGTACACAGGTATGTGTTTCTTTCTAAACTGGTCACTAGTTCTTGGGCAAAAGTCAAGTCAAGTTTCTCTATATAGCACTTTTTACAATCTCGCATTGTTTAAATGCAGCTTTACATGAAAAAGAAAACACAAAAGAGGAAAATGAGTGTAAAAAGTACAAACAGAGAGGACCATCCTAATAAAAGCGACGTTAATGGGATTTGCAGAAGTTAATCTAATATCAGAAGTCTCCCGGTGAGCGAGCCAACACGGAAACCGTGGCGAGGAACCAAAACTCCAATGATGAAATAAAATAGAATAGAAAAAACCTTGAAAGAAACCAATCTCAGCCGGGAGAGCCAGTTCTCCTCTGACACGTTACAGCTGCGGTCAGTGAATTTTGAGTAAGAGTAAATGTTGTACTGAAACTGAACGATGGCCCAACAAGGGTCACCGTGAAAAAAAAACCCAAGGCTATTTGCTTAATACAACGTCATATAGAACTAGTTCTAACAATGTAAAACTACTATAATTAATTGCAAAAAAAAATCACGACGTATGTATTATCAATGGATGCGTATGGTTATCTCCATTACTTACCATAAAGAAATTTCAGTAAATGTTAAGTTCACCGGGTTTTTGACAAGTTTTGAATGCAACGAACAGCAAAAAATACCAAAAACCGTGAACCTATGTTCCTCCTATGTTCCTTTCTGTTTATATCCATATTAACAGATTACACTCATTAAAACTGTAATCTATTAATACGAGTGGCATCAAAAACATGTGCCACTTCCGAGTGCTGTGTAAAACAGACCCATGAGTCTGAGCAGCTGATAACTGGATTTAGTCCATCCTTTCTAAAGCGTATAAACACTTTCATTCAGCTGTTAATGTCCTCTCACTCTTCCTCTTGACAGAGGCACGTGTGAGTGATACCGAGTCAGACGTGGACTCTTTACAAGGGTCTGGCGTCCAGCAGTGAGACAGAGACGAGTGCTGAGAGACTTCCTCCGTGTGCAGCTGTTATGAAACTCAGATCAGCCTCTTTCAGCTGCCACACAGGCAGACAGACACTAAGACACTGTCCTGGAACTGGCAGGTGGATGTCACGTCTCATCATGAACACGAGGACCTGCTCTCTTGTAAGATGTGTTACTATAGCGGATCAAAACCTGGGAAAATATTCATATTTTAGAGATATTAGGAAAATGTGTTAACATATTCTGGTGAATTAATGAGCCATTACTCATTTTATAGGGAATACTTCACCCGAAAATTATTCAAACATCAACAAGTTGTTCCAAATCTGTATAAATGTCTTTGTTCTGATGAACACAGAGAAAGATATTTGGAAGAATGCTTGTAACCAAACAGTTCTTGGACATCACTAGGAAAAATTACTTTATAATAGTTTTTTTCCCCCTGTTGAACACAAAAGAAGATATTTTGAAGAATGTGGGACAGCAAACAGTTCTGGGGCACTTTGACTACCATTGTCATTTTTCCTACTATGGTAGTCAACGGGGTCCAAGAACCGTTTGGTTACAAATATTCATCCAGATATCTTTCTTTGTGTTCAAACTAAGAAATGTATACAGATTTGGAACAACTAGAGAGTGGGACTAAATTTTAATTTTTGGGTGAACTGTACCTTTAAGAGTTAGGTTACTGTAGAATATATCAAAAATTCATATTGCACAGCCCTATTATGATTCCCATTCTGCTTAAGGGTTCTTGAGTTCCAGAGAATTTATAGTTATTGCTGCACGGACGCAAAACTGCTGTAGTTAATAAAGTCTTCACGATTTTTGTTTTCCATTGATAATAAGTTCACGTCAGTCTCCATTAATATTCTCCTTGAAAGATTCCTCTATTTCAATCTGTCGTGATGGCTAAAGCGGATGTGTAGTTTACTGTAAATGAGGAAACAGATATAGTGTGGAGGTGCACAAGACAGGTGAGAGTGTTTTACTCAGCTAAGGACTCCCTGGGGCTTAAAATGAGAATTCCATCTTTTCATCAGGAGCTAATTTGAAAACGCTCGACATCACTGTCCCTCGTGTCTTTCAGGACTAAAAACATGTGCTAATTTCATCATCAGAGCCACTTAAAAGGGATGACTAGGGATATCAGGGCCACAGCATACTGAAACATGTCCTGAGCACACACACACGCACGCGCTTTGAGATCAACTGCCTCGGCCCATCAGGCAGTTCATGCATTATGCAGGTAATATGAGAAAGACTCAGCCATGCAAAATACACACAGTTCACAGTCTTCCTTTAGTCAAACCATATCAGTTGTGTCTCTCTCTCTTATACAACTTCAAAATTGCACATTTCAGAATTTGACTTTCAAATAACCTTCCAGGATTGTACCCACAATGAAACAGTCACCAAAACCTAAAAAGCTGCCTAGCTGTCAACATCTTTCCCGAAACTCGTTGTGACGCTCCACGAAAAGCCATCACTCGCGAGACTCGACTCACTTTGTCTTCTAGATAATGGCATGTACCTGGATTTTGAAGAAGTCAAAGTTTGCACGTTTTTGGATTTTGCGGTAAGAGCGTGAGTAATGGCTTTACCTCCCAGAGCCGGAGAAGGGGCTATTTTTGGTACAGTACACCCAGACTTCACATAGTGCACATTTCTGTGTAATTGACTATTACGAGCGAGAGCTAATCCATTGTTTCCAAGGCATTTCCAGAGCTCTCTTTTCTGCCACTACACTAAATGATACACAGCTGAAGCGAATAAATCAAATACACCACGGCTATTTCCAATGACTAACCCTCCTCTATTAACAACCGGATAAAACATGTTTGACTCCGCGCTGTGTAGGCCTACCATATGCAGCCAGCTCCTTCAACAGACACAAAGAAACACTCTCTCCTAAAGCACAGCAATAAAACAAACTGGGTTTTATTTGTCGGTGTTGTCTCCAGGGATGTCAAATCTCATTGGTAAGTACGTGTCACACTCAAAGCCATCAATTTTCGTTGGTGGGGGGAATAATTTCATTATCCAGTTCCTCCCCCACTCACTCAGCTAATGCCGTGGCGCGGCGCCCGATGATGTCACAGCACCCTGAGTCAGCGGCCGGTCCCTCACCAGGGTTATAGATTTCTGGGACACAAAGAACACAGCTGAATCCAGACCACTCAAAAGCTAGAGACGAGATGAATGAAACAGACACAGATGCTATAAATAACATCTCAAGTGTGCCGCGGCGTGCAAGAGAACGTTTAGAACTCGAACGGTAATATGATGAGGAAGTGAACGTGGGTCTTTAGAGGTAATGAGAGAATGGCTTTCACCGGAATGATGGATAGAAAACGGCTTCTGATTGCCGCCTTTCCTTAGTAGACGGCAATTACTTCATCGCGATGAATGTCGTAAGATGAGTCGCGCTTAAGACAGAGGTGGGGGAAAAGCGTGACGAATGAATTCATGAATATGGTCTTCAAAACACAACCTCGTTTTTCACCGTTTCTGAAAGATTTGTTTGCACATTGGCCTGCTCAAAGGAAAAGAAAAACCACACAAAAGAAAAAACATTAAATGGAAATGAAATGGACTTTTGCTTGGGTCTTAGATGATCTTAAGGCTAAAATACACTACAAGACTTTTCAGTCTGATTTTCAGTCTGGACTTGTTGCAGAAAGTCTTTGCCAGTCTGCAGATTTGATCGGTTAGTGTGTTTCCATCTGAAACTTTCGAAAGGGCTGCAAGTGTATGATGTCTAGTTGAAAAAAGTCTGTTGAAAGTCTTGTAGTGTATTCCAGCCGTAAGATCATTATTTTGTCGTTTCACATGTCTTCTCAGATCTCAACAATGTCTCAGACTGTGCTCAGATGTACACCCGGAAGTCAGGGATTCCAATATGAACTCAAACATTTCACCCAAATTATCTTCCACATTGGTGGTGTAGCTCTTCCTGTACTGTATGTCAATGATTTCATTGGTCTGTAAATGGACATTTGGGAAAAAGCTATTACTTCGAAATGAGATCATGAAGTGACCTAAACTTTGAACAAGCAATAACTTTTTTCTCTGTAAAAACAGTCTATCTGGTCTCTGTGATGTTCTGGTCTCTAGATACGGTCCGGGCCCATCCACCAATGCAAGTCTGTGATTATTTTTTGTTACTTTTTATCCTTCACGTTACGCATCGGTGGAAAAGTTATAGCAATCTTCTCCTCAACAAACCACATGAGTTGAGGAATTTTTGTGTCTATCCGTTAAATCGTGACGTGAAGAATACCGTTTTCGGGTCTAGGCCTCCATTTGTTTCAAGTGAGGCTTCTATTTAAACAGCCGTTCATGAGCACTGTTTATTCCTATCACACATTTAAGCTAAACTTATAACCTCACACGCTGAGTCCCAAATAATCGCATACTATGACAGTATGTACTGTTTTAAATGAAGTACCTTCACAGTACGTTCAAGCTATATAGCATGTGTGGGGGTAGTATAGATTTCAGACGTACTGCATCCGCCATGTTTTATCGTCATGTGACCCGTATGCTCTTTGACCTATGGCGTATTACCATCAACCTGTACCTAGTCGTCGGTAAAGAGTAAAGATACCAAGAGGCGAAACTCTGGGAAACAGCGCCGCCGCCATTTTGGGGTGAAAAAATGCGTTATAACTGACATGATTTCTACAGAGCCAAGGCTTTTGTCATCATGTATCATCATCAGTTAGGTTGAATTTCAGCTATAATGTAAATTTTTTAACAAAGCATCTGATATTGCCATCGCGAAAGCAAAAAGCAGAGTCGCTTTCACCCAAAATGGCGGAAATCGCAGGGCGATGGTGTTGCAATGGAACGGTCGGTTGAGTTTCGCCTCTTGGTATCTATACTCTTTGGCGTCCGTATAAACATAATTTATTCACGAGAAATTCATTAATCTGCTTTCGTTTAAAAACAGACACGCGCTTTAAAGTGTTCTGGTACTTTTATTTGATTAAATTTTGAAGTTTGACTGTTGCTCAGCCCCCGTTGCATCATGGGATAGACAAGTGTCCATCCGATGCACACTCACAAATCTCGGCGGAAGCAGTAGACCATCCGGGTTTCTCTCGCCTACTGTTTTGTGCATACTTAGGTTTCGGACATATTACTCATGACTTTTACTCATTTTCGCTTGCTATATAGTATGGAAGTAGGCGATTTCAGATGCACGGTCAGTGTACACTACAGTCTCCAGGTTAACAGGACCTCAGACGTCAGTATTTTAATAATTTATATAAAAATAAATGCTTTTCTTTGGGACGTCGTTATGGAGAGGTTGGGATTGGCATTAACCTGTAGTTTTAAAGCACGCTATACGTTTATATTACCATTTTTTTGTGGTAATTTGTGGTAATTTTTGTGGCTCTTAGATCTGCGTTACATCATACTTAACAAGCAGATAGGACAGTAAAGGAGGAATTATAAAGTGTAATTATGAAGTGTAAAGTTCAAGTGTAAAATTGAGATAGGGATTCTCTAGCCCCAGCTATATATGAGCAACAATAATGGCAATGCTTGCCTTAGCCAGTACCCACTAATGAGACATTTGTAAAGATAAAGCATAACAACACACAATAACAATATAATATATTTGTATGTGCTTTAGTATGACTTACACTAGACTACAGATTTGATTGCAACATGTACAGTATAAACAACTTGACCAACAGGAGAAGCACAGACATGGTGGAGTAATGTTATTCCTGCCCCCTCAGGACAGAAAAGATCCAGCACAATCTATAATTCTAAAAATAATGTGTTGTTTTGTTTTCTTAGAAACACAGTTGCAGTGTCCAGCTGAGAAAGCAATAAATTCTGTGGGGTTTTATCACTGGAGGGGAAGCTGTTGAACTTAGCTAAGCTTAAGTTCATAAAGTTTTACTGAGCATAAAGTACATTTAAAGTGGTTGAAGAAAAGTGCTTGAAGATATGAAAACATACCCTCATGACTCACTTCATAGAGCATCTCATAGAAGGAACTGGCACCACGATCGACTAGCGATCAATCTTCACAGCTCAAATCAATAGCATCAAACCAAGGCTATAACAGCATTGTCATAATATGTTAGGGCTGTCACTTCATCAGATGTTCACTACACGATTAATGTGACCAAAATAATTAAAAGTGACTGTACAACTGCAATATCATCTGAAATAAAAAAGACTTTTGTTTATTTTGTGATTTTTATATTGACCAATGAATGACACCCAAAATACAGAGAGTTTGTTACCATTGTGACTCTTAAAGTGACAGTTCACCCAAAAATGAAAATTCTGTCATCATTTACGCACCCTCATACCTGTATAAATGACTTTGTTCTGATGAACACAGAGAAAGATATTTGGAAGAATGTTAGCAATTTTCAGTTCTGGAACATCATTGACTACCATAGTAAGAACAAATAAACGTTAGTCAAAGGTGCCCCAAAACTGTTTGTTTTCCTAAATTCTTCAACATATCTCATTTTGTGTTTAAGAGACCAAAAATGGAGAATATTTGTTTCTACTATGGCAGCTGAGGATGTCACAGAACTGAAAATTGCTAACATTCTTCCAAATATCTTTCTTTGTGTTCAACAGAACGAAGAATTTTATACAGATTTGAAACTCAGAAAAAATCTGAGGTTTGAGTAAAAGTCAAAAGTTTGACTAAAGTTCAAAAGTCTTTACATTACTATTAATAATTCTTAATCCCTCAACAATAACATTGAACATTATATGGCTTTTAGCTCCTGCCTGTTACTTCTGATGCCATGCTAGAATAAAAAGTAAAAAAGAAACACATTAAATATATAAACGTCTTTTTGTATAGGTGTATAGAAATGTTTGTCTAAACAATACAAGACAGTGTCCCTTATATAGCAATCAATAGAAAATGTTTTTACAAGGTTACAGGATCAAAATAAATAATGAAACTCAGAATTGTCAACTTTAAAAAGAAATTGCTTGCAAACCATTTCATTTTGTCTTTAAAATCCATTAGCAAACTTGATCTTAAGTTCTGCTAATATCATGTACAGCGGATCTGTGTGGGGATCTGTTTAGTCAATTGTGGTCCAATGGCCTTTCTCATTCCATGCGCTCAGATCCACAATGAGCATGTGGTGCGGTTGCCCCGGAGACGGCCACATATGAGAAAATGAGCTTTAATTGCTGCTGACATTTGTTTCACGATACAGTTTTAGAATGAACACATATATTTCATGCACACAAAAACACTCAAACGTTAAAGGGCACACTGGGGCGCTTGTTAAAACAAAATGAAGCTGAGAAATTCATTTTCGTAGTAGTAAAAAAAGGAACATTTCAATTGGTCGAGTGCCTGCCAACACAATGTAGGGCAACTGCAGTCAAATACCACAGACCGCTAAAATAAAACATGGCATTTTTGTCGATGTCATCTTATTACTAATCAGCATTTCTGGGCTCTTAAGTCAAAGCCCTTTTAAATGATGTTTCACACAAATGTGTGCATATCTGTCAACCGAACCGGTACTTCTTCATTAAAGGAACAGTTCACTCATTCGACGCTTGAACAAACATACTTTCTTACGTGCATCCCCTATACTGTAAATAACTCTGTAAGAGAGACACACATTTTCACATGCTAAACAAATTCATGTGTATGTTTACGGTCTCTGAAATGTCCTGGAGAGCATCTACCTCCAAAGCTCTGATTTCCCTTCTCACATCAGATGCAAATTCCAACATGTCAGACACTGTACATTGTTAAATGTATCACAGAAGCCCGTATGAATCAATGTGTTTGTTCTATAAATATATGCACTTCCACACGTGCTGCTGAATCAATTCATCCATCACATGTCACCTTAACTGAACCTCTGTTTACTCTCAGGTTTTTAAGTTTTGTGAGATGCCATAACAATTGATTTGTTTTGTTGATGTTCATCCTCTGTTCAAGGCGCTGCAAATGTATCAGGTTAAGACTCTCAAATGAATCCTATTGATATTTTTCCTAGTGCAGTATGAGTGAAATAAAATACCAAAGTCCAAAGTCTGCAGTGTCCGTGGTTTCAACGAACTGTCTGACCCTCTGATAACTAACTTCCGCTATCCGACATATATCTCTCTTCAGTAAGTGGTGGAGACAAAGGGGAGCAGGAAAACAATACTTTAATAACGAATATTAAGTCGGTGGCAATAGTCATAGACTGTTGTTGTGCGTGGACAATGGATGCGCAAGGGGCGGGTACATGGCACGAGTGTTTATATTGCGTTCATGGGTGTGTAATCAGCACGTTTACAGCGGTCACAATTACTTCTTGAAGTTCTATGAATTATTTCGCCGTTTTGATGAGTTTTAATGTGTAAAATGTCAACCCTTTGAGACAATACATTTACATTTATGCATTTGGCAGACGCTTTTTCCAAAGCGACTTACATTGCATTATATTACAAGTTTCTAAGTTTCTTGATAGCATCATGTTCCTACCACTGAGCTACAGGAAAGATACAATAGTAATCATTTCAGGAGCAGAATGTTTTCTCTAAAGAATACGGCGGGCAGTTGCCACACTGAGTTTTATAACATTCAAAAACAATTGAATCAACATTATTAACCACAATAACAATATCATGGGGATAATCATGAATCATTTTGCCATAATCCTGCAGACCTACCATCAGGTATTTTAATATTGCATTTAAAACGTATTACTTAGTTTTTAAACAAAAACTACTGAAACGAATGTATGTGTTTTCCCCATGTTTAAAAATTGGTGTGTCCGACACAGATTACCTGTTGGTGGGTTCCGGATGGAAACGTTTGGGAACCCCCTTATAATTAATGACAAACATGATTTTTAAGTATGCAGGGTAGAAAAATCGTAGTTTCACTTATTATTTCGGTCATTGCCAGATAGGCTACAAATATATAATGAACTTTAAAAACGTTGTTTTGAACCATACATTTCATGAAACTACAAAGTTGTGCCTTTTTGTCACAAGTTTTCTATCAAATACAATGTAATTAATATTGCAATAGACGATAGCAACCGCACCGAGAACAGTAAGGACGAATAAAGCAAGAGGATGCAATTAAGAAGAACTAACTGCTTGGTACGCGTATGACTTGAATAGCCACTTTTCAAATATTTTCATCATTTTATTGAATATAAATGCCTTTACGATCTGATACGTGATAGGGAAAAAGTTTGGCTAACAGCAGATCCGAACCCACAACGACATGAAGTAAATATCACATTTAATACAATAAAACAGTGTTATGCTGGCACCGACTCTACAACTGTGACAATAACTATTTCTGCAAAAACTGTGGTTCCCATTGTATACTTTTGTTGAGAACTGAGTCTGTCAATTCTAACCCACAATGTCAAATGACTCAGACTATATGAAGCTGGCTCTCAGAGTTTCTTTGTCTTTCTCTTCATTCTTAAACGCAACACTTGGTTCAAACTGGCAGTAAGCCGTACGGTTACCGTGCCAATGCTCCCGGTCTGTTCATTATTACACCAGCTGTGTTCCACAAAAGCACAATTTCCCAAAATACACAGTTCACACATCTGAAAATGAAGTAAAAGCTGGTACGTGCCAGTCGCCCTGTCCAAAATCAGACCCTCGATGATTATACGTGAGTGTGTGCCAAAGCGCTCTTATTCGAGCGAGAGCGTTTTCCACCCGAGTCACACGAGTGCTGATCCTGTTCTTTCATTCTCTGACAGTGAAACACCACGTCTCACAAGCTTCTCCTTTGCTCTAACAAACACACACTTGTTTGATGGTAGTAAACCAGCTGCATGTTACTTATCTGTAAGACATACAGTATGTCCCCCTCAGGACTTTTCAACAAGAGGCGATAGCTTTTCCAGATGTTCACAGAAAGCAGAAATATATGAGGGTTTTAGCAAAGCTTGTCGAGGGGAGCTCAGGACGCTCGCTGGGCAAACAAGAGGAGAGTGATATCATTAGAAACCATCCCAAACACATCTCAGCGTTTAATAACACCCTGGGAGAGAGGGGAGAGATTTACAACCCACTCTGGACATCATTCCACTTGTTTAAAATATTCACAATTCCTGCAAGATTTGTTAAATGACTCTGAAGCACTGAGATGTACCCAGAGGTACGTTTTTTTGCTCGGAAATTGCTTTTAATCTGGTGGAGTTGTATGTATTTAAGACTGCAAGACACACCAACACAATGCCGCGGCAAAAATGTAACTATTTTATTAAATGAGTATAAATTCGTAGATCCTCATTCAACCATTTTTGTAGGATTTGCTATCGCGCCACTGACGTTAGGGGCGAGGCTTCAGTTTAGCTTTTTTTCTAATAATCGTGCGTTTTTGTACGATTCACAACGTATGAAATCATACAAATAGGCCACCTCGTAAAATAGTTAAGAATTCCTGAGAGATCAGGTTGGACATACACGTGACATGACAAAAGTTTACTATTACATGACATTTAACTTGCATACTCCTGGGAGTTGCACAAAAGCCAGTTTGAGAAACCCATTTCTGTGTGCAATACATCCACTATTTAAAAAATGGACGTATTGTCCGTGCTGCACCCGTTGGTTTGTGAAGAGCAATTTTGAAGCCTAAAGTGGGCGGAGCTGGTTATCGCCATCTTGGCAGTGCGTCACTCCGTGATAATGGAAAATGGGCGGGACTTGGGTGGGGCCCGAGGCTAGTAGCGACCATAGACTGTTGAGAGAGCAACTTCAATTCACTGGCCACGCCCTTAATTGTCCAGAAGGCTTAATATAAATTAAAAGGAAAATAAATGGGATTTTTGAAAAAATTTACCCCCTAACAGTTGTCATGAAGGGCAAAATTAGCTATATAGACCAAAATAGTTTTTTGTACCGGGCTGTAAACATGTTTTTTTTTTCTGGTGTAAAGTAACATGGGGCTCGTTGAGATTCTGTTCCATTTTGGAGCCAGTCTCTAGTGGCCATTCAATGAATTGCAGTTTAAGTCGCGTCCGTGTTGGTTTCACGAGAGAGAACGGGCGGTTGCCACTTGGTGCAATACGCTCCTTCGATCAACATGTTTGCTGACTATGCTGAAGTTGAGACTATGAGATACCTAGTGACTGGGAACAATTTCAGGTCAATCCAATCCATTACAGACTCCAGGCCACATTGAATCCTCTGGTTTACATTGCACAGGCCCATCACTAAACAGACATGAAAGGCGCCACGGAAATAAAGTTCTGTAAACTTCAAACACCATAATTGTAGGAAATATGGGAAACCCACTCCTTCCAGAGCACTTTGTCTGTTTTCTGGGATTTTTTGTAAACACTGGCTGTTTATGCTAAAGTGATGATGAACAGTGCCAAGAAATAGTTGTCCACAAACACTCATCATTTATCCACCTCAGCATTTCCCTTTTTTATGATGCGTCATTTCATCATCCAATCAGACGCACGCATACTTTACACAAACACGCTAACTCAACACACAAAAATGTTGCGCAAGCAAAACATACGCATTCCACTACAGTAACAGCCAACAGTCACCAATTTCCCATTTTGAAAGAGCAGCATTGCTGATCTGCAGCATATGTTGTGTTTTGGATGCTGAGGATGCCGGTAGCCTGGTGTCTCTATGGAATCCTAACTATTTAGACCATCAAATTTAACCGTCGAGCCCTTGGTCAACCAGCTTCAGAAATTTCGCTGATAACAAGACCAAGACTAATCTGGCCCACCAGGAGTACTTGTAGCAAACCAGCAATAACACACATATGTTTCTAATAAACATCTACGTTTGGCTCGCCATAAGTCAGTGATGGTAAGCAGAGAGGAAAGTAGTATGCGCATTTTCATTTTAAAGTGATACTTCACCCAAAAATGAAAATCCTGTCACCCTTTACTCACCTTCGAGTTGTTCCAAATCTTTATACATGTCTTTGTTCTGATGAACACTTAGAAAGATATTTGGAAGAATGCTTATAACAGACAGATTTTGCCCCCCGTTGACTCCCATTGTAGGAAAAAAATACAATGGTAGTCAAAAGTGCCCAGAACTGTTTGCTGTCCTACATTCTTCAAAATATCTTCTTTTGTGTTCAACAGAAAACAAAATCTGTCTGGTTATAAACATTCTTCCAAATATCTTTCTCTGTTTTCATCAGAACAAAGAAATGTATACAGATTTGGAACAACTCGAAGGTGAGTTTTTCATTTTGGGGTGAAGTATCACTTTGAAGGCACACTGTGTCATTTGTTCCACCTTAAACATTGTATGTTCTTTTATGTTTGTAGGGGTGTTTCTGGACATTTTTGTTCACGGTTGTGCTGCATCCACTCCCAAAAATAAAGTTTGGATATATTTACAGTAGAAAATGTACAAAATATTTTCATGGAACATTATCTTTACTTAATATCCAAATGATTTTTTTGACATAAAAGAAAGATTGATAATTTTGACCCATACAATGTATTGCTGGCTATGGCAACAAATGAAGAGTTTGGTTACAAAATGAGATAACTCTGTTTTCTAAAATATTCAAAAATCATGTTTTTTATTATGTTATCATGTTTTATATCGTATTAGTTTGCTATATTAGTTTAGCTGTATTTTTTGAGTTATCATGACTTAAATCAAAGCAAACCAAGTGAAGTTTGATTCTTATTAATTGGAATGCAAAATAAAAAACATGATTTATGAAAGTGATCTCATTTTGGAACCAAACTCTTCAAATATCTGTGTGCTACTTATGAACGGTTTTGTGGTCCAGGGTCACAAATAGACAAAGATTTGAAAGTTCCACACACACAAACAGCCATTAATCTCTCTCTCTCTCTCTCTCTCTCTTCTCTCTCTCTCTCTCTCTCTCTCTCTCTCTCTCTCTCTCTCTCTCTCTTTCAGTGAAATACAGCGCTCTAAATGCATTAGCCAAGCAGCTCTTCTTGCACTAAATGCTCAGTCTGCGTTAGTTGGCGGCTTACCCCACACTTTTATCCGAGTGTGTAGGCTATGTGTGTGAGTGCTGAACACAGCGGTATGATGTCCTGCAGTGCTGTACTTTCGGAGCAGAACACAGTTTCACCTCTGCACATTACCTGAAAGAACACAGCTTGTCTGCATTACGGATGAAGCATTTCCAAATCTACCATCTGCAACCTTACAGTGTTGTTGTTCTTGTGAGTAGTTCATGCCAGTGCCGTGATGCTATGGGTGAAGCGGGTAGTTATCAGGGCATTGGGGTTGATATGATATATAAGGTTGCTTCAGGTGGGTCAGGTGGTTGGTACAATAGGTGGTTGCCTTCTGGCTCAAGTTGTTGTGGAAATAGCAAGATTGATCACTTAATAGACGAGTTTATTACTTCATTTAAAATGAAGTCTGGGCGATAACAGTGCTGCTGGTTTCTGCAAACCCCACCACCGACTGACTAAACAAGAGTTGTGCTGTCTGCTCTCTTAGCTTTTGTCTCTCTCTCTCGTTTTCAGTATATTAAATATGTATGAGAACTCTCTGCTTCCCTGCATGTGTCCTCGTGGAGCCTGTGGCCCTGCGTAGGTGAGGTTAGTTCACACTACCCCCCACTCATGGAAAACAATAAAGAAAGAATCATGTTCTTTCCACTGGAACTCTTTCATTAGACGCTTTCATTTCCGCTTTTTGAAGCGCCGAGCGTCCCTGGCACACACAGAAACCCCTTACAGAAATCACAATGTCCGTCCTTCTGAGATTTACGAAGAGATTTGTGTGTCTAGATTTGCAAAGATACCAAAGTTTACTTTTAAAAGCGGAGACATACTGTATGAGCTCGCTTGTCAATTGAAAGTGAAAACTTAAAGGAAATATAACTACAAACTTTTAAATTAAGTACGAATCATTGCACGACAGATATCACTTCTTGTCCAAAGACGCAAGATATCTGCCTCTCTATTTTAGGAGAAAAGGAGAAATATTGCAGGAGGCCTAAAGAGATGTTTCCATTGCCTCTCAATTTAATTTCATCGCTATCAAGGAGAACAATTAAAATATTAAAGTCCCAGTGAAATAAAAAATTACAAATGCCTATTTTTCATGAAATATTGCAGAGTTTATTGTAAATAGTTTGTATCTCCTCTTTGCTCCGCCTCTCTGAAACGCGCACATTTTTTACAAAGCTCATCGCTCTGAAAAGCGAGGTGTGCTATGATTGGCCAGTTAACCAGTGCGTAGTGATTGGTGGAATACTGCAAGCGTGTGACAGAAATGTAATACAGAACAATGTTACACGAGGCGTTTCAGGCAGTCTGGATAAGCATTCGATTTTAGATAGAATGCATCTTTTGTTGCTACACTTTAATTTTTGCAATTCTACGTGGCTAATACATGCATGGGCAACTTATAACACACCAAAGACATGGAAAAACACGTAGTCGCGCCATATGACCCTTTTTAAAACCTGAAAACGCACTTCCTTCCTATAATGACTTTCCATCTTAAATGACGTATGTTAGACGGCTTGGGCGGAGCATCTGTTAACGTTAACTCCCCTTTAACTGTCAGTCTGCTGCCAGTTCCATTTCAAAATGCAATGTTTTTATACATCCAATCAAATTGCAGAGAAAGACGCAAGCCACGCCCACAATTTTCTCATTAGAAATTCTCTAGAAATTTCACTCGGAAAACAATCGCAACTTCCAGTTCACGGGAAAGGGGCTCCGCCCGAGCCGTCTAACACACATCATTTAAGATGGATATTCATTACAGGGCGGATGTACATTTTCAGATTTTGATTGATTACAATAACGATGAAATTTTTGATGAAAAAATAGGAAGTGTCATTTTTCCTTTCACTGGGACTTTAATGAGATGCCATATGTGTATTTTCTTTCTTACGATAAAGAACCATTCAATGACCTTTAGTATATGACGGAGTATTTTGTAAAAGGATTTATTTAAGTATGATATCGTGCGTATTGGACAGTTTATTTTAGACACAATCTACGCTTTTGTGTGCTTAGAATAAACAGAATTAGCAAGCGAGCGGAGCGGCATCTTTATCAGCGGAGCACAGATGCAGGCACAGGGGTCTCCAGGGAATACTTCAGTCAATGTGTCTAAAAGCTTCATTCAAAGCAGAGGATCATCTAATGAGATCTGACTCCATTAGCCTGCAGTGCTAAGTGTCTGTCCACGCTAAGTTTGCACAAGAACACACTGCTAACCGACCGGAAATGGGGGATCCCACTCTCCAAACCCTTTCTCTCTTTCTCTCTCTTGTGCTATCCCTCAACGTCATATCATGACTCTATAATCCACTCAAAGCTCCTCTCACTCGCTTTATAACACCAGTGCCTCTAACCGGCCAATTAACCATCTGCCACACTCCAGTGTGTGCGCGTGCGCGTGCGTGTGTGTGCTTAGCTCAAGTTTAGGGACAAAATCTGCCAAAACCTCCCTTTTGGGAAAATCCTTATTAGGAATCAAATTATGTTTTTCGTCATATTGATAAGGCGCTATAAAATCAGTCAATGAATCGTTTAGATACATATGTGTGTGTGATGTGTCGAGGTAAACAAAGAAAGCAAAGTGAAAACTGGACAAAGCCAAAGCACAAGAAATGACAGTAATGTGACGGTCGGACAATGTGTGTATTGTGTTTGTGATGATACTGGGGCATCAAGCTCTATTGTTCTACTTCATACTGGAAGCCATAAGTAGAGCACAGACAGCATGGTGGTGGTGGGGTCTTGGGGGGGATACAGGGTACACGTGCACACACATTGGCAGGACGCCAAGGCTCTTTCCAGCGCCGGCTGTGTGCTTCTCTCGCTGTTAGTGCAATCAGTTTGATTCAGAATCTGGTTTTGTATCTGTTGTTTCCAGCCCTGTCTGATTAACACATGATTACATGAAGAACCATTTATATTCATATATATATATAAATAGTATATATATGGATAAAAATGAAATAATTACATATAAATATATTATATATATAATATTATATATATTATATTGTTTATTTTTTTATTTTTTTTTACGTTTACAAATTAAGAGACCATTGCAAATTTTTATTTAATCAGCATTTCTACATGTATTGTGACTATTACATTTAATGTGTGGCTGTTTAAAGAATGCACAACAAAGCCATGTCAACAAACTATTGGTGGACCCCTTTAAAGGGCTAGTTCACCCCAAATCTTTTTAAATCTGTCATCATTTTGATTCAAACCTGTATAAATGTCTTTGTCCAAGCATATTTGTAAGAATGTGAGCAATTTTCAGTTCTGGGACTTCATTCACCACCACAGTAGGAAAAAAAATGCTATTTCTATCTAATATTTTATAATATCTCATATTTAGAATTAATTAGAAACAACATACATTTCTGGGGCACCATTGACTACCATTTAATTTTTTCTACTATGGTGTCCCAGATTTGAAAATTGCTAACATTCCTCCAAATATCTCTTTTAAATATCTATGTAATTACATGATGGTGAGTAAACGATGACATATTTTCATTTTTGGGTGAACTATCGCTGTCATGTTTATGGAAGTTATTACCCTGGGTGAAAGTACATGACAATTACAGTAATTCAATATTGTAATATAAATACAAAGTAAAAATGCATTAGCATTTGTTTTAGACATGAGGACATGATGAAGCCGTGTATGATGGAGAATCTACATTGTGTGTCGTGACAGAGAGAGACAGATGAGCCAGAATGTTGAGTGGTATCACTCACACAAGAGTGGAGATCAGTCCTCATGGCAGCGTTATCAACCGGCTGACCACACTGCATGATGGCTTTAACTGTAAATGATCTCACCAGCTTCTGCTCATAGAAGAACTCTTGGGCTTTGTTCACGGTACGCACGAATCGGAGGGGTGGGTTCTAGTTATTACCCAGTTATAACATTTACTTTTGTAAGTACACTATGTAGATGGGAAACAGGACAGTAGAATAAAGTGCTGCCTTGTTGAGTCAAAGGTTATCAAGGTTACGTCTATGACCTCTTTACACCAAGAGCAACCAAGTCAACATGCCAAACCCAATATGTGTGGATGTGGACAGTTCTTCTGGTGTAAATGATCATATGTTTTGGTCTAACTCAAGAGGCACTCTGGGGGCAAGGACTTTGTTAGGAGGTTTGGAGGTTAATCTACCCGTGAGTCCTCCTGAATACACAAGCAGCGAGTGAACCATGTGGACGAGGGTGTAAAAACCTCTTCAGTTTGCTGAGTGTCGTGCTTGTGAATGAGTTGCTGTTCAGTCAGCCACGTAACGTCTTTTCTCTAGCAGGGCAAACACCCACTACAACTAGATGTGGTGTAGAAGACCAAGGATTTATGGTGCTATTCACTGTGTGTGTGTGTAGCGCTCCATCTCTCCTCTTCCTCCATTATTTCCTCTCCTCTCTTTGTTGGCCCCAGGGGCACGGGCTGCCAGGATGTATCTATATATCCATTGATGAAGACCGACTGGGTTTTCCAAGCAGATGTCTGGGTACAACCACAGTAAAACCTCCCCATTCATGCTGATACCTCAACCAGGCTTCCACAACATCTGCAAATCATCTCGGTCCTGGAGATCCTGAAAGCGATGCGATGAACTCGACAATGTCTCTTGATCATGTGCCTAAAATAGGCTTCTAAGGGGTTTCGAAAATGTTCCGGGTGAGAAAGAAAACGCTACTATTAAAAATCCCTCGTTCTCAGGGTTAGTAATAAAACCTGGAAACGTGCATGACTCAAAAGACCACCTCAAAAATCATATGCTGAAGGCTGGACGCTTGCAGGTCAATGTTTTCCAGGACTCCAAATTCTAGGCTTGTTTACACAAGGCTGTTGAACTTCTCAAAGTCTTTCTATCGGTTGCTCTTGGCTTTCTTTGGGAGGTTATTTTAGACTGTCCTCGTGCATATGACCTTCAGCTGAGATCATCCCTATTCATGCCAACGGTCGACACAGAAATATTACACACACTTAGGATAGAGACTTCCAGCATAACCACAACCTCACCTTGAACCAAGAAAAAAGCCAACATTTTGTAGCTGAGCTAAGAAGCAAAGGAGGTTTTGTGTTTGGATGTGTATGAGAGCAGTGTACCAGCGTCATGACCTATAGCCCGCTGCGTAAAGCTGCCGGGTTTATGCATCATTGCTCAGCGGGGTCTTATGGACGGAGCCACTGATCGTTCTGAACCGCGTCCACAAATATCAGCATTTCTTTCAGCCACTTTCCCTCTTTAAGACTCCAAATGCATGCACTAACTTTTACCCCCTGCTTACTTGTAGACGTCATGGGCTATCGTGACCTCGTCCCTCATGTACGACAATTTCATTCAACTCAGTATACGCAGTTTGAATATTAATATTGCGACATACATAGAAACAGGTGCATACGAGGAATGTGCATGTGTACAAATATAACCCCACACAGCGATTATCAATGACAGCTGCAAATAAAATATTTATGATAATATTTTGCGGTATTTTGCGAACTGCTTGCCCTTCCAAAGGTGGACCTAAAAGCAAAAAACAGCTCGAACAAAACAGCTATGGCCTGAGCTTTTAAATATAAGGACTTAAAACTTGCTGTAGACTTTTAGTGGCATGAACAAAACGTAAATATGTTTTCATATTAAATACACTTTGTTTAACTTAGAGAGAAAAATCTCTTCCAAAGTGGCAAAAGCAGCAAACATAGACCGCACATTGACAACTTATCTAAGAAAAAACATCTGCAATTTAGCAAAGCATCATTCATTTGTAAACATATTAACTGTTGAATGTTTACAATAACCTTTTCTAATTTTCCAATTACTCCCGTACGTATTATATAATATATCACATTGAGAATTCACTGCACAATGAAAACACACTGTGGTCTTTCATATATGACTACGCCCAGCCATTTTTGTACTATAAGAACCACAAATGTTTGGAAGATGAGAGATACAGCAAGTGAAATTGTAAGGCAGCTGCAAAACAACGGCCAGGGTTGGGTTTTCAGACAAGGACTAAAGCTCAGTGTAACTGTCAATCAAAGCAGGATAATGGTACTAATGCTCAGCATCCCCATCACACAAACATGCGCTCCCTGCATCCTTAAACCACTTACCACCCAGATTCATCTCATTACTTTCAATTCATTCAGATGCGTTAAGCAGACACGATTATCAACAGCAACTTAAATCAGCATCTTCTGCCTTCATTTCTCTATAGAAAGTGCATCCCACTCTCTCAGTTCGGTTCGTGTGCATTTTACTGTGCTTGCAACAAAATGACAAAAACTGATGCCACTATTGTGCCAAATGCCAGGTTAAAAGAGACAACTCCCGACGTTTTGTTATAAGCAAACAGTCCTAAGAATTTAAGCCAAATAAATTGACACTGCAGGACATGTAAGATATTAGCAATAGGAACATTTAACAAAGGAACAAAATCGGCAGGTAACTCAAACAAGAGTTTTTGTAAAGTATGAAGATTGAATGTGTGAATAATCTGATATCCATCGCTCCTCTCATCTTACCTGTTTTGAAGAAGGCATCCGTATCTGAGTCACTGGGTCCGTCCTCAGCCGCTTCAGCAGAATTCATCTTT
Organism: Triplophysa siluroides; assembly: GCA_006030095.1. Taxonomy (NCBI): domain Eukaryota; kingdom Metazoa; phylum Chordata; class Actinopteri; order Cypriniformes; family Nemacheilidae; genus Triplophysa; species Triplophysa siluroides. Next base: position 2,022,039 of record VCII01000094.1, on the reverse strand, counting down.
CCTCTTAAATCACACAGCGTAAAAATGACGGGAATATATATCCAGATTCAGCGCTCCATCGTCTCTACATCCCTGGGTTTTCAAGGTACAGTCCTGTATAACAGCGACAAAATCGCAGCTCTGTATTCGCTTCTATTGTCTCCAGATGCGCCTCTCCTCCTCCGATCTCTCGCTCCTTGTGTCGGTTCTTTCGAAACGGCTCCCAAATCTGACTGAACGATTCGCTTGCGAATGACTCCGAATGGATGAGTCGACTCACTGAATCAGGTCTCATATCTTGTATCTTACAATTCCGCGATAAACGTTTATATTTATAATAAGCATACAGGATGTGCTACTGCCGTTTGAAATATGCGAGATGTCACAGAAAGATTAAATGACGTAAATAACGCGGTGATTCCTTTCAACCGATTCGTAAAGTGAACTGTTCGGAAGAGCCGATTCGCGAAATGAGTCGAAACAGCTCAACACAAAGCGACGGGCAACTTGTGTCTGTACTAGATGGGATGGAGCGCGAGCCTGACAGGGAATAGTGATGATGTCATGAATTCTGCATAATGTCAGTCGGGTTGCTCTCCTTTTCTCCTCTTTCATAAACATTTTCTTTTAGAAGAAAACGAGTTGTTCCAGAAACACAAGCAGACGTAGAGATGGTTTCCGTACGTGTGTTTGAGGCGGTGGGTTGTATTTTCTCTAACAATAGAGCAGAAGGGAGCTGAGTGGGTGTGTTCTCCCTCTGTTAGATGTCACGCCCCCTTTACTCACCCAGCAGGCTTGGGGCTATTGGGGATTTTCTAATGATGGGACAGATTTTTAATTTCCTTAAAAATAAATAGAAAATGTGCGTGCGTGTTAAAATCATGCTGTCTACGCGCGCTCACGTGGATGGCTGTGTACACTTGAATTTGTTTTTTACGGCGCAAAAAAAACAATAAAAAGATCCAACATGCAATAGAACAAACATCTAAATAACTAATGCATCAAATAACTAATGAAATGATGCAAACGATAACTAATGCATCAAATAACTAATGAAATGATGCAAACGATAACTAATGCATCAAATAACTAATGAAATGATGCAAACGATAACTAATGCATCAAATAACTAATGAAATGATGCAAACGTGCGTCGGTGAGTTGTGCTCCAACCGAATGCGTTTTTATTGCCGTATTGTTTTGGAAGCAATTATAATTTATGACACGATTTAATGTGGATGTGTAACATTTTATCAGCGTTGAGAACGTCTGCCAGCGTATACTTTTAATGTTTAATACAAGGCATTTACTTTGGCAAATGAATGGATACTGTAAACACATGTGTTCGCATGCCTAAAAATAAAATGATTTGTATTTACTGCCCCCTGGTGACTGTCACTGAATATTACAGTCCCATTCATTTTAAAGCTCAAGAAACGCCGTGCATTGCGAAGAAAATCAAAAACATTGCATAAAATAAATAAATTCATTTTAATCTTCATGTTATTATAATTCAAATGAAATTAACAACTTTAAGAGGAATGCAGAAAACTTCTGACGAGGTAAATTTGATAACTTTCATAAACCGTCGCATTTAGACAGATTACTATTTATTAATTTGTCTGAAAATACATTACGCAATCGTTAATTCATAACAGACCCAAAAACAACCAGTAGAAAGACACACAATATCACTTTGTTGACTTAACAATCACACCACTGATTACAATGCAATTCCTTTGTCCAGATGGCCAAGTAGCACAAATAACATACAAACCTTTTGTGCAGACCTGCATCTTCACCCAGACACTTTAGGAGTTCTCTGAAACGTCTTCTTTATTATATCCTAAATATCTTATAAGTTCTTCGTATAAGTAAAGTAACACAAAATAGGTTCTGTTTTAATTCAGGACTAACATGAGAACCCAATGTGATTACTCAGCAACCTGCTTGTCATTTTGGTTCCAGTTCTTCCTGTTAATCTTCCTGTTACCATTGACGCTTTTGGCAAAATATCCCTGGTGGTGTGTGTGTGTGTGCGCCAAAAGATCTGCTGTTAGTTGCCTCGAAGCAGGCACATTTCCAGCTTCCTTCTGCCACCCTACAGGCCTCTGAAACTCAAACATTCAGCATATGGTTAGCTATTTAACTGCCAAAATCGCACAACCATGCGTGTGTTTATTTGCACTGGAACAGAAGTTTTGTTTCATAAATTCAGGCTGCCCTCTACTGTTATCTATCGGTTTAGGTTTTCATCTCCATTTCAGTTATCATCTTCCCCTTCACCCAAAGTTGACCTTTTGTAATTCATCTAAGTTGATCCTGTTCTGTAGTCTGCAAGGGAGTTGTTCAGAGCTTGAACCAAGTCTTAGGATCACAGCAAGCCAAATGTTTCCTTATTCCATCATTTCAATAAAGTAATTTGGAATTTTGATGAATATTTGTATTTGAGTAATGGTTCTATAATTTGTGTCGAACTAAAGAGTTTTTAAATAAGTTTATTGGCTAGTTTTACTCAGTACGAGGCGGTTAAAATATCTGATTTCCCCTTCCATGTAAAGCACTTTGAGTGTCCAGAAAAGCGTTATATAAATGTAACAAATTATTATTATCTGTCCACCGTGAGAGATGAACATGTTAAACCGAAGCAGTGACATGTTTAAGATCAAGTGGTGAGGTATGGATCGTACCCAATAGCTCCCGAGGTGAGTTTAGTGTTGTAAGTTTAGAGTTTTGGGTGAGATGGTTTAGAGCAGATGGAGCATGCAAAGTTTACTCACAAACACCTGTTCGCTTACAAGTAAAGACTAGAAGTAAAATCATCAGGATTTTGTTAGACTGCTGGTTGCTCACACCAAAGGCCAACTAAAAGCATCAATTACAAAAGTCTCGTAGACGGGATTTGTCAAATTTAGTTTGTATTTGTGGGTGTTCACAACTGCCATAACAGATATGATTTCACGGGTTGTGTATGACTACTCCTGTGCTGATGTGATCCTCGGATGTCAAACAAATACAGCTTGCTAATGTGCACTTATGTAACATGAACAGTAAAGGGAACAATGAAGCTTGTCAAAGCTTTGACCTACTTGATATGGTGTTATTAGCCTATACATTATTAATGTTGACCAGGGGCGGACTGGGAAGCAAAATCGGCCCTGGATTATTCGGCTCACATCGGCCCTCCACCATTTATGTCTAGGGGGGGATTGGTGTTGGGTGGGTGTTTGATGGCATCGGCCCTCCACCATTTCTTGGTGTTGGGTGGGTGTTTGATGGCATCGGCCTTCCACCATTTCTGTCAAACGGGGGGGGGGGGGGCTTGTTGTATGTAATGTGTCATTGCGTTACATGCATACGAGTTTACAATACATCCATCTGTCTGGCCCAAGCGTCCATTCCGGCCCCATACGTTAGTGGCCCAACAGGAAAAGTTCTGGTACTCCAGATGGCCAGCGCGCCCTTGGTCACGGCCGTAGGCGGTCTGTGGGATGGCCGTTCTGGACTTTGAAAGAATGTCCGACCGGTCAGCCCGCCCCTGATGTTGACGCAATGCATGATTGTAATGCAAGATTACATACATAAGCACATATTTCTCTTTTTAAATGTAGATTGAAAACTGGTTAATTTGTCCATTACAGTTGACTTTTCAAGCCACTGCATTAGTATAAGAAACAGTCACTGTCTACTGTAACCGCATCCTTTTTTCCAGATTTATGTGGAGGTTTGCATGCTAAATATTGCGCTCACTGCCACCAATTTGCACAGATTATTGACATTCTAACGTTACTAACACATACAGAAAGGACATGTATTAGAGTGACCACCGTGCAACAAACCAAATGTCGGACAGGTAGTAAGCTTGTGTGGGACAAAGTCACGTGTGTTTGGATTGACATGGAGGTGGGTAAATGAGAACAGATTTACGTTTTTAAGAGAGCTAGAGCCTCAAATGCACTAAAAAAAGTCTCTATCGTTCAATCTCTCAGGCAGATGTTTTGTCTAGTGTTTGGTTTAGGGCTTTGCTCTCGGAGATTGTTTACTTTGTGCTTCCTCTGGCGCTCTGTGTCGCTCCGTGTGCAGCCGCTGCGCCTCCTCTTACTGGAACGCACTTACCGATAAGACCCTCCGCACGCCCAATGTTTACCATGAACACCCAAGTAACAGAGACTGCAAGACAGAACACATCTGTTGACATTTTTCAAAGTTAATTGTACAGAATGCTGGACTGTCAGTGATCTGTAATATCAAGACCATATTTCTTTGCTTCCTCTAGGTGGCGCATCAGTTGCCTCAGTAAGACTAGATTCAATAATGACACACATCCCAGGATTAATGGTTTTGTGCATGGGTTCCGTGCACAGTTTCTGGTCAAGTTATGTTCTTATGTTAAAAAGTCCATTATATTCGTTTCCTTCAGTTTTTCTGGACGTGGTCTGTTGTGACTCAAGCAGAAAGGTGTTCATCGGGTGTTTAATGCATTTATAGCCTAACTCATAATAATCCAAACAAATGGGCCTTTCCATGCGGTTGCAGATGCTTTATAGTCTGCTGTGAAGCCAGATCCGAAAGGACATTTCTTACAGTGTCTTTCACCATTAAGCCAAAGGCAACGGGGTCCTTCGCTGAAAGCCTGGTAGCCAATCAGTGTCACTTGCATACACAGAGCCAGATGTCGGTCTTGTGTAGTGGGCAGTTGTGTTGTATAGGGACTTGTTAAATACCTGGCCTTTATGGGCTGAATCTTCCTCAACAGATGAACTGGTACAGCAGGACGTCCATACAGCAGTATTGCTCAGAACGGATGTATGCATTCCTTAGGCTGTAATAGAAAAACAAAAATGCGGTGAAGCAGACATGACAATTTTTTTTGTTCAGTGTGTAGTCCTCCCCCTTCTCCCCTATAACCCTGTGACCAATGAGCGCACTCCCAGCCTGTGATGTTAGGATCCATGCCAGCTCGTTCAGTGCAGACAGGGAAAACACTCGGAGCGGATCAGAGCGAGGACAGCCGGTCTGGAGATACTCGGCAGCGCGTCCAGCTGAACTCCTGTGAATGACAGACGTGCAGCAGACCATCTTCAACACTGCAGTCTGGGTGAGTTTGCTCGGAGTTTGTCTTCACGTTTTTGTGCAAATAGTTTGTAAATCATAATATCTATAATTCAGACTTTCTGTAGGTTATCTGTTTGATGTGTTAGTCACTCATTGAAACTAATTTTATATGAAGATGGAGAACTCACTCTGAACTCTCAGTATTAGATTTAATGCAGCGAATCATACACACTATACACCACATTCATCAATGTTTGACTTCTGCCTAGTGCTATTGTTTTAGATTGTAAAAATGCAAGTCATACTTTTAAGAAATAAATCTTGAGCTTTTTACAAAAGGATTCAAATAATAAAATACAGATACTGTATGCTGTTCAAAATGAAGACAAAAGGTCTTGTGACACATTATGGTTATCAAACATTGGTATAATATAGTTACTATGATGAATTACACCTGTCTGTGTCAATTTTAAGGGAACTGACTTATTACATCCAATAAATACATTTATAATGTATTTTAAGTTCTTAGAAATGTTAAGATCTAGAATCATTTGTTTGCCGATGCCACTTGCTTTCTTATTTTTTCTGACTTTCCAGTATTTTTAAATGTTACTAATGGGGATAGTTAATTTAATGAAAATTCATTTACTCACCTTCGAGTTGTTCCAAAGCTGTATAAATCAACACAGAGAAAGATATTTGGAAGAATGCTTATAACCAGACAGATCTTGCCCCCCATTGACTCCCATTGTAGGAAAAAAACAATGGGAGTCAAAAGTGCCCCAGAACTGTTTGCTGTCCTACATTCTCCAAAATGTCTTTTGTGTTCAACAGAACAAAAAAAATGATAAAATATTTTTTCCTACAATGGGGGGAAAAATCTGTCTGGTTATGAGCATTCTTCCAAATATCTTTCTCCGTTTTCATTAGAACAAATTCATTTATACAGCTTTGGAACAACTCGAAAGCGAGTAAATTATGACATCATTTTTGGATTAACTTGTTCAAAGTGTTCAAATAATATTCGAGTCTAGTAAAAAAGTCTAGTTTCTTTTTCTTTCGAAAAGAAAGTTTTCATTTTAATGAAATATAAGGATGTTACATTTGTGTTTACTACACGCTATGATCCATTCAATTGCTCCCAATCACAGTAAAGTGACACTTTTTCCGGTCTCTTTGATCTAAAGGCTGTGGTCTTATTCCCTGAACAGGAAAAGTGTCTCCATTGACTACACGTTATAAATGCCCATGAAGATAAAGGATATTAAAGGGTGGTCTGATAAAGTTCTTTCATCCTCACTGTAAAAAGCGTAAACATTTTTTTCACTGGATTTTTTGTTGCTGCTTATTTTTGAAAATATTGTCAAAAACTGTAAAATTACAGAAAAGGCCCAGAAAATCTCTATTTTAGGGTATTTTTACAGTGCTCTTTGGGTTCTTTATAGGTTCTTTGCAGCATATTAGGTTACGCAACTTGCTTTGCTTGACAGTATAGGGCTTTAACTGATGTTTACAGTAGTTTGGATGGAAGCTTTTGATGTTGCATTATACTGTAGATCATTCAGATTAGTGTTTGATACATTTATTTCTGGGTTCTTTAAACATCAACACATACATGGCTTTCTAAATAAGGTATTTCAAGAATTTTAAGGTCCTCCTACGACATGAGTCTGTAAAACCTTGTTTCGGTTCCAGCCGAAGGCTTTATAGGAGTGTAAATCAGTTTAATCTTTTTTATGACTGGTGTGATCACAGTTTTAGGGGAGGTTACTCCCCCTTCCTGTTTCCACCCTCCACATGTGTTAGATTCAGTGCTTCAATGCTCATATCCAGGTTAGATGCTTTTGTTTTTGCTAGTTTGTGTTTTTAAGGCTGGTAGGACCAGTGGACAGTGGCTTGCTCTTTGGTGTCTTATCTATGTTTGTTCAGAATCCCGTGATAGGATGAATGAACACAGTTGTTTCCCTCTTGTTATGTACACAAATCTATACAAAGCGTTTATGCAGCTGGTTGAAATTACGTTTAACAAGACGCCTGACCGGCAGTATGTGTTTTCTGACAGGATTAAGTATTTTGAGCTTAATTACGTTTAGTTACCTGAGGCAAAACCCCACGCTATACTGTGCGCCATGTTTATTGTTTTCGCTTAACTTATTTTTTGTGTATTAAAGATGAGGTAACACAAGCAGTTTCTGCCAATCTCATATTAATCTTGAGTACCTATACAGTAGTATTGGATACGTCGTATCTTCGAAAAGTATTTAGTTTGATCAAATTTTCCCTTTGTGTTGTTTACATTATGCATGTACGCACCAACAAAACACACACAAATGACTTAGTTTGACTTACCGCGTGCAGTTCATGTACGTCATCTTTAACACTGGGACAGCGCCATCTATCAGTTTCAAGCGATCTCCAAATCCAGCGTTATATCTACCGTTTATACAACATCCATCACTGAAATGCAGTGAGCAATCAAACACAGCTAAACTTTCGTCAGCCAATTGAAGTGGCATTGATAGACGTGCTCTTTCTCTCATGCCGGCGCATGGTCTTACGCTCAGTGGATGTGCTTTTCCGATAGAACTGCCAATAAAAGGAATAGGATCCCTGTTACGAAACAGGAAACCAGACTTAGAAAAAACTTGTTGGACTGCTGGGGGAGTGTATCGAACACAGAAATACTACGTCATACGTCAAACTCGTTTTTTAACAAGTTGACCATGTTAAGCATGAGAAGCCAGCACCTTAAACAGTGTAAAGTCAGAATGCATGAAATAGCATGTTACCCCGTCTTTAAGTACAAAATTAGTGTGAAAATAGAGCATTTTAAGTACACCCTCAAGTGCATTATAGTGGGAATTAAGATTTTTGGCACAATTTACATGCTTTGAGGATTGTTTTCCACCTGCCTAGACCCGGTATTTGTTTTCACGGCTATCATTTTAATCTGTAACCATGTGTTTATCTAATCCTGTATTACACTCATGAATGTTAACCTAAGTGGCTTCTTGACCAAGAAAAGCATTTCAGTATCTACTGTTGTTCCCAGGAACAGCGTGTGTTTTTGTTCCCTGATTCTTTCATGGTGACTTCATCCAGCCGAGGTCTTTAACCTGCGGTGCACATGAGTACACCTGTCTACGAATAGTTTTCCTTATATGAACGCAGCTCTTGGAGGTAAATGACAAGACGAGCATGTAAACAGCATAGTATGAATAGTTTTAGAATAGGTTCATCCATTTTGTTTTGAAATACGGTAAAAAACTGACCATTTAGAAAAATTACTGCAAATTTACAAAACATGAAAAAAGATATAATTTACAGGAAAAAATATTTTACAGTATATTTCTGGTGCCCCAGCCTGCCGGAAAATGTATTTTTTTTAAACTGGATTTTTATACAATCTATTTTCAAGTACGGTAAATTACAGGAAAATTACAGAAAAAGACCGCAAATGTACAAGAAAGACATGAAAACATTTTACGCTACAGTTGGGTGCCTCAGCTGCCTATATTTGTTTTTGTGGGATTTGAAGGGTCAGGTTGTAACATTAAGGAATGTTTGTTCAAATAGAAAATGTAAAACAATTGTTATTAAACTTTTGAAAGAGAGTAGAGAGCAATAGGTCAATGTCTTTCTGTCCTTTTGGGAGTATTTTTGTGGTGCCATTAGCTTTTTCAGGGCATATCAGTTCTATTGCTTCAGAGTGATTAGTCAAAAAGTCATCTGAGAGGTGAAAGAGTGAAAAAGTTCAGTACCCTGAAAGTTACATCATGTTGCATCTCAACCAACTGCCATTGAGATGAAGGAAGTCAAATGGCCAGCTCTCTCCAGGACCTCATTGGTAGAGACACTAAAAGAAAACCACAGTTCAACATCAATAGACACATCTGTGCAACCAGGAACCAGGTGAACGGTGAATTCAGATCAAATCATCAGCACTGATCTGCACAAATGTGTAACTGGTGAGAACATTTATTTACCCGCCTTTCAGCCAGGACCGAATGTTACAATATTCAATACAGAATTCAAAGAGATGTTTAGTCTTTAGACTATCAGGTTTATGAAACAGGTCATTATTGACTCCGAGCCATTTTAAACAGCAACGGCTGTTCTATGAAGTGTTAATCTGATAACGCTGTTTTTATGCTATCAATGCTTCCAACAGAAATACAGAAACAAAAACATGCCTGACTGCAGTCGTGCTGCTAAGACATTATTATTTCAAAAGAAAAGCATGTTTACAATATGCACATGGAAATAAACCTTATTTCACCTTATTTGGCGTTTTATTTTCCAGTGTGTTGTTTGCATGAGTGGGAATTCATATTATGTTTTGTCCCCATCAAATGTAATAGCAGCAGTAGGTCTGCACCAGCTTCACACTCTATCAAAGAGATGCACATTAGTGTTGCAGGTTATGACATATAAAATGTGACAAATGTGCTAAATTAAATAATTTTTCCAAAAATGTACTAATGGGGAAGCAATGAACAAAGACGCTTCAAAGAACTAAACAAATGGATGACAGGAGACTGGACATCAAGCATGGGCCACAGGCTGGATTGTGACACATTGATTTGTAAAAAAAATTACACTGACCTCTGTTCTTCGCATCATCTGTTTTGCAGGAGTTTTAATGCATGCTCTTGTAGTTTGTTTTGAATGAACTAGCAATGCACAGCGGGACATCTCAACACGTGGATCTTTTTTATTGCACCATTTTCCTAATTTATGGGTTTGTCATGCTGCTAGAATGATTGACTTTTAAAAATTCACAGCTCACGTAACAAATGTCAAGTCTGTCGTAAAAATGCAGTTTCTAACATACAAAAAAAAAAGAAATTTTCTGGCAGCTGGGGCGCCAGTAATATTCCATAAAACAACATTTTTGTAAAATAACGTTGTAGCTGTTTTCAGTATATTTATGATATTGTTCTGTTATTTCACGGTTTGACTAAATAAAAAAATAAACTGTAAAAAAATCCTGTAAAATAAAAAAAAATTGCGAGTAAATGTAATAAATGTCAAGTTTGTAACGTACACTGTAAAAAAAAGGGCAGCTGGGGTGCCAGAAATATTCCGTAAAATAACATTTTTGTAAAACGAGGTTTCCCCTGTTTTCAGTACATTTATGATATTGTTCTGTTTGACCAAATAAAACAAAATAGACTGTAAAAGAAATCCTGTAAAAGAAAAAATGTTTGCGAGCTCATGTAATAAATGTCAAGTTTGTCCTGTAAATACAGTTTCTAACGTACACTGTAAAAATAAAAAATCCTGAAATAAAAACAAAAATGAAATATTCAGTAAAATAACATTTTTGTAAAATAAAGTTTTCCCTGTTTTCAGGAAATTTACGGTCTTGTTCTGTATTTTGACGGTTTGACCAAATAAAAAAAATAGACAAAAAAATCCTGTAAATCAATTCAATACATCTAATTTGTAATCAAACTTTCAAAATCTATGGTCACTTAGGCCCGATTCACATTTCGCATCTAAAACCGTGTGGAAATCGCGAGCCGCGCCACTTTCTCTCTTCAAATGACCCGCGGTGCTTGAACTTGAACTTTTCCCAAAAAGGTTCTGTAGTTGAGTTCACAGTATCAGTCAACCACGAATAGCAAACAACACTGGCCCATATGCTGTAGCAAGGGGAGGAAACGTGTCTGCATGGGAGGAGAAACGGAATGAAGCGCCCATCAAACACCCAGCTGTATTTACCCATCCAGTGCGACCGCATGCCTCGCATGCATCACATTTGAGCTCTTTAATCAAAGTTATAAACCATCCTCACGGCAGACCCAGATGAGAGAATTACTAACGCATGGCGAGGATTGATTCAGCCTCTCGTGACCCCTGGCTGCAGCAGGTTAAAACACACGCACAGCCTGGGCAGGAGAAATGGATGTTTTCACGTGTTGTATTTTAACGGGTTTGCACTTGCGTGTGTGTGAAGTATTCAATACACATGTCCGTATCGTCTGTCTACAGGATTTAGGTTTCCATATGGTTACATTTTGACCCAAAGGTCAAAGGAAACATATTTCAGCCAAGATCTTAGTGCTCTCTGCTCATAAATCAGCTAAAGTTCTTGATAGTGAAGGAATCTTTTGACCTTCTTTGAAAGGGTGAAGTTTTTGTGGATACCTTTAAAGGTATAGAACATGGCAGCGCTTACTGTGCCCTACTTGAAAGACTCCCTCAGAAACAAAAAGCATTTTCCATTTTACAACATTTACCTGCAGTGTTTAGCACTTGCATATCATTTCATTTTGCATCAGAAACGAGTACGAATATCGAAGAAAGCTAAGAATGGCTTTATTTCATCATTCAATTCGTGCTATGTTAATATTTTGAAAATAATATTTTTGTGTTAGTTTTACGTTTGAATTTAAAATCTGTGATTTCGTCTAACTAAGGGTATCGTGTAAAGACAGTATCTTGTGATCTCCGGGTTCTTTATGAAAGACACAGCTCCGCTGGAGTCCTAAAACATGGACATGTATGGTGCTAAACTGTGGGTAAATCTCAAGGATTTAAAGCAGGATTTAAACATCATGCCCTGAAGCAGATAATAATCTGACCAGTAATGAAAACTTAAATGTGTGTTAGACCTTACTTGGGAATATCTGTCTATTAAAATGAATCTCACAATCATTTTTGGTAAAAAAATGCACTTACACTATATGGAGAAAGGTATTGGGACGCCCCTTCTTAAAACTTAATGCTGTGCATGTAATGAAATTCAAGAGAACTGTGTGCTTCGAATTTTTATATGAGTTTTATTCACTTTTATGTCTAGTTTGATAAATGCCATTTTACCTGCGTTGTTTTGGAGTAAAATGCGAAAGTAACCTTTTTAACAAGTTGAGTGAAATTGACAAGTAATTGTTCTAAATGATTGATCTGTTCTTGTGTTTGCAGAGTGATGGGTGATGTTCAGTTTGCCACTGGCTCTGATGTCTCGAAGACGAGTCTTACTCTGGGACGAGGTCTCTCCAGCAGAGAACCCCCTGTTTTTACCCTCCCGCCGCGTAATACCCGAGTCAGCCAGGGAGGTACCGCACGCCTCGAAGGCAAGGTGAGCAAGATTGCTTGCATATCGCAGTCAGAAATTCTGTCTGCACAGAGTTGGAAAAGTAACGCTTGTTTCTATTACACAAGGCACTGTGGCATATAAGAGAGCATCATTTAGTAAAGTTTTAAATACTTTAGATTTGAGTAAGGTCTGCAATAGAGCTGTCAATATGTTTGTTAATCCCTTGAGACACAATGAAATACTGTAACATTTGATAGTTCAATATTTTGTTCTCGTTTGCGTGAGAGTTTTGAGATTACAGAAATATGCAGCACTCCTTTCCTATCATGTCTTCAGCTGATAGCAACAAGAAATATGATGAAAGATGCTTTTTTATTAAACTTGAGATTTCCTTGTGAACATTCATATCAGCTAAAGCACATCTTTATTATGTTCTTAGGACAGAAGTCATGGATTTTGACGCTTCCTTGTGGATTTTAGACTGTCACAAGCAGTCAAACAGTAAAACTCAAATAATGCCACTAGTCATATATCGGTCATTACTAAATCCCACGAGGTCCACGGATAATCCCGTGCGAATAGGGCTGTATTACATCATTAAAAGAGATAGAAAAAAAGTGTTAAACACATTTAACTACAAGTACTGTTTAAAGGGATGTTATAGGCACCTGACTTTGATTTCTCTGCTGTTTCGTGTAAAGAAACAAAATGTTAACCATGAAGATGTTTTATTTCTGGTCATTCAGTGCTACCTATAATACTTTATTATGACACTGGTTTTTTATGGGAGTATAATTCATAATCGCTTCTCAAGCGTTAAGTATTCCAGCAGACACAGGAAAGCCCTGAGCACAGGTACAGCTGCTGAGACTGGACTGCATTTGTAATGGCTGTCGGTGGAAAGTCTGACAGGATCTCCTCCATCTTCCCATATTAGCACTTTGGCCGATTTCACATCCATTTTTTAATTCTGAACGTAGACGGTGTCTGGTATTGCTCGCATCTGACATTCCTATTCTGAAGTCACCTAAAAACAACACACTGTATATATTTATATTACAACACGCTGTAAAAAAAAGTAGAGTCAACTCAAAATAATAAGTTTAAGAGGAGCACGTGAAGATAAGTTACCCGGCTGGTTTTACTTGAACCGATCTCACCGATCATCCTTTTACCTCGGGAGAAAACTCCTACAAATACACAAGATGCCTAACCTTCATTCTCTCTACATTTTCGTCATTTCACTACAAGCCAGTTTTTACCACAGGGGGGAACGACCTGAGTCCGGGCACAAACCGGGCACATACCGGGGCAAGGGGCGGGCGCTCTGAGTTCGGAGGAACTACCAATCTTACTATACTCTTTTACTATAATTGTATTTTGTATGCCTGAAACAGACCAAAACTTTGATCAACTAACTGCTCGGAAAGTTTGTGTTGAGTGTATATATATACCAGTTTCACCATTGTGTCATGCACTTACACCTCAACATTAAACACACAAATCTCAACCATGGTAACAACAAAAAAACATAATTTGTTAAAAAATCTCTAAACTCAACAGATAAATTACATTAACAACGATAATGAAGCATAGATTTAGCCAGCAAGAACTTGAACACTCTTCAAAAGAAAAACAAATTATGAAATACAGAATTGAACCCGCGGCGAAGCATCTTGGGAACTTTCAAACTCTTGCAATATTGTTTGTTCACACGGTTTTGTAAGCATTTGGGCCAAAAACTTGAGAGAAGTCAACAAAATAATCTTTGTTTTTAATCTTTAGGCTAATTTTGTTTAGCATATGCAAAGCCATCGTTTGACTCCTTTAACAAGTAACTTATTTGTCTTTGTAGGTAGATGATTTTGCAAGTTGGATTTTTTTACAGTGCTATTATACCTGAATAGTAAATTTGTAGATGTGTCATGAATGCCATGCTCGGGGTTCTGTATGTTCAGTGTTTTCTAGATCTGAGAGACAGAAGCAGAACGAGCACAAACAGGGATTAAAATGCCTTTGTCTTGTGACTCCAGGCTTCCTGTTGCACTTGGCTTGTATTTATTGAGGCTTGTCAAATCACTACCGAGGCACATGAGACGTTTTCTAGTCATTTAGGAATGAAAGATTGGGAGCTGGTAAACACACGTGTAGCAATTTAAAACGCTGGTGATTAAGTAAAAGCCACGGACGTAAGCAATAACTGACAAGAAAACACAGGACTGTAAAGCAAAGGCAAGCTATTGAGATTGAAATGATCCATAAAATAATGGATTACCACGGAAACAAATGAATGACAGTAGACTAGAAGTAATCAAGAGCTTAATTAAACAGGGCACAGCAGTAATAAAGAGTGTCATCGGAACAAAAATCACATGTGATATAGAGCAAAAGCTCGTGATTTATGCGCTCACACTATAGCCTACAGTAGTTCAATCGTTGAGCTGCTTCTTGACTCCTTACAACTTCATGTGAAATAAACACACATGGGCAACCAAACCCTGAACTGTGTTTTGGAACAAGAGACTTTCCATGCTTCGCATCCGGCCATTCCTCACATACCTTTTCACGGTAAAAAATATTTTGCAGCTTGACACCCATCACAAAAAGTAGCCTATTCCAAGAGTAAAGAGAATTGACTTCTTGACTGAAAGTCAAGTGTCCAACTAAAGCAAAATGATATGCCTCGTCAATGGTTTTGTTTGGAAGGAGAAAATATCATCGGACTGGGTCGAGAACATTTGTCGAGTTCAATGACCGAGTCCGAGACAAGTCCGAGTGCAGATACCAACGAGTCCAAGACAAGTCCGAGACTACAGAAAACGTCCGAGTCCGGACTCAAGTACAACAGCACTGCTATAAATAGACAGTAACATTATGCTTTCCAAGCAGGAATAAGGCACTTGTGAAAACTCATCCCTGACATAGAGGGCGCTCAATAAAAAAACAGAAATACCCCGGTGCACAAGGTGGCGCTGTGCAACTTTATAATTCTGACACTTGCTTGGCACACCGAAGAAAATAATTCATCTTGCTTTCTCTTCATCAATGGCTGCGTCCGAAAGCTTGAGGCAATGACTTCGGAGGCAGCGTTTAGGCATGAATCAGCTCCGAGAAACAGATGCGGACAGCCTTCAGGGCACCATAACAGAATTCTGTTTGAAATATAAACAGAGGGCTCTATGTGATAACTCCTCGAATATTTTAAAACTACAATAGTTGTTTCTCGATGGAAATGCAATGAAAATTTGTAAAAGAGAAAATTAAACTTTATTTACACAAAAAACATATTTATTTTAACTCGACCCTTCTTGACCAATCACATTCTCCACGGGAGCACACACATAGAATTGTGGGACATTGAAGGCAGTGAAGGATACATCTATGCTGTCTTCAAAAACCGACCTGATGGAGGTATCTGAGGAGACAGGAAGTAAAGCAAACATTTAATTCGGACGTGCCTTGATGCCTTCCTACCTTGAAATGCTGCCCCCAAAGGCAGCATTTTAGAGCTTTCGGACGCAGCCAATGTGTGCTCGGCAAGACCATTTTGCGCCTGAGCGCCACCAAGTCTTCAGCAGCTCCAGGCACGGGAACAAAAGCGCCAATCTCATTGGTTGGCCAGTCTTTAACGCGACACGTCAAACCAAAATAAACAAGAAAGAGGGGTTTAAAAAAAAACACGCTTTTATGCCTAGCGGTTTGCCCGTCGGGTGTGCACACTCACATTGTGTAGTCACGAGGTGTTAGACGTCGACGATAAACGCGCGCGATTATCGTCCATGTGTGGACAAGCCTTTAAATAATACAATATGCCTGAAAAACACTGATAGAAAAACAGAGTTTGGCCTGTGTTTTAAACTTTGGAACTCCTTTCGAGATCCAGTTCCCATCTGAGCAGCAGTCTAGTCAGGAAAAAGAATATGCAATAAAACATCAGATAGTCCTCTCACAGGTACAGAGCAGCACATGGTTACAGTAAAGAGCTACAGTAGCATCAATATATCTTGATACAGGCCTCTTGAACTTTAGTTAAGGAATATGTAAATAACTGTTTCTATTCCATCTGGCTGAAGGCACAGCATTTTAAAAAGCAACTTTATACAGTACAGAAATTACATTTATTTAAACTGTATTAAGTCACTAGGTCAAACAAACCATGTTCTATTTTCCTGCAGGGCTAGTAAAAACTTTGCAGGTAAATTCACTTGTTACACGGCTCGTTGCTTGATTCTGTCCAGTCGCGACATTCGCAGGTTTGTTATTCCCAGAAAACAACTGCTCAAAACTAATAAAAAAGTAATTTTGTTAAATATAAATTAAATATAAATATGTCTTTCAATTACATATATGACATTATATTTACAAATGATTAAACCAAATTGCCTGTTCGTGACATTTGAACCTCATTTCTTACCTTAAAACTGAAAGTAATGGTCTTTCCTCTCGGAAGGTCTGCATTCGGTAAAAATGAGCGAAGTAAATAATTCAAATTCACATTTCATGTCCAATTTTTTTTTTCGTGCCAAGTTGCCGTGTAATAAGCGGGATAATGTACAAGCAGCTGGCTGCTATCGCGAAATAAGCCCCTTTAGTGTGATACTGTAACAACCTACCACGGGATCGCTGCTTACCTCCTCCTGGCCAACAGGGGGCTATCCTCTCCGGATTCATTCTCAACGCCGCTCTAATCAAGCTTGATGTGTTACACCTGGGTTTTAACCCTATTTAAAGGGATTTATGTTATGACTCATTGTTCAGTCTTGAGCCTATGCTACCTGTTTATTGCAGAATGTAATATTGTAGCAAGCTATTGGTTTTGGATTCTAAGTTCACCTTTTTGGAATACCGTTTCCTTTGTTGTTACTTCCTTGTTTGAGTAAACACCACCTGTTGCTGGAAAACTCTTGACTCCTTGTTTTTGCTGCCTCCGCTCTTGGATAAGCCCACTACCTAGCTCAGTTGGTAAAACCAGTATCTATACAAGCAGGAGAACCGATTCTATTCCTACCTTGCGCAGACTCCTTACAGATACAAGACCCTCCGCTTTGCGTAGTTAAATTTAGCCGATGCTGTACATTGCGGCGCACAGCAGTGGTATATGTAAGCGCCGTTGTACCGTATTGTGATGTTATAACGAAATGTTACAATTAAAATACGGTAGAACAGCATTTCTATATAACACTACTGTGTGCCGCAATGTACAGGATCTGCTAAATTTAACTATTTACACATTTTTCCATATCTCTCTGCTATAAGTCTCCCCAACCAGAAACTGCCCGGGTTCTGACCGTGAAACGTGGAAGTCACGCATGCATAGAGCCCATTATCTATAAAGACCAAAACCATTTTTGTACCAGGCTGTAAACATGCTTTTATCTGCTATAAAGTTGGGTATTTTAACATGGGGCTCAATGAGATTCTGCTCTGTTTTGGAGTCAGTCTCTAGCGGCCAGTCAATGAATTGCAGTTTAAATCACCTCCTGGTTTCACGCTCTGTTAAAACACTAACCTTATGATATATACATAATAGAAATGCTTATGTTTTTCTTAGAAAACGCCGGTAATTGTATTTCTTTTTTGTTAGAGTGATGAAAGGTTTCGAGACTTAAAAAAGCAGACAGGAGTGAAGCTTATTGGAAACAGATGCGTAAACTGATACTTCCACATACTCCCGGCTTTACCTTTTATTTTTCTTCCAAAAAGTAGGCATGCTTTTTCAACCAGCATCCTTCATGAACAAGGCAATCCCAGAATGAACTGTGCCAAACCTGAAAAAATGTATCCAAATTAGAGCAAGACGAAGAAATAGAGGAAGGATATGAAAAACATGCTTATATTATGTAGGATGGGTGACAACAAAATGAACATAATTTTGGGTTCTAATGAGTTTGTAATGTCTTTTATCGTGTCATGTCGCGCCCGTAGACACTGTGTTAGTCTTTACATTGGTAGAAGACATCAACGCAGCTGAGTATGTCTGTAGGTGTTGGAATGGAGCCAAAATGGTTGACTCATTATAGGGAATCCAATCTTTAGTTACAATACCAATAAAGAATGTAAAAGAGGTGCGGAAAAATGTGTCATTTATGTTAGTAGGCAACAACCTGAATCACTAAGAATAGACCGCATGTGAAACAAACGTCAGCAAAGCAATATTAACCAAAGAAAAACTTGCACTGCGCACACAGCTTGTGACTGTTCAAATATACACATATCAATGTGTCTGCCGTTTACAAATGTATATGAGTTTTATCATGCACATGAATAATACACACAATAGGGGAATAAACTCTGTTGGAGTTCTGCATGTGTTAATGTGATCAGTGTGTGTGTAAAGGAGTTCTGGGAGTACTGGGACCGACTGTGCTGCAGTTTTTCAGGTGTATGACCTCGCCAGGTTTTAACAGCAAATGTTATCCAGGAAAAAAGTGATAACAGGAAAGGAAAAAAGAGAGAGGAACACCAGGATGAGCATTTTAAACAACAGCCTGATGTTTTGGCCCAGTAGCCGGTGGAATATGAGTGGTGTATTGTGTAAACATTGACACCCTGTAGGGTGCTCTGTGCAGCCATGGTGGTAATTTTGTGAACTTCACTTAAAAAATATTTGTGGCAGGTTTATCCAAAGCGACTTACATTGCATTATCTTATACATTTGTTTCCAAGTATGTGCAAACCCCCGGGATCGAACCCTCTTACCGCTGAGCTACACAAACACAAAAAGCAAGTAGGCCTACTGTAAATCCAACTAGATGGTTTTTTTCCAGTGCCTTTTCACTCTTGCTTTGTAAACTCCAAAGTAATTTAAGATGAATTATTGAGGCCACATGATGAGAGTCAATCCCCAATACTGACTCTAGGTCAGCCCAGAGAAACACACAACATAGTACATAACATCAGTTGCCAATACACTCTTAAAAATAAAGGTGCTTTAAAGGTTCTTCACAGCGATGCCAAGGTAGAACCATTTTTGGTTCCACAAAGAACCATTCAGTCAAAGGTTCTTTAAACAACCATCTCTCATCTCTTATTATCTGAAGAACCTTTTTTACGACAGAAAGATTTATCAGTTGTTAAAGGTTCTTTATGGAACCAAAAGGTTCTTCTATGGCATCAAAGAACCATGTGAAGCACCTTTTTTTTTAGAAAAATCATTAGAAAATGGTTAAAAGTGGTAATCATTCTGTTACATTACAAAAAAGTAATTACCATTACAAATAATCAAACTATATTACAGTTACAGTCCAAAAGAATTGTAAACATGGCAAAGCTTTATAAAGCATCTTCGCAGATGGTCATGTTCTGCATGGTGTCTGGGTTTGACTTCTACATAAGACGTCTTCGGAGACGCCTCCGAGCACGTCTGATGTTTTATGGAATGAGTTCTGGGCAGCAGTTAAAAGGCCTTATTAAAAGATGAGGATAATGGACTTTGAATACTGGCAATCATGTCTAGTGAAAGACGGTATTGATTAGGAAATTCTTCGCATGTGGTTTTGTTTGTTTATGTTCATATTATGTTTTATCGATTAAGTTTTCTTGGAATGTTATCTATTTTTGGATTCCATTGTAAATGCACAAATTCATTTAGTTTGATAAGTGGTAACAGTGTTGTCCACTAAAACGTCCGTCTCATACGGTCAGTATTTGTTAAGGCACGCATCACCATTAAAATAATCTCCAACTTTATCACAATGCCTAGTATTATGGCGCTTACACATCCGTGATGGAAATTGATCATTAACTATACTAAATTATGCTTATTTATTATTTGAGAATGTAAAAAATGTTGGAGATTGGTGCCCTACTTGAGCCTTCGGTATGTGTAATGTGGGAGAAAAAAGTATAAAGCAGAGATTTTCTGCAAACAAAAACTTGTTTTTCCTGTCCTCAGCTTTGGTTGAGCGTCCTCTTGGATTTTTGAGGCAGAGCTTCTGACCACAAGTCTCAGAGTAAAAGCTTCAAACTGAGAGAGAGAATGTGAGACAAAAACAGCAGCTGACATCGAGGAAATACCAGCGCTGCTGATGTTATTTAACAGAGAATTCAGAGGTAATATTGCTGTTTTTGGGCAAATCTCTACTGAAGCGAACCTGTCCCCCCTGTTACAGCGAGAGTTCCAATGACAGCTACCATTTATGGGAGCGTCAAACCTAAACTATTTGGCTGCGACCTCAGTTTGTTAATTGTCTTGCAGCTTGCATTTGGGAAGCAGATTTTTGGTTTGATTTGAAGTGAATCTGTGAGACGTGATCATGCGTTGTTTGGTTTTCAGATGGAGAAAATATTGTGTCTCTTGATTTAACTGTGGTGCTCTTCCATTGTGCACATTCCTTGAGATCTAAAAAGAGAGTTTGACAACACAGCGAAAGAGAAGTTGAAGAGTGAAAAGGGATCGTCCATACTGTGTCCTAGTTAGCTGTGGTTGGTAGAACCAGAAGAAAACAGATCAAGAGAGATCAATGAAGTGAACAGGAGACAATTCACAAAAACTACAGTACCATTGCTTTCAACATCATGACTAGATGGATTCTAAGATATACAAAAGAAAGACACAATGTACTGGGAGTAATGCATTGTTAGTGCATTATTAGAAATCTCTGTAATAGCAAGCATCATTTTCTGTTGTTTACACTTAAACCTAAGTATTAAAATGTGTGCACTGTTTGTGCTACAGACATGAGATGCCACCGATATGTGATATGTGACATTACCGATATGTGATATGATTGTTTGAGTTTAGGAATTTTGCTGGGTGGATATAACACAGCTGGCAAAATCGACTCAAATCTAGAGAAAGAATATTTTAGAGACGTGTGCCAACTACTATTGCCCTAGCAACCAACCACATCACCCTAGCAACCACACAGAAAGAACTTAACTAACTAATCTGCATCTCCAAAGGCTAGTTTTTTCCAATGTGTGACGATAACCGACTGTCTTGTGTCACAGTAAAAGTGTGAGGGAGACAGACTTGTACAGTAATATAATAAATGTAGGATGCATTGTGATATCGAATCAAATTGTTCACATGATAACCGTAATCAAATCGAATCGCGAGACCAGTGATGATTCACACCCCTAGCTGGCGATATTGATATCGATGCGATGTAGACCCAAATGTCACATTTCCTCTACTGGGTACCGTTTTGGTTCATTCTGAGCAAAAGCTGTTTTTGGGGGGTTCGGATTTCTAAATATGTGTTCAAATGAAATAAAACAAGGATTCTTAATGTTGTTCTTGTAACAATTGTAAATTTTTCTAACAGTCTTTGTCAATCACATAATCTGGTTAGTCTGAATAGTCAGATTTTTTAGAGACGGGTTGAATTTTTATTTGTACACTCTTGAAAATGAAGATGCTTCACTATTCTCTAGAACAGGGGTTTTCAAACTGGGGTCCCGGGGCCTCCAGAAGGATGCAAGGGGGTCCCCCAGAAATTTTCTAGGAAAACAGATCAAGCGAAAAATGATAAAAGTCCACAGTGTTTATCCGCTTTTTTTTGCTATGGATAGTTTCCAGAATTGTTTATACTTGAATCTTTATAGTGAGTTTTTCTCACTATAGTTTCTCTTTTCGGACTCGAAGTGAAATTGTCGCCGACTATTTAGGGTTCGAAACAATGTGTTGTCTATTTAATATTCTATTAACCTTATCCCACAATTTTTTTAACATTTCTTTACACAGAAAAAAATATAGATTGATATATTTTAGAAAAGGGGGTCTCTCACAAAAGCTTAATCATATTTGGGGGTTCTTGGCATCATAACGTTTGAAAAGCCCTGCTATAGAATAACCTTTTTTTTGTCTGAATGGTTCCATAAAGAACCTTTACATTCAAAAATCTTTCTGTTTCACAAAAGATTCTTTGTGGTGATAAAGGTTCTTCAGATTATAAAAAGGTAAGAAAGAGATGGTTCTTTAAAGAACCTGTGACTGAATGTATATTATTATTCAAAAGTTCTCTTAGAGCTCCTTGAGTTCAACTTCAACCATGTAGCCTTGTGAGTATTTGACAGAACCCTTTGTGTATTTGACAAAATGAAACTTTTAGCTAGTGTAAAACTAGGATTTATAAGAATAAATATAGAGAGCTGTTGGTATGAAATTTCTGTTGTTCATAACGAAATAAGTGAAATAACTCATTTGCTTCTAGTAGGCAAAGTAATGTTGATAATAAGTTACTGAGTAACTAATAATGAACGCTGTTCGTGTTCCTGTTCACTGAGTTTTAGTCATGTCCAGAATGTAGCACCCAACTTCAGTGAATGTGTGTGGTTATCTGTATAATAAAGTCTTCATGTGATATTTGTCAGGTGCGTGGTCATCCAGAGCCCCAGGTGTGCTGGTTTCGAAATGGGAAGCTGTTGATATCTAGCGATCGCTACTCCATGGAACAAAGTGCACGTGGAACCTTCAGTTTACTGGTTCGGGAGGTTCAGAAAGAGGATGGTGGACGTTACACTTGCGAGGCGGACAATGATGCAGGAAACTGTCAGGTTACCGTGGAGATCATTGTTGAAGGTACAGCATCAGACCTTGAGTGGGTGATCAGAGGCAATGTTAAGATGATGGAATAATCTATAGATCGCACAACCTCCTTAAATCCATTCAACTACATTGAGCTTTGGCAGTATCATCATCTACTTTCATTGTAGGAATAATAGCTACAGTGAATACTAAGTAGATCACATTGCCGTTTTGCTTACATTTGGAGCATAGAATATACATTTTACATAAAAAATGTACATATTAATTTACACTATATATTCCTGCTGTTCAAGTCTTCACAGTCTGACAACAGATATGGCCTAATAAATGTTTAATAAACTTAATCACCAAGCACAAACATATGGAGGCGTGCAAGTATTTCACAAAACTTCTGTCCAAAAGAAAGACTTGGAGGAAATATTTGCTTTTTATGTTTCTAATGAGTTCTCTGTGTTTATAAAGCTGTGTATACTTTATATCTATGTGTTTAAAACCGTATGCATAATTATTTCCATTCCCCACAGGAAACACAGGAAAGAAATACAATCTTCCCTCCTCCAGTAGAATAGGGTAAGAAACATACGGGGCAGTCCTAGTCAGTGTTGGGCAAGCTACTCTGAAAAAGTAATTCATTACTAGTTACTAATTACATATTCAATAGTGTAATTAGATTACTGTACAAATGACTCTCTCCAAAAAGTATTTAATTACTTCTTATTACTTTCTATATCCTATATTTTATAAGTGATTCAAGGATAGACATGAAACGGCTCTTTCAATTCATTCAAATAAATAATAAAAACTACATAAAGTAGTATTATTAACTGACCAAAGTATTAAAAATGTGAGAATTAAACATTAAAGTGCGGATTTTAAAGTTAGACTTTGAATTTTAATGGCAATTCCACTATTGCACACACGTTACACACAATATTTAGTTCAATTCCTGTACATCACAAGTAACTGTAATTAAATTACAGAAAAATAAGAGTAATCCCTTACTTAATTTTTCAAGGAAAAAGTAATTAGATTTCAGTAACTAATTTACTTGGTAACTAGTTACACCCAACACTGGTCCTAGTACACAAAAAATTCTCACAATGCATCTTGAATACGGTATATGACTGTAACATGACAAGTAAAGGCAAGTCCGGTTGAACATCAATTTTCGCTCGGCAATAAAAGCTTGTGAATGAATGGAATTATATTTCTATTCTATCTTTTCTTTCCTCAGTGGCTCAATGGGTGTTCCCGCAGTAGAAAACAGACCCAGTATCTGGGGTGAAAGCCCCCCAAAGTTTGTGACTAAACCTTCACGCCTGTATCTCAAAATTGGACAGAGTGGCAAGTTCTCAGTCAAGATCACAGGACGACCACAGCCACTGGTGCAGTGGAACAAGGTGAGCGATGACTTCATAGAAAGCAGCTCCTTTCTAGTTACAGAGGAAGGTAGTTGTGCAAGCAAAGCCAAAACAATTCCACACCAAGACCAAATGAGTAAAAAACAAGACTTTATATTTTATAGTGCCACATATTCTATTACATTTCCTTATTTTTCAGTTTTTTTAGATCCTTTTTACGTATAATTCTGTTGTACTGATGTAATGGGTTTCTGTAAAGCCGCAATGCAACAATGCAAACCTGTGAAAAGCTCTATAGAAATTAATTTCAATTGTGTTGAACTGAAAATTGAAAAGATCATGAGAAAACAAGACAGGAAAATGAATAATGCATGAACCCGTTGGGTTTCAGTGCAGAACAGGTTCAGCACAAACAGTGTGAATTCATGTTGTCTGTGTTCCCTGCGTCAGGGTACAGAGAAGATCCAGATGTCAGATCACCATAACACGTTTGAGCGCTCAGGAATGCATTTCCTGGAGATCTGTCAAGTGTGCTCGGAGGATGCCGGCATCTACACCTGCCTGGTGTCCAACAGCGCTGGCAAGGCCTCTGCAACCGCTGAACTTATCGTTCAAGGTAACAGAATCTCATTTCTGTCAGGATTAATACAACATCGGTAGATGTACTGTAAGTGATCAACACAGCCAAGTTAAGCCAAGCTTAGGGCTTTAAGTCATTCATTCTTAATTCACAGTGGTTTTCTCTGATATGCTTTTTGTTGTTGTTGTTCTGTTGTAGGTACAGACACTGAGGCAGCCATGTAAGGAAATTCTTTCTTGTTTTTGCTATTATTGTATTATTAAGTATGCCGTTTATGAGCGTCATTGAGAGACACGGAAAGTAACTACTTACTAAAATAAGATGATGAATTGTCACAGCACTTAAAAACGCCCTTTCTGTTATACATTCATTTAAGATGATGCACCCATGCCAAAAGGTATAAATGATAAAAAAAAGTATATGAAGTAATTATAACTTCAATCCCCCCTCACATTTTAAGCATTGAAATACATATCAAGTAGATATTTTACATCTTTATATCTCATTATTTGGCCATTTTTATAGGTAATACAAATTGTTCCAGTTAACATTAAGCTCTAAAATATTTCATTGGGTAGAGATTTCGAGGTTTTGTGAGTGGGGCCTTTGAATATTGTTGAATACAATAGGGGGCCTTGGAGTGAAAAAGGTTCTATTGTTTTAGTCTTCAAACTGACTGCACATTTGTTTTTTTTGTTCTGTCTTTCAACAGTGTGACCAAACCGTCTCATGATCTTTCTAAATCTTCTCTGGAAAAGGAGAGTACCAACAGCCTGGACGCTGAAAACACATTCATCCAGACAGTAACCACTGATACACGTACAGCTTCATCCACTACTGCTACGGCAAGCATTTTACCTGCGACCAGAACAGATAGCCCGAAAGCAACATCATCTCCAGCTTTACAACCCCCCGATAAAGCCATCGATGGGAGATCGCTAGTTGGTCAAAACATGTCAAATGTTGTCAGTATTAAGAGTGGGAATAAGGGAATAAAAGATCCACTTGAGATAAAGAGAGACTCAGATGTCTTCAGCGCTCCAGGACAGACACCGAAACTAACCCGAGTAAAGTCCAGCAGAGACACCCACCCGCCGGACAGAGTGAGCAGGATGGATGTCTTTGAAACTCCGCCTAGTTTTGATTCACAGCCCAAGAGCCAAGAGGTCATGCAGGGTGACAAGGTCACGTTCAATTGTCAAGGTCAGTCTTATTTTTTTGTTCTGATCCTGGATGCTGATTGGTCAATATGAGTTTCATTTGAGTTTTTTAATCACAGTATGCACTGGGCACCCTTTACACCTGCTTATGGTTTGACCATGACAGCTAGTACCCAATGCGAAGAAGATCCCACAAACAGAAGATGTAAGTCACATATGTGTGTCTGTTTGTGATCTCTCAGTGTCTGGGTCACCGATACCCTCAGTGAGCTGGATGAAGGATGGAGTTCCTGTCAGCCAGAGAGCAGGCGTCCGTACGTGGCAAGAGGGCAGTCTGCACTTTCTGTGTCTGGAGAGCGCTCACATAATAGACACGGGACTGTATAGCTGCTCTGCCATCAACAAAAGAGGAAAGACTCCAGCCCACTGGAGTCTGACAGTCAAGAGTGAGAGTTCAATGATGGTGCATGAAGTTTAATAAATAAGAATGTATAAGAGAGCATGGCCACCAATAATAATAATTTTGTATTACTTTTTAATTTTATCACTAATTGTCTGTTGTTGCATTAGAATCTGAACTCGAAGCTTCAAAGTTAATAATAGTCATAATTATTATTATTATAAAAGTATTATTAATAATAATTATGTTGATGATAATAATAACAACAATAACTACTACTAATACAATAACAAAGAACAATAACAATAAAAATAATATTGCTAATTATTATTGTCGTTATTATATTGTTATTGTTATTATTATTGTTGTAGTTATTATTATTATTATTATTATTAGTCTGGCAGTGCCACCTATTGGTGAAACTGATTGTTGCTTGTTATTTGTAATGAAATGTTCCCTGTATTTGTTTATGTACTGTATGTGTCACAGGTGTGAGGGTGGAGGGCAGGTGTCCGGTGTTCAGCTCTACTCTGACGGACTGTTCTGTAACCGAGGGACAGGATTTCTCTCTTCGTTGCTCAGTAGAGGGCAGACCCCAGCCTGAGGTCTCCTGGCTCATCAATGGTAAAAAGACTTGCTGTGTGTTTGCTGTATGTCTGTTTAGTGTAACACACATACTATCTTCAGTGATTGTTCAGACATGCTCAGTTTTGTCAGTCGCAACTTTTGGGACTGTCCACTGACCACCTGATGCATATTACATACAAATTGATAAACGCTGCCTTATACCAATGCCTGCAATCTGATAGGCGCAACGAAGAGCTAAAGAGTAGACCAAGATTTAGATGGTACAAATAACACATTTACAAACATTTTTGTGTGTCATTTTTATATTGAGAGAAATGCAATATAATAGACATAACTATGTCTTTCATAAGAAAAAGACATCGTAGCTACTTCTTTCCAGTACTGTTTCCAAAAATACTTTCCCCAGAAAGTCACATTTTTCTAAATGTGATTTTGAATGTTGTTGACCTACTGTTCTTGACCTCATATCATGGCAATATGAAATGTTAAACATCTTTCTCTATTAGCTTAACAGAGACAAGTCAGTTAAAAGGGGTCAACGCACACGCGTGTGCAGGCGTGCGTACTTCCATGTGTACTCTGTCCAGTTTAAATGCTTGCATTTGACTTTTTGCTCTTATTTTGTTGAACTGCAATTATATGGACAGTTTTGATTTTGGGTCCTTGTCAAGAGCCTCAACACTATTTCCAAACCATTATTAATTAAAGAAAACAATATTTTAAAATATAATTTTCACATTACATCAAAAACAAAGAAACACAAACACATAAGAAACCTACTTAAAAATAATTTTATGTTTATAATGTCCATCAATGGATATTTCATACACATCACTGACCAGTTGACTTGCACACATGGTGTTAGCGTATTGCTAAGCACTTTACCACATAGTTATGATGGTGGTTGCTAGGTCATTGCCCAGGCAGTTGCTAAGGTGTTCTGGGTGATTGTTAGGGTGATCTGGGTGGTTGGTAGAGCCCATTCTCAAGTCTCTGTGATAGTTCTGTAGATAAAACTGTATTTACCGGTCTTCATAGAACAATCAGACTCTATGGTAATGGCTTCACTGAAGACAAGCTCAGAATCCCTGACATTTCTCTTGAGTTCAACGACTCAGTGAGCCACCGCAGGGGCCGTTGATCAAATATGAGACCTTACAACCATATAAAGGCAAAGCATGCATCATTCAGCCTGAAATATTACACACAGATGGACTTGGCAAGTGTTTGCACTGGAAATCAGACATCTGAGAGAGGGAGAGAGAGAGAGAGAGAGAGAGAGAGAGCTCTGCGTCTGTGTGGACGGATTTTATAATGGCTGGAAAGGGGAAAAATTGAGGAATATCATAAAGGAGAAATCAGGAGCTCTTTCTTTATGATTTGAAGAGAAAAACCCTTTACATTTTGTTGGTAATTTAAGAATTAAAAGTCTAGAGGAGTATCTACTGTATTGACAGAAATGCAATGTAATGCACATGTCTTTATAGGTATATAAAGACCTTATATAATGAAGCCCTACATTTGTATTACCTCAGAATGAATGAGCTATTTCTAATTTCATAAACAGTTTGTACATTTCAACTAAAATGTACTTCCTGTACATTTTCAATTCCATGTAAAATGTAAAAAAAAGAATTGTACTAAACATTTTTGTATTTATGTATTTTTGAAAGACAGCAAATTTACAAGAAAAACGGGAAAAACTATTTATTATACTGTATATCCTTATATCCTGTAACTTTACAGGAAGAAAACTGTTATTTTACGGTACATTATTGTCTCTCCAGCTGACAGAAAATTTCAGTTTTTATAAACGTGTGCTCTGCTGAAAAGTGTCAAATATAACATGTTATGCTAAACGCTAAACATTTCAAAGGGCAATATGTGAATGAGAGTGAGCGACATCCAGTTTTTATATAGTGTCTGGCATCCAGTTCTCCTCTCAGAAATCTTATTTTTAATTTTTCATAGTATAATTATAAAACATATGATATTATAAATGAGATAAATTACCAATTATTACAAACATTTATCTCATAAATATAACAAAAAAAATGTCCCATTCTGATCGAATGATGTGTCATCAAAATTCAGTTAAAAAAGAATGCTCTGATACATAAATGTAATGTGGATCTTTCAAGAATACGAAGAATAAGAAGAACATTTTCACACTGCACAGTGTAAAGTACATGCATAAACTTCAGAAATAGTTGTACTAATAGTATGGTAGATGCCTCGGATGAACACAAGGTGTTGGTTATGCAAGTTCTGAAGGTCTGCCACCAGAGGGCCCTATCTCTAGAGCTCCTGAAAAATACTTTTTTATTTGACCGTTCTTGTGTCCTATTCTCAAATTTTTCACTCTTGCTTCAACTTTGTGTACTGCATTTCTTATCAGTCACATAAAGATCACTGTGTGATGTGGTTTTGGAAAGTTACAGAAGAAGATTCTGCTTAAATTGTTAATTTGTCTCTTTTTTTCTCTCTCTGTTTGCAGATGCGCCTGTGACACATTTACACACTGTGTATGAGAATGGTGAGTGTGAGCTGCGAGTTCAGCAGCTGTGATGGAGGACGCTGGTGTGTATTCATGTGTGGCAGTGAATGATCATGGTAGAGCTGCGTGTTCAGCCCGTGTGCTGGTTAAAGGTAAGACACACGCATCTTTCTGCCTTCACCCTATACCAGCACATCCGAGAAGCATTTTAAAGCATTTCAATTTTGCTTTTTTGATGAACATCAGCCTGAAGATATTTGGACATCTAAACTGCTCTTTTTTTAATGCTGTTGTGTTAGATGTTAATATTCAGCCGTTTAAATAATTAAGAGACATTTTTCATTTAATCAGCATTTTTAGATGTATTGTGGCCATTCCAGTCCAGTGTCTGTTGAATTTCAACAAAATTAAACATCAGGAGTGACATAAAGGTCATCCAATAGCAATGTGAAAGGCTGACAGCATGACAACACACATGAAAACTGTTAGTAAAATCACGGTTATCACATAAAACAATAATGTTTGAACTTTTCCTAAAGACCTATATTACTGTTGTATTGGTAAAAAGTGAATATGAACTTGTATGAAAAAATACAGAGCGTGTTTTCTGGTACTTTCACCTGTTTCTCCAGTTTTCATTATTATATCAAATCAATATTTGTATTTGAAATTTTGGAGAAATATTGTTAGTAGTTCACAGAATGCAACAAAAATGGTAATTTGACCTAAACACATACCTACTGTATGAAAAGTAAATTATACTCATATATAATCATCAATATAAATCAATACAACATCCTTAAAAAGGGCAGTTTAGGTGTTTGTATTTATTTCATTAACATTCAGCAGCTATTGTGTCCATAAACAATACACACTAACAGAATTAAATGTAAAAGCCAAACCTAGAGTAAGCAAAATCCTTGCCAACGAACTTGCAAACTATCTCTTCTCTTTATGATATTCTGAGACCCATAGTATCTGATGAATTTTCCACCCTGAAACAAGCAGTCAAGAGGAATGAAATAACTTACATTTTAATGTAGCAAATACATTTCATTGGCCAGACTCTTAAATGAGTGTTCTGTGTGCCAAATTCTGAGAGCACTCGAGTCAAAAAACACTCTCCGGGTACATTTCCCTTCAGACGGCAGGACGAGTTTGTTCTGTTTCTGTGATAAGTGAACATCAGGCACTGAGTGTTTTTACAAAGAGTTATTTAAGGGTCCTCGGGATTAGAGAAACATCTGCTCGCTGTGTTCGGCTGTGAGTTTGTCTAAAGGCAGAGGTTCCATGTTCAAGTGGGTTAAAAATGTAAAATACCAGTCTTTTCCCACACACGCACACACTGCTATGGCCGGGTCTGATCTGTGTCTCAGAGGAAAGCACGAGGGAAAGAAAAAGGCCCGATCGTCCCTCAGAAATCACATTTTACAGCATGTTCGTACAATTCGTGTCATTCTTAAAACGTTTTAATAAATTGAAGCGTATTATTTAATTCTCCAATCATGAAGATTCAGCTTAAGCTCACTTACACCACACCACTTGTGCTAGAACAACAACACTGTTGTCGATTTATTTATTTCCTCTTTAAAGTGTGAAGAATAACTTTTTTCTACAAAGAACAAACTTGTTGAAGTCAGAGGGCTGCGTTGTGTCTCTTTAAAATAAAACTGATTTATTTCAAGGTCAAAATACTTGACACTTGCCTTTCAACTACAGTTTTTCCAAGTGGTTCGAAAAATCAGAAGACAGAATCATTTTAAGCAGCCGATGTTTTTAGAGGAGGCCACGATTGACCAGTGTACAACGTTAAATTGAGAGAGCAATAGTTAATGTGAACTGTGAATGTAAATACGTGTTGTGCTTGAGCGTGTATCTACAGTTTTAGATATTTTCTGTTTATCATATATTTGAGGTACGTTTAGAGACAGTCGTGTCATCTGTGTTGTCATCAGCTAAACCAAGTGTGAAGAGGTCTTGTGCCCCTCCTGCGGTTGATGTGAGAAGACCCTCGGCTCCAGTGTTCCTCAAGGGTCTGCAGGATCTCAGAGTCATGGACGGCAGTCAGGTCACCATGTCTGTGGAGGTGACAGGTATAACACGACGGCTTATTAAGGATTTTAACACAGTTGTGAAAAGTTTTGATTTAGATATTGTTGATGATATGCATAAGGTAATCGTGAAAATTCTGTCATCATTTACTCATCCTCGAGTTGTTCCAAGTTTGTAGAAATGTCTTTGTTCGGATGAAACGGAGAAAGATATTTGGAAGAATGCTTTTAACCAAACGGCTCTCGGCCATCATTGACGACCATAGTGGGAAAAAGCACTTTGTAATTCCTTGAACACAAAATAATATTTTGAAGAATGTTGGAAAGCCCCATTGACTACCATTGTCATTTTTCTAATGGTTGTCAGTGGTGGCGAAGAGCTGTTTGGGTACAAGCATTCTTCCAAATATCTTTCTGTTTTAATCAGAACAAATAAGTGAGGGTGAGTAAATGATGACAGACGGTTTATTTTTGGGTGTACTGTCCCTTTAATGTTCCCCTTGAAGAGATTTTCAGGGGCGATTTGTACCATTTGAGGACATTGATCAAAACATGACCCCATAGGTTGTTTGTGCTAGAAGGATCTACTAATACAAGTTTGTATTTGTCTTCGTTATATTTGAAGGTCTGTAAAATTTGAAGTATATAATTTAAATGTTATGAAACTTCAACAAATTGATGAACTTACTCAGTGTTTTAAGTGGGTTTGTTGGGTTTGGCTGTAATGAATGGCATTTCCTTTGTACTCCCCTAAGAGGCATCATTTGTGTGTCATCTAGTGTCGTGCGTGTGTGTGTGCGTGCGTGCATACTTGCGTGTGTGTGTGCATACGTGCATGTGTGTGTGATCTGTGCAGAAGATTTGATGATTATATAATTTTGAGTACTTCCTGTGTAAAGGAATAAAGGTCTCCTGACGTCTTTTGTATTTGCATGAACGTATCACTTAAGGAACATATGTAGTTGCTGAAATCAATTACAACTTTATTATGATTGTGTTGACTCAACCAATGCCTTAACTTGAAACATTTTGGCTTGAGTGTTTTGGTTTGCTTATATTTAATTTTTCACCTTCTCTAACTTTTATTTACATAATAACATGCGAGCGTGATGTGTGGTGTAGGAAATCCTCCCCCTGAGGTGGTGTGGCTGCATAACGGAAAAGAGATCCAGGAGTCCGAGGACTTCCACTTCGAGAAGAAGGGCTGTCAATACACTCTCTTCATACAGGAGGTTTTTCCCGAGGACACCGGCACATACACCTGCGAGGTGTGGAATGAATCTGGATACGCTCGGACTGAAGCTTCACTCACTGTTCAAGGTGTAATCACAGTTCTAATCCTATACTTTAAATATAAAGTAGCGGAGATAATGCTTGAAGATCAGTCGGCTTTGGCTGATCTATGAATTTGGTCTCCACAGAGCCTCAGGACGGAGTTCAGCCCTGGTTTATCACTAAACCTCAGTCCTCTACAACCTGCCTGGGTCAGCACGCTTTGCTGTCCTGCGCCATCGCTGGTGACCCCTTCCCAGCATTCCTCTGGATGAAGAACGGTCAGGGGATATCTGGAGTGGGAGACTTTGAGATCTTACAGAAGGAAGACGTTGTGTCACTGCTTATCAGGAAAGTAAAGACACATCATGCTGGAAACTACGAGATTCATCTTAAGTACGGATTTGCACACTTAAACCTTGTTTGTAACCTTTTTAAGCATTCTGCATCTTGTGGGAAATGATGATGGTGACCACAAAACAATCATAAGGGTCAATTTTTCAAAATTGAGATGTATACATCGTCTGAAAGCTGAATGAATAAGCTTTCCATTGATGTTTGGTTTGTTAGGATAGGACAATATTGAGAATATCGCCTTTAAAGTTGTGGATCAGAGGCGCTGTAGCAGGTAATTCCCAAGGAGCTGGCAGCAGCGAGGGAAGTTTGTAGGCGTGTGTCCGGCCATTTTTGTTCACGATTTTGCTTCATCCACTCCCAAAAAATAAGGTTTTGATATCTTACGGTAGGATAAAAAATATCTTCATGGAACCTGACCTTTACTTAATATCCTTATGATTTTTGGAATAAAATAAATCGATCATTTTGACCCATGCAATGTATTGTACGCTATTGCTACAAATACACCCGTGCTTCTTATGACTGGTTTTGTGGTCCAGGGTCACAAATGGTTTTTCATAGATATAAAGAACTAGATGCCCATTCAAGGCACGTAGACGTGTCCTCCATCTTGGAACGGTCCACTGACGTCACTCAGAGTTGACTAGAAAGCCCAGCTTTGAAAACCACAGGGATTTAAATTCCCGAAACATTGCGTAACCTTTCGTTTTTGTCATGTGTTAGTGTAGCAGACATAATGTTTGAGTTTACACAACAATAAACATGTTTTCATAATCGCACACAGTCAGCTTGATTTGGAGTGTTAACGGACCGTACCAATATGGCGGCCCATAGAAACAGATGCTCACGCGCAGTGTTGTAATGTAACGAAGTTAAAATACTTAAGTATTTTATGGGAGTGTCTGTATATTTCTGCAGACTTTTACTTTTACTCCACCACATTTCCTGTACAAAATGTATACTTCTACTCCGATACATTTCCTCTAAGCATGTTCGTTGCTACAAAATAAAAGCATAGAAACGTCTGCGATCCGATCGCCATAACAATGCTGAACCAATCATTGGTCAAAGCTCAATGTGCAAGTGCGCTCTCTGCGGTTCCTTTCAACACAAGGTTTTATTGTGCTGCTTCTTTTAAAGATAAACAGCAAATTTTTCAGTTTCGATTAATGATCAAATGACTGGGTTGTTACTGTAAGGGAAATGCAAGGAAAGAAAGAAGTAAGGGCCAGACAGATTCGTTCTGAGACTGTTCTCTTAGAGGGATAATATTGGGGGTGGGAGGGAACTATCCTTTTATAAAGTTAAGTTATAAAGTAAAGATCTGGTTTTTGTAGGCTACTTGTATTTTGATAGTTAAGCAATTTGGCAACGTGTTGTTCCAGATAAAACTACTGAGCTTTAGACACAGCGTTTTCAAAGTTGTACATCTTTATGCAAAAAATATATCAACAATGTTTGCTTTAACTTTACTTTAAATACTTAAGTAGATTTCATATAAAAAGTACTTTTGATACTTAAGTACAGTATTTATCTGTTACTTTAAGACTTTTAGTCATGTCATATTCTAAAAGGTTACTTTCACTACCAAAGTCATTTTCTTGCAAGATATTTGTACTTTTACTCAAGTATTGCTTTCAGGTACTTTAGCGGCATCTAGTTATCTATATCTGTGTGTTTTGTAATTCTAACTCTGTTTGAATTTAACTTCCAGATTCCAGGAAAGATGAGTGTTTGAAAGCATTTCAATGATTCAAAGTGTTGTAATGAAGTTTTTGTTGATCTCAGAAATAAAGTAGGAGAGTGCAAATCAGTGGCCACCCTGCACATCATCGAGAGCTCTGTGCCGTCCGGTGACGATTCTCATAAACGGTACATTCCCCTTCTATTCTTGCTCCCCTCTGCCCCAAAGCTATATTTACACCCGCTGCCCCTTTAACCCCTGCACTAAATGGACATAATCTCTCTATGTTACCAAACACTCTGTTTATGCTTCCTCGCTCATCTGTGCTGTTGTCTAAAGAGAAGCTCATTTCCCTATAAGGTCTCTGAAGTCATCTGTGATGTAACTCTGTCGTCTTGAACTAGCTCTCCCCCCGATTATACTGCTCTCCAGTGTGGGCTGAGCTTGCTGGAGCATTCAACTTTTCTGCGATTTTTTCTCCACTTGTCTTGCGGCAGCCAAGGGGTGGAGAGGACTGCTCCGGGCAAGGGAGGACAGAGCGACAGACCTTCCTCACTGTGCTCTGAGCCACTCTGGGACCGCGACGTTCCGGATTGGGAGGAGGACGAGGCCACCCGCGGGCGTCTCAAAAGGCGCGTGGAAACCAAAGAGCATCGGGAAGACCAGATCCGACAGCAGGAGGCTGAGCAGATCGACTTCCGAACCGTTCTGGGCCGCAAGGTCGCCACGAAGAGCGTCTCTGAGGAAGACCTGAAGGAGATCACTGCTGAGCAGATGGACTTCAGAGGGAGCCTCCAACGGCAGATCAAGCCCAAGACCCAGTCGGAAGAGGAGCGGAAGGTCAACTCTCCCCAGCAGGTGGACTTCAGGGCCGTGCTGGGAAAGAAAGGAACCCCGGGAACCCCCAAACCTGCTCCTGGATCGTTAACAAACGCTCAAGCCAACAAAAACGAAGTTGTCGACTTTAGGTCGGTGTTAGGAAACAAGAAAAAACAACAGAGCCAGGAGAGGAACGGAGAGAGGCCACCGTTAAAAGACGGCAACGGGAAGGAAAATGATGTTAACTGTGTGGATGGAGGGGTGAAGGAGAAAGCAAAGGCAGGTGGAAGGAAAGAACCAGTTTTTACACAGAAACTGAGTGATGTGACAGTGCTGGATGGGGAACGCTTGCATCTACAGTGCCAACTTTCTTCTGAATCGCCTGCCAAGGTCACGTGGACCCTTGACGGGAAACTCATCAAACCATCAAAATTCATTGTTATTAGCAATGAAGGTAAATGCTGTATTTTAGTTTCTCACTTTTGCACCAGAAAAAAATGAAAAGTCGCTTTGCTATCACTCATGTCTTTTTCCCGTGCATATGCATGTATAAGTAGAAGATCTTATGTTGTCATATCAAGTTCTCGATGTAGGAAGTCTCTCATGAGTGTGCCAATGGTGTGACATTTTTTTGTCTCGTTTCTATTCTTTTATTAGTCACTATTGCTCATTTCAATTTAACCCTTGACCCTTGTGACTGGTTTTGTCGTCCAGGGTCACATATATACTGTAATGCCATGCATTCCTGATTTAATAGGGTCTTAAAAATGATGATCTTTATTCCTGAAAAGGACATATACGTGGGGGGAGAGATATGAGCGTGCTGGTTTCCCCTGTAAAATGTAATCTGTGTTTTGTCCCTGTATCTCAATCCAACACTATATGATTATGTAAATAAGACATAAAGATATCGACAGCATGTTATTGTACTCTTGCCCGAGCATAAACACATTTTTAAGTGCCCAAACACCAAATGTATCTTTTTTGGTGCTATCCAGTGTAGGAAATTTTGTGGCTTTCATCATTCGTCTTTCTCTGCGATTTGATTGGATGTTTAAAAACAGCCGTGCATTTTGAAGTGAAACTGGCAGCAGACTGACAGTTGAAGGGGAGGAGTTAAGGGATGCTCCGCCCAAGCCGTCTAACATACGTCATTTAAGATGGATAGTCATAAAAGGAAGGAAGTGTGTTTTCAGAGTTTAACTAAAGATTATGAGGGCACACAAATTTTAAAAAGAGAACGAGCCACATTGATAAACTATTTACAATAAACGTTGCAATATTTCATGAAAAGATTCACTAGGACTTTAATTCATATGAAATTTCATTACCATGATAAAGAGACTGATAAAAAAGTTACAAATACGGTAGAAATATATATGGAATTTTGATTAGTTTAATACCATACCATTTGGCCACACATGAACAACATGACATTCTTTAGACAAATGCCAAATTTCATGAATATGCGATGCTAGGGATTGATATAACAAATGAGAAATATCTAAACTTTTGCTAACTGTGTGTTAACAGCAATACAACAGCAACAACAGGGTCTGTTACATTTGCCATTTTCGTTTTTCTTCAACCTTTTAGAGCTCCTGCATTTTTTCTTTTTTCTTTACGGCTCAGGTCGTTTTTTCTGTAGTAATCATTTTGGCCAAAAAAACCCTTAACCCTGTGTGTTTTTGTGAATAGGTGGTCAGTGCTCTCTGTGCATTGATAAAGCTCTTCCTGAGGATGATGGACAGTATGTTTGCAGAGCAGAGACAGGCGAGGGCAGGGAAGAGTGTTCCTGTATGGTCCTAGTGGATGGTGAGTAAACCTCACAGACCAATACTTTAGTACATCTGCAACTGTCCAAAACTAGAAGACTTCTGGTAACACTTTACTTAAAGCATATATGTATAGTGCATTATAAAAGTAGTTTCAATGTATTAATTATGCCTTGTAATGCACCTTATAATGCACGGTAATGTCTAACTACAGGTAATAACACCTCATTCATAATTTATACAGTAACTCATTGTTACACTTTGCATTTGTTTAAAATTCTTTACAAGAACAGAATGTATTACAACACATATTATGAACAATTATAGTGTATTATAAATAAAATGCATCACACCCTTTATAATGCATTAAACATAAAGGCTTTAAGTGAAGTGTTACTTTCTCAAACTATTCAGGGGGTGATCGGTACCCTCTTGTCACTCAAAACCTGTATATGACTTTTTCTTCCATGGAACACAAAATAAGTTATTTTTAGAAACGTCTCAGTGCTTTGTGTCCATACAGTGGTAGTCTGGGGGGCAATGATAACAACGTTCTTCAAAATATCTTCTTTTGTGTTCTGCAGAAGAAAGACACACAGGTTTGGAATGATATGGGTGTGTTTATATGATGAAAGAAATTTATATTTTGGGGTTAACTGTGCCTTTCTAGCACTAGTCTGATGGGCTTAGTTGTCTGACTATGCAGGACGAGGCTAACAGTATGAGTCAGACACCATGTTTCACATCATCAAATTATATTGTCAGTATTCTATTTAAAATGTTGTATTTTTTAAAAGTATTTAAAAGTATATTCATATATTAATCGTTGGGAATAATAGAGTTAATGCCTGATTTTCCACCAAGATTCATATTCATAGGAACATTGGTTAATTTGGGAATATTATGGTTTTCAGCTGCCTGTTTTGGGCAGGGCAGTGTATCTGACTCTCTCCCCAGAGTCTCTCCCTGAGTTCTGAAACTTCCGGTAATTACTGACCAGCTCAGGCTGCAGTAGTCACTGACACCGCCCCTGTGTCCAAATTATGCCTACTTCCATACTATATAGTATGGGAAATAAGTAGTGTGTTTGAATTCTCGGTAATCAAAAAGCAGGATGCCTTGGATGAACACTAACAGTATTGCTGACTCCTAGACCCAAACAGGAAGGTAACGGGGGTCAGGCGCGCGCGTCCGATGAAACGTTCTATAGAGGCCTCGGGAGCCACGTCAAATTTAAAATGATAAAAGTAACAAAACAGAGACAAGTTCCTCTTTTAAATATAGGTTTGTATAGGTATCAAGAAATGTAGCACTCCATTTTTTGACTTTGCAGAAGAAAGTGGACAGTGTGTTTGCTCATTCACTTATTATGTGAGGATGAAGAGAAAAAAATGCTTTTTGCTGAAAGTATTTGCAAAATATTGGCTTCTGAGAGAAGTCCACATTCCTAACATCCTTTTCAGCAAAAAGTTAAAAACTTCGAGTTGGCTTTTTAAAATAAGCCCCCGTTGACGTTCCATAGTGGGAATAAAAATGACAGTGAATGGGGGAAAGTGAATGGGGGCTTATTTTGAACTTTGATTTTCTGATGAACACAGAGAAAAATATTTGGAAGAAAGTTTGTGGCTAAACATTTCTTGCCCACCATTGAACATAGTAGGAAACATTTATTTGTAATTTTCGTTGTTTTGTTGAACACTAAAGAAGATCTTTTGTAGAATATAGGAAAGCAAACAGTTTTGAATACCATTGTCATTTTTCCTACTATGGCATCTTCTCCTTTTGGGTTTTTACAAAGCAACAGGTTACTTTGATATGTTTGGCTCCTCATAGCAATAAGTTCTCAAATGATTAAGCAGCTCAGACAGATTGAGAACTTTTTAGCTGACATTGAAGTAAAGGGAGGCAGAAAATGGTGTATTCATTGGAGTCACATGGCTTCTGTCTAATTTTTGCACTCTGTATTTGTCTCTCCATCCGCCTGTGTGTCCGTGTTCAGATCCCAGTGTCTCCGCATCAGCTGATAAGCGAAGCAGGAAGCCCTCAACCCCGACCACAGAGAGTGAGTTTCCAAAATATGTACTTCCTTTTTTTATAGCCCAATATGGAGTGGCGTGGGAGATGTGAACCTTTCCCACTGCAGTGCACACACACACATGGTTACACACACTGTCACACACACTTATAGGCTGCAAATAACTTTTGTAAACAATTTCACTACAGCTAAAGAATGACCACTTTGTAAGATGCTCTGAAAGATAGAGAAAGAATAAAAGAACGAACCAAAGAAAGAACAAAACAACGAAAGAAGGAAAGAAGGAAAGGAAGACGGATGGATGGACGGATGGAAAAAGAAAAAGAAAGAAAGAACGACGGATAGAAAGAAAGAAAGAAAGAAAGAAAGAAAGAACGAACGAACGAAAGAAAGAAGGAAAGACATAAGACATGAAGGAGGCGAAAGGAAGGAAAGGAAGGAGGAAGAAAAAAGAATGAAAGGAAAGAAAGGGATGAGGAAGAAGGAAGGAAGGAAGGAAGGAGTTCTTCCTTCCTTCCTTCCTTCCTTCCTTCCTTTCCTTAATTCCTTCCCTCTTTCCTTCTCTTTCCATTCCTTTCTTCCCCTCAACTTAGATTTCGACATTCTTCCTTTTTCCCCATTAAGTCCTTCCAGAGTCCCTCCCTCCCTCCCTCCCTCCCTCCCTCCCTCCTGAACATGATTTTTTTTGACAGTCTGTTGAAGCTGTTTGACTGTCACATGGGTTTAATGTAAAACAAACCCAATAAACAACATTGTGTCACAAATGCAGTTTGAATGGAAGCATGTCTGAGAGAAATATAAAGAGAGAGCAGAACACAATCTCTGGAAGTGATGGAGAGATCAGGACTGTTGTGTATGACTGACCCGCACAAACTTCTATATATGGGCTCATTCAGAACTCTCTCGGTTTCTGATTTTGCTTGACCGTGAGGAGTATTGCCCAACATCAATGTTTTCTGACATGCCTAACATTCTTCAGTGTTTTAAAAGCTTTTGTATACGTGTAGGTGTATTTCCTTTCCTCGTAAAGCTGAAGCTGCCGGTGTGGCTCAACCATCAAGTGAATATCTTCTCCGGGAAATAAACTTGAATGGAAAAACTATGTAAATAACAAGCGGAACATTTACACTGGACTAAAAAAACAGAAAGCAGGAAACTACGCGTTCTCATTTCAGATATCCGCCTCATACGTTCGGTCTTATCTGCAAACTTATCTAAATAGCATTTTTAGACATGAAAGTGAACTCCTCAGCTAGGCCACCTTATAAGAAGTCGCATGTTGACCCACTTTTAAGGCAAGAATGTATTCTGCCCGAGAAACAGATCAGTATTTACAACATGATAGTGATTACATGATTATTTACTGATGACGCATACCCTGCATTTGAAATTTGGGGCGAAATCCAAGCACATCCTTGTACCCAGAACGACTTATCGCGAGAAGAAACATCGCATAACATCATTTAATGGAAACAAATTCATCCGGCGATATTGTTTTAATCGACATTTAGAAAACATCGCCTTCATTTTGCGCAAATGTGTAATGAACACCTGCGGCTAGTTTATTCATGCATTTTGTTCCTCTATTTAGTTATTTTACTATCGATTTCTGCATATTTTTCTTGTTTTTGAAATGCTATCGTTTATTGAAACGAAACTGCACACGTTTCCATTAACTGTAATGTTTGACATTATAAACGTCAGATCAAGAGCAGGATGCTGTGAGGTGATGGCCTGTAGGCTACCTTTCTGTTATTTTCGGCCGCCATTTTATTTTTTCGAGCTTGAGCCTTCTCGACCAATCACGTTCCTCGCATGTTGTCATGGAAACGACAGGTCTCTGTCATCGGTTAGCTGTGAAAAGGTGCTTGACATGATGTTTTTTCAGAAAAGTGGAACTTTTTTCAACCTCAAAAGACACCGATGCAGAAAAAGATGCGGTTTCCTCCATAGGATTATAATTTAAAACAGACGCTAGCAGCGTGAGATTATTTGGCGTGAGATTTGTTTAGTTGGGCAGAGTGAGAGCCTGAAAGCGTGTGCGAAAATCTTACAACCTTAGCTCGTGATTGAGCAGACACCTGATGCGAGGCGCTCTAGTGATGGCGGAGGGGCCGTGCATGCTCGGACAATGCCCGTTGTGCCCGAAATCTGTGATTAAAAATGATAACGTTAAAAAGAAGCAGTGATGTATGAGATGATGGAAATACCCCCAAAGCACATCTGATGGATGTTGAACTCAATGGGAGTGCAGATGGATACTGTGATTTTATGATCCCAGAAATGTTGTGTTTATGTTGTGTTTGTTCTGTTCCTTTGTCCTGGTAGTTTATTGGTATTCATTCTCTGCGACTGGACAATTTATCTGAAGACTCTAAACTTCTGTACATACAGTAACTCGTCCTGCACTTGTGCCACAAACTGATGATGAATGACACCTCAAATGTTGAAGAGTAGACACTTTTTTTAGCTTGTTGTTTGACAAATCAGATTTTTTTTAAGGAAATGTTAAAGAGAGAAGTATCAATAACAAATGTGGGTGGGCTGTTTTGACTTATAAGCAACCACCTAGTCACCACTCAAAACACC
Organism: Triplophysa siluroides; assembly: GCA_006030095.1. NCBI lineage: Eukaryota > Metazoa > Chordata > Actinopteri > Cypriniformes > Nemacheilidae > Triplophysa > Triplophysa siluroides. The sequence continues at coordinate 1,980,300 of VCII01000094.1, read as the reverse complement.
CCTAAACAGCTTAAAGGGACAGTTCACCCCAAAATGAAAATTCTGTCATGAATTACTCCGCCTTGAGTCGTTCCAAACCTGTATTTTCTTTGTTCTTTTAAACACAAAGAAAGTTATTTAGATCATTTCTTAGGTAGGAAAAATTTAAATGAAAATGTTTATTTTCCCAAATTCTTCAAAATATAAAATGTTGTGTTCAACAGAACAAAAGAAATTATACAATATTATTTTCTTTAAAAAAAAAATATTTGTGTCTTCCTTTTAGACTACACTCTCTGACAATCTGGTTGTCTTTAGTGTCGGTTGACACTGTGAAGTAGATTTATATTAGCGGATTTGTTTAAAAAGCAGAAGAGGGCAAAGATTATCTGTTCCTCCAGGTGTTGTCAGGTCTTTAAACGTATATGTTTGATGTAGTGGTCTTTACAGACTAAACAGTGAAACATAAAAGTGGGGACAAAAGTTTTTAGTTTCTATATGCGGCCCACTGTAAAATCTCTTATATTTTCGACCGTTCATATCGCTCTCTTCTCGAGAAGGAAGAAATCGGAATGTCTTACAACTGACTGAAAAAACATTTGAAGATTTCTACGGGTCAGATTTGTTTCATTTCCACTGCACTACTCTGTGTTCATTGGCTTTGCCTTCACGTTGTTTCACGACAGCAATCAGAAGCAAGATAAATAGTGCCAGGAGTTATTTCCTGGATTCTTGGGGGGATATTTTTAGTATGACCAAAAAAGGCGAAGAGCAAAGAATCTTAGCAGCTGATCTCTCTTAGAACATCCAGAGAAAACATCTCGAGTCTACATTCTCTCAAATATTTTAAATACGTGTTGATCTGATTGACATGTTAACATGAGCAGTATGTGCGTGTTATGACATTTCAACCTAAATGCATGTGCTGGAAGTATATGATAAATTCAACTTTTCATTAAAGCGTGTCTGGGTAAGACGTGTACTGGGAAATGTACGTGCAGATGATCATTATCATAAAATAAACCCCGAAGTTGTGTTTAATTTCCAGTACAGGGTTCATTAATTGAATCTATTATTGTCTAGTCACAATCATATAGGATTAAAGAGAACTGTGTAAAACGTCTTCATTTTTGTCTCCAATTTTTCAATGGAATATGGATTTTGAACATTTTAATAATCTCTTGCTTGTGAGACGCATGGGGTTTATAGTCCTTGTTTACGTGGCGAAGCTGATGTTGTATGTTTATCTCATGTTCTCTGTGAAACTGCGCAACGTGTCAGGTGAAAGTGAACTTCTTTTCTTTCTTGTATTGTTTACTGCAGATGAGGCCAGAATAAAGAAACCGCAACCAAAAACGCTGCCAAAACAAGGTAGGAACATTTGAAGTAATAATCCAGGTCAAATATGATTTAGGAATGGTAACAGCATCTGTGACATGGTGATATTTACCTGACGTATAGTGATTGTTCACCCAAAAATGAAAATTAAGTCATCAACACAAAAGAAGATAGTTTGAAGAGAGTGTTCAACCGAACAGCTGCGGCACCCATTCACCTCTATTGTATGGACACTAAACCAAAGCAAGTGAATGGGGGCCAGTTAACAACATTCTTCAAAATATCCTCTTTTAGTTTATCAGGATATTTTAGTCGTTTTAAAAACATACTTTACCAAAAAAAACATTACTGTGTGCATCTCATAACAAAACATTCACACTGATATATCTTAAGTAATGTCAGTGCGAGTAGTTTTCAATCAAGACACCTTTAACATGTAGTCTGGGACTAGTCTGGAACCCCCCCATAATGTTTTCCCTCTATGGAAGCCAATGCACCATGAATCGATGCAAATGTAGTTTTTAGTCCGTGTGTGTATTTGTGTCAGGTGCTCCTCCTCAGATCCTGCAGTTTCCTGATGATATGAAGATCTTGGCCGGTCAGCAGGTCAATCTGTTGTGTAAGTTCGCTGGAGCTCCGCCCATCAGCTGCACCTGGCTCAAGTTCCGCAAACCAGTAAGAGTCATTTCGTCTTCAACACGTGTAGAAACCTGATTGTGTGTTATTGACATTACAGCAGAAAAAGACTCACTCTGTCAGTCGCTGAACTTGTAAATGAGCTTTCTTAGAAATGCGCTTTAGGCGAGTAGTCATCATCCTTTGAAAGTCCCACCGGCAGCTAAATGTCATTTTTAAATAGTTTCAAGTGGAATGTTGATGGGTCTTGTGCAGATTCAGGAGGGTCAGGATGGCATCTCCGTAAAGAGCGCAGACAGCAGCAGTCAGCTGACCATCCCAGAAGGACAACAGGAACACTGCGGCTGCTACACAATTGAGATCAAAAACAGCTGGGGCGTAAGACAGGCCGCTCTCAATCTCACTATAGTCGGTAATTACCTCATACATGTCAGATTTGTATTGGTGTACAAATTTGCCATGAAGAAACACATTTTTCTGATCTGATAAGTGACTGCACATCTGTTATTTTTGATGCTGTATTATAACACGGCTCGTTGGAATGCATGATTCTGATTGGCCAGTCGCGACATCTGCAGGGTTGTTATTCCTATATAACAATCCCTCAAAACTAATAACACACGGCAATGCAGGAAATCATTTTGACAAATTAAATATAAAAATCTCTTCTAATAACATACTGTACACGACATTATGTTTACAAATATAAAACCTAATTGCCTGTTCGTGGCATTTGAATGTGCTTTCTTACCTTAAAACCAAAAGTTAACGGCTTTTCCTCGTGCATTCGGTAAAAATGAGCTAAAAATATTTAAAATTCACATTTTTCTCATATGGCAAGTAGCCGCTTCGCCATCGGGTCCTGATCACACTGTCGGGGCTTATTTCTGCGATAACAACCGGCTGCCTGTACAACATCCCTTACAGATCACATTCTCACAATATATTAGCACGGGCCAAAGCCAAACTAGCTGATTCGGAACGCAATAGTGTAACTTGACTTGAGAGATTGATTTGTTTTTAAAGAAACGTCTAACAATATTTGCATAGAAATGTGAATGTAGTGTTTCCCGTGTAAGTCACTATAACCCTAGAGAGGCTATTTTGACATCCTAACAGTGCACTGGGTTCAGATTCCTTCATTTTATAGTGTTTTCTTTCGATAATTAATGAGCGTTTCCTGTGACCCCTTTCTTTGCAGATAAGCCTGACCCACCCGCCCGTGTCCCAGCAGCCTCGGACATCCGTAAGTCCAGCCTTACTCTGTCCTGGTACGGGCCGACGTACGACGGTGGCAGCGCAGTCCAGTCCTACAACCTGGAGATATGGAACTCTGTGAATAAGCAGTGGACAGATCTGGCATCCTGTAATAGCACTTCATACAATGTGCAGAACCTGCTACCGGACAGACAGTACAAGTTGCGAGTGAGAGCTGTGAATATTTATGGGGTAGGAGAACCCAGTGCCGAAACCGAGCCTGTGCAGGTTGGCCAGGAGGCTGAAGATGGTGAGCGCCTTCCAGTGGCCATCAAGAGTATTGTGTGGCAGTATATTTGAAAAAGTTATGTTGGTCAGGGATTTAAACTTTAGGCGTTTATCACCCTCCCCAAAAAAAATAGGTATTTGACAGGTATTTTTTATTAGGGATGCACCGATGTGTCATTTTTGGCCAATAACGATTGCCGATAATTCTTAAAGTTTGGATGGCGATAACTGTTATTGGCCGATATACAGTATCTAAATATGAATATAACATTTTCTGAGAATGAACTTCATTTTTTTCCCCTGAAAATCATGTACCAAGCCTACTTTACACTTATTAAAGATTCTTTAACTTTTAAACTTTTCTGGTATAATGTTTATTTAATAAACAAATGTAAGATGTTCTTCCAGAGCAACCCAGAAAAGTGTTCTTAATAGCCACAAGGCTAACAGGTCACAAGACAGTAAGCATTCAGTAAGTGCTTCAACCAGAGAAAATAATTCATAATTTATCGGCTATAAAATATCGGCCTAAATTGTATTATCGGTCGATACGATAACATTAAAAATGGCCATTTACTAGCCGATAATTGATCGTGCATCCCTAATTTGTATGTATACTTTTATTATTTTTGCATTTTTTTTCTTTTATAAAACCTTAGTCAGCATAATAGCCCACAAAAATCCTAAAACAAAAGTTTGATTTTCTTTTACACTTAACTTTGCACTATAATATGCCACTAAGGGACTCAGCCCCATGTTATTTATGTCTAAAAATAATTGTGTATACTGTATCAGCAATAATGCTTTATGTTGCCTAAATGTTAAATTATATTCTAAAGTGTTAAGTTTATTTCAACAAAACATGTTGTCTGGTCATTTTACAGAAAATAAGGAAGATGAGGCTGAGCCCTCAGATGACGGTAGGTCTCTTAATTTTCCATTTCTATTTTCAAATTGTATCCCGCATTATATAAAAAGCATCAATGTAAATAAATGTCAGTAGTGACAAACGTGTCACTGTGTATTTGACCAGAATCAGAGAAGGTTCGAGAATACAGAAACGTGACGATCAGAACAGACGTGAAGGTGAAGGACCTGTATGATGTGGAAGACCGAATGGGCTCGTGAGTACGGAATTGACCTCAGTTTACTAAAGTCACGTTACACGATTATCTTAATAAAATAATATATATATATATATGTCAAGGAGATTCTTTATGAGGATCTGAACAATTTTCTTTTTATAATAAGTAATGGTTAAAATGTTGAAGGGTACAGAATTACAACAATTAAATAAAACAAAAAGGGCGATTTCAGAGAGGCTGACAATATAGCAAGTTAGCACTGAGCATAACATCCCACTTTAGATTGAATACAATGATTAGACGGACATTTGATGGTCCTGCGCCGTCCACAGAAGAGATTTATTTACATAGATTTATTTAGACCATTTGGCTATTGCTGTTAATATGTGAAGAGACTTGTTTCTGGACAAAATCGCCCATCCTGCTCTTAAATTTCAAATAATTTTGGCAAAAAGTGGTTAATCCTCCTGCCTTTAAGACATGAAAACAACATTTAAGAAATAAAATCGTGACCAGTCTTATTTTGTGAAACTTTGATCACTTATAGAAATTGTTCTCAGTTCACCCTCTGGTAAAGTCTGACCACTTTTCTTTGGTTCAAATAAGCGGATATCTTTTGAAAAAATGTATTTTTTCTGTTTCAGAGGGAAATTTGGTACTGTTTTTAAACTAATAGAGAAGTCAACAAAAAAAGTCTGGGCTGGGAAGTTCATTAAAGCATATTCTGCCAAAGAGAAAGATAACGTCCGTCAGGAAATCGCAATTATGAATGATCTCCATCACTCAAAACTCGTGCAGTGTGTTGATGCTTTTGAGGGGAAAACAGACATCGTTATGGTATTAGAAATGTAAGTATAAATGGTTCATGTTTCATTTATTTGTTTCACTTCTTTAAGAGATAGTTCACCCAGAAATACAAATTCTATCATCATTTACTCACTCTCATGTCATTCCAAACCTGTTTCGTCTGCAGAACACAAAAGAAGATATTTTGAAGAATGTTGACTCCCCCATTGACTTCAATTATACGGAAAAAAAAACATTTCTCAAAATATCTTCTTTTGTCTTCAACACAAGAAAGAGTCACATAAAGGTTTTGAACCACATGAGAGTGAATAAATGATGGCAGAATTGGTATTTTTGCGTGAACTATCCCAAAGTGCTCCGAAATGCGGTGTATGGATATGAGTGAGTGAAGGGGGTCTCCCTCGAGGGTCAGCTGTGGCTTTGTTTTTGGCCTCATCCATGCAGACCAAACCAAACACCAAAAAAAATGCTGGGTACACGAAACTTAGCTTTTTATAAACATTTATAAATGAATTGATTATCAGTCACAAAGTAATAATGAAAGCCACTTCCGCTTCCACCGTGGGAAGCAAATGGCTGTATACTTGTGGATGGAACATTGTTGTAATAATCCCTGATAATAGTCTTCTGTAAAAGAAGATGTTTTGGAATATCTCAGTGGTTTTGGGTCCATAAAATAATAAAGTCAATGGGTGCCAATTCTGTTTCACTTGAGTTATAGTACAGAAGAAAAAAAGTCATGCAGGATTGGATTTTTCCTTTAAATGTTCATTTTGAGTGAACTTTCCCTTTAATGGAGTTTTTCACCTTCAAAAAACATTTTCAAAATGTATATGCTTTATAAACACAAATGTCTGCGTGACCTTTTCAACGTAATTACGTATTACGTTAAGTCATTAACGCGCATCGCAGAACAGAGCAAGGCGAACATTTGTGTTTATAAAGCATGTACGTTATGATCTTTTTTAGAAAATGACAGATCGTTTCGAGAAAACTCCTGGAATGTTTTCATCAAAAACCTTAATTTATTTCCGACTAAAGAAACATACGGATAAACATCTTGGAAGACATGGGGGTGTGTAAATTATCGTGAAATCGTTTATTTTGAAAGTGAACTGCTCCTTTAATGTCAACATCCTAGTCCTATATACTTGACAAAACTATAGATTTGATTGGCTTATCGTCTGGAGCTCTAGGAACACCATACAGTAGATCACAGAGTGTTTAAGCAGAAATGAGCATGAATTGGTCAGATGTGTTGGTGTGATGTCTTTTTCAGGATCTCTGGAGGAGAACTCTTTGACCGGATCATAGATGAGGATTTTGAGCTGACAGAGAGAGAAGTGATCAAATACATGCTGCAGATAGTGGATGGTGTGAACTTCATCCATAAGAAAGACATCGTCCACCTGGACCTCAAACCTGAGAACATTATGTGTGTCAATAAAACTGGCAGCAAAATCAAACTCATTGACTTCGGACTGGCACGTAGAATGGGTCAGTACAAAGCCCAACGACTGTGTTTATATCTAGGGTCTTATCAGATGTTCTTAAAGTACTATGTATAAGTGAAAATATATAGGCATGATAATCATTGCATAATGAATACATCATATTGTACATTTTAAATGCATTTTAAAACGCATGAGTCACACTTTGGCAATATTCCATTTTATATTAAAATAAGTTCATGAATGTTTTTTGTCACACCTATGACTATAGAGACAGCCGGATCTCTCAAAGTCTTATTTGGCACGCCGGAGTTTGTGGCTCCAGAGGTGATCAATTATGAGCCCATCAGTTACGCTACAGACATGTGGAGTATTGGAGTTATCTGCTATATACTGTGAGTTTTCAGCTAATGTAGAATAGCTTTGAAATGACCTTTACTTGCTCGACAAATATTTTCTCTTTTTGAGAATGGCTATGAATGTTAGTCTGATGCCTACTAGTTTCTGTCATGGTCTCTTGTTCTCATTAGTGTAAGTGGTTTGTCTCCGTTCATGGGGGACAATGATAATGAGACGCTGTCTAACGTAACCTCGGCGACGTGGGATTTTGAAGATGAAGCGTTTGATGAGATCTCAGATGAGGCCAAAAGCTTCATTAGCAACTTGCTCAAGAAAGACATGAAGTGAGTCTTGAGGTTCATTGCAAAATCCCACTGCATGTTTACTAAATGTCAGGTTCAGTTCTATTAACTTACGAATATTAACTTACGAGAACTTTTTTTTTTGTTGTGGCAAAAGTGAAGTAACCACGTTTTTTGGTGCATTGATTACTATTGACCATGGTTTTACTATAGTAATCGTGTTTTAAATTTTTTATCTTTTTATTTTGTGCTAACCATGTGTTTCTCTTTTTTCGTAGAGATATTTATTTTTGTACTAAGCTAAGAAAAAACATTTTGAATTGAAATTTTACATCTAACGTAATTCCATGACAACACACAGCACAGCGCTGTCGTTTGTACACCACTAGAGGGCGCTTAACATTAAAATGTTACTAGATAAAAGTAGGCTGCCTGTACAAATTACAAATGAATTATTCTTTGGACTAGGACAGGCTTGAAAGAACAGATTCAAATTGATTTGGGAAAGTCCTGGTCGGACTGGTTTTGTTCGTGTGCTTTTTAAACTAAACGCTCCATTGATTCTGCATGTTTGGTTGTCTCCAGGGCCCGTCTGACCTGTGATCAGTGTTTTCAGCACCCGTGGCTCAAGCAGGACACAAACAACATGGAGGCCAAGAAGCTTTCTAAGGAGAGAATGAAGAAGTACATCCTGAGGAGAAAATGGCAGGTCAGAATGCCTACAGTTGGCATATGCGCACCACATGCTTTGGGCAGCTCAAGCATTTTAATACTAAATCTCTACAATTTGTAAATCATTACTATTTAGGTGGAAGGTATATTATGCTTGGGTGTGCTGTCCAATGTGTATAGTTGAATACAAATGCTTGGAGTCATTGTGGAATTATCTTGTTTATGTGTTTGTGGTTGGCATCAGAGAAAACAAGCGTGGCATAACAAGATATTCTTGCCGTTTTCTTCTCTTTGTGAAGTTCTTGTGCTTATATGTTGTACTGAGAGTGACAGACTAATGGTTTTGTCATCTTTTCTTCAGAAAACAGGGCATGCAGTACGAGCGATTGGTCGACTATCTAACATGGCATTGATGGCGGGCGTTCATGCCAAAAAGGGCTCCCCCACTGAAGGTCATTTTCTGCCTCCACCACCTTTTAAATAGGAGATGGCTGGTGTCTCTGTCTGTGAATGATGTGTTTTATTTGCAGTCACACTGTCGCATTGTGTTTAGCATTCAAAGTGCAATTTGATGTGCGTACCGCATTTTGTTTTTTTTCATTATTTTTTCAAACCTCTACTTTATTACTTAATTACAAATTAGTCATTTAAGATTCAAGTTGGTCAAAGAAAATAACATTCTGTCATCATTTTCCAAACTCACATTAGTTCTTAGCAATGCTGCTCTTTGGAAAGTGTATACGGTTTTATTCAGTTTTGTGTTTGTGGGTAAAACAATAATAACAGAATTGTTTGGGGTAATTTAACATGACTGTAGGCGGTAAAACGGAAAAACCAGAGACCTAACAAGGTTTTCAGTGAATATGAATGCAAATGTATAGTGTAAAATCTTGCTGTTTGTCTGTTGTAGTGGAGGATAGACAGTTTTCTATTGAATCGGAGGAGAAGGTTCCAATGAAACCCACGTTCAGCACTGTTATTAAAGATGTTGAGGTGGTGGAGGACAGTGCTGCACGATTCGACTGCAAAATTGAAGGTAATTTAACATTTTCAGTGTTATGAGTAAAAGCGCATACCGTAAAATAAGAAACATTTAATAAACATATTTATTAAATACATTAAGAAACCAAAGTTGTTTGGAGTTGTAAGTAAATGTAACAAAAATAATAATTAATTCATATTTAGGTTTTCAACTTGATTGACTTTATCATAAACTAGACTACATAAAAGTGTAAACGAAAAGTTTGGTTCCAAAATGAAATAACTCTTTTATATATATAACAAAAACTTTTTTTATTGTGCATTCCAATTAATATCAATCAAACTGCAGTTGTTTTGTTTTGATTTAAGCCATAATAACAAAAAAAATACAGCTAACTAACACAATAAAAACATAATAAAAACTGAGTCAAATATTTATATGTACATACATCCACTAAAAGCCCTAATGTTGTTTGTACTTACTAATAAAAACCTACAAAATCCACACAATTAATAAACATTTTATTGTTTACCATCAGGTTACCCTGACCCAGAGGTGGTGTGGTTTAAGGACGACCAGCCGATTAAAGAGACACGTCATTTTCAAATCGATTATGATGAAGATGGAAACTGCAGTCTGGTCATTTCTGAGGTCAGTGGTGAGGATGATGCAAAATACACCTGCAAGGCCATGAACAGCGTCGGAGAAGCAACCTGCACTGCTGAACTCATCGTCGAGGTGATGGATGGAGAAGAGGAGGAAGAGGAAGAAGAATAAGTGGTACTTCGGTTAAAAAAACGTTTCTCTCTTTCTTTGGTTAGTCTCACTGTCTTTTGGATAATGACAATGATGATGAGGATGAAGAAGACCTCTATCACCTTGCGCTGCGTTTCTTTCATTGCACCTCAATTTCTTGTTTGTTTGTTTTGTGTCAATTCAGTCAAGGTCAGATATCTGATTATCGCATGACCCTAAAGCTTCACACATTCCATCGGTTACTTTTATTTTTTAACAAAGTTTTGTTAAAAACTTTCAGACGAAACAAAACTTAACTAAACTCACATGTGTGTTTGTGTGATCGCGTGAGATCATGTTTTAGTCTTATTTAAGCACTCATGTAAGGTTGTGTGTTTTCATTTGAAGACCCTTTCCTCGTGTTCACCCGTGACAACTGCACTTATCAGAGATTTGTATACATGTTATTAGTAATGTCTATAGGATGGATTTCTCTATTTTTACAGTAGGCCTATGTACCAGTTTGAAGAAGTGCAGACTGCATTGTAATGAGAACACTACAAATGTTGTTATTCACATTTAAAGAATAAATTTTTTATCACAGTCCGGTTCTCCATTTTGTCTTGTGCTCAGTCAAAAGCCTTTCTTATTATGTTATTATTTTTTATTATGTTGAACTTTGAAACGCAGTGTACACTACAGTGTTCAATTTGCATTTAAGAAATAAGTACACACACCATAGATCTCTCACTAATAACCCAAACATCTTTTCTTTTTGATATAATAGAAATACTAGGCGCTTTTCTGCAGACCAGTATTGAAAATCAAATAATAATGGATTGTCCAGGCTTGTGGAGATATTAAGGGTTTTATGTGGGCTATGTTGTACCGAATTGTGGCAACTACAGTAGAAAATCTTCTTTGCATCCAGAGAGATTTTTCCCTATTTATTACAGTACATCATGACCTTTCTGTTCTGAAACAACATCCATAAACTGACACATAAACATTAGTCAACTAAAACCTTTGAATTGGAAGTAGGCCATAAGGAAATTTCCAAGTTCTTAATGTTCAATTCATAAATCCTACTGTACATAATGGCCATAAGTGTTTAACTCCTGTTTGCAGTGTTTAAGTTTAAAGAATTGAATGCAGACACATAAAGCTTTGACAAGCTTTTATGCTACTTAATATCCGGTCTCCATTCAACCCTGTCTATGAACTGTGCATCCAGGATTCTTTTTCAGGATAGTTTCTATGCACACTTCCCGTTAAAATATGGACTGTGATAGGAAAGTACAAACTTCAATAAGAAAGTATGGCTGTAAAGATAACGTACAACGTCATCAAATTGCTTTGAGGACACGTACAGACCCACATATTGTCTTTTTAATTGACATTTATATTAATTATAAAAATGTAATTACTTTATAAATAGTTCTTCATTTATAAATTCCTACAAGGTATATACAGTACATTTAGAAAATGTCGTGAGGATGTGCACAGTGTCACCATGAACGTCCTTTAGATGGTGCTACAAAATAACATCAACATAAACCGTATGCTAGAAAAATAAGCATTAGCTTAAAGTAGACACTTTTAAAATAAATAACATGACACAATATTTAACAAAAATCCTTAACTATAATTCCTATACTTATTTATCTCAATATTACATTTTTATGTTCATTTTTAACTGATGACGAGGGTGTTTTGGCGAAAGAAATGTCTTTGCAAATTATTATTTTGATAAAGTATAATCAAATTGGCTGTATACTTTTATATACATGTTAGGCATATGATAAAACGCTGAAATCGACGTATTTTGATGAAAACTTAAAGTGATGACAAATTGCCACGACAGTGAGAATAAGAACTATACAAAGTATACCTGCTGGCTGCCAAAACGCAAATTTCTTTCGTAAATGACATTTAAAAAGAAAGAAAGAAACCAAATCAAAACACTCCTGAATTATTTTTTGCTTTCTGCGCGTTTGTATATTAAATGGTAATAGAAAATAGCGTCCATGTGACGTACAATGATGCAAACCAAACCTTACCCATGCGTCATAAATATTCATGAGCCAAGCCTTCGCAGGATTGGCTCATCTCCTCAGGGGCGGAGTGTAGCGGCGCGCCTGTAGTTCTCCGCTGAAGTGCGCTTCAGTCTGTAAAGCTGAGGCTGGATCATGAGGAGTATTAGAGATCAATGGGAGTGGTACCGACATTGTGCAATATGAAGACTTTATTTGCGTTCTTCTTGCCTGTGTGAAGTTATAATGCTGCTGCGCGCGGACCGTGGTGCTGTTCTCCGTGAAGTGTCCGAGCTCAGATAAAGTCGGATAGAAAGTTATATCGGATACTGGACATAAACAGGACGAACCCGCATAACAAGAGCGCGATTAGGTACCGGAGGAGAGATGGGGAACGCAGGCAGTATGAACCAACAAACAGACCCCAGAGGACATCACATGCCTCTCAAGCTGCCCATGCCCGACCCGGGGGAACTGGAGGAGAGATTTGCGCTCGTTTTGGTTCGTATTAAATGCTTTTTTTTGCCAAAATGTCATGGAAAGACACGTTAAACGTTTACTTTTGGGTTAACTGTTAGTTTGGTACGATTCTGCGATTTTCTATAATGTTTTATTCAGTTTTGTTGGAAGTGGTTCAAGTTCAACAGTTGAGTCTGGTGGCTGGGACGACAGCACAGTCGTAAAGGACTTGTTTGTATTAATTTCTACATTTTATTTCGTCATCAGTTGGGAAAGGGATGTTGAGTGTTATAGATGATACATTAAAAGCTATTTGTTTCTGTCAAACGACAAAAGTTATAACAAACTGAATAACAAACATCTCTAGTTTAATTTATATAGTGGGTGGACATGTTTTGCCCTGGAAATGTTTGCTTACAGTCATTGCTTCAAATATAGCTTTTATCTATTATGCCCACATGACCCATTGTTAGTTTCATCATTCAGACAAAGTGCATCAGCCTTTTTTTAAACGTTATAATTCACCACCGTCAACAACAGCTGTTTCCAAACAATCCCTCTACTTGTCCCGTTCTTTCCAGTGGAGGGATGACTTGAATATAAGACAGGAAATGATGTCATGAAGTAAGCATCTGCAATGCTTTGTCTGCGTGTCTGAAGAATGCGAAGAATGTATCACACTAGTACCTGAAGTGTGCTGTCTTCAAGGGCTGGTTTTATGGGCACATATAAATGTAGGTCAGACGTAGGCCTAATGCTCTGCGAACACAAGACTCTTTCAATGAATGCACTCTCACATGCTGTTCGGCGGATGACGGGCAAGAGGTCTCCTCAAGAAAAGCAGCTTGTGGCCGTCCTTCTCAAAAAGAAATGGAGTTGGTTGGGTCTCTCTTTCACGCAGCCTCGGGCTCTGGTGATTTGATCAAATGAGACGTCGTCCACTCCAAGCAAGTCGTTTTTATTCGATATTTTTTGTCTCTGTCCATCGTTTTTTTGTCTTTATGTGTGATTCTGTAATACTAGCCGCATTGTTCTTGTTGTGGTAGGTATCTCGAGTCACAAGCAGTTGAATCCCGGTCCTGACGTCACCGGCGGGTTAGCAGATTGGAAGCTTTTATTTCTAATCCGTGCGTTTCATGAACACCTGCCTCTTAGGTTTTAGATATGAGTATTGTATTTTTGTGTAACCGTGATAATAACCACGATAAACTGATAATATGGTCTATATTATCACTCTTTCCCGAAAATGACTGACTTTGTCTTATCCTGCTTAATAAATGAATTGACATGAAATATTGATTAGAGTTAAAAAAAAATATTTCAGAAGACAGAGAGATCTTGGACAAAAATGCAATAACTGAGTATCTAAGTTATTACCATGGCCCTTAAAATGGCACGAGGGGGAGTGTAAAAAGTGTCCTGTCACCGGCTGGCAGACGTTCACAGGGATGACGTAGCTTCTTGGCACGCTGCGATTGAAGCATTAGGAGGACTGTAGAATTGTAATCGCAGCTTTGATGAAAATCCACGTGCCTACTGAGTAATTGCCTTACTGAGTGACACAGATCCGTCTAATGGTCAAATCTTGTGTTTTAGTGCTGCTTACTCTGGGAGGAAAATATGATGGGGATCAGACTAAAGAATATGGTCTGAAAGACGACATGGTTTGTGGAGTCACAGTGAAATATGAGAGAAGATGGTACTTTCCAAGCAGGGAACAGTGATTATACCACAGAGAAGTTTACACTTTGCATGGGTGTGTCTTTAATTACATCAAAAAGTTGAACCTTCCAACGAGTAAGAAAGCAGTTCTTGCCCGTGACAAATTTGGTGCCACAATGTTAAGTCTCAGTGGTTATCTGGGCAGTTACTAAGGTGTTCTGGGGAATTTTAGGCTGTTAAACTGTAGGTGGTGCTTGCTTCTGGCTCAAGTCAAGGGCGCTCACCCACAGGCTTCTATCTGGTCCACAGACATATTTTGGTCACAGATATGGTTTGGGTTGTCTTTAGTTTTTACAGCTGTGCCTGTATGACATGATCTTGTTTCATTGACATGGAAATGCGTTTTGCACCCATCTGATCTGAGGCATTTTCAGCTCACGATGTTTTTCAGTTTACGTTGTTGAGACTTTTTATTTTAATAGATCCCAACATTCGAACCCATATTTAGTCCGAGTGGTTATGTTTGAGTTTGCTGAAAGTTTGACAGATCAAGTCTACAGTATATGGGTCAATGACATGACACTCTTTATTTTGTGTTACTCTCTTTAAATTACATTTAAAAATGGTTTAAAATTTTCAAAAGTAATTTGTAAATTACTTACATTCTCTTTTGGAGGACCAAAGACTCCAGTTTTAATTCATTTTGAGAGAATATTCGGGGAGTAATCGCAGAAATGTCAATGTGGTGTAAACATATGAACTTGATTCCAAATAATTCAAATAAATCACTTTAGCTGAACATGTTGACATGGGTGTTTGGCTTTATAGACGCAACATGGTCAAGTGGTGTAACTGCTTTGTGTCCAATGGCGTAACCACTATTTTTCATAAAAATATAATTATATACTGGAAAATTACACAGAAAAAAGTGAAACTTTGGATCAACTTAAAAAAGTTAGGTCAACTTGTTACAAGCAATTTTATTATAAGTATTTCTCAAATTATATTTATGGCTTGGTTCAAATAAAAATTTATACATTTCAACAAACCACCATTCTTATGATCAGCGTTTGCTTTAGTTGGGCTCCTGATCCCTGACTTTGAACAAATTAAATCTCTTTTTTCTTTAAGTGTTTAATAGTTTTTCAATAAGAACACGTGCATTAATAAGAATAGAAGAGATGCTTTAAAGTGAAGTTTTTGTGATGCCTATCAAGCTTTGATAAAGATGAGAAGTGAAATTAAATAATGTGGAATTTGATCTTTTATGACTGATTTGAATGTCCTGGTTCTTAAATGCAAAGATACTGTGATAAAATAAACAGAAAAATGTGTCGGCACACTTAGACATCAACAGTCATCATACAAACCTAAACAATGGTGACAATCATCAAACTAATTCAGATGACCTGCAAAGCATTCTGGGAGTCATGAATGAATTTTGTACTATGATGTAACCCAGCATCCATTGCGGCATGAAGCTTTCTTTTGTCGATTGTCACCATTGTTGAGATTCATACACTGATTCTTCATGTAATTGAGTCAGCAATTTCACAATTTTTGGAGTGTAATGAGGAATAAAAGAGAAGCATCGTCTTAATATGATGTTTAACCATTTTTACATAGTTTGTCAAAGATTATTTAAAAAACAAAGGTGTTTCAGCATATGTGCCAATAAACAATGAAAAATAGAATTACATTTAAATTTACAGATAACTCTAATAAAATTAATTTCGTGTGATATTTGAAAGTAAATTATGATGCATGTTTACATTCCATCAATGTGGATAAAATATATCATATTTCTCATTCTTTGCCAGTTACACTATTTGATATTTTCAGGTACCTTCAGTCTTAACTTTCATAAAACATGGTGCAAATTTAATTTGTTATTACACAAAATCAACATGAATGCACTAAGTACATTTAAAAATATCTGATGCATGCTCTAAAAACAAGTTTTTAAAAGATTTTTATATTTATTATCTTGCCAGCCCTTTTTTATCACTGACCCATATTTAGATGTGGGCGGGGATGTTTTCTCTCATTCATCTGATTTCTGCCTCTTTAATTAGTATTTAAGCGGAAAGCCAGATCAAACGCTACACAAACTTGTCAACAAAAGAGAACAGTGTCATTGCTAGTTTTTCTCAAAGGACTCATCCTTTAATACAGTAAAAGGGAGTGTCTTTTGAACCCATGTCCATTGAGACAGCCCCTTTATTTCTGTATACGCTGAAATACTGTTTAGAAATCAAAGCTCAAAGGAGCACAATATGTGACCTCGGCCATGAAAGTAAGGCGTGAGTCTTAAATGTGCTTTTCTATTTTTGTTTTTAAGGGTGACTGTAATGTTTCAAAATACTTTCTCTTATTGAAGTTTAATGTGAAGAAACAAGTGAAAGGCCAGAAAGATATTCAGATACAAGATATAACTCTACTGCCATTATAACAACATTGTAATCTTTATTTGTACTCATGTGATGGGTATTGCAAAGTTAATGTGACAGGAACAAACCTTAGTGCTCAAGAGGATGACAGCGTTAGCTGTCAGTTATATTTAAGAAAAGCAAATATAAAGTTATATTTGCTTTTGGCTGATATAGATTCAATTGGTGGGTGGATATCGCTGTTTAAATAGAAAACCTGTACACGCTACACAGCCACGTTTGCAATTGAGTAACGTATTGCAGACCTGAATGTGTCTCCAGGAGTCAGTCTCGTTACCATAGCGATGGCCCGCTGCCGTTTCTTCATGGTAAAGAATGACAAAAATCGCCTTCAAATGAAAAGGAATGTGTCCCACAATACGTTTATCGTTCGCAAAAAAAGTCAAGTGAAGTTTGCCATGAGTTATTAATCCTAGAACCAACAGGATAGAGCTTGTTCCAAACATGAGACTGACTGCTTGACTTGAAGCGTTACAGCTTTGTTTTAAAGAAGTTAAGAAACTCATGAAATAACATTTAGACACCTTCACTGAATAAGGGCCTAGATGTAATTTTTAAACAAATTAGTTGGAAGAATCTAGACATCTTAGCCTACAAATATGAATAATGTGAAGACGTTGAGCTGAAAGAAGTTGCCTTAGATTTGTAACAATGCTGTTGGTTTTCATGAATCTCTCTTCCCTGTTTTTGTAGCTTGGTAGAGTACATGGTACCATCAACAGGGATCTGATTCCTTGGGAATGCAAAAAAGGATTTATAAAATACCTTGAATGCACTGTAAATTATACGGATTAGGCGTCTGCCAAATGCATTACATGAAAAATGTGAGGTAAACATGTACAGTAGCTACGGGCACATACAGGCCTGCGGTTTTCTGCTGGTTGGTTTTGTAATAGTTTGTTCAAACATCATTCCAAACCTATTATTTGGAACTCAAAAGGAGAACATCTAATGGAAATCTGGTTGGTTGGATTCAATACAACGAAAGGATATAATGGATCACGATTGATCAAGTGGTAATTATTGTATAATTCTGTATTTCTGTTCCAGAGAGGAAACACCTGAAGTTATAAACTAATCTGGTCTTGGGTTTACTTGTCAACAGTTGTTTCCTCACTTTTGATAGCAAATTCCATACTTTGGCAAATCTTTTGAAATCTCAAACACTGAGATTTCCTGGTTTAACAAGGACACTCGCATAAATATCATTTGTAATTTTTCTTTTTTAGTTGTAGGCTTAGGTTTGGGTGTATAGGGTGCGGGTGGGGTATTACATACACAGCATGCATCTCTTATGGAGAATAAAAATGCCTGCTGTCTAAAGTGGTTTTCTGTAAGACAACATACATTTTTTGGTGGTCTGATCTCTAAATTCTCAGTCTAAGTTCATGTTCAGTCATCTGAAGAGTCGGTAGGCAGTGCTTTTGAGCCGGTGTGCAGGCCACACAGAGCGAGCCGAGTCTTAAGCCCTGTATTAAAGGATCAGTCAGCGTGCTTTTGTTTGCCAGATGCTGTGAATTAAACACTAAGGCCGTTTCTTCCTGTAAAGAGGGGGTGATTTTTCCTCCTATACAGGCCTTACTGAATCCCTTTAGTGAACTTAGCTCCCGTAAAAAATAGAGAAAAAAATTTTTGCTCTGTACTTATGTGTTACATTTTATGAAGTTAGTCGTCATACTTGAACTTTGTTGTTTACTAATACAGGGGCCAGAGCCACAATTGGTCTCCACAGATAAACACATTGTCCATTCGCAACTGATGTTTTTTGTTATTTGGCCTTGTGATGTCATTTGTAGCTCATGGATACACTAACCTTCTTCATTATGCGTATAATGTGTCTATTGTACTGGCAAGGTAAGACGACAGTATACAAACTCAACACACTGGTGAACAATGGTGACAGTGAACGTATGTGCACAATGTTAAGCAGTGACTGCTGCCAGACAATATGCAGAAATCAGCATTGCGATGTCAGCCACATGACATCATAGGGGTGAGCATTTATTTTCTCATTATCTGTCATTGAAAGGTTGTGCTGGATTTGAGTTTTGCAAGGCAGCACTGTATTAAAAACACTCTAGGGGTTGTTCTCAAGAAGTACATTTCTGTTATTAAAGTGACCCAAACATGACAACTCGCATTTACATTTAGTCATTTAGCAGACGCTTTTATCCACAGCGACTTACAGAGAGTTCAGGGAGCAGTAAGCGATACGTCACTCTCTTGTCATTTCAAACCTGTATGGCTTTCTTTCTTCCACATAGCACAAAAGAAGATATTTTGAAGAAAGTTGGTAAGCAGCGGCACCCATTTACTTGTATTGTATGGACGTAAGACCAATGCAACTGCATGGGTGCTGATTAACAAGATTCTGCAAAATATCTTCTTTTTGGGTGCTGCGCAAGAAAGAAAGTCATACGGGTTTAACAAGAGGATGAGTAAATGATGACAGAATTTTCATTTTTGGGTGAACTATCACTTTAATTTATCTACTTAAAGTCCAAACCATAATCTAATTGTTATTTTTATGTAGGTACTTTACAGTCTTTTTTGTGTTATGTATTTAGTGTGTTATATGCAAACACATGAATAAATATAATATAATAGTATATTATATTATATTTAGGGCTGTCAAGGGATTAATCGCGATTTGGTGTTTACATAATTTTGGTGTTTACATAATATACAGTATATATGTGTACTGTGCATATTAATTTTGTATTTATAAACACAAAACATACACATACTTGTCTATATATTTAGGAAATATAAACATTTATTAATTTTTATTTACTAATAATTGAAATTGTAAATAAACGTTTAGTTATAAACGTAAACTTCTTATATAACAACATATATTACGTAAACACAAACTTGTTTATGCGATTAATCACAATTAATCGTTTGACAGCCCTAATTATATTATATTATATTACATTACATTACATTACATTACATTACATTACATTACATTACATTACATTATATTATATTATTTGATATTATTTGATATAATATTATATTATAAAGGACAATATATAATAATATAACATAACATAAATATTATACAATGTGAAGATGCTTTCTGCTGTTTAAGCTAAGTTATGTTCCTCTGTGCTGTGTTTGTATGATTAATATTGTGGTCACAGGCCTGTTCTCCTCCTGACTCTTAATTAATCTCAATGAACAATAGCTGCTCGCCCTTCAGCAGAGGCTTAAAAACAGCCGTGAGTCCCGTGCAGCAGCCGGAGAAACACAGAAAGTCTTTATTCTGTCTTAGAGCAGCGCCTGGCACTAACCCTGCCATCCACTCCTCCTTACTCTATATTCATCCATCCATTCATTGACCAGCGGGGTTATTCAGGGTCTTTGATTACATGTGCTCTGAGCGACAGGCTGTTCTCTGAGCTAATTGGCCATAGCGGGGAAGAATCTCAGAGGGCAGAAAGCCAGTGGTGTAACACTAGCGCTGGATAAACACACTGCATATTCAGCAGAAATTGGCTGCCATGGCTGGTGTGGTGGTGCTGATGTTGATAATGATGTAAAACACAATCCAGAAGGATAGTTTCTGGAATATGCTATGCAAAAAGAGCGTTCTTTCCATGGTGGGCGTTAACAATTTTAACTTAAAATATTTCTTGTCAATCTCAACTTAAACATTAATGTAATCAAATTAGGGCTGTCAAACGATTAATCGCGATTAATCGCATCCAGAATAAAAGTTTGTGTTTATATAATATATTTCTGTGTACTGTGGATATTAATTTTGTATTTATAAACACATGCACATACATGTATAAGTATTTAGGAAATATGTATTTATTTATAAAATGATGTATTTATTTATATTTACCAATAATTTAAATTATTTCTAAATTATTGTTTATTTTTCTTTTTCTATATGCATGTACTTGAATGTGTTTTTAAATACAAAATGATTATGTACTGTACACAGACAAATATTATGTAAACACAAACTTTTATTTTGAATGCGATTAATCGTGATTAATTGTTTGACAGCGCTAAATAAAACTAATTATAAAACCAAAGCTATCTGCCAACACCAGGGCACTAACGTTCTGTCTAGTTTTATAAAGAAAACAAGTTATAATGATTATTGATTATTGATTTTCCCAATAATCCAAATAGAAAAAGTAAACAAAGAACTTCTTGGTAGGTGGTATATTTAAGGTTTGTCTTCAGTTCACAGGTAATTCACTCCTCTGTTTACGATAGAAACTCTGCCCATGTGGCATGCATTAAGTCACTTATATTGAATTCACACGCATTACCTGCAGGTGCGTGTGGTTTTCTGTTACTGCCGCCCACCAGCGGATCATTTAAAGTGTATGCTGCCATTTCGTCATAGTTATATTAGTAGTGCAGAAGAAGTGTTGATTTTACAGATCCATTGTGATAAAATCACACGGAATCCGATGTCACCCCATAAAAGGTCCAAGTCACTTTTACTTTCAGTTCTATAGCTGATTATAGTCTCCAATGAGCTAAATGTGTAGTGAAGTGTTTAATCATGTGTACTGATTAACTCACACATTGTTCACCGACCTTCTCGACTTAATGCCTCTTTATTGTGTCATACACTCCCCAGTCTTATCACCTTCACTGTGTGTCTGTATTGAGCCTGAGGTGATGATGTCACATGTGGGCTGGTCAATGAGCGACTGCTCTGACTGGCTGCTGGGCTCTCTGCCCTCATGCAGTGGATTATGGGTGCTCCCGGGATCATGGTGTCAGCCAAGGGGACCGCTGTGAGAAACTGCAGCGCGGCCTTGAGCTCCGTGCACAGATGGTGTGTTTGCTTTGGCTGGGTGATGTGTTTGTGTGAATCCAGATGTTATTGTGACTGCAAAAGGCACTCGAGTGTTTGATTAGAAAAAGAGAGAATGATAAAAAGAGAATGATTTCCTAGGTGTGTTTGTGTATACAGAAAGATTGCAAATCTGTTGGTCTGTTTTGCCGTGTCAGAGAATTACTCGTGCATGTTATACTTTTTTTGCATATAAAGTTGTCACACAGTTCTAGAAGATGAAACAGGGCTGTTAGCTGATGCATGTTAACTCCTCATTACTCCTGTTACAGGACTTTACCACAGTAAAATATAGACCGTTTCATCGGACGCGTACGTGCCTGACCCCCAGTTTGCTTCCGGTTTGTGTTTGGCGAGTGTCTAATAATATAACTATTTATATTTAATTTATGTTAATTTGTATTATTATTTTATTGTATAATAATTATATTAAATAAACGATTTGTTGAATTTTGTTGTATGTTCATTTCATTAAATAAACAGTTTGTTGAATGGGTCCTGTAGTTTGGTCACATTTTAAGAAACCGTATGGTGCTTTGACATCTTGCGGTTGAGCTTTGTATCGGAGTCTAAATTCAAAATATTGGAGAGACAAGTTTAGCCAAGTAACTTAGATTGTTATCAGAAATAATCTACAGGCGCTCGATTGTTTGTGAATGTGCACCGGAAGCTAAATTGGGGGTCACAAAAGTGCGCATGTGCAGTAACGTTTGTTTATGTTGTTGAAATGTTTCAATCTTTTTTGAACTCTGAAGGTAAACATGTGATAAGTGTCATTCTCTACTCAAGGACTGTTTGGAGCAACTGTATGTGGGTTTCACAGAGAAAGACCCTGACAGCACTCACCGCACACATTTTCTGTGGTTCTAGGTGTTTTCCCATTCATCTTCTTCATATGGATTTGAAAAAATCCTTAATAACACATTTAAAGTGAACCAAAGAAATAATGAGTCGCAGAATTAAAAACTTTGATTTGATACATATGACACATGTGCCATAAAGCACTTAGAAAAAAACATATTATTATTATTGTGTCACAATAATGTGTCAATAATTGTGATTGATTATTGCTAAATATTTGGACCTAGTTAGACATTAAATGACCGAGTTAGAAACTCAAAAAATTAAGTTCTGCCAAGAGCAAGCATCAAAAGTACTCGCACTAAATTCACAATGATTTCCCTAAAAGCTATAGTATTTGTACTCTTTGTTCAGTTCACCTAAATCTTCTTCTAGACCTTTACGAAATGTTTTTTTTCAAGAACTAAACCACAAATTCTTCAGCCAATAGGTTAGAATCTCCTGGCACTCGTATCAAACACATTCTCTCATTCCCTGTAGTTAATGCTTCTTTGGCAGCTGGTTCAGATCAGTTCAGTGTATTCTCTGTAGATGGATGAGATGTGACTCTAAAGCATATGAACACAACATGACTATTACATTTCATTGGCTATAGCTTACAGTCACGGGCAGGGTTAATGAGCTCTGTCATACTGTCTCTCTGTAGATATAAGCTGGAACACACGCTCTTCACAATGATACCACCCTCTTCAGTCTCTTTTTGTTGTTGTTATAGTAATAATGACAGCTGGATAAATAGTTCTGATTCTGTAGACCACATCGTGTATCGTGCACACTATCCGTGTAAAACAGTATGTAAGATTACAATAGTTTCACATATTTGGGCTCATACTCAACAGAAAAGAGTGTAGTTGGTAAACAGAAAAATAGTAATAAATATGAAGCTGAAACTGGCATTTTAAAACGATTATAATTGATATTAATTAATGAACAATATATTATTAAAGAATTAAGGTAATTTTACTATTTTAACGTTGCTAATTTTACAATTACGTGGAAATGCTATGAATATCTGCTAATGAAGTTTGAGAAATCAGAAGATGATTTATTTTGTCATGAGTTCCAAAAATAAATATCTACTTAAAGGTGAAAGACATGGACAAACGTATAGGGATGCTTCTAATAAGCACGTTTACTGTATCTATTCTAGTAATTCCGATCAAAACAATTATGATTGCTATATCATACAATACCATACTAAAGAAATGACGAAAAAGTTTATTAGATGGGGGTGTCCCAATACTTTTGTTCACATAGTATATGCGCTTTACTTTACCAGCAATGGTGTGTACTTTTAGGGGATGTTAGTATGTGAACAGGCCCGTGTGGACATATGTAAACTGGAAGAAAAACTTTAGGTTGTCACCTCTCATGAGGGAACCTGTAAGCTTTCATTTTCAAACCTTGAAATGACTATAAACAGAACGGTTACGGTATCTTCAGCACAGAATGGCTAATAGCGGACTATGATAGCATATTTAAAAAATGATCATCTTAATGAAAGTAGACAGAATAAAACAGATACAATTTTTAAAAAAAGCATTACCGGGGTAATGCACCAATACAGATTTTTGCCTTGCTTTTTTATTAAATGATTTTCTGAAAGACAGACAAAGCTTTGCTATAAAACACTACAAGAGTATTTCGTAAAGTACTGGTTTCCTCATTTAAGAAGGTTTTCTCTCTTACATATGCGTTCTTTTGGGGGTGCAGTGGGGGTCTGAGATTACACAGCTAATCCGCAGACAGACGGGGGACACCTGCGCAGCGCCCCTCAGAATTGACCGGATTACGGAAACATGTTGCAGTAATTAGGGGATGACACACGCCACCTGGCCAGATCTGTGAGGAGATGTAGAGAGGAAGTGGCCATGCCAGAAATACACAGAGGATAGAGGAAGAGAAGTTTCTGTCAGAGGTCTTGTGTGTTTGCAATCACTGAAAGCCACCGCCGACAGATATTCTCTTACTACAGATGTTACTGAGACTCGACATTTGCTCTTCCGTGTTGTCTTGGCTGTTGAAGTACGTAATACACAAAAGATACACGATCAGGCATTTGTGAAAGGATCGGCTGAATATTTGTTTAGCTTGCTGCTTTCAGCGTGGGAAGCAAAGCTAAAGAGAGCGAGAGATTAGGTTTAGTTTGAGTGGAAGAGACCGTCTGGACGCCAGCAGACACAGGAAAATGTGAGAAGAGCAATCACATGCCGCACTGACAGGAAGGAGCAGAGAGATTTGAGTCTGTCTGAGAGCAGCTGTCATCCGCACGAAACTGCTGTGTTCGGGAACGTCTCCTGGACTGAGATATAAAAGAGACCATTTCACTGCCTGTTTGATAGAAGAGAAGAACATTTCAGACGGTGTCAGTGGTTGAAATGTGATGACACTCGAACTCAGACATTCACACTTCATAAGATTTAGGCCACTTTTAATGTAAACTCCATACGTGCTCTGTTATACCCATCACATACTCTTTCCCATTGGAAAAATATACATGTCTGCTGCTTAACTCACTTTGCATTATTATTATACTCAGCAGAGTCATCAAGCCGCTCATATTAACTGATATTAACACCTAGTAGTAGAAAATTACAAGGAGTCGACTGGGGCTTGGTATCAGGTTCTCTATAAAATGACACAAAAAACTTGATCTAGATATTCCTATTCCATACTTTTTACAATTTTGAAAACAATCCTAGATTGTAGGCTAGGAAAAAAAATGCTTTACATCACATTGCGTTTCTTTCTCTTTATTACTTGCGGGACTAGTTTGTTATGCTGCATTCACCCAAAATGTGAATCAAGTGTTTTGCGCGTGTAAATGACATACAAAGACGGGAATACTGTAGATGTGAATGCGCACTGGGTGACGCGAATGATGTGAAACGACTTGATCGAGAAATTTGCACAAGTGTAAGATTAGAGCTAATTGACACGTTTGACACGTCTGGACGTTTGAAGACAACCTGTCGCGCAATTTTTTTCGCATCACTTGCGCGAAAATATCGAACTATTCCTGCATGTAATTAATAGTGAGGAACGCAATGTTCCGTGTTTTGTGTGAACACAGTGTTATTTTTGTGCGAGTGTTGTGCCTTCATACGTCCAGACGAGTCAAACAGTAGGTGTCAATGTGCAAATTTCTGACTCGAGTTGAAAATGTCCAATTTGTGAGGAAGACGTGATTGCCGCGTACGCCGGATTCGTGTCATTCTTGTCGCCTGCTTTGAGTTTGCAACTTTTTGTGTCTTGTATTGAATATACTGGCGCAAAACGCTTAATTTAAATTTGCAGTGAACGCAGCTTTACGTTTGATGGAAGTTTGATGGAATTGATGAGTTTTACTATTTACTTGTTGGGTAAAAAGCTTATTGGATTCCAAGTTTCACCACCAAATGAGAATGAATTACAATCAAAAAATTTGACTGGATGAACATATTTCTTAAACTATCTTATTCTAGTCTTGTTGTCGTTCCAACCACTGCTTACTTTAGTTTAACTTGAACATAGCATTCTCCTCATGTTATTTAAGATCAAAGTGATGTTCGCTGCTGTGAATGATGGTACGTTTAAGACAGGGCTGTGTTTAGTGGTATATGAGTCCGGATGGGGAGCGTGTGCAGGTGGTTATTTGGACTTGTGGTTTGAATCTTTGCGACAGACCCAAAGCAACTACTGACACAGGTGATCAGAGTACCTAAACATTACTAAACATAGTTGGAAATGACATCAGTTGCCTGAGAAAAGACAAGTTACACCGGACGGTTCCTAACCAACATCCAAAAACAAATTTGCTTGGGCATGGTGGTTTACATGAGTGCATTTT
Organism: Triplophysa siluroides; assembly: GCA_006030095.1. Classification (NCBI taxonomy): domain Eukaryota; kingdom Metazoa; phylum Chordata; class Actinopteri; order Cypriniformes; family Nemacheilidae; genus Triplophysa; species Triplophysa siluroides. The sequence goes on along the minus strand of VCII01000094.1, from coordinate 1,954,364 downwards.
TACTCCAATATTAATAAATGTCTACAATTACACAGTAGGTATCTTCATTCTGAAAACAAGGATTTGTGCAAACCCGGTCTGATGGATTGTTCTCTCGGGTGTAGATCATGTTTAAAGTTTTGGGTTTCCCTCTGCGTCCGACAGCTGCTCTTTTGAGGCTTTAAAACACGACATACCCATCCGCCTTTAAAGCGGCTCCCTGGAAATCTACACAGAAAGAACAACAAGATCGGCCCACGACAACACCGACAAATCATATGGCTCCCGCACAACAGATTTTTCCAAATGAAGATGGAATTTAACAGCGCTGGCTGTGTTTTCCCATCAGTACACAATGGGAGTGGGACTCATGTGTTTGTGTTTGGGTGGGTGGTGTGCTCGACTCTGAAGGGTGGGGTACGGATGGAGCTCTGGTGACTGCAGTGTTTTGGGGGAGTTCCATATAGCAGATGTGTAAAAGTAGGGCAGATGTAGAGGACAGCTCTTGTGTAATAACTGAAGAGAGGAGACGGAGGTCTGTGTGGAGTTTCAGCCTGTGTGTTAAGCTTGAGAATCTACAATAACATTTCCTTCAAATGAAAAGCCATACGGTGTTTAAAACACACGCAGGTTCGGTTTGTTGTGACATTTTCAGCATCCACTGAACAGTGAATATTTATTTTCCATTGGCATTTCAAAGTCCTTGTTTTCCTACAATGATGAAGAATTGTATTTGCAACGTCAGTGTGCAATAAAACATTTGTGATCGGGGTATGGTCGCTTTTTGCACTGACGGGGATCTTTCCCAGTATTTGCATGGAGTTGATTAGCTGCGTTTGAAGAGAGGAAGAGGATGCTGGCGGAGACTTGATGTAGCCTCATGTGTCTCCTCTGCTGAACCTGCACATTTCACACACACTCGCAGCCATGCAACAGAGTTGTAATGAATACTATGGTGAATGAATGCCGCTGTGTTTGGTTGTTTTTAAGCAGGCAGATAAGCTAGAGATATCAGTTCATTTAACATGATGACCGTTTAAATATCTGTTTTAAATGGCACTGCAAGATACGTTAAAAGCAGTGTTATCATCAGTTTTCTTTTCGCTTTTGTCTGTGAACTGGGTGCTCCGAAATCATACCTTGAAAGCAAAACACTGTTTTGTCTGTAGTTACACAATGAATCATGACAAAATATTACAGTACTTAAAATAGACATTACACAGACATCCTTTATATCCATGTCATCTAAAGGGATCTTTACAATGAGTGAGTATGTATGTGAATGTAACAAGCAAAAACTCTTTTTTTTCTTTTAACTTGTATATTTTGAAGTATATTTAAAAGTATAGGCTCTTTCAGTGTACCGTTTTTGAAAGTGTACTAACATTTTTATTAATTCTTGCCTAATCAACACTGGCAACGGGGGGGCAGAAAAAAGTCTAAAATATTTTTTTCCCTGTAAAATGACACATTCTCCTAATTTTCTTGTAAATTTGCGGTCTTTTTTTTTTGTAAACAAACAAAATCCTTCAGAACTTAATAGTACAAAAGGCTTAAGCATACCCTTCCTCTGAAAGAAATGATGGGTATTGTTTTTTTATTTTTTAGTAGGGCTGTCAAAAGATTAATCACGATTAATCGGGTCCAGAATAATAGTTTGTGTTTACATAATATATGTCTATGTACTGTGCATATTAATTATGTTTTTATAAATACAAACACATACACATGTATATTTATTTAGGAAATATTTACATGTATTTATTTATATTTACCAACAATTGAATTTTATATAAATGTTTAATAATTTTTAGATTTTTCTTAAATATATGCATGGATGTGTATGTGTTAATAAATACAAAATTATTATGCACAGCACACAGATATGTATTATGTAAACACAAACTTTTATTCTGGATGCGATTAATCGCGATTAATCTTTTGACAGCCCTATTTTTTTGTGTTATATAGTATTACGTATTGACTCAATAAAATAAGCCTTGGCCCCATCTGTTGTAGGTATTTGGATTGATTTGTTTGTTTTGTCTGTTTCTTTGAAAGCGATACGTAAGTTACATATCTTTGACTCTGGTTTGTGTGTGTCTTCATACAGAACTCAATGAATCTGCCTCCAGACAAAGCAAGATTACTACGACAGTATGACAACGAGAAGAAATGGGAACTCATTTGTGACCAGGTAAACCACTCTTTCCCTTACTACATTCATTGCCTCAGTTTGCCCGTCTTTTATGGATTAAACAAAGAGCAATTGGTGAGTAGTTGAGGATTTTGGTATAGCTATGATTGAAAGGTTGAAGGTTTGTTGCAAGGGATGGTTCAAGTTAACCAACGCCACACCGCTATGATGACGTCGTCATTCTCTGATAGTTTGTCTGTGTCCATAGCAACTCGGAGTGTTTATGTAGTATTAAAAATTACAAATATATATGAAAAGAGAGTAGTTTGCGTAGTAACATAGAATAATTTCGCTGAAGTTGGCATGCTTGGTAAATAATATTACTTACTATTTATTAAAATTAAAAGTTTATTTAAACCTTTGAAAGGTTTTTATACACAACTAATCTAATAAGGGAGTTCAAGGCAGTTGAAAATAAATAACAATCTGCTCCAGATTCTCAGTAGAGGTCTTCTTTCACATGCGTAGTATGTCCGAGGCCTTGTGTTGTTTTGAAGGGAACTGGGTCTCTTCCTTTTTCCTATTATGTGCTAAAGAGTTGCCAAGGATGACCAGCTCTGTACTGTGGGAGTCTATCAAAATAAGTGATTTGAAAGTCCCAATGTGACTAAAATTGCCAAATTGTTTTATGGTCAAATATATTTAAACACATTTTAGAAGCACATGACAGATAAACTTGAAACTCAAAACTTCCTCAGCATAGGAAAATTAGGGAGGTAACTATTAGTAAGTAATCTGTTGACAACAATTAATGTCCAAATAGTATGAATAAATAAATGTTTATAATAGAAATATCCTACAGTAATATTGAAATAGTTTTATTAAAAGGTGTCTAATAATTGTCAGTATCCATCGTTTGGTAGTAATCTGGTAGTTGTCGTGGTGCAGTAGACCTTCCGTCTTTCGGCCTGGTTGTAAAGGTGCTGTCTGGTCACAGAGACTAGCGTTGTTATCAGTGTGGAATTGGTAGAAATGTAATTGTGTGTGATACTCTTGTTAGCTTAGCTTCTGTGTTTGTGTACTCGTGTGTGGGGATGTCCTTCTACAATCACACGCTCACAAACCCAATGCCACAATGACAAACATATGCTTTGAAACAATACATATCTCTTTCTATCTTCCAGGAACGATTCCAGGTGAAGAATCCTCCTCACACGTACATACACAAGTTGCAGAGTTATCTTGACCCAGCTGTGACACGGAAGGTGAGTTCTGATTTGATTCCTCTCCCTGCGGGGCTGACATCAGCTCTTGATAACATAATCTGCTTAGTTAGAGTCCTCACTGTAAACCCGAATAAGTTGGGAAAACTCAAAACATTTGAGGTAATCAGTTAAAGCAATTTTAAGCAGAACTATCAAGTTTTGAGTTTGTTGTACTCATGCATGTTATTTCCTCTTAATTGCGAACATTTAGCGAGGTAACTCCATTTTTATTCGCAGTTAAGTAAAAGGTCTTATTAAGACAACCTTAACATTTCAGCTACATCAACAATTAATAAACAGCCTTCACAGAGAGTGATGCAACACGGCACGTAACCAAAAGCACCACTCTTCTGAACGACGGTAACCCCAAAACTAAAAAATTCAACAAACTCTTCTAAATATCCATTATAAATGAACATTCATCATTAACAAGGTTTCATTCTATCTAGTCTATAAAAATGCATCAAATAATTCATTTCAAAATTTACTCTCCTAATGCAGTCTCACGCAAAGCATGCTGGGAACTGAATTCTCAATAAATCATCTTGAACTAACTTGTTTGAATTAAGTTAAATGAACTCAAAAGTAAGAATAAGTTATATGAACTCAAAATATTTAAGTTAGAACAATTGTTTTTATATAAAAAGTAGTTTACATTACTTACTTTGAACATTCGGGTTTACAGTCACTGTAAGGCCTCGGTCATGTAATGAAGAGTCACATTTTCCTTGATCTTTAGACTTAATGCAATGTGGAGATATTTTTGCTGCGTCCGCCGTCCCTTTCAAAGCACTATGGTGTCCCACACAGGACAATGACGTCATCACGTTTTCGCTTTTATGCAGAAGGAGATAGTGTATCTACTAAACACTCCGTAGTTTGTCCGTTTAGGGCTACTGTAGAAACAGTAAGAGAGGATGGAAACTAGCTAATAAAAAGCTTATGGAAAATATTAGCCTACGCATATACTGTATATTTTGTCTCAGTCAAAATTATACTATTATCTTTCACCGATTTATGCTTGGGAATATTTTTGAAAAATCTAGTGATTAGATGTTCCTCCGGAAAAGAGGGAAGGAAATGTTCGTAAAAATAATTTATTAGTATGTTTGGCATAGTAAAATAACATCATAAATTGACTTCAGGGGCTTAATAAATATATAATATGACTCGTATGGAAAATTGAGGAATAAGATGAGAAATAAAAGAAGAGGATGAAGATTGATGATAGACATGATGAATGTTAAAGATAAGAGGTTTGTCTGTCTAGTTTAGTGTGTTTGCGTCTTTCTTGGTGAGCATGGGATTGTCAATGTTCTCGAGCTCCTCTCATGGGCGTTACGCACGCCAGCGGTTGACATCATGTCCTGTAGCTCAGAGAGAAAGAAAGAGAGAAATGAAGGCCGTGCGGTGGGGGGTGAAAGACTAGAGGAGAAAGAAAAACATGAGGGGACAAAAAGGTGATGGACAGATGGATAGAAAGACCTAGAAGAAGTAGAGAATGAACATGGTGTGAGGGAGACACGTGCGCGCACACACACACACACACACAGTTATGGCTGTACATTCTTGCCACGGCTCTTTTCTGCAGACGTGAACAATCGTTACTTTGTGTGGCGGAGAGCTTTACATACGGTGCATTCCAGACTCTGCTCTGAGCCAATGAAATCGCAGCAGGATGAGGGTCATTCCAGAGGGTCCTGAAGAATGTCTCTGCCATTGATTCTATTCCAGGATGACCTCTGGAGATCTGCTTTCTTTCCCTTTCTCTTACCCTCTCTCTCCCTCCACAGCTGGGAATGCTTAAAGTAGAGGTGGGAGCATGAGCTCTACACACACACACACACTGCATCAACTCCACATGTGCCAAACACACCCACACTGGGAACAACACAGCACACACTCCCCTTTTCCTCTCTCTACTCACTCTTTTGTTGTTTATTTTTGCATATTTCCTTTCTGTCCGTCTCTGAATCCTGTTTTAAATAGTAGGCAAGATTTTAAACACGTCATATGGTGTTTACAATAGTATGCTAAAAGTTCCCATATGATGTATATGAAGAGTTTGGTTCCATAATGAGATAATCTTTTTTCAAAAATCATGTTTTTTTATTATTATGTTTTTATTGTGTTTTATTGTGTTAGTTAGCTGTATTTTTTTATTGGTTATTATGGCTTAAATCAAAACAAACCAACTGCAGTTTGATTGAAATTAATTGGAATGCACAATAAAAAAACATGAAAAACAGAGTTATGTCATTTTGGAACCAAACTCTTCATATGTATATACTGTATATCGCAGAAATAATTAAGAGCATCATTTAAATTTGTCTGAATTTACTAGATGTTTAGGTAAAATTATCGTTCTTGTTTCATTCTGTGAACTACTAACAATATTTTTACCAAATTTCAAATACAAATATTGTTTCAGTTTGCATTTATTTGCAAAATGAAATCTGAAGAAACAGGTCAAAATAACAGAAAACATGCTTTGATTTTTTCAGACCTCAAATACGGCAAAGAAAACAAGTTTATATTCACTTTTAAGCGATACACCAGTAACATTTCTACATGTACTTAGGGAAAGTTTTTAGAAAAATATGTTTTATGTGATAACCTAAACCGGCGGTCAGTCTTTCTCATTGCTGTTGGACTCCTGAAGTTTGATTTGCTTCTAATTCAACAGACACTGGACTGGAATGGCCACAATACATCTACAAATGCTGATTTGAGATGAAAAGTTGGAGTGATCTCTTAATTTTTTCCTTGGATGTATATTTAGCATAAGAGAAATGTTTATATACATAAAATGTATATAAATATTTACTAGCATACTATTTCTGACCGTTCTCGGTTGATCATTTCAAATCATAAAGTTTGTTGAAGAACTTTTCACTATAGTGTTGACGTGTGTAACTAACACATATTGGCATGTTAAGTTTGATGTTAGATTTTATATTATACAGACCCGAAGTCAAAATGTAAACTTTCTGTACCTTTAATTACGTTTCTTTTTCCATGCATAGTATATGGTACATAATTATTGGGATGTATGCTAGTCTCTAACATCCACTGACGCAATCGTTTCGGCATCTGACATCAGTGGATACGTGATTATCAATGTGTCATATTAGTCCTGCACAGCTGTAGTAGCTGAGATCTGACTTACGAAAACAAAGCGTCTCATTGGATGGCTTTGTTCAGATGCACTTCATCTGACACGTGATTGGGTCAGCCACAAAGCCAGTGTAACCATGGCAATGGCATGAAGAAGAAAAAAGAAAAAAGTTTGGAGTAGAGGCAGAACTGTGGGCCCACTATAGGGGATAAACGTTGTGCGTGAATAAGCATTCATTTTGTTCATTGTAATGAATATGTTTAAACTACTATTGTGTAATTTCGAAAAAAAAATGACGGCAATTCAGTAATAATAGTCATCCTCTCCAGACTCTACTACGATGGTTTCAAAAATATTGTACAATTATCATTATGTGTTTTTGCATGATGATGAGAAACGAGTCTAAAATGTGCTCAGTTGTCATGACAATAATGTCTGAATGGTCCTAAAATAGGCATCATTTTCTTTATGTGCAATAGATTTTAAAATTGTACAAAGTCTAGTTCCTTCCGTGTGGGGCATGATGAGATTATTTTTATTGTCTGATATCATACATGTGATGTATGTCTGAGAAGCCTGAACCTTGTACTCAATTTCTCTCCTGTGCAGAAGTTCAGGAGGCGGGTTCAGGAGTCAACACAGGTCCTGCGCGAGCTGGAAATCTCATTACGGACCAATCACATCGGGTGAGTTCACCTGTGTGTACATTAAATATCGCTGACTCTGGATATGTGATTACCCTTCTGTGGACCGTACAAACGCTCCATTTTCATTACACATTAAACGTTTAATAATGAGATACTAGCCTAATCCTTATTATATAAAATGCTCAAAAACAATTGCATGTATGCACGTGCATTTAAAATATTAATATGCTACATTGTCGACACATGGCTTTGTTTACTTTTTAGTTTTGAATCTAGTTTTGAGTAGAAATGTTCATAATCACAGCTAATTTCACACTAGAAATGGATAGTCAGGCTGAAAACAACACATCTAGCATTGCATGCTGGGAACTGGGATTGACAGGAAGTGGAAAGATTTACGGAACTCAGCGAGGTCAGGGCCACAACAGAAAAATAGGAAGACTTGATGTTCCAGAACCCCCCCCACACACAGCTCTTGCCTCGTCATGTCATAAAAGAATGTTATTATAGTTTCATTGTTTCAAGGCCAGTCCAGAGCAGATAACACACAGTCCTGTGATTATGAAGGCCGGAGCGGGCCGTATGGTCCTAAACTAGATTACACAAATGATCTATAGCTAATCTGCAGGAGATAAATCTGTGTTATCCTGTCCACAGGGGGTGGACGGACACAAAACAACAAAACAGATCCTAACCAGGCATTGTTATTGCTATTGCGATCTTCCACTTCAAAGTCTACTTAAAATATTCATCCTGATTTCTTTTTTACAGTTACACCTAAGAGATGAAAAATAAAGACATTTAGGGAGATTCAAGACCCTGGTGATCAGAACCAAAATATAAGTGTCTTGTAATAACAGTCAAAAGCATCTATTTATAAAAATATTGGTAAAATGAAGTTTATACAAAAGCGATTCAAATGTCACCTGAAAGCAAATCGTACAAAAACGCACAAAAGCCGCTAAAATACAGTCTAACATACCAAACAGAATATATACTTACATGTGTGTTAAAACTTTGTTTGGTCGAACGTAGAGAAAGATATTTGGACAAATGCTTGTAACCAAACAGTTCTTTCAATGGTAGTCAAAAGTTTCCCTGAACTACATTCTTCAAAATATCTTCTTTTCAACTAAAAAAAATCTAAAGTCATTGTTTATACTTTGGAAGTCAATGGGGTCCAATAACTGTTTGGTTATAAGCGTTCTTCCAAATATCTTTCTCTGTGTTCATCAGAACAAAGAAATGTATACAGATTTGGAACTGGAAGGTGAGTAAATGATGACAGAATTTTTGTTTTCGGGTGAACTGTCCCTTTAAAAATGAACACAAAAGATGGAACAAATCATTTACGCTTCTGAAATCGAATGACAGTGGTGTAGTTTTCAGGTGGTGGCCTAGTTTTCGTTGCTTAGAAAAGGTGAAAAGCTTTTGATCATCTTTGGGATCCTTGCAGTATTTTCGGTGCGTGTACAGCGGTATTCTGGGATGTCTTCGCTGTTCTTTGAAGTATCACTCACCGGTGTTCCTTCCAGGGAGAAATCCAGATACATGAAACCGTCTCTTTCAGAACTGTGAACCCTTTGCCGCTGCTTTTTTGTGAACTTCTGAGATTTTCGAGATTCCATGATACATATTTGATGTCTCAGGTAGTTTGTGAATGCTGGGACACACTTTGAGAGTATCTGATGTACTGCATGTATCGTGTTAGAGTCGGGCTCTACTTTTATATATATTGTTTATATATGTATAATGACTATTAAAGTGGCTTTATTTGGACACTTCTGGCCTGGGACACACTATGTGCTCTTTAAATCTTAACTGATGTTAAACCGTGGAAGACCACACACATAAGGATGGTTTGCTCTGATTCAGCCCACTTCCATTTCAAAATCACCCCTCGAGGTCACACAGGTGTCCTGGCAGAATAACGACCTGTGTGGTTCATAACATTCATTATTTTCCGCTAATGTTTCACAACCACAAGCGTCAGAATACGTGGTGTCCTCATTTTAATATATCATTCAAAACCCAATGAGCTTATTGAATATGATAAAAATATATATTGACCAATGACACTGGCTTTTATATTTCACAGAAATTCTAATATTGTTCAGTGTTCAAATATTTAGGCCGGGGGCTTTCAAACCAGGGTCCGGGGACCCCAGGAGGCCGTGCAAGGGGTACCCAGACAATGTCAAGGAAAAAATAATTTTTTTAACAAAAGTGACGTAAATGTTACTTTACACATAAAAATGATCGATTGACAAGTATTTGGTGGTCTTTGGCATGATACAGTTTGAAAAACCCTGCCTCAGGCAACTGCGTATCAACCCGGGGCATTGTCATCTGATACCGTATATTTATTTCTGTATTTGCTCTCTCTGTGTTTAGGTGGGTGCGTGAGTTTCTGAATGAAGAGAACAAGGGTTTGGACGTGTTGGTGGAGTATCTGTCGTTTGCTCAGTATGCGGTCACGTAAGTCAGCCATGATTGTACAAAACATGAGCACAGCGTGCACAATGAGTCCTTTCACTAGACTGCAGCTCAACCTTTGTTTGTGTGTGTGTGTGTGTGCGCGCGCGTGTGTGTGTGTGTGTGCGCGTGCGTGTGCGTGTGTGTGTGTGTGTGCGTGCGCACGCTCACTGAGTCAAATCAAGTCACAAGATCCCATTTATGACCTCAATAACTTCACAACCTGATAAGAAGTCATGTTGTGAAGTGTGTGTTGTTTGGAAAAGGACCGTTTTTTTCTACACCCACAACACACTACATAACCATACAATAAACTGAAGACATATTGAGGATTAAAATTGATTTAACACGAATAATCTTGGAAATGTTTAAAGTGAAAATGTGCAAAAAAATCCAAACATTTATTAAATGATTAATAACCAAAAGACAATATTCAGCCTTTGCAATGAATAGTCCATAATACATAATACTTACCCACATATATTGCATTTATTGCAAAAAAATAAACAATTAAATAAAAGATGAAACTCTGTAAAACTATATTATATGAAACCAATATCCACCAATAAAGAATACAAATATTTATCTTTTGCATTATTTACCTCTTTTAAAACGTTAACCTATAAAGAAAACTCAAATTTCCCTTGTAATGTACTTAAAATAATATATCATTTTTTATTGTTAAAAGGCACACTTAAAAGGTACACATGTGATGCTCTACGTGCTCACCCTGCAGTCCTGTGTCTCTCACAGATACGATGGTGACAGTTCTGAGAACAGCACAGATAACACCATGGAAAAATCGAAACCATGGAGTCGATCGATTGAAGATCTTCATGAAGGAAATAACCACACATTGGCTGTTACAGGAATCAACTCCAGAACTGGCAGACATTCAACACTAAGGTTTGATCATTTAACCAACATGCTGTCAAACATTTCAAGTTGAAAACTGCTACCAATACGCTTCCATAGTTTTAGAGAATGCAACAAGTCAGTAACAAACAGGTCTGTAAATTCAACCTGTGAATTTTATATTGACGTGGAGGAGGAGTGTGTGTCCGATTGCAAGGAATGAGTACTGACTTCATGTGTTTTCTGAAAGGCTCTTTTGTGAAGTCACGAGGTCCGTAAGTCTTTAAATGGCTTCGGAAATAGAACGAAAATAGGAACACGGTTGACATGTGTCTGTCTGGCTGTCTGACTGCTGACTCACAGCTTTTGTTTCTATAGTTGTGTCAAAGCTGAGAATAAACATCATATGAGTGTTAACACTGAAATCCATGTCTAGTGTTTATCGGTCTGGGACTGATCTATTCACACGGAGCTGAAGTTGGATTAAGGCTTAAGTCTTACGTGGGAAGTCTCCTCAGTTATGTTTTTCTGGTCATTTGTGTAATTCTTGTATAATATACACTCGAAAAAAACACATAAATACAAGATGCGTACAAAATCTCCATCTTGAAATAAAAAAAGGGCAAAGACACCAGTTTTCCAAAGTTTGACTTCATTTCTGGCCACTACTGTTTATGTTTTTGTCACCCATAAATAACCTACGTGTCACAATCTTAAGACTGTTAAGGTGAAGGTGTGTTTTTTGAGTAGACATCATTTTAGGATTTACGTGTTAAACCATTTCACAATGGAAAAATGACATCTTCCACTAACCATCATTGGACAGAATTTGGTTACCTGTCAAACCTTTTTTACCTTTTTGCTCTGTCTGCAGTCTGCTGTTGTGTGTTCCCATCTTCAGTCAAAGGCACGTTCTTCTCATCTGTTAGATAGAGGAGTCACACTGTTGTTGTTGTTGTTCTTGACAGCCCCTTTATATGTGTCCCCATCTGTCTCTGCTCTCTGTAAACATGGCTTGTTTCATAGCCAATGTTATTTATCGTCTGCTAAATAGTTCAGAGGTTCTGCCACTATTTTGCTTCTGTGTGGTCCTGAGTAACCTTTAGGCGCAAGTCTTGTGCTTTATTTCATCAAGTTTAATGGTCAAATTGTCATCATACTTCTCGATGGCGTTCTGAAGGACACAGGCACCTGCACAATGCCCAAAGTGCTGAAAGAAACAAGGCTATGTTTACGGCTTTTACTGTTAACATTCAGAGCTTTGTAGTTTTTTGAATGCTATAGAAATAAATACCAAAGCACAAAGGTTTCAGGACCAACACCACACGCACAGTGTCATGTGATGTGTATAACAGAGGATTTGGCTGTTGTTAAAAACTCTTTATTAAAGGAAATATTTCAGTCGGTTCTCAAACTATTATCCACGATTGTTATTTGCTTGCACCCAACTATTTATCATTAATTTCATTTATTATAACATTAAAAGGCGAAGCCCTGATTCATACGAAAATGAATAAGACCGTGTTATGAAATGCATAGCTGGAAGCATTCACTTTTGCACCGTCACAAAGAATCTGTTTAAACGTGTTCAGTTCAGTTTGAAAGGCGAATTGTGAAATACTAGTGATCAGTGCAGTCATGAGTGTGACTCTTGTGATGCGTTTGTGTCTCAGCATTGAGCCCAAAACATCCCCTCAGGCAGTTCTCTGTGTACGTGTATGTGTCATCTTGTGACGGTGCTGAAAACCGGCCTGTTGTGTTTGTTTGCTTGTGCGCAGCTCCTCTAGTCTGCCTGGTGTGTGTATTTACACACCTCTGTGTTCGTCTGAATGACTTTTCATGTGTTTGTTATTTAGCCGTTGTTTATCAACGTGTATGATTTTCTACCTGTTTGTGTGCGTATGCGCTCTGTGCCTTCTCTCTCTCTCTCTCTGAGCTGTGGGTCTCTGTTCTCACACATAAAAGCCTTTGGGTCGGGCCTGAGAGCTGGCATGCATGTCAATGACGCTGTTGTTGTGTTGTTGGGAGGTGATATGTGTGCACAGAGCACTTTTACTGCTCTTTCACAATACAACTCCCGCCATCACACATATGCTGCTGGCAGAGCCGAGTATCGTCAAAGTGACTGCCAGAAGTGTTTTCTTTTCTGTTTTAGATCTCCTGTTCTCTTTCTGTTCTTGAATACCGAGCCCACTGGTTTAGATCCACATGTGTCTAGTCATGAGACGGATGCAACAATGTTGATGTTTTGGGAAGATTAAGCATGTATATTTTCCTGATCTGAGGATGGAAGATTATGTCATTGCTCACCCTCATGCTGTTCCTAACTTGAGATCCATAAGTAGAAGAGAACGGATATTGCAGCTCCTTAAGACTTTTATTTTTGTTGTTTTTGGAAGGTTTGGATTTGTACTTTTCTGCTTTTTTTTCCTTTAGGTGTAATACATTACCCAGCAGGAGAACACTGAAGAATTCAAGATTAGTGTGTAAGAAAGACGATGTTCATGTCTGTATCATGTGCCTACGAGCCATCATGAACTACCAGGTACACACGCACGCACACACACACACGCACACACATACATGCATAACAACAATTAGTAGAAAGCGTTTGGTCTGTGCAGATACATCACGTTTTATGTTCAGTTAATAAATCTTAAACATCATGCTATGCTTACTAATGAGACCTCTCTCTCTCTTTCTTTTTTCGCAGTATGGCTTCAACATGGTGATGTCTCACCCACATGCTGTGAATGAAATTGCACTAAGTCTAAACAATAAGAATCCCAGGTAACCGATTGAGATGAAGTGAATGTGTCTCTGTGTGTGAGAAAGAGAGAGAGAGAGAGTAATAAAGCTTTCCCAGAATTCCTCCCTTTAATTTATTCTGTGACTCCCATGGCACAGTCATAAATACAGGGAATACCAGATGAGACCCCTTAATCTTTCCCTTTCTGTGTGTGGGGGGGATATTGTACTTTATTTAGTGTATCAGTATCATTTTTGCGCAAATAATTGGCAATTTGTTGATTATTGAACATTTTAAATTGCTGAGACACAGACGTTTCCTAATTGAAAGTAAACCCATAATGGGCTCTAACGCAATAGGCCCTTTTCACAATGACGTCACTTAACTTCCGCCTTCTCACAAAGCAGTGTATCATGACATCCGTCTTGCAACAATCAACAAGAAAAAGAGCTTCTGTTTTGCCGTCGCGCTGGAATTTAACAACAGTGACAGAAAAACTGACAGAACACTTATTCAAGTACTTATCCTAGCACCTTCGCTAACACACAAAAAAAAACACCTTCATAATCAAACAGGTACTGTTAAACGAAGTATTTGTATCCTTTATCTAGATTTGATCTTGTCATAAGCGAAAATTTGTCTGCAAGATGTTGTACATCATCTAGCCGTATTTGTGGCAGCTGTGCAAGGGAAATGGTAAGCTCCATTCTGAGGCGCTAGCGGAAGTAACGATACACTGCTTCGCGGCAGAACGGAAGATGCGTGACGTCATGTGAAAAGGGCCTATTTGCACTTTTGTCACATTTTCTACAATGTTTGTGGCTGGAAAATCTGTGAAATGGATTTTAATATGTTTAAAGAGCTTAGAGTACCACACTTCCACTAGCTGGGAGCATCGTTGATTTACCAAAATATTTATTCATCAAAAATGCGTATTGGACGTGTAGAATTAGTGTGTATGATGGGTGTGTACCTAAGGTTATAAATTAGGGCTGTCAAACAATTAATCGGGATTAATCGCATCAAGAATAAAAGTTGGTGTTTACATAATATATGTCAGTGTTCTGTGCATATTACCTTTGTGTTTATAAACACATACGCATACATGCATATATTTAAGAAACATATAAAATATAACAATTAATAAACGTTTATATGTAATTTAAATTATTGGTAAATATCAATAATTCACCCCAAAATTTAATAAATATATATACATTTTTGTGTATGTTTTTGTATTCATAAATACAAAATTAATATGCACAATACACGGACACATATTATATAAACACAAACTTTTATTCTGGATGTGATTAATCGCGATTAATCGTTTGACAGCCCCAGTATAAATGAAGGTTTAATGGGTGTGGTACTGCTCATTCCTGCTACAGGACTAAAGCTCTGGTTCTTGAGCTGTTGGCTGCCGTGTGTTTGGTTCGAGGAGGCCATGAGATCATTCTGTCTGCCTTTGATCATTTTCAAGAGGTGTGTAGCATGCGGTTATTTAACCAGTGTACATTTGTCACACCATACAGTACATATACATGACAGCTTCAGTCATCCCTTATGCCATTATATAGATCAAGTGATCAAATGATTTCATTAAAGTTGATCTAATAAAATGGTAGACTGTTCACTTTCTGATGAATAATTGCTAATGTCTAATAATAGGGAGGTAACTGAGATATTGTGAGCAGTGTTTGGCTTGTCATGGGTGTATTTGCACTGTCCAATAACTTATAAAAATCTCATGTAATAATCTGACTGTATAAACTCTTTAAGGTTTGTTCAGAAGAGCAGCGGTTTGAGAGACTGATGGAGTATTTCAAGAATGAAGATAATAACATTGACTTCATGGTATGTGTACTCATACGGCCGATGGTTTAACAAAATCTGACTACTGAATTTAAATGTATATACGGAGAGATGCCATATGTTGCTACACGTACACGCTTTTATATTACATGCACAAGTTGAACTGTGTTCCCAGAATGCTCTGTACGTCACTTTGGATAAAAGCATCTTCCAAATGAATGTATATGTATTATTTGTCCAACAGGTTGCCTGTATGCAGTTTATAAACATTGTGGTTCATTCTGTGGAAGACATGAATTTTAGAGTGCACTTACAGTATGACTTCACAACACTGGGCCTGGATGAATATTTGGACGTGAGTAAATGTGTTTTCAACACTGAGCTTTCTGTCTCTAATGTTTAATTTGAACAACATACCTAAGACAATTGACAGCGAGTGATACAATTGTAATGCAAAAAATGAAAAATTGTCATTTAAAACAATAAAACATAATCATGAAGAATAATAGCAAGATTGTGTCACATGTTGTGGTGCCTGGACAGTCTGCACATTCCCCTTGAAAGTGAAGGGAGTCGTCTCAAATGTGTGTTCTACGTATGTTTCATTTTATGTTAATCATGTTGGCTGTATTTAGTTGATTCTGTCAGAATGAGTGTTTCTCTATCTCTCTGTAGAAACTGAAGCACACAGAGAGTGATAAACTGCACGTGCAGATTCAAGCGTACCTGGATAACGTGTTTGATGTCGGGGCTCTTTTAGAGGATGCAGAGACCAAGAACGCAGCGCTCGAGAGGGTGGAGGAACTAGAGGAGAATTTTTCTCATGTTCGTACAGTGAATAATGTTTAATATTAATAATAAGAAACATCCAACAATGTGACACATGAGAATATTGGTGTCGGTCATTTTTAGTCAGTTTTCCTACATTTTAACGAAGTCGAAATCATATCTGAAAAACGACAAGCCTCTACAAACCCTTATCCATATTCTGACATAGGCCTATTTGTTAGATGGCAGTTTAAGTACGTATTTTGTGCCTCAACAAAAGTTGTCATCTTAGTTTTTTCCCATACTCATCAGTAGGCCGTTTTCTGATATTAAATATTTCTGAATTTGCACTCAACTGTGATCATAAATGATCCTGTTTGGTTTATGCTTTTAAATACGTAGGGTGACTTGTTGTTTATTATCCACGTCTCATTGGCTAGAGTCTTATTTCTTGCTGGCTTTCTTTCTAGCTAACAGAGAAGTTACAAGACACAGAGAATGAAGCGATGGCAAAGATTGTTGAGCTGGAGAAACAGCTCATGCAGAAAAATAAAGACCTGGATTCAATTCGGGTAAGATTCCTTTCATCACTTTAAACATTCTTTCAAATAAAGGTTCAATGGTAGTTTGCAGTGCAGTGTTTACAGTAGGTTCACTATAGATGGAAATATTTTATAGTAGGGCTGTCAAACGATTAATCGTGATTAATCTCATCCAGAATAAAAGTTTGTGTTTACATACTATATGTCTGTGCATATTAGTTTTGTTTTTATAAACACATACATATATAGGAAATATTTACCTTATACTGTATGTACTTATTTACCAATAATTTAAATGATATATAAATGTTTTTCATTTTTATATTTGATATTTTTCTTAAATATATACATGTTTGTGTATGTTTTTATAAACACAAAATTAATATGCACAGAACACATGTAAACACACACTTTTATTCTGGATGCGATTAGTCACGATTAATCGCTTAACAGCCCTAGTTAATTGATTAGATAATAATATTCGAAGCAGAGGTTTATTATATGTTTAACTAATAAAAAACAGTGAACTAAATATCTTGTGGAACGTAAAAGCTGCTTTCTGAGCAATCCACAACATGCTTTTTAAAACATCCTTGTTAATAGTCCACAGGTATTGGTTTTAATCTGTTGATACTTGCTTTAAAACCCTTGTTTTCTTATGATTGCAGGAAGTGTACAAAGATGCCAACTCTCAGGTGAACACCCTGAGGCGGATGGTGAAAGAAAAAGATGAGGCCATTCAGAGGCAGTGCAACCTGGAGAAGAAGATCCATGAGCTGGAGAAACAAGGAACCATCAAAATCCATAAGAAAGGGGATGGGGACATAGCCATCCTGACATCCCCTCCTAATGGTCATCTGCCCGGTCCAGGGGGTGTGGCTGGAACACATAGTGAAGGCGTGGTCATTCATGGGGGTGTGGCTAACGGGGTGCCACACAACATGCCCATGCCTGCACCTCCACCACCCCCTCCTCCTATGCCAGAAACAGGTGAGTGACCAGTCTTGATTCCATTTACTTGTGTGTTTGAGGTTAATCAGGTCTTATAATATAATAGAATCTTTAAGCTGGACAAATGTCTACCTGGTTTAAATGGATTGTTCACCCAAACATTTGGAATGTTCAACGATTAATCGCGATTAATCGCATCCAGAATAAAGGTTTTATGTTTACGTAGTATATGCCTGTGCACTGTGCGAATTTATTTGTATTTATAAACACATACATGTATATATAACACAAACTTTTATTCCGGATGTGATTAATTGCAATTAATCGTTGAAGTTTTGCTGTTAATTAACTCACCCTAAGGCAGTGGTTCTTAAACATTTTCGTTGTAAGACCTGTGTCTTTTATCCTTTCCAGTACCAAACGGTCCGTCTGCTTCCCCAGCACCTCCACCTCCTCCGCCCCCTCCTCCTCTCCCAGGCCCTGCTCTGGATATATTTGCCCCTATGCCTCCACCTCCACCTCCCATGGCCCCTCCGCTTCCTGGCTGCGGTTCACCCACTGTCATCATGAACTCAGGGTTGGCAGGTAACAGCACCTTCTCAACACTAACAGTCATGATCTAATGGTTTTATCATATGCTCAAAAGATTATCCGGCACAGCAAAACAGTGCCACCACAGGAAGATAATAACAAAGTCCAGTGATGTAGACTCAGATTTCAGGAGTTTGTTTTTGGGGTTCACGCATCAGTTGAGAGCGGCTGTGGGGTTTCTTTATTTGCCATTATTCTGTCTCCAGTGTGAGATGGGCTGATAAGCTGTGGGCTTGGTTTCCTGTAACAGGTCTAATGTCTGAACAGGCTCAACAGAATCACACACGTGATATTCTTAAGAAATATTGAGTCATAATAATCTCAGTTCTGTGATCAGACCTCTTACAATGCCTTTGTGTCTTTTTTGACGGATTGACTGAGCATGCATGCATCATTACTTACATACGTACATCAAGATTTTAGGTTAAAAATGATATTTATATATATTTATAAAAGGAACTGAGCACCATTTCAAAGTTAAATGAAATATTCCTGTAAAAATGCAGTCTGTGAGTTTCGATCCAGTTAGATCTTTAAAACCGGACTGTATGTTCCTAACCTCCTCTTTCTCTCTGCTCTACCTGTTGTGCCACCATAGAGGGACCCATCAAACTGTACTGTAGGTTTGAAGAGTCTCGTTGTATTTGTGTCTTTTTTTTTGTGTGGTCATGGTATTTTTGGTCTCAAAGTCAACTTGAGAGAGTTCCTCTGTAATCAGACCTGGTCAAATGGCCCTGGAGCCCCATTTCCAATGATGCTGGTTGTTTCTCTGGAAGCCAAGCATGAAATTGGATTCCGTGTTGCAGGACTTTTCCGTACCATTTAAAAAAACCAAAGAGGAACATTTTTTAGAACTCGTTTAGCCGAGGTCAGCAAATAACAGGACACTAATGCCAACCCATGAGACCACATGTTCCATGAGATGTAAGCTTGTATTCCTACAGTACACAGCTGTCAACTGCAACCTCATGGGAAACAAAACTGCAGTTTGGCATCAGATCCCAGTATTAACAAAATCTTGTAAATTCCGGCTCGGGAGAAAATCTGAACTTGTGATTTTTATTTCTTATCATAATCATTATCAATAGTCCATTATATACATAAATAATAGTCACCCATTAAGTTTCCCAATGGGTTTTTTTTCAAATATCTGACCAATCAAAAGTATTAAAAAGTGTTTGTCAACTTCGACAACACAGTGTTTATTCATTAAAAAAGTTCAGTGTTTTATCTTTTTCCTGAAAAAATGCAAATTTGGGCCTCTGAGGTTTCAGACGGACAGTGACCATATAATATAAAACAAGGCTGTGTCACTAAAAATATCATGTCCACACATCTGCGAGCATGTGTTTCATTGAGTTGTTTTTGCATGCTGAAACTGTGTGGCGTGCTGTTACAGGCGGCTGATCATCAGATATGGAAGGAGTTGCGTAAATTCAGGAATGCAGTTTCACACACACTCCGGGTTTAGCCCAATTCACTGGCCTCACTCTCCGCAAGGTCCAGTATCACCTCATCGCAGATATTACCCATAATCCTCTGCCTGCATCCAGCTGGATGGAAAAAACGAAACTCCTTTGTCACCTTAGACATAGTCCGTTAACGGAAGTCGTGCCACTCGGCGGCCATGTTTGCAACGCCTCTGGTCCACAGTCCTATCTACTTGAATGGGGGAAGGCAGATTTTTATAAATCGCTGGCAATAATCACAATTAAATATCATATGTCCAATCAATAATTTAACCTGACATGAACTGTATCATAGCTTGGGTTTGCTAAACTTAAATTGCGCTAAAAATCTCCTGTTTCGAGATCGCTTCATCTGCAAGAGCCCCGCCCCAGAGACTCGTCAGTCAATGCTGATTTCACCGGAAGGCGGGACTTCCTTCGCTAGAACGGCCATATTGAGCGTTGCATTCCTCCCCATTCATTGTGATGGCAGCGGCGCATCTTCTTAATATTAATATATTTGCTTTAGATCTGAGATTATCACAAACTGTTGATCCAGCCTAAGTCAAGCGTGTCAGGGTGTACAGACCAGAGTTATTTACTCAACAGTATATTGGAGGTTTTTTTTAAAGTAAAGAGAGGAAACCCATCACATGACTCATTCTCATATCGAGACTCTGTTGAGTCACATCCTCATTGAGTGTTAACTTAAGAACAGGAATGAGTGTGTCTATGGCTCATTTCCTAAACAACGCTATTGCTCAGATTTTATTGCTCAGGAGATTGAATGCAAGTTGTCTTTTGTTATCTAATTTGCACTCCAAACGTTCTAAAACGCACATATGTAGTTTAAAGTGATTCGAAAGTAAAATTCTGTCATCATTTGCTTGCCCTCATGTCATTTCATACCTGTATAAACGACTTTGTTCTGATAAACACAGAGAAAGATATTTGGAAGAATGTTTGCAATTTTCTATTCTGTGACATCGTTGACTGCCATAGTAGGACAAATGAAATGGTAGTCAAAGGTTCCCCAGAACTGTTTGCGTTCCTAAATTCTACAAAATATCTCACTTTGTGTTCAACAGAACAAAAAAATATACAATATTTTGTTTCCTACTATGGTAGTGTATGATGTCACAGAACTGAAAATTGCTAACGTTCTTACAAATATCTTTCTTTGTGTTTAACAGAACAAAGACATTTATATAGGTTCAAAACAACCTGAGGGTGAGTAAATGATGAGAGAATTTTCATTTTTGAGTGAACTATCCCTTTAAGAAAGTAAAAAAAATGTTTGGGACAAACTCAGTTTTTGGACCTCGGTATTTTTAAAATCCTGCATACGGCATACTTATGTTAACACAAAACTTTTATTCTGGATGCCAACGCTTTTTTTTTCTTAAAAATCTATTTGGAAATAAGAGCAAGAAAACACAAAAATGACACAATTATTCATAAAATTACAATAAATATTTTTTATCGCAGACATTTGTATAAAAATGAAGCACATATTTTTAAGTCATAGTACAATTTCATTGTACATTTATAATATTTCAGTTCAATCACATTTTCTGCACCATATTTCTATAATATAAGAATATCAGTCCTTGTACACTGTTTCAGAGATGTGACAAGAAAACTGAATTGAATTCGATGGAAAACACAAGACAGATTAATGGGTTTATCTCAGTTTAAATATCATCTCACTCGAGAAGCATCAAACCGCATTTGCCCTTCATTGAAGCTTACAGCTGCCTAAGAGAAACCCTTGACATTATTAAAGAGAAATGACGTTTTTACTTGTTTATTTTTCTTCCTGCTGGAGTTGACAGTCCCACATCCTCTTAGTGTCACATAAGGGACACACGTGTATGTTTAGGTGAAGTTGTAATGCAGCATGTTTCCACCTCACATCTCTCACATGCACTGAATGTATTCAGAAAAACTCATCGCATCTGTGTGTTCTGTTCACAGCCGCAAGAAATTTGTATGAGTGTCTGATATCACTGTCATGTTATCATCTAGCTGTAAAGATTAAGAAACCCATCAAGACCAAATTCCGTATGCCGGTGTTTAACTGGGTGGCGCTGAAGCCCAACCAGATCAACGGCACCGTGTTCAATGAAATCGATGATGAGAGAATCCTGGAGGTGAGCTTGATTCACACACTGAAGTTTTTTTCAACACATTTATTGAATTTTTGGGTGATTTGTAATATTATTGACAAAACATCAACAAACCGCATGTTTTGTTACACAGTACATAAAAAAACATTCAAGCTGGTGTATAAATACTGTACTATATTAAAGAGATGAATAGTTGAGTACATTTGTGTTTAATGTTGAATTTTCTAGAAACTCATTTAAAGCCATGGCTTCATTCAGACCAATGTATTTGTTGGCTGGATCTGTAGTTAAAGGCTGATTTGCACCAGTCTGCTTTGTATTTAATTACAATGAGAAATCAAAGATCAATGCAAAACATTTAAAGGGGTCATATGGCGCCAATATGTGTTCTGTGTTATAAGTTGCAACACAAACATGCACGGTGTGGAAAATACAGCGTTTTTGAACATCTAAAACAAAATATAATATTCGTTTAAGCCGTGTCATATGACCCCTTTAATGCTGACTACTGTCTTTGTGTTCAGGATCTGAATGTGGACATATTTAAGAAAAAAATTTGAAAAAAAAAAAAAAAAAAAAAAAGAAAAAAAAAAAAATAACTGTATGTTCATGCTGAAGATGAGAAGAAAACGAGACCAAGAAAGGAATAATGAATCACTTCAACAGCAACAAAAGACCTCTCAGAAAGGAGCGAATAAAGTTTCACTTCTGGATTCCAACAGGTGTAAAAACCTGGCCATTACATTGAGAAAAGTGGGCAAGATGCCGGAGGAAATCTGCAGAGCCATTCAAATGTAAATGACAACTCTCTTCACTAGTTGACTTGAGTAGTCGTAACGTCATATTTTTTTGTCAGTGTAGACGTATAAAACGGTACAATTCCAGATATAAATAGCATGTACATTATGGCCGTTAGCATTTATGTTTATTACTCAGTTCAACATTCTAAACAGAAGTGACAACTGTGTTCGGTTGCTTCATCGCTTTCGTTTACCCATCAGGTTTGACCTGCGGACGTTGCCGGTGGATTTCGTGGAGTGCCTGATGAGGTTCATTCCGACAGAAGCTGAGCTAAAAGTTCTGCGGCAGTATGAGAAGGAACGCAAACCTCTGGAGAACCTGACGGATGAGGATCGCTTCATGATCCAGTTCAGCAAGATAGAGCGCCTCATGCAAAAGATGACTATCATGGCATTCCTGGGGAATTTCGCCGAGATCGTTCAGATGCTCACTCCGGTAAATGACACTAACCCGCGGCTGACAATACCAAAGTGACAAAAGTATGGCGGGGAATGGGGAATATTCAGAAACTCGCTCGTTTTCTCTCTTTCTGTTTCAACAGCAACTTCACGCCATCATTGCAGCATCTGTATCTATCAAGTCCTCCCAGAAACTCAAGAAGATTCTGGAAGTGAGTGATGAACTTTGGTTTCGAATGCACTTTCAGAAAGAACAGAGCATGTTTTTACCCGAGTCTCTCGCTGTTTCTCCCTCTCAGATTGTCTTGGCTCTGGGAAACTACATGAACAGCAGTAAAAGGGGGGCGGTTTACGGCTTTAAACTGCAGAGTTTAGACCTGGTAAAACTATGGTTGTTGAATATAACCTAATGATCCCACGCTGTATTTGTCTGTGATGGTATTTATTCTACTGTTTACGCGTGCTTTCCAGTTTATTAGACACCAAATCAACCGACCGCAAGACCACACTTCTGCACTATATTGCGAATGTAGTGAAGGAGAAATACCAGCAGGTGTCGCTCTTCTATAATGAGGTGCACTATGTTGAGAAAGCCGCAGCAGGTATAAAACACACACATGTGTACATTTGATTTTATACACTGTGCATGGGGCACATTATATCGTTTGGTTGTCATATCAGAAGGACGGGCATAACTATGAATTCTTTCTCTGTGTTCTTCAGTCTCGCTGGAGAATGTGTTATTGGATGTGAGGGAGCTTCAGAGAGGGATGGATTTGACGAGAAGAGAATATAGTATGCACGGCCACAATACACTGCTTAAAGATTTCATACAGCAAAATGAGAACAAACTGAAAAAACTGCAGGATGACGCCAAGATTGCTCAGGTGCTGGTAACAGAAAACATGACCAACAACGCAGAATATTAATACTGAAATGTAACGATAAAAACATGCCGATAAAGTCTTTGAAGAAATTAGTGCATTGCAGTATATAAAAGTAGTGTAACTTCAGAAAGTTAAATTAGGGGTGTCACAATATACCGGTATTGACAATAATCGTAAGTATCGAAATCGTGTTAACTATTCGGCACCCATTCGAAATTTCGCCAGAACAGTTACAATGGTTAAAAACTCTTTCTGTGCCCTCACACACTTTTATTTTGAGTGTGATTCATTGACAAAATAACAGACAAAACACAAAATAAAAAATGAATGTCACTGATAGCGTAATTTACAGTATTTATTTTTATGAACATTTTGATAAATATAGAGATAATATCGTTATCAAGATTTTTTTTTGGGGGGGCGCAATAATTGTGTCGTGAAAATGGGATATTGTGACAGCCCTAATGAAAATAAATACGAATGATTTCATTTGTACTTTTGAAAACACTGACTGTATTGATTCTGAGTAACTTAACTGGTTATTTATTTTTATTTAGGACGCCTTTGATGAGGCGGTCAAGTTCTTTGGTGAAAATTCAAAAACGACACCGCCGTCTGTGTTCTTCCCAGTGTTTGTGCGCTTTGTGAAGGCGTACAGGGTAAACGGATATCATTCTCTCATTTCATCCAAATATATAAACCGTAACTGTTTATAAGAGACGTGACATCAGCATTAGAATGAAAACGTGTTAGGAAGTGCCTTGAAAGCCATTTTGACAACTGATGCAGATTTTCTCTCTTTTTAAAAAGCAAGCAGAGGAGGACAATGAACAGAGGAAAAGACACGAGCAGATGATGATGGAGAAACTGATAGAGCAAGAGGCCATGATGGAACAAGAGGATCAGAAGGTAAAGAGAGAATTACAGCTTTAGACGTCTTTGATGTGGTGTATGGCGCAGAAGTGTGAAAGTAAACATTTAGGTGTCTGCAGGGTCCAAAATGAACAGTCAGCGAGTGCCAAATGTAAAAATAGACTTAAAAATACAGTTACTTGTAAGTTGGCTGGTACATTTATGAGCAACATACAGTAACACCATAAATCAGTGGAATTATGGGAACAGTGTTCTGATATACACTGAAACACCCTCTGAAATAGCCATCAGGGGCCACATTCACAAAGCTTTTATTTTACCACCAAGAGTTCTCCTAAATGGATAAATAGTTTCCTTTTCTAACATATTCACAAAGCTGCCGAGAGCAACTTTAGCTAAGGGGCAGAAAGAAATCTTGAAGGTATTGAGGTATAGTTATAATAGTTTAGGTATAGTTTCAAAAATGAAAATTCTGTCACCAAGTTCTAAACCTGTGTATTTTTGTTCTGTTGAACACAAGATAATTGGAAGAATGTGAGCAATTTTCAGTTCTGGGACATCATTCACTTCCATAATAGAAAAATATATTGTTTTTTTGTCGGTTCTGTTGAACACATATTTTGAAGAATGTAGGTTCTGGGGCACCTTGACTACCATTTTATATTTTCTTCTATGGTAGTCAATGATGTCCCAGAACTGAAAATTGCTAACATTCTTCCAAATATCTTTCTTTGTGTTGAGCAGAGCAAAGTAATTTAGGCTACGTAAATAATGACAGAATTTTCAATTTTGTGTGAACTATCCCTTGACCTGGTTTGTTGCTATGGATGATGTCAGCAAGCCTATTAACCATACCCACAGTCACATGGCCTCTGTCAGCGATACAGAACTTGATTTGTGAGAAATCTTCTAAATCCAATAGATCAAATGTGTTTTTTGCATTTATTTACTACAAAGTATATAAGGCCGGTACTTTTTCTCAAATTACCCTGCATTTGGAGGTTACATTTAGCATTAATTGTGGCGTGTTATGCGTGTGAATGTGTGTTCAGTCTCCCTCTCATAAGAATAAACGGCAGCAGCAGCAAGACCTGATCACCGAGCTGAGAAGAAAACAGGTGAAGGACAGTAGACATGTGTATGAGGGTAAAGACGGAGCCATTGAGGACATCATCACAGGTATGAC
Organism: Triplophysa siluroides; assembly: GCA_006030095.1. Taxonomy (NCBI): domain Eukaryota; kingdom Metazoa; phylum Chordata; class Actinopteri; order Cypriniformes; family Nemacheilidae; genus Triplophysa; species Triplophysa siluroides. The sequence goes on along the minus strand of VCII01000094.1, from coordinate 1,928,750 downwards.
ATACACAGACTCATGGGGAGTGAGGGTCCTAAAGTCAGGCTTTAAACCATCGTTTTTATAACACATTGGTCACTAACCAGCTCTCAGGGACTGGTTTAAAGTTTCTGTCTGAAAGCTTTACCGCTCAATAACACTTTACTAACCTGGTTATTACTGGCTAAGAATGTCTGTGCATGTGCGCTTATATTGCTTAAAGCTCTGAGATGGTGATTTATCATACGTTGATTTTAAAAGAGTCATATCATATTTTTTCAGGCATGCTATTATTTGTAACATGTTAATGTGTTATATTACTTTTTTAGACAATGTGTCAAATGTTGGGATTTTTCGGAAGGATACGCTAAACTCTTGAATTGAGTTGGTGTTGTATTAATGTAATGCAAAAAAATCGTCAGTCTGACTTGATGGGCCAAGTTTCTGAGAACTAAATCACCGCCATGTGTTGCGCTTTATTTAGCCGACACAAAAAATGAAGAAGTTTGGAAGCAAAATCTTTTTTTTCTAAAATCGGGAGGAACTTTTGAATCTCTAACATTAAACTTTCATTCGAACTAAATGTTTTAAAACTTTTTTAACTTCAAATTAAAATTCTTGATTTTATTGATATGACCCCTTAAAACATTCTGTTGTAACAATGAAATACATTAACATTATTCTAACTATCTATACATATCTACATATAATTATTCTGTAAATTAAATTGCAGTTTTATATACTTTCTGACTAACACTGTAAAAAATGACTATTTTAGAGCTGTATGTCGTATACATTGTTTAAATCAAAACTTTATGTTATAACTGTTAGTAAGTATCATAGGATTGTGGTAGATGTTGTGCTATACAAAGTGCTAACCATGTGCTTGTTGCTATGGCAGTTAAACCCTGTGTTGTGTTGTGTTGTGTATTTTGTCTGGACGCAGTGCTGAAGACTGCCCCCTTTACCGCGCGCACGGCCAAACGGAGCTCGCGTTACTTCAACGAGGAGCTCCACTTCTAAAGCTTAGACTCTGTCTCTCTCTTGAAGGTCGCCGGATAAAGCTGCTCTCTTTTATTCTCTTTCTCCCTAACTGTGTGTCTGTGTGTGTGTCTTTCACAACCCTTCTCGATGTGGGCTTCCGTGTTGATATGATGTCACGAGCCTGCTCACATTTCTTTCACAGCTCTTGCATGAAGGGGGGTTTGGGGAGGGAGGGAAGGCTACGATGTCATCGCCGTTTTGTACTGCATGGAGTGGGTCATCAAGAATGAACTGTCACACAAAACCATGAGAAAACATAACGTCACCAATAGCCAAACGCATTCGAGATATGTGTCGGTGTGTGCGATCTGTGCAGTGACACACACAGGTCTGTTTCTGCTTTGGGTACACTTTTAAAATCATGTTTTTGTTTGTTAAGAGCGTCCTCTGTCGTCTGAACTGTAGAATGCGGCAAACGCAAACATTGTCCACATTGTATTGTGGGTCATTTTAATCTCGTTATAAACTAAATTATGTGATCATTTAAAGTATAAAAGTTTAAAAAAGTCTGTAGATTAATGATTTATCTATTTTTAATTTGCAAAACATTTGTCATAAATTTAAGTTTGTTTAATGTTTTGAAGAGTGTTTGGCATAGTCGTGACATTATGATTTGCTCATGTGTTCATCACGTCACTGTGAGTATATGATGTCATTGATAGCTTTGAGTGACACTGTATTTGCTGGTTTTGTTCATTCACTCATTTCCAATTTCCATCTTAACCTGCTCTAGACATCTCATGTCACATGACCTCACGACATATGATTGTTTTCTTTTTTAAGGCATGTTTGGCACGTTTGCTTCACTGACTGTCTGCGCTTGCATGTTGTTAAGGACATTTCTTCTTCACTTGCATTGCTGTAGCCCAGTTCAGTGGGTGAATCTCACACAAACGGCACTTTTATAAATACACCCGCCACCAAATGATCATATAATATATTATATGATAATGTAATATATTATTGTGAGATATTGTCAAATGACAATAATAATGGATTTTCTTTAAATGACACGATAGAGCTCAGAGTGCTTCACATATCAGTAAATAAAAAGATCAGGAAAGATATTCCATCTCAAATGAACAAAAAAGAAACAGGATATTAATATTTAAGGTACAATCATTTCAGTACGATAATATGAAAAAATGGTACACTGTAAAAAATGTCTGTAGAAATTACAGTATTACTGGCAGCAGTTTGCCAGTAATTTACTGTAGATTAACATTTATGTCATTAACTGGCAACAGTTTGTTCAAAGTTAAATGATCATTAAACATTAACAAGTCTTTATCCTTACAGAAAAAAACTATAAAAAAACAGCCTCATGCGAAGCATTCTGTGAACCAAAATTAGAAAAAAACAGAAAAGGATAAAAATAACAGCCTCATGCAAAGCATTTGGGAACCAAAATTAGAAAAAATCAGAAAATGATCAAAATAACAGCCTCATGCAAAGCATTCTGGGAACCAAAATTAGAAAAAAACAGAAAAGGATCAAAATAACAGCCTCATGCAAAGCATTCTGGGAACCAAAATTAGAAAAAAACAGAAAAGGATAAAAATAACAGCCTCATGCAAAGCATTCTGGGAACCAAAATTAGAAAAAATCATAAAAATAACAGCCTCATGCAAAGCATTCTGGGAACCAAAATTCCACATTTACATTCAGTCATTTAAATGACTAAATGTAAAATGTAAAGGTAAATGTGGATTATTATTTTTTTCTGTAAAGATAAAGACGTGTTAATGTTTAATATTAATTTATCTTTTAACTTATCTTTCCAATAAATTAGATAAATATAAATCTATAGTAAGTTACTGGCAACTAGCTGCATCACTACAGCAAAAACGTTTACAGTATTAATTATAGTAGAATTTGTACTTGGGTAGTTTACAAAAAAAATTACTTGTGTCCAACGTCAGCAAAACATGTTGAAAAAAACAATGAAGATAATTATTTCTTATGATATTTTATATTATTAATATAATATATTATATTATTAACAGTTTGTTTTTTTTGCTGTCACACCATTTACCGTTTATTTGTCAGTTACTTGCATATCAAATTCATTTCATATCAATTACGTTCATTTTAGAAATGATTCCATGACTGTATCACAGAATTGAGTTAAGTCCCAATAATAAAAACTGCTGTGGATGTGCTTCATGATCCTCCTAAAATAGGCTTGATGAGATTCACCCACATGTCCTTCAATGTGCGTACCTGCATGAGCTTAACGTGTGTCCTGGCACTTCTGGGAAGTTTCTGTGGTCACCTGTCGTTGGTTTTACTGTTTAAATATAAAGTGTTGAAGCAGACATCAGGGTTTGCTGAAGTCAATGTGCAGAGCAGCTTGAGTTTAAGAGTTCATTACTGCAGTATCAGCAGCGCTTCTGCCATCCATAACACCCTACCTGTGACCTTTCACCTTTCCTCTTTGAGCCCTGGGCAGCTTGGCTCGCCGTGCCTTGTCATGACCGGTGTCCGGTCCAGTCTAACCTCCATTTTTGTCTCCTCTCCACTCAGCCTTAAAGAAGAATAATATTACTAAATTTCCCAATGTGCACTCGAGGGTAAGGAACTCTTCCAGTAGTACCTCAGTGGATGCTACTCAGACCTGGCAAGCATCTCTCTCTTTATCATTTACAAAATCTCCCTTCATTTCATCATTTACGTACCCTGTGTCATTCCGAACCAGATTGACTTTCGTACTTCTGCAGAACACAAAAGACATTTTATACAATGTTCATAACCAAACAACACTGGACACCATTGCCTTTAATGGCCATATTTAAAAAAATATGAAAACAAATGTTGTGTGAATTATTCCTTAACAATGAGAGTCAACACACAGATGATTAAGAAAGATGACAATGTTCTGAGAAAAGTCACATGGTTTGATGTGTTTTATCTAATTCTAAATGCACGTCGGCCGTGCAAATGGACTTTTGGGGCCACATCACTGTAGATTCCTGTAGTTTCAAATGAACATTTAGTTTTTCCTTTTTTTCTCATCAGAAAACATGCTTCTGTCATAATGTAGGTGTGAAGATGAAATACAACTGTAAATATTATAGAATCTCAAGCTGCTTTGCCCAGTTGACCACCAGCATGTCCAGAGTATCTGAGCAGATATTTGAACTGACGTCTTTTGTTCCTTCTGTGTCAGATCTGAGAAACCAGCCTTACAGGCGAGCTGATGCCGTCAGGAGGAGCGTTCGGAGACGATTTGATGATCAGAACTTGCGGCCAATCAACGGTCCAGAGGTGGTCATGTGACGAGGGCAGAGTGAATGTGATTGGATGGGCAAGAGGAGCTCTACTGCTTCTGAGGACAATAATGGGTGGGATATGGAAATCAGAGCAATTTTTTGCAAGCCAAGTGCCTAATTTGATCATCCGTCTGTCTGATCAGGTTTTGGATCATCTGTGTTTTTAGTCGTTGTCTTGTGACTTTTTATTCGCTTTTATGTATCTTGAGCTGTCCTTTGTACAGAACAGCTGATGGTCTTGTGTTTTTATGAAAAACACCGTCTAACCAGACTTCACCAGGATATATTTCAAAACACGACACCTTAGATCAAAGCATGTTGCAAGATGCTAAAGTAAAAATGGCAAGACAAGACGGAGCAGCCGGAGATGTCCATGTACACAAGTTTGTAGACAACTTGTCACCTGTTTTGCTCATTCCTAATCAGAACATGTTTAAAGCACTTTTATACGTCCTGAACATTATAGTCACGATGGAGTTGCAGAGACACAGATTTAGCAGTGAAGAGGGAGTCCAGTCAAGTAGAATATGGTGAAGAAAAGGGCCGATGCTAAGATTGACGTCTTTGTTTCACAGGCTCTGTGTTTTTGAAGGACTTTAAAATGTGATGTAAAATGATGCGCAAGGAAAGTTAAATGTAGGTTTTGGTCATCAAACGAACATGAAGTGTTAACACGAGAGTAGTCTGATGAAATCACTAACATTGTCTTTGCGGTTATCTGCAGATCATTTGTATAGATTCCTCATAAGAATTACATTGGTGATTGATAACCACAAGTTATCGATCGTCTAAGAGTTTAACTTCGGCTCGACCCAAACATTCTTTGAATGAGTTTAATGCACTTGACATGGCTTAGACTGTTTTTTGGATCCACAGTTAATGCTCTATGACCACTAAAGCAAATTTGGCACACTTGATTCATACAAGTTAGGGTTTCTTAAACGTCTGTGACTTATTCTGATAATAGGGACCACCAAGCCCACTTGTATTTTGTGTAATGTTCTATGATGACCTGTTGAATGCACCATGTTCTAATTGTATTTAAGTGCAAACAAAGACATTCACAAAAACGCATTTGTATATGTACAGATATTTTGCTACAAAACGTTGCATCTTTTTTTTTACACTTTTTACTCTAATATTGTAAATATTGTTTAAAAACAAAAAATCATTTCTACATCATTTGAATATTTTAACTTATAGTTTCTCCTTTTCTGCGTTTTGTTTATTTAATAAAACTGAAATTCTTAATAGGGCCTTTTAAACGTGTAGCAGAAGAGCATGCTGTAATGCTAAGAAACTAGATTTTTACATTTCAACTAAAACATCTCATCAGAGAACAGCAATGTTATAATTATTATTGTAAATGATTTTTTTATATCTCTCTGCATTCCACTCTTAAAACTGGAATAAACTGGCAAGTTACTGTATCTTAGACATTGTATGCTTACTACAGGGCTGATGTCATACATTTAAAATTAGTTACATGATTTCTCGATGTTCAATGAAATAAACTATTTACACAACTGTAGCACAAGGGACGTGTGATGTTTTGCATTGTTTTGGATTCTCTGCTTAGTGTGACAAAAGCTCTCTAGTTAAACAGCGGCATTGAAACCGGTATCAGACCCCAACGTAAAATATTGGGAAACAAACAATTTTGAGCAATAAAAACATTCCGGATAAAATAGTTTTAGGAGCAGAAAAAACGTTGTTACAGCATAGGTCCATCTCTAAAAATCCTGTTTTTCTCAATGCAGCATCAAATATATGGATTTAAAAACGGTTAATGCAGACGTGACAGGTTCTATACAAATCCATTTTATTGTTTAAGTAAATAAGTCGAGTTGCATGTTCCATAACCTGTAGTTGATAAAAGGTCAATTAAACAAGAATAAAATCAAATTTTAGGTTTATTTGTCAAAATCAAAGTTTAAAACAACTCCAGACTTCTCTGTACTAGTAACATTGACGAAAAAAAACTGTAAATGGCTTTTACAACAATACGTTTGAAGTTGAATGATAACAGTTGTTTCTCTGAAGGCCTGTTTATTTTTTCAGCGAATGTTCAAGAAACTAGCATTCAATGTACAACTACCTAAAAAAGGTTCTGCAGTTAAAGGCAAAGTAATACTTGCAACCTCTGAAAATAATCTTACAAAAATGCAGCTGATGTTCAGACAATACTGCCTTGAATACAGAGCCAAAAATCCACCACTCAGGTCCTCATCAATATGCAGTCGGCACATTCTAAAGGGATGAAATACACATTACAGGAATGCACGAGAGAGAGACGGACAGTAGGACAGTGATTGATTATGGTGCGTCGAGCTGCTCTAATAGAGTGCGTCGTCTCTTCTCCAGCTCTCCTTCGCTTAGTTCACTGCCAGACGTATCCCATCCTCCCTGAGAGAGACACACAGATCTGATCAGCTGATTATATATCATCACCTATTTGTTAAGGCTACTGACAATACAAACGGACAAGAAAATAAATAAACAAATAACTGGAACCGCAGGGGACAAGTGTTACAAGCGAATCCTCCGATGTGCCATCATTATTGAGAAAAATATGGCCCCTGGATGGTATGAGTGTAATAAAGAATTCTTGTACTTCAAGAAATGCAATGAATGCTCCTGGGGTACATAGTTCATGTATCTGTGCGCTTTAATTCATCAAAAAAATAAAACACCACTCCAAGGCACTCGCAAGTGTTATTAAAGTTAAAAAGCAATTATGAACGCATGACTTTATCTAAAAACACATCACACACGTGCACTAATAGAAATTATATGAGTTATTATTTTTATAAAGATTGCTTGGATACTTGACCGAGTGACTATGTCATGTGACTAGATGATTGTTTTAAGGGACTTGGCGTGTTTGACACCCTGATGAAGGCCGCAACGCATTGGTGCACGTGTGTGATGGTTTTTTTAAAGAATGATTGTATTTTTTTAAGAATAAAATAATTTGTAATGAAGTAGTAGTATGACAGCATAAAGGTCATTATAACAGTACGCCATCCTATGGTCAGCGGCAGCATGTTTCAGTGTAATCTCTCACCTCCTCTTTTGCGCTCTTTCTTTTGGGAGATTTCTGTTTGGATTCTCCACGGGGCTTCCCTCTGGACTTGTCGTTTTCTTTATCCTTCTCTTTCTCTCGTCCCTTCCGCTCTTTTTCTCCCTCAGACTCTGGAGAGGCCTGCCGGATGATGAGATGGCTTAGTATGCTCATAGAATGCATTTCAGATCCATTCCTCTTATACCCAGTAAAACTCCCCATAACTAAACTACAGACAGTATTTTTTGAGCAGATTTGGTTCCTGAACGCTCCTGCTTTACTGTACTCACTGATTTGTGTCGTCTTTTCTTTCCTTTCTTCTTGTGCTTCTTAGATTTCTTGTAACTTCTCTCTGTAAAAAGAAAGGTAACAAATGATCAGTCATCATTAAAAAGCTTATTTATCAATGAATTGAAAACAAGACATTGATGCAAGATGCTCCAATGCAACAATCCTTCGATTTATTTTGGCCTTGTCAATGTCCGCAAAATAGTACGATTTTTTTAAGTTGATCTTTATTCTCTTGTAAATGTCTCGGGATATTTCCTTTGTTGTCTACAACAGTCTTGATAAAAATGACGAGTTTCTTTTATATTTTACTTGTTTATATTTATTAGTGGTAGTAATACAAAAAACAATACTGAGCATCGATTGAAAACAACACCAACCAGATTCTCCAGAGGATGAGTGCTCGGATGGAGATTTAGATGTTGAACGTTTCTTCTTCTTGGAGTGGTAATCCTCTTCCTCAGACTCCGAACCCTTGCAGCGACACACAAGGAGGACACGGGTTAGTGGTTTGTAGGCGTGTAACGCACAGAAAGTGAACGTGAGGCTGCACTCACCGATCGAGATCTTGAGCGTTTTCTGTGGTGTTTCTTGGATTTCTTTGAGTGTTTTTTAGTTTTAGAGTGGTGATGTTGACACTCGTGCTGTGAGATAGGACACGTCGTTTTAACCAATGGCAGATTCTTTTATCTCGATATCGAACAGTTCACTTCATAGTTAATAAATCACAACCTTTCACAGATTCAAAATAAACTTAAACTGTATTTATATTGCAGAAATACATATGTCAAACCTCTAGAACATGCATGAAGTCTTTGAATATCCTCTTCCTCTCCGACTCCAGCGTGATATCCTCAAACGCAGGCTCTTTCAGGAACCGCTCTCTTACCTGTCACACATCCAGAAAGAACAAGGTATTAACAACAGAATTACGACCCGGTTAACTGACTTTGTTTTTCTGATAATTGTTGATAGTTGGTGTCATAGAGTGACGTACTCCCTCCCATGCGGCTTCTGGCTCCAGAGGGGGCGTGGCCTGTTTCAGCATGCTCTTAAATGCCGCCTCCTTCCTCTTCATTTTGCGTGCCTCCTCTTTCTCTCTCTCCCTCTCGCGTGCTTCTGCTTTCTCCAGTAACTATCTCGCACACACAAATAAAAAGGGCTAAACATAAATACGAGAGTACTTTTCTAATTTTACACTCATCTCTTGCAAATTTGAATTATGATTTTTTTTGTTCATCGCAAAGCAAGGGAATGCACGTAAGGTCCAAACAGGGTTTCATGCAAGGAAGCACAATGTTGCGAAACACGTTGGAAGGGCTATTGCCATGCCATTACAGCTGGGCTTTAGAGCAGAAGAGATCCAGTACATATGACACACTCAGGCCAGTTATATGTCCTGCTTACGCTGTTGAAGGCCAGTTTGATGTTTCCTGCATCCAGCGTGGTGGCACGTTTATCAGAGCTGATCACTGAGCCGAAATCCTCGAAGCCTGTGTTGATCTCCACCAGAAAGCTTTTATCCTGCACACACACACAGACACACACACACACTTTATCTAGAGCTTCAGCACAGACCTGATAACCACTGATGCTAACACGCTGATCCGCTCACCTTCAGGATGTCTTTGATGATTCTCTTCTCATCGTGGTAACGGGCTTTCAGATCCTCCACGTAAAATTTGAATAAATCCAAAGGGGTGGAGCCTGAGGAAAAACAGTGGTATTGTTTTTATAAATTCTTAGATGTGTCACACTGGTATCAGGTCCGAGTCCCAGTTGCACAGTACAATTCATTATTTCACTTTAGTCGCCAGATGTGACCTAAATTAAATATACTTCGATTGAAAACTTTTAATAATACCATGCATCTTAATACCGTATATTCTCTTAAATGTTCCCCCAGTATAATTTTTTTTTATTATTATGTATGTAAAGCTGCTTTGCAACAATAAAAATTGTGAAAAGCGCTATATAAATAAAATGGAATTGAATAGATGTCTGCATGGCATTTAAAAAGCAACTGAAAAGTATATACATGTATTACAATTTGCAATAGGGGGCGCTCTCACCTAAGCAACAGTGCATAAGAAATGATATTTGCACTAATCGTGTTTGTTGCCACAGTCACCAAGGAGTAAAATCCTATCAGCTTATTTACAAAAATTGTGTAATCACCTACAGTAAGATTTAGTATGCGTGTAATACGTCTTCACACTTAGAAAAGTGAAAGCTAACTTCTTTTCAACAAGACCGCTGAGGATCATTCATGTCGACATGCTGCAGATTAATACCAAGGTTTAGGTGTTCCGATCCTAACCCCTCATTTTAGATCAGATTTTAGAGCTAAAATTGTTTCATAATTGCTGACGATACAAGGTGACGCAGAGTTCACAGACAGTACTAGTAAAATGGGACATGCTTTGAAATAAGGACAAGACAAGTATTATACATCTGCATCAAATCCTGCGAGTGTGTGTGAGAGAAAGTGTGTGACCTGGTTGGCCCAACATGTTGTTGAAGCGGATATCAGCACTGACGGTCGGGTACATCTCCATCCAGGCAGACATGGAGTGCAGCTGCCCGTGATCATGAAGCTCATCCAGAAATTTCTGAACACAAATGGAACATCAAATGCAATGCTAGTTTTCACATCGGTGCCCTATTTTCTTTTTACACCACAAATCCCTCGTTTTATGTTTCGTTTCTCTAATATAGAACAACATAGCGTTGAAATCACCAAAGCATGAAGAGTAGCTAGTTTGGTGTGCTGAAAACTCATTTTAAAGATCAAAAATACACAGTGCCCACATTTAGACTGCTTGAGTTCAGCACGATTGGAAGACATTGGTAAACATTTACTCTTTTTTTGCCAAGCTTGCACACTGGTCTATGGATGGGATACAAATATTGTTTCCCTGATTCGGAAATCACTGAATCAGTTCTTATTGTGCGTGCTTGAGATTATCTGAAATTCGCTTCTCGTCCTGAAGATGTCGCCATTTTCCGATTTACATTAAAGAAATAAACGTGGTGGAAGTTTCAGACGAAGGCTTTATGTGGGCCTGCTTTGACATTTTGAATACGGTTTTATTTCTTCTAGTTGGACATGAATTTCACTGTTGCACATTTAAAATGTTTTTACAGTAATGTGCATTTTGTGATACAGCCAATTTGGAAAGTTTCAGTAACCAGCACTTATATTTAAATATGAATTCTGTCTCTGCAAATCTAACATTATTTATATTAAATCGAATAGAAACCAAATTAATATAAATGAGAATTAAATCGCCAGATTGGTTGCAAGTTAACACGAGGGATATGATCAAAACGTTTTTTTTTTTATTCATAAGATAACACCAAATCTTAAAATAAATGTTTATATTTGTAAAAATATTTCTAATAAAGCCGAGATTCAGTGGAAACCGAACGGAGTCACGAGTGTGTCAGTCACCTGGAAGCATTCTCTGTTCTTGCGTTGTCTGCGTCTCTCTCGCAGTAGAGTTTTCTGTTTCTCATCTTCCTCCTCTTTCTCAAGAGCACGGATGTGTTCCTCAAAACAGATCAAGGCATCTTCCTTATCCATGTCTAACACACACACACAAAGAGATGAAGATAAAAGCTTTCTCACTCATATTACATGGGTTAAAAGCATGATCATCAGGGCATCGGAGTGTGTGTGTGCGTGTTCCTACTTTGTAGTTCCTCATCTTCAGCAAAAGTGGGGTTGTCCAGCAGGTACTGCTGAGCCTCAGACCAGGTGGTTCTGTAGGTGACGTTTGCCATGTTGTCTAAAATGTTTTTAAGTGCCTCCCAGTTCCTTTTCCTCAGCTGCTTGGCTTGTTCCTGAATCAGAAACATTGAGGATAGTTATGATACTGGTTTTATTTGGGCTGTCAATCGAATCAAAAATGTATCTGATTAATCGAGATTAATCGCACTTTCAAATATACGTTTACATTTAAATCATTTCACATTTAATCTCCAAATTAATGTAGAAACAACAGATTTATTTAACAACATCATTTTATGAATTAAAGTCAACATTCTGATATTAGTACCACGACTGATGTCTCCATTAAATTGAGGATTTTTCCTTTATTTTAACATGAATTATAGCCGTTCAACATTGCAGTACAGTACAACTGAGAGCTATCATGTCTAACAGGAAGGAAATAAAGAAATTGAATGAAGTTCTCAAACACTTTCTAGTCTTTAATGCTAAATTCTAAACTAAATACAGAATTAAAGCTACAAAACACATTGAATTGCTCTTTTCTTTTGTTCTTTGATGACTATATTCACCAAGTCAAGTCAAACTTTATTTATAAAGCCCTTTTTAGACCAACAAGTGTTTGACAAAGTGCTGTACAAGCATAAGCAAAACAATATAAGAAAATAAAAATGACGAATTATTAAAAAGTTCGTAAGTAAGATAAGATACGAGTAAAATAGATTAATATGGAATAAAAATAGCAGCTTTCACACGGAGTTAAAGACAGGACCGCTGTCACGTTGCGTTTTTCCGCATCCCACAGCTAGAAGCTGTCTACCTATACTGAACGTGTCAAAGCAATGTTTCAAATCGTGCTTAAATGGTTTAAAGTCCTTTACATGAATAAGAGTGTGTTTATATAATGTAACGCTAGACAAAGGATGACAAAATAAATGGATGCGGTGTTAATCGAGTTAAATATTTTAACGCGTCAATCTGAGAAAAATGTACCGCATATGTTAACGCGTTAACTAGACAGCCTTAGTTTTTATATACTATATTATAGTATACTTTATACTATATTTATACGTCTATATTTTGTATAAGAAGAACAAAAAAGGGAAAAACATGGAATTTAGCTTGATTAAAAAATCTGAATTGGATTAAATTAAGTATTTTTCCTCTCCCTAATTTTGATCAATTTAGTATTTACACTTATATATTTCAACATGAAAAACAGTGGACACGTCAGCAGTCATACCTTCTCTTTCTTGGCCAGATAAAAAAGCACATCTTCATAGATCTCCAGCCGGTCTCTCTCTGGGACACATGACCACACCTCCAGATCACTAAACATCTGCTCCGCTTTTCTGTTGAGGACACAAATTCACGTTCACATCCTCTGCTTAAACCACAGTGACTTCAAAGGATCCGAGTGAAGAAATGCTTGAAGAAAACCTGATTTATCAATATCTCAAGTCGGAATACAAACACTGCCGCAATTCAGAAATCAGTTAGAAGGGGGCAGTGGTGTCACAGAAGATCAGTAAACTTAAATAAACTTCATTTATTACTAAAATAATGCATCACTGAGAGCCTGTGAAGACTCACAAAAACAACACTGTTATTTCTACCCTTATTAAAGGTGTGATCTACACCAATAACAAAACCCATTTCATTTAGTGACGTCATCAAACCTCCCTGCATGACACCGCTGATGTGATTTTAATCACCTAGATAAACAGGGCGGGTTCAACTGCAGGGAAGCACAGATTCAGACAGATCAACAGCACCAGAACCTGCTTTAGTTGTCATATTTCACCTATTTGCAAAAATGCTAAATAGTGATCATCTAAAAGTGTTTCATCAAGTAGTTACGTGTGTGTGTGGAAAATCTCTGCGTTCACTCACTTGTATCTAGTAGTTGAGGTCATCTTCTCATGGTTCTCAAGAAAGCGCTGGAAGGTCTCTTTAGACTCTTTGTATTTGATTCTGGCTTCTTCTTTCTCCTCTTTCTCTGTCTGGACTTTATAAGCGTTGAATGCCTGTTTCTTTTCACTCAGCTTGGGCAGAGCACTGGAGACAGAAGGTAAAAGCATGACAGGGATATGTTCTACTGCATTTATATGCTATTAAATCTCAATATTGCTGTGCAGTATTATAAATACCTGTAACGTGGGTCGTTTATTATGAGCTTCATCGCCTGCTCCCATGATGCATTAGAGGAAACCCCCTACAGTGACAGAAACACAATGACACTCAGCATCTGGAAGCTTCTGGAAAGCTTTATATGCCAGCAAAAGAGGAAAGCGTGTACAAAACAGCCTCTACTGCTTATCTCCGCTAGTTATCCGCGGATTTATCCCTCAAGTCATTTTTCATAAGTGATTGACCCATTATTAAATTGTGGTTACCCAACCAGCCCAAAAAACAGTAATAATTTATGAAGGCCTTAATAATGTATGACTAAGCCTAACCCTGAAAATTATTTTGAAATTAGAAATATGAATGTTAGCATCTCGCTAGCCATTTCTTATAGTTATCAGATGGAAACAAAAAAGCATGAAGATATTCATAGAACATAGTTTACAAGTGGTAACCATGGGAGAAGCGGACTCAGGGTATAGATAGATGTATGGCTTAATACGTTGTAATGGCCTTGGACTACTAACATTTGTCGTAAGAACACAATATTTTTATTTCGTTAAAAAATCGTAAATGTAATTCTCATTTTAACCAAAGGAGGCCGCCATAATCTTTTTCAATGGCGTAAAATGGTTGCAGGCACAGCTAGGCAGCCAAATTGAACACAGACACACTAATCAGTTCTTCAGTAAATATTAGGTGCTATAGGATAAAAAAATATACAATTAATGCTAGTAAAGAAATTAAAGATGCTATTTGGTAACAATATTAATAACCAAAATAATTGCGAATTTAATATATATACGATTGATGTTTGATGTTTTTAGCCATTATAAAATGCATACTATCCAGATTTTGACTTTTTGATATTGATATGCATCAGTAGCCTATTGTCTTCTCTCTCTCGTTCAGCAGCTGACGGGGAATAATATTCACATGTGCTCGAATACAGAATAAATAACCAAACCGCAAGCATCTTATTATTTTTCATTTCACATGTATAAACTCAATGCCATTGTAAATATATTAAGCCTCACATCTCTCTATACCCAAGGATCCTTTTAACTGTTACAATGCATGTTACCAAAATCTTTGTTAGCGACTAATATACTTTCCATATCAAACAATGACTTGACAGGACAAGTATTTTATCTTCTGGTTTTCAGTTACTTCTAAGAACCAGTCCAATGCGCCTTTGTTTATAGTGAATGTTGATGTGACAATTTAGTTAGAAGACATTAGCTATAAAACAGCATTGTAAACATGTTTAAACCTGCTTCCTCATGTAGCCAGTTTACCACTTCATGTTATAATTACAGCTTTATAACTTGGAAGTAGAAGCAACTCAGAATGTTTGGTTATTTAACTTATAAGGAAATCTTTGTTTTTCTGTGATCTACATCATCATTAAGGTAATTATTTAACATTTAAAGGTCCAGTGTATGTAATTTACGACAAACAACTCCCCCTCCCTTTCGATGCACTACGGTGTCTGACACAGAACTAAAGTTGTCGTCATGTTTCGCTTCTTTGCTGAAGGAGATAACGTATTTACGAGATGCGCTCTGTAGAGCGGTTTGTCCGTTTAGGGCTACTGTAGAAACAACATGGTGAATTCCAGGCAAGGTAATAATTCTAAGCATAACACATCATTACGTGAGGTCTTTATTCACCTCTAAAGACATAGCTATGTATATCATATTGCATTTCTGTAGATCCTCCACAAAATTACACACAGCACATTTACCAGGATCATTTTGATTGATGTCTCAAGTGACTTGAGTAGCACAAATGGAAAAGTGGAAAGAATGAAAGGAGTCACGTTGAGCTCTAGAGAAGTACGGAAGCGTGCGGACGACACCAAACAGAAAGTTCTTAATCTATCTGTGTGAAACGCTGTCTGAGGTCTGTGAAGCGTGCGATTCCACTGTGTCTGTTTCACTCACTTCAGTCTAATCGCACACACACGCGACCACCATTTAAACAGCCACAGCAGCTCTCACAGGAGCACTTTGTGCCAAATTAAAACACTAAATTTAGAAAGAGCCTGCTGGAATATCAACACCTCCCTCCATCAATGAACAAGAGAACGAGAGATTTATTTACCTTTTCTTTCAGGAGCTCTTTAAAGGCCTGCTTTGCCTCCTCTTTTGTGTTCCATTTGTAAACTTTCTTTACCAGCTCAGGTCTCTCCTCCTTAGATACGTCATTACTATGGAAACAGAAAATACGTTATTATAGAAATCACGTGTTATTAGAAGGAAAATCAAGTGGTTTTAGCAGGCATAATATAACCCAAGACCTGTAAGTGTCTGCCAAGTATAGTCAAGACTACTGAAAAACATTCATCAGAAACCAATTTTTATTTTCTATACTATGAATTCAGCACGCTTAAGGTCTTTGCACAAACAGTCCAAAGTTTTCGTATGCCTTTTTTCATATTTAGCGCTCATTTGTACGGTGTCTCTCAAAATGCTTGCTACAGGTGAGAAAAATGCAGGAAATCGAAATTTTTTATGACGTACTAAAATATCGGAGGGAGTGTGTAAATGTGATCGACACAACGTGAGGTCGCATTTATTTTATTTATAAGTGCGTGACTTTGGACGCAAATGTGCAATGGCCTTTACTCTTCAGCCTAAGCAGGTTTAAAATTAACATGCAAACTTGCTTAGCAGGCTTAACATTGGCATTTTGATTATTTGTCTTTACAGACACGCTTTCCTCAACGTGTATATTCACGTCAGCTTCTGAACTGTGTGGCATGAGAGATCTGGTTCATTTGATTCAGACGCACATGGGACTTAACAGAAGAGGGCACATAAGGTTGTTTGTTAGGTATGTTGTTTTCTTGTACTGATGTGTTGTACATGTTCCATTACCTGGGTTGTGTCTCTACGCTGGGCGTTTCCTCAGTGGAGTTCACAGTGACATCACTGCTGACTTCAGCATCCTGCGCAGGCACGTGAGACGGTTGCTCCTCTGTGGTGCTTGTCGTCATGGTAGTCTCCATCTCGGCAACCGCAGCCATGGCAACAGAAGACTCGATCTGAGACGCGACAGCAGGTGTGGTGCCAGGAGCCACAACGTCAGCGGTCCTTTAACACAGACATGCACACAAAATCATCACGACTGAACTTTTTCTATTAAATAGGTGCACTAGCATCCCTCATTTTCCCGATCTGAATCCGTTATCCGAAAATGTAAGTGCAGCGTGCCTTAACTGAAAATGTTTTTATATTACATGAATGTAGTTCCAGACAACGTCATATCAGTCCGCATCGACAAAGCAGCAGTTCAGTTCAGCAAATATTATATCGGATTGTTAACGCGTGAGCGGTGCAGATCATTCCTGGGTAATACTATTGTGTTCCTCTCCTCTCATTAACCATGGATTTTTTAATTGAAAATATGTTAGTCTTATCCCACAGATGCAATTACACAAGGTCAATTCACCTGAAGCAATGTTACAATATTAATTAGAATTTAATGTTCAAATGAAAACAACACTCACCCATTCTCCTCTGCTTTTATCATCGCTAAAGAAAAATGAAAGAAAACAGATGAATAAACATCGTTTTAAAATGTATTAGTTTAACATTGCTATTTCATGTTACATTTTGGAATTTTTGTGTGTACACACCTTCTAGATCCTCCAATTCTTTGGGTTTAGTCCAGCGGGACTCTTTGGTCTGCGAGTTGTAGTAGTAGGGCTTTCCTGTGTCAGATTTATACTCCTTCCAAGGGCACTTGGACAGCATTTGCTGCAAAAAATAAAAACGTTTAAAATTTGTTTTAATTGACATAAGTGAGAATGAATAAAGGTATTATCATTATATGCAAAAAAAACAATGCAGGGCTCCAGAATGCGACCAAATGGTAATTCTCCAAGACCACGCAGCGGCGAGCGATATTTGTAGACGCGATTCCGGACATTTTTGTTCGAGATTATTTTGTTCGAAAATATAATTTTGATATATTTACGGTAGGAAATTCCCAAAATATCTTCATGGAACTTGATCTTTACTTAATATCCTAATGAATTTTTTGACCCATACAATGTATTTTTGGCTATTGCCACAAATATACCAGTGCTACTTATGACTGGTTTTGTGGTCCAGAGCCAAATTTTAAGATAAGTGTATACTCGAGCATCGGACCTACGGCGTAGCCTACGTGTCGGTTTTCATTTAAACCTCTACGTCGTTGTCCGCGTCGACAGGCAATGACCACTAGGCGTCAGTGTCCACACGCGTGTTGCTTGTGTAACCAAGACAAGAGCCGAAGAAGAAGCAGCTAGTTTGAGAAGCATGAGCAGTGATAGCGGCAAGTCAACAGTCACTTTTGTTGCAGATCTGAGATGTTTAATACAGAAGCACAAATATTTTACTATATTGGTTAATTCATTCAGGTAAACATGACTCTATCGCTGAGTTTTTTTACTTGAGAGAGGGAGGGGTTCAAACTGACCAATCACAGCGCTTGTGGTCCGCGTTGTTACATTTTTGGAGAGGTGTGCGTCAGGCTCTGCGTAGGCTACGGCGTAGGTCCGATGTTCGAGTATAAACTGAACTTTAGTTTTGTTTAAGATTAGTTTTAAATTAACATGTCTGGTTTGTTTTATACACTACATTTGATGGTAAAACTACAATAACCGTATTAATAAAAACCGAGACTATAATGTCACAAGGTTCCCGGTTTGTTCTTTTAATGATCTTTGGATGTTAATAGTTTATCACACTACACTGACTAGAGTAGGTTTGGGTGTTTAAAAAAATGGCCATCATCTAGCGCATGACCTCCTGACCGAATTGGCAATGAGCAGTTATTGGCAGATGTAATGATATGAGTGTGTGTGAGTTATATGGCACTGCTGACATCTCTTTACCTCTGCAGGTGATTTGAGATCATCAGGTTTCTCCCAGGTGGACTGTTTGGTCTCTGTGTTGTAGTAATATGTTTTTCCATCCAGCGATTTGTGCTCGGTCCACAATGACTTCTGCAGGACACATTTTGAACATTAAAATCATCAATCACATCCTGCAATCACCAGTTAGGTAAAACAGAACCAGTAAATAGGAACTAAATCTTTTGTTTAAATATATGTATAGGAGTGTGTGGTAAAATCTGACTGTGAAAACAACTGACACATACCTTTTTTTGGAGTTCATCAGGTGAAGACTCAGTCGAGGTGGTGCTCTGGGAGAAAACCAGTTATATTAATCACATTTGCTTTTTAATAAACGTAAATTATACAGTTTGTGATTTAAACATTACAGGGTTTTTCCTGCATAGAATAATTGGAGGCGGCAACCTCTGTCAAATTTCTCAGTCTCGCCAAAATTATGTCCAGTCGCTTCACTAAATACACTGCGTGTATTCTTTCAACAGACTGTCATTTGTAACTGCAGTTGCGGCATTACGCCGAAAAAGGGGGCGCTGTTTCATTTTCATCACCAGTGAGGCGCTGAAGAGTCAAAGTATAAGAGCTAAAAAGAGCTGTATTACAGGTTTCAAGGCTTTTCAGGTGAATATTGTTTGTTTTGCATCCAAGGAAAGTTAACTTTCTTAAAATGTTTCTTAAATTAATGTGTCGTACATCATTGTTTACCGTTTAAGCTGCGCAGTTGGCTCGTTGAATCAGCTTTATCTTGTACGCAGCGAGTTTGCCAGTATGAACGCACATTGCAATCAGAACGACTCTTAAACTATTGAAACTTTTCAGTCACTAGAGAATATAAAAAAATCTGTGAATCATTCAAAGCTCAGTAAACCAGAAGAGAACGCAGGATGTGAATGAGCTTTGCTAGTTTATTAAGACTGGTTAATTTAGTTGGCTGTTGTGGGCTGTACGCTGAAAAGGATAAATGCTTCATTTGATTTAAAGAAATTTCTGTTTGGTTGAATAAAAGTAATGTTTTATATAACTTAATCATTGTCATTTTCATAATTTTTTTATGTTTTAATATGTTGGGCCCTATCGTACACCGGTTGCGCCGTTTAAATAGCTAATCCGCCATGGTGCGAGCGCAACTGTCTCTTAAAGGGAATGGGAGCTGAGGCTCTGATTGGTTTATTGCACGTTACATCACAAAAACACCCATTACTCATCAAGAGAATCAGGACAACCCGTTAAGACCATGTGCCCGGGCGCGCCGACCATTTTCCCATCGTTAAACTAGCAAAAGTGGATTCGGACACGCCATGAGTGCATTTGAGCCCTGTGCTTTAGACCATGCGCTTAGATCATGAAAATAGGGCCCGTTAAGTGTTTGGTACCGACCTTAAAGGTACGGTAGGCCTACACGTGCGTGTGTGTAAACAGAATAAGGATGGCACCACCTCCTCATTTTGAGCCAGGAAAAACCCTGCATTACATCAGTAACATCATCATAACAACATATAATGGTCATTTGTTCTTACTATAGTTCCAGGAGCACCTGGAGCTGAAACGAAACAAAAAAACAATGATTACACATAGAAACAATAATCCGAATATGACTTCACATCATTTATTTCTCACCTGCAGATTCCACTGGACTCACACCAGGCTGCAACAAACAGATACAAAAAGATCTTAAAAAGCACTTTACATTAATTTGTTTAACATCTTTTACATAACATCAAACTTCATGTCTAGCCCGGTCTGTCCTTTATATCAGGATTAAATTAGTCCACATATAGATCTAAAAATATCAGAGTTAACGTTATTAGCAGTTGCCTCCTGCCAAATTACAGGAAGAAATGATATCCTGAGGGGGTTTGATTGACAGCTCCTGTAGCGTTACCTGGTGATTTCATCTACAGTTCAAAGCTGAAACTAATTATTACTGATGCTATCAATATTTAATATGGTTAACAAACAACAGGCTGTTTAATGCTTAATATAGTTACTCGAATGAAAGCAGATCCCAATGAGCACTGACAGAGGAGGTGTGTGTGTGTCTGTTATAACTGCACACCGTACGCTGTTCTTCAACATACTCCTATGTGAATAATAAGATGACAACATACAGAATGACACCAGACAGAGGCAGAGATTGCACTTGCTCGTAAAAAATCTGTCATGATCTATTATTACCCATCGTGGTAATTAGCATGTTCATGACGTCATCATACTGTACTTGCGTTTCCTCTCGGAACTTGCTGTATTTTAATACAAGTAAATGCCCAGTATGTGAGTAACATTGTTTTTTCTGTTTGTTAGAACAAATATATGTTGTTGTTTTTGTTGTAATATTAGCTGTGTGACGGAGCAGTTTTGAGCGTCATTGTTTATCTGGAACCGCTTTAATATTGTTCTCGTCTAGATACTGGAGAGAGAGAGCGAGAGCGCGTTGGCACTAAAACTGTAGAGAGAGCGCGTTTTACTCTCTTACTCAATGATGAATAAACGTACATTTAATCCACGGGTCAACGCGAACACGTTTTCCAAAACGGACCAGGCATTTGTAAGTAAGCTAATGAATGGGAAACACACGTCCCTTCGCGATCGTGTTCAGGGCAGGGGTAGTAGCCTACATCACGCTCTCACGAAGGGAAATGACAAAACGGGGAGATACAAATTGCCCTTATTATAATCAGTCAAAATGACGGACGGCCTTCAGATTTTTCCTTCACCAAAATTGACTCCAGTTTTTGGAGGAAGAGAAATGCCGACTATGACCCCAGGAACACCCTGATTTTGTTTTGATATTCTGTCTCTATCAGTAAAAATAAACCGACCATAAAAATAATAAACAAATTTCTTTGTAAGCAGGCAAACTTACAAAATCAGCAGGGATCAAATATTTATATATAACTGTATGTGGAAAATGTGTTCTGTCACAATTGATAACGTTTATCAGAACTCTCCAGTCTGGTGTCATAGTAAGGTGTCTGCTTTACTAAAAGTGTTCAATGACATTTAACTTGTAGTCTGTAAAAATACATCATTGATGCTCCTTGATCATACAGCTGCCTTTGATTTAGTAGATCATAATGTTCTTTTGGTGTTTACAGCATTTGATTGGTTCAGGGGTAGTGCTTTACAATGGTTCAGCCCATATCTTAAAAACAGGTCTGTTGAGTTTGCTGTTGAGTTAGGTAAGATCTTTTCATCTACTGCTACACTTATCGGCAGAGTACCTCAGGCCACCATTCTCGGCCCGCTTCTTTTCACCTTGTGCCTCCTAATAACATCCCTAGTGAATGCATGTATTTTTCCTTTGATTTATATGCTGATTTCCCCTCATTTTCCTAAATCTCACATGCGCATTGAGAAACCGGCTTTAGCAGCATCTGGAACTGCTGAATGCGGTATCTATGTTCGTATAATCTATGGTCCGAGCTGGTCCAATGTGTGGATGATTAATTTGCATATTCATGAATCTGCGTATACTAAATGAGGGTAAGGGTGTAAGGATTAATTCAAGTCATTTTAAGGCATGAAGAAATAATTGTTTTTACATGTGCTATTTTGATGCTCGAAGACGAGTTTTAAGTGATAAACTATCAAATGCAGTGGACTTTAAGATCCTTTGACAGAGCTCTTTAATTTATCCCTCATTCGTGTTTAAAAATCGAAGGGTGATGGGGCTTTTTCAGCTGCTGTATTATTTGGCCATTTTTATAGTAAATTAAACATTTCCCAGTTCATTTCAAGCTTTAAAATATTCTACTCGATATACATTTTCAGTATTAGTGAGTGGGAGGGGGGCATTTGAATGTTGTTGAATACAGTGGGGGGCCTTGGAGTCAAAAAGGTTGAGACCCCCTGTTTTAACAGTTGACTAATTCAACAGGACAAGGCGACTCCAAGCGTAAATGTCAGCAAATCGCTTAGCTAACTATGACAACTTCCTCTTTGTGAAAACAGAATTGAAAAGGGTTTCCGAAAAACACCCATAGCATGAATCAGCGTGGTAAGTTAAAGAGATAGTTCACCCAAAAATGAAAATTCTGTCAAGATATTTTGAAGAATGTTGATAACCGAACAGCGGTGGCACCCATTGACTTCTATTGTATATTGTAACACAAAACCAATGCAAGTGAATGGCTGCCAATGCTGTTCGGTCAACAACATTTTTCAAAATATCTTCTTTTGCGTTTTGCAAAAGAAACTCATAAGGTTTGAAATGACAAGAGGGTGAGTTCATTGTTGGGTGAACTATCACTTTAAAATATGGTGGTATGTCAATGACGATGAAATCTCATTGGTTCTAGCATGTCTCATGAATAGTTGTCATATGTATGTTTTAGGATGTGGCAAGCTATAACTAATAAGATTGTTATTGATGTGACCACATTTGAACATAACGCAATAATCTCATTTATTTGTTACATATTGATCGGAAACTACACAACACTCTAACAAACTATTTTTTTATTTGCTAAAGAAATCAAGTCATAACCATCAGGGATTGCATGAGGCCGAGTAAATGATAGAGAATTGTCATATTTGAGGGAACTATTTCATTAATACCCAGAATGTTCAGTACGCTAAAAATGTGCAGTCGCAAAACAAAACCTGATGTAAAATGCAATAGAATAGAGAAAGAGACACATCGTACCCTGAAATAAGTTCAAGGAGATCAGGCAGTACTGTTCTGCTACTATCGCTCATGACACATGAATAAGTGCGATGATAAAAATGGTGTTGTTTCTAATTTTGTACATTTTCCCACTTTCCAGTGTGTTCATTACACTTATTCTGCCACTGCTGACAGTGTGTGAGCATCTAAATTTAACAAGAACTGTTGGAACAGAAAGTGATATACAGGCAAGCATACCGGCCCTGTAGGTTGTACAGATGCAGCTGGCATACGGGGGGGCATCATCATTCCTGGCATCATTGGTGGCAGCATGGCAGGCATCTAAGAAAAGAATTTCATAAAAAATGCATATGAACTGCTCATTTCCCCCCTCCGTGTTGCACAGGGGAGAGGTGGGGTATTTATACATACTATGAAATGGGGGTGTGGAGGCAGTTTGTGTTCTTTGCAGTTCCTCATTACAGCCTGATCCTGACAATTACACCCAAACACCTCAATGGACAGCCAGTCACCTCATCACACACACTACAGGTGGCGCACAGGCATCGATAACACAGCACTACTACAATAAGATCAATGCTTTTATATAAATTAAATGTTATTTAAATTATATAAATGTTTATATTTTTCGTATGTATGTGTATGTTTTTATAAATACACAATGAATAATATATGTCTGTGTACGGTGCATATTAATTTTGTATTTTGTATATTAAAACACATGCATGTATATACTATAAATACATAAATGAATGATGAGAATGAATAAACATTTATATATTATTTAAATTATTGCTAAATACAAATAAATACAGGCAAATATATAATACACGTATGTGATTATAAATACAAAATAAATAATAAAATAAATATGCACAGGGCACAGACATATAATATGTAAACACAAACTTTTGTCCTGGATGCAAGTGATCACGATTAATTGGTTTACAGCCCTATAAATCAAATTTGTCTTACATCGGGCACACAACCCGGTTTTACAGAAAATCTGTAAGGTTTTTGTGATGCAACTTCATAAGATTCCATAATCCGCCAGAATATGCCTAAATATGTTACTTAATATGGTATCCATTTCGATATGAGGTCTGTTTGCCACAAGTGGTGTTTCCTGTTGACGAGATCTTACCTGTCCCATTGGTGGCATCATCGGAGGCATTATTCCAGGAGGCAAAGGGGCCATGCTGGGTGGCCTCTGGCCCATGGGCGGCATTCCCATTGGAGGGAAGTGAGGTGGGATTCCTGGTGGTCCCATCTTTAGAAAACACAAACATATTCCAGACTTGAGTAATATGAACACCACAAAGCAGCCACAAAGAGAGATGGCGTTACAGGAATGGCTTCCCAACACCAATTTACAAACGGTGGGGGGATTCCTGAAGGTGGAACACCAGGAAAATGTGGTGCTTGACTGGGGCCACTATTAGCATCAGTCGAGGACTGTTATGAACAAGAGAGTCCATTACAGTGACTAAAGCTCTGATGAGAATGCTGAATATTACTGATCTAAAGTGTGATGAGCATTTATGAATATTTGCATAAATGCATGTTAATGCACGTATAACACTGATTCTTGAGACATAGGACCAAGCATGTCTTTACATTATCCCCTGACAGAGGGAGAATGTTCATTTTATATTCCTAAAGGTTCCTACTTTCCTACTTTTTGTCCACACTGTATCTGGGCAGCACAATGTCAGAGACAAATATGATATGGACTTGCTAATACCTTGTACAATAAAAAAATCTGTTTAAAATACATAAAAATATATTTGAAAGGCTGAAAGACACTAAATAACCATCCTGGTTTCACATTGTTTTCTATTGTTGATCATCTTCCATATGAGAGCAACATGTTGCATCCCCATTGGAATTTTACCACACTGATTATAACCATGATATATTTTAAGATAAGTAAGTGCAAGCTGTTGTCAGTTAAGACAGCACAAACATGCATTTTAGTCTGTACCAGCCTTAAAAAATATATTTACCAAAAATAATTTACTCACCTGCGAGTGGATCCAAATCTTTATTTTGTTCTGATGAACACAGAGAAAGATATTTGGAAGAATGCTTATAACCAGACAGATTTTGCCCCAGTTGACTACCATAGTAGGAAAAAATACAATGGTAGCCAAAAGTGTCCCAGAACAGTTTGCTGTCCTACATTCTTCAAAATATCTTTTGTGTTCAACAGGACAAAGTTATTTTTCCTACAATGGGAGTCAATGGGGGGCAAAATCTGTCTGGTTATAAGCATTCTTCCAAATATCTTTCTCTGTGTTCATCAGAACAAAGTCATTTATACAGATTTGGAACAACTCAAAGGCAAGTGAATGATGACAGAATGATTCATTCATTTCACTTTAAATTTTGTCTGTGAAACCAGGCCAAAGTGTCAATCCCCACCACTTAAATTGTAAAGAAATGTTTTGATAATTTCCCTCACTGTAGGTCCCATGAGAAGATAACAACACTTGTCTCATGTAATATATGTGTGATATAAAAAATTGTAACACTGTAAAAACTCAACATCATATTTTTCTGCCCGGCTTATGATAACTGAATAGGTAGAGCCAAATCAGTTTGAAACCACCATGTAGCAAAAGGATTATCCGATTTAAATAAACGACATTTTCTAAAATGTATAATAAACATTCGACATATTCATTGGAAAATGGACCCGGAACACATTAATCTAAAATAATTTCAAGTTTTGTAGCCTCCTTTATCCCAGTACTCGAGAATCAGCGATAACCTGGCCTGAGGTTTACATACACAGTCGGTTAATTAATATATAATATAACTTAATGATGTGCAGAAGTCATCTATTTCCGTATTATAAAACAACTTATTATTTTACGAGTTCTTCATAAGGTTTGGTCACAGTTTAAACAATGAGGAGTTCCCACCAACATTAAGAGGA
This sequence comes from Triplophysa siluroides, assembly GCA_006030095.1. Classification (NCBI taxonomy): domain Eukaryota; kingdom Metazoa; phylum Chordata; class Actinopteri; order Cypriniformes; family Nemacheilidae; genus Triplophysa; species Triplophysa siluroides. The sequence goes on along the minus strand of VCII01000094.1, from coordinate 1,902,775 downwards.
ATCCGTAAATGATATGTACACTTCACGTTATTCAGTTTATCGTATAACTCAAAGTAATAGCATTCTCGAATTTCATGGTCTCCAGTATCAAGGCAAACTTAAAGTCTGTAAAATACAAAAGTGTGAAAACAAAAAGTGAAAAACACACCCGGACTTGTATCACGCTTGTTTAAACCAAACATACAGAGTAGTTAAAGTCTTCATTCAAACACACATTAGCTTTAGCATTAGCATCATTTTAGCTCGTATTGCTAACCATGTTTATTTTATCTACAAAACATTCATTATTTAACTCCAGCTACCTTTCACGCAAACAATAACATTTATCTAAAATAATACGTTTAATCTGTAGATGTTTGAAAAAGTAAGGGCCGTAAGTATGCCAATAAACAGTGTGATTTGTTTGACTCACCATGATGAGTGAACATGCAGCAGCCCTGCGTGAGACAAAAACCTGCACTCTGATTGGCTGCTGCGCGCCGCCGGGTTCAAACTTCAGCAGTTGTATTTAAGCGCAACAGCATCACGCAATAAATGCGCAGTCAAAAAGCCCAAAGCACTGTAGTGCTCACAATATACGCAGACGCTGAGTGGAAATATTTTTTGGGAAAACAGTTTGCTTTGCCTGTCTCATATTTAATACTAAATTAATAAATCAGTATGTTTTTTTAACAGTCATGTAATCATTCATTAATATCTATAGAAAAATGTGAATGAGAGATGAGTGGTCACCATTTAATCTTTCATAATGTTAAACGAAATATAATCATTGTCGAGCCCAAATTTTTACAAGAGAAATTAAAGATGTACTGCACTACAATAAGATGTAATTACTGCAGCCTACTATCACTATTATTAGAACAAACATCACTGATCAACATTATAGCCAAAAATACACGATGTAGATCAAATCATAAACAGATTTCAATATTTTAAGGAAAATGTTAACAGAAAGCTATAGGGAAGAAATCAATGCAGCCACCCACAGTGCTCAGGAAACAATGGTCTCTCCTCCTTGACACCTGCTCTATTTCTAAACTCTCTGCAGGTTATCAAAGAACTCGGCCTGTCGTCTCTGCACCACGGTCATCCGTCATGCTGATTTAATTGGCCACTTGTTCTCGTTTATTCTCTTGAGCCCAAGGGAGGAAGGCGCAGTTTTGAGACAAAAACATAGCTACCGATAAAACCATCACCTGGTTAATAAGATTCACCTGTTTCTGAATAGTGCATTTTTGATAGAAAGGGTGTGAACACATATGGATTTCTGTGATATTGGTTATTGAGCGAACCTAAATATATCATATTTGTGACCCTGGATCACAAAACCAGTCTTAAGTAGCACGGGAACATTTTTAGGAAAAGACAAAAATACATTGTATGGGGCAAAATTATCGATTTTTCTTTTATGCGGAAAATCATTAGGATATTAAGTAAAGATCATGTTCCATGAAGATATTTGGTAAATTTCCTACCTTAAATATATAAAAACTTTATTTTTGTGAGTGGATGGCCTGCCACAGTGCCCCTGATGAACAAACTTCAAAGGCAATTTTCTCTATATTTTGATTTTTTTGCACTCTCAGATTCTTGAGTTTTAAACGGTTATATCTCAGCCAGTGTCCTATTCTAACAACTCATACATCAACATAAAGCTTATTTATTCCGCTTTCAGATTATGATAATATAATAATAATACAATTTCAATTTCCCTAAATTCACCCATAAGACTGGTTTTGTTGTCCGGGTCACATTTTATTCACATTTGTATACATTTGATAAAAACACCATCATTTCACAACATACATTTGAAGAATATTTTTTCACGATGAGGGTTATGCAAAAAAACTCAATGGCCCATTTTCCCTGAACACATTGATGTTGACACAGTGGGAGACGTTTGACATTTAAATTGCTCATGGGCTAAAACACTTGCTTTTCACATTTCGACATCAAATGATAGAAGAGACATGACATAACACATTCATGACAAAATATGCACACTTTTTTCTTATACGTGGTTAAGCAAAAATGGCCACTTTTACCAGAACTTTCCCTGGAGTTTGTCACATTTTATAACTTAGTTACTGTTACATGCTATATTCTATAGTTTAAGCAAAACCAATAACATGTTTCCAAATTTGCCCCCACTGAGTGACAGCTTATACAAAGCATGTAACCCTATTTTAAACTGTCATATTTGTGCTGGCAGATTTAATCGCATTTACGTCACATTATTGACATCAAGGCAAATCTTTAGCCGTTTGATCGTAAAGTGCATCACTAACAAATCAAACAGCTATTACTGGCATTTCAAACAGCAAGCCATAACAGTTTTCTTGGAAGGAAAATAATGTGTTACTACGCTTGGTGTTCACAGACATCAGAGGCAGGGACACAGGGATCATTTAGGGGACAATTTTCATGTAATTGGGTATCATCATTGGGTTCTGGAGGTAATGCCGGCTTCAAAGCCAGTGGAAAATCATCTGGGTGGGTGTAGAGCAGCTCGCTGTCCTTTGTGAGGCTCACGGCTGCTGCGCCTGTGATGCCAGCTGCCCCGGACATCTGCAACACAAACAGGATCTAAGACTCATTAGAATAGGTCATACACACAGCACACTTCATTAACATGCTGACTGCTCTAGGACGTCACCGTTTCACTAAATGCATCAGACGCACTTTCTTTCTCAGAAGTCACTAACACTTAAACAGAAAACAAAATATCTGTGTATTCAGAGTACGCAGACACTGTTGGATAAAGCAGAGGTTTTTGTAACTTTGTAAAAGTAACTCCGCATGCTTCGGTGAGATGTTTCTCACCTTCAAACACATGCCAAAAGGCACTCTTATAAATAAAATGACATGAACACATACAGCCCCACGGAGAAAGCACTTATGTTATGCTGTATTTCAAAAAGAGTGTCATCCCTCACCTGATCTGTAAAGAGGATGTGTTTTTACAGTCTGTCTGGGGCGAGACATGATTAGCTCATAAGAAGCCCTAAACTATGATGCACAAAAATCCTTTTTAACACAAATTTGCTAGTAATAAAAGGAATTTCTCATGCAAAACAAAATTTTAGTAATATTTCCACTATTAAAATGACCAGAAGGATAATCCGAGGAAGGAATTAAAATAAAATGCAGGAGAAATTCAAAACTTTTATTGCACCTGTTATAATTGATTAAGGCTTGTTCTAATAACATACATGAAAAACTGTGCTTGTCGTGGTAGTTCAATTCTCTGAACATGATAAAGCACAGCGGTGGCAGGACATGTGCAAATGTCTTTCCGAATGTGCCTCAGCTGTGATTTCAGCTCATTCAAGCCCAACACAAAGAGCCTGATTATTGAAAAAAAAAACAGACTCCCTACCTCGAGCTCTCTAAAGATGCCTGATTTCATAAATATCTATCACTCACTCGTATCTCTCCCTCTTTACAGTCTTTCTCCATGCTAGAATAAAGATATATTAAAATAGTTTTATTATTTATTGTGCTCGCTATGACAGGTATCACTATTACTATTGGTTTGACAAAACCACCAACCCGAAGTTTTAAACTTTAGAACTAATAATCTCAATTCATATATCCAGACCATATAGCGACGAGTACAGCAGCATTTTGCTGAAGTTAAGATCTTTATCATGTTTATGGACAAGGCATCTTGAAACAGTTTTGTTTACTTGGTTATGGACCACAGAAACTCCGGATTATAAAATATTTACTTGCTGTAAAATGGAACTCACAAACTGGTCGCTTAAATGACATCACTGTTTGTTCTTACAAAGAGCTAACCTTCATCTTTTTAAACAAAATAATGACTGTGAATCTTGAAGATATATTACAGGTATTTAGAAAAACCACAGAGATAACATTTGTTTTAATAACATAGAAAATACACTGTGCGCAATACTCATCACATTGTTAGACAGTATATCTCTGAGATTTATACAGTATGTTTTTTTTATATAACGGTTCTCTTTCTCTACCCTCTCTCTGAAACTGGGACACACTAAAACACTAACTGGGCCCTTGAGAGAAATATAAATAAATAAAACAAAAAATAGTGGCATCCATCATTTGGTTTGGCATGAAAGCATCCATAATTGATTAATGGGATGACAGTATGTAGACGTTTCGCTTGGAGAGCTGGATGAGACGAGAAGCAATCCAAGTTGTTTTCCATAGTGTATTCCAACAAGAGAATAAGAGTCTGTATTTACATCCAAGAAGCTCATCTGTTTCTATTTATTTATTGCAATGTGTCATTTTAGAGTGCATTCAGAGAGCCGCTATCAGTCAGTCTCCAGCTGGGGGCAGTAATTGGCCTGTATGGACATTTGGCTGACGCCGGACCACACCGCATGTGCAGTAAAATTCATAACACATATGGCTTACCATGTGAGAATTACAGACCGGCTGTCACGTGTTTTGACAAGGTTCACATTTGATTTGTATATATCTATACGTTATCATTACTGCAGCATTTCCAGCTGTGAGCTCGGTGTCTTTGAAGGTTTATGAAGGGTTGATGTAAACTTTTTCATGAGATCAGAGCCCTCAGGATTCTCCAGTGAGTTGCTGTAGCCATGGAAATGATGACTGGCGTACAGTGGGCGCTGTGAGAGAGAGGCTGTGATCTGCTGTCTGTAGCGCCGCACTAACCTGCTCTCTCTCTGACATTGCATTATAATATTCACTCGTGAAAGTGCACCTGCTCCCGCTGTTAATGAGCCTGTTGAGTTGCCCTGCCACGAACCCAGCGCTGAAACACCTGATGAAAGACTCTCCTTTCTAGACTTATAATAGCACGCACCTAGAGAGAGCAGACATGTTTCCTTCTGATATTTCTTTACAGTCTGTTCTGAGATCTCTACGGCTCAGAATAATCAAGACTTCGGCTGCCGGGGCATATCAAAGCATCACTTCCACTATCTTTACTGACAGTCTTGTAATCTTAATGCGATAATTTCACTTTAAAAATAAAAAAAAATCCGATTGTAGCATGATATGAGTATGTACGAGATTGTCATACAATGGCACATTTATAATGATACTGTGATACACTTTTAATTTATTTAATGATAGGTTTTACACCAAAACAATAATACGTCAAATTAATTTATTCTATGGTCTGTCTGAATACTCGATTCTGGCTGGATACCGTTTAATGCACAGGTATTTCCATTCAGTTTGATCTACGTTCGTAATTAAGTAAAAAAAATTTGGACTCCATGTCCAAAGGATTTGAATACACGGCTAGCCGTGGATTATCCCTAACATAATATACACCCACATGTGAGAAGACTTCATATTATCGGTATTGTCCCACAGATGCATTGCCAGCCTACTGTACAATCCAGATTGTCATCATTACACATCATCATCTTCAGTCAAATGTTTATTATCGATCAGAGGATAATAGATTGCTATTATTGTAATGTGATCTGGGGCATCTGATAAACCCTGTAGTCCATTATCAGACTGACATTGAGAACCCCACAATATCTCAGCCGAACACTGTAAACCCACCCTCTTTGTTTGAAAACTTTTTGTTGTCAACTACATTTTGTTCAGAGTCCAGATTGTTAATTGGATAGTGCCAAACCTCGCTTTCTCTCGGAAGCACTCAGTGTTCGAGCTTATCTCTGGCAAACAGTTGGGCTGCTGTCTGTAGGTGGCTGCCAGCCCGAAAGTGTGTGCTGCTGCCACGTGTGTGTGTGTGTGTGTATTATTGACTTCATACATGAAATGAGTGTGGCCCTGCAGACACATCATGTCTGTTCAGCGCGAACGGGACAAGAGTTTGTCATTAGCACAGCTCTCCTCGTGCTGCTATCATGGAATGACCACATTGATCACATAGAGAAGCATCTTAGTTTAATCTATTAGAGATTAATATTGCTCTCTTTCTGCAGTATATTATGCATTTTATTGTCATGTGATCACAGCATAAAATAACATAATATCACACATTTTGTATGATCACTAAGGCAAGCATATTTTTTTTGCTTTCAAAGACTGGACTGGACATGAATGATATCTCAAATTGTTCAGAGGTGTGTTATTATGTTTTTTTTTTGCCTGAAATATGATTCAGATAAGATTCAGTTTGATATAGTCAACACCACCAACATTTTCTTCTAGTTCTGTAATATGCTCTGTCTCAGTCCCATTGAACACGACGTTTTGCCCAACGTTAAAGGGATAGTTCACCCCAAAAATGAAAATCCTGTCATCATTTACTCAACCTCAAGTTATTCCAAACCTGTATACATTTTAAAAGATACAAAGAAAGATATTTGGGAGAATGTTAGAAACTGAGATTTCTGGGGCATCACTGACTACCATTTTAATTTTCCCTAGTCAAGGGCGCCTCAGAAATCTCAATTGACATTTTTCTAAATATCTTTCTTTGTGTTTAACAGAATAAAGAAACGTATACAGGTTTGGAACTTGAGGTTGGGTGAACTATCCCTTTAAGTGTCTTGAGTAAAAAGAGAATGGGAAGATGTGTTGCCTTAATTTCTCTTAACCCACATTAAGATAACACAATCCATGCATCTGATTAAAAACAAGAACAGGATCCTAACAGAGGGAGACGAGTTTGTGTGAACATGTTAAGGCATTTATTTTTTATTTCTCTGTCTTCCATGAGCTCACAACTCTCTCTCTCTCTCTTGCTGTAGAATATCAGCTCCTCTGATCATAGACAGGTGTTCTAATTGTAGTTGACAGCCTGTCATGATGTATTTATGTCTTGGTATAAACCAGCAAATATTAAAACACAGAACGAATGTGTGTTTCAAGCCATAACACAATGCTTGTCATCATGCTTTGACAGTGACACAGTTCAATGCCAGAATTTGGTCACCAGTGTCTTTAATCTACAAAAGAGAAACAAGTAATCTCTGGCTTTTGTTATCCTTCTCAAAAATATGCATGTGTGCATTATATAAAAATGAGTTGTTTCTCATAGAAAGCAATAAAATTAACTAAAGAGTTAAGACATTCACTTAAGTTTAAGCTAAGTGGTCCTCCGCTGTTTTCGATACCTAAATGAAACACAACTGAGAACTCAGTCAAATCTCCCGTACTATGAACGAGCAAACTATGAGCAATTATATTGTGCGCTGGGACTTCACATGATCAAATTCCCTGCTGAGAAAACAAGGACCAGTCAGTAAAAACACAACGCTTGATATGGTCTTTATACACCTCTGAAAAAATAGTTACAGTATGTACTGTATATTATACTGCTGTCAGATCCTCCAAAAATGACAGGTCCTTTAAAAGAATGCTGTTGAATATGCAGAAAATATTACACTAATTAATTTCATGAAAAATATTGTTTGCATGGAGAAAACTTGACTGAATTTTGTTGGTAATGTGTCTCCAGAATTTATTTAGGTTACCTAGAAAAGTAGACCCATCCAAGTGTAATCGGAATCTGTAAAGTATTCCTATACCTCTTCAGTGACCAAGTTTAAATGCTCAACTTTACCACTCAAAGGGGTTCGCATTTTTCACATTTTTCCTTTGGCATTAGCACTCTAAACTGTAAAATGTATGTAGGTTTTACAGCATTATTACTGTGAAATGCACAAATCTTTTGTCAAGCCTGTTGTTGTTATGTTTGTTTTGTTCACCTCCCATGTGTGTCGTGTCCACGCACGTGGGTCACCCATTTGTTTTCATGTTTTCAGTTCTCTCTCCCCTGGATTCCAGTTAGGCTGCTCACAAGGCTATTTGGTTCATCACCCACACCTGTTCATGTTCCCCACACCGCTTTAGTATTCCTCTTTTCTTTCCTTCCTCGCGGCGATGTATTGTGTTTTCTATTCGAGTCTTATCGATGACATTTTGTACTGAACCCAGAAAAGAGGACTGGTTCCCCTGTGTTTTCCAGCAGTGAAAGCACATAGGAGAGTCGACTGGGTTTTCGCTCGGGCGGCTGGTTTTCTACCTCTGCCACTTTGGATACGAACTCTCACTACCAATCATTCTTGGATTATTTTTCTCCTCTCCCAGTGTTTGCGTGTCAGGAGTTCTCTGTCACCTATTTTTGTGTTTTTATATTTACACTGTGTGCAATAAACTCTCACTAAGACATCCTGGAGTCCTAAATGGAGTCCTAACCCCCGTGACATCCTTACTGTAGAACCTGTATAGGCTACAGCAGGATGCTGTAATTTTTTGTTGTTGTTATTGTTAATTTAACACGATTTCCTTGAAGTTATCTGGGCATTTTACTTAAGAGCGCATTGACTAATGCTGTTAGATAACAAAAGAGTTCAGTTTTATCGAAATCCGAATCTAACTCAAAATAAGATTGCCTTATCTTTTTATAAGAAGTAGGCTACAATAATCTGGGACCGGATTCACAAAACTGTTATTAAAACAAAATATAAGATTGTTCTTAAGAAAAATTATAGGAAGTCGTAAGAATGTTTGTAAGTGCGATTCTCAGAGATTTCTTAAAGTGTTCTCAGATATTTTCTTAAGAATATCGTAATTTTTGTCGTAAGAATAAAATGATATGCTTTGTCAATTATTTACACTCGCTTGCTCGTGTGTTCATCTTAGTTATACGATAAACTGTATGTGTGTAACAAGAACCTTGCATTCTTATGTAGCATGTGATGTGTTAAACAGCATTTACGATCGCATGTTAGCTAAAATGATAGCAAACGTTAAAAAATATGCGTATTATAATACTTTTTGTGTGTTAGGCTACTATGGAATAATATTTGTGACCCTCTCCGTTTCGAGTCACTTCGTCCCAGGATAAAATAAAATGCACTATACGTTTATATTATTATATAATTATATCAATAGTTCCTTAATGGCAAGTAACAGAAAATAATTATGACGTCACATGTGAAACAACTGAATACATGTACTATTAAATCTTGCCTGTTGAGATGTATGACAACCGTGAGGCTGTCTTGTTTTTTAGATGATATTTACTACAGCTTTTGTTTCGAGAATTTGGATTCTTCTTAATTTTTTCTTGAGAACATTTTTAAATACTTTCTTAAAAAAAAAAATTCGGGAATACATAACAATCCTAACTATTTTTTTTTTTTAAGAATGTTGTGTGAATCCGGCCCCTGCCACAATTGGAGAAATCATTAAAGTCACTAGGAAGCCAATGCTCCCAAATGGTGTGAGAGGCGGCAGCTCGACGTGATTTGAAGCACAGTCACAGTGATGAATGCTGCTTTGCTGAAGGAATAAGGGATTGATTATCTTTGCTTGACCTGGGTCTGTCTCTGTGGTTTAGTCTCTTCATGCGTGTGAGCCCAGAAGTTCACTCAAATTAGACATCTATGTGACTCTCGGATAAACAACAACTCATAGGGGACACGTATAGTCAAGAGGACACAGCTGTCAGAATAAAAAAAACGCATTTCAATAGACTGTTCTGATTTAAGAGAGTAAGGGGAGGAGAGAAGAAAAATAAATAAAAAACACACTGTATGACTGAAAAATACTATTGATAATTCATTTCCATATTATGTCATTATTATGTTGTGTCATTATGAAATGTTTGCCAATGACATCATTAACAAGTGGTATAATGTGTTGCCAAACTTTCCAGGTATAATATTGCATATGTACTTGTGTGTGTCTTTGTCTGTTGTGATAAATAATGTGTTAGGTTGGAACCCAACTTGTCTCACCACTAGAGATTGACAGCTGCCCTGACAGCATATATTAGACAGAAATGCATCATTAGAGAGAACCAAACTGACCTAAAATCAGATCTGAAATATTCATTTCATCCCTGGTGTGGACTTCTGTTTACTGCACACAGAGCGAGCAGATGTCACCCAAATATTGGTAACCTCTAAAAACCACCAACATGCAGAAACTTTTTCACATTCCCTTACAACCAAATACTGAACATAAATAAGTCGCTTTGACTCATTGACTCAAAACTTACTTTTAGTTTAATGCACTTTGTTAAAAATACATTTATTTTTATATATAGTAATTTAAATGGTTCTCATTAAAAGGTTTTGTCCTTGGTATCAGGATCTGAACTCATGCTGCGGGTCTTGTGTTTTGTTTTGACCTTTGTGTGTTCATGGTGCCTTGTGTCCTAAGTTTAAAAGAATAATTGGAAGAATAATTGGTTATAACGACACTTTTAAACTAACGTGTTAATGCTTCTTAATACTTATTTTAATCAAAATATACAATATTGCTGAAAAAGGCTTACTTAATTGACTAGTGTCTTAGATAGATAGTTTTTATATGAAATAAACTGTCATTTCTTTGGGTCAATCTTGCCTACGGCGGTGCGTTTGGACCAGACGCTGGACACTGACCTTGTCATTGGAAGCGCTTCTTACTTGAAATATCCAAAGCTGTCACAAGAACACAACAAAGACAGAAATCAAGAGGAAAGGCAGTATGGGGTAAGAAATGTCATTTAATCGTAATTTGGCTATACGCTGAAGAAGCATACCCATTGGATTCAAACCTATTTTAAAGAACTTGAACCGTTTTGGAATACCCAATTCCCAAAAGCAATATGGAGTTGCCATGGTTACACTCACTGTTCAACAGAGCTGCTGTCTACACCTGAAATGAAGGAATAAAGCAACATGTTTTCAGGTGTTTATAAATGTGAACCTGGTCATTTCAGTAAATAACAAAAACTCCTTTTGGTTCAGAACAGTTCGGAAAAGTTCTTGTTTTAGTTTCAACCTCTGTGTGTCGCAGCCCTTCAAAAAGTGAGACGGCAACTGAAATTGTCTTTACAACAAAATTCGCTTGGTTAAATGGGAGTTTTGGAAGCTGGTTATCCTTTAAAAACACCCTAAAAACTCAAAAAGAAAAATTCCTCCACATATCCATGCATGTATAGCTCATAAACCTTTAATCTAGTGATAACACTGGAACAGAGGCAAAGAGAAAGTCCTGCACATTCATTTTAACCTGAAATAGTAGACCAGACTACCAGGTATTACTCAGTAAAATACTCCAGTTTCGGACACACTTATTTAAAAATCAAATAAATAGATAGTATGCGAATTAAAATTGGAATGGGTTAAAAAAACTGGACTGGACAATATAGTAAATGACAAATAAACAAACAAACGTATTTGTTTATTGGATGGATGGTAAATGGGTGGAAGTCAGCCATCTTATGATCTATATGGCAGCGTCCGAAAAAATCACTCAAAACGCTCTTGCTTTGTTGTGGGACATTTTCACATAAAACCACCACAGAATATTTTATGCCAGCTCATTGTTATGCGTTTAGCACCTCTTACATTTGCTTTAAAAACTATAACTGATTCATGTTTATTATAGCAGAATAACTAGCATTTTTGTAAATGAGTATTAAAGCAAACTCTAGCCTGTACTGGCAACAGACTCTAAGATGAAGGTTCTCCTCAATTAATTATTTAGATTTGGAATGCTTAAACTGTAAAGTGCAGTTTCCTTCGAATTCATTAATGTAAAACACAGACTTTCACGGCATGAGGCACTTTCGACACTAAAATGAGGAGATAATTTGTCATTGTTGCAGAAAAACATCTGACCCTTTAAGCATTCCCTAAATGTCAGCAGTAATTACTTTCCCTAAAACTCCCCTGTGACACGAGCAGAGCACCGAGGAGATTTCAGGCTCTAGACAGCTTCCCCACAGTCGCAGAGGGGAGTACACGCTCACAAAGTTTATTTTAGGCACATCTCCAGGAAATGTCACCGCTGATGTGATGTTATAAAAGAGGTTAAAGATGACATACATTGAGTGAATAAATGAAAATGCTTTTCAGAGGGTTTGAACCTGAGAGGAAGTGCAGAAATATACTGCCTTATTTAAGACCTGTCCGTAAATGGCTGTAGGTGGACTTTAGGTGACTGTCACCAATAGGTATTTTGGAAGTACGTAAGATATATTCGAAATATAATATTTTGGAGAAAACATTGCTTATCACCCTGTTGAAAAAAAAAGCATGTGCTGGATTCGTATGTTTTGATGCTGGTTTGCTGGTTTAGCTGGTCATGTGCTGGTCCTTAGCTGGTTCAAGATGGTCAAACCAGCATCGAACCTAATGTGCTGTTTTTTTCAACAGGGCAATTTCTTTGATAAAGTGTTGACACAAACGCACACATTATGTAGACTCAAGCTATAGGGAAAAATACTTTCTTAAGAAAATAACTGCACACGGACAAAGGCTTGTTGCAGAAACGTTTGGTAAAAATAAACGTTTAGGTAATGTGCCGTCATATTTTTATTTTCTGACTAATCATTTAAAATGTGGCAACACCTTTAGATTCACATTGTCTTTGACCATATTGGACGATTTCTAACAAAGTGATAGATACATAACAAAATATAGTTTAAAAAAAATACTTTGATATGTGACCCAGGACAACAAAACCAGTCTTACGGGGAAATTAAGCTTTCCACTTATGTATGGCTTGTTAGGACGGAACAATATTTGGCCAAGATAAAACTATTTGAAAATCTGCAAAACAAAATCTATTTATTGAGAAAATCGCCTTTAAAGTTGTTATTCAGAGGTGCTGTAGCGGGCTGTTGCTATACTCTCTTGTGCAGAGAGAAGAACTCCAAATTCTAAGCTTTACATATATACCAAACTTGATTGTATCTATTACTTTTTTCTAACATTGTCACATATATATTACAGTATTATTTATGTCAAATAGAAAATATATATGATAAAATATACAAAATATAATATGCCATCTGTTTTACCTTCACTTTTTGGCATGCATTAAAAAAATGTTATGCAACTGGGTGTACAGCAGGTGTAGTCCTTCACATTATCTATGCATAATATGGTAAATAATAAAACAGCATGCCGAGTAGGATTCCGAGCTTCACAATTAAGCAAATAGCCACATAAATTATGATTTCATCTTTAGTTTAAAAAATGTGTTTAATTCCACAAGGTTCTTTCTTGAAAGATACATTTAGTATTCCTGTTCATCATGTAAATATGGAAATAAGCCTTGTGACTTATCACTTTGGAAGATGATGTCATGGCAGTTGTGATTGGGCGATGGGACATACGAACATGCACAGCCCCATGCCCTTTAATGACTATTCTGACTATAAATGAAGCAATGGGCCAGTGAAAAGATTCATTTTTTAAACAATAAGGCAAGATTTTTGGTGAAATTCTTGACCTCGGCTAAAGTCACATGATGTACACATTCCCAATTTGATTGATTCTGGTGGGTTCATTATTGAACTCATAATAACACATAAGAACCAATTAGATCAATACTTAACGAACGACCATTCCCATAAAGTTTTGCTAATTACATAATAATTTGTAGCCGGTCCACCCGAACTGGAATTAGGTCAGGCATGGGACGCGGGCACTCTAACACGGGCTAAAGAGCATGGCCTCTAGGATCTTGTAATGACCATCCAAGAAAATGATTTAACAACCCTGTGACTACTTTTCTATTAGGCTTCAATTTCACTGTATTGTAGACTAGCGTGTCTGTCTCTGTGGAACTAGAGCTTTGTGAAGGAGCTGCTTGAACGGCCAGTCAACCATGTCTGTGTTATGTGAGAAGAGTTAACCGAAGATAGAAAGATGAATTCAGCAAAGGATTGTGTGACAGAGGTGTAGTTTTCGTTCATTCAGGGGGTGATCTCCAGTGTTGGCTCACTGTCATGTCTCAGTCTCAGTATGATATGTGGTCTTGTTTTATTAAAAAGAATATATGAATTAAGTAAGTTTATGGTAAAAACAAGCAAAAAAATCTTTCCATGGGGTGAGAAAAATAAACTTGAATTAGGTACTTGAGAAAAAGGTCAAACCAAATTATTGTAAAAAAAATCCACAAAAAACTGACATTTTCCGTAATCTGGAAAAACAGAAATATACCGTTAAATATTTGTTTTTTCTGTAAAATTGTAGGATACAAGGATATATATTAATATACATTTTTCTTGTAAATGTGTTGTCTTACTCTTTAATTTCAAAATAAACTGTAAAAAAGGAAATCTTGTTAAAAAAACTGAATTTTCTGGTAGCTGGGCTGCAGCTGGGACACAAGAACTGTAAATTACTGGTTTTTCCCTGTTAAATTACACCTCCCCTATTTTCTTGTAAATTTGTGGACTTTTTCTGTAACTGTACATTTTTTGACCGTATTTAAAAAAATACATAAAAATCTGTAAAAAACTTTGGCTTTTGACAATTTACGTGGATATCTGTAAAAAATGAATTACACGGCACTTGTACTGTTCTTGAAGAGAAGCGTGCTATTACTTTTCCAAGACACTCAAACGTTTTAGATTTGCCTTCTGTCCTGAATCCTTGGAATATGTAATCAGTTGTTCAATATCAGCGAGGAAGCAATCCATTTCATTTCCATCACAGCAGCGTGTGAATTCTTATAGGCCACCACAATCTTTGGCAAAATTATCTTTCTGCCTAAGGTATTTCTGCCACAAAAACCTGAAAACTGATTTCTGAGATACTGCAGCAGTTGCTGTTGAATATTTGCCTAGGTGGAAAGTAAGCAAAAAGCAATCCTGCATAGTGTTTTTTTATTGTTTATTAAAGAGCCCATTGAATTGTAATGGTTTGTGTAGAGACCCACAAAGGATAAAGAGGATGAACGTTAAAGATCGGATAAACAATTTATGGTCCTGCGCCATTCACGGATGATAAGGATGTTATGGTAGGAGGCTCAAGTTCCACAAGGAACTGTAAACATGGCATTTGGCAAAGCATCACAAATGTTCTGAAAATACATAAATACACGGTATTGTATGTACTTTCTTAAAAAGTCACGCCCTGTTTTAGTGTTGATGTGAGCAGATAAATTGCTTGGAATCTTGTTGTGTTGCGTCTGGTTAGTCAGCCGAGTCCCATCTATTTACAGTGTCAATTAAATTCAATTGAGAGAGACGGCGGAATAATTGTTCTTGCACATCACATAATATAGATGGTGCCTCGGGACTAAGCAGAAACAAATAAACTGCTCTGCACTACAGGAGACTAAAAAGCAACGTCTTAGCATTTTTCCATCTTATAAACATGCAGATGCTTTTGGAACCCATCTACGTGAGTGATAGACACGAAACAAAACTAGAGCCATTGTCAATGTATCTGGTTTTGTGCTTCAAAAGAGGAAACGACTGGATACTATTGTTATCTGTTTTGCTGTTGCACACCCAGGTGACAGAAGATTAACCTTCTTTAAAACTGCACATCAAAAATGTCTTTGTTCCGCTGAACACAAAGGAAGATATTTGCAAGAATGTCAGTAACCAAACAGATCTCACCCTACAGCTTACTGCCATAGTAGGGAAAGTAAATACAATAGGAGTCAATGGGGGATGAGATCTGTTTGGCAGAACAAAGATATTTAGACAGGTTTTGGAACAATCTGAGGGTGAGTAAACAATGAATGTTGATCAGAATTTTCATTTTTTAGGTGAGCTATCCCTTTAAATTGACAAATATAATAGTAGGTCTAGATTTGTATATGAAGTATATGGAGTCAAGTTGCCTATATTGTAAGGTACAGGGGTAATATAAGGATGGTACATTAATAAAATCATACATACTTCAGATTCAGTCATAAGAAGTCTCTTTCTTTGACTCACTGTACTATACCATAAAAAGGTTCTATATAGCACTAAAAGTGGTTCTTGGCTCGTAATCATTAGGGAACTATAGTGCTACAGTATATAGAACCTCTAAAGAACCCCTAAACCACCATATGGTTCTATAGATCTTGTTAATCGACGTCACGCCGCGTTGAATGTTGCGCCATCTTGGTAGGGTTTCCTTTTTTGATTAGGAAATGTGTTAAAAACTGCAATAGCATTACGCAGAGTCGTTCAGGAAAAGGCCCTGGTTCATTCACTTTTTGATTTCACCATATATCAAACAAAACAAGTAACGGTACAAATCAAAACAATTATAGCAGTGGAGTATGATCCTTCCAAGATGGCGGCGCCACTGCAACATGCAACAAAGGGCGTGATGTCAGCTTACCCTATGATTATGAGGCAAGAACCACTTTTAGTGCTAAATCAAACACCATTTTGAAAGATTAACATGCACCAAGTATTGTGTGACATATTTATATTTTATATTGTTTGAACAAAGGCAAACTTCATTGCTGGATTTGTCACTAAACGAGATTAACATTTTTTATTGATTTGTGAGTTCCCTGGGAATCAAACCTACAACCTCTGCACTGTTAACACAATGCTCTGTATCAGCTGAGCTACTTTATAGGGGCACTGTGAAATAAGCTGACATTGCTGGCTGAAAGACCATATGTCCCGTGTCAGGTCTATTAATAGTTCTTGATAACCTCATATCATTTCTGTTTTGTGTGAACCACCTGTGGGACAGCTTTCAGGTTGCCACGGAGATGCTCAGGCTCATTTACTGGGCAACGCACGCACGCACGCACGCACACACACACACACACACACACACACGCACACACACACACATTCACACACTTGCTCAGACTCTCACGAGAGCAACCGTAATCTTCAAAGTCACCAGCTGTTTTAGTTTACGATGGCCCAGGTATGACACCTACTCTGCCAGGCTGCTTCCACTGAATTAAAGGTGCCGCATGACAAACACACTGAAATATAAATGAGTTCCAACATAAACAGCATAAAGACAAAAGACATAGACCGACACAAGCCGAGTATGAATAATGTATGCTATATTAAACACCTCAGTATGATGAGGTCGCTCTTCAAACACATCATCTATTATTGAGGAGATTATTGAAAATTAGACTCACACTCTTATGAGCATTTTGAAATGTTTTATTATTAATTCAGCGGTTATGAGAACCATTTGGTTCAACACAGTGCTTTAACCACGACATTTATAGGAATAGTTAACCCAAGAATGAAATGTATCCCATAGTTTTCAATGTTTTCCTTTCTCGTTAACCTCCAGTTCAACTGAACAATTGGCCAAACATCGTTTTTTATCCTGTTTGTTCCTAGCTTTGTAAATGAATGTATTTGTAGATTTAGGATTTAACACATTAAACCACTGTAACATATTCTTTCAACTAAATATAAAAGAAGTTTGTTTGATTTGCGTGTCTTTTTTGAAGAGTTGACATTTTAAATCTGTGTGAAAACAGCTTTCACAGATTTCATTCTCATCAATTGCGCATTAATAACAAGCACTGTTGCAATATCGTGTCAAAGTCTACGTACGGCAAAGTTAAATTGTGCGTGCAAACAATACGCCTATTTTTGAGTGTGTGTGCATATCAAACGGCAATTTGCCCTATTAATCTGTGCCCCACCACAAACATATTATTTTATAAGTTTCCACTTCATGTACCTTTCAAAATGGCTGCTCTCCATCGAGGTGCACCCAAACATTGGCGTATCAGATGGACCCACAATTTAACTTTGGCGTACGTGATATTGCAACAGTGCGTGTTATTTATACGCAATTGATGAGAATGGGTTCCTTATGAGCTAAAAGGGACAAATCTGTGAAAGCTGTTTTCATACAGATTTTAAATCTCAAAATCTCAACAAGTTTAATGTGTTAAATCCTAAATGGCTATCAACAAATACATTAATTTACAAAGCTAGACTGGATTTAAAAAATATCACGCCAAATTGGCCATTTGTTCAGTTGAATTAGAGGTTAATGAGAAAGATTTTTTTTATTATTTCAGTGTTTCCTCATCATGTACGTTGGCTGCTCTCCAACGGGGTGCACGCAAACATTGGCGTATCATATGCACGCACAATTGAACATATCACGCATTATACCACATATTGCAACAGCATGTTATTTACTCAGAAGATGTTATTTTACTTTCCTGTGGCTCAGTGGTTAGAGGATAGCTCTAGCAACCCCAACGTCATGGGTTTGATCCCAGGGATTACACATAGTCAATGTATAGAATAATGCCATGTAAGTCGTTTTGGATAAAAGCATTTGCCGAATGCTTAAATGTATATGCAGGTCGATAAGAACAGTTAGTCATAAGACATATCTACTGGAAACCCTGGAGAACACTTTTCAGGAGAAAATATGCAGTATATTTTATGATCACAATAAGTTTAGATCTAAGTGCTGTAAGTATTTTCCTGTTCTTTAAACACAATGAAAAGAAAGCATTATATTAATGGGCATGCAAAAAACATATACAATATCGATTAATTATAATTTACTTGTGTTCACGCAAACACAACTAGTGTTTTCTCATGTTCTCTACCAAATAAAGATGACCAAGTCCTACACTTGGGATATAAATACTTCCTTGCTAAAAATTCCTTCCTGTGTGACATTTATGTCTTTCATATACTTACATTGAGAAGAATGCTTGAACAAAACTGATGGCTCTGTCAGAGTGCAGTCTAGAAGTGTCAATCAATATCTCGATCATTGATGAGCACTGCTGAGCTTCTGAGCGCTTCTGTCAATCAGCTGATGGATGAGCCACAGCCCGGGGCACCATCACATAATCATCACTCAGAAGACATTTTGAACCTCTGGATATGAAGACTTACTGTGCCACCATGTATATCAGACATCAGTCTTTATGAGATCTAGTTGTTCCAATTCGTTTTTTTAACCTTGTGTCTCCATCTGTTTTTTCACATCAAATACTTGAGAAACTTGACTCAAAAAGTTTTTTATGGGTTATATAATTTGATATTTAACAAAATGGGTGCATGTGCATTGTAGTTACGTACAGGAGATGTTTTGTAGATTGTATTGTATTGCTTGTTTTCTCAAGTACTGTGATATGCATGTTTGTCTACGTGTTTGTATTTGGTTCGATAACCACTCTTGTGGAGTATGTGATTTCTTTGTCCCTGCTATTGCATATGGATAGCCTTCTGATACTTGCCTTCATGTTTGTTTCTAATGTTGTATATTGTTTGTGTGTATACAGTATTCTATATACTGCCTGAACCAAATACCTTGATCCATGAAAAGCTCTGATTCTTCGAGTTAAAGGGGTCATGTGACATGGCTAAAACGAATATTATCGATTGTATTACATGTAATGTATCATTATGCTGTGTTTTTTACCGCGCATGTTTGTATCTCATCTTTGCCCCGCCTCTCTGAAACGCGTAGATTTTTTGCAAAGCTCATCGCTCTGAAAAGCGAGGTGTGCTATGATTGGCCAGTTAACCAGTGCGTAGTGATTGGTCGAATACTGCAAGCGTGTGACGGAAATGTAATGCCTCTTACCATATTTGGAACATCAGGTTCCTCTTCAATTGTACTGACAGGTACGCCCACCTTACTTGCGTATACATTTGGGCGGTCTTATTCAAATCACACCACGAACAGACGTGTATTTGTGGGGGTGTGGTTACACGAGGCGTTTCAGGCAGGTCTGGGTGACCATTCGCTTTTAGATAGAATGCATCTTTCTTTTCTTGCAAAGAAACTTGTGGTGGCTGTTGCGAGTTAACCGAGCAGGGTCAGAGCGAGCACCCTCTGCTTAACTGTTTTAAAGTCTGCTAACGTGACAGTTACCAGCAACTAAAGAGCTCAAGCTTTATTCCTTGACTGACAGTTGTTTTGGTTTTTGCCTAGAAACATTTAAAAAAGAATGCTTCAGGCTGCTCTTTTCAAAAAGCCAACCGAAAAAGCAACACGTTGTGCCACGCTTATGCCGCGGTCAGAAAAGACTTTGAGCATGCGAATGTCATTCGGACGGTGCTGCTAAAATGGCCAGGAGCGATTTCTCCATCTTTTAAATTTCTGTGCCGAGAGGTCACGTTGTGACGTTTTGATATTTTATTGGTCTCATACACTCACGTGATGCAAATTCGAAGGTCAGATTTCACCAAACTTAAACTTTGCTAGTTTGCTCGGACGGGCTTGCGTTTCCGGTCTGTCACATTAGCTTACGTATGACTGGAACGAAAAGTCCAGTGTGACCAAGGCTTTAGGCTCCTGAAATCTCTTTGTCACTTCCACAACAAAGAATCATTTGTAAAGTTACTAGCCTAAGTATGTTTTTTTAAGTATCAACTTTAAAAAGTTAAACAAAACACTTAAGACAGTGTGTTCTGATAATAATAATAAACAATAATAAAATCATGAACCAAGCAAATGTGCTGTGTGCTTTTTCTTTATATCCCACTAACTGTATCTCCACCTCCATCAAAATGTGGGTTAATAATGCTCTAGCCTGTCACAATAAACTTGGAAATAGTTGTGGCGTGCATTAAATTGGTAATAAAGATCAGAGGGTTCAAATATGAATTTCTTTTTTTCATGAGATAAAAATCTGGGTGGGTGCCTGGGAGCTGGACTTCTTTAGGCATTGAACCTCAAATTTGTGTTCACTGCTCAAGAGAAGTGCAAAAGTATTGCGAAAAACCCCTGTCCTCATATCGGTACATTTTTTCAATGATTAAGAAGGTTCTTTAATGAACACTTATTGCTGTTCATTCCTATTGTTAAGGCATGTATAAAGACAGGCTGCTCCTCTATATTAAAGATGATGATGTCACTGCAAAGCGTCTGGCTCAGTACTGATGCAGCAGCTGTAAAATAATTCACTGTGAAGTTAACAAGCGTTTCACTCTCGCAGACACTCTTATAAATAGACGTGTCTTAAAAGTGACAGGCCTTCTTTATCACCAGCCTTCTGCATGTAAACTCATTTAGAAGATTTAGATAGGCTTATTCACGCAGGCTGTACATTTGTGTAATCTTAAAGGTATCAACATTATGAGCAACAAAATTGCTTTTATTAATCTTGATTTATGGCTATAAACTATTTATTTTTTACTTATTTAAGTTGCAATTCAAATTGATTTATTCTCCAAAAATTGAAATGCGTGTTCCTGATAAATTACCTTGTTCTGCTTCTCTCTCTTCTGTTCTGCTTGACTCCAATAGCTTTTTTTCCCTATTATGGCAGTAAATAGGGGATGAGATCTGTTTGGTTACTGATATTATTCTATATCTTCCTATGTACAGGAACAACCCGAGGGTGAATTAACGATGACAGATTTTTTACATTTTTGGTTAAACTATCCCTTTAACATAAGAATTTTTCTCATTGTTAGTTCAGGATACCTAATACATGAATCACAAGTTCCTTTGTCACTGCACACGATCTGTATTACATCCACAGGTCGACACTGCGAACGGCATTGGTGTCATCATCTTCCTTATACATTTGAAAACTCATTTAAATCCTTTGGATTTATCTAAAAAATCGTAGAGGAGTTGTGTGCACAATTGTTATTTGCAATGTACAGACAAATTCACTGTTAGAGGAAAAAAACTTGAACTCAATTCTGAACCTTTTTGTGGGTTAACAAACGGTAAAGTGCCTGTGATTATAGTTAATCACAGTTATTCTAATGGTTGAAATCATGCGTGCAAGTAAAATTACTTATGAATCATAATGACAAAAAAAACTGTTAACAATTGATTTAATGTAGGTTAGTGTAATGCTACCACCGCCCCAGCAGTACTGCATGTTATGTGGGGAATCACATTTACCTGCAACAGAAAATAAAGGATAAAAGAATCAGCGATACTGAACCTTATTTAATGCCATATTCTATACATTACACTTATCTAAAATATAATCAAAATGCTGTTTTCCTGTAATCAGGTGGTCAAAATTAAGTATTTTTATTTCAATTAAAACAGTAAATTGGAATGTTACTACAAGCACATTTAAAACACATTTCTGAAATCCACATAAATCCTGTAAATTGGAAAGTTGAGATGACACTTAAAAATATGAGAGCAAGACCATATTGGCAAATAGAATTTATTGTAATAAACATGATACCTTACTTGCTAAACAACAATTCATTAGTCTGCGCAGTGCTAGCTGGCATTTTGCTTTACTGATCCATAACATTTACATCTAATACGGGCAACATCTCCGTCCCCTGCGCGTGCAAAAAGAAAGTTTTAATGGCAAATGTAAGACTTTATGCCTGCATGGTCATGTGGGATTTTATTTGTATTCATCTTCTATAAAGGAAGGCTGTTACATTACATGTGACAGTGGAAAGGCTTGTGCGCAAAGACACTGAAAACACAGTGTTCAGTTTATCTCCAGAGATCCAGACAGTTAACACCGCGTCCTGTGAAAAGCTCATCGAAAATGTGCGCATCAGGTGGTCAAAATCCCGTTTGCTCACCCCGTGGCAGTGAAGAAACCCCAGCATCTCTTTAGTACGCGCCCACGATGACCGCTTCCACTTCTTTGGAGGGTCTCCGTTCCGTCACCAAAAAGTTGATCATTCCCTCCGACTTGATGAGCAAGTTACAGCCAAGGAAAAAGATCCCGAAGACTACAGTGAGGGAGAGTACGCACATCACTGCGATCTGAACTATTCTCATGATGAAGAGACTCCTCTCGTCCGGAGCGCTCGCCGCGATGCCGTTATCCGTCACCACGGATGAGAGGTTACAGCACAAGAAGGTCTCCTCGGTCTGGTTGGAGAAGATCCCGCCGTCCGTTAGATTAAATGTAGCGTTCATGTCCACTTTCCAAAATGACAGACTTTAAAAATACCTTCTTGAAGTTAAGTCGCCCAAGTATTTTCTCCTCCTGGATTGGGCACACGCGCACAATTGTGGGGAAATGTTTGTTAAGTCAAGCGCACCCATTCAGAGTCTCGTCGTTGGTGTACTGACGTCCCATGGCACGGTCCTGCACTGATTCTCATGTAACTACATTTGGTGCTTCTGCTCAGCATCACACCTGTTTGGGTAAAACCACTGAGAGAAACGATGGGAGGAGACAACAACTTTACACAAACGTGCCGTTTTGCGCCACCTACAGCACAGATGTAACGTCACAATCTTACTCAGGCCATTAATATTGTAATGTTTCTATTTTGTATGCATGTTGGTTCTTTGAGTCTTAATCTGGGTGTTTTGAGCAGTGTTTAGGGGGGAACTTTGGTCACATTGAATGAGATGGTGGATCATTCTTTAACAATGCACATTTGAAGAGAACACATGAATAAAACTTAACATTTCAATTTCCATTTGCAACTAATAACCTTAAATATCACTAGAAGTGTTAAGAATAGAGATAAATAGAATTTAATATGATACTTCATTTATTGTTATAAATAAATAAATAATAATACAAGTTAAAACGAAAATTAAACCTTTGCCATCAAATAGTAGGCCCATGTAAAGCTGTATTTGGTGTGAACTGAATTACCTTATTAATTGAATTAATTAATTTTAAATATTACAACAAAATGTTAAACATAATAGCAAATTATGATAATAATAATAATAATAATAATGTAGGTATTGTTTACTCTCCAAGACAGTCTTTTCTATTGTTTTTCTTTTCTATTTATAAGTATTTTGTTAAACGATAATATTAAACATTTATGGGCCGCTGTACTGGTGCGAACTACGCTACACGGGTTTGTACTGACATCTAGTGTTCAAATAGTGAACTGCTCAACCAAGGGAGCCTGTTTGTTGACAAAACATGGTCCAGCTTGAGCAGCAAGACCTAGGTCATAATATAAATGATCTTAGACTGGAGAGGGAAACATAAGGTAGATGTTTGTGGGCTAAAACGCTATACATGTAGACTAAAACATATGCTTTGAAAACAATTGTTTAAAAACCCAAATCGCAATTAAAACATGATGGAATTCTGTATGTTGCGAATATACATGTGATTTGCAGAGCAGTCAGTTAAGAGTGATGCTTTTAGGCTGGATAATAGTGTAATTACGGCCTCCACCAGCAGAGGGAGTCCGCTCCAGTAATATCACAGAATGAAAGGTATAACAGCTCTAAAGTTTTTTGATACATTGTTTAATGTTTTTTCATGGCAGGTAAATTACTGGAATTGTTGCAATTGCAACTATCTTACAACAAGCTGTAGCGCATTTTATTTTGTATCAACGTTCATTTAAATGATCCCTAACAACCCTGAGGACAGCAGACGAAGCTTTATCAACATGTCAGACTTGCAATGAACTTGCAAATTCAGTCCAGCAACTACATTTATTTGATTTTTTTTACTCGTGACGTAACTGTCATCGTTACAATAATTACAATTCGCAGAAATCATTTTGATTCCCTCCCAGATTATGATCCTTCAATGAAACAGCTACCTGATCAACTAGCCCCGCCCACCTAATCCTAAATTTAACCAAAAAATAACTCATCATTATTTTTCTCAAAAGTTGAGTACGTCTGATTCTGAGATGGAAATAGCATAAGTATAGGCTACACTATATGTATCTATACATAATTTAAAATAATTGATACGGATATAATTAAACATTTTAATATTGTTAATGTATCTCTACCGAATTGTTTTCATTTCAAGGTGAAATATTAGACAAATACATAATTCTTACGTTTTTAATGTACATAGCATGTAGGATAACAGGCGTCCGCGATGCACTTGCGCATTGGTGTCTTCTGATGAACCCGCCTCTCCAGTCACAGCATCCTCACATTGAACTGAATGAATAGACGTCTTACGATCCTGACATCCTATGAAATAAAACCACAGGGCAGCCACTGTGTGTTATTGAGTGAGAGACAAGTGATCGTCTGATAAATGTATAACCTGAGACCTGGCACAGGACATACGGCTCCAAGATCCTCGCATCCGACTCAAGGAATGAAATCTGGCCAGTGATGCAGCGGGGGAAAATGCGTTCTCACAGAGAGACTGCTGTAAAGGACAGCTCAGTTCATTGTTTTAAGTAGGCTTTATACGGCATGTTTGATTTTGAATGACTGGAGCTATGTCGATTCTTGGGGTTATACTCGTACCAGGCGATGTGCACGAAATCGTGTTTCGTTTATAAATAAAGAGGAAACACGCAGCACGTTGGGAACTGGTCATCGGGAGCGCAAGATTCATCCAGTCTTCATTCAGTGAGTAGCCTTTATAAGTCATTGCTTTACGTGATAATCTGCCCTCCATCCATTATACTGTATTTTGAGTTCATCCAGCAGCAGCAAGAAACATAATCGACTAAAGCAGAGATATGAGGCAAAGACAATATCATTCTGTTTCTCCCAGGCTTTGCCATTGGGTTATTGGGCATTAATATAAATAAAAAAAATCAATTACAAAATATTCACACACATGATATGCTTTACATTTGCATATTTACAGTAATGCAGTGTAATGTAGGCTATATAAAGACATGCAAACATACGTAACAATAATTCATTATATATCCGATTCCTGCTTGGACAAGTAAAGCAGCATGTGGTTTGTTTTGTTTTGCAATTGAACAGTGTGAGGTTGGTTGTAAGCTACAGTATTGGACAATGTAATGAGCTAGTTTTAAAAAACAATCGCATAACTTGCGTTTTATATCTAGAGACTGTTGGGACTTTGCACCTGATGGTAAAACTTACTCTTATGTACATCATATGCACGATATGTACATTATCTGATGTACACATCAGATCTGTGTTGATATCCAAGTCACCATCTCTGCATGAAACAATAGCCTCAGGGAAAAACAATTTTCATCCTTTAATTTTACAGGGAAAGCTGCTGACTCAGAAATTCAAGCGCATGTTCTGCCTCTAAAACTGCCTGAAGTGGTTTTACTGGAACTGAGCTTTTGGTAAAAAAAACGCTTAAGAATCAGTGCCGTATTAGATTAGTGAGCTCCTTAAGCCTTGAGACACGCTATTCCTGTTCGAATCGAGCTTGATGAAACATTGTGATAACTGTACTAGAGCTTTTTGTCATATGTGCCTATGCAAAAATATTTTTTCTGTGCTCATTTACTTATGTGTCACCCAAGTCATTTTTTGTGAATTACTGTTTTCTTCATAAAATCATCAAACAGTACGTAATGTAAACATTCTGTGGAAAGATAAAATATTTGGCCATGCCAAAGATTGAAATCATAGTGAAATGAATGATTAAAATCGACATGGTGGTTCTACTTTTAATAGGGATACTTCACCCAAAAATGAAAATCTGGCGTCATTTACTCACATTCGAGTTGTTCCAAATCTGTATACATTTCTTTGTTTTGATGAACACATAGAAAGATATTTGGAAGAATTCTTATAACCGTGCTTAGATGCTTAGACAGATTTTGCCCCCCATTGACTCCCATCGGAGGAAAAATGACTTCTGTTGAACACAAAAAGACATTTTGACAGTTCTGGGCCACTTTTGTCTACCGTTGTATTTTTTCCTACGATGGGAGTCAATGGGGGGCAAAATCGGTCTGGTTATACATTTTTTTCCAAATATCTTTCTCTGTGTTTATCAGAACAAAGACATTTTTACAGATGACATTTGGATGATGACAGAATTTTCATTTTTGGGTGAAGCATCCCTTTAATATGATGAACTCTTAACAAAAATGTGAAACTTGATAAGGTCTCATTAGCAACAAACCGTAAATCTCGCACAAAGAAGAGCCCCAATGTTGAGTTAAAAGCCTCTTAATTAAGACTCAATCTATGCTCTCCTTAGGTCTTGAGTTACTGGAGACAATGGTAATAGCTTTGAGGTAACCATACACCAGACTGAAGGACTTAGTGTGAGGTGACTTCACACCCAGTCTGCTGGTTAATTGAATCTCAGGGTGAAACTCAACAATACTCACATTTGAGATTTTTCCACAGTAGGGGGTTTTTGGTGTTTTTTATTATGTTGCCAGGTGGCTGCTCGTAATATTAACAGAAATAATCATTATGCAAGAATCACATGTTAGTGATGTAGCAATGACACAAATTCGAATCAATTGGTAAAATGTTGTGTTATCAGCACCTGTTTTACACGCATATTAAATGCAGTGTTTGCTTTAAACCAGAGCCATTAAGAGAGAGAGTCGGACAACGGAAGTTCAGATTTTTCCAGTGTCACTCATGGAGCCCTTCGATAGTTCCAGGAAGTTTTTTTCCTCAATTGGTCTGTTTAGCCGCAGCTTTATGCGTTATTAGCAATTTACGGAACTATTGAGAGGCTTTATGAACCACCATCGCTGTGAAAAAACTGTTCCATTGGAATCAACAGAGTTGACGTTACTCTCTCTCTCAATGGCTCTGGATAAAACCATCTGCCAAATACTGAAACTAAAAATGTGCTTGTTTGTGATGCATTAACATTACTAGAGATGCTGATTATTCTCAAGGATATGAACCCACAAATAACTTTATTAAATATGATCAGGAAAGACTACTGAATATCAAAAGACTTGCTAGAGAGACAGAATAAAGGGATGGTTCACCCAAAAAGGAAAGTTTTGTCATGAATTATTCACTCTCTGTATATATATTTTTGTTTGGTTTAACAAAGAGAAAGATTTTTGGTTGAATGCTTGTAAAATGACTACGGTGGTCAAAAGTGCCCCAAAACTGTCTGCTTTCCTACGTTCTTCAAAATATATTTTGTGTTCAACAGAACCAAAAAAATATAAGGTATGTTTTCTACTATAGGAGTCAATGGGGTCCGAGAACTTTTTGGTTATAAGCATTCTTCCAAATATCTTTCTCTGTGTTCATCAGAACAAAGAAATTCACACAGATTTGGAACAACTCGAAGGTCAGTAAATGATGACAGAATTCTTATTTTTGGGTGAACTTTCCCTTTAACAAAAAACGTTTATTATTGGTAAGTGGGCTTATGTTCACGTCTTCAACTGCACCAAAAAGTCCAAGGACAGTTGAATGTGAGTTTAAATAGCCATCATATTATTCCCTGCTTGAAATATGGGGGTCAGTGGTGTTCAGCAGATAGTGAGGGCTCATGGTTACAGATGGCTGCTCTATTAACCCACATATTCCGGAGGGAAGTTCAGCCTGGTGCTACTGCACTCAAACACAGCCCTGACAACCAGGCAGATGGTCAGAAACAAAAGACATGACCAGATCTAAGATTCCAGACAGGATTTGTGATGTGTGAGCATGACTGTGTATGATTTACTCTATGTTTTCAAATCCTTCATTGTTTCCCAGTAACAATTAGGTCCATTTTAGGGAAATTCTCTGTTTAGAAACACATCTGAAAAGCTGTAGGACTATGTATGAATTATTCAACAACAATGTCGTTTTTCAGGTTTCATGTGTTCTGTAATGCGTTCAAAGATAAATTATTTTGGCTCCACAAATTTACATACAATAGGGGCGTAACGGCACCAACGGTTCTTGGCTCGTAAACCTTTAGTGCTATATAGAGAACCATATCTTGGTGCTTCAGTGATTCTTCAGTGGTTCTTTGGGATGACTGAGGTGCTTTATAGAACCGCTGAAGAACCATACAGGGGCTTAACAGGTTCTTTATACGGAAACGGTGTTATATAGGACCTCGGTCACCCCAAAGAACCTCTGAAGACCACTGAAGCACCAAGATATGGTGCTATGCAGCAATAAAAGTGGTTCCCCTATGATTACGAGCAAAGAATCACTTTTAGTGCTATATGGCACCATTTTGTTTTAGAGTGTAATGTATTCGTACTGAAACGTCACGGCGGCAAATTCCAAACGGAATTGATCATTACTTTGCCCTACTCCCTTCGAAGGGCAGAGCCCTTGGAGTTTAGACTTTGGAGTGAGCAGGGCATGTGCGTGCCATTCTGTAGACATTTGGAATACACTTGGCAAAGGGAGCGACGTAATTTATGTATCATATAGCATATTTTAAAAACTTTTAAAAATATAAAATGTATGTTTATTTGCAATATAGCCCCTCAGTCATCCCAAAGAACCGCAGACCCTCTAAAGAACCACTGAAGAACCACTGAAGCACCAAAATATGGTCCTATATAGCACTTAAAATGCTTCCCCTATGATTACGAGCCAATAACAAATTTTAGTGCTATATAGCACCCATATATTTTTATACCCAAATACTTGCTTTGTTTGTTGTATAAATCTTTGCAAAAGACAATTTTGGGTATGTTTTGATGCTGGTTTGACCAGCCTGAACCAGCACATGACCAGCTTAAACCAGCACAAACCAGCAAACCAGCATCAAAACATACCAAACCAGCATATGCAGTTTTTTTCAACAGGCTTGTGATCTCTGGTTTTGCGATGTAAGATCCACCAAAAATGTCTAAAAAATGGTCTCTCTCCAGTGGGATGACGTCTTGGTGTATGTCCTGTCCCATCAACCCCTGCCCCGTCTCCTGTCTGCCTGTGAACGCGTGACTCCAGCAGGCTGATGAGACGCTTCGTGTACTGCAAGGTGGTGTTGACCACCTCTCTGGTCTGGGTGCTAGTGGACGTTTTCCTGCTGCTGTACTTCAGTGAGTGCAACAAATGCGACAACAAGAAGGATCGATCGCTCCTGCCGGCGCTGAGAGGTGAGATTAAACATTCAATACACTGTTGAGGTTTAGGTGTGCACTTTTCATGCTTCTTTATTTTGATGTATTAGATACGCGAGTCTGCTGAGATGTCTCAAGGGTTTTCATTCACATCAAATTAAACCTGCCGTCTACCCTCTCATGACAGAATTTTCCTTTTTGGGCGAACTATCCCTTTAAAACAGTGACTGCTCACCAGATGCCCTTAAATTCCTGTCCTTACATGAACACTATGTAAATAGATTTAGGACCTTAAGCTGCTTTTGGGTTTAGATGTGGGCAAGAAAATAATCAGTCTTTTCAGAATCTTTCTTCACTGTAGTACATCAAATGTCTTGTTCTAAAGGAAGTTTCTGTAGTGTGTTTGTTGCTGCAAGTCAAGTGGACAAACAGAAAACGTGAATCTCTCTGAACAACAGTCTGTGTTGTATGTGGGATTAGACGATAGCAGGTGCTAGGGCGTTAAATTGTCAAATAAGGTCCAGCAGGCATTGTGCTGAAAAAAGCCGTGCTTAGAAGCAGGCCAGTCTGTCGACTGTTTGTGCTATTGCTTGGGTCAGTTTGAAGATCATCTCTCGTTGAGGTCATGACTGTCATCAGCTTAACCCTGACGGTGAGAGGTGGTTATCTAAAGGGTTTGGCCTACAAACGCAAAATGTTACGTTTCAGGCAGAAAAGTCTGTGCACTTAAGCAATGCACACATAGTATTTTGTTGAGTAACCCGAATCACCTTTTGGGTTATTTTAAGAACTATTCAGGCAGTTGTTCTCTGGCTGCAGGGCACGTATCACTAAAATGCCCATCATAAAGAGAGGGTAGACGATGTTTCAACAGCAGGCCTTATTGCCTAATAAATACCGGACTGGGATCAATGCAGCAATGCAGTGGAGAATTGTTACTTGCCTGCTTTAATTGCTACATCATTAAGTATACATCACTCTCTTAGGCTGCATTTCAAACTAATGATGCAACAGAGCTTTACATTTAAGGAGAATGAAAGAAATGCTGCTTAGTGGACATCAATTATTCAATAGTCTTTCATAGCACTTTCTGTGGGCCTCGTGGTCTCAACTTTCGATTGACATGGCTTCCCAAGAAATCAGGCAATAACAGCCCCAAACCAATAGTTTACTTGAGTAACCCTGGTTCTCTGATAACAGAGTTGAGGTATCTCACTATGGGAATGCCTCAGGCGGAAGCACCATTGCACAAGATCTGTCGGACCGACAGACCAATCGCAACAGCGACCCAGGAGTCCCGCCTCCCTGGTATATAAACCGCTGCCACCCGCTGCTGCGTCTTCACCATGTAATCTGCAAGAAGGGCGGTGAGGTGAGATACCTCACGTCTGTCATTAGAGAACCGGGGTTACGCGAGTAACCCTTTTGTTCTTTTTCTAACATCGGTTGGGTATCTCACTATGGGATATAGACCACTCCCGCATTGCAGATACGCTGTACGAACCGCAACATGAGTGTCGAGGAGCACAAGTGGTTCTCACACTGAAGTAAAAAGATAAAAGCATAAATGCGTATATACAGTATATGCTATATGCTTGTGGCACTTTATAGACAGAAGCACTAAGGCAATATAAACATGTCAATGGCACGGGTAGCATCCGGTACCGTTCCCACACTGAGCGCTGAGTGAGCTAGAGATGGCTGCATCACATCCAGTCTATAATATCCCACAAATGTGTGCGGGGATGCCCAGCTTGCCCAGGACAAAATGTCCTGGATAGAAAGACCACTGAACAAGGCCCAGGAGGTGGCCATTCCTCGTGTAGAATGGGCTCCGAGTGCTGGAGGAGGGTGTACATTTACGTCCTTGTAACACATTACAATCGCATTTACCACCCAGTGGGAGAGTCGCTGACGTGAAATAGGTTTCCCTTGAGATTGTCAACCCAAGGATCTCCGGGCACAGACAGTGTAACCGCTCTTCCTCCAGTGAAGAAAAGACAGGGGAAAGAGCGCCAGCAATTCAACAGCTCTGTTTGCCCCTGATGTCTCTCTAACTTTAGGAACAAACGCTGGATTTGTTTTAGCTTAACTTTAGATACACAAAAATCCACAGCAACGTTCAAATTAATAAAAAAGGTGGAAAAGTGCTTAGCTCCACGTCAGGATCTGAGCAGACGTACGCACTTTTGCTTGTCCGAGTGCTGCAGGTTTTTAGAAATATAAGCCATTCTTGCCACTCGTAAAGGATTTGGACGTTGACAGTCGCTCTTTCATAAATCAATGACATTTCTTGTTTTTTTTTATTTTATTATTCTATTTCATTTATCTCATTTATTACAATATTCATTCATTTATTTTATTATTCACTTTTATTCGTATTATTAGTTACATTTCGACCTTATTTTCTGATTGTTTAACCTCGTTGGGAGTTGTATTGTCTCTTATGCTGATATGAGTATCCAATGGTCTCCATCTCAAGGTTCATAATAACGTCAAGAGATATTGTTTTGATACTGTAATCTTGCATGGTTAAAAACACCTATTGAATCTGTTTCTAGTCAGACGAAGTGCGACAGAGCTAGACTGAGCATTAAAGCACAACTGATATTAATCAATAAATCGTTTACCATGTTAATTTAACATCACTTCGTCTCCTGCCTGCTGTTCTTCCCTTCAGCTCTGTATCTCCCTGGTGGTTGGGTTAAAGTATTGACTCACATGGAGTTGATATTTCCAGGTTTACTAAGTTCCTGACGGAGAGAGATCTAGTGAAACTGGACTCAAAATTTAGATCTATAGCCCAGAGTTGGATCTATCATTACTGAGCTCATTGCAATGCATTCTGGGATTGCATTTCCCAAAATGTTTACATGTGATTCTGCCTTAAAATTTGTCCAACATGAAATCTGAAGAGAAAAGATAATTATGTTACAACCCCTTGGATTTCTTAGTGTCTGGAGTGTGCCTGTGGTTCCTTAAAATGCTACTCCCGGATCCAACCTTCTTGGTTGTGGAGGAGAGTAATAGTCTTTATAATGGGACAATGCTTCCAGATTTATTTCAATTAGATGATATTATGGGCTGTCCTTGTGTCCAAGTGGATGCTATTTTTGGATGAGGTAGCTAAATAAGTCTGCAGTGTATGAGGGTGTATCAATTCCCAAGGTGTTCCACATTGAAATGCTGTGAAGGTTGAAGTAAGAAGTAACAATTCATACGTCATTCTTCTCTTATATCAATGTCATTCTTGCTTGTATTGTCCTTGATAAGTTACTCTTCGTTTATAGTCTTTAATAGGCTCTTTGGTCTCCAGAGAAATCTAATCTAAAACTGCTTTAGCATACCGCCAGGTTCAACAAGACCAATTAAAGGGATAGTTCACCCAAGAATGAAAATTCTGTCATGAAATACTCACTCTGTTTGGTTGAAGACATAGAAAGATATTTGGAAGAATGCTTGTAACCATTGATTATACATGCATGGGCAACTCATAACACACCAAAGACAAAGAAAAACACATATTCGTGCCATATGACCCCTTTCAATCATTATTAAAAGCTTACTATTTCAAATTGTGTACAGTTAACCAAAAAAAGTTACAGCTTTAATATTAACTCAAATTTTATGTTCTCCTTGTCAGTCTGACTTAAAATGGTAATATTGCTAATAATTATATTTTCATTTTCCAGTGCTTTAGAAGGAACGTGTCACGATTTGAATGGGGAAGAACCCAAGTTCAGGCAGGTGGTGAAGGGGGTTAACACAAGGCTTTAATGACACGACGAAAAAACAGAAAACAGAAACCCACAATGGGGAAAACAGGACACGATAACTAAACAAGAACTCAAAAAAACAAACACTGCCCTCGAGGGGGCCACATAAATAATAATCCAAAACCATGACACAACGTCCAAAACAAGGCAAGGAAATCTACAGATATCTACTAGGCAAGGCAAGAGGAACACGAGCATAACACGGGGAATATACAAAACGATTCAGCACAGGGCAGAAAACACAAGGCTACAGGTGTCGGGGATGAAACTCTAATGGAAAAGTAACGAGGAAACGAGAGGGGCGGGGCCAAAGACGAGACACGAGAAAGCGCATGGCATGTGTAATGCAAACGATGCCATGTCTTTCTCACACTAGACACAAGGGATCTGTCAAGGTCCTGCCACTAGACCGGAAAATCATGAACAAGGAGGCAGGACCATGACAGAACGTCTTCAGTCATCACAGCAAAACATGGGGCCTTAATGACCTTTTTTATTTTTATAATCAATATTTCAGTTGTTTATTGTTACTGTATGAATTGGCTGTCACGAGTAACATTTGCACGTTACAGTCATGTTTGACTAAAGAAGTTGATTTAACTTGTCCAATCAGTTTCTGTTTGATAACAGCATTAAGTCAAACATCAAGAAAAAATGTTGTATGTGTTGACACTGACAGATTCTATAATGTATATCAATGGCCCACAACAATGCAGACTGTTGAGGCATGTTGTGTGGTTTTCAAAGATTTTAAAATGTCCTTTATGAATTTGCTTGTTTTTCTAAACTATGCCATAACTACACCACAATCACATGTATGATGTGTCTTTGTGAAGTTTCAAGCGTCTTAATTTAAATAAAGTATTGCAGCATTTTTTATTCATGAAAGGCCTCTGGCGAGTCATTTAACTTTCATACCGTGACATATTTACAGGTGAAACAGAAATATTCAATGAGGCAAAATGTAGGGTGGGATTTGATCCATCAAGAATTTATAAAAAAAATAAAACCGGTCTCTGGCTGAAGCAAGTTATTACATATGAATGAATACGAAGACAAAGAAGATTTAGTTCAGAATAACAACCGTGTAACTGAGAAAAAACTTTTGTATATTATAAAAATCCATCGATATAGTCACAATGACCCAATGTCTCTTCTGTGTTCCAGCGGTGATGTCACGCACCCATGAGGCTCCTGGTGAAATGGGAAAGGCCGTCATCATTCCTAAAGAACAGCATGACAAGATGAAAGAACTCTTTAAAATCAATCAGTTTAACCTGATGGCCAGTGACATGATTGCACTTAACAGAAGTCTGCCGGATGTCAGGCTTGACGGGTGAGTATGTGTACATGAAAAACAAATTTCATAGACCAAGGTTGTATTTCAGTTACATAAACTACAAGGAGCTGTCAGAACAAAACTTCTTAAGCATAACCGTGTTAAGAGGAAAAATGGAGACATTGGTGCCATGAGAAAACAACCGTGCAAAACCTCCTGATATTTTGCTTAAGTGCTCTGAGTGTTATTTACCTGTTGCTATGTGGTTACCAGGGTATTTTGGAGACCGGTTCATGTAGGGTGAGCTACAAGCCAGTGTTCAATGCATCAGTGGTTATCATGCTTTTTTGTTATGGCCCCCAGTATATAAACTTACAATCTTCAACTTGAAATTTTAATTAAATCAAAGGCATTCTGTTATAAAATGCTGGAACATCACTTCTTTTGGTTGGTGGTCTAATTTTTCCGATGTTTGATTACATAAAATTTATGATCAATAAACAATGCCACAAAATCTGCCCTTACGAAAATTTGTACAAGTTTTTGTTGCAAATTTGTTGCAAAAGCATTGTTTTACTACAGTAACCATGTTTTTTTGGTTTTAACTGTAGTAAAACCATGGTAAATTTTCGTAAGGGTGTGGCCCCCCTGAATCCAATTTAGGGGCCCCGAGAACCACTGCATGACATACTTTGCGCACCGTAGAGTTTGTTTAAAATATATAAGAATGAGTAGAAGCAATAATAAATATTGCCTTTGCAAACACTGCTCACAAAATCTTGTTTTATTGGTCGTATTTCTAAAAACATGTTAGAAAACCCAGATGAGGATAAATAACTTAATTTCAGAGGAATATGAAGTAAATGTTATAAAATATTTCAGTCGCATTATTCTGATTTGCCATTTACAAACCAA
This sequence comes from Triplophysa siluroides, assembly GCA_006030095.1. Classification (NCBI taxonomy): domain Eukaryota; kingdom Metazoa; phylum Chordata; class Actinopteri; order Cypriniformes; family Nemacheilidae; genus Triplophysa; species Triplophysa siluroides. The sequence continues at coordinate 1,867,521 of VCII01000094.1, read as the reverse complement.
AGCAGCTAAAATGTCCTATGAGTCCCTGCAGGGTGCTATTCATAGAGAGATGCTGCTGCCGTCTGCTGTAATCTTCCTCTGTTTGTGCACTTTTGTCCCCATCCTGTCAGGCTGTCTGTGCACACAAAGAGAAGCAGAGAACTGTAAACCTCTTCCCCTCACTGCTCATGTGTCCACCCCCTTCTTTTCTTCACTCATTTATAAGCTCACTCCATCAAGCAATGTCATGCTTTATTAACTTTTCTTGGTGACACTAGCCGGGTTTCCATCCAAAGTTGCAAAATTGGAATATCGCATAAAACATTTGACAATACGCACCGTTTCCATCCAACTAGTCAATCGTCGCTTCCTAAACTGCCACTCTTATCAGTAAGAAAAGTAAGAGAAGCCACTGAATATAATAATTTTCATATATAATAATACTTGCGCAAGCAGACGATTACGAAACACAATACATGCGGTGCTTCTGTGGAGGCTGCTGGTTGGGAAACACTGTTCTAAGAAGCAATTACAGAAATACTTTCCATCTCCCATTATTCGCATGAACCCTTTTTCGCAAAAATGAAAACCACCTCAAGCGAGCGTAAAAACCTTTTTGCAAATGAAGTGTTCGAAATTGGAAACTTGGCATTTCCATCTCTCGTTTCTGATGGGAAACTTTAAAACACGGATAAACCATGGTGATGGAAACTCGCTCATTGCCCATTTTTCCATCGGCCTCTGTATCTGCATTCACACAGTGACAGAAATGTTAAATGTTAAATTTGATGTCCTGAAAGGAATAGTTCACCCCCAAGAATCTGTCATCAAACTTAATGAACCCAATAATCAAGTAGCTTGATTTTATTTTTTTTAATTACATTTTTTTATTGATTTTTTTAAATGAATCACTCACAGAATTCTCAGTTGGGGGTATAATGACATGTCAATGTTCTATAGATAGCTTTTAAAAAGTACATTTCTGGGTGCATATGGTTTATATACGGTATGCGGTTTATATACGTTCTTGTGTTTCTCAGATGTAAGACGAAGACATACCCTGACGACCTCCCGAACACCAGCATTGTGATTGTGTTTCATAATGAAGCATGGGGTACTCTCCTGAGAACCATACATAGCGCCATAATCCGCTCGCCCAGACACCTACTGATGGAGATACTTCTGGTGGACGACGCCAGCGAGAGAGGTGCCAGGCACATAATAAGTCTTATTTTGCCTATATACTGTGTAAAGTCTTTAATTTCCCTTTTAGTGTTTATTGTTTAGGAATACTGTCTTATAAAGCATCAATTCACTTTTCAGTTGCCTTATTTTGTTGGTGTATGTTGAGGTACTTGTAGTAGTGATATTGATTAGAATGAGAGATAACCACTGCTTTATTCATTTTGTTTTATTCTGCCAGATTTCCTGAAAAAGAAATTAGAGGAATATGTTTCCCAGCTTGAAGTTCCGGTACGGATTTTGCGGATGGAACAGCGATCTGGTTTAATTCGAGCGCGGCTGAGAGGGGCAGCTGTCGCACGAGGGCAGGTCATAACCTTCTTGGATGCCCACTGTGAGTGCACTGTGGGGTGGCTGGAGCCGCTGCTGGCGCGGATTAAAGAGGACAGGTGAGCTGGCTCGAATGCTTTTTTAAAACAGAGAACTACCATCTAGGGTTGGGGCGATAGAAGATGACTTGGTCCTTCGCCCATGGCTGACAGACATGACGATGTTGAGCCGGGCAGCCGGCATCGTGATTCCAACAAATGTTTCACTTTCGTCACGGGACTCTGTGCTGCGTGCTGTAATCGCGGCATAAAAACTGTACAGATAACACTGGGCTGGCTTTATAACTGTGGAGCTCGCGCTATATAAGAGGATGTACAGTTTGCACAGACCCGTCTGACTTTGTAACTGTATATAGAAGACGTGTCTGTGAAGCCCACATTGTATAAAGAAGACCGTGTCTGCACAGCTCGAGTCTGTTCAACCATAAACGATTTCCTCCCGAGCGAAAACAATAACTAATGTGACCGCATTCCTATACACCTTTGCTTGCTTACCTCCATTTGAACACATTATCTTCGGCTCATGGTTTCTCATAGTATAATCCTATTGTCCATCTTATGGATGTGTGATGTGTCTCCATTTGTAAAGTGATCGTTATTACATTAAAAGAGAATCAGGTACAGCACATATTCAAAATTACATTGCTGACAAATATCCCGTTACTCTTACGGCCAGACACACAGGCACGCAGGGAGCATATACGCTCACGCTCAGAGGCGTTGGACACTTCTACAGAGCTCTTTATAATAGAGCATGTGCGCCGCATCGCATACTTCAAAGAAATGTATTCTATCGCCCTGTCTGGCTCAGTCAATGGTCAGTAAGGCATATGAGTCGGTCATTTTGATGTTTGAAGCGCTGTGTGGTTCCTGTATTGAGTTTGCATGGATCAGAATCAGTCTAGTGCTGAAGCCAGAGGTGTTTATCCAATTAGCATTTCCTGCCATAGAGCTAAGAGAAATCAGAGCGAAGGGATTTTTACACAGATCAGACGGTGGTATGATATACTGTATATGGCTGTAGATGAAAACAGTAAGTTATTGTAACGAATGGGGCAGGCCAAACAGAGCAAATCTTTGACAAAAGAAAGAGAGCCATCTTCCAAAGACGTTCTGTTTGTTCACATAAAAGCCGTTCTGTTTCATGAACACATGGCAATGTATTGCCAGACTCATCTGCATTACTGAGCGTCTGCCATTGTTGTTCCATGTCATGTGTTTGGATTACTCTTTGTCTTGTTTGCTCAGACTGATTACTTGGATTATCGACCTTTGCCCGTTTTTGACCATTTCTCGGCCTTCTGTTTTGGATTGTTGTTGAATAAACTTCTGCACATGGATTCTAAACCGGCCTCCATGTCCAGGCCCTCACAGTTATGTTATTTTATATTTACGTTATGTATATTATTTTAGGTTACAAACCATAGATGTTATATACAGGGCCACACAAAAGGAGTTCTGGAGTAGTGGCTGTCAGTCAAGTTCTGCACATGCTCCACCCCTTTTTATTGCATATTTCGAACCATTCTGATTCATTGTGTTATGAAACGAACATTAGGGTACTTTCAACTTTGCATTTTCTACTTTACTTTACCATGTTTGCATGTATCACACAGCTCCACACATTTTTATAAGAACAGTGTTGCCAAAGTGTGAGACAAAACACTGTTTACAAGGGATAAACATTTATCTATATTGTTTTCTCCTTAGTTTGAGATTTTTAAACGTATCTGACTCTTAAGAGATATCAACAATAGCACAGCTTGTGTATAAATAGAGAGTTTGTTAGCTGTATGGCTTTTTGGAATTTTGATGGCAGTGACTGCTGGTCAACAATTTTAATGGGACGCATTCTATCGCTATTTCACATATAGTAGAATGACAACAAAGCTTACTTTAATTGACATATATGATATACCGTATATGTTTATATATTAAATATATAAGGTTTTACAGACCGGTTTCACAGAAAAGACTTAAGACTAGTCCTAGACTAAAATGAATGTTTGACCTGTCTTAAGTAACTAAAACAACTTACCCTGACACATCTTAAAATATGGCAGTGCCATTGTATTATCTCAAGATGCAAACCAGTAATGTTTTTACTGATAAATTTTATAACAGTGCCATAAATATCCAAATTTCCTGTAGCTCAGTGGTTAGAGCAACTTAGCTTGCAACGCCAAGGTTATGTGTTCGATCCCAGGGATTGCACATACTCAGAAACAAATGTATACTGTAGTATAATGCAATGTAAGTTGCTTTGGATAAAAGCGTCTGCCAAATGCATCAATGTAATTGTACAGTAGGTAAGGTCTAGTCCTGGCTTAAGCCAAGCCTTGTCTGTGAAACCAGGCCATAATGTTTTAGCTACAGAGTATTGCCCAGTCTTAGACACTCATGTGTCATGTCTAGTTTGCCTTGTTTGTCAGGGTACACGAGCAGCAAATTTGATAAAAGCATGATTCTTGTTCAAATTGCCTGAACTTTACTGCCATGTTGAGACGACGGTGAATGGGTTATTTCTTGGTTTGTTATTCTAGAAGGGCTGTGGTCTGCCCTATCATTGATGTCATCAGCGATGAGACATTTGAGTACATGGCCGGCTCAGATATGACCTATGGGGGATTCAACTGGAAACTTAACTTCAGATGGTATCCAGTTCCTCAGAGAGAGATGGACCGGAGAAAAGGAGACAGGACCCTTCCTGTAAGGTACATAAAAATTTATAAATGAGAGGTTTGCATATGAAATGGAGATAGGAGCGAATATTTTAAAACCTACCAAAATAACCTTTATCTTTCAAAAAGGAAAAAAAAGATGTGTTATTAAATGTATTTTATACGGTACAAAGTTACTGAAAGGGATAGTTCACCCAAAAATGTAAGTTCTGTCATCATTTACTCACCCTCTTGTCATTTCAAACCTGTATGACTTTCTTTGTTCTACAGAACACAAAAGAAGATATTTTAAAGAGTGTTGGTGACCGAACAATGGCAGTACCCATTGACTTGCATTGGTTTGGTGTCTGTATACAATAAAAACTAATGGGTTACCAACATTCTTCAAAATATCCTCTTTTGTGTTCGGCAGAACAAAGAAAGTGGGTGCGTAAATGATGACGGAATTAACATTTTTAGGTGAACTATCCTTTTCAACATAAAATGTATACCCTGAATGCCTAGTTGACCCTTCGCAAGCAGTTTGATTGACAGATGATCTGACCAATCATAACGTCGATATTCTGTGCCACCTTGACTGGCCGCCATTTTGTCCGACAAACAAACCAGTCCGACAAACCTGCCGTAGCAGAGCTTTGGTGATAACATGAAAAAAATGCTTTTTTTAAATTATTTTAATAGTAAACAGAGAGATATTACCCAGCTTTACGGACGTTCACAATACAACGATAAACGAGTAACGAATTTCGGAGTAAATATACACCACATTAAGGTTAGCTATACATCCATTTGTGTGACAGTGGTAGCTTACTGCATCGTGCGAGTTTAGAAGGGTCGCGAAGGGTCAATTGCTGCATAGAAATATTTAAGCATTGGCATACAGAAAATTTGAAGGTATAATGTATTTGATTTAAGCCATACCTGCTGTCTGACAATGAAAAAACCCATATCAGTTGTGTGTCTGAACATTTTCAGGACTCCAACAATGGCGGGAGGTCTGTTCTCTATTGACCGAACATATTTCGAAGAGATCGGCACGTATGACTCGGGTATGGATATATGGGGAGGAGAAAACCTGGAGATGTCATTTAGGGTGAGCATGGAGGTCAATGCTTTGCCATACCAGATCTAATGTAGAAACGAGTGCAAAAATCATATTAAAACAGGGCTCACGTCTGATTCATGAAACATTGGTATGCAGCCAATTCCATCATACGAATAAGGAAGAATGTCTCCGAAGAGGATGAACTTTGACCTTAAAAGTTCAAATAAACCATTGTTTTATTCCAAATGACATACTATACACTTTCCACGTAAACTGTGCACTCTAACATTAGTGTATTAATTTAAGTAGGATAGTATCATCTCAAATAGGATTCTTAATGGTTTTATAAAAAAAACAAGTGTGCGGCGAGTCCTGCGTTTCACATTTCACTTTTCTGAAATAGTTTCATCATATTTTCGCACAGTTTGCCGTGTCATCGCTGATCACTTACACCAAAAGATTGACTGTATTTATGGTTGAGTTCTGTAATATGCTAACATTTATAGTCTGTGTTCACTGTATCAGATTATTGTTTGCTTTGTATGTCTGGCAATAGATCTGGCAGTGTGGAGGAACTCTTGAGATAGTCACATGTTCTCATGTGGGTCATGTTTTCCGGAAAGCCACACCATACAGCTTCCCTGGTGGAACTGGTCAAGTTATCAACAAGAACAACAGACGACTGGCCGAAGTCTGGATGGACGAGTTTAAAGATTTCTTCTACATCATCTCACCAGGTAAGTACGTCACAATATCGAAATTGATCACAACTTTTTTTAGACGTTCACTGAATGACCAGACAAATAGGGCAGAACCTTTTGGCACAGTCCTTCACGTGGCCCAAAAATATTACTGGGTAATTTTCTAGTTATATCTTGTTCATTTTATATTACATTAAAACATATTTTTTTCCACAAAAGACACTCGTTCCTGATAAAGAAACATATTTTTTTGTAAATACATCTTCACCAGCCACTATCATACCGTTCCCCTAAAATACTCAACGCTCATCTTTCATTGCTTTATATCCTGATATTGACTTAACAGTCAGCAGCTATAGATTTATTCACGCCACCGCAGATCAGCGGGACAAATATTTTTCTCAGATTGGAGATTTGCCATCTTTTATTCATGCCTGCCATTGTGCTGGGTGTCTGAGTTCAGCTCTGCTGCTCATGCATTCATGAACTTCTCTTATCTGAATCTTGCCCCCAGGGAGACGTGGGAAACAGTGGGCTATAAAAAACACAGTATTCTGTACAAAGACAATGATGAGATTAGACTTTACTGTTACCTCTGTGGTGACACTAGAGAGGGAGCATGTCTGTGTGTGTGAGGTGAGTTTTTCCTGGTAAGGTATCCCAGCGGTGCTGTGGGGACTGAAGCATGCGTGTCTGATGTCTAGGAGATTTTACTCTAACTGGAATTTGAGATATTTAGGGCCATTGTACAGGAAATCTGGACTCTTTAAAAGAATAGTACACCCAGAAATAACTCTTTTACTCTCTCAAGTTGTTGGTTACTGTGGTTTTGCCTGGTAAAACGTGTTCATGGAACAACATTCCTGACCCCAAGAAACCCAGCCACGGCAAAGCATTGAGCCCCAACGTATCTGAACTATATCCCCTGTTCGAATTATAGCCCCGACCCTGTCATTGTATTTACTGCATTAAAAGGTTTAGACTCAATGTCACTACTGTCCCACTTGGTGAAATCATGTTGAAATAATGTGGATTATAAGCCTGTCCTACAACTAAACCTATAACCTTAAGTTTAAACCTGTTCATGCAATCTTCCGTCTGAAGTGCCGATTCAAGTCGGACAAACTCAGCAGAAGAACATAGATGTCTGAAGTTTTAGCTTTCCATATTTTCTCTTGATGCAGAGAGCTCTGGGACATCAGTAACTCTTTGTGCATGTGTAATAGACTGATAGTGATAGACTGACACCCCTCTGCAGAAGCCAGAGACAGAACAGAATTCGAGACCACCCATACACACCACCGTCCACGGACACCGTGGAATGAATTTACGGTGGACTAGAATTTGTCTCGAATTTTTACTGGAGGAAAAGTGATGTTGAGGCACCCTCTAGTGTTTAATAGGGAGCAATACGTACATTAAATGATTTGGATTACTGTATTTATTCCAAATTGTTCAAAAGTTGTGTAATGTTTTTAATGTGTTACAATCCAAAATCTTAAATACAAGAAAAAAAAAAAAAGAAAAAAAAACATTATTCATTACAGAATCTAAACTAATGCCATCTGGAATGGAGATACAGGGTTTTTTTCGGTAGTTTTACTGAATGCCATGGATTTATATTTATATTTTTTTATTAAATATATTTATATTTATAACTTACCAGTTTTTTTTGTAGTTTGACCCCATTGACTATCACAGTGGGAAAAATTACTTTAGAATTGTTTTGTTGAACACAAAATAAGATATTTCGAAGAACGTAGGACAGCATTTGTCATTTTTATTACTATGGTAGTGTCACAAGGAGCGGATCCACGTGCAGTAAACGATATTTAATATAAAAGTCCAAACAGAACACATAAATGTTAATCCAGGTACAGCGACACATGAGGGAGAACATACAAGAACGATACACACCAGACAACTGAACACAAGGGCTATATATACACAGATGAAGGGACAAACAGGTAATGACACACAGGTGGAAGAACCAATACATGATAACGAGGCAAAGCATGATGGGAACTGGAGTCAGAACACAGAATAGCATGGCGCCCTCAGGTGGCAAACCAAGGCGCCAGCAACAGGGCGTTACAGTAGTCGATGGGGTCCGTTTTGTTACAAGCATTCTTCCAAATATCTCTTTCTCTGTGTTTATCAGAACAAAGAAGTGTGTTCAGGTTTGGAACAACTAAAGAGTGTATACTTCACAACAGACTTTTCCTTTTTGGGTGAACTATCCCTTTAATGCCAACGTCTTCATGATGTCATCAATATCTGCAAATGACCGCTCTCTCTCTTTTACGTTTGTGTGTCTGCACAGGTGTGGTTCGGGTGGATTATGCAGACGTGTCCTCTCGGAAAGCATTAAGAGAAGCTCTGAAGTGCAAACCATTCTCATGGTACCTGGAGAACATCTACCCCGACTCTCAGATTCCACGGAGGTATTACTCCCTCGGAGAGGTATACAACTCTAAATGTTGTTCTTTTCAGATATCGTATGGTCAGATGGTGAATTTAATTGCTTCAGTTTCAGCCTGCGCACATACCTAGCGTACATATTTATATTTGGGATTATATTAAAGGGATGGTAGGGAAAATAAATACTATGGGAGTCAATGGGGGATGAGATCGGTTTGGTTACTGACATTCTTCCAAATATCTTCCTACTTCAAGTAATGCTTTGCGAGATAGAACCTTATACTTCCAAGCTTAATGATCAAAGACCATGTTTATTTATAAAAAAATGTGTCTTTAATGCAGAACTGGAATTGCACATACTTATTATCCTGTTTTGTTTTCAGATCAGAAACGTTGAGACCAATCAGTGTGTGGACAACATGGGCCGTAAAGAGAATGAAAAGGTTGGTTTCTTCAACTGTCATGGAATGGGCGGCAACCAGGTGAGAACATCCCACTCATATTTTTTTAAGCTTTATTTCTGTCAAGGATCGGCTATTGCACGTGCAGCATATCAGTATTTTATTAATGAAGTTATAATGGAATTAATACTTTACGTATGAACTTTCTCCACAATAATTCCCAACGGATCATCTTGTTCTGCAGGTATTCTCGTACACGGCTGATAAAGAGATCCGTACAGATGACCTGTGTCTTGATGTATCGCGGCTCAACGGACCCGTCGTTATGCTGAAATGTCACCACATGAAGGGAAACCAGATGTTTGAATACGATGCAGAGGTACATATTCAGTTTGCATAACTCAGTTACGCTTAGACAAATTGAACGCGAATAGGAAAATAATTACTGTGCCATTTAAAGTCAAGTTCACCATTATCGTATCCACACGCAAGCAGTACAAGTAAATGTGACATCCCATTGTGACGGAAGACTAGCTATGAGGATCATCATCGTGGGCTTGTTTAAGAAACTGAAGCTAATATGTTTTAAATTCAATTCAATTTCACCTCATTGTAGGAATTGCTTTTAAAATGTGTCTCCCACAGCGCTCACTGTCCATACATGAATGCGCATCCCAACACAATAACATTGATAATACCCATAGACCCCCAAGATGTACTTTGATCCCCAATTCTGATCTATTAATTTGATCAATTTATACACAAAGGATAAACGTAGCCTATTCAGCCGAGCGTATGGTATTCTCAATCTTCTATTTGAAGGCAGAAGATGGTATTCCTCGTACAGAATAAGGGAAGGATCAGCCACCAGATGGTGCCCCTGTATGTACCACATTCTGTATCCACCCGACTGTTCATGGTGCGACACTACTTTATTTTTAGAATAACCAATACCAAGAGCCGATCCAGAATCAGATTTCCTCCTTGTCTGGATATTGATCACAAGTCCTAAGCCAGAACAGCGTCTCCGAGATGCTGTGCACTTAGTGCTCCTCGAAATGGCCATTGATTTGCTTTTCTGTTTGTACATTTCTTAGTATGTGGGCAAATGGGACTATGATTTTAAGGTAAGATAATGTTTTGTTTAAGTTTGATGTTTGTGATCTAGACTCCCACTTTAGTTACAAACATTACCTTGTCTGTCGTCTAGAGCTATAATAGCGTAAGTTAATAATGCATGCACATTTGTAAGGCGTACATGTCATTCGGAGTGGTCACACTGAGAAATATATCTGATTACTTTATGCATACTGTATCATCCCCCTCTTAGGTTTCCACGAGCCTTCGCGGACATTGATTTTCTGTGAAAGTACCGTGATCGATACCTGAGATTCATTACGACATTCTCAAGATATCCAGAAACACATACCACATACACCACAACTGGTAATTGTTTACAAAGCAAAGAAGGCCTTACTGTAGACAGCTTTGTAACTGTCGATATCCCTTACAGTTAATATTACAGATTATACTCCGGGTCCGGGTCGATTCCAGTTCTTATGTGATCAAATAAACGAGTCTTTGATTTGAGAGAGGACAACGCACTTCAGCTGTAAGTGAGCTGACTGCCGAATCGCAAAGAGGCTGAAGAAATCAGACGCCATCTAAAAATAGAGCTCTGTGTCCTCTGTGGCTTCAGTTTTGATATTAGACACATGCATCCGACTCATAGTTTCACCTCCAGTTGCACGGCATTGCAATTATTTTACAGCCTTCAAAGTTATGCTCGGTTATGTATGCAATGGAAAATGATCCTGACATCTGTCACGCACACGTAGCTGGTACACAAAGCACACGAAGAAGGAGTAGAGTTGCAAAAGGTAATTTAATCAATTCATACGAGAGTAAAGATAGTAAACACAAGAACACAAAGCACACGTAACCATAAACACAATACCGGACATTGAACAAAAGAAAACCCCGGTCTTAAATACACAGGGCAAATGCAATAAGGGGGAACAGAAATTTGTGTGGGGCAATTAACAACCGAGGGAAGAGAAAACATGAGCTCGGAGCGAAACCGTGACAACATCATTGCCATTCTACAATGTCTTACCATTAAAATGGGATGCTGTTTCCCCAAAAATGAGATTTTGTATCCCGTTTAAACCACTCAATCCTTGGCAACCAGAGAGATTTGTTTTAAAATAACACTCTGGTTTGTACACGGCACGAGAAAATTGATGATCTGCTCAGTTTCTGCCACTGTTCATCACTGCGTCTCACTGCATCAGCTCCATTACGCTTTATTTCAGTCAATATGAGACACAAAATAAAGAGTGAACATTTCAACACTTTTTGCATGATTCCCATTAGCTCCCTTTCCCGAATGTCCACAAGTTTTGGGCACATTTAATACTTCACAAAAATGTTTAGATTTCATGTATGAATTTGGCAGATTTTTTAATTGAAGAGATACTTACAGCTCTACTACTTGAGTTACAGGAACATGTACATGGTGAGATCACATCTCTGTGTGTACTTGAGTAGTACAGTTAATGGCAAAGCAAAATATATCAATTATAGCATTAAAAACAAAACGCCTTTTATGTGCCTGAGACTTGTATCTGTGCACTGTCAAAACAACTATAGGATTTTTTCTTTTAAGTTTTGCACACAGTTTTTTTATATATATTTTATTTAAAAAATGTTTCACACTGTTTTTTCAATGTCAAGTTTTTGCTCACAGTTTTGTAAGTATATTTGACTTGACATTTTTCTTTGTAATGTTTTTTCACACTGTTTTTTAAGTAAAATGTTCTTAAAATAAACTGTGTGCAAAAACGTGCACAAATAACAAAGAAATCTTAGCAGTAAGTAAATCTTGCTAGTTGTTTTTTGCAGTGTGCATATACAGTTTTTTGATAGGACTTTATTTTAAGGTGCCCTTGTTACACAAATGTGCTTTTTATAAATTATTCATATCAGACCCTAAACCTCACCCTAGCACTATAGTAAGTTAATTATTAAAACTCAGTACTTAAATGTATAATTACACTTCAACAAGGGCACCTTAAACATAAGTATGACCAGTTTTTTTTGCTTTGACCTCATTATTATCGTATTTGTTTTTTCGTCATATTTCATGGCAACCGTCAGAAACGCACCTTCCTTCACATAATCACCCAGTCATGTCTGACCATCAGTCGGTTGGAGGATGGAACGTATGGCCCAACCGTGGAATACTGCAATGATGGCCCCCTTCAGGCCTGGGTGCTGCGCAACTTCACCCGTCTGGAGGTCTTTAGGAAGCTCTACTACAGCCCAACTGATTACATTCTGTAACTACCACAACTTCCTGTTTATGGCAGGTCAGTTCTAATAGAATCAGCGACCCAACTCAAAGTCAACGGAATGGAATACATGTAACAGTGTTACGTAATCAGCATACGAAAAAAATCGGTGAAGTTGACACAGATTACAGTTACATTTTGTAAAAAAAAGGAATACTATCGGGATTACATCGGTTTCATTTAAAATCAGTATTTTGGCATACAATAGTTCCTGGTTCTGTTGTCAGTGATGAGCCACCTGCTGGTGCATGCGCACACAACACGTCTACTAAGTTTTTTTATATTTATTTTTAATTGACTGTATTTATATTTGTCTTTGAAGGAATATAAAAGTAATCGGATTACATGACTTTTATATTGATGCTTGGATTAAGTTCCTTTACAGAAAGACATACATTTCACATGTTTTTCACGTTTGCATGTGAACTTCATGTGTCTTTTCTTTAAAGGTTATTGAATACGTTTTTATGAAGTAATTTGTAATTGTAAAGGAATACAATTTAAAAGTAACCCTCCCAAGTCTAGATATCTTTTCTGGATTTTACTTTGGGTATTTACCAACAGCAATTTACTAAATATAGAACATATTTTCCATTGCAAAAAATGTAGATGCGACGTTTGGTCTAAGAGAAACATTTGTAATCATCTTAACTTCTCTAATGCGTTCTGGTTTTGGATATGTATTTGAGCGATTCATGAATGTGATTACAATCTGTTAGTAAAGTCATGGCTCATAGTTGAACTGTTAAGACATTTTAACCTGAATTTGACTTCTGGGGTCGCGGCCTACATTTCAGGCAGGTTTTCATGCATTTAGAAGCAATTACGACTGACCTTTCGAGAGAAATGAAAGAGGACAGCATCTCGCAGAAACACAAACGCAATAACACGTCTGCTAGACATATCCTGGTATTTCAGGGCCACCAAATTACATTTCATTTGAAAGGTGCTGTTATTACATTAATATTTTATTTCGATACGAAAACCTGCTGGCAACCAGCACACCCACCTACACCGGCTTTTGTTGAGCACGATCAGAGAAGGCGGTTTTATTCGAGGTTGATTATCTGTTCGTGGTGGTTTGAAATGGACCTGTCTTTGTTTACGAGCTCTTTTGAAGTGATCTCATTGTGAAAGGTTTCTTTCATGGCCCCGGCTTTCGCAGACACACTCTCGCGGTCACATGGCAGCTGCGCTCATCACAAACAGAATAAGGTTCTTATATTTATTGTCAAACCACTGCATTTTAATGGCCACTCGAGGATTTTTAATATGCATTCTCATTTTTTCATCCTGTTCAGACATCAGTGTTTCATCAACGCTTGTGTCTTTGTGTGTGTGATTTTCGTTCTTTCTAAGCATTGTGTCATCAGTCTTCTCACTGGTGAACACGAATGGCACTATAGTACAGTATGATGTTCAACATATAAAAGACTTTTTGTTTTATAATTTAACCCTTTCCATTCAAGTTTTTGGAGAATGAAATGTCAAAATATGGTTGAAATAATGTTACATTGTCATTCAGTGTAACAAATGTACAAATTCAAACAACATGCTTATACTGACTTGTACATATTAAAATATATGGAAGAATAAGGGAGCATATTACATTTTATTGTGCTTTAAATGGGTACAAAATTTGTGTCGACAAATGGGCAACACCTACGTAGGGTAGCTGCCAATTAAAAAATAAGTAAAATTACAACTAATTAGCATTTGGGGTGAAAGTAATTGTCTTTTACTATGTCACAAATACATTTTTGTTGTAAATATGCCAGACAAGATTGTTACACTGAATGACATTTTAGTGGCCGTCTTCTGTAAATCAGGGAAAAACAAAAATGCAGAAACAGAAAACTTTAAACATTACAATTTAAAGCAGTAGTACACTTTTACGCTTAAACCCTTTTTTGTCTTTGACCCAAATTTATATATATTGTTTATGACTTGCTTTAGGTAAAATACAAAAGGTAAGATCATTTTTGCAGAGCGTTGAACATCAAATATTTACATCATGAAGTTCCACAAAAAAATCTAATAAAGTAGTAATTCTATATTCCAAAAAAACTCTAACTAAAGTCACAATTTCACTGTAAAACGTTGCTGTAGTTTTGCAGCAGGTTTGCCAGAAACTTACTGTAGATTTAATTACTTTCCTATTAGTACTGTTTTCAATTTGAGTTAAACTTCAACTTTAACCAAAATGAATACAAGAAGAATACATGTGGAAGAAGTGACTGGCATTAAGTCTATTATGCCTTCCTAAGATTTTTTTTTTTGTGTAAAAATATTTGAAACTTCATAAATTACGATGCATTTACATAACAAGAAAAGTGACCTAAGATATTTAGCGTTGTTTCATGAAAGAAAATGTAAGAAATAGGTCCGTTTATGTTTAAAACGTTAATTATTTGTTTATGAAATCTACAGTAAAGTACTGGCAAACCTGCTGCAAAACTACAGCAAAGTTGTACAGTGTAGGTAATGATTTATGTTACATGTTACACAGGACACGCATTGGTCGGTTCACTGCATCACGTGTGCTTATAGTGTTAAACAGAAAAACCATAACAAGCATCAACATGTGAATTATACAGTTCAATAAGAACATATTGCTAAAATAAACTAATTGCATGGAGATATCAGTTTTATAGGTAAACTAATCTGGTTTGATTTAAATGTTGACTTAATAGCAGACTTGCCAAATCAAGCTCAGCTTGTGACGTGAAACTCTAGTGAAAACATGTTCTATGTCGAGGAACATTTGTGAGCCAGAAGTTTTTTTCTTTAGGTCTTATCTGTCACAAATAATTGTGATATTACAATGAAATCATCTGTGATTTTTATTTCTCAAGGGCAGCTAGTGGCTGTTCATGATGAACTCAGAATGCGCACTGATTCATGGTGAACCTGCCGCAGCATGTGGTCCAACTCATTTGTCTTTCTGTCTTCTGCTTCCACTGTAAAACAGTGTCAGAGCCTGAACAGTGTATGGTTGAGAAGAGGCAGAACAGTGAATATTCTCACCTGTGTCTCCGTGTGAGCGAGTGACTGATTACCTTCATTCAGAGCTGTGGAGGAGCAATCATCTGCAGGCCGGAGGCATTTTGGAGCACGTGTCTGAACTCAGCAGGGCTGCAGCTTATATTACATGATTCTGAAGTTCTGTTGCATGGCACAATGCGTAGAAACCATGTTAAACGACTTAAACAGGTCCTATTTTCAAAGTCTTTCCTATGTTTATGATTTGCCAAACGATCGGTGTTAATGTTTTGAGCATTGTCATGTTGGAAAAGGGACTCTGCCCAAACAGTCGCTATAAAATTAGAAGCCCTCTCTCTCGCTATAGCAAGCAGTCACATCTTTTCTTATACATTTGTAGTGTTTATATCAAGGGGCTCTCTCGTGCAACCAACACGGAAGTGACTAAAACTGCAATTCATCGACTGGCCGCTAGAGGCAGCATCTCATTGAGCCCCATGTTAATATGGCCATCTTTACAGCACATGTTTACAGCCCGGTACAAAAATATTTTGGTCTATATAGGTACATTTGCCCTTCGTGACAACTGTGAGGGGGTGAATTTTTTTATAACTCCTCCGTTTAGATTATATTAAGCCTTAAAATTCTGCATAATTTAGGGCGTGGCCACTTGAGTGACAGGTGTCCATTTAGCTGTCACGTGCACATTTTATTGTGTAATTGTGTAGGTAATTTACCTCGAGAGTAAGCTGTAAACCGCTGTAAACGTTTAAATGTCAACCGCCGATACGCCGAGCTTGGCGGGGCGTGGTTTGTTTCAGCTACCAGGCACGTCAGCTCCACCCACGTCCTGCCTCTTTGCCCATTTTGGATTGTCCGGGAGTGACGAGCGATGCCAAGATGGCGACGACCGGCTCTGCCTACTTTAGGCTTCATTTTACTCTTCACGAACCTACGGGTGACGTCACGGACACTACGTCCATATTTTATACCGTCTATGGTTTATATATATAAATTTCAGTCTTTTCCCCACAGCGGCTGACACTGCTCCATGTAAACAGTAACCAGTGTCTGGACATGCCTTCTGAAGACGATAAGATGGTTCCTACTCTCAAAGACTGTAACGGCAAGCGGTCACAGCAGTGGATCCTGAGGAACATGACGATAAATATCTGACGGAACAATCAACCTCTTCAGACCGAAATCTTGGCACTGTAGCCCGACAATACCAGAGTTTAAAGCCATCTTCAAAGCGCTTCAAGGCTTTGATGAGAACCACCGAGCCCATTACTGATCCATTAGCGTCTCCAACACAGGCTTGTGTCTCTGCTCATGTTTGAACAACTCTGCTTTAGAAGTCAGATTGACCGGTCTGGGGTTAGATCAGAGCCCATCAGTGGCTCTCAGTGAGGTTTGAATGCTTACTGTTTTTGATTTGAGCTTGTGTCACAGGCTGTCATTGCTGCTCATCGTGTGCGGGACAATTTTTCGGCAAAAATTTGCAGTGCATTTAAGAGTGTGTTATTTTGTGTGTGAATTTGTTAATCTATGTTCTTTGTATATACACCCTGGGAAGAAGTACCATCATCATCAAACGCATTACAGTGATCGTGTCACTGATGTAAATTCTTCCTCAGCATGGAAAAGTTAATTTTACAAAATATGATCTAGAACTTTTTGAGCTTTGTTGTATATAGTAAAATAGCAAATATTTTTTTAAGCTAAAATCTAAAAATAAAACAAAAAAAAGCAATGGACATTTAAGTGAATGGGACTGCCTGTTGAGGTGAACTGCTGTGAATGTTTGAAAAAAGTACAGTATGTTTTGGTGAGCTAGATGCCTACACTGCTATTCTTAAAGTTTGTCAATGTTCAATGTCTGTTTACCAGAAAAGAGCCTTGCATTATGATATTAGTTAACTTGAAATGTTTGCTTTCGAAGGTTTGAAGGATTTGTAACCTTTACTCACTCAGCATCCATAAGCCTAAAAAGAGTTTAATCTACCCAATTGAGAAAGCCCTCAAGGACACTTATAATCTCAATAAATATCTCAATATCTCTTAAATTTTTCTAGATTATCACCTGCATGGTACACAGGTCTGTACATGTTCATTAAACCTTAAATGTGTAACTTTGTATTTGTCTTAACGTTAACTGTTTGTAATTTTATGATCTGAATCAACTATGTTTAATAGATTGTTAAAAAAAATAACTGTGACCTATAATAAACCACTTGTTGTTAAATGTAAAAATTTTATTAATATTCATCTAATGCCATTTGGACTGGGTTGTCCCATTGTTTTTATTCATCTCACACCATCTGGACTAGGTTGGCCATCTGCATAAGTGGTCTGTTTACTCATCTGCATGATTGGTGATGTATATGACTTCAAAAGTTCTGATTTGGGTTTCAACCATTTTAGCATAGCGATATTCATGTAAAATATAACTATAATCACCTGAGAATGGGAAACGACTGCCAATACCAGGCGTGTGTCACCAGAAAATGATTTGTGATGGATGGAATGCCAATACTTCACCAAGGCTGCGTTCGAAATCGCCTACTTCCATACTATATAGTAGGAGTCATGAATTCAGCATTTACTAATACATTTTTCAAATCAAACGCTGTAACTGTTAACATTAGTTTATGCACAATGAACTACCATGAATAATTGCACTGACATTAATTAATATTAACAAAGATTAATACATGCTGAAAAACTAAATTGCTCAGTGTTAGTTCATGTTAGATAATGCATTTACTAATGTTAACAAATACAATCTCATTGTAAAATATCGCTTTATTTATTTATAAATTCTTAATTTTAACTAAATAATATTGATATTAATAATAAATAAAGCTTGTTTACCTTTAAAATGCCTATTATGTTATTTATTATTTAGTACTATTACATATAATTGTAACTTATTATATTGTATATGCGAAGTCCATCCATGAATATATCGCTTGTTGTGTGTTTTACTGCATAACTGATTTCTCAATGGGTAGGTCTTGAGAGCACACACATACACACACACGCACTCGCACACATTCACACATACGCACGCACACACATGTTGGGTTTCATGCACACATGCACGCACACACACACCTGTCTGGTTTACTTTCCTTGGGGGACAGTCCATAGGCGTAATGTTTTTTTATACTGTATACAGTAAAAATCAAAGGTTCTTTGAGTACACAACAGGATATTTGAGGAACCTTTTATTTGTACAGTATACAAACTGTATATTCTAACCCTAAACCTAAAGATCATAGAAAACTTTTAGCACTTTTAGATTTAATTTTTTTTTTGTTCTGTACAATTTATAAAATGTTGGTCCCCCCGGTGACACGGTGTTGGTGTGCATTCGGGTTTAGGTCCCCACCGGGATATAAAAACATGTCCACACACACTCACTCACTCACCGCACCAGTGGTCAGACATCCAATTCCCCAATCTCCCCTTAATGATGAACACACATCCATGACTAAAGAGCCCCTTCCCCCATGACACCTCACACACGCACACGTGCGCACACACTTTCTCCATGATCCCATAACAACTCCCTGGGGAAAATTAGAAGGCATTTTAGAATAAAACTGCCATGTCTCTCTCATTAGATGTTCCACGGCATGGGTCCTGTATAGATAATAAGAGACTATTTTTATCATGGAACCCAACATTAAACCTCCTTTTAACCATTGGCACTCAGTTCTAAGACTCTTTCACAATGGAGACGTGATTTAATATCTTCTCAGCGTAGCGTGTTAAGCATCCAGAATCAGGCACATGTCCATAATCAACTCAGTGGGAGTTCAGAAAACAGCAAAACACAACTGGGCACTTTCATTGTGTAGTGAGACACAACGTATATAGAATGTAGAATGTGTCTCCCAAGCAGTTTCCTTTCTGTGCTGTTTGGAAAGGTCTGCTCTTGACACTATTATACACGTTTGTACATCCCAAAGTTTGTTTAAGCCATTTTTTCCACATCAACAACTGCTGCTGAATTTCTTCACTTTAAGTATTGCTGAAGTCTAGTATTTATTGGAAACCCCATTTTCTTTTAATTTTCCATATCTTTAATTTACTACAAAAGTCCTCAAACAAAAGTTTAATAGAAACATGGACCCTTTTAAATACTACAAGCTAAAAAATTGTATTCTCTACAGCATAGACAATTTTTTGTACAGTCAGGCGAAATCACGGGGTAATTGTGAGCGCTCATGTGGTTTCTATATAAAAAGTATGCGCATAGCTGTGCAGCCTATGAACAGCTTTATGAGGAACTTACAACCTACCGATAATTTTGAAGCATTTCATTTTTTTAATGGTTCGAAAAATGGCACTGATTTTAAAATGGCACTGCTCGTTTGAATTTGTGAAATGTAATTTAATTAAACACTACATTTAACTTAGTTTGACCTATCAGACAGCACGCACACCCACAGAATTGGGAACGATCAAGCATGAGAGTTTATGAGAGAGTGAAGCAGCATACTGTGTGCTCTATAGTTTTAAACCTTGGGCTCCATGCTTCCAAATGCTAAAAATAGCTAAAAAATCCATGCAATTATTATGGAACTTGTTGTGTACCACTGGTTCAGTTTGAAAACAGGGTACACTAACTTACAATGTGTGTGTGGGCAAAACCAACTTTAAATTTGTGTGCTGCAAAAAGTTGACTTCAAACTTAACAAAACGGTGACCTGCATGTGTATAGGGCCTTTAATGCAATTCATGCCTTTATTATCTCTCCTGTTACTCGTTTTTTCAGACCCACCAGGAGCTCTGGTGCGGTGATGATGCCAGTGCTGACAACCAACTCTTATTCCTGAAGAGTGTTGAATTTTTTGGAGGGCAGAAAATCTCTCTTGCAGGGCAGGGGAACTGGTTTCAATGCATTGTATTCGCTCAATTATTATGTGCATTATTTAATTCAAGACAGGCTATATCAAGGCCAGCTAGAGCTTCTGCAGTGGCATACAGTACTGGATCTAAAAGACTACACCCGCCAATTATAAATAAAACTTTTATTGGCTTGTTTTTATCGCCTCATTAAAATGACAATCTGAAACACAGTTTCTATTTATCTGGGAAGGGATTCATTGGAGAATCTTAAGGGACCTGTTTAAGAGACTGTATTGCTCTAGGCCCTTTTTAAAAAGGTTATTGTTATCCAGTAGCAGCAGTCGGTCATAGCATATCAAAAAAAAAACAAGCAACTAGCAGTATATGGCTACACCATAGATTTTTAAATCTATTTGAGTATACATGTAAGTCAGCTTTATATAGACATTACACAACAACTTTACTGTCCAATGGTAAAATCCTGCAGAGTCATGAGAAAAACTCAAAATAAACTGTTCTTATATAAGTTTTGCTTTAAACCATGTAACTCCCTAGATCCTTATGTCAACCGACGATGATCTATGAATTTGAAAGACTTACAGCATGACCAAGCACATGAAAACTGAAAAAAATTTATCACATAAAAATAATCTATGAACTTTTCCCTAATTACATGTACAAATATTACTGTTGTATTTCTTAAAGTAAAAATGAACTTGTTTACCTTGCAGTATTTGAGGTCTTTAATACAATAATACAATACACCTTTATTTATATAGCACGATTTAAAACTACAGAGGTTGACACAAGTGCTTTACAACATGCTAAAAAACAATAACAAAGGCAGATAATAAGTAGGCACGATAAAACTTAAAATAGTATTGAATGTACACAAGCTGTAAAATGTGTGGCGCTCCTAAAAATCACTTTAAAAGACAAGGATCAGTTTGTTCTTGGCGTCATCCAACCGGATGGATGTTTTTATTCATGTCAGATGTGACCCGACATGACATTTAAACTGAACAAAGGAGGAGAGATCTGTGGAGAGGACCGAAAGACCTCCTCTTTAAGCAAGCTGTTAATAAAAGCTCTCGGCTTCACGTTTCGACTTGTTTTGAGCTTCTTTAAATAACAGTGCAAAATAACTGCAGAAGATTTATTTCTCAAGAGATAAAGAGCAGGGGAGAGACACCGAAGGGCACAAAGATCCAGGATTAAAAACCGTCTCGACACTTCCGTTATTTGTGTGTGTGTTTAGTGCATTTTCCCTTTTGGCATTTTGAGATTATAGTAAAAATGAAAGCTTTGGTGGTCAATGTCTCTCTATATCCAGGATCTGAGAATGGAGTTGCTCTTAATAGGGGTGGGGGCGTATGGTTCAGGCGCTCCAGAGAACAAAAGGTTTTTTTAATTAGTGGCTGTTTCAAGCATGATTCTCTTGAGAAATGACAGATTCTGAGTAACAGTGAAGAGGGATTACAGCTGGACATTATGTCTAAATTCCCAGCGTGGAGCACATAGACCCACATCTGCTCCATCATGTTGCTAGCATAATAACATTTCACTGAAAAATAATACCATCAAACCACATAGCTGGACACCAACATAACACATTGTGTTTTGGTAGCCACCACATTTAACTTTGGCCAACATTGCCAAGTGATGAAGAGTAAGGATGACCATCCCCAAGTCTACACTTATAGGTGTAAAATAAAGGTGCTTCAAAAGGTTCTTCAATGGCTTTTTTGTATAAATGTGAAGAAGATCATAAAGAACATCTGAAGAACCTTTTTCACAAAAGGTTCTTTGCGGCGACAAAAGGTTCTTAAGATTATGAAATGGTAAGTAAGAGATGGTTCTTTAAAGAACCTTTGACTGAATGGTTCTTTGTGGAACCAAAAATGGTTCTTCTATGGCATCGCTGTGAAGAACCGTTTATGCACCTTTATTTTTAAGAGTGTACACCATGTTCTAGCCCCAAGATTATAACTTATTCAAACTTTATTCAGATTCAATTGCTATCTAGTTAACACATCACAGATATTCAATTGCCATTGTAAAGTTTTGACTACATTAACAAATCATGTAAAAAGTAAAGTAATCCATGCGACAGCCCTATAAAACCTACGGTAATTCTGAAATAAGTGTCCTTTCTCATCAGCAATCGTATCCACTCTGATCATTCCCTCATATAACCCTCATCATTACCATCATCCAACACTACAACTACAGAACACATAAGCTTCAACAAAAATCAACTCAAAAACTGAAAAATCTACCGCATTTCCTCTTGACGATGTGAAATTATGACTCAGAGAGCTATTATTGGCAATCGATACCTTGACAACAAAACAATGCATCCCAATATCACCGAAAAAAGCCAATTCCCCGCTATCCCACAGTCTCTGAGAACCACTGAAGAAGATTCTAATAGACCTTTACTGAGCTCACGATGGAGTCAAACAACCTCATGCAATAACTCTGATGAGAGTGATTAAGGCGCATGGTGGCAAATGAGAGAATGATTGTCTGAAGCGATTGTCTGAGTGACCCTGCATGAAAGTGCTGCGGGAGAATTTAACTCAGTCATTTTGCCTCGCTTTTCCTCGCTGATTAAATTAATACGATAAATCCAAGATCCCCCGCCAGGCCTCAACCCGACTATTTTCATAATATGGGTTACACAAGTACACAAAATCTGTTTCCTCGGTCTCTGGAGGGCAGGCTATCACTTTTAGAGTGGGGTCATTACTCTCAGGAATCGGAAATGGATAGAATTGGAGTAGCCAACTATAGAGTTTTCTGCCCCAGAGTATAGCACATATGACGTATATCACTATTTGTTCAATATTCAACTTTGGTTCATATTTAATTCCGCACCATTTATGTTAGGTGCATGTGTAACAATGGCCGGCTAGTACGTCAAAGCTGTGCAGTTAACCTCACTCCCTGATCTCAGAAGGAGCCCTAGGGACAGACAGTCCCTTCAGTCTACTTGTTGGAGCATCCGACTTCCATGTCCGACTGATTGCTATGGGTTCAGGTAGGACCGGGTTATGCATAAATGATATTGAGTGGATTTTGATGAGGTGTCCAAAATGCTGAGTTGTTTAACTAAGTGTTTCCAAATTTGTCATGAATCACTGACAGAACTCAGACGCAGAAAGCAAAGGTAGAGAGAAAAGGACGTTTAATAAATAATAAACCCACGAGGGGGCAAAACAGCAAATAATCAATAATACAAAACAGAACACTTCCCACGAGGGGGCAAAACGAATAAAGTCCAGAAGACAAAAAAATAAAGGGTCCAATGAAACAAGACAAGGCAAGACTGGAACAAGGTATTATACGCTGGGGAATACTCCACACGGACTTTGAACTATACAGACAAACTATAACGAACCGGCAAGGGACAGATAACACAGGGGCCTTAAATGGGGAAAACTAACGAAGAATAATGACACTGGGTAGGTGAGGGGAATGAAACACTAAGGGCTTTTTACGGGGAAACAAGGGGGCAGGGCCAAGGCACGCGACAGGAGAGCACGCAGCGCAAAGTAACAACAAAGGCCACATGCTTCCACACAGACACAACAAGCACAAAAGACATGGTACTGTCACAACCCTGTCCACAGAACTAGAAAACTCCTGACAAGAAGGACAGGATCATGACACATATTTACCCAACCATGGGTTGAAATAACCCATGCTATTTTAGCCAGCACACCTACAAAACCAGCACAAACCTTGCTGCGAGACCACCAACCAGTTTAGGCTGAGTTTAGCTGTTAGCTTTAATTCAGAAGGGAAATGTTCTAATGTATTACTGTAATGTATCATTTCCAAAGCTCATTTTTACCCCTCTGCAAAATGATTTTTCGCTGGCATCACCCCCTCTTCTGTGGAAGTTTTTAGCTCCTGTCTTAACAAGGGAAGTTTAAATTGCATTAATTGCTCTGCACTGACGGAAGATTATCTGCACAATTAAAATAATTGTTCTGCCAGAGCTGTGCTGGAAAAGTCCCTTGTCACAGTTCTTGCGGGAGTCTGGCCAGAAATAGAAAGATGCCGATTGCTGCTGAGCACAGAGGGGGCAGATCTAGCAAGAATGTCCTTCTGCACCAATCCGAGAAATAACAAAACAAAGTAAAACAGCATTTTCATTGGTTTGTTTTGGGCATTGTAGATCGCGATAAAAACCTACCAAGGATTTACCAGGGTTTATTTGGTTTATGAATTTTGCTATACTGCGAATTAACTATTCTTTTAGTAACACCCTATCTGAAACAGTCATAAACATCATCAGTTCGCTTGAGCAGTGGCTGCGGCCGAAGGCAAGATTCCATTCATGTGCGAGAGAAGAAATTAAGCCCTCCCCAATCTGCTGGATCCAAGTTCAACAAGGGCGACTGGGTTGTCTGCAACCCACAGGAGCATGTATTTCTTTTCTTTGTAATGCTCAACATGATTCCAATAATTTGCCATAATCATCATGTGATAAGCATAAAAACATGTAATAGACCAACATTGAGATACATTTTAGGATTTGTATACATGCAATGACATCATAGAGGTCAGAAACTGCTAGAATTTGTGCATTGATTACTCATAAAGTGTGGAGTGATCTGTAAATAAAGCTGTCTTTACGTACTCTCTGAATGATCAGAAATATGGGTTTCCGAGGTAAAGGAGAAGGATTTCTGCAGTGACAGATATGCTCTATTAGTTTTTTCCACAACAGCTTCATCACCCTGTCTTGTTTTTAAATGAGTACTTATTTACACATGAGGCTAATCA
This sequence comes from Triplophysa siluroides, assembly GCA_006030095.1. Taxonomy (NCBI): domain Eukaryota; kingdom Metazoa; phylum Chordata; class Actinopteri; order Cypriniformes; family Nemacheilidae; genus Triplophysa; species Triplophysa siluroides. Next base: position 1,842,730 of record VCII01000094.1, on the reverse strand, counting down.
TTTGAAGCGAAAATAGCATGTTTTTCACCAGTACTTCAGAATAGTTAGCAAGCTGTATACTACAACAGTAGGATGTACGGTTAAAAACTATTTCCATGTAATATTTTCCCAAGACGCAAGCATGAATCTGGCATCTTCTATTCGACACAACAAAGCACTTGAACACAACCAGGGGTGCGTTTCCCAAAAGCATCGTTAGGCAACAATGGTCGCAAGTTTTGTCGTTCCAGCATAGTTCAATGATTCAAGTCTTACGAAACAATCGTTCCAACAATCAATCGCAAGCAGCATCTCAAAGTTGCGTGGTTGGAACTACAGGTCTAGAGGTGTGGTTAGAAGCATAGTTCCTTGTTATTATGACATGTAGACTTACATGCATCATGCTTTTGAGAAAACTATGCAAGCAACATGCAGTGCATTTTATGCCCATCACTCGAAATATACACAAATTGAATTTACATCTTTTAGTTTGTCCAGAAAGTATAAAAGCTGTTTTTTAAAAAGTGCGCATGCGCATAGATCTACGTGCTCTGGACCCTGGGGAATGCCTGGGTGGAGTGACGTAGGAGGAAACTTATGAATGAATGAAATATTGTAAAAATCAATATATTAATCAAATTGACTTGACATTCCATGTAATTCTGTGTTCATAAAATGCTCATAAGACATCAAGATAAAAAAAACCCATAATAAACTAATGCACCCCACACATCATTCTGGCACCAAGCTCTTCTTAAAATGCTCCACCGAGAGCTTCTTTTGTTTAGTGTCTGTCATTAGTAAAGACTTGGAGACAAACAGGAGCTCCTCACTAATGAAGGACAGAGCACTGACCTGCTTTCACCCGGCACTCATTAATAACTTCTGACGATTCCATGAGGCTGAGATGCTGCTTTTATCTGACAACACACCATGGTTCAGATTTACAAGACAGGCCACGGAAAAGTTCATTATCGCTGAAAAAATATGCAAAAGACCAGTTAAATCTGAATACTAATGAGACAAATCCTTAAATCATTCAAAACACTCCATAAAAGGATTCTGATAAATGATGCACAGTTGATGTTAATAGTGGTGGTGCATGTGGACAGTTTTAATGACAAACAATATAAGATTTTCATTCAAAAATAATGAACAAAACATTTTTGTCATGACCACGCACAGCCTGTCAGATTGCCACCTTCCCGGCACGTTCAGCTTCCCCAGAATACTGATTCCCAACACCTGCACTTGACAATCGGGTCCCTTTAAACACTCACCACTCCTGCACCTCAGCATCTGGTATCTTGTGAGCTACTCCAAAGCTTACCAGACAAGCCAGGATTTTACTACTCTAAGACGTTCCCGATGCTTCCTCACATTGGGGTCTAAGGATTTCTAAAGATAAGGAAAAGAACTTTTACTCATCCGATTATACTGTTTCTGCTCAGCATTGCCATTACTTACCTGTTTTTCCAACGCTTTTGTTCCTGTTTGAAATAAACCGTTAAACTTACCCGTTCTCCGTCTCTGGGTCCCTTCTGTGTGCTTACAATTTTGCTTAATTCTTTTTTCTATTTCCAGACATCTGTGCACTTTAATTAAAATGTACGTTTTGATTGCTGTCTTCTGTATCAATATTGATCTATTCATGGCCAGACTAAGAAAATGTGGCAAATTGGGGGGAAAAATACCTATTTCAACAGACAACAAACATATTGATTTAACAGCCTATCCACCAACCCGTATAACCATAAAAGTCCTTTCCCTATAGAAGTCTCTCCTGAATTAGCAGCTCTACTAGCAGCAGGTGAAACTTTCGTCTACTGCCATTATGAAATGATATATCGTGCTATAATTTTGCAATGTTGGCATGTATTGATGTATGATTTTTAGTTTAAAGCGACAGGATGTTTTCATTGCACATTACACTATTGAGGCATTTTGACCAAATAACCCCTTTATTATTTTATAGAAAATATAGAAAAAAATCTATCTTTTTTTTAAAGTACAAATGTTCTAAGTGTACCAAGGTCAAATAATTGATTTATATGAGGAACAGATGCAAGAGCAACAACCAACATCTTATAAATAGTTTTATTGTGTTTTAAGTTTTATTAACATCCACATAAGCTTTCTATTACACTAAAGGTTCTTTGTAAATACAAACAGACTGTAAGAAGAAAAGACCACCGATTATAAAAAGGTAAGGATTTTGAAAGGTTGTTGGGGGAACCAAAAATGTTTTGGCTGTGGCATCAGTCCGAGGAACTTTTCCACAAAATTATTTGTAAAGAGTCTACAATGCACTGTGTGTTCGGAAACCTCTCCAACATGGATGCTATTATTTTTCTCAGCAAGTTTAGCTCGTTTGTGTGATCGGACCAGACGGGCAATCCTTGTGCACCCATGACCCTGATAATGGTTCGCTTATTCTTTCTAGCAATCACTTTTGGAAAATAATAACTACTGCACCCTGGAAACACTAGTTGTCTAGCTATTATTATTTTGGCTCAATAAGCTGTGTTTGCTTGCATATTTTCTTGCTTCCAAAAAATGTATTTTCTTCCAAAAGCTTTCATGTAGCTCAGTGGTAAGAGTATTGCGTTAAAAACGCAAGGTTGTGGGTTCGATCCCAGGGGATTGCAAATACCTATGTTTAAATGTATAGGATAATCCAATGTAAGACGCTTTGGATAAAAGCGTCAGCCAAATATGTAAATGTAAAATGCATATTGATGTTCCAATTGTAATTAAATAATAAATGATAATTACTTCTGCCCTCAGTGGCTGATCAAACAATTCTGTAATGGGGGGACACGGAGGGACAGAGTCCAGGGGGGGAGGAGTTGCACATGCAAATGTATTTTATCCATGAAAGCGCCTCCAAATGTTATACACTTTTTTGCATCTATGGTTTAAAAATTAGCCATTTCCAGCACTGTTCAATATAATATATTTTTAATATATTACGAATATATAATGCATTACATAATATTATGACAGAAATTGTAATTAAAGAAATGTGTAATAAATGTTGTTTTAGCACGTGAATGAACTTCTTGGAAAGATTCGGAAAGACTTGGTCTCTGTGACACAAAGACAGACTCTTATTACCTCCTGTGACCAGTGGAGTGAACCTCAGTATTGTCTTAAGATAGCTTGAAGCTTCTTCTTTGAATTACTGTGAAACATTTCAGTGGTTTTACAGGACCTGATTTTCTTCAACTAGTGCAGATCAATAATCTATTTATCCTTGAATGATGGGAGGTGTTGCTCATTTTTGTAAGGAGCAGCAGAATGAAAATCCTTCTTGATTTTTGAGACACGATCACGAACAAGCACGCACTCATGCACACACACAAACACAAACACAAACACACACACACACACACGCAGATAGTAACATCTATGTCATTCTTAAACAGTCGGATTTATATATATTTCTTTAGGTGACAAATAATTATTATTTTGTATTATGATTTACTGGAGCACAGATGTAATCCACAAAAATATTGTTTACAGAAAGCATCAGGATTCCTCAAAGTGCTTTCCAATGCCTCAGTAAATCAGAACGTCAACACAAATCAAATTAGGCAGGTTGACTACAAGCAATATGCCAGGCAGGTGGGTGGTCATTGCTCTCCTTTGATGGGAAAATTACATTTGAAATCCACAAGTTATAAATAGGCACAAAAAATAAATACATTAAAATAGATTAATCTAAAGTTAAATGACAAAATAATTTTCCAAGCGAGCTACAATATATTATTTCACCTGTGCTGTGGGTTTTGTGCAGTGTTATTGTTGTGTTTTTGATGTTACATATCCAGAAACCATGCTTAACTCCAAACAATGGATAATTCATTTTATTTGTTATATTATTGGGTAGCCAGATGTTAAACTGCATAACGACTAATCTGAAAAGTTGCTGCACCATTAAAACACATCACAACACAATGGGATATGACTCTCATGCATCTTTAGTGTAGTATGTTGCACCTACTTACTGAAAAACATGTTTTTCTTGCAGGCCTAAATTCCAAACGATACTGTTGGAAAAACAAATAACCACAATAAAACCATGCTTGAATACATTCAGGTATGGTCAACATGTAAGATATTTTTAAATTTAAACAATCCAACAATGCATTTTATTTCTCTTTAATTTAAAATAATTCGATACTTTATAAGAATGCAATTATACAACAAGTGTTACGCAATTCAGTAAATATTTATCTCCTTTTGTTGGCATTGTTTAATATTTGTTTTATGTATTGCTAAAGCAGCTTATAATGTGCTGATTACCAGGTTTCATTCTCCTTCATGGAATAATTTCCCAGCAATGCTTTACAAACCATATGTCACATGCTACATTTATACAAATTATAATTCCATATCACTGGAAAAATGTGTGTGAGCTCGTCCCTTTCTCCCCTAATATACATGTGGTATGCGATCACTAACAGCCGATTGACAGACGTTCGAAACTGTTTAAAATGAAATCTCTTTGGTGTAACTTACATGGCCAATAAACGTGAACTGTAAACGTAAAGTTCCGCCCTCCTCCAGTGAATGATCCAAACCTCAGTATTGTGTGAAGAGCTTCAGGCGACAGGCATGCTGAAAGAGAACACTCGTTTCTGAGGGTCCAGAGGAAATGACCTGAACGTCGCAGCATTTGCCCTTTTTATTCATTGACAGTGGAGAGTTCGATTATGCATGAAAAAGGCAGTTTTAGGAACGGACCATCTTGTGAATCTGTCCGACGCGCCTCCGAAAGAATCTCGTCTTCCTCACTTTAGGTTTGACTGAAAGCTTTTGAGCGTTATTGTGTTGGTAAAAAGAAACCTTCTTTTCTTAAAGAGCATTTGTTCCGTTGTTGGGCAGATAGATCCTGCCAGATGTTGCAACGTATCGGGGCTATTTTAGTCCCCATCAGTTGATGCGCGAATCACAGGAGTGAGGGATGCTCACCTGCGATCAAATCGTTAATCTGATGAGATCATCCGCAACTTTGAGCTCCATCTTCTGAAACTGAGCAGATGAGTAAAGAGCGTCTCTGTGTTTCATCACCCGAGCGGCTGGACAGCGCAGTTCTTCCTGCATCTCTACTTTCAGTCCCATCAAGGTAACACGTACAATAACACTTACTTAAAAACAAAGGGAAGGGCAATTGATGCAGCGACTGCTCGCAGGAAGAGAATGTATTGTAAGAAATGTTTCCAAATAGTTTGCTTTTGTCTCTTGGAATAAACAGAGATTGGGGCTAGTTCGCACACATTTTTAGTCCTGTGAATGTTTATTTTACAAAGTCAATAGTGTTTTAAACAGTCCCAATATTATTAACCAGTGCATGTTAACACAATGTATATAGTCTTCAAAATTGAAACTTAATGACAATGATTTTAGACTAATACATTTTTTAGCCTAATCAATTATTAATGATTTCACTTTATAAGAATGCATTACACTACTGACATTGAAGAAACATTTTAAAGCACTTTAATCTAAAAAAAAAATCTTGTTTTATTCTATGCTTTCAATTTGCCTTTGCTAACTTGATTATTAGCTACTATCACAAAAAATTGGTGGTATTTGCTGATATTTGATAATAAGCTAAGATGTACGTATCTAAAGCTATCTTAATCTAATGCAGCGTTCACTACGTTTTTACCAGAGATCAGAAGAAACCGACCAAAGGCAATCAATGGTCAATGCACTCCTAAAATATCCGAAATCGATTTGTTTTTCCTACTGTCTGTGCAGGCTAAAATGTCTGCCCTTCGGAAGAAATTTGGAGGAGGTGACTATCAGGTGGTGACTACCAGGACGTCCAGCCATCAGAAGGATAGACGGAAGAAACGGCAGCGTTTCGTTGACAAGAACGGCCGCTGTAATGTCCAGCATGGAAACCTGGGTGGAGAGACAAGCAGATATCTCTCAGACTTGTTCACGACTTTAGTAGACCTCAAATGGCGTTGGAACCTTTTCATATTCGTTCTCACATACACAGTGGCTTGGTTATTCATGGCCTCATTGTGGTGGGTCATCGCATACATCAGAGGGGACTTATATCGAACCCATGATGAGAAATACACACCGTGTGTGGCCAATGTATATAACTTTCCATCAGCGTTTCTCTTCTTTATAGAGACAGAGGCCACCATAGGATATGGCCACAGATACATCACTGAGAAATGTCCGGAAGGGATCATTCTCTTCCTATTTCAGTCCATTCTGGGCTCCATAGTGGATGCCTTTTTAATAGGCTGTATGTTTATTAAGATGTCGCAGCCCAAGAAGAGAGCAGAGACATTAATGTTCAGTGAAAATGCAGCCATCTCCACAAGGGACGGCAAACTCACACTCATGTTCAGGGTTGGAAATCTGCGCAACAGCCACATGGTTTCAGCTCAGATCCGCTGTAAATTACTCAAGGTAAGTGCCTCACTGCTCGCTTTGGTCACATTTGACACTCTTAAAAATAGAGGTGCTTAAAAGGTTTAGCCTTTTTAAAAAGAACCATTTTTGGTGCCACAAAGATTGAGTCAAAGGTTCTTTACAGAACCCTCTCTTTCTTATTTTTTAAAATCTAAAGAACCTTTTGTAAACCAGGAAGTTTCTTCAGATGTTAAAGGTTCTTTATGGAACCTTTTGAAGCAACTTTTTTAAGAGTGTACAGTGTATATATAAGTGTAACAAATATGTAATTGTTTTGTGTTCAAAAGTATAGGGTCCCTTGACAGAAATGTTTGTCATGATTATAACAACCTTTCAATTTGAAAGTATGCCTAAATATAATTTTCTTGTAGAAAAGATATATTAAACATGAGTATAACATAAAACATAATGAAAACATGTTTCTTTAATTTCAAAACCACAAAAAAAGGTTTTAAAATGGATGAATTTGACCGAGTAATGTTGAATAGCAAACAATAAGAGCCCTCCGCAGATGGGAATTGAGAAAGAATATGCAGTGGCACTGTACATTGTATTAAGCTTTAAAATTGGTCTATTTGACAGTTTTTTTTAAAGATTATAAATCATTCATATACTTAACACATACTTGACATGTAATTATTTTGCGGAGCTGCTATGAGAGACAGCACTTTGTCAGTATTATTACAAATCTAATTAATTATATTATAGTGTGTAAGATTGCCACTGTGAGGTGTTATTCTGCCCTCTGTTGTTCGTTTCAGTACTTCATCTTACATTGATGTTTCAAAAATGTTTATCTATATAGAAGTTTCAAGAACTGATACAGGATGTCTCTGCCACATAGGCCTGAACATTTCAATCCCTATGAAATAAAAAATATAATAAAACTGTATAATTATTTGTAAGGGTTAATTCGGGAGGAATGAGGAGCTAGACCTTAATTCCTGTAAAAACAGCTTTGATTATTTCTACACTTTGTAAACTAGAAATAATTTTTTTTCTGATCGAGTGTCCATCCTCGTGCATTTCTTACAAAACAGTATGTAAAGCACATCTCATCTTCTCACTCCTGCAGTCCCGACAGACGCCCGAGGGCGAGTTCCTCCCGCTGGATCAGCTGGAGCTGGACGTGGGCTTCAGCACCGGAGCCGATCAACTCTTTCTGGTGTCACCACTCACGATCTGTCATGTGATCGACACCAAGAGCCCTTTCTATGAGCTCTCGCAGAGATCTATGCAGACCGAGCAGTTTGAAATAGTTGTGATATTGGAGGGTATAGTCGAAACAACCGGTAAGTTATCCCTTCTTCTTTGTAAAGCATGTTTTGGTTAACACATAAACTGCACGACAAATGTTTCCTTTAGAAGACCACCAACTTGTTTACAAGTGTGTTTCTATATATAAACGGCACCGGCATCTCATTGGTCTTGAAGTGCACATGATCGATTGTGTTTTATTGATTGGTAACACAGCGTAGCTGTAATCTGATGTCAGTGTGTATCATTGCTGAGGAAATGCAGAATTACACTTAAGAGTGTTTGATCTTCATGTCAGTGGTACATCTTGGTGCTGGAATATCTATTATATTTGGCTGAACTCATGAACCAAATCAATTCTATTCGCAAAGGAATCATACAGTTTTCTCAACGGGATTCTCAAATTGAAATAAACTGAATATATCAAAAAATGATGAATCGTGAATCAGACACAATTTTCTCATGAATTCACCAAGAAGAATTCGAGCAGATTTATATGATTGTGATGTAAACTTTTGAACGTATCTTGCAAGCTGTTGCAAAGCATAAGAAAGCTTGAATATATGTAGGCTAATACAGTTCGATTTTTTATTGAATTGTAGTATTTTGTGGTGCTTTTATTTGAAACTCAATTATGCCTAATTGCGTGAAAAATGTAAATACTCCGAGTGAGTAATTCAATCTTTTTTATAGTAATTATAACAAACAATCCACCTCACAGTTATTCCGTATAGAAACAGCACAAAAAAGACATCTTCCTCTTCCTCTCTCTTGGTACATGACATCTGATGTGTGTGATTTAAACGCTAAATTTCTGAATAAACAGGACACTCATGCTCTGAATATTATGTTTTGAAACCATTATCCGTGCCTTTCCCCACATCCCTCCCCTAGTCGCAAAGTCTTAAAATGACTTCTAGAGCAAAGAATGCCACAGAACCAAAATGTTTAAACTGTTTAGAGCTCATTTAGAGTCCCTAATGGATATAATGAATATCTTTAACTCTGTGACAAGATGGAAACTTTGGAAAGTGGCTGATGTGTTTCTTGATAACTCGCTCAGGATCCTATTAAAATTCATGTCTCTATGAACTTTTAACCTTTGAAGATTTTGAGGTGTCTACATTTGCATGAATATACAGTTATGGAAATAACAGAATATTTTGCAATTTCCGTGCAGTAAATCTGATGTTACAGCCCTTTTTCCACTTTATTTGTGCTTCCTGTGGTTGGTAAAAAATGTAAAAGCGTGTTATTTCCGTGAACCAGTGTCACCAAACTGAATACAAATATAATATAACTTTAATAACCGATAAGCAGTGCTAAATCCCAAGACTCTCCATTCTTCTGGTGGCTGTAATACTGTTTCTATGGCAACCTAGTTTAAAGCCCTCCTTCCATTTGTGTTTGTCTGCTGCCTTTGAACACGTTATTTTAAAAGCATAACAAGTGTGTGCAAAGCACTTTTTTAAAGACAGACAGTACTGAGCACAGTGAGAGGACAGAGATTACACAGAGGAGCGAAAGAGGTCATAACTTGGCTGCTGTTGTGTCTGTGCTGCTCGTGGATGAGGTGTCAAGTGCAGTTGGGTTAGACAGTCTTGTTCCAGTATACAATAAAGAACAAAGTCAACAGTCATTGAATAGATCAACAATCCCCTCAAATGTTAATTTTACGTTTCAAACTGTGGTTGAATGACGTGTCTAGGACTGTAATCAAAGCGTTGTATTTGTAGTGATATTAAGAACAAATGTGTTTTATAATATATCATGAGTCTCACAATGAGCAAGCCATAGGCGCCAGTGGCAAAGAACGAAATCTCCAGTTTAGTAAAAGTGGAGTAAAACACCTTGGGAGGAACCAGGCTCAACCGAGAGGACCAGTTCTCCTCTAGTAGATAAACAACATGCTGGTACAACTAGAGAAAAGATGTTAATGTTTTGTAAAAGTTTCGTGACATATTTAGAAAGAAGTCCAACCAAGAGTAAGAATTTGAAAGTGTTGCATGGCTTTTCCGTGTGGTGCTGTCAACGCTTGACTCTGGCTGTGGGCGGTTGTTCTGGCCGTCAACTACACATTAAAATAGATTGTGTGTGGCAAGCATGTACTTTTGAGAGTTACGAGAATTGCAGAAAGATGGACTATATGCAAAGAATATGCATCTATAGACAAGGATACAGTACCACGTGCTAGGGATCATGGCAGTCCCAACCATTGAGGTCCCCGAGGTCCAGACCTCGGTAGTTTTGTCGTGAAAAAAGGCCAATTTAGTAGAAAACGCCTAGATAACTGATCTCAGATCTGATCTACCTCAGCTGTTTAACAGCGCTCTTAAGTGTCAATCGGATTGAGTTGGCCGCTCAAATGAAGAAAGGCGAGGATTATGGTCCAATCAAATGAAAGAACTGTGGATTTGTAAACAGGATGTATTTAAAAATATTATTTTTTATAGTGTATGCATACACTTTTCTAACATGTTATGACAATTTAAATATTTTTTACATTTAAGTTTGGAAATGCTTGACTGAAATTTTTCTATTGAACTAAAATCTTCAAGCATGCCTCAATATATGCCTAAATGTCTGAAATTACTTTAGTAGATAAAAATATATTTGTGTCAACATATCCATCCATCCATCCATCCATTTTCTACCGCTTTATCCGGGGCCGGGTCGCGGGGGCAGCAGTCTAAGCAGGGATGCCCAGACTTCCCTCTCCCTAGACACTTCCTCCAGCTCTTCCGGGGGGACACCGAGGCGTTCCCAGGCCAGCCGGGAGACATAGTCCCTCCAGCGTGTCCTAGGTCTTCCCCGGGGTCTCCTCCCGGTGGGACATGCCCGGAACACCTTTCCGGGAAGGCGTCCAGGGGGCATCCGGAAAAGATGCCCGAGCAACCTCAGCTGGCTCCTCTCGATGTGGAGAGCACTCTACTCTGAGCTCCTCCCGAGTGACCGAGCTTCTCACCCTATCTCTAAGGGATCGCCCAGCCACCCTGCGGAGAAAGCTAATTTCGGCCGCCTGTATCCGGGATCTTGTCCTTTCAGTCATGACCCACAGCTCATGACCATAGGTGAGAGTAGGAATGTAGATTGACCGGTAAATCGAGAGCTTCGCCTTGCGGCTCAGCTCCTTCTTTACCACGACAGACCGGTACAGCGACCGCATTACTGCAGAAGCTGCCCGATCCGTCTGTCAATCTCCCGTTCCATCCTTCCCTCACTCGTGAACAAGACCCCAAGATACTTGAACTCCTCCACTTGAGGCAGGAACTCTCCACCAACCTGAAGTGGGCAAGCCACCCTTTTCCGACTGAGAACCATGGCCTCGGATTTGGAGGTGCTGATTCTCATCCCAGCCGCTTCACACTCGGCTGCAAACCGTCCCAGTGCATGCTGAAGGTCCTGGTCTGATGGGGCCAGCATGACGACATCATCCGCAAAGAGCAGACATAATGTCAACATATCAGTTTTGTTAATTAGAAATATATTTAAATTAATTAAAGAATGAGTGTTTCTTTGGTAATATATCAGAATTTTCCTCATCTAATCAATATGAAACATTTAAAAAGTCTGGTATAATGCCTTTGTGGGTATGTGTGTGTTGTGCAAAACATATCACATATCACTCCTTGAGAACTTTTATTGAGGTCAAGTAAAGTTTATTTTGAGAGCTCTCAGTTCAGCAAAATTTTCCTGAACACTACTGACACATCAACAAAATCTTCAAAGTTAAGATTTGTGTGTCTGTCATGCTGATTTAAGATATTTTGTCTGTAGATGCAAAATCTCTCCAGCGGTCTGAAATATTAAATAAATCCACACAAACTGGAACACCTAGAAGTCAAGAGGGGAAGAACAACTATTTTTGTTATGTATTAGGGTCTAGTGAGCATTTACAGAAATTATACAGTTTACAGCATAAGTTTTCCAGTCTAACTTGATTAAATATGCAAATTTTGAATGATACTTTTAGTTCATGCTTGTTTTTATTCTCTTTGGAAAAGTATAAGATTTGTAATAAATACAAAAACAGCCCTCGGATTCAGAAATGCATTTTGCAGTTGCTTTTGTAAAAAATGACAATAAATAAGAAATATTCACAAAAAGAAAATAATGTTCTTTTAAAGGTTCTTTTTTTTCATTTACTGGTAAACAGCACATAAAAAAACTTTTTGGGTACATAATTGTACCCTAAGGAACTTCTGTGTACCTTAAGGACCTATTGTCTACCAGTTAAATATTGGGGCTAATAATATTCCCAAAATGTCACAGCATTATATCATGTTGTTTAAACATGTAAAGGTACAAAATAGTAACTTAGGATACCCAGTAGCGTTGTTAACCACCACGCAAACCACGCAAATGCGTAGGGCCCCTCAAGCTTGGGGGCCCCCTAGTGGCTACAAACGGTAAAATCATTTGACGCTTGATTTAGACACTCAGATATACGCAATGAAGTGCAGGTATCAAAGCGGTGCTCAAAAACGAAAGAAAGCAAAAGAAATGAAATCTAATACTAATTTTACAAATATAGTAAAACAATGCTATGAAAAGAAGCATGAAAGGAAGAATCTTTCACCTTTTACTTTCTTATACCGTAGCTAAAAGCATTAGCTTAAAAGGACACTTTTTCATCCCAAAACCGAGAAGGTTTATTCTTATAACAAACTGTATAGAATTTTGTGCTGTAATGTGGTTCAACGTAAAGGAGAGTCTCGATTTCTCATCAAAGACAAACATAAGATTATATAAGTCGGTACCTAGAGAACTGGTCTGAAGTGGTTTGGAGAAGGCACAGAAGGTTTGTTTCGAACCAGTTATCAGAATGAAAAGTACACGTAGACAGAGAGCAAAATAAGTGAATGTTTTTTTATAGAAACAACAGCTCAGTATTAAAATCATAATAGCCTCATGGCCGTTAATATTTTATAAGAATGGGTCACATGTTTGTTTTGTTGTTTTGAAGAGCAAACACGATATGACATGGATTCAGAAAACTGCAGTGTTGTATAAAGTACTAGAAAGCAATACTTGAGTGAAAGTACAAGTATCGTACTAGAAAAAGACTTTGGTAGAAGTAAAAGTTACCTTTTACAATAGTACTTAAGTAAAAGTCTTAAAGTATCTGATATTTAATGTACTTAAGTATTTGAAGTAAAAGTTTTTTTTTTTTAAAGCAAGCGGTTAGAACTTTGATTGTGAACTTTATTGTGGCTTTCTTATAGTAAAGCATGAAGCATATTCAGGGTATCTTCTTAAAGTCACAAACAGTTGTCATTTGACTGTTTAACTTACTTGCAGTTAGATAATGTTTATGAAACTATATTTCCATCAGTGATGCAAATTACTAGAAACTAGTTCTAATTTGCATCACTGATGGGAATATAGTTTCATTTTTAAAAACGTGTTAACTTAAATGTCACCATATTATCTTGATTCAATAACATAGAATTATAAACAACACTCAGACTGCCACCCTTAACACCTAGGCAATAACACTATTAACTGGTACAAACTGCTGTTGTTTGTGTTTTGCCTGTAACGTTACTGTACTTGTGTTATCGTTTATCTCCCACTGCATGTACCTTAAGTTAGTTAACTGCTCTACTAAGAAAAAATCAGCCAACTCGTTGTGTGGCAATAAAAGCACTGTGACTTTGATCAACAATGCAAGCGTACATTCACAATTTATACAACGGATAGTTCAAGTCCTTGATTCTGATTGGTTGAGCCGCGTTCGAAGCCGTTGTAAATTATTCAACAAACATACACCTGTGACCGCATTACATAAGTGTTACTGCGCAACTGCCATTTGTGATGGTTTGTTTGCTTTGTTGCTTAGTAACCTCTTTGGAACTACATTGCTTGGCGGAGGAATACACGTGTTATAGCGTTATATTTTTTTGTTGCTGATGTTTATTTTATGAATAAAATAAATATTAAAAAAAATATTTTATTGGAGTAACCGTTTTATAAAAGCCCCTTGAAGCCGTGTTTTACAGTGGATTTAGAACAGCTAAGGGGGTTCTAACATGTGCGCCATGTCAGTTAACGTTACTTAGCAATGTTAACAAGCAGACGTTAGCCTGGCCATCACGTTAGCCAGATATCTGATACGGCTTATGATAACTAATGTTGAATCACATTGACATTGTGGCTTTACTGAATAACTATTCATTTAACCTACCTCGATGTGCTTCTTCAGGTTGGACGGGGAGTTTTTGAATGCCAAAATTTCAGTGACTTTCGGTAGGCATAACAGGCACTTCATCCGGTAGGAAGAATCTTTCACTCCAATGTACAGAAACATTTCTTGCAAATACGGCCACGGATATATAACGTTATCTTCACCCTGTTCACCGAGTTCACCACTATCGTCGGGGTGGTCGTCTAAGATAACGGGAGGTGCTCCAGTAGGTGCTTCCATGGCGCCGGCGGTTTCAGTTGTGCTTCCTACGCCTTTGGCAACAAATAAGCATTACGCTGAAATAGAGCGTGCGGAGCGTGCGTAATGCAATCTAGGAGAAGTGATTCGCCAAACCTCTTATTGCAGTCGCACACATTTCTTCTTCTGATTATTTTATTTAGTAGTAACGAGTAACGAAGATGCTTAGTGGAAATATAACGGAGTAAAAGTATACATTTTATCTAGGAAATGTAGTGGAGTAAAAGTGAAAGTTGACATAAATTTAAATAGCGAAGTAAAGTACAGATACGTGAATTTTCTACTTAAGTACAGTAACGAAGTATTTGTACTCCGTTTACATTACAACACTGGAAAACTGAGCATAGCAGTATTTTGCGTTTGTATGTTTTTTACTCTCAGGTGAAAAAAACTTTTAATTATGTCTTTAGGGAGTTGCCATGGCTGGGCTGAAGAGTGTGCAATGGCACACAAACCTGCAGTATGTGAATCCTCGAATATTTGGTGAGGAAAATACTAGGATATGTCATACACACAGAGAGAAAAAGAGGGAGAGTGAAGGAGAGAGAGATGGAAATAATTGGCTCAGCAGTGCAGCTGATGTTCTCATGTTGTTTAAATGATTTCTTCTGCTTAGAGTTCAGGATGGGCTCGTGGGGTATTACAGACATTAATGATGTAATGAGCCCACCACGAACGCTCAGGCAGTTATTGTACAATCTGCCTACGATTCTTTTATGGTCTGGAAAAGCTATCATATATTATATTATAGAAACACGCTACATTCACACCCTACATGTATAATCACATTCACCTGGTTCACTTTCATATAGGATGTGTTAGTTATCAACACGTTTCATTGTGTCGATTGTGTGTAACTAAAATGTTCACAATTTCTGGGACATCAATGACTACCACAGTAGAAACAATTATTGTATCTTGATTTTTGTTCCGTTGAATACGAAACAAAATATTTTAAAGAATTTAGGAAAGCAAGTTTCACAGACATTTACACAAAAGGCCGACGTTAACTTTTAAGTAACTTTTAGCGGTATCGTGTTGGCTATTGATGAGCACAGATTACACCTCAGAAGAGCTAACAGTATCACACAAACATATAATAAAAACGTATAAAATACTAGGTTTCTCTTGAACCAATGCAAAGCCCCACAGCACATTACTCCTTTGAAATATTTATCAGAATCTGCCATGAAAGCACAAATTATTTTTGATGAGTTAAGGTTTGTTCCTTCAGAAAGCAATTTTGTACTTTATGAAAATAGGAAGAAAGCTATACAAGTGAGCTAACCGAAGTCAGCCTGGGCATCGCTGATAACAGGGGCTTTTACTTCTGATCTTGTGAGAATCATATAGACTCAATATAAGCTTCTATAGAGGGTAGATGTTTTTTGTCACAGACCTTATTTTTTTACAGAACAAATGGACAACAGCCGGCATACTTTCACACCCTACTACACCCCATCAAGATCCCTGCGTTCAGCAAACCAGCGGCGTCTTGTATTACCTTCTCATAAGGGCAGTAAATCGCTTTCCCGCTCATTCACAACTCCTTCCTGGTGGAACATTCTTCCTAACTCGGTCCGGTCAACCACATCTCTCACAACATTCCACAAACTTAAACGCATCTCTTCTGTGAATACCTGACACACAAGTGAAAATAAAAACTCTCTTTCTCTCAACAGGTAGTGGTTTAGCTTTTGTTGAAACTACAGTAGTAACTTTGTACTAGCACCTATTGTATTATTGCTCCTGTATGACATATCGCTTATTGCTCCCTGAACTCTTTGTAAGTCGCTTTGGATGAAATCGTCTGCTAAATGACTAAATGTAAATTGGATATAACAGAGCTTAAATGGGATTTAACACTTAAATGGGCAACAGTGGAACATGCTTAGGAAAAAGTCATTGGTAACTGTCCACAATAAGGTCGTATTTGTTACAGTACTTACAGTAATAATTACAGTAATGCATCAGTTAACATAAAATATAAATGAACAATACTGCTGTAAAAAAAATCAGGCAGCTGGGGCAACAAAAATAAACAGTGAAATAACAGTTTTCCTGTAAAATGACAAGTTTTTTTGCATTTTTCTTGTAAATTTGGCTTTTTAACGTTTTTTGATCATGTTTTCAAAAATAAACAGTAAAAAATCTGTAAAAAATATACATTTTCCTGATTTTTTTACAGTATACAGTTTTTAGATTATACGTGGCAAATATGTAAAAAAATGACAGAAAATTCTGTAAATAAATGTTTTTACAGTGTTACATTTATTCATATTCAATTCAATTTGATTTATTTAGCGCTTTTCACAATGTGCATTGTTCCAAAGCAGCTTTACAGGAGAAAATAAGAAAAACAGAAAAACACAGAAAAGGTAAAACACAGCAGTGTTTATAGAACAAGCAAAATCATTCTAGTACATAATATCTAATACAAGCAGTCTCTCGTTGAGCAAGCCAACACGGCCTTGTGGCGAGGAACCAAAACTCCAATGATAAATAAATGGAGAAGAAAAAACCTTGGGAGAAACCAGTCTCAGAGAAGAAAAAACCTTGGGAGAAACCAGTCTCAGAGAAGAAAAAACCTTGGGAGAAACCAGTCTCAGCCGGGAGGACCAGGTCTCCTCTGACGTGTCACAGCTGCACTCAGTGACTTGGATTAAAAGTTACTGATGTTTGTTTATTCATTTTAAATAGACAGGGACCTGAACATTCAGTCGCTTCCATGTAAAACTTGTCATTTATCAATATGGATGGCTATAATCAAATCTCACGTTAGGCTCCAGCTCGTGTACGCAGGTGTTTGCATTAGGGTCCCTGTTTTACCCATTTGATATCCCATCTGAAAGAAATAAAAAGGAAAAAAAGATGGCTCATGTTTCTCTTTAGTTTAACTGAGATTTCAAAATATGAAATATTTTACAGGGCTGGTTCTTAACAGTTGGAGACCCTACGCAAAATGTATTTTGGATGCCCACCACAGCACCCCCAGTCCCCTCCACCTTTCAGAATCAAATAAATATTGTGAAAATTACATATGCTTTGAACGATTTTAACAAGTTAATGATCTTATTAAAAAGTGTTTTCCATTTAAATTGCTCTGAATACAATTTTAGGACAGTCAGGATTTATTTGTAATATTTTTTTGCCAGCAATTTTATAATAACACAGACACCACTTATTTAGATTTGTTGGGAGATTTGCCTACTGTATACATGTAAAATGGATAAAGCAACGTCATAAATAATTGACTTAAAATCAGTCAGCTTCAGAAAAGTTTATTTTTGCAGCTTGCTCTCAGGTGCGGTTTCCCGGACAGGGAATAGCTTAAAGGAGCAGTTCACTTACAAAATAAATGTTCATGATAATTTATTCACCCCCATGTTATCCAAGATGTTTATCTATTTGTTTTTTTAGTCAAAAAGAAATTAAGGTTTTTGATTAAAAAATTGCAGGATTTTTCTCCATAGAGTGCACTCCACTCCATAGCAAAAAAAAAAAAAGATTTGCTTGATAAACACAAATGCTCGCCTTGCTCTGACTTCACATAATACGTAATCACTTTGAAAACTTGCACGTTTAACTTGAAAACATCGACTCTGTAATTCTGCCTACGTTAAGCGTGACCTTTTTAAAGTGATCACGTATTATGTGAAGTCATGAACAACGGAGCAAGGCGAGCATTTTTGTTTATAAAGCATATACATTGTTTCGCTAGATAAGACCCTTATTCATCGTCTGGTATCGTTTAAATCCCCTTGAAGCTGCACTGAAACTGTAATTTTGACCTTCAACCCTTTGGAGTCCATTGAAGTCCACTATATGGAGAAAAATCCTGCAATGTTTTCATCAAAAACCTTCATTTCTTTTCGACTAAAGAAACAAATACATAAACATCTTGGATGACATGGGGGTGAGTAAATGATCATGAACATTTATTTTGAAAGTGAACTGCTCCTTTAAATGTCCCGCGAGTCATTTTTAGAGGACCTATTGACAGAAATGCAATAGGGAGTGCTTTGGCTGATGTCGGACGTAGCAAAAGGAGGAAAGCTTTCAAAAGGTCAACCGGCTGGTTACTGTAGATGACACTATGACAAAAACAATTGCTAATGAACACTCAAAAAATCCTAGCTAGGACCGGAATAATTTATAATGTTAGCTATTGAGCATTTCGACCATTAGTAATTCAGATTTAGAGTGCAGAAGTGCAATGCAGTAATTGTCTCATTGAGTAAACACTCACCAAAATTGTTTTCCCACCATCTTCTCTGACAGGCATGACTTGTCAAGCACGGACATCTTACACGGAGGATGAGGTGCTTTGGGGTCACCGTTTCTATCCAGTTTATATCTCTGGAAGAGGGCTTCTTTAAAGTGGATTATTCTCAGTTCCACGCAACCTTCGAAGTTCCCACTTCTCCCTACAGTGCAAAGGAGCAAGATGAGGCCCTGCTCATGTCTCCGCTCATGGACCCATCTGTGTGCAATAGTGGGGAGAGATACAGCTCCATGGACTGCATGGAACTGCTTGAAGATCCAGAGAGCACAATCAAATTTCCAACTAAGCTCCAGAAGATGACAGGCAGAGAGGGGCTGCCTAGAAAGCTCCTGAGAATGAGCTCTACCGCATCGGAGATGACATATAGCCTTGGTGAGCTTCCCATTAAGCTTCAGCGCATCAGTTCTGTACCGGGAGTTTCGGAGGAGAGACAGGTTACTCAGACAAATAAAATGACCAAAGAGGCAATCAGCAAGTCGGTGGCGGACCTCCCACCGAAACTTCAGAGACTGGCTGGAGGAGGAAGCCGTATGGATGGACACTTGCCCCCCAAACTCCGAAAAATGAACTCGGATCGTTTCGCATAGAACATTCATTGACCAAGCAATATTTTGCATATGGAAAATTGCGGGAAAAAACAAACACATTTATTGATGTTTTAGCACCACTATTGTTATCGTGAATTGTTCGCATACATTAGGTATACTTTGGTTTACTGGTTTTGTCAGACCAGGTTGTCTCTTAAACTGCTGTCAAAAAGGACCCTGTTGTATTCTGAGATATACAGCGTGTGTGAAAAGACATATATGTTTATGCAATACTAATTAAGTTGTTTAATGTAATACAGGACATCTGCTCCTGTGGCAGGTTCTTGGGTAGTAAACATGTTTTTGAGTTGTTGTTACTACAAGCACAATCTGGTACGGATGACACCCTTAAGTGCATGTTTAAATATCTTTCTCTGAAAGGGATGACAAGCTGTACACATAAGTATGCCAAGGAAATGTAAACTAAGTGTTGTTTTTTCAAGCCATATGGTGGGATAGTGGACGGTGCCATGGCTCACTAGAGTTATTCATAATATGCTGTTACTGTATATTGTGTACCATAATGTCTGTGTTCTGAAGATAAGTGAAGAGAATAGAGAAGCGCACACTAAACAATTTAATTTCAGTGATCCTTATGCTTTATTTGTGTATTTACATGGTCATATAGATTTTTTTCTGTGTGCATGATGGGTGACTGGTATTCTAAAGACCAATAGTACTTTATATAGAGTAAAACGTGTCAGTGAGCAGTGCACCATAGACAACCTTCTCTTATAGCACAAATATGTTATCTGCCAATTAGAGTTCAGCCTTGAAACACTGAGAATATTCAATAAAGACTTGACTTCAGAAGCCTGTATGTCTAAACTTTACATTTTTTGATGAAAATAGAACAACCGCACAGTTCAGTTCTATAAAATATAGAAATGCAAAAGTTTGTTTACTGGTCATTTCAATATCATACACAGCTAATGCGTTTTTCTTGACAGAGAAAATGTTTCAAGTGCTTTAAGGAAATTAGGGCTCATTTCATTCTATTCACATGAAAAGATGATTAAATTGTCACTTTAGAAGTAGTCAATTTAAATTTTATATCAAGATTTAAAGGGACAGCTCAGCTCAAAATGAAATTTCTTTCATTATTCACTCACAACCTGTATGGCTTTCTTTCTTCTGCAGAACACTAAAGAATATATTTTGAAGAATGTTGGTAACCGAGCAACGGTGGTATCCATTCACTTCTGTAGAGATTCAATGAGGAACAGTATCATTTAAACACTATTGCGTCCACCACTATTGTGCGTAATACACACAAGCTTTGCTCGAACATTCTCCACCATTCCCAAACAATTATCAGCCCAAAATGGGATGAATTTATTGATGGTTGACCTCCGGTCTGTGTTTGGTTATAATATAGTAATATTTATAATAAATATTAATAATAAATAATATTACCAACATTCTTCAATCAGTAATAACATCTTATTTTTCTGGGTTATACAAATGGACATTAGGCCACACATAGTTTTTTCTTCGATGGGGTGTACTCGAAGTGCGTATTGGAGGGATCAAGCACTTTTTGAAATCAACAATAAGCCTTGTGTCGTCCATTGCTGTGCACTCAGGGTTGATTTGGGTAGTGCTATGCTAGAACCTAGCTGTCTGTGCATTACATGATACACGGAAAGAAAGTGCATATATCACATTTTCAGTCTAGTTCACTTTGGTAATGTTGTAATGCACCACGGTATTTTTCAAGAAATGGGTGCATCTTCTAGAAATATTTTAGATTTTCCTCTCTGACATACTCCAATTCTTAAAAGCACAGTAGACATGCATTGCTTAGTCCGTGCATTTTGATCGGTTTGTGTGTGAATCATTTATGTCCATCATAAGTGTGCTTCCACTTTAATTGAGCGTGAGGAGTAAAAAAAAAAAATAGGTTCGGCATTTATCCATTAAACACAGCTCATTATAAAGTCTTAGCACTTTCTTAATCCTCTTATATGATGTTCTCTTTCTTTCCATTCCCCCTTTCATCCTGTCCCTTGTGAGAGCATCTCTGTGTGGCCGCTCTGACGTACATGTGATTAGTCTGAGTTAGGCTTCACAGACATGGGGGATATTTGATTCACAGCAGCTGCCCCCTTAACTACAGAGTGTACAGATGGGTGTGTGCACCTGCGTCCCTCAGCCTACTCACACGTACACAACCCCCCCCCTCCCCTCCACACACACGCATGCATGCAACACGCACGCACGTACTTTATTCTATCTAAAAGTGAATGCTCACCCAGATCTGCCTGAAACGCCTCGTGTAAATCTATGTCAGTTCATGGTGTGATTTGACTAAGACCACCCAAATGTATACGCAAGTAAGGTGGGCGCACCTGTCAGTACAATTACTTTGAAACCTGATGTTACAAATATGGTAAGAGGCGTTACATTTCCATCACACGCTTGCAGTATTCCACCAATCACTACGCACTCGTTAACTGGCCAATCATAGCACACCTCGCTTTTCAGAGCCATGAGCTTTGTAAAAAAAGGTTTGTTTTTTAACCTTAAATCGTGTATAGGCTACACATTGCATTACATCAAAATAAATTATAATATTAATTCTAGCCGTGTCATATCACCCCTTTAAATTGTCCCTCGCCCTCTTGGTTTGGCATTGACAGCGCTTTATAGCGTTTATCCATTTTCTTGTGCAGAGATTTTTTTAAATGAAGGTGACACCTGTATAAGGGTGGAGACAATGTCAATGTTCTGTCTGACAATGACTAAAAGTGTATTTCTTGCATACGCACAAGATCTGTTTGACAATTGAACATATACTTTGGCTACTTGGTTTTCTGTCTTGCATAAAATATGATGTACAAGCCTTTCAAAGTTCACTTCATTCAATGTTAGCTTGGATGTGTGACAGTGGTGCCATCTTGTGGACACTTCCACCTGCAGTTACTCCCTTGCACATTTTCCATATTCTGTCATTAGTCAACGGGAACAGTGTTATGATTTAGTTTCCGTGTGCTGGAGTAATTATGGAAAAACAATTATGGAATAATTATGGAAAAATTGCATTTTTATGTTTATGTTTGATGCGACACTTCAACATTAATGATTCAAATGTATTATTTCTTGTAACCCCATATATTCTCTCTTGTAATACATGTAACCCCAGATATTAACCCTTAACATACACTAAAGAGAAAGACATAGGCGAATGTGTTTGCCATCACGGTTCTGCTTCTCCTTTCACATGCTCTCTGAATGATCAGATATGAGTTTCTTAGGTAAAGAATGCACATAAATGGCCAAGCTCTTTCCAGTGATAAACACAACATCATAGGGCGTTCTTGTACAGTTTTGACCTAAACTCATAATTCAGACAACATGTGATTGCAAACCTTCAAATAGTTTTCTGTCTTTAATGCTTTGGGCCTGTATTCACAAGACATCTTAAGTAGCTCCTAACTTGCCGATTTAGGAGAAACTCTCACAAATAATGACTACATTTTTGTTGTAATATCTTAATTTAAATATGTCAGCATGAGACCTCATTCTATAATATTTGTATGATTAAATGACTGACAGAGACCCATCCTCTATTAGCCAATCACTGTGGTAGTCACTTGCTGACATCATCGAGCGCAACAAGGTCAACCGCGTCCTTTCTCTTAGCTTAAGATTTCTTGTGAATAGGTTTTAAGAGGAAACTCTTAGCTAAAAACTATTTCAACTGTTTAGGAGTGCTCTTAGTGGTAAGATCAAATGTTTGATACGGGCCCAGATCCACAGGTATTAGCCCTCACTTGTGAACAAGACCCTTTGGAGTGTATTACTACATTGTTTTGGCCATAAATAAAACCTTTTGACCTTTTAAGAGTGTTTTCTCTTACAACGTATATTCACGAAGCTTCTGAGAGCAAGTTTCACTAAGAAATAAACAGACATCCTTAACTCAGAGAAAGGGCGGGGTTGACCCCATTACTACGGATGTCAGCAGGCTCACAGTACTAACTACAGTATCCCCACGGTGTTTGGCTCATGGGGGTTCCTTCTCCAAATAAGAAAAAATATTAACATACACAATCCATGAAATGTGGGTTGATATTAAAAGCAATCTGGAAATCAAACATTTTAAGTTAATATGAACTTAAAAAAAACAATATTCTTGCTATGTATACCTTCACTGTATTCCCAATTGTTTAAAAAAACAACTTCTGCTAATATTTTTTGTAACTGACAAAGCCAGTCCCCCTGCAGTGACTTTTGGTTAAATATTTCGGCGTTTATTGTAAATAACATGTTCACTTTTTAAAATTCATGTGCTCTCATAATCTTCAGTTAAAATCTGAGAATTCACTTCCGCCCTGTAGTGACTATCCAACTTAAATGACATACAGTATGTTGGATGGCTTGGGTGGAGCATCTGTTAACTCCTCCCCTTCCACTGTTTTATGCATTCAATCAAATCGCAGTGAAATTCGCAAGCCACAGCCACTATTTTTCTCATTCGAAATTCCATTTTACTTAGAAAAGCGTCAAAATAGTCAAACGATCGCAACTTCCGGTTCACGGGGACTTTAAGAGAAACCATGTGCAAAATCATAATTTTTAACCATTGCAGAGTTTTTTTTCTTCATAAAACCGCAGTTTACCAATCTAAGCAATAACGGTTGCATAACACTATATATGAGAAGGAGGATTTTTGGCCAGCTAATATAGCCGTTTTTTTAAGGCCCAAATCCAGGGCGGCCATCTTGGCAGAGGCAGGGAGCACAGGAAGCTTGGAGGCGGCCATCTTGGCAAGGACGCTCAGAGTCAGGGAACACAGAGGACTCAGCAACGACAGTACTCAGGAACACGGTGAAGGGACACCCGCCAAAGTCAGTGCGTAGTCCAAAAATTCTTCAATTGTGAGTGGTTGATTGAGTCTCTAACAAAAAAAGTTTATCTGAGCAAAATCTAGGAGATCGGTGTGGTAAGCAATGTCCAAAAAAGCTTTTATATGGTCATCGAGGACATGGGGGACACTGGTGGTGGACTAAGGGAGATGAAGCCCTGAATGTTTTCAGTAAACCCCAAATGTTTTTTTACCGTGACTTGTAAGAATCACTTGGGGGCTGTTTTTTGTGCAGTGAATACAGTGAAAACGTTCTCCAAACAAGAAATGCAAAGAAGCAAAAATCAGAACGTGCAGTTCAACAAAACAATACCAGACAGAGGACAAGAGGAATGCACGTGTTATGTAATTTGTTGACCTTTTTGGCCAAATTTGGTAAATTATATAATGAGTTACACTTCAAAACACATTTTGTTGTGAAATTTCCATTCCAGTTGAATTTCCCTTATTTTGTGTGTTTTGCATACAGATTCAAAAGTACGTTTTGCATTCATATTATCTATTTTAATGGTAACATCGTTCCAATATTTGATACTGACACAAATGAGAGGGCACAGGCCTACAGGCCTAGGCCAAATATTTTATTGTTATCACACCTTTGCGCACTGCTCTTAACTCATTTTATTACAGTCAGTCAATTAATACGATTTGATGAGTTTTGCATACGTACACTTTGCTTTGAATGGACAATGTCATGTTCGGCCGAACTGAATTGTCGAAATTAGCAGTGGTTCCTGCAGAAGTTGAAAAATGTAAAACTTTTCAAGCGCCAACGCAGGCATCACCTGCTAATACGCTATGAAGACCCCAGCCAACTGTGTTCATGCAACACCAGAAAATACAGGAACATAAAAATCTAATCGTTGGTTGGGTAGTGAAGTCATGTGACTTTGTTTGGTGCTTTATAACAATCAAATTGACACAACAGCGGCAGACACCATGTCACTTGAGCTTATGCGGTGCATTAACAATAATTATACGCAATTGCCAGTGCAGTCAAATTGGCATCCGTTTAATATCACAAACTAGCTGCCAAAAGCAACATATTTATGGGGGGTTGTGGTCTTGGGAAATAATGAGATGTGGTTGTGGTCACTATAACGGTCTCGTCAGCACCAAACTTCAGACATGCCCTGTTATCAAGTGTCATCACACCATATCAATTATTTAGCACATTTTTGAAGCAACGGTAGCGTCACAACAGACCCATAAATCATCAAGGCAATGCATCATGTCACCCATAAATACAAAGCGTTATCATCGACACCTGTATGAATGAACCATTATGAATTGCTTTGCATCCAGTGTAAACACCTATTAACTTGTGTGTTGGTGATTTGCTTTGGCTGACCAGCACTCTCTCGAAGGCATATGAGGGCAGCCCATAACACATCTTGATTGAGGCAAAATGCATGAAGTTAAATATGTAAATATAAACAAATGTTATATATTGTTACTGCAGTTTTCAGTGGATTCTCATAATGCATAAAGTTGAAAATTAATGGACTAGTGGATGATAACCCATATAGTATTTTACAGTAGCGATCCGTGACTTTTGGGCCCTCTGACACCAACAGCAAAGCAAGATAGTGACAAACACTTTAACAGACAGTGAATGGAAAACCACCACTGGTTCATGATGTCACTTCTCAATAAATTATTTATGCACATCCAATATATCGTTTCTCTTATTGAACAGCTTGCCTTTCTGTGTATTTTTACTTATTGTCTCTACCCCTTTTGATATATCATGCACCCTTTAATGATTACACCAACATATAACTATTACATAGCCAAACAATGAAAGAATAACAAATAGGCACATGAAAAATAACATAACCATAAAATACATACATGCAAGTATTAAACATAAAACTATGCAAGGTGTGATTTACTTTAATAAATGATATTCCTGTTTAAGTTTGTAGCTTCTAGTTTTAGGGCATTTTCAGTTTACACTGAAACAGCTAAGCTGCGAAACGATTTACTGTATCTTATACATCCTGAATGTACAAATTCAAAAACTCAAATCAAAATTTACATTGAAACAACTAAACTGGAAAATCCTGTTTATTACTGTGTATTACTGTGTAATAAATAGAAGAGCAATACACGTGTCATTTCTTGTCTTTCCACCTGATGGCAGTCTGTCCTTATCTTTTTCTCTTTCTTTCCAAATTCCAATAGAAATTGATTTTGTTATTTGCTGTGCATTTTAGAGAGAGAAATAGTCTGAGAAATCTCATATTATACGTCTCTGCTAGAATACAGAAAGGAAGAAACACTGTGTCATTAATAGGTACATGCAATAAAATATTAAGATATATTTATCAATTGGGGATGTAACAATGTTATCGATATCGTGTTATCGCAATAGCAAAATTGTCTCAATATTATCGTGGTCACGTGACTGTATGAAAGGATAGGTCTTCCGGGCCTAATGTTAGAAAAAATAATAGATGTTACCTGGTGCAATTATTTTATTTTACAAAAGGGATTTTTAGGTCATTTGACCCATCTCACATTACTACCTCTAAGCAACAGTTATGATTACAGGTAAAGAAAAGAGGATGCTTATGGCACGTTTCCAAGTCATCATTTGTCATTTTATAATATTGCAATAAATACCGTACCGTTGAGTTTATACAGAGGTATAACCGTACAGTGAGATTTTGATATTGTTACATCCCTATTATCAATATAATATGAAGTGTAAAGTGTGGGTACTACTTAAAAAATGTAAACTTAATATGCGTTTAAATAAAATCACATAATCACAAGGTGTCCCACCATCAAATCAAATAAACAGCTGAAAATAAACTCTCCAAACACTTATTTACCCTTTTTTCTTATATTTGTCAGTGTATCACATATTTATAAATCTTTGCATACATTTTTACAAATACAAGTGGTAACGGTTTGTTCATGTCAGTTTATAATGCTTTACAGATACAACTCTTAAATAAAAAATCAAAATATGTCTCCATAACACTTATTTAGACAAAGTTGTCTGGTTTGAATAACACACATCTTGTTATAGAAATTCAAGCATTGTTATAATTGAAGCGTTACATTCACGTAATAAATATGTGATCTAAATCTATTTACACGTGGGATCGAGAAACAATGAGTGTGTGTGTGTGTGTGTGTGTGTGTGTGAGCGTGCATGTGCCCTGAGCGTCTATACCCCTGCTGGCCCCTTCTCTCAACAGTCACCTAATTCTGTCACACAGATTTGACACTGTGTCATTCTCTCACTGCGTCTAAATGACATGAATTTAATGTGCAATATTGTCCACCTTTGTAGCCTTTATCCCCACACTCTCGGACTCAGAATTCATTAATTCTTTTTCTCTTTTCACAATAATTACCAGGTTGAGTGACTAAACCGTAAATACAAATAAATACATGTAATGTCTTAACACCCACGCACACACAGACATAAGAAATGACATGTCTTCATTGATTAGTTTGATACTCAGTTTGTTGAATAGTGTGTCAGTGTTGTCTCTGTGAAACAGTTAGCAGCTATTTTGGATTACGAGGCTGATCAGTTTAATCGTGACTAAACTCTCAGTAAACAGCAGTATGACTTTACACAGGCTCTGACAAACACCGTCTGTGATTCAGAGTTTCAGATCTCGGTGGCTTACCAAAACGAAACCCTACCAAATGCTTTTGCTGCTGATGAGAGCACCATTTCAAAGACGCGATTATACATATTTACAAATAGTCGCAAACAATTAAGATGTCTTTTTGTGCATTCAAAACCTTCAAGTCACATATTGAAGAAAGCGCCTTCCTCATGAATGCCTGCTCTGTCTCACTCACTCAACAGGAGAAAAGAAAAGATGCTTTTTTCAGACCTCAAATACTGCAGAGAAAACAAGTTCATATTCATTTTGCTCTACAACACGTAGGAATGGTTCCAAATGCATTTTTTGTGATAACCTCGACTGTCATCACAGTTTTCGTTACAGTGTTGTCATGCTGTCAGTCTTTCACTTTGCTGTTGGTTGACTTTTTGTCACTCCTGAAATTCAACAGACACGGGACTGTTATATTTATATACGTCATATGTTATATATAATTTGAGCACTTCTGGACTTACGGTGTTGACATTAAGGATAATGAATTTATTGGTTTTGTTATTATTTGACAGCGGTTGCCACAGTATGTCAGCACAGAACTGCCTGCTGTTATGCATTGACAGTTAAATTACTTCAAAACACAATTACAGTAATGATTTGTTAATATGTTTCCGATAAATGAAAGTGTGCGTGTCTGTCAAGTGTGTGTCTGATTAATGAACTGAAGAAAAGACCGTGTGAGCTCAGTCTCTGAGAAACATTTCCATCTATTACTGTCTCTCCCTTCCTCTCTCAATCTTCAAACTAATTTTTATTAGGTTTTAATCAATCTTCAAGCCTTGTTCCC
Source organism: Triplophysa siluroides (assembly GCA_006030095.1). Lineage (NCBI taxonomy): Eukaryota > Metazoa > Chordata > Actinopteri > Cypriniformes > Nemacheilidae > Triplophysa > Triplophysa siluroides. The sequence continues at coordinate 1,814,426 of VCII01000094.1, read as the reverse complement.
TTCGTTCCAGCTTTCTAGCTGTATTCCTCTGTTTCACTCTTTTTTAAATGCGTTCTTTCCTCATGATTTTTTCTTTTAATGTTATGTTCTCCTGCACATTACACACATCCTGTGCATTAATGCATACACAACACTGTACTTTACTAACACAATACTTTTGGAGAGTAAAAATACTAATTACTGCGGTAAAGTGGCACTTTACTCCATTTTGGACCTAACAAGCTGTTTTACCCCATTTAAACATCCTATTCCTGAATGTCTGCCATTTATTTTACTGATCAAGTGTTGCATGCTTTATTTTGTAATTATGTAAAATAATTCATGACATAATGACTATTTGGTCACACAGGAAATGTGTTTGTGTCTGTACTCACGTGTGTGTGTGTGTGGGATGGCTGGCTGGCTGAGTTAACGCGAGCAAACACACACTGGAGGCTGTGAATGTCATTGTGTTCTTTGTTGTTTAATTTATCGTGTGTTCAAAGCCAGAGGAGGTGGTCCAGTGTTGGGTGCCAACTATTGATGTGACTACAGTGAGTCCATCTCCTGCTGGGCCTGTCTGCTGAAGAGCTCCTACACTCTCATCCACTCTTTTGCTTTTCTTCTCGTTCTTTGAGGCCTGTATGAAGGTTTATCTGGACTTCCATGGTCCTCATGACACACACACACACACACTTCAGGTCAATGTTTCGCCGGAGATCCATATCATTCATTATGCTTATTGTGTAGTAATCATGTGCTAAAGCCCCTCTCTTGTTTGCTTGAGGCCACGGATTTCTCTCTAATATGTTGGTGTGTGTTTCGTGTGTAAGAAGATGTGCGTAATGCATTGATTCATATGTACAGGGTATTGCCGAAATGACTGATATTTTTGTTATAGCTGTTGGTTAATCAAATCAATACAATAATTGTACATGGTATACATTGGGGCAAGATTTAGATAATACATAGGAATTGTAACCAACACTTTGTAGTTTTTTTCATAAGGTCTGGGCAGATTTTTGTTGTTGTGACAAATGTTTTACACAACATGTCATTTATTTTTCTAGTATATTGATGACGTTTTTCAGGTTTTTGAGAATATAAAATAGCTTTTTTTTCATTTCCAGAAGTCTTACAAATGCAATTATAATGAATATGATTAAGCCAACCATAAGATTTCTTATAAAATAAAATAAATCCTACTAACCTGATCTGTATAACAGCAACTATAGCATAGGCTAATCCTGGCAGCAGAGGGCATCGTTCTCTCTCTCTCTCTCTCTCTCTCTCTCTCTCTCTCAGCACTACCTGCTTTGAGGTCTGGACGAAGAAATTTTAATCTTCAAAAACACCCAAATTCCCATGGAAAGACTGTTGATCCTCAATCCACTCAATTTTCTCAGTTGGCCCCACTCAGCAATCGGATATATCGAAGTAGTTGCCGTTTATGTCTGAAAGTCAATATCGGTCATCCTACCTAACTTCAGAAAGCTAGGACTGATCTGCAGAAAGATGGAGGCACTTATTAAAAGGTAAACTTCTCCCAGGAACGATTCACCTCCCAATCACCCACGATGTCTTTTCTGTCTTTTTGTTGTATGTTTCCGTAGGGACTGTTATAATGCTCAAACTCAGCTCAGCACGTCTGTTTGTTTAAGACTTAAGACTCACCCACACAAGAGAATTCATATAACCAGAGCTCTTTAAAACAGACACAGAGACGGAGATGTTTATCTGCTTCTATTAAAGTAACTGAATGGCAATACCATTTATTTTTGTTTTGACACTTACAGTACCTCATATTTTAATGAGTATATATATACATATACATATAATTTTTGTCTTGTTTTCTAGAACAAATATTTACGAAGTCAAGATTCATTTATTTGACAGGGAATGTGACTTAATATATTTAGTTTTGTTTTATGAAAGAAAAGAAAAAAAACAGTTCTCGATTTCTTCAATTTGTTTGAGCTTTTCCTTAAGCAACTTATTCAAGGTAGTAAATGCATTTTAGAATTAAACTATTTTTGAATTTTTAGATATTAGTACTAGACAAAAAAAAGACAAATTGTGTAATAATAAATGATGTAATTTCAGTTCATGTTTTTGCAGTTTGCAGGTTAATCTTATCCAGAAAGGGTACATATACCAGTCAATTTCTTTCTATTTTCACTTCTTTCATTATATAATTAAAATGGCTGTTTGAGAGTGTCTCTCATATGGCCTGTGTGTGGGTTTGGATTACACAGGCAGCTGTGAGAACTGGTCTCCGTGTATTAACCCAGCGTGTCTGCCACCGCGCTGCCTGCCTTGAGTCCCACATAGACTGTTGACTGGAAGTGACGGCCGGATTTGCGGACTCGCCCCAGCTCTCTGCGGGGTAGCCAGTCCGCTCAGAGGGGTGTTAGCAGACAGAGCAGAAAAGGGTTTTGGTGGAAATAGATTGTGAAGTGTTTGCTGAGGACCCCATGGCTTTCTGTGTCTCTTCTAGTTAGCATAGAAACCACGTGAGGCAGACGGAAGCTAATTGAAAATAGATAGATAGATAGATAGATAGATAGATAGATAGATAGATAGATAGATAGATAGATAGATAATCTTTAATTTAAACACACAAATGTTAGATGTATTTTAAATAAAGCTTTCCCTGTTGTTTGCTTTATCCGTGTTTCCTTTCTGATTGTTCCAATCTTCCAATCTTTGTTCTATTCTATTGCTCTTTTATTCTTTACCTATTCATATATTTCATCAGTCATACTTTGATCAAATACATTATTCATTAGAAAATGGACATTTCCAGTCCTGAACGCTGACATCTATGACACGTATGAGCTCTACCAAGTTATCATTCTTATCACTATTGTCACTCGCTATTGTAAATCCTTCCATCCACTCTCTGAACCCGCTTATCCTCTGCAGGGTCACAGGAGGGCTGGCGCCTATCCCACCATCGTTGGGCAGGGTATGCACTGGATGGATGGACAGTCCATCAAAGGACGGCTATAGTACATGTGACTGTTAAACAAGAGAACTAACAGTAACCTTTTTCCTAAAGCTCGAAATCGTAAATCCAGTGTTTTCTTTACCTCTAAGGCTGGCACACACCCATGAAATTTAAAGGGACGGTTTACCCAAAAATGGAAATTCTGTCATCATTTACTCACCCTTACGTTTTTCAAAACCTGTATACATTTCTTTGTTTTGAATAACACAGAAAAAGATATTTGGAAGAATGTTGGCAGTTTTCAGTTCTGGGACATCATTCACTACCATTATAAAAGAAAACGAATGTATTTGTTTTGTTCTCTGAAACAAAAAATGAGATATTATGAAGAATTTAGGAAAGCAAACAGTTCTGGTGAGCCTTTCACTATGCCATTTAAATTGTCCTGTTGTGGTAGTCAATGAACTGAAACTTGCTAACATTCTTCCAAATATCTTCCTTTGTGTTCAACAGAACAAAGTAATTTACGTTTGGGTGCACTGCTCCTTTAAGATTGTGTTTGATAACATAATTGAATGCATTAGCTAACATGAAATAACAATCAACATTCTGTATATATTTTAAAGGGAAAAATTTCTTAGAAATACAAAATATATACAACTAACTACTAAATATATATCCATAATCCATATCCAAAGTTATAGTCATTTTACACTGCTTAATTTCACAACAGTAAACAGTAATGTAACAAACAACTAGTAGGCTTCACAGCATTTTATTCTCATATTCTCTGAAAAAAAGCGAAACAAACATCGTACAAACACCAGAAATTTTTTTTTGTAAACGTACAGTACGCAATTATAGGCTTGTGGTTCTTACTTCTAACAAAAATAAAACTGCTGATAGATTCTCACAGCAACGTGTTTCCATACGACGCTAGGATTATGATTTTGGCTTTGTAAAAATCCACACATGCCTGTGAGCATAGACAGTTTTATAAGTGTCTGTATGTTTTCTGTGATTCTGGTTGAAAGCTTTCGGTCTACTGTGCTGCCACGTTAGTCTTCTAATGGCACACAGACCACAGGGATCCTTTGTTTGTGCACCCAAGGAAAACTGACAAAGGTGAAAGAGAAGGTGGGGAGGAAAAAGAAGAAAAGAGAGTTAGTAGCAAAGCACTCATACGAGCAACTCCATCAGTAATGTCATAAAGGAACCGAGCACATAAAGCATGTGGCTCCCCTGGCGCTGATATTGAACTACCATGTTCCTGTTGTGGTGTGAAGTGTGTGTATACTGGGATCTCTCCTAGAAATTTTGTGGTTCATGACTCAGATTAGTTTGAACTGAGGAATGCTCAATCTCATATAGACCTGAGCGCTTGACTGAGCTTCTGCAGCCACTGGCCCAAGTGGCTCTCATACACTTCGTGGAACTGTTGTTTAAAGCAAATGAACCCAAGATTATTCTGTACCTCTGGCTCGGGTTGGAAATTGAGACTTTGAGCCTATTAAAAGAGTCCGCCAAATGCATGTTGGGATCATGGCAAGTAATGCCAAATCAGCAGCCATTATACACTACGTTCACTCAATTTGCTTGCAAAGTTCGTGAAAACCAAACCTGCGCTGATTTAGTGCAAATACTAATAGTAAGTATACAAATACTAGTAGATACATGATACTATGCAACACATAATGGCGCACTGATTCATTTGCATTGAAGCAATAAAAAATGAAAAGTAAGAGCAATTATGTTAAATCAACATATTGTCATCGTCCACTTTCCGATCTTCCGATTTAAAAAATACTTTTTAAAGATTATATACTTTGACAAATACTTTTTATTGGTTTGATATTTGCAAAACCCATTGACAAACATACATTAAAGGTTGACAAAAAATAATGATTTATGGCAAAATATGAAAATTAATGAAATATGGAGAGGTTTCAGAAGGATAGCAGTGATGTACAAAAAAAAATGCATCTACACACGGTTATTACTATATTGATATTTTAATAATGCACACAGACATAGTATCTTCTGGAAGCACTTTTGAGTGATGATATAAACAAATTACTTCATTATTTCTTAACCCGATTATTGTTGAAAATAATTAACTTGGTTAAACGGATCAGACTTCTTACCCCTAATGGGATGGAACTTTGGCCGTCTTTGGCTGCATTGTACCGTCTCAGCAGTTTGGTGGTCTGACTGCACAGACATCTGCATTCTTGGCGTGTGTAGTTATCTACTCTGAGCAGCAGGCCATACGAGACTAAATATATCACACGGTCTATTCACTGAGACTAAAGCTGCACTTGCTCCACAAGAGGGCTGTTTCATTTTATCAAACTTTCAGCGTTTTGTGTAAGTCGTAGAAACAATGCGCCCATCTCTAAAATCTGCAGTGGTTTCTCCTGGTAGTTTGCACTGACAGAAATACAATGTAGGCTAAAATAAACAGTGAAAATACTTTATAAGCTATACATTGCTGTGTTAAAAGCAAAGAATTTGAGCTAAAAACTTAACACACTTGACTTTCATTTTTAAATATACCCCCAACCAATTATCTATCTTGCTAAACTTAAAACATCAAATATTTAATTGATCAAAGTAAGTCTATTTTTATCATTTTAATGCTATTAAAGAAGCATTTAATGAATATTGCAATTTACATGTTACAATTGAAAAGCCACTCTGCTTTGTGTCATCCATTGTCAAATCATTGCAATACATAGTGGCACATATTCCTGTGACATACAGTTGTTGGTTGTGCTTAAACAGAGGAAACATTTGAGTTTGACCCATTCTGTCCTGTTTTATAATGTCAGGGGTCTGACCGGAGTGAAAACACCTGAAAGACCGTCCCTTGAGATAGGTGATCAACACTTGAGTGCTACTACAAACCCATAAAGGGACTGTCAGGTCCAGTCGCTGGTTAAACTGCTAAGGGGAAACCACTAACCCGTTTACTCTGTCGATCTAAGCCACACTAATGTGACACTAACATAGAGATGGATTGATTTTCCTTCATCATCATATGTGAGCGTACATGCACACGGGGTCGCTTTTGTGTAATGCCATTAATTCAGAGCAGCTGGCGGCATTGGTCAGATGGGCTAAAACATGAACACGTCTGCTGATATCTCTGGAACACTAAAGGCGGAGATGTGTGTAAAATGAAGCATTAAGGTAGGTGAGGACATAACTATTCACAACATGGCAGGAGTTCAGAGCCTTGTGTTTCATGGTGCTACACCATTTATCTTCCATAAAATTATATTTTTAAAGGGGTCATATGGCACGAATACGTGTTTTAAACTAAAAATAAGTGTCGAAACTAAAGAGTCTATCTAAAAGCGAATGCTCACCCAGACCTGCCTGAAACGCCTCGTGTAACCACACCCCCACAAATCTACGTCAGTTCGAGGTATGATTTGAGTAAGACCGCCCAAATGTATACGCAAGTAAGGTGGGCGTACCTGTCAGTACAATTGCTTTGGAATCTGATGTTCCAAATATGGTGAGAGACGTTATATTTCCGTCACACGCTTGCAGTATTCGACCAATCACTAGGCACTGGTTAACTGGCCAATCATAGCACACCTCGCTTTTCAGAGCCATGAGCTTTGTAAAAAATCTGCACGTTTCAGGAAGGCGGGGGAAAGCGGAGATACAAACATGCATGGTATGTGAAAAACACAGCGTTTTTGAACCCTAAATGGTGTATACACATTGCATTACATCTAAAACAAGCGATCATAATCATTTAAGCCGTGTCATGTGACTCCTTTATTAAATGCCACAGTCGTACAGTAAATGTAAAAGCAAAGTAAAAAAACGGTAGGTAATGGACCATGTAAAAAATTACAATTAAGGATAAACAAACATGCGATTTGATTGGTAGCGATGGTCAAACGTCATTTCATCATCATTTTCACCAAAGGGTCCTTTGCGCAAGCGGCTTATTACAACCTATAGTTACATTTTGAATTGAAGTCCCCTCTAGCTGGGATAAAAAATTACTGTTTGTTGGGTGTGATGAAGTCATTTTAAACCATCGCTTCCAATAAAATAGCATTTTTGTTTATTTGTAACTGTAAAGTTTTTACGTGGTCCCTTACCTACCATTTTTCCAAAATTAGCTTTTTCATTTATGTATTTGGCAGACCCTATAGAAAAGGGACTTAGGGCCAGATTAACTAACAGCTTGCCACAGCACAAACCATCTTTTGCCATTAATAAAAAACTACTGCCAGTATTTACTAATGATACGCAGTTTAAAATAAGCACTGTAAAGACCTGGATTTATTTTTGCTAATTTCCTTACTGCATATGCATTTGCAGGAGTGCCTTTCAGTTTTTTTATGTGTATCTTGTCTGTAAATCACCCGCAGAAATGTATATTCCTATCTGCACCTTTTAGAATTGCAGTCTCACGCTAATTTGCCCTTTAGTGTATACATAGGTATACATTTTATCAGTATGTTTGTCTGCTGGGTTTAGGGATTCAATCGAACGTTTACGTGGTATCGCCTCCTGCCGGTAGATTCATTCATTTAGTAAATGCTCCTATTTGGTTTGGTGTATAAAACAAAAAGGCCCTGAAGTGATGGTTTAAACAAAGAAAATATGAACGCAGCTGCCTGTGGAGATCAATACGATATGTTACTCTTTCCTTGCGCTAACCATACATTTAAAGCCAAATGGCAGTCAAAAGCCCGGTGAAAGAGTGAAAAGGAACATCCTCTGAGACAGAGGAGATAACGTGAAAGCTCACTAATGGGCACCCAACAACACACATGCTCATTTTTCACATCATGTCATCGCATCTATAGTGTTGGGAATAAAAGTAGTAGCAGCCGCCAGCTTCGTTCGTCTCTACCAATATAGCTAAGAAATATCTGCATTTATTTGTGTTGACTGGTCCAGGCAGTGAGTTGACAGTCTTGCAGAGCTTAGATCAGTCATAGCGACAATCCTTCCCCTCTGCCACGGCTTTGACAGGTCCCGCGCGTTCCTCTTCCTACACTGCCATGTTACCCTGCGTAGCTAAGGCATCATATCAAAGGCACCAATCTGACATGATTACGGATCTGGCACCTCGCCGACACGGCCCGGTCTGTCTTTTGTAATTGTCTGACAGACAGAAGCTGGGAAAAAAGAAGGTTTTGGCCGTTTCATAAAGTAAAAATTAGTGTCAGTCAAAGCTAAGTGGCTTTTTTAGTGCAGAGATGAGTTATAGGCCGAGACAGCTTTCCACAGACTGGTTAAACTATAGGGACACGTTCATTAGTGCAAGTGGCCTCGATTTTGACCAGTCATTTGAAAAGGTATCACATATAAACGTAGTATTAAAAATCCTACATGTTGACAGTTTGTGAACATTCATGATTTGGTATGATATAATAATCTTTTCTGTTGAAAGCATTTGAAGGGTAGCCGCATATTGTCTTTTTGAGTTACAGCTTTTCCCACCCACATGAAAATACTGTAGAATAGTTGAGTGCAGTATAATTCAATGTACTTTTATATATTATAATAATTCAATATTTACTAAATGGTACTGTTACGGTCCAGAACCAAACCAAACAGCTCGTAAAATGATTATCCGTAAATATTGGTGTCAAAGAACATGCCACAACAGACCGGAGACAATGAGTCAATACACAAATACTGAGCTATATTAAAACAACAGGATAAATACATATAACAGCTCTTAAACAACAACAACAAGACTAGACAACGAAGAGGGGAAACAGCGATCTAAAGCTGTGTAGATGGGAAAATAGTGAATGAGCGAACAAGTGAGCCAATTTAGACGGAGCTTTAATGTGGTGGAGAAAATGATGAGATGGGGATTGCAGACGAGGGACAGGTGAGGGAGTGTGGAGGATTCTGGGAAGTGTAGTTTAGGGGGAAACACAGGGAACCGGGTGGGGAACAAACAGGACTGTGACAAGTAGCCAAGGGTCGAAATAAAAATAAATAAATAAATCAGATTTATTTAAATCACACACACAATAGTTCATTTCAGAAACCGTTTTTCAGAGTTTAAAATGCGAACTATTCCTTTAACTATCCCTAAGATTAACATATTATCAACACCGTAAACATTTAGATTAGTAGTGTATATCTTTTAAGATTGAATATGTTAAACCTAGTAGAAAAGGACTTAAGGCTTTGCTTTAAGTATTTTCCCTGAGGTTAAAATCAGGTACAAAACAGATATCAGGAAACTCAATTCCAAGCAACATTTCAATGTCCAAGGACACCTGGTTCCTATCTATGTTAGTCGTAGGGATCACCGTCGAGTCCAACCACTTTTATTTAAGCAGATCATTATGTTTTTGTTCCGGTTTCATTTCTTTTTCCTTCTGAAAGCAGCCGTTTTCCAGAATTTTGCCAGTTTTGGCAAACGTGATGTTGGCGCATATCTTTTATTCTAAAGTTGAAACCGTTGCTACTTTTTTATTTATTCATGTTTACTTTTCTGCATTGTGTGGTCATTCTTGAACCCCCTGGATGTTGTATTTGATCTTTTTCCTCATTTTTAAGCTTCAATAAAAGTTTAAACAAAAAACACAGGTGAAAAATATTCAACTTCTAGTTGGAATAAAAATCTTTAACATTGGAAAAATCGTCCAGCAGAAACATGTTAGGAACTATGATATTATGGGGAAGGCTTTCTAGAAGTTATTTGTTGCAGAGCAAGATCATCTACAATATAAATGCTTTGATTCTGATGAATATGTGAGTAATTATTCTGTTTCAAAGAACTGCTGTAAAACTTGCTGTTTTTATAATATCAGCAAAATATATAAATAAGATACCATGTACACTGAAATATGAAGACTTATGGTAATTCATGTCAAAACAGGGGTACCAAAATAACAATAAAAATTGTTGTTTTATTTTCATCCAACAGTATGTAAGATATTTAAGCCAATAGTTTTTATATTCTATGTAACTGAAAGGTTTATTCATGTTAATATTCCATGCACAAAAATTATAATGATCAAAAGTGATATAGTAAAAACATCTTTGAAGTATTGGACAAAGCGTCCAAATGAATGAATCATAGAGATGCCAGTGCAAACGTACCAGTTTGGCCAGAGTAGCCAAAGCAATTCATTCCCACCCGCATAAATTAAAAACGAGGAACACCATGAGAAATGATGTGCTGTGCACTCCACATGCATGACTGCCCACTAAACCATGATGATCCACAATGTTTTGCAGTGCGCACCCAAAAGTTTGTGATTATAAACCAGGCTTAAAGGGATAGTTCATCCAAAAATGAAAAATCTGTCATCATTTACTTACCCTCAGGTTGTTTCAAACCTGTATACATTTCTTTGTTCCAATAAACACAGAGAAAGATATTTGGAAGGATGTCAGCAATTTTCAGTTCTGGGACATCATCCACTACCATAAACAAATGTTTTATTTTTTTGTTCTGTTGAACGGATAATTAGATATGTTGAAGAATATAGGAAAAAATCACCTTTGACTACCATTTCATTCTTACTACTATGGTAGTCAATGATGTCCCGGAACTGAAAATTACTAACATTCTTCCAAATATATTTCTTTGTCTTCATCGGAACAAAGTAATTAAAAGAGGTTTGAAATTACATGAGCGTGAGTAAATGATGAAAGAATTTTCTTTTTTGGAGGAACTATCCCTTTAACAGTACATTTAAGGTATATTTTTATCAGTATCTTTGTTCCCTTTAAATCAAACCCAAAGCCTAACCCCTCTGTAAACAACGCTTTACTACAGGACCTACTGGAAAATCACTCAAGCAACCAACACATTTTAAGCTCTCTATCTAGATCAAACACTGAAGACATTCATGCTCTTAAAAACATTTATATTTTGTGATAGTTCGTGTATTGTTTTTCTGACGTGTTTACATTTCATCCTTAGACAATCACAGGTTTTAATGCATTTTTGTGTGATTTTAAGTGCACACGTGTCTGTTTGTGCATTCATGGTGAGTCTTTTTAAGCAGGATTCAAACACATATTTCTTTATTATGCGTTGAAGTCAAAGCCGGAATCCAGGACCCCCTGGCAGGCGGAGCCCCTTAGATTAAGACATATATTGGATCCATGATAGAGGGCAGAAAGTTCATTTTTGAAAATAAAACAGAATATTATTCATATTCCTTTTAAAATTCAGATTGCCAGCTGACCTGTGACTTGACAGCAGTGTATTACATTTGCAGAGAGCTGCGCAATCCCCTCCAGCAGACATCAATTCTCTCTCTCTCTTTCTCTCGCTCTCTGTCTCTCTCTCTCTCTCTCTTTCATTTTTTTCTTTATCCTTTATATTTGTAATAAATAATAGATTTTATAATCATGCTATTTAAATATGTTGAAGACACAGAATTTCAAAAGTTTGAATAGAGTTTCATAACAGCTCGATTGAAAACTGTCTAAAATGTAATAACTTTATTTCCAGAAGTAAGATACATCTGTCCCTCGGTTAGTGTTCTAGAGTCGTCTCTTGTTTCTGTGAAAATATGTGTGCTGTTAACTTCCCTGTAGTGCATACTAGATAGATGATTTTCATATATATTAAAATGTCTGCCCTCTGTGTGTATGGAGTTGAGAAAACCACTAAGGCCATAGCTTTACCAGAACTAAATTTCTTTACGTTTCTCCATTGGGCATTTTGAATCCTTCAAATAAAAACAACAATTTTACTTCTATACATACACTCAAAAAAATGCTTGGTTATCTTCAACCCAACCATTTGTTTAAATCAACCCAGACAATGGATTATACTTGACCAAACAATGGGTTAACTTAAAAAAAAAAAAAAAAAGTAGAAAAGTAAACTAATTGAAAACTAATTGAAAAATGTTGAATTAAGCAGAAAACTTTTACTTACTTGTATGTATAAAACTAAATTGGACTAAATATCTTAGGTCACTTTCCTTGTCAAGTAGATGTATCTTTAGATATTTGGTAGAAAACAAAACAAAAGGGGTGTAGACATTTCCGGAAATTCAAACCCATGCTTTTGCGCTACTTACAAAACTGTCTACCAATTGATCTACAGGAACATCTTGACACACCATGTCAGAATACAGTGCACAAATTAATCAAAACTATGACATCGGACAAGAACACAAATTAGTTTTTGTACTTTTTTACTATACGAAGCTCCTGTATGGCTGTTGTGTGTTTTTCTATAACTATTAAACGGGCATGCATATTACCTAAATACCATAAAACATGCCCTCCTAATAAAATACTACTCAGCATCATGTTATGACAGTATTCCGTTCAATTGACTGCTTAAAAAAAAGATCTTTTTTCAAGAATAATTTTGTAGTAGTAAGATATGGAGACACAAATGCAGTAATACTCCTTTACCTCCATCCTTCCCAGCACATATTCACAAGCCTTAATTGGTCTGTGCTCCTCCAACATGTTTGTAATGAAGTACGCTGCCCCTGACTCTGTGTGTCGTCTGGCAGTGCCCAATTTACAGAAGTGGGATGGTGTGATAAGCGGCAAAAGAGCGTCGATGAGGAGGCGAGGGCCATGAATCACGGCGTGCCAGCCTTGAGCCGGGTATAATTGAGTCCAACATCTCCTAGCTCTTTCACCATAATTAATGATAATCTGTAACAGAGGAATCTCAGATTCCAGTTCACAGAGCTATTTAATTAGGCTCCCGTAATGAAAGTACAGGCACTACACAGAAGAATATGGCTGCCGCGCTGTGCTATGATTAATGGATTGTGCTGGAGAACACAAAAAGTGCCGCACGCTTAACTCCACCAGATACCTCTCTCTCTTCTAGACTTCTCACAGCCGTTTAACAAATTACAAGAATTCACTACCAACTCTATTTTCTCTCTTTTTTAGATTACGCACAATTTATAACAGTTTCACTTTAGGTTACCAGTGTTATAGATTCTGTTGTGCCTTTTTCACTAAATTACGTCTCTAAATAAGAACATTTAATTGTTCTATAAAAAGGTGATTTTTACATTTAATATGACAAGACACATTTTTGTCAGTATATTCTGTATTCAGTTCACTAGTAAGAAGTCAATTTGAATGAATAACTATACACTGTAAAAAAGCAACTAGAAAGATTAACTTAATTTTGTGTATATTTCTGCAAAAACTTTTGGAAAGTAAATTTGACTTACCTAGCGAAGATTACTATATGGCCTCAATGGAGGTCCCGCCTCTCCATCTCTGCCAAGGCGGCCGTCCGCTGGAGCACTACATGGAGGAATTCTTATTTGGATTAGCCTACCTCTGGTCGATTTTGTTTATTTAGCCCTCAAGTTAAATGGCTTTAGTTCTTGTGTTGGAGAAGTTTCTCCGTCAGTTCGCTCCAGAGTTTCCCCGTCTGTCTGTTCCGAGTTTCTCCAAGACTCTTCCACACACACCACGAGATGGCTACAGACCTCAAGAGTCCCCTCCCGAGTTCAACACCGATTCCGCTCCCACTCTCAAACCCCTTCAAACTCTGTTTTATAAACTTTAAAATCTTGTTAATTTATTACAAATAAGGTCCTGAATGGTTTAGCTCCTCAGTACCTGACTGATCTCCCGTCGCATTACAGTCCCTCATGTTCACCGCGGTCTCAGAATTCTGGCCAGTTGATAATACTTTCAAAATCAAGTGCGGGAGGCAAATCATTTTTCTATCTAACTTTAGGACAGTCGTCTTTGTAATGTACGAGAGGCAGACACACTCTGTCAGTTAAAATCTAGATTAAAATCTCATCTCTTTAGCCTCGCCCACACCTGATTCTACTGATCCACACTCCAAATTCCTTACAGGATTGTTAGGTTGCACCAGTCAGATCAACCGGAACCAGGAACACGACACATTAAAACTGATGTACTTATTACATCAAATTGTATGGAATGGAATTCTATTCTTAGTATGTCTGTCTTTTCCCCAAGGTAACCAAAACTGCACGGATCTGGCTCGTAATCAGACTGATGGTGGATCTGGAAGGATGATTTGGCATCATTGCATGAATTGCCTAGGAGGAGTATTTAAAAGTTCACGGCATACAGTTTTCACAAAATCCCAAATGGGCATGTCAGTGTAAAATTGGGTTGATGGTAACTATACATAATGAGTTTCTTACATGTGCATACATTTATGTAGATCTAGGCTCCGAGATTATTTTTACACATAACGGGGGCGCTATAGAGACACTCATGTGCCAACAATATGGCAGACATCTTTGGTTCTTTTGCAAGAGTTTATGAGCCTGTTAAGGGCCCCAAAATACCCAGAAACATTGAACATCGGGTTCATCTACTCTCCACAACTTCATTACAGCCGTAAGCCAACAGAGAGCTTTAAAAAAATGTTTCTTCTTAGCAACGGCTTGCTATACAGTGCCTCTGATGGACAACTTAAAGGGCCATTTTCTCAATATTTAGATTTTTTGCACGCTCAGATTCCAGGTTTTCAAAATGGTGTGTCTCGGCCAAGTGTTCCTAATAAACCATACATCAAGGGAAAGCTTATTTATTCCGCTGATCTCAATTTAAAAATATTGACCCGTAAGACTGGTTTTGTGGTCCAGAGTCACAAATAATTCAAAGAAAAATAATAGGGCTTCGCAACTATGATGTAGGCCTCCAGCCTTCCACCTCCACCTAATAACCTGAGGAAAACAACAAGGCTTTGCGGCTACCCCTTATGAAAATGAACTATAATAAAAAAAAAAACACAAACCATGTCTTCGCCAGTAGTAATCAATACACCGAAAAACACTTTTACCGCGAAAAAAAATGTGATTCCTTTTCGTTTTCATGTTTCGTAATGAACATGATTAATTTAATAAATAATAATGCAGGTTAGAAAACAATAAAGATAGGTGAGATGCAAATGAATTTTAAACGTTATACTGCCATATCTAGAAAACAACGTTTTTGCCCTTACTTGTCTTAAGTCATAAAACCCTATGAAGGAATAGAACAATGTGACTGAATGAAATGCCTTATAGGCATATGTGTTTGCATTTCCATCCTGTGGCAGGTTTTGTGTTCATGTTGAACATGAGGCTGGTTTCTTGAGCTGTTAGGAAAGCTGACTTTAAAGCGCTCTCCTGAAATGCACACATGATGGATTTGGGGCTGTGTCACAACCAAATAAGCTGTTGAGCTGTAGTAAATGGGTTTCTGTTTTTCGTAAAGTAGATGACACATTGTACAGTATGTAAGTCCAGACTGTATTAAAGGTTCGTCATGCTGATGATCAGGCAATACACCCGCCATGTGTGATTACCGTGGCCCACAATTCACTCTTTGGGGACTGAATGACAAATGTCCCCGCGATGGTACAAAAGTTACGCGTTCTCAACAAAATGTTTTTTTTTGTTAAATCTACAATATAAAGCATAATCATTTTGCGACATGTCGATGCATCGTAAGGTACGGAACGCCTCTGACTTTTGCTGCTTTGACAGGCTGAAAATTTCCTTCCAAAGCGAGGCGAAAATGGGAAGCACAGCGGAGCAAAGCAAGGTCTATGCAAACATGACGCTTTTTCACAACCCCCATAAATCTATGACAAAACTCCCGTTAAATGAGGGCAAATAAAGAGAGAGTATTCATGTGAAAGAAAAGCCTGTCGTAGGGCCTTCAGCTAGCAGAAATCTTGTTTAGTTCTTTAATTCTCCACTTTCTGACCTGAATCTGGCTGTCGCTGCACATGAAAGAAATTACAGCGGCCTCCGTCAGCTTGCCTGCCGTCCTCTTGCTCGGCAGCATTTGTCATTGCCAAAACAGGAGAGTTTAATTAAGTGTTGTGGGCAGCCTAGTGAGAAACACACTTTAAATTAAACCACTGATGCCGCTATTGGTTCTTTTACCTTCCTGGCAATCAGCGGGGGTTTTACAGCATAAATTCATCCCTCTCTCTCTCTCTTTCCCTTGGGGAGGGGTAAGAGAGACTAGTTGCACCTATAGCAACCATTTTCAAACGGCAACCCCCAAAAGCATTGGCCCTTTCCTCCCATCCTCTAACAGAGCAGTTCACTCGTGAACATGATAATTAATATTCCTCCCTCTACTAAACATTTTGTTTACTGGGCGCCAGTTCCGGGCTGCTGTCGTATAGGTTCAGGCACTACGCTCTGTAGTCTGTGAGACAGAAGAGATTTACATGGCAAATTATTTTCTGAAGAATTGCGGAACAGTTGGTGCAAAGGAATGAATCGATTTAATACCTCAATAATTACAGATTGTTTCAAGTGGGTAAGCGCTTTGATTCCTGTGAAGCATTTGCATTTTTTCTCGCCGAAAGATTAGTGCCGTTCTGTAAACTAGATTAAGATGCTTTACATCTGTGGAATATATAATGCGCAGATACAGATGAATGGATTTTCTAATAAATAATCAAAGTTTTCTGAGGCCATTTGTATGATTCTTCGTCTTAAAAACAAGGAACATTAAAGTCCCAGTGAAATAAAAAATGACGATGGCTATTTTTTCATGAAATACTGCAGCGCTTTTGAAAATAATTGAGCAATTTGGGTCATTCTCTTTTGTAAAATGCGTGTGCCCTCGTAATCTCTAGTCAAACTCTGAAGATGCACTTCCTTCCTGTAACTACTATCCATCTTAAATGAGGTATGTTAGACGGCTTGGGCGGAGCATCCGTTAACTCCTCCCCTTCAACTGTCAGTCTGCTGCCAGTTTCATTTCAAAATGCAACGGCTGCTGCTTTTATACATCCAATAAAATCGCAGAAAAAGATGAAATCCGCGGCCACTACTTTTCTCAATAGAAATTCCATTTCACTCGGAAATACGTCACATTCGGAAGTAAAAACGATCACAGCTTCCGGTTCACGGGGACTTTAAATGATTATTTGCATCTCTGTATGAAGAACACAGTACAGACCGTTTCTTCTGGTTCTGATCTGGCTAGTGTCTAATAATATAACTATTTATAATTAGTTTATTTATGTTAATATTAATTAATATTATTATTTTATTGTAAAATAATTGTATTTAATAAACGATTTGTTGAATTTTGTTGTATGTAAATATTATTAAATAAACAACTTGTTGAATGCGTCGTGTATCTCGCATTTAAAGAAAACATATGGGACATTGACATCCAGTGGTTGAGTTTGGTATTGCAGTCTAAAAAAACAAATGGAGAGGCAAGTTTAGCCAAGTAACGGTTCTTCTGGGATTCTTTTGCTTGTTATCGCAGAAATAATCCACAGGCACTCTATTATTTGCAAATTATTTGAACAAGACGTTAAGGGCAGTCCACGAACGCGCACATGCGGAGTAACGTTTGTTTATGTTGTTGCTCTGAAACCGTCTATGAATAGATTTTTGGAAGAAAAAAAGTCATTTGGGTTTTTAAAGCACCTACTTACACTACATTTAGTTAAGTAGATTCACTTTATAGGAGATTCATCAGAGTAGATCTTTCTCTGTGACAAAATGACAACATTTTTTCCTTGTTTCCATGGTGTATCATTGTGCCATGTATCCCTGCCCCCTTCTGAACGGCAGCAATTAGAGCAGCGCACTCATTCTCGCTTCACAGCCGTGAACAAGTCTCTCTAACCTTTTCCTCTAACTTCAGAGAGTTGAGAAACCCCTGTATACATCGACAGCGTAGAAACAGGGACCTGTCAAACCCACCATCGTACTTTCATATAAGGACCAGTGGCACAAACACAAAGTCCAATCAAGCTCAAATCACCCAAACCTTCGAACCAAAGTTGGAAGAACATTTTTTTCCACTTCGGGTGACATTTCATCCTGCCAGTGTCTCTTCTCTCCAGCCTGCTCAGAACATCAGGGATCGGACAGCTTCGGAGGATAGCAGGACTATTAACGAGAGAGCGGAGCGTAAGGCGCATGTAGTGGCTGTGTAAGCCAAGCTGCTGCTGCGCTTGCTATGTAAGCTAACAGCCGTGTTATCTTCTCCAACCACGGTAAAGAACCTTTCTCTCGTGTTCACAGTCTGTCGTTTCGTGTCTGTGCTTCTCCCTCAGTTTTCACTTTCGCTGAGGCATGATTTCTTTAAAGCTTTAAATATTTGACGTACCTAAACTTATCAAGAAACCGGGTGGATGGTCATGGGCTACATCCCCAGAGAAGGAAATGTTACTGGAAGACATCTCAGGCCACATATGCATTTTACTGGGCCACATTTATCTTAGACTGACTTGTTGCTGCAATCTTACATCACATGGTTACCTTGTGATGTAAAAATCTAAACGGACCTTATTGAATTTTTGAATGACCGCAGACGAAAATAAATTGTAAGAGTAGAGCCTTACATATGAATCTGTGCATTGGATAAATATATGGACTGACTGCATTCACATTTATAAACGTATGACGTGAACATGCGGGTAAAAGTCATCACCATCAGTAATAAATCATCAGCTGTTTTCGTAGAATTAAAGTGAGTTACAATATTTGTTTACCGCTCCAAGAGGACCATGGCGTTTCCAATCCCCTATAAGCTCTGACCCATTGAGAGACAGCAAAAAACCCTTCACATCATTGATCACTTGAGCTGCTCCCTCTGGTCCTCTCATATCGCAAGATAGATGATCACTTCTATAGCACTAGTTAAAGCACACTATTAACTTTGTATTTAAAAATGGTAATGTAATTGATTCACCAATTGATTTATTGATGTTAATTCAAGTGTTTCACAAATTAATCACATTATAGAAATTAATTTACTATATTTTATGAGCTGTTGTGTGATTAACTAATGATATGAATTAATCAAGCTTAATAAGAATTCAAGCGGTATTGTTTGGCCAATTTGTCACTTGGTTAAAGGCAGGGTGAATGCGGACTTTGATTTACGAGGTTAGGGACTACTGTACAGCGTGCGAGAAAAAAATATGCCCGTCTCCAAGTCGAACACTACTCTTATCAGAAAATATAGGGCCCAGACATATCACGAATGACACCATCAGAGATTTAATATGACACGAATGAGCTCTGGATATGTGTCGGCCACTTATATTCTACATCCTTTTTGTACAAATGAACAGTAGAGTACGTTCGTATAGAAAAGCTTGTTTTCTTGTAATTTCCATCTGTATGTACGTATGAGTAAAAAAATGGATTAAAACCGAATAAATAAATCCATCGAGACCCACACCTCAGCGCACACAGATTATGTTAAAAGATCAGAATAGATTTGTCCTCTTGGTGGTCAGTGGCCGAGCAGTATATTCACACCCCAGAGACCTTGTTAAGAAGTTCATTAGTCCAAGTGTGATGTCTTTTAAACTATTGATCATTGAGTCAATGTAAAAATAACAACTCCTGTTATAAAGCAGTTGTCCACAGCAATTGCGACATAAATTATTTAAAAAGGGCACATTGGCCCTGGCCATGAAGCCATCAATCAGAAGATATGACCGTCACACAAAAAGAGCAAGAGCTTCACAGAGCTTCTCCTCCACAGAGAACAATCCCATCATGAGGTGATGGACAGGAAGAGAGACTGACCCGGTGTCACCCGCATTGTGGCTGCCGTCTTTGAACGGCGGATCTCCGCTCTCTTCCGAGGGAGAGAATGGGCAAATGGATTCTCCGTTTACTGCTGGCCTCCCTCCGAGCGCGCACTTCAATTTGTCTAACACTAAAAGACTGACAGAATGGCCAAAAGAAAACAGATGAATTTTTTATGAAATGCACTTGCAAGAGGCACCATTTTTATTCATAAATTGAATTGAGGGATCCATGCCCCATAAGGTGACCCCTGGAATCAATTCTATCAAATGAACTAACTCCCATTGCGTGCCTGCGTGGACCCGGGGAGTAATGCCAATGCACTGCTAAACGCATTTTCACAGCTTTTGGTTTCATCACGGCAATATTGCTCTGCGATGTTGTGGTCTACCTTTATTTTCCCCAATGCAGTTTACATGACTTTATAACATGATGTCAACATCGAACAGTGTCATTTTGGCGAAGTTCCCTGTTGCCGAGCCAAGGCAATTTATTAACCAGATTCGTCATTTAAGATGTTTGATGCTTTTGGTTGTCACGAGATTCCTGGATGACTGTCATTTAAGTTGAATTGAATTTCACGTGGCTACCAAGCTCCCTATGTCCATTAAGCATTGTGTTAATTGACAAAAGCATCCTCTTCATCCGTGTAAGACCTCCTCTTCCCCAGAGGCTTTGTACAGTAGCCTCTCTTGACTTCTCACTCTGCACGCTCTCAACACCTAGATTCTCATTTACACCCCATTAATCTGCACTAGTCAGGCATGTCATGTTCCAACTGTAGAACTCAACCTCCAAAGAAACCTTTCCCTTAGTGCATGTGTACCTTAAAGCACCTTATTAAAACCAGCGACACCTCAATAATGGCACATTGAAATCTCCTCTGTGAAGCCCCATACAGCATTTACAGCAGTAGCGAGTGTCTTTGAGATCCACACACCGCTTTGATTAATAATTGATTAAATGACTCCTTGGAGCTTCAAAGGCAGGAAGGGAAGATCCATCTCTCTCCCGTGGATGAGGCTGCAGCCAGTCGCTACTTTGTTGTTTTTAAATGCTCTCTGCGATGTACTGTTAGAGAGAGACAGGAGGTTACTTTTATCAAGAGCGGCTAAAGAACCTCACAATGGGTTGAGAAGAGAGTCCTCTGGGTGGTGCTTCCTGTAGTAGAGTTGCCCTATGTCATCATGGTCTAATTTGGTTGTAGGATCATGCTGGGTATTTTTCTAAGGTTTCATCACTGAGTTGCAGTGGAAAATCTTTATAGTGTGCTTGAAAGTGTGCTTTCAACAATTATACAATAATTCGTGAATTTAAAAAGCTGGTGCTCAATACAGTGCTGTATAAATACAGTAATGCTGTAACTTCCTAATTTTGTCGACAAAAGCCTGTTTCACAATAATGGTCTCAAAACGAAGCTTTCCTGTAACCGTGTAATTACACATATAATTTTAACGAAATGTTCTAAGGTTAAGATTAGGTTTAAGGTTGTTTTATGGTTGGTTGCTTGTGAACATGCATAAATTACCATTATTACGGAAGCATACAGTATGTAACATATGTCAAATACAATGTAAAATTAAAGGACCATT
Source organism: Triplophysa siluroides (assembly GCA_006030095.1). Classification (NCBI taxonomy): domain Eukaryota; kingdom Metazoa; phylum Chordata; class Actinopteri; order Cypriniformes; family Nemacheilidae; genus Triplophysa; species Triplophysa siluroides. Next base: position 1,793,391 of record VCII01000094.1, on the reverse strand, counting down.
GTTTTTTAGCTGCATCTAGTGGTGAGGTTGCGAATTGCAACCAACGGTTTACTCCACCCCTCCTTTTCGAAGCACTACGGTGGCTGATGACATACATGTTGTCACGTTTCGCTTCTTTGCTGAAGGAGATAACGCATTTGCGTTCTTTTGAGCAGTTCGTCCATTTAGGGCTACTGTAGAAACAACATGGCAAATTCGATGTAAGGGGACATCGTAGGGGTGTATGTAGATAGAAAATAGCTCATTTTAAGGTCATACAAACATAACGCTTCATTAAGTCTTTATACACCACGGACACATGGTTATGTATTTATTATATTGCATTTCTATTGATAGATCCTACATGTGGAAAAAAGGTTTTAAATGTTGGCCTGTAGAAGTACTCAGCGTGTCATCTTGAAACAAAGGCAATGTTACAAAACACTAAAACAAGTTTTTGTCTCTGTTGTTTTGTTTTGTTGTTAAGTTCTAATACTGTGAGCGTGTTGGAAACATGACTACAGGCAGAGGTGTGCTATTTCTTCAGACTTCTTCCACCTAATGTCTCCTGTCGGCCCCCTGCGCCCTAGCCCGGCAGATCCCGGTGTGTTGTGTTGGTGGCTATGACCGGTACTAGGCGGTGGGCAGATAGCATGGCTGTACACACTAACTGGAAGTGATGGCTTCCAGTGGGTCTGACCATTCAATATCCATCCCAGACAACAGGGACAGCAGTACACATGTAGACACGGTCATTGTTTTTCTCGAATAAATAGAACAATGATCTTGTTTCGTGGTCAGCTTTTCTCGCTTGTCATTGTAACTAAAAACGTTTCATTATGTTTACTGGCACTGTAATGTGTTGCCTAGATGAAGGCAAAAGCTGGATCTATAAGCAGGTATAAAGTTTTGTAAATCCACAGAAGTTCATTGGTCTTGATCCATAAACAAGGGAAATATGACACGCTTAATAATACTTAAGACAATGAGCCAAACAAAACAATACACACCAGACAAGGGAACCAATAAGAACATGAAACATACGTGTACATGTATGCATTTTGGCATAATTGTATTGTACTATACATTGCATCCGAGTATGTGCAACCCCTGAGATCGAACCCATAACCTTGGTGTTGGTAGCGCCAAGCTCAATCAGCCAAAATAAAGCACATGACAGCGATTTAACTGATTAATCCAATCATTTTGAAACAAACAAACTGTGTTTTTAATAACTGCTGTAGACTCAGAATAGACCTCTTTCTGGCATCTCCTGGTGTGAGATTTTCTCCTGTGTGTTCAATTCAAACCCCTACCGGGTTGATCGGGCTTCACCATCTCATGATGAGTATGGCGGAGTAAGGTCACAACCAGAGATGATATCCAGTAACAATCCCCCTCACCCATTGCAAAAAAGGATTAAGTTCTGCAGTAGAATTGAACAGGCAGAGTCTATAACTCTCCATGCACTACCCAGAGATTATGCTCGGACCTGCCCACTGACCACACAAAACGACAATTACAGCCCTTCCCACCACCCCCTGTTTAGGATGTAATCTCTCTCTTAGACACCCTAAGTGCATAGTTATCTGCCTGTCCATATTCACACTGCTGTCATATACTTGCCTGCTCCTATTTTCACACCGAGAGATTATTATGTATTTAATAAGTAACAGCGGTGACTTTCATACAGTGTGGATGACTCTATCTACCTAATACATATAGACTTTCTGTTGCATATGTGATATTGAATAAGCTCCTTGTTGAATATCGTCTGCCCCTTCTTGAGAGACCATTACAAATCTCAATAAGGTGTTAGGCCCCAGATGAGGAGGGCAAGAAGTGTATACTTTCACAAAGTCATGTTTAAAGTAGAGGACAACTGGTTCAACAACAACATTTCAAAATCATTACGGCACATTTCAACATAAACAAAAAAGAACGCACAAAACCCAAGCATCAATTATAGAAAAAATATATATTATCACCCTGTATTATGTTGTAATTGTTCTTGACATTTTTTTGCTGTTCTACTAATTTAATAAATTCTAATTAATCCTAAAATGTTTTGTGAACACTTCTTAGATTCTTTAATGTATATACTGTTGTAGTGAATTGTGATGTACACTCTTTAAAAAAAAGGTTCTTCAAACGGTTCTTCGATGCCTTTTGGAGTTGAGTTTATATACGGCCTTAGGTACAGGAACGTGGACAGCAAACATGAGAATGCTATTTGGGAGATGAAGATGTGTTAACCCAACAAAAACCATGTGCAAGTTGTCATTTGTGAACCTGGACACCTAAAACAGTCTTAAGGGTAAATTTGAGAAAATTGAGATTTTTACATCATCTGAAAGCTGAATAAATATGCTTTCAATTGATGTTAGGGTCGAACAATATTTGGCCAAGATACAATTATTTAAAAGTCTGGAATTGTCCATCAGAGGTGCTCTAGCAGGCCGTTGCAAAGAGGAAACAGGTTTGTTTCAACACTCTCTATTGGCTTACCGCTGTAATGACGTTATGGAGAGTAGATGAACCCGGACGCGAAAATAATAAGCTTTACATTAATTCAAAACATGAGTTGGTAATTCCCAAAGAGCGGGCAGTTTGTCGTTGAAGTTTGTCACATTTTGCGGCATCCACTCACAAACATATATTTTTGAAATGTTTACGCTAGGAAATTTACAAAATATCTTCATGGAACATGATCTTTAGATAATCTCCCAATGATTTTTGGCATTAAAGAAAAATGTATAATTTTGAACACTACAATGTATTGTTGGCTTTTGCTACAAATACTCCCATGCTACTTAAGACTGGTTTTGTGGTCCGGGGTCACATATGACAATGTGATGATGTCGTAGAGTGTTTAAGCTGAGGATGGGCACTGTTATTCAAGCCCTAGGGTTCTGATGCTACTGACACATGACACATTCTGGAAGACTCAGGCATCCCTCTGGTGTCCCAGACACGAGCTAAGCGCTCATAATTTTCTTAATGCATGTAGCATGAGAAGGTGTCAGTGATACGTTTGGACGGGGTTTATGCTGCTGTCAAGGTTTCTGTGCCTTTGGTTATTATGTGAGCACATTTTGCCTTTTTACTGCTGTGTCACATTGATGAGTGTCAACTGTGTCCAAGGCAAGTCATTCTCTTCCAAAAATGGCCTTTAAGACATACACCTTCATTTTTAATCAACATTTCACTCAACAAACAAAATATTCTGTTTTGCTAGAAATATTGTTCCAAACATATGAATTCTCTTTAAGCTCTTCAACCTCTCAAATCAATATGGTCCTACTGACATCACACACCATTTTGTTTTACTAGATTTGGAATATGATGTTAAGTAAACACAAATCAAACCGGTACTGAATACAGTTTTTCTCGATTGCTAACACACGATTCACCATTTTCTCACAACTATAAACACATTCTCAGAACAATACACCAACACTACAGGTAATTGTGCGTCCTAGAATCATCTACAGGGCTTTATCCTGTAAATATACAGTATAATTACAGTACACACTTTATATGAGATAATTTCACTATTCTGTATCCAGTAAACTGAAGCACGTGTACACCCTCAAATTTGTGATCGTCAAGTTTATTTGCAGCATTTTTCACATGTTTACATGTTCATTTTTGCAGAACTTAGAGACGACAACTTCCAAAAAATCTTTTGGCAGAAGACCAAGAAATTGCAATAGTATCCTGTAACGAAATTGGGCCAAAAGTGCATAGTATGCCATGTTTATTATATATTTATGCAATTGTATTCTGTATTGTGTCACATACCCAGTTTGTACCCAACTTTTCTTGTCTTGTCTACTTCCTCCACTTTCATCTAAGATTACGTAACAGTAGTGTATTTGTTTTCCTAAAGCTCATTGTTGCACTTTCTGCACTCATTTAAGTTGTAATAGACACAGCAGCTGTTAAATTACTATATTCTTGAATCCCAATAAGAGAAAGTTCTTGAGGTTCTTGAGTTTCAAGAAAAGGAGCCACACTTTCAAGAAATGTGTTAAAGCAATCGAGAAAAACTGTAATATAAACACACATTTAATGGCTAGCACGGGATTGAGGGATGGCCACTTTTTTGAGTGCCAGTGTGAAGGTCACATCTCTATATAGAGAGTTTGAATCTCACACAATTTATTATTAATGCCTAAATATTCCTGCATAACTGTCATGATTATGCAAAAAGAGAGGAGGTCAAGGCAGGAAACAATGGGTGAAAATGAAATCTCCTTCTCTCTTTTTCTTCTAAACAGCAGCCCTTCCAGTGTCTCGAAATCTATCGGCGAGCAAGACCCCCTGCGATCCGTGCGGGTTAATCCTCTATGACTGTTAAAATCTCTATGATATGCTGGCTGAATCCGGAATCAGGATTGAATGAACCATGCACTTCATCCAAATGATTGTTTTCCCTTTTCGGTGGAATTCCACAGCGAATTTTACGGACCCTTTGTTAGCATACAAGCCATCCATAAACAAAAAAGCGAGCATAAAAGCAATAAAAGCATTTTAAGCTTTTATTTCTCAGCTAATGCATTTGTGAAGGAGCATTTGAAAAATGTGCCCGATTAATATATGTAGAAGATTTGAGATGAGGCATAAGGGGACACTGAAGGTTAATAAAGGCAGATATGCGATTGAAGGCTTTGTTCAAGTGTACGCTATTTTAGTCTTTAATTCAACCTTTAAAAATGTAAGCCTTGGGAGACACTCATGTGTACGGTGTTTTTTACAGTGAATTAAAATCAAGTCTCCCACATATATATGGAGGAGGCGGATTCGTCTGTGGTTCATCTCTGAGTAAACTTGCAGGCAAACATTGGCAATCCTTCCCCATGGCCCTGTTTCATATTAGACAAACTCTAACAGAAACCAGCATTTGCTGTGGAGAGAGAGAGAGAGAGAGAGAGAGAGAGAGAGAGAGAGAGAAATGTTCATTAAACTGACTCAAATATTCAGAGGTGTGATTATGCATAAACACAGATATGAATGATAAATAGAAGATATGATTCTGTTAGAATAAAAAAGAGAGATAGAACGAGAAAACACATTTGATAGCTCTAACTGAATTCTTCTGCAGCCATTTTCCATGATTGTTTTTTTTTCTTTATTAAACAAACGGTCCACGTATGCAGATACATTTGATTAGGTTTAACCCTATGACTTTTTATCCTGTGTCAATTGTATACTTTATTGAACATTTCTTATAGTTCTTTCTATTAAAAAAATCCACATTTAAAAGTCTTTACCACCATTCTAACATATTAGTGAAAAGAGTCTATGTGTCATGCGGATGTGTCCAGGCATGGCACAATATTATCGGGGGATTGATGCGCAAAGATTAACTCTCGCTCGGGTCAAGATAAGAGCCCAAGAGAGTGCATGTTTTTATTCAGATAGAGAGATCCATGTCTGTCTTTTTCTCATATTATAGAGTTTTGATTTTCATTAAGAGTTGTTAATGCATATTTAAAGCAGTATTGGGTTTCAGATTGCATAGATAGTGCGGCTCTATTCTCTGACCTATGGAATGTTACCTGGTTTATTACTTGTGATTGGCTGGTTCATGGAGGATCTGCCAGTTATGGCAACTATGATTGACATCGTAACACACACACACACACACACACCTATTATGCTATGATTTCCTGGTCTTGCAAGTAGCACCGGAGCATTTTTAGTAATAACCAAAAATACTTTACATTATCGATTTTTCTTTTACACCAAAAATTATTAGGATAAAAAATAGAGATCATGTTCCATGAAGATATTTTGTAAATGTCCTACTGTAAATTTATAAAAAACAACAAAATCGCTAACACATATTCCTGGAAACACTCCTACAAACATTGCTCGCTGCTGCCCGCTCTTTGAAAATTACCCACTTAAGTTCGGTATGTAAAGCTTATTTAATCAGCTTTCAGATGATGTAATAATCGTAATAAAAAAAAGACCCTTAAGAGTGGTTTTGTCGTCTAGGGTCACAAATGTCTCGGCATGTGTCCAGTATGTCAAAACTATTGCAGTAGACAGGGGCGGACTGGCCATCTGGATAAGGACTTTTCCTGGTGGGCTCCAAATGTGGACCAGAAGGCTAACAGCGAACGAATGGAGGATGACCCCACGCAAGGAAGTCCAAGGTAGTTTTTAGTGTCAGTCCAGCTCTGTCTGACGAGTTTGTGAACAATAATTGTAGATCTCCACATCGCAATGCTTTTTAACAGTAGAAACAGACAATCAACTAAATTAAATATTTTTTGTTACTAGGCCCTATCATCGCAGCGCAAGTTTCAGCCCGACGCAGTTTTATTACCTCTCTGGAGAAGCGCCCTGTCTTTGCTCTTGCAAAGTCCATCATGTAAATAGCGAATCCGCCATGGCACGAGTGCAACTGGCTCTCAAAGGGAATGAGAGATGAACTCTGCTTGGTTTATTGCACGTTACGCCACAAAAACACCCATTACTCATTAAGAGAATCGGGACAACCCCTTTAGACCAGCAAAAGTGGATTCGGACACGCCCTGAGTGCACTTGCGCCCTGCGCTTTAGACTATGCGCTTAGATCGTGAAAATAGGGCCCATTGTATTACTATTCCTTAACCATAAAAAAAATGAATATACTTACCAGCTGTCATTTTACATGCAGACACAGTCAGTAACCAAGCTCCACCCTTTGTGGTGGCATTACAAAAGAAAAAGCGATGAGTGCAGCAGTGTCCTGCCACCACTTGGCCCCGCTCTGCTCGCAGGCAGGTTAGCGGCAGCCATCTTTAAATGCTTCAGCTGTTCCGAAGGGCCACTGCAACATTCACAAATTCTGCTGTCTGCTTTCCACTCCATCGCCCCTGTTCCCTGTCACAGCATTGGCGTGCCGGCCCGGCTAACCCCAGGCTAACGGCTGTCTCCACTGATCCAAGCCTTCTTCTGCTGGAGGACCCAGGCCCACATGCTGCACACACACACACATTCACTCATCGCAGTCTTTTCATGCCATGCACTGGAAAAATACATCCAAATCTAAAACGCATAACAGCAGTGCATGTCCAAATTGGTTACTGTACCTTTAGACGCATGTGTTTCATTCCACACTCAAAAAAATGGAAATTCAACATGAATAGCAATAGTTTTATTTTTGTTTTTATCACAGATGTCGGGTGTAGCTGTCTCCATAAAGCGGATGTTTGTTCATCTTTTGTAACAATGGAGACTCATTCAATGCCAGCAAGCAATTGAATTACCACACGTGAAAGCCCCTGAAAGTGTCATTTAAATACCAGTCCCCAGTTTAAGTAATCGTCTATAAAGAGATATTTAAGTGGAGTTTTAAGCAGTTCTCTAATGGCTGTCACTGCCTTTTAGCGAGCAGCCGCCTCCTTCAGACCAGTGATTATGAGGCAGAGGTGAAGAGGTCTCACGTGTAGGTCAGTTTGCAGGTTCTACTCTCAGCTGCCAATCTTTGCTTTAGTGGTGGAGTAGTTTAGTCTTGCTCCTTATCTTGTAAGCTGTCATCCTCCAGGTGGTCTCTGGGAAATTATGTTCACTAAACACTCTCTCAGCACCTCTTATCCTCAATTTAATACCTCGTCTTAAAAATGAAACTCCCACACTTTGTCCAGTGTTAGATGCGCAGGCTCGGTGTCTGAAAGAAATAGTGCATTTCAAGCTGATCTTAGTTATACACCCACACAAACATATGAAGTATATTCATATATATATGAAGGGTTTGGTTCCAAAATGAGATAAGTCTGTTAAAAAAAAAAATGTTTTTTTTAATATGCATTCCAATTAATATCAATCAAACTGCAGTTGGTTTGTTTTGATTTAAGCCATAATTACTCAAAAAATACAGCAAACGTACGTTATAAAACACAATGAAAAAACATTATAACATAATCAAAAAATTATTTTTGAAATATTGTATCATTTTGGAACCAAACTCTTCATATATATATATATATACACTGTATTATTTAAATTTTTACTACATATAATACATCATAATACATTTAATATAATTTACGATATAAAAAAAAATTTTTTTCATTGTAATCTGGACTCTGACATTTTAGGCGCCGGTGATGACAGTTTGGGGTGCTTTTCTTTAAGATTATTGACCAGTTCTGAGCAGAAGATCCAATTTTGTTCTCTACTATTATACGTTAAAAATGTAAAAATAAAAGATGTCATTTCTCGCAAAGAGATTAATGTTATTATATTCTGTTAGAGGAAAAGGACATTGTGGGTCTCTGGTTTAGCAGCAGAACTTTGCCTCTCCAGGCAGTGTTTAATGAAAACATTGACATGGACATTTTGGGTCCCTTTTACATTACACAGACACGCTCATGCATGGCGCTGGTTGGATATGGTATTATGTGAAAGGTCAGGGGTCACAGAGGAGGGATGTGTTGTTAATTTCACAGGGTTAGGGAACTGTGGACTCACATGGAATACAGATCACTTAACACAGACCTGCCACAACGTCCCGCATCCCCCCAACACAACATGTCACTAGCACCCCCCTCATGCTCCACCCCTCCCCCAGCTCATTGTTTGTTAAGCACATAGTTTAGGCCAGTGAACCAGAGTACATGTAGAGGTAAGCACAAAGTCTGTGGGGAAAGTGGTTCTGACACTGCGTGGCATAAGTGACATTAGCTCCACGGCTGTTTGTTTGTGTTGTGTCTCTGCTGGTGTGATCAGGTCCATTTCCTCAACTAGTGACAGTATTGTCAGCATTAGCCACCCCTCAGTCCTAATAGGTCACATGTGTTTGCGTATATGGGTGTGGCGTTATCTTATTGGTTGTGTGGTTCCAATTATTCAATTATATATTTTAATTAAATTCATGAATTGTGACAACTTCTTGAAACTCTTGAAAAAGACAAGACAGACAAACGAAAGTACAATATAAAACAACAAAAAAGGTTTAACTGATTTTTTTACAATTTCCTAATAATCAGATGCATTTAATAAAATGGAATATACAGTACGGCAATGGTTCGTAGTCAGGCCCCCTTTGTGTAGGGTGCATCGCTTGGTGCCCCCCAAATACAGACGTATTATCTTAAAAGTAGAATTTTAATTCAACCAAAAATATTTTCAGATATACAATGTGGAAATATCAATTATTTTGGTTGGTGGTCTTTTTTTCTGATGTATAACTACACAATATATTTCATAGAATGCCCCCGGATTCATCTTGGGGCCCCCCCAGGGGCCATGATCCCCAGTTTGAGAAACCCTGCAGAACAGCACGCAATTATTTGCGTTTCCAATGTGCGAAGTTGTGAATGGTACCAAAATAGCGAACCGCACCAAAATTTTGGAACCCTTTCTTTATGTTACCTAGCAAAGTATCGTCACTTGCTCTTGCCACCATTTTCTAATTATGCCAATGGCAACTTTCCGGCATACACCACAGCCATAAAATAAGGGTTCTGTTTGCAGTGGAAACGCAAGATGGAGGGTTTGCCGTCATGAAGCCGTACCACTTGGTGGAAACAAGTCATTAGCTACATGACATTTAAGACATGCCTTTTCAGCTTACATACAAATGCCCCTAAAATAAATGTGAAAAGATGAAATTATGTAACAACAAGAGTTTTGGATACAAAAACACATCAGCAGGAGTGTACCAAAGAAAATTTGCAATAATACCACGGATCGCACTTAAAATGGTGAAATGGGGAAGTTGGATCATTATAAAAAAAATTGTATATAAACAGAATTGACAAAGCCCTAAGCTAAACTAATGTTAGCAGTCTCCCAGTAAATAAGTCAACGGGGCAAGGAAGCAAAACTGCAAGGTGTAAATAGAGAGAGGCTTCTAATCTGGTTAAGGAAAAACGAGGCCAAACTATCATGTGGTTGGTTACATCAGAAACAAACCAATGCTAATTTTGCTAATAGCTTATTCTTTAAAGTTGGAACATTTGTTAATATGATTAGGATTGTTTTGAATCCCATTTTTATTTGAAGCACTAAATCCAAATGCTTTTCGGATTTGAAAGATAAAGAAATGACAGTTATTTGGATTTCCAGCTGTTAGGGAAATAAAACCGTTTAGTCTCGCTGGGCCAAATATCGCTCTCATCCGTTTAGGGAAAGTCAAATTCTTCTCCCTATGGGACAGTGCTTTAGCCCTTCACTCTTCAGATAAAATAAATCAGGAAATGCCTGCATATTACACCGTTTAAGCTTCAAAAGGACTATCCAATGAAATCAGAGATACCATCCAGCTTTTTAGATAAAACTGTGGGAAGATAAAGAAAACATGCGAAAAAATACAATGGCTGGTCTCCCGTACTGCAAAAGGAAGAATTATCCAACACATTGCCAAGTGCCGCTGCTTCGCTCAAATATTTCAGTCGTGGCTTTGAATGAAATCTCCATTTGAAATTCAACTGAAGGATTCAGTCAATATTTGCTCTAGAAATATGCAAGTCCCCGCGTGAGACCGCGATACAAAAATCTCTGAGATTGGAAACAGGTCCAGGGATCGCTCAGCTGCCATATTTTACATTTTGGTGTATTATTCATTTTGATGTGGCTTGTATAGACCTTTAGTCACCTCATCCACAGCTAGTCTATTGTTTGTTACTCTTCACAATCGGCTTGCGTATTCTTCCTCTCCATTTTAATAAGCTGAACCAAATCATCTCCTTTTTTCAACAGGCAGCTTCATTTCGTCTTTGCAAATAAACAATGACTTTATTCCCGTGAAATCCTTAGATGACACAGATCTTTTTTCCTGCATAAAGCATGAACAACAGACCTAATGTGGTTTGCATCCCCAGATTTAAGTGAACATTTGCATGGCTGCTGGTAAAAAGAGAGAAATTAAAGCTAGAGCAAAGAAAAAAGAGTAAGGACTGACCAGTCTCCTGTTGAGACGCTAGAGATTTGGGGTGACATATGACAGATGTGACAGTAGATGGGTAGGAGGGGAGGGGGTGTAGACTGGTTTCGTAACAGGGTGTGGGGGCTGATTTTAGGGTGGTTGGGGGCAGTGGGGTGGGCCTAGCTGCATCTTTGGTCCAATTATGGCATGAGTATCGCTGTCAGCCGCTAAAGCCCGACTGCACCCCGAGTACAGACACTATTGATCTCATGTCAGGGAGACCGGCCCAGCTGCCAGCCCCCTCCAGTACCACTGAACCTTCAACCCCCTCCACCCGTGCCTCCCTGCCCTCTTAAACGGTTGCTGAAATCGGGTTATGGCTGCCAGGTAGGGGTGTACGTTGGAGGTCGACATGTTGCTCTGTCAAATACTCCCTAGACTGCTAGAAGAGACTGATTTGGGAGTGAAACCGGGGCAGACTAAAGTCTATATGTGTCCATCTGTGAGAACGGGAGAGAGTGTGTGTGTGTGTGTGCTTGTTTGGGCACCTCTTTCCCTGCGCGTGTGGATTCGAGATGATGAAAAGGCCATTGCAATTAGTCCGCTCTGGTTAGCTGTGCTGGGGTGGCGCCTCAGCATTTGAGCGTGTGGCAGCTGCCGATAACGTCAGCTTACAGAGAACAGACAATTAGAACCATGCAGATCAGCCCAGCATCCATCAGCCACACAGACCTTTGGAACAGCCCTAGCTGAAAGTCCCAGCAGGTCAATAGGCAATGATACTCGCAGGAGCTCAACTCCGGAATGTCAGTTAATGATGACACATTTACACATAACATACTGCATTCACATTTTCTATAGGCCTACACCTCTTCACACCTCTTTGTATATCCCAGCGTTATAAAAAGTCAGCAAAGACATATAATACATATCAATAAGATTAAATGACATTTGTGAACTGAAAGAAAAGATGATTCATTCATAAATGGAGCAATTCAATTGAATTCATTTTGAATAGGCACATACGATTATATAAGGTTTCACTTTCCATCTCTTTCTTATTTTATATTAATAATGCAGACGAACCAGAGTTTTCTACCATTTTACAGCTTTTTTACAATATTTATTACAACATGGCTGTTCCCCCAATAAAAGTAACCTTCCACCATCAATCACAAGCACCACTTTTCTAAACAATGGTAACCACGAAACAAAAAAACAAAAAATTACAAACTTCACTAAATCCCCAAATGAACATTGCACAATAAAATGTTGAATTAAAAAAATCTGAATTTGTCAACTTTTTGAGGAGGAATCCAATTTTTTGCGTTAGTCAACCTCGAAGCCATACAGGCGGTGCTCTTCTTCTATCTTGTAAATCTGACTGCTTTTAGTATTTAACATGCTGATCTCTTGTAATGTGTTGGGTTGAGTTTGTTGTTCGTATATTTGAGCAACTTTTAAGGAAAACGTCACATCACCCCAATGCATTAACATTTTTATCTGTGTGATATTTTGCAATCTATATGCTGTGGATAGATCAGTTTTACATGCATTGCCACTATGTACCAGTTTATATTGTCTTCACTTTTTGTAAGATTAATTATAGGCCAAACATGACAGAAATGTGTAAAGTTTGATGTTGTATGATAATACATAATGTGAACCATTCAAATAAAATAAAGTGTACTCTATTCAAATTAAAGGTGTTTAAATGGTTCTTCCTTAAATGATAATGCCATAGAAGAACCATTCCGTCAAAGGTTCTTTAAAGAACCATCCCTTTCTTACTTTTTTATAATCTGAAGAACCTTTTTTCGCCACTAAGAACCTTTGTCAAACTGAAAGGTTCTACAGATGTTAAAGGTTCTTTATAGAACCAAAAGGTTCTTCTATGGCATCAAAGTATTTTGTTTTGCTGCCATCCGCCATTGAATACACTCCATTACTCCTGTGTTGTGTGTGTTGGATGCGTTCACAATGATGCTTCGGCAGTAGAGGCGGCACAATCATGAGGATAAGTTTATAATCCCCACCCACTTTGAAGCGGTACTAAACTGCTATGGAATAGCAAACTGAGCCGAAGTGAAGTGAGCTGTACCGAGCCAAGTCGTACTAAACCTGATGGTACCATGCAGTGGAAAAGCGCCAAAGGAGACACTTGAAAACACAGAACTGAACAAAGGGAACAATAAGGCTATATAATGTATAACACAGACTTTACGAAGACATGTAGATTAGATAAACTGGAGTCAATAAATCGGTCTGGTTTCAGGATTGACTGGTTTTGTGCTCTATTCAGGGTGTACTTTGCTTTTGGCACAGAATGCTGGGATAAGTGGATCTGGAGAATGAAAGGATAGATGTTCTATTAAAGTGTTGGAATGTCAGGAAAATGCGACTGGGGGGTAAGTTAAGATAAAATTAATTAATTAAGAAAAAAAAGCAATCATAACACATTCTAGATGAGTCTTTGCAGACATCTGTCACTAATCAAATAATCATAGTTTTGTGTTGTTTTATATTAACTTTTTTTTATTTTGATAGACCAAACATAATGGGGAAAAAAAACCGAAACGAATGCATATTTGTGTAAAAAAAAATCTAAAGCCATTGCACCCATACAGTGACATAGCGTTCAAAGAAAGTAAAAAAAAATTGTTCAGTATAGGGGGCAATTCTCGCTATTAACAAGCCATCAACTACGACTTTTCCCCCAATAAACTCATAATTTGTTGCTTATTAATAGTCAGTAAGGTAGTTGTTAGGTTTAGGTATTGGGTAGGATTTGGGATATAGAATATGGTCATGCAGAATATGTGCCTTATACGTACTAATAAACAGCCAATAAGCATGCTAATAACAACTAGTTAACAGTGAGAATTGCCCCCTATACTGAGGTGTTACCTTTTTTTCAAATGTTCTTTTGTACAGTATTTTTTTATAAAAACAGCACAAGATGGTCTCTTTCCCTAACTCATATCTAATTTAAAAATCAAACAAAGATAGTAATATCACAACACTCTTGATATGGATCCGTAATTCGGATCATCAACTGTGTTTCTCTCTTTGTTTTTAACCCCCTGTCGTCTTTCAGTTTAATTGTTCTGAAGTGCTAAATTAATAAAACAAAAAATGTCTAAAGTACTCCATTACAGTCAATCAAATAAACAAACAAACAATGTGCAAAATAATCTCTCACAAAGATCATTCATAATACATATCACAGAAAAGGGAAGACATTGTGAAAATTCTATATTTCTGCTATTTCTCTGCCTGCCACAAACTACCTGACAATTGTTCCTTAATGATTCCCAGTAAATTCCTTAAAATGGTAATTTGTCATCTTGTCACTTCATTTGTGACCTAAATTCCTCACTAGAGGCATCATCAGATAAATTAATCACTACCCAGGATCCATTTCTGCATTTCTCCCTTGTGCGTGCTATTTTATGCTAGCTCTCTGCCGACTATCTTCATTTACATATATTTAATGGCTTATTCGTAGCTGTTTTAGTCTGACGGTGTGCACACTGCATGTCAGGTGAACTTTCCCCTCTTTTTCATTTCAAAGAATATGAGCAATGCTTTTTAGGGTTCGCTATTGTTCTCCACAAACTGTGAAAGGATAAACTTGCTGTTTTTTTTGTACTTTCAAGGGGTTGCGAATAGAATCTTGACTTGACTCGTGTTGGCTGGTGTGACATTATCAAGAAAGCACTTTGATCTGAAATGAAACCTTTGATAAAAACAGACATTGCCCCAAGTAATTATTTTAGCATGATTTTAATTATATTGCACACTGCGAACTTAAATCAATGTTAATGATAATAAGTCTCTTTTTATAAGACAGATCGTGTAACTTTAATTTGGACCTCTTTATGTATAATTAAAACATGTGTAAACCTCTGGTTTTACTCGAATGCTTGCATACATATGCTTTTACTGTACGTACACAAACAGGCGGGCATGCGCGCACACACATACACACACACCTACACACACACACACACACACACACACACCTAAATGTCACTCATGTGCTTCATGCAACTCGATTTCCACAGTAATCAAGAATAGTGTTTATTACTCAATGCTCCCATTTACTCACATTTATGATATTCTGTCTTACATGAAACACAAGAAGTTTTTTGTGACCAGGGGTGTTTAAAGCTACAATTTTATATCACTTATATAACAGTTTTATATTACTGTATGTAGAGTGGTTGTGGTGTAATGCAAAATGACCATTATAATAGTATAATATAAAATAAAAATATTTAACATGAATGTAACACTCTTAGTCATTTCAATGTATTAGTGTCACTTATGTTACTTCTTTGATTTTCTCATCATAAATATTCCTCCTAATTTGGAAGAGACAAGGCTTTTTCAGGGTCTTATTTAAGAGTCTGCTAAAATGTTTCTACTTTAGAGTCTCATCCAGCTGTCCCATCTCACCTTTTAAGATCATTTCAAATTCAATTAGCATAATGAAAGATTAACACGCATTAATTGTTGAAGCTGATGCTAACTGCTAACGTGTCATTTAACACTGCTGGCAAATGCTTCATCACCTTCAAAGAAGAACCGAGAAAAACACACACATAAGCAAACTACCACACAAACATGACATGTTTGAGAATACTCAAACATCCTGCTACTCAATATGCAAATGTGTCAAGCAGTCTTTATAAAGTGTTCTTGACAGTGGCAATTGAAAGTATTTATAGTAATTCCGCCTTATTAATTCCACACACATATATGCATATATAAGAACCGGGGCAGTCAATTTAAGCAAATAATAACAACAACAATACTACTACTACTACTTCAACTACTACTACTACTAATATAGCTGCAAGCAGGAATTATGGGGGCAAGCCCAAAAAGGACTCAAAGAGATCTTTGATTATTGGTTTTGAAAAGTAGATTTAAAAAAACATACGTAAAAGCACTTGAAACACAATACATTTGCTTATAACTTTTTTGAATGAGGCAGACATGATATGCTCACAATGGCACATACCACATTTTTTCTACACAAATGTTTAGCAAAATTCAGCCTCTTGACCATTTGACATACTTGATGTCCAACTTGTTGATGTGTTATATGAGAAAAATTTGGTCAATCAACATTAATTCCATGGGGTTTTCTAAGGAGTGTCTCTAAATACTACATATCAAGTTCCATGCTAATTGGACAAACTCTCTAGAAGGATTTATAAAAGACTTAAAATGGCAGACAGGAAATAGTTTGCAGCATCACAAATGTTGTCTAAATGTCAAACTACTCATCATGAGCCAGATGTGTTCCAATTATAGGGCTGCGTCCTTCAAGGGCTGCATTTCAAGACCGATTACAGTGCGACGGTATAGGCTAGTGAAGCCATCCCATTTCGAAGGCTGTTTGAAATGTAGCCTCAAAATGTGTCCTCCTTTCACTGGGCTGAGAAGGACAGAATGAATGGATCCTTTACGGACCCTGCTATGCTAGTTAAATAAAGTTAAATAAAGGTATGTAATCTGCAAAAACCACAGTTTCCTCCCTGGTCTCCAGCTCCACCCTGGTCTATGTCACCACCTGCTCCTCCCTGATCTCAAGCTCCGCCCTAGTCTCAGTCACCTCCAGCTCCCCCTTGGTCCCCTGCTCCACCCACTCTGCCATGGGGGTATCCTACTCTGCACGCTCTGACGTGGAGGTCTCCTGCTCCGCCCTGGTCACCAGTTTTGCTGGCTCGATTGTGGCGGTCTCATGGTTCACCGGCTCCACCCTGGTCTTTGTCTTCGTCAGCTCCACTGTGGTTGTCTCCAGCGCCAGAAGTATGGGTTTTTTACTTTTTGTCCTGCCCTCTCCCCACAGTCCAATAATGCATTGTAGAAATCATTGTATCCCATCCATGCTACATGAAAAATTATTATGGAAATGCATTTCAGGTGTACCTGAAAAGCACCCTGTTGAATCTTAATAAGGTTCTGTTTTCATTGCAGAGGTATTTTTTGATGATTCAGTAATATAACAAAGATCTAGGGTTTCCATTCACACACGCTTTGATAAAAGGATGAAGTGGGGAAAAAGAGATTACAGGAAATGTTATAAGTGCAGATAAACCTAACCTAGAGATTCCATCCAATCAGGTGTGGCATTTCTGGAGAGCATGGGGTTTAGTAAGTCTCATGTCTCCTTGTGTGGCACAGAAGCCGCCCTTTCTACCCTTTTTTGCACAATACTGTCTGAAGGGAACAAAATAAAGATGGTTTAAGACATAAGAGCACTTCTGACATGAACATCAAAGAACAAAACACCAGCAGGATACTGTCAATTTAGTTTCAGTGATGACAGAGATTTTATAAATACAGATTTTATAAAACACAGAATTCATACTTGTTTTTTTACTAAATATAAAATGACGGCATTTGCAGCAGACAGCTGGTTTTATTTTATAATAGATGCTTTACAATCTTTTAACCAAAATAATACATCATATCTAAGCAAGAAAACATAAACAAGGGCTGTTTCTAAAATCATTAATGGGGGGTAAAGGCACATTTTACATATGAATACCTATGCATCGTGGGTTGCAAAAAGATCTCTCATCTTTATCTTTCAACAGTTAAACTTTTTTGTTTCACTTTTCCTGCTGAACATTTTGTAAATCCATTGTCTTAAAGAAATTGTTCACCCAAAAATGTTACCGATAACGTGCTACGTTGCTTATGTATAACAAAGGGTGACCCTGGTATGGTGTGTTCATTAAAACTCTCTCCGCATCCCGGTCCTTTCTGCTGAGCCAACATTCACATATATTCTAGTTAGGGCACTCTGTCTAGGACATATAGTCAGAATTGGGTAGGATATGGTCAAGTTGAATTAATTTTGTGTTGTACTCTCATGTTTGTGCTATACCGCATGTAGGGTTGTAATGATAAGGGTAATGTTAACAAAAATGTTTCCTTTGAAGCCACAGTGCTACAATTTTATAAACTTTAAAATTATATTAACATTATTTAATGCTTTAGCTAACATGAATAAACAATGAACAGAATGGACAGCAATGTAACAATGGAAATTGTTTTGATGATATGCTGATTAATTATTAAAAATTAATTACACTTAATACGGGAATATTTGGCTAAGGAGCATTAAGTAAACAACACATGACAATTTATAATTTCACAAGGTGGCTAATTTAGATGAGTTTGTATGTTTAACACAATCTGCTTTTTTATTTGCAATGGTTATGTTTAGGGATGGGGTGAAGCTTCATTATTGATTTTCTTTCTAAATCGCGTGACTAAACTTGAACAAATTAAATTAGACACCTCATAAAATATTACAGAATTCCCTGTGAGATTAGGCTGGCAGGCATCACATATCGGACAAAAAGTGCTTTATTCATGTCATAGGCCCAGCTTAGACAGAATAAAAAATCGGTAAATTTATTGAAGAACAACAGGTTTAATGGAAAAACAGATCTGGAGAAACTTCTGGAGGTGAAGCTGGCAGAGGTGGAGACCCAGATTGAGCCGAGAGGATGACAGAGCAGGGAAACATTGATGATCGAGAAGTCCAGGGGGCCTGGCAGACCAGGGCGAAAGTGAAGGAAGTTTGGACCAAGATGAAACTAGAGGGAGGGAGCACCCCATTGGACCAGGAGGGGTGGAGGCCCAGAACTCTGGAGTGGAACCAGACCGATGAGTACTCTGAGGGAGCTGAAGGAGCTGACAGCCGAGGAAGGTCTGAAGGGCTGACAGGATGTGGTGGAGTCATGGGTTGAGAGGACTGAGGTGCAGCCAGGGGATCCTCCCTACAGGGCCGAGCTTGTGAGGAAGAAGCCAGAGGTGGAGCTAAAGAGCTGCAACGAGACAATGGATCCCGAGGAGTTGGGGGAATCAAGGAGCTGGGTGTTGTAAATGCATAAAGATTGGGCTGGGGTGTGGTGTGGTGTGATGCCCTGAAACACTCAAGAAACATCTAACACTTTGTTATGAGTCAGAGCCTCACACCCCACAAACTCAAACCCACTTCTCTCACACACACACACCCCAGACCAGAGTGTCATATAGGGTCAGTGTGTGAACGGGGTTAAGAGCAAAGTGAGTACATCTCACTTACACAGACTCTTCATATCATATTCCATAAACACACACTTCTATCTAACTTTAAGACATACAAAAGTCTTCATCGTTTATATAAAGGTAATTACAAATATTACAATATATGTATATGTGTATCTGTCTATCTATATTTCTGTCATAAAAACTCTTGGATAGATTGGAATGGTAATGGATATGGCAATGTTATCCCAGAAAACACAGCACGATCTGAAGACGTCACCAGTAAGGGGCTGAGGCGCTTTTACGTGGCTGAAAACGCCCGCTGCAGCGTTCTGCCCAAAGTTGAGCATTTTTCAACTCTGGACGCCCGGTCGAACGCCGGCGCTGGGCACGGACAAAAACGCAAGCTGCTCGCGTTTTCCAAAAACGCGGCGTTTCCATTTGAAACATTTGAAAACACACGCCGTACGCCAGCAGAAACGCCTTTGTGGACACAGCCCCTAAGCCTTCATTTGGTCAGTGTGTCATTAGGGCGTCTTGGCACAGTTCCATTATTTTGGAACTCGGCCAAAGTCCCAGAAACGTTGTGGCCATGTCCCCAAATAACGTCGTGAATTAATCCCAGTGAGAATGTTGTGTAGCCTAGCCATGTGGTATACCAGATAACCTGGAAACGGGTCATTAATGTATCTGGTCATTTCTATTAAACATATGGAATAATGTCAAAATAAATTAGAATATTCACAGCTGAAATCAAAACAATTTATGTTTTGTTTCAATTTATTTGGTCTGCACGACTGATATGTGCGTGCTCTTCTTCATCATGCGCGTTCTCTGTTCTGCAAAGACTGTAGCTACCGATACATTCACAGAGCATGTGAGCATCTAATGCAGTTGCTGCACAGAACATACATGAATAACCCCTGTAGGCAAGCAGAGTTGTACAAGTGAAGCTGGGGAAGGTGGAGGGTTTATGAGGGCATGCTGCAGACTGCTACGGCATATGAGATATCAACGGGATTGCTAGGTAAGGACCTAGCAGTCTGTGCCGAGTTCCATCACATAACTTTGTATCTATATCTATATATGTCTTTAGAGATTAGGAGACACTTGGAGACATTTGTGTCTTACATTTTAATTGGATTTGAGACACTTGTCATTTGTTTCTTTATTTACAGTATGTAATTGTTATTCCTGTTTGTCGTTAAAGTGTCACGAAACCTCCCCTTTTCAGCTACATTCTACCTTACTGTTGTTTTTGAAAATACACTTTGAGAAGAAGAGCCATTAAAAACCGGCGAAGGTTCCGGCATGGGAGACGGTCAAGAAAACACAGTCTCGTGAATAACAATGAGGCACAGTCGCGTCATCAATGTACTATAGTACATCGCCACGTAACATCCTTTAACGTTGGCCAGATGAGGATTTTAACCTGGAAGGCAAAAATTGCGCTAAATAGCTAGAAATTAACTAGTTTTCTCTACTATAGTAACTTACAGTTGCTAATATTGTTTTCTATGATGTGCAACACAACCAACTTTGTTTACATCTAAATAATTGTTGTGTAGTGTTTCGTGGCTCTTTAAGCTAGTCTAAAAAGATGCTACGCCTCCCTGTAGTAATGAAAGAGGGAGATGAGATGATACGAGGGGAAACACCAACTTTCCAATCCGTTACGGTGTTTATCTATTACACATTAATATAACATTCTAATTGCTCCACTTTAATCCTGCGGTGAGAACGTTCAGGTCTGGCGCAGATATTTATTTTTTTCTGCTTTGGATGCTGATGCGCCCCGCTTGATGCGCACAGCGGGATATCAGTTTCAAATGAGCCGCGTTAGAAACCATGACCGCCGGCATCAGCACACGTTTACAGCCGCGACTCCCAGCGCGCTTTAAATGTCCCTCAGATTGAGATTAAGACCCGCTCCTCTTAAATGCATATTAATCTTTTTAAGAAATAAAAGTGGTGTGGTTGTGCAGCGGTGAAGCGCAGTGGGAAGACAATACGACCAACGGAGGTAATTTTACTCCCAGTGGGCAATTACGCATTCAGATTATATCCCACAATTAAATCGTGGTTACAGTTAGTTAATTTAAACACTGCATTATAAGTGCTTTCTCATTCACTTGTCATTTTGAAAGCAATGCTTTTCAACCTATCATTAATGATAAGAATGATAAGAGATGGCTGTTAGTTCCAACATGCAATTGTAACACTGTGTTATGGTATTATGACATCACAGACACACTCCTGCCCTGTGTAAACCAAAGAGAGCTGCAAAAGTGACTAAACAAATGACTCAATCCTAACACTCACAGTTTGTCACACTCACATTAGTTATGAAAATAGTAGTATGTCCTTGGGAGACAGATCTTTATATATCATTCCTCCTGAAGGGCAATATATTCAAAATCACTCCATCAAGTTTGGCCCAAAACAAATTGATGCTGATTTTCTAATAAGGGGCATGAGGAGAGAAAGTATGTTAGGATTTATTAGATTGAGTTATACATGCAGTATTTGCTTACGCAGAGACGAATGTGAGAATGTTGCACACACACACGCACGCACGCACACACACACACACACAAGGACAGCTCTCCACACAGATATTCCCTTAATTAATGATATACACACCCTGTTGTTTCTCGTTGGCATAATGAATGTGTATTACATACTGTCACACACTGCATTTTGACAAATAGGTAGGAAAATGGATTAAAAAAACGCATACACACATGAAGCAGTCGAGCGCTTGGAGTCCGATTTAATTTAGGGAAATAAATTCAGCAGTAATAGGCAGAACAGCATACTATGGCCCTGATTTGATGGCCAGGATTGATGGCTAATGCCCCTTGTAGGTTTACTACATGTCCCGCTCTCCCAAAAACACACACACAAAATAATTAATCAAATCCCACCCCACCACAACCAGAGCTTGCTGTGCTAGATAATGCATGATATGTGTTTAAAACACACTTTCTTTTCAAAGTTTAACGCTGAGGGATACTTGCATTACTTTGAGTCTGTTCTTGCACATGTAAATATAAATAAATACACACGAAGCAGGATAAAGGAAGGCTGCGTCCTAGTGAGGCTGCATCTTTCCTAGACTGGTCTAAGGTTGTGGACCTCTTCAACGTTACATTATACATATACATAACGTTACGTTCTGCCACAAAAACTATTAAACAACTTTAACTTGTACTTGCAGCACTGTGAATAAGAACCATACATCCTCCAGTGCTTGATAATGTGGTAGCCGAGATATGCAGTCTATGTAGAAATCAAAGTCTATGAAATATCCATAGTAAAATTAAAGCTGTGTATGTGAGTGTGTGGGTGTCGGAAATCATGCAACTCTCTAATCTCTCGCAGTGCTATATATGACAGCACTGATCTACGTGTGTGTGTGTAATGGTAGTGCGTGGTAACCTCAGTGATGATGGGCAGGACAGATCTCTCTACTCAGCCTGAAGCCTGTCTGACATTTCCACAATGTCACACATGCCTCGCTAGCTACAAAGTCCAACCTCCAAGTCCATATGAAAAACTGCAAAAAAAAACGAAATAACACCCACTGGTCAATATATGTCCTCTGCAAGCTTAAACACACACACACTTGCATGAGTGTTCTTTTTGCATCTTTTTTTTCTTCATCTTTTTTCATCTCATCTCATATCCCAGACCAGTCCTGGTTTCAATTGTATTGATAACAGCCAGATTAGTTTCTCTGTAGTTTTATTTCTCCATCATGAATCCTCTACAATCTGTTGTTACATCTATGTACATCTAAATCATTATTGACCAGGGACATAAAATGTTCAAATTGACGTGCCTTAACACTGATTCACAATGGTCAATTTCTAGATTTTTAGTGTTTGTGTCAGATTATACAGAAAATGTCAGGTTGATTTGTTTTTGTGTTTCTCCCAGACTCTTGCCAAGTCTGTTTTTTTGTCAATTGATCTGGCAACCCAAGTTTTGCACTTGTTCTTTCAACAGTTGCTTAGAATAGTAACGTGTCATCTAAATGAACATCATCATGTAATTTCATGTAAACATCTTGATTTATTAAGTTTCTTCTGAAGAAACACCAAGAAACCTTGAATGGCAGAGATCCAGGGTCCATGTTAAAACATGAGTTAATACTGATTGTTTTGAGAGGTGGCGATAATATGAAGGGATTCACATTTAGCATTCAAATATCTTACATTTTGGACAAAATCTTTAATTAATACAAATTGTTTTTATATTTCTTCATAATTTACCTTATTTATATATGTGACCTTGAAGGAATCCAAAAGTAATCCGATTACATTACTTTTATATTTTGGTGCTTGGATTAGGTTACTGAATATGTTTTATGAAGTCATTTGTAACTGCGGAAAACATTTTAAAAGTAATCCTCCCAAGTCTCTCACAGACGACCCATGAATATAGTTTAAACAATCAGATTCACCCACGCAGAGGAGTAGTGCCAATCCTGCGTAAAGGTGTTTCTGTACAAGTATGACTGTGCCAAAAGTCAGGACCTCAAAAAATGATCTCATTGACCATAATATAAACACCAGATTCGTTCGGTTGTATCACTATGCCATTTTGTTTCAATTGTACCAGACGAGAGTGGAGTGCAAGGATATAGAAAAAAGGGAGATTTATCAAGCAAGACGCCAAAATACTTTTATTCCTGCAATAGCAAGTAATATCACGTGTGAGTTGGCTGTGCACTGTTCTGTTATTCAAAACAACACACCCTTGCCATGTGATATTGCTTAAATAATAGCCACTAGACAAAGACGAGCCATGTTACTGTCAACTGATGAAAAATGGCTGCGATACGGAGAATCAGGCATACGTATTTTCATCGAGGGCCCATCTGAAATCTACTGAACTGCGGTTGTTAAGTGCGATTGATTTATTGGCCTTTTGAGTTGGACACTATTATTCCCCTTCTCATGGGAGCGGCTAACTCAGACACCGGGGCAGCATCCCGCCACAACGTCATGACAACTAAAGCGTCTTACTCATGGGGGCATCCCCTCACCAAAATAGAGAGAGGGAACGAGAGAGAGATTGTAATTGCACCCAGAGGAAATTGTATTCTATATTGTTAGCTCTTGTCTGCTGTCTAACCCTCTGCTCTTAGTGCTCGTAGAACAGATGAATAGAGACCGGGTATAACAATGGTATAGTTGAACTCTGAGTATGGAGAATGAGTAGTGCGGATTACATAAATGTTTATACGGATCAGTAAGAAATCCTTCTTTAATTATTAGCTGCTTGAGTGTTGAATAGATAGAGCATGTCCTCAGAGAGAGAGATTCATATTGTTCATATCCTTCATTTGCGTGCTGTTAGGGAGACTTTAGATACCTGCGGAGCTCAATATCTGAACCGCTGTGATGTTTGGTGACATTAGGACTCAAGAGGGTCTTTATATTCCTCTTAGCTATAAACGAACACAAACATTTTCTCTGAAGCATCTCAAAGTAGATTTAAATGCATCTCTGTTGGCATAAAATCGCTTATAAACACTTCATTTGATAAGTTTGCTTGAGTAATCATTTGACGCTCTGGGCAGAAGAAGCTGGGGAATTATTTGATTTGCTTGTTTTTATTGTTTGAGTAGATAAAACAATGTGACAGACAGAGCCGATCCTTCCTATTCGCAAACTACGCAAGTTGCGTAGGGCCCCTGCACCACCAGGGGGCCCCCTTGAGTCCTGAATAAAAAACCCTACATTGTAAACAAGTCGCTTTTTTATAAAAAGATAACAACAAGAAGTCATGCGTTTTTTGTACTATTTCGAAGTCTTATTTAGTTTTGCCAAATGCAAGCAAAGATTTATAAATTCATACAGTTGGTTTGAAAACGGTTAGTAAAGAACACACCGCGTTTTTTTGACAGCTAGATGGTTCCAGAGCCACGTGTTACTTTAGGTGAAGGATGACTTGCATGTTAATCAGAATGTGAATTTCATTTTAAACTTCATTGTTCTTACTGTCAGTTTTAATTAATTTAAGAGTGTTAATTGTTATTTCTTATAGTTTACAGTTATGTTACAGTTATCTCATTTTAATATTATGACAAGGGCCCCTCACAAAGGTTTGCATAGGGCCCCCAGACGTCTAGGATCGCCACTGGTGACAGACAGGCATACTTAATCACAACATTTTGGGTAAACGTATTTATCTGGTTTTGTTGTTGACCAGGAAAGATTTGGGGAAAAATACAAATAAATGATGAATATGCAGGTAATACGAAAATTTGTTTCAACCGTGCTAAATGTAAAACACGTTTACAAAGCCTACTCCTTTACTAAGAAGAAACCACGTGGAGAAAAAATATAAGGTGATCTTTTCTAACATGCCTTTTTGATCAATTAAATATTTTTTGAGCACACATCAAAGCTGTGTTAAACAGAGTATTTCATCTCGGCCAAACCCTAGTGTCCTTTTATCTGCTGTCTACCCTTTCCGGCTTTGTCTTTTCCTTCTTCTCTCTCTCTCTCTCTCTCTCTCTCTCTCTCCCCCTCACTCCTTAATACAAACAGCATTATTTATGCTTGGTAAAACAGCCCTTAATTACAGCTGAATGTCCTCTTCTACCTCCCACCAATTCTCCCACTGCTCTCTCTTAACGCTGCCCCACAGATATTAACATCCTCTCCAGCCAGCACCACCACGCCAGCGGAGGCAATAAATAAATATGTAAATATGCAGGGGTGAGATTTGCATATGCATAGGCGGGGAGGCTGATCCTCCCCCTGGTCTGGTAGTGCAAGGTCTGTCTTATTAGGCCTGTTCCCAGGTCTGCTCTGAAAGCACATGAGCGGAGTGATTAATACCGGCTCTCAGAGGAAGACACCAATGCCTCTTATAATAAGACTGTGGAAATGGATGCCTTTTCTTTCTTTCTTCTTTCTTCTTGCTTTGCATGATGTTTATGTTATATATAGTGTGCCTTAAACCGTATATCTTAAATTCTGTTGCTGGTCTTCTAATATTTGTAATGTGTTTAACTCCAGTCATTTAAAATCGCTTGACAGATGAATGGATACATATTCTGTGTCGTTCAATTATATACGACTGAATTGCATTTCTTTCTTTTTTTTTGTCTGTTTGGTGCAATTTTTTTCTTGTGCTGTTCTTAAAGAGTTTTGGAGCTGAATTTGATAATACACATTCTGGTTTATTTTTTATTACATCTTAACTTGAAGCGTTAATGGAAAATGGTCCATTTGAAGAAGGTAAAGTAGATTTATGTCTTTATCAGTTTTTTATCCGTGGCCAGAGTGGGTTTGTTTCATGTTAGGGGATTTACCTGTTTGGGTTCTCATCTTATCTCTGCCGCGGGAAATAAATGCGCTTCGAGTGGACGAGGTTTTAACGTCTGGTGCTGTCAGATTCTGGGACTGTTATGATAAGGGTTTAACTTCTTTGTGGTGGCCATAACATCGAAATCAAAGAACAACCGTGAGGGTGTTAGGCCATTTTAACTCCTCCAGTCTGTCAGGATGTACTGTATAAACTAGATATAAAAGATAATAGATAATAGAGTCATGCTAATTGGTAGATAGTTCTGCAAACAGGATCGTGAATATATTAGTAAACAGAGAGAAACAAAGCCTCGTTCGACTATTTGTCTTCGTCTTTGTTGGGAAGGGTGTGATGCACAATTTTTTCATAATGAAGATAATTAAGTTGTACTGTTTTGCAGTTTCTCTCACCTCAACCTCCAGAGAAAAAGAAGCGTAATTGCCTCTCAGAGGTTGACTTTACAGAGCATGGCAAACAGATGAACAACTATTAAAAAATCACCAAGTTTTGTTCACAACTAAATTAACTTTCCTTTTTCTTTCAGATGTTTTCTTGTTCATTAGGAGGCAGGTTAACACACACAAACACTACATTACAACATCACATCATCACATGTTTACCACACTGTTAAAATGTTCCTCCGTGTGATTACTGTTTTACTTCTTCAAGATCATTATTTTTCCAGCCATTTGTCCGCATTTATTTGTGAAATAATTGGATCTGATTCATTATTATGATTTATGTGGAACAGTTTTGCGGGTTGAGCCATTAATACTAAGGGGAATCATAGAAAAGACCGGGACAAATTAAAGGTGCTACAAATCAACTGATCTCAAATCAGTTTAGACAGCCAGCTCAACAAATACCACAAGTAAATCACGAAGAGTAACCAACAGTGATGTGCTGTTTATATTAAAAATATTCATTGTTACACCAACAATTACTATATTTTATAATAATAATAATAATACATGTTTATGTTGTCTTTTTATGTAATATAATTATATAATAATTGTATTGAAGGGTTATGACAACTGCATGTGAAACTTATAACAAACCCTCTATTGTGAATTGATTTTGTTGGTGCAAAATATTTTATTCTTCTCTAAAACTCCCAATGCATGAGTGTGTAATGTTTGTTGTAGTATCGTGACAGTGTCATATATTCCAATTGAAGAATTAGGCTCTCACCTTGTGACCCAAATCTGCATGCGAGGTGATTGTGGTGGCGCAACACATCGGATGTTTTTTCAGATGGACAGTAGTCAATTCATCTCTCGTGTGGATGCCTCATTAATGAGGAGATAGGACTGCTGTATGTGTGTGTGGCCAGCTATGGGCTCCATGCAGAATGGATTTATAGTGTCACTCAGCCCAAGAGAGCAGCTAATGAGAAGGAGAGAGAGAGAGAAAGAGAGAGAGAGAAGAGAGAGAGAGAGAGAGAGAGAGAGAGAGAGAGAGAGAGAGAGAGAGAGAGAGAGAGAGAGAGAGAGAGAGAGAGAAAGAGAGAGAGAGAGATGGCAGTGTCCATGACTAATTCCACACTCCATCCATAAAACAGCACGTGTGTTTGTGTGTGTGTGTGTTTGTGTGTGTGTGTGTTTGTGTGTGTGTGTGTGTAGGCGTGTCTCTAGAGTTTTCTTTAATATTTTAATAAATAACATCAGCCCAACAAGAAATTAATGAAGAGTATCATTAATAATAGTTGTGCGGTGCGCTGTGATGGCGCTGATATTAAGTCGGGCCGCTGCAGGGGAATCTCAGGAGACTTGGGATTTTTCCGACAGCAAACAAGGTCTCAGCAGCTGGCTGGCTTCCCTCCTGCCCTGCGCTTCCACAACAGGTTGAAAGTAATAAAAGAGGATTTTACCGGCTATAGAGTTAAGCCTGCAGAAATCTGTTCCTGTAGAGTGGAGCTAGACACTCAGCCAAATGTGATTCTTAATTAAACTTTAATCAACATAGTACTGTTTGCAGTGAAAACCGATATAAAGAAGGTGGTGAATTCAGCTATAGTCCTGTACTCATGTGTGTAACGGCTGGCTATTGAAGTGGTCTTAACCCCTTACTGTAACACTGGTATTTGCCCCCATGTACAGACTCTGATACTGAGTCCGTACACAGGCCCTGGTTCATTTTTAGGTCAGTTTAGTAGATGGCTTAAGTTCTAAAAATCCTTTCACGAATTAAACAGCTATATTAACTTAAATAAAATATTTTAATTCAATTTAACAGATTTCTTTCCGTGGGACACAAAAAAAAAAAGAGAAATCCAATAGTTTTATTTCTCTAAAATTGTATAAGTATTTTATTAAAAAGTATTTTTTTATATAAACTTGATATTTTTAAATTCTAATAAAAAAAAAATTCCGAATTTTAACTAACATTTACTCAGTTTTAACAGTATATTCAATTGATTTAACAGCTTTTTTATGTGTGTAAATTGTTCCCTATAAAATGGAATTTGATTCGAGCTCCAGGCTTTTGAAACTACACACTGCCATTTTACAGAAAATGAAAAAAAAAACCCATAACAATTGTTTCAATAATAAAACATTTTGTTGTCAAAGTTAAAAAGCTATTGTTAAAACGTTTTATTTGGTAAATATTTGCAAAACCCACAAACATGACCAATAGTAATGATTTTTGAATAAAAATCATTTAAAATGACACGGTCAAGGATTCTGCTTGACAGTGCCGTTGTGAAGGTGTAAATATTATTACAATGTTGTTACAATTATTTACTTTAGTAATTACAATAATGTGTAATAACCAGCATCTTCTAGGTACATGTTGTTTATTCTTTAGTCAATAAAACAGAGGAACAATGTGTTTTACCTTTTAAAAGATTCACAAACAGTATGAAACGTACACAGGAATTTGACAAATCTCAATAATAAAAAAAAAATAGTGCGGCAACTCAGACGATTAATGACTGTATTATAAAATATCACTGTGTTCACAGGCAGTGTTACTAATGGAGTTAGTATCATTTAGTAAATGCATTCCTCTACAGTTGTGTGTATAATAGATATGACTGTTTAACGGCTTAATTCTGTGCTATATGTGAATGCTTTATGCAAACGGTCCAGTGAGAGACTCGTGCCTCATCTTAAAGGTAAAATACATTAATTTAAGCAAGCAGATATGGGTCAGGCACATTTGCATAACAGGGCACAAAATAAAAACACATAAATGAGAGGATAAAGCATGCACAAAACTGCATATTCCATCATGTGCATAGTACTTATATAGGTCTTTTGGTCGTAATGTGAATATATTTGTCTTCATGAACTGTTCTGTAAATCCTAAAGGGCTTATGAGAGCGATAGCCTATAATAAACCTATTAGCTTATTTACCTCATGACACAAGATCAGCGTTGTTAGCAATTTGAAATTTACACATTTGTTACATATCTAAACTCTGTAAATCACATTTAAATGATGTGGAATGTTTGTTTAAAATGGATAAATCAGTGTGGCACCTTGTTTAGAATATGTGTCTCTTTTTATTAAAAAGTGCCCCATGCCACCTTCTCTATTACTCAGCCTCAGCAGCAGTCTGTATACTGAAACGGCACAATTTTCTTCATAATAAAAAGTGGATTATTATGAATCTGAAGAAAGCGTCCCCAGCTGTCACCAAGAAATGAGACCATCCTGTTTGAAACCTCAGATGATTAAAACACGTTTATGTATTAATCTTTAATTAGGTAAGTGCTGCTTGCGCTGGTATCATAGGTCTCAATGGCAGACAGAAGTGAATAATCACCAGCATGGATTCAGCAGCGTTTTAAAGAGCTTTAACCAGAATAAAAACAACAGACAGTGGAAAACTTTGTGAAGCTCAATGTTTCCCTCACTTGTTGAAACTCTACTGAGTCTATCAGTGCTAAAACATGTCATACTTTGATGGTTTGGTCATTTCTACAGTTGCCTTCTTTAAAAAAATTGACATCTTTTCTTATAGATACAATGTAATGTCTGACCTGTCGTTCATTACCTGTCATAAATGTCACCTGTCATTATACACAAAATGTATTGACAATATATATATTTATTTATTCTATTAATCGTTCCTCTACACTCTTAAAAATGAAGGTGCTTAAATGGTTCTTCACAGCGATGTCATAGAAGAACCATTTTTGCTTCTAAAAGAACTAATCAAAGGTTCTTTTAAGAACCACCTCTTTCTTACTTTTTCAATATCTGAAGAACCTTTTTTCACCACAAAGAAACTTTTGTGAAACAGATGTTAAAGGTTCTTTACGGAACCTAAAGCTTCTTCTATGGCATCGAAGAACCCTTTGAAGCACCTTTTATTTTAATAGTGTATAGGAAATAATGCAATTACTTTAGGCGATTAAGTGGTCTGAAATCACGAAAGTTTCTTCCTGCTGTTTAAATCCGCAAACCCAGCATGATGTAGAGGATTTATGTCTTAAAATCATTACCGAGGCACGTATGGATTTTCCTACAGACATTTTAGCTGCTTAAAGAGTGTATTGATCAGAGTCCTGATAAGTGGCCTACGATCAGGCACATGCAGAGATGTTTATGAGAATGTTGATTGTAGAAACATATTGATAAATCAAAATACGCCAATAACGCTTTTTGTCACAAAATGTCTGTTGATGCTCTTGCTGTGAAAGCTCTTTGTTTGTTTTTATTGCATTTAAACTGTAGCTCTAATATGCGAGAAACTTTGGCCCATCAGACATAAAGTAGCCTATGTGGAAAACCCACATACATTAATCCTGTTTTCTATACAGTTAATGAGTTCATATTCATGTTTATCTTGTTATGTTATTCACTTTTTGTGTATGCATCCCAGCATCTTCATTACTCATCATGTGTCTGTATGTGTGTCTACCTGTAGTCTTTGTCTGTGTCTGCATGACCTTTTGTAGCTTACATAGCGTTTGGATTTATTGACGGCATCACTGCTTACCTACAAACACCATAATTCATTTATTTTATTTAGGTTGATATATTTAAAATAACTAACATCATTTCATTTCAACATGTTCATAATCGCATGTAGGGTGAACTCAAAGCAAAATTGAGGTTTCTTTATCTTGTCAGAAGCTGCTTTAATTATGAGGCAAGAAAGAAATTAATTTCTGTCAATAATTGATTATGGGGTTTATATGCATGCGACTTCTTAAGGAAACTGGATATTGTCTACCACGCGGCTCTACGTTTTGTGTGCGGTGCAGATTCACGTTCTCATCACTGTATGTTAAATTAATTTGTGGCATGGTCATCTTTACATTTTAGGAGTAATGTTCATATATTTATTGTTGAGACACTTTTAGGCAAATTACCTTCTTACATTTCCAATCTTTTAGCCTTGTATACAAACAGTGAAAGCACTCAGATCTCAGTGTTTGGTAAATATGGTTATAGTACGAAATATTATTTGTCTTTCTTTTGTGTAAAACTTTGTGTGCCGCTGTGTTGACCAGGTCTCCCGGAAGAAGAGACTGCGAAAGTCTCAAAGGGGTTTTTAAGGTTAAATAAAGAAAATGATTAAAAAACACATTACGGATTCTCAGCAATAAAGCTATTTACACTGCAGACGTAGTGATATAAAAAAAAATATATAATATTTTCAGCGCTGTTGTTTTATTTTGTATTTTGTATAATAAAGTATTATTATCATTTCAGAATTCTGAATAGCGAATGTTTCTTGCATAGTATGTAATGACCCCATTTTTTTAATATGACTGAAGGCTTACCTCGTTATCAACATTTAAGATTGAAATTCTGATGACAATCAAATTTGGAAGCTAAACTTTGTTGTGTCCATGTGATGTGAACATTTTCCCAGCATGCATTTCCCAGCCGTGTAACCTCAGAGTGACATATTGACAAGCGTGTGTTTGTGCGTGTGCTCGTTAAACTGCTGCCCTTCGGCCAGCGGCTCTTGACACTCGACACTTTGTCTTGTCATGTGTCATTTCGAAGAAGGATCATAACTGCAGAGCTGTTCTTTTCTCTCCTTTTACAGTTTTAATCGGGTGCTTGACAGAAAGAGCAAATGTGTGACACCATCACAGTGTGTCAGATTACTGTTACAGACAATGACAAAAATCAGAAATGAACTTTATTTATTTATTTATTTATTCGTGGTGCTTTGTATGGTTCACTTTTTGAAAATCTAGATGTAATGCAGAAGAGCGTAATGTGACGAAAACATTGTTGTCACAAAACCCTGCGTTTCTGTGTATTCTACAAAAGAATTACGAAATCGATTTGGGATGTTTTAGGTTTCTTTCTGTGGTTTTGAAATACCGCTTGTCTTCATGCTGTACATACAGAAATGCTCAGTCCGGAGAAGCAGTGCACCAATATTCCATATTCCACGTAACAGCTGTTGTGTGACAGATATAATAGGCAAACACCATTACTCAGGAAAATGAGTCATCTTATCAGAGATTAAGACTTTTTGGCAGAGGGATTTTGCTTACTATAGGAGTATCAATCAGCTGTAATGAAATCCTCACTGCGGAGTGACATATATACAGCTGAGAGTGAAAAAGCCATTTCAAATGAGATTATACACATAGAGTTCATCAATCAGGCCACAGACACAATATTGCCTTTTTTTCCCTTGACCACGCGGTACTGTACAATATTTATTTTTTTAAGGGAAAACTGCAAGTTGTATAAGTATACTTTATCGCAGCTGTTTTTTATGTATAAAATGAGGATAGAAAATGCCTTTCGAAATCACTTCCAAGGGGCAAATTTTGCGCCTTAATGGGAAAGTTAATTTCTGACCCTGACGCTAACTAACCCCTGTAGAGCTTTGTAAAAAAACCACATAAGTGTTCAAAAGAATGATTGTTATTATGATCTAAGTTGCATTAAAATGTTAGATGATGGTGACGTGCTGTACAAGAGCCTGACGTGCATCATGTACACACTCCTTGAGTGAAAGTTCAGTGCTTTGGTGCATTGATCTTCTTTTTGGCCTAGCACACATGCTAACGGTTACAGATCTCTCTGTTGTGCCTGGCTGCTTTCACTAACTGCCCAATTTTATTGAGTAAATTTAGTCTGTCAGATCTCATGCTGGGAACATAACTCACACACAACACATAATCATACAGGAAAACAAGGATAAAATAATCTTGTCAGGACTCTAAAAGTGATTGCTGGATGCTACATTCCCCAATCAATAGCCTAATTCTGCAATTTATACTGCTAGCAATAGCAGCGGAAGGCAGCTCTGATATGGTATTTCTTGGCTCACTGACCAACTTTGACCTTCTGCGTGTGCGCGTGTGTGTGTGAGCGAGCTTAACGTGTTTTCGTGCTTTAAGAAATCGCCCAGAAGCATTGAGAGAGCGGTGCCTGACATTTAAGTTCAGGCCCAAAACCCAAACTGATTAATTCCAGCGAGCACAAGCTCGGCTGCTCTTTTTCTTGCCCCTATCTTTATGGCTGCAAAATCCTCTCTTTCTGCGGCCAAGCAACATAAAAGCTATCCGGCAATTTTCTGCCTCTTATCCTTCTCTTTCGTCTGTTTTATGAGTAAACGTCTCACGTTCACCTTGAGGTCATTACGTATTCTTTCATGAGGTGTGTCACTTATTAGCACAGACTGGGTAAGTCACGCACACAGGTTTTTGAATCTGAGATGATTGCTCTTTAACAAATAAAAAGGACATTTGAAAATTTGTTAAATGTTAAAAAATCTACATTTTCTTCGTCCATTGAAATAAGAGGATTCCTTGTCATGCGAATATCTTTCGGAGAGTAAACGTACTCTATATTATCAAAAATAAATTATTACATTTGTGAAGTAAGTGAGGTACAGATGTGTGTTTCTGTTATTTATTATATGGATTGAAAAAAAAAGATTCAGGTTCAATTATGTTGTGATGTCCTAACCCCCCCAAAAACCTACAAACCCTACATCTGTTGGTAGGCACGGATTCCGTAATACCTAAAGCCATAGTGTCAGTAGTTCTCATCGTGCACATGCTGAACCCTAGTAGGACTGCTGAACTTAAACACATCCACAGACAGGAGGACCAACCTTCACAGGGTGTTTACACAAACACGCGCACGCTCACACACCGCACACATTTTATTATAAAGTCCCTGTATTTGTGTGTGAGCAAATAAGTAATAAGCAAAGTTTACCTTGTTGGATTTCCTTTATATTTGTCATCTAACATTGAGATCTGTAAAGGCAAAAACAGGGACACATTTGGTAAAACTCAGAATGCATGGTATTGGGTTGCTCCTTGTTTGTACTTCTGTATACTCTGCTGTTTACTGCCTATTTAAGTTGCCTTTTAAAGCAGCATTCAAATAATTAGTGCTTAGACTAACTAGGCAACGACAACATGTATACTGGTATTGAATTGAATTTAATGTAATTGAATTGGGGGTCCAAAATAGGGCCTGTAATGCCATAAAAAGTATAGGTATGGGTAGCACTCTACTTTTTGTATCAAAGGTTGCATCTGGGTTCCCCATAACAAGGGGCAACCAATAGGCTACACCTTCTTGCAAAGAGCATTATGAATATTTATATACATGATTTTTATAAACCAATATTAAAAGCTTTTTAAAGCGACAGTGTGGGATTTTTAGCGGCCACTACCGGTGAGTTTGGGAATTGCAACCAACCTCTCAGTCCTCCGCTATCAGTACAAAAATAAGTCGTATGCTAACACAGCAGATGGAAGCCATTCAAGCAGCGTTGTTACTTTACAAAGGTAAATAATAAAAAAGATATATTAACGTAATTAATCATTTAACCTGTATGCTATTGCGAAAGTTATTGTTTCATTTTTATAACTATGTCAGTGTTTTATTCATTTCTTGTGTGCTATTTATATACAACATATATGCGAAACGCGATTTATAGAACTGCATGTCTATTAAGGGCTACTGTAAAAAATATGGCGCCAGAACATGGTGGATTCCACGTAGGTTCTCTGTGTATGTAGATAGAAATATCTCATTCTAAGGTAATACAAATATAGCGCTTTATCACGTAAGGTCTTTATACAACTCTGAAGACACATTTTTTTATATTACATTGCATTTCTGTCAATAGATCCTCCTAAAAATCTCACACTGCTCCTTTAAATTACTGACTGGCGCACAGGTGCCAATTAAACGTTTACCTTTAGATTCTTATAACATCACAAAGTCTGTGATCATGTTTCATGCGCCTTTTGTCCATGAAGCACTGCTGGTCAGCAGGAAATACTTCTCGATCTTTAAGCAGTGCTAGTTTGAGTCGCTTAGAACTTGCGCTTGAAAGAGCAACACCCGTCAAACATCACC
The DNA here is from genome assembly GCA_006030095.1 of Triplophysa siluroides. Taxonomy (NCBI): domain Eukaryota; kingdom Metazoa; phylum Chordata; class Actinopteri; order Cypriniformes; family Nemacheilidae; genus Triplophysa; species Triplophysa siluroides. Next base: position 1,757,843 of record VCII01000094.1, on the reverse strand, counting down.
ATTATAAATATACTTAATTTTCATGACAATACCTGAGGAGACTTGAAGAACCGCAATTCTTGGAACTACGTGTGTACAGTATATTTGGGGTTTCTGCGCGAGAGCGCCCTCTGGCTTTTAGATGGAGCAGCATCGATCAGCAAGCAACGTTACGTGAGAGTGATTCAAGATCAAACAGCTTTAGACATCAAAGTAACGCGAGAGCGATTGGAGATAAGACCACTCCATAGGCTTTTGAATCATCCTCACAGGGCTTTGATGTCATACACCGATAGATATGCGCAGCGCCACACAAGGTGGAACACACCCAAAAACACTGACGTAGATTGAAATTCCAATGGTGCTCGGCCATTTCCGTGGGTGCTCGAGCCAAGCGACGCCTATGGACTGGTGTCTAATTGGACGATCAGGAGTAGACAGTTGACAGCTATGGTTACTTCACACAATCAACCTAACCCCTGAACCCATAATTCAACTAATAACTCCACCCAAGCCCATTACTTTATAACAATTGTGACCAATTAAGCTTGCCAATTATGAAATCATATATATAAAGCCCACCCCCCCGCTGGGAGTTTCTTCTCATTGGACTTTCCCCCCACATGGGTCCCCCCATGCTATGCTGGCAGAGGAGGGCAGTAATGATAGCTTAACATCATTGGTCAATTACAGCAGGAGATTGGCATGCTGAAACATGACCTTTGCTGTGGTTACTCTCAGGCTGAACCATGGTGTGTGTCGGTGTATGTGTTAAGAGAAATGATAATGTGTTAAATCCGAGAGCGTAACTTTGATTTTGACATTGGTGGGATATAAATTAAATTGGTCTGCAAAGCCACATTGTTACAAAAGTTTATAGCCATTTACATGACTTCATTAGAAATAGTAGTTTACTTGACTGACTATTTAAAATAGAATAAAATAAAAAAACAAGTATTTTTAGATACTTTAATTATGGTGACTGTAGACTCATTGCAGAGAACGAGTTAACTGTTTGTGTATTTTAAAAACCACACAAAACATGATTTAAAAGGTTCTTCGATGCCATAGAAGAACCGTTTGGTTCCATAAAGAACCTCTCTGTTTCACAAAAGGTTCTTTGTGGCGAAAAAAGGTTCTTCGAATTTAAAAAGTAAGAAAGAGATGGTTCTTGAAAGAACCTTTGACTGAATGGTTCTTCGTGGAACCAAAAATGGTTCCCCTATGGCATTGCTGTGAAGAACCTTTTAAGCACCTTTATTTTTAAGAGTGCAGACGGACATCAGTATATATATATATAAAAATATAGATTCATTGTTTGGTTGAAATGATCGCCAATATCTCCTTTTGGTTCCATAAAGCACCTATTACACCCAAAGAACCTCTCTGTTTCACAAAAGGTTCTTTGCGGCGAAAATAAGGTTCTTCAGATTTAAAAAGTAAGAAAGAGATGGTTCTTGAAAGAACCTTTGACTGAATGGTTCTTCGTGGAACCAAAAATGGTTCCCCTATGGCATTGCTGTGAAGAACCTTTTAAGCACCTTTATTTTTAAGAGTGCAGACGGACATCAGTATATATATATACAAATATAGATTCATTGTTTGGTTGAAATTATATCTCCTTTTGGTTCCATAAAGCACCTTTTACATCCAAAGAACCTTTCTGTTTCACAAAAGGTTCTTTGCGGCGAAAATAAGGTTCTTCGGATTTAAAAAGTAAGAAAGAGATTTCTCTTTAAAGAACCTTTGACTGAATGGTTCTTAGTGGAACCAAAAATGGTTCCCCTATGGCATTGCTGTGAAGAACCTTTTAAGCACCTTTATTTTTAAGAGTGCAGACGGACATCAGTATATATATATAGAAAATATAGATTCATTGTTTGGTTGAAATTATCGCCAATATCTCCTTTTGGTTCCATAAAGCACCTTTTACATCCAAAGAACCTCTGTTTCACAAAAGGTTCATAGTGGTGAAAAAAGGTTCTTCAGATTATAAAAAAGTAAGAAAGAGATGGTTCTTTAAAGAAACTTTGACTGAATGGTTCTTTGTGTATCTTATATATGGAGAGTTAATTAATATCAATCAAACTGCAGTTGTTTGTTTTTATTTAAACCATAATAACGAAAAAAATACAGCTAACGAACACAATAAAACACAATCAAAACATGATTTTTGAAGAAATCTAAAAGCGGAGTTACATCATTTTTGAACCAAACTGTTCATATGCTTACCTGAATATTCTGTTGAATGTTGTATTCAATAAAAATGTCTGCTTTGGTTTTGCTTACCTCTGCGTCTTTACACAAACATTGCTATGATGACATTCATGTTGCCATCTCTGTTTTTCAACTCTCACTGTAATATGAAAGTTTAACTTTTCTTTGACGTTCTAGACGCAGAAAACTTTACGCATGTGTATGAGGAATTTGTCAAAGACATTCACAAATTCATTGCAATGCCTTGTAGGGTAGAGAGAAATCGAGTAAAAGAGACAACGAGTTGAAAACTGAGCAGCATAAATCATTCTGAATACATAATTCATTGAGAGTTTGAAAAGAGCAACACAAGACGCTTTGGATCACTGCAAATAACCTGCAGCAACCCATTGTGATACAACTTTCTGCAAAGCTAATATACTTTTTTAAACTGCAAAACACCTTTTCCTATCACTGGACCAAGACCAAGGGTGCACACATCACTAAGCTTTATTTCCTTGACAGTTATAATGCAATAATAGGATGTTAGAGTTAAGAAAAAGCAATGGTAGTTGACTCACGGCAAGCAGATTAACTTTATTATCCTTTACGATTTGATTGTGACACCGTGTAGCCTATGTAGTGTAACATAAACCATGGGACCCTTGCGGTAGAAGAGTCTAACCCTCACAGTCTGACCCTGACACACTGTCTTCCTTCCCTGGAGACATCAGACACTTATCACACACACACACAAACACACAGAGAGGTAAATTACCCCAAGGAAAAGGAGCCCTTGAAGTTTGGGATGGGGAATAATGCAACCATATTGTGCGGACCCCTGAACTGACCTGTTTATAGAACCGTACAGGCAGCACATTGGAAACGCATCCTCATCAGACTGAGTGTGCTCCAATCCAGCATTAAAAGGGGGAAGAGGCAGACACAGTGGCCAGGGCGATGACCCTAATCTGGTGTAGAGGAAGAGAAGACTGCTGAGGTGAGTCTGGTCAGCTGGACTGACCCACCACATGCTCTGAAACAATGATGGTTTTACAAAGGACCTATGCATACAAACAGTGACATTAAAAGACAGTTGCACACAAACTCACGCACGCGCATCTTGTGAATTTATTATTAAATATCACCCATCCATCATCAGCATTTCTGCTTGTACAAAACATACCTTAGGAATGACAAAGTCACCCAACAGAAAAGTAAAAGACTGATTTAAAAAGTAAAACATTTATTTATTTATTGTGATTCCAACCACCGATGGTGTTGCCGGCAGCTTCAAATGAGTTACAATCAGGGCTCCCACTGGAATACATGAAGCTTGGGACAAAATGTTGCCTGAGACAATGTTCCTTGCTTTGGGTGCAATCTCTGGCATCCAGCAGCGGGCCTAGCTCTCTTCCCCTTTCATCTGTAATGCCTCATAAGCCTCGTGGTTGCAAAATAGTCTGCCTGTATCTCCTGGTCTGATCCTCTAAGTTCGATTTAGCACTCTTTCAATTGTAACAACAAGATGTCCCATTTCCACAACACAATCTCTCTCTGCTAATATTTGAAGCATTAAATTGATTCAGTTGACTGTGGCATCTGTAAAGCACGTGGCTCTGTGGCTAAAGTGTGTGATAAGGGTTTGGGCAGAGCCTGCTCTTGAGAATCTCTCTGAAGTGGTAAGCAGTTAATATGGAGGCCTGGAAAATCCACGTTGTGCCAGAATAAAGTGGATTTTTGTGAGCGTTGTGGTGTATCTTAAAAAGAACTCGTGTGTTGTTGTATTTGTTGTGGTTAATGTTTTGTTATGTCCAGACGGTTACTGAGATCTTTTAATTGTAAACTTGATGTCTGACTAAAACTACTGTTTTGAAAACACTTAACATTTGGTACAATATCAAAAATATCAAAATATAGAAATTAGAACTTTAAGTCGTTTAAAAATACTTTACAAACATTATTGTGTGCATCTTGAGACAAAAATATATTTTAAGAAAATTACGTTAGCGCAAGATGTTTTTGATCAAGATTCTTTTAACATTTAAGTTGGTCTGGGACTATACTGTAAGCCCTGTCCATGAAACCTCCCAACAGTCTTTAATTGTCTAACAATAACAAATTTATGTTTTTTTGTTTGTTTGTTTATATAGTTTATTATTTTCAAACATTTTGAAAATAAAACAATTAAAAATGGAGAACAGAGAATAAGAATTATAGTGAAGAAAATCTAAAACACTATTCTGATGTCAAAAGTCAAAACATTTTGAAGAAACAACAATGAAAAAGTTCTGGATTAACATAAAAGTGTGCAACGATTGCACCTATTAAACTCATGTTTACTCAGAATACATCTATGTTCAAGTTGCCCGATTTATTTTTTCAGACAAACATAATTTTGACAAACATAAACAACAACAAACACACAAACATGAAAGTTTCATTTCATCAAACGTTCTCAATATTTTTAGTTACTGTAACATAAAAAAATATTTTCTCTGATCCAACAAGATAATAGTTAACAGAGCTTTTAACATAAATTTAATTAAATCTCCCGTATAGCTTCAACAAAGGGTAAGTAAAACAATGACAGAATTTTCATTTTTAGGTGGAGTATCCACATTAAATAATATTTTTGGTCTAAATGGTTCCATAGAGAACCTTTAACATCCAAAGAACCTTTTTTTGTGGCAAAATATTCTTCAGATTATGAAAAGGATGGAGAAAGAGATGGTCCTTTAAAGAACCTTTGACTGAATGGTTCTTTGTGGAACCAAAAATGGTTCTTCTATGGCACCGATGTGAAGAACCTTTTAAGCACCTTCATGTTTAGGAGCATGTGTCATGCACTTACACCACTGAACGCAAAAACCTCAACCATAGTAATAATTAACAAACATCATCCATTAAAAAATATAAATGCAACAGATAAAAAACAGTGAAAACAACACTTAAGCATTAGGCCAGCAAAAACTTTACAAACACACATCTTTAAGATAAAAATAAATAAACATCAAATTCAATATGTTACAATGTATCCTGCAACTTTAAAACTCTTGCGATGTTGTTTGTTCGGATTACACTATTGACAAGTATAGGATAAGTAAAAAAATAATCTTCGTTAGTATAAAATCTTGTGAAGTGCTTCAAAGGGTTCTTTGATGCCACAGAAGAACGTTTTGGTTCATAAAGAACATTTAACATCTGAAGAAACTTTCTGTTTCACAAAGGGTTATTAGTGGCGAAAAATGGTTCTTCAGATTATAAAAAGTAAGAAAGAGATGGTTCTTTAAAGAACCTTTGACTGAACGGTTCTTCTATGACATCTCTGTGAAGAATCTATTAAGCATGTAGATGTATGCAAAACAATGATTTGACTCCTATATTCAAGTGATTTTATTAGCTTTGTAGGGAGAACTTTTTGCGACTTGGATTTTCACAGAAGAAAGTCAGAATTGTGTATTTCTTTTTTTTTGGTGAACTATCAATCACATTTTACCAAACTATCAACACTTATATTATACATTTCTACTGGATTTCCATCAGTCTTGTATTGTTAAGAGGACAGAGAGGTTGTGTCTCTCTAAAGGAGGAAATCAATAAGTGTTAAAAGGGAATATGTCTTCAGCGCTGACATCCTTTGACATGTCGTTCCTGTCTTTTGTCCTCCATGACATCATCTTTGTGAGACGGACAGCAGGAGAGCAGGTCTCAAACGAGACTAGAGAAAACTGTCACTTCACGTCAGCAGCAGTTACAACACACACAACCCCAAGCATCACTTTCCAAACACGCAGTTAAATATTCCAGCAGGAATTTGGCCTCGGAGATCAGCGGCCGATATTGCGCTCAAATTGGCAGGCGGAGCGTGTGAACCACAAGGCAAGCCCGGGCAGGGTAACCTATCTCTCCTAGCCTCCCGGGAGCCACTTGGCCAGCTTTCATCCAGATAATTATAATAAATTTGACATTTCATAGATAATATTGATTTCTTTATTTTAGCATTTCACCATAGGTGACAGTCCAGCGTCAGGAATGAAATTTCTATTGATCTTTCAGGCATTAATCCCTCATGTGTATGTGATCATTTTTATAAGACCTTTTACTGCGTATAAATCAATATTTCATATCTGCGGCTGTACCAGAGGAGATGTCATATTTGTAAACTGCGGCTTGACACCAACAATTCTCCTTCTTGTTCAGCTGCAACTGTTCAAGACCAGTCAATTTGAGTGGTTGCAGAGGAGGGAGACATTTTAAAAGGAGAGAGAGAAGATAAATTCCTTTCGCTTATCTGAACAGACGTAATTATTCCCAATTTAATGATGAAGTACTGTTTTGGGAAGGAAATCAGAAAGAATGGCAGTGGGTGGTAGCTAATAAAAAATGTAAATGAATTGTTGAAGTGGTTTGATCGATTCGCTCTCTCTTGTACTGAGGAATGTTGACCCAAGCGTTAATTCAACTGCTAATTTCCTCCTGTTTGTTCTTTCCGAATCGTACTGTATTATTCATTTTTGAGACCTTCTGATGGCTCAGTGCTAATTGCTGTTGTTCCAATGTCAACCATTTCTTATTTTAGGCCTTATAATATGCAGGTGGGAATGTTATTCAAATACAAAGATGAAGGGAAAAACATCACTGAATAACAACGAAACACTTTTTTTTGACACGTTAATATATAAATTGTCTTGCACTTTCACTGTAAATAAAAGTGCAGTGCAATTCTGCGGAACAGGGGGCATTTTGCAAATAGTAATCGGGATTGACTTAAAGGGATACTTCACCAAAACAACTAAAATTCTGCCATCATTTTCTCAGCTTCCAAGGAAAAATACAACGGTAGTCAGAAGTGCCCGAGAACTGCTTTCCTACGTTCTTCAAAATGTCTTCTTATGTGTTCAACAGAACAAAAAAAATGAATAAGTAATTTTTCCTACTATGTGAGTCAACTGGGGGCAAGATATGTTTGGTTACAAGCATTCTTCCAAACATCTTTCTCTGGAACAAGGACATTTATACGGATTTGGAACGACTCGAAGTTGAGTCAACGATGACAGACTTTTCCTTTTTGGGTGAAGTATCCCTTTAAATGTATTGTAAACAAAGGCAGAAAAATGCAGCAGAAGTTTTTAATTTTTTAGGCAAAATGAACTGACCTACATGCAATGACACCCCCACCCTTCATTTCAGGCATATATCTTGTGAGATATTTCACTGTAAATCCAGAAGAAAATGCACAAGCGTTTGGAGGAAAATGCGATCACCTGAGCAGACACATGACCTTTTCCTGCTTTTTCCAGAACACGTCCCTCTCCTCACAGCTGCGGCTCCCGGAGAACCCACAGCAAAGGCCAGTCCATTAAGAGCATATGCTAATTTCACCATCTTTGCCTAATTGACGCTATTTTACCAAGTAAACAAGACTTCTGTCTACTGCAGATCTGTTTCTGCCGGTGAGGAATCTCAGCAGCACTTTCCACTGTAATTTCTCCTCAGAGAAGCTGTGCTATTGTTGGGCTATTATTGCAAATTATACATTTTGTCCATGGGAGACAGGAAGTGCGTTTCTCATGTTTTGTAAAGGCCATGCTTCCCTTTTTGTCTCTTTCTTTCTTTTGCTCTTTTTCATGCATTTCTCACATTCTCTGTCACATCGGGAGGTGTTGGACTATGTATGTTAAAACAGATTGACAGATGCTGGAAATGTGTGACATACAACACCAAAACAGTGTGTTTGTCGTTGCCAACAGAAATGTGATGTACACTAGTGAGCATTTTGGGGCATAACCTTGTGTCTTATTTCGGCCAAATTCTAAGAGAGCTTTACATGTATCCTCAACAGAAAACAATTGCAAAGATCCAGTGAAATGTTTTCTCTTATTTTTGAAGTTTTCGCGCTTCAAATTTAGCAGAACATAGTTCATGGCAGTGATAAGCAAACTTGAAAAATGGGCTAGCTCCCTAACAAAGCTGTGTCTTCCTCTCGTTCCTTTCCAGAAATCCATTTCTCTTTCTCAACCGATGAGCGTACATTTCAATTTCTCTTTTCCATCAGATATCCATCTTTCTTGTCACTTTGTAATATTACCTCATTCAGGTTAATACTGATGTATCTTCTGTCTGCGGACTTGGATCTCCTGTTCCTCATATTAGAAAAAAGCAGAATGACCCGTCAAACGGTTCCCTTTTAATGCCGCTTTGCAATCAACCCAGTAGCCCTTTGAAAAAGAACAAATGTGTGTGAGCAACACAAAAATAGAGTAACCGGAGACTTTATATCGTCTGACTTTAAGACCTTATGTCCATCTCTCTCTCACTTTGAGGTCTGTAGCATACCAACACAACATGTGTATGCCTGTTTTAATTTAGAAAATGTAAAACTTTGAGAACTTCTCTGTTCATTCAAACAACTTATTGTTAACAAAAACCAACAGAAGCATTTATTGTCATTTTTGTTAGTTGGTCTATTTCATGCAAGATGTGATCAGGCAAAAATGGCCCAACAAGTAAATCTTTGATCGTATCTCTCGAGTTGAGATGGAATGAGCAGTGTTTTGAATTCATCTCAATTTGTTAAGAGACTTTGACCTTTCGTAATTTGATTTCAGTTGATATTAAATATTCCTATTACCCCCACAATAGGACACATGATGGATATAACAGGGGGATAAGACATTGTCAATGCTGGAAATATTTAATTGTGCAGAATTATCAACCGATGTGCTTTTGTTCTATTTGATTAAAGAACTCTTTCGCTATTTCATGATTCATTTAGAGTTTCTGCAACATAACCAGTTGTATTGACTTTTTTACCTCTAGGAAACCAAATAAACAATATGTATATGTATGTATTTTGGGGAGGAAATTGAATCAAAAGGCACATATTACATTGAAGGCTGGGAAGGGAAACCACAATTGAATTTGCAGTCAGCAATTTAGTTACAGAGTTAAAGACTTTAGGAGATAATGCCGCTACACTACAAGAGAAAAAGTGGTGTGCAGCTCAGAGGCAGAACCGATCCATAGAGGTCACATTTGTGTGATGGGCTTATATTGATGTATTGGATATTAAGTTTCGATATCCACTCTGTCTCACATATAAATGAATATATGTGCTGCTCTTTTATACATGTGGGTAATCTGTAAAATCAGATTATCATCTCACTGCCGTTTGTATTTCAGACATTTCTTTTTTGCAAAATATATAATATTGTTATTTGTAATTTACATCTTCCGAGTGAACTCATTCTTTTATATGAGGATTAAAGAATTCACCATGTATCTATCATCTAGATTTGTGTGTGTGTGTGTTTGTGTGTGTGCGCGTGTGTGTGTGCGTGTGTGTGTGTGTGTGTGTGTGTGTCCGCGCGCGCGCGCGTGTGTGTGTCCGCGCGCGCGCGCGTGTGTGTGTGTGTGCGTGCGTGTGTGTGTGCGTGTGTGGGTGCGTGCACGGCTGGCAGCGCAGTTGGATGACTCCTAATTGGAATGATTCCGGCTAGAAAGTAGAGGTGTTGGTGTCAGCTACATACAAGATCATGTAGATGGGTGCTGACAGATTCAGGCAGGGGACATCCTGATCTTACCTCCCCCGTAAAACCCCCTTTATCAACCCCCTCACATTTGGGGTACTACTGCTATCAGACTCTTGTCAGGGCTATGATGTTCCAAACCTCAAAGTTATTTCTCTGCTTGGTACAAATTTGTGTGTGGCATGTATTGTATATGTGGTGCAGGGGACAATGTGTGATTTGGAGACGTTCGAACAAGTGCATTTTTACCATTTGTTGAAATTTGCTGCCTTTTTAGCGGCTTTAAATATAAAATGCCATCCGCTTGCATTATTAAGACAAATGCAGTGCGATTCTGCAAAATGGCTTTACATGTGGTGCGTTTACCTTTGTGCGTAGATGATTATATGGTTTAAATAAGTGCATTTCTACTATGCAAAATAATTTTAGCCACGAAAGACATGTTACATTATATTTTAAGTGAAAATAATTGTAACTCTAACACAAGTAGCTCAAGCAATAAAATATGATGGCACAGTGGCGCTAAACTGCTCTTTATCCTTTTTCCTATACAAAGCTAGGTAACATTATCATTAATAGTATTATCCGTTTTATTATCAATTGCCTGACTCATATAATTGAGTGTAGGCAGAAACATAATAACTTGAGGAATTGATGCAACCATCAGCCTTATCGATTGAGATACACCAGTTAAAAAGTGACTACACAATCCAGATTTTCAGATCTTCTTTAATGCACTATATTGGGTGGCCACTATTATTTTGTGGTGTCAACAACTTTACACACTTTTTGTAGCTTTCCTGTGGCTCAGTGGTAAGAGCGTGGTGCTAACATAGGCAAGGTCGTGTGTTCGATCCCACGGGATTTCACATACTTAGAAACAAATGTATAGGATAATGCAATGTAAGTCAATTCGGATTAAAGTGTCTGCCAAATGCGTAAATGTAAGTGATTATACACAACTTCATTTGTTCATTTTTACCCACAATGCACTGTGATATTGAACATATATTTGATTTATGCTCACTATTTCCCATATTATAACGCAAGATAACAGACTGATTAGAGGGAGCTGGAGGACACTGACAACCCCCCCCCACAAAATATGTTAGGTTAGTGTTTTATTGAAAAAAGAAATACATTTGATTATTAAAAATAAACTGAAATTAACATGACAAGCAGTATTTGTTCTGCGTAGTTTCAGTTAGTAAAATGAACTACAAATATGACGAATGGGAAGGGGGAAAAAAGTGAAGAAAATATATTTGTGATCTGTCTCCACCTCGGCATAATGGTTTATATTTTCTCAGATGAATGCTACATTGTATTTGCCATACAGCAGCAGCAAATAAAATGTTGGCTCTCAGAAAAATACACACAAATATTTTTTGATGAAAATCAATGTGTGTCTACATTAAAAAAGTCCTGCAAAAGGTTATTTGCAATTCCATGGAAGAACCACGTTTGCTTCTCTTAAAAAAACCTCAAATATCTTTTCTTTTTTATACAATCTAATGAACCGATTGTCAGTACAAAGGATCTTTAAACAGAAAGGTTATTTTGATATTGTTAGAGAATGTAAATCTTTCACCTGATTTTAGAGACAGGTATGTAAAACCTTTGCGTTGTCACACCTTTTGTTACAACAAAAGTGCATAGCTGAATAAAAAATGAAAGTTGAGAGCTTGAATTACGGTATGCTTTGCTCAGGCCCCCTCCTCCATAATAAAGTGCTATGACACAGACCGTCAAAAAGCTTCAGGATTTGCCGATTACAGTGCTAAATATTGATCTGCTGTTCACAAGTGTCAAAAATCCCTCCCTCCTTAATTAGAATTTTCCCAGTGTTCCACAGACAGGTACCACTGGAATACATAATGGCCGTGTGTGGCAGGTTGCACAAGGAACTGCCCAGGATAATTGCGACCTCTTGTCTTTTCCCTTTCCTCTGGAATTTCAAAAGGACTCATCTGCCTATCTGAGGCCCCCTGGATCTCTGTTAATAAGACTTATTTTTCTCCCTTTATTACAGAATCATCGCTTTCTGACTTCCTGTCGCTGTTTTCCCTCTCTCTCTATTGGCCGTCACATTCCGCTTTCTTCGGAAGAATTTTCTTTCACTGTCGTTTCTCTCACCCTGCTCCATAAACATCACACCTGCTCCTTGTATTTTTACACTCTGATTCTTTTTATCTGATTTTGTAGGTCAGGATGTGGCAGGTCAAATCAGGGTTAGCGGCGCCATGCGGCGTCATGCGGATTTGGTTTTGAAGCTGTATGTGTCGTCTGTGTGTGTTTCTCTTTTATCCAATATCACATTGACACAGGATATATTATAAAACATTCGTTTTTATACAGTAAATAAATCAGTATATGTGACAAAAATGAACAATTTTGCCAAATCTGGAACCGATATTAGGGTGGTCATGTGTGGTCTATGCCAGGCTTAACATGTCACATAGGCACATACAGCAAAAGCTTTATTTTGACTTCATAAGGGAAATGATGCCATAAAATAAATGATGGTAACTGTATCTTTACCGTTATGCTTTTATCCAAAGTGACTTACAAGACATTGCTATGGTTTCTTTGGTTGTATAAAATATACTTGGCAGTATTCTTTTGCTGTATTGTAAATTGCTTCTAAAACACAAAAGAAATGGAGCTTGTGGAAAAGATAATTTATTAGTAGGTGGTAGTGTAGTATAGATTTTCTCGACCGATGCTGATGTGTCAAGGTGTTACCAGACCCTCACACCTTGCTAGAACAGTACACTGTACTGTAAAAAAATGTCACCAATTTCACCTGCCTTAAATTTTTTAGTTAAATCAAATTAGCTTTATGAGTCAATTAAGCGTAAATTATATTGAACAGACTTAAAAATGTAGTTGTATTTTACAACTCAATATAAGTTAAGTTCAATTGACTCATAAAGCTAATTTGATTTAACTTAGAAATTTAAGAAGAACCTCAAACTGAACACACTGCAATGCATGGATATACAATTCTTCATTGACCAAACACAGAATGCAATGTTCAGAATCAGAGTTGATTTCTATCAAATCAACACAACGTGACCCCATTTACACATCCGTATCAACCAGCACGTTCATAAAAATGAAACAAAGGCAAATACTTTCGCCTGTTCCATTGATTTACAAAAAACCCATGCTGTCCTCTCTTAGTTTGCATGTGTGCTGTGGATGGACAGGCTTCAGGCTCTGCGTCGCTCATTATAATTGGTTTTCTGCTTGAACTTTCAAAATCAGACGTGTCGAAGAAAGGGGATATTTCCTTGTGTGGTTTGGTCTAAAGTATCCAGACATGCCTCTTCACAAAGACATGCTATGACCTCTCCTCACACAGACAGTTATTCATTGTTAAATCTACTCTGTTTTTGGACTACTCAAACATTTATTTTATTCAGAATTAAATGAAATATTAACGAATGTCAACATGGGTGAAATGGGTGAAATGGGAAATACACATTTTAAATCTGTGCCTGCGGTTTACCAGACACAAGTACATTATTTGTGCACAAGCATGTTGGAGGAGAGAGAGAGATTCTTTGATCTTTTTCTCTTTATATCGATATGTATATATAGATAATGATTTACTTTTATTTTATTATTATCTTAATCGTAATTTGTGCAGAATGTTTATATTTAATTTCCCTGTGCTTTGGCAATGTAAAACATTTTTATAATGCTTTAAAGCTTCCTTAAATCTTGAATCTTGAGAGAGTGAGAGAGAGAGCAAGAGGTGTATACCATGGTGTTGCAGGTTCAGGGTAAGTACATGCTGGGGGAGGGGGCTGGTTTCCCATTACTGTGACATTTTCCATCATTTAGATGCCTAATGGCTGACATACACTCTCACTTGAAAGCATTTAATCATCAAAATATGTCTATAAATGTGTCTGTTGTGTCTTGTGGTGCCTGCAGGCATTTGAGTGTTCATGAATGCCTGTTTTTTTAAAGCACAATAATCTACTGTAACATAATTACTCTGACAAGTCATGATCATTTTGATATTTATTATATTCCTTCTATCTGCTTTTCTCTCAAACCTCTGAGACTACACATGTTAAAGAGTTATGCAACGCGTCCTCTCATCTGCCACACCTAGACTCTCTCTCTCTCTCTCTCTCTCTCTCTCTCTCTCTAATCAGAACACGAGACATAATTAGCCCGTTCAAAACTGAATGCATTGGCAGAAGAGCCTGTAGACGGGTTTACCGTGCAAACGCATACACACGACACACACAGTCTGTGTTTTATTTCCTAACCTTAATGTGCTCGTTTGTTTATTCGGTTAAAGCAAGATCTTTAAATGTTTGGACAGATCAGTTCACCAAAACCACCCAAGAAGAAAGTGAAATGCAATACTTGAAACACACTGACAACTTTCAAAGTGTGCTTGTTTCAATCATGTGCTTTCAGCCCCACTGAAAATGTCACTCAAAATTCCTAGGATTAATAAATGTGAGATATTTGCGGGATTGCATCCTTGTCTGCATGTTTGCATTAGTCACCCGTGCCACGCTGCATTGTTGACCACACGTGAAATAATAATTTGACAACGCTCATCAGGAATCAATGCAAAACAGCAGGTCAGCCCACGACTCGCATCCGAGGTAAATATTTATGAGTGGTGTGACTGCTTTCACAGCTGCAGTCAGTCACTTTAAAAAGGATCTTTAAATAATTAGTGTCTCTTTTGGCCTGATGTGTTTTCTAGCGTCTGTTAGGACACGGAGGGACATTGCTTTGATTTCCACATGCAGTGACATCAATCAGAACTTGACATCTGGTCATTCTCTATACATGACTGAAGGATTGATCGTCTGTTTACTAATATGAGTGATAGAACAATGGCTGATGTGCGTGTGTGTTTGTTTTTGATCATTCTCACAAACAGACAGGCCTAATATCCGTCCATTGGATAATTGTCATTTGCAGTGAAGGGAAACTGACTATTGAATATGTGTGATCATGCTTAAAAAGACACTAATTAATCAAGTAGACGTGTTTGAAGTCATTGAATTAGCAGAATATCGTCTGTATGGCACACTTAGATATGTAAACATCTGTGTGCGAGCGCGTGTGCGCTATGACTTCAAGCTGTAAAAAGTATGGATTATGTGAAGCCAACTCCGTGACCCACTTAAGGATACACATTCTAACATTATAATAAATCGTTGTTGTCTGACTGTAGGAACCAGGACGTGCACGGTGCACCTTCATCACAATCATCATCCTCTTTTTTTAGACACAGTTACGTTACTAGGGCAATACAAAATACAGAGGTCAAGGATGCAAATGTTGTAACTAAATGAGAATACAAAATTATTATACATGCAAATATTATCCTAAGGGTTTGAAATCATCCCCCTTTTATATCTAGTTGTGTTGTGCTTAAAAGCCAACAGACTCTAAGCGATGCAATAAAGTTGATTTAACTTAAAACAAGGGAATGTTTAAGTTCCATTAAACCAATATGCAGTGTCTATGGGAGCGCAGGATGGACATATTTTATGACTGACACAGACCTAGAGGGAGTTATAGAGTCGTGTTTTCCGTCGTGAAGGTCCAAGAACAAGAAACATCGTGAAATTTATGTATACGGGATGAAACAGAAAATTATATTTTATCTAGAATTACATGAGATGTGGTGATGCTCAGAGTACTTTGAAAGGGCAAAACTTTGTTATTTACTTTTAATGTTACACTGAATGCTCTAAACAAACTAGAGTGTAAAGTTAATTGTGCTCCTAGTCCAATTTACTTAATTTAAACATGTTACCTCAACACATGTGGTTGAGGAAGATTTCCAGCTCCCAGCATGCTTTGAAAAGAGAACGATTGTTAGGTGTTTAAGGACCACTTGTGTTGGATATTCAGAAGAGTTTTCTTTTTTTACTTTTGTGATTACCATTGTTCAGAAGAAGAGTGCTTGTGCTTGTATAGGCTGTGGGAAGTTACATGATGTTATTTCACTCAATGAGCAGTGACTGTTAATACTAATCTGAATCCGAAGTCTCTTTTTGCTCATTTTGAGTCAAAGTGTTTGACCTTTGTGCAATCATAAGAAGATACTGAGTTTATTTAACATGATATATCGATTTTTTAGCCCATATGTATATGTGTGATAGAATAAGATGAACAGAAATGTTTGAGTTGACTTAAAAAATCATATTAGTTTAATTAGTCAACAACAATAACATTATGAACTTACCTAATGTTGAGTAAATATTACTTAAATGGTTGCATCTTGTGTACACTTTTATGTTAAGCCAACAGGTTTTTATTTTCTGTATTTTTTATCAAGGTGAAAGTTGAGTTTCTCAATTTTATCAAAATTAAAAAGTGATATCTGACATGTGTCAGCGAGACCTTGATATACCAGATTCCAGATGAGTTCAGTAATATTCAGTAATCCTCAAGAATTTCTTTCACAATTTCCTTTATGTTCAGTGTGTGGGCTAAGTTGTAAGAATCCTGCCAGTCTATTAGGTTTTTCACCAAAATATACACTCTAACAAACTAAATGTAGACTTTAAATTACAATTAACAATAGTTTACAATTGTTTCGTCCAAAAAAAGGAAACTTACGTTTATGAAATTGACTACTGTATACTTTATTGCTGCCTTCTGAACCTTCCCATGTGCCAACTAGCTCCACTCTCCCCATGTGAGAAACTCTTCCCATTCAATAGTTTTTAATCTAAAAATTCAAATATAATATCTGTCAATAGATTTGCATTCTCGCACGTGTTAGCCATGGAAAAAAAGTGATCTGTCGTCCCATCAGATCGATCATCTGCTTAAACTGTGTGCGAATTTTTGTGTCCACTTGTCACAGATGATGTCATTGCGTTCACTGGAATATGGCTATCGATATTTCAGGTAAATTTGACAAAGTAATAAATAAATACTTGTGTACCCAAATTTAAATGATTAGACAACACTCATGGGGCATTAGCTGATTGTCCTTATAGGCAAATGCTTCAGTTCAGGGCTGCATATAACTCTGTCTGACCTTGCAACTTTGAGGTCTCTATAGGAGTTACAGAAATTATCTATGAAGGGAGAATACATCGAGGACTATTTAATGACTGTGATTTTGGGCGTCTATCCCCCATCAGCCTCTCAGCACAAGTACTGGACAAATCAGTCGAGTGGGCCACTGCATTATAATTTAGTTCCTCTTAGGATTCCTGCTCCAGCACTTAAGACGAAGTACCTGCAGCCTCTGTGCTCTCCGCGTACAGATGTGTGTTATTTCCATCCCTCTTTCTGCGTTTGCATTATCTGCGGCGCTAAGCAGAAAGCAAAGAGCAAGAACGGAACACGCAACGGAGTCTTCGTCCCCTCTGTCAGAGTAGATGAAGCAGCAGTGAAATGCTTTGAGCTTCGTCTATATTTAAACACGCAGATCTGAAGTGTTACGACGTGCACGAGAATTCACTGGAAATACCTCGACATGTGTAAAGCGAGCGTGTCGTCTCACACGTCGTTCACTACATCGTTTCCATGCCTTTTTTTCTTTGTGCAGAGATTAGGACGTTGCCAACCTAAATGATTACTTCAGTCAACACGAGCGAAGCTTGTGACACTGTCGAGCATCCATCTAACTGATCTGCTAAATGTCAGCAAACTGCTTTTGAGTGTAATCTTAATTTGACTTGGAATTAGTCTTTTTGCTCTGAAGATCTAATTATTCAGACAATTCTTCGCCTTGTGAGAACTTTGGGAAAGATCAGCCATGCCATGGCTGACGAGAGAGAGAGAGAGAGAGAGAGAGAGAGAGAGAGAGATTGTGCGCGGTCCCAGACACTGCCCCACAGGCACCTTCATTTCCTCACTGGGAAACACGGACATAAATGACGAATGACAGAATTCTGTATAGAACAATAAGACACGGCAAAAGTGCTATACTTGTTGGGAAATGAAAGAAACCGATTTCAGTTCATTTCACATATATAAGTATCAGTCTATGTCCGGGAGCTGTTTGCTGCATTCATTTTTGATCTCTTTCTTAATATCCACCAGTGACTTTAGAACTTAAGAGTGGACACGTTCATGTAATAGGCTATTCAACCTAAATAAAATGAATTTGGATAATGTTGTCATGCCACACAGGACAAATGAGTACCCACGCCAGCACTGTCCTTCGGTTCGTTTCACTGTTATCAGTCTGGCAGTTATGACAAACATCAGATCTCAGAGCATCTCTTTGCCATTTTTTCCAGGTGAGTAATGTCTGGAAATAAAAGACTCTTCCTACGATATAGAGAGATAACGACTACAACACATGTTTAAACACCACCTGCGCAGAGCTTTAATGTTTCACTTTTTAAGGCAAAAAACATTTTTTTTATTAAAACCTGTTCGTCTGTGTTTAAGTAATATATTATAATAGTCACTACTGTATCTGGTTATTTACTACAATTTATTTGCACATTGTCAGCAGGCTACAAGTTTTGTCCATGCAACAAGTGTCTCTAAGATAGTTTAAAGCGTTTGTATGTTTTCGTTTGCTCGAATAAAAATAACACTAACTATTATACTAATAATAAAAAAGACTAATATCATAAGAAGAAGAAGAATGTGTTTTTGGAATTGATCGGATGTTGCTGCAAACATTCCGCTAAAGAGCATGCTAATACAAATATGTACTTTTTGGTAGTTAATAATAATAATTTATTGTTGTTATTATTCTTATTATTGTTATTGTTGTTATTATTATTAGTAGTAGTAGTAGTAGTAGTGATGTAGGTGGCTAAAACCAAAACAGCGAAAACGGACCTTTCTTGCAGATAAATAACTTTGTACCCTTGCCTACTGAGAAATAACTGAAAGCAAATGTGTGATATGCACGATTTAAGATTACGATGTTTTAAACCGTTTGGACACATTTAAGCGATTATTATTATTATGGAAATAAAAAATAAAAAGTGCATTATTAGGTTTTTATTTCTAAAATGCAACTAAGAACGAAAGCATTGAATCAATAATAAACTCCACATCCTAAACGAAAGTTGCTTAATTTTTCTCGGTGGTTAAGATATATGTGTATAGCCTAGGCCTTATATTATAACATAATATAACATATACCATAATAAATTATCCTTCATTTTGGTGAAGTAGATATTTTAAAAGTGCATATTTTTTCCTCTTTATTAACGTTTTATTAAGTTTCTAGACAGATGATATGTTACACGCAGAAAAAAAAAACATATATCCGTAATAAAAAAAAGAAACAGGAAAAAAGTGATAATTAGCCTATATGCAAATATTCTTAGGACGAATTTCAAGGAGAGTATTTCCTTGGCTGTGGAACAAATTTGCTAATTGATTAAACTTTTTTTAGTGGAAAATATATAATATAAATAAAGGGAAACGGACTTTGAATTTTTACCAGATTCGTGGATATAGCGAAATGTCACTACATTTTATTATTTTTATTCTTATTACATGTATACCATTTTAGTATCATATATATCAAGCGAGAATTAAAAAATCAATCTGTAATCCAAATATATTTCTTTGTCGCCATCCTATTTTGTGCAATTTAGGCAAATGATTTAGAATCACAACATTTCTACGTTAATGTATGTAATATTGGAATGATTGTAATATTTAATTAAAAACAAAATCTCTAACATTGTCCCTATAGTCAGAAAATGTGTTAAATGTAAATTGAACGGAAAGAGACAGCTACTGCATTAAAACAGTTTAAAAGTTTTATTTGTAAACATTAAATATCCTTTCTTTTGAAGTTTGATTCGGATTCAGAACCAAACATGTTGCCGTTAATTTAATTAAACCATAGAAAAGGGCAGTGATGTTCTTCACACACCTACAGGAATAGGAGATGACGGTAAATTAAATCATATGAGACATTAAACAAGACGATGATGCGTCAGAAATTTCAACTGCACCATGGTTTACGGCAAAGCTCAAATAAATAAACGTTTATATTAAACAGCAACAATACATACAACACATACAAAGAAGGAATGTCTGACAAAATTACAAACACTAAGTGTCCCTTTTACCTGTACAGATGATATAAGCATTTTCTTCACATGTGCCATATTCGAAAATTGCCCCATACTACGAATCTTTATAAAATCTAACAGACTACATAGTGTCCGGAATATAGTGTGTGTAATAGAGACAATAGTCCTCTACAACATGCGCGTCATTTTCAACCTGACAGAAATACACAGGCACAATTTATAAAAGAAAAATGTCTCTGTACAACTTTATACATCATATAAATGACATAAATCTATTGTATAGGTATATAGAAATGGCGTATATAATACACTACTCTGTGAGTTGTCCATGAACAAAAATGTTTGCAGTTAACAATGATTATTAGCAAATGCGGGATTTGTTCATAGTCTAAAACCAGGCAAACAGATATTGTCTTATTATATAAATTAATTTGTCTTAATTACAATTAAATCACTTGCTTATTTTTATTTCTATTTTGATGTAAATTTTAAATTTTGTCTTTTTGGATCTGGCTTCATGGGATAAAGGGAGAAAAGAACTCGATGGGCAATGTTTTCCCCGTGTTTTTCAAGTTTGAAATCCGTTTTCAAAATGCGAGCATCATTTAGCAATGGTGGGCATGAAAAAAAAAGAAAACAACAGACCGCTTTAAAGAGAGTCTATGGAAGTCAATTGAGGTCGTTAGAAATTGTTTCTGGGCTTAAAATGGCAGAGTGTCAAGAAAGAGTTTGTCGATTATTGCTGGCGGTGGGACCAGATCTTCAAGCTTTAGGTAGAAGATGCGCTGCAGACCCTGTGTGCACAGAGTCCGAAGTTCAGGCAGTTTTCCCAAAAGTTTGGACAGATAGTTCGGTCGATTCAAGCCGCCACCGTTAAAGGAGACTTGATCTTTCAGACAGTTTACTATCTTGTTTTGAAGTTCCTCCACTCTCTTCGGTTCTTTAAGCCCGTGTCTCTCTGGAGAAAGATAATTCAATTAATATTTGTATTATTATTATTACATATAAAGAGTTGAATAGTCTCGAAAAAAAATGTCTAGAATGTGTCTTACCTGTGACCATAGCTAGGGCGGCGATGCATGAAAACGCAGATATATCTAAACTCATGCTTTGAAGATTAGACGAAAACTCCACTATAGAGTCAATCCATTCTCCAAATCCACGGACACACTGCAGCCTGTGCAGCACCACGCCATTACAGAAGATGAGTTTGCCTTCTATCGGGTTGGACCTGAAATGAACACAAAGTGCTCATTAATTACTGCGCACGTTAAACAAGGATTTAAGCGGTCCCTAATTATTGCGGTGCCAATAAAAACCGAAGAAGCAATCCCTTCTCTCCAGAGGCCCTAGTACTGTACCTGTAAGCCAGACGCAAAACAAAGAGCTCCAGGAAAGCGGACTCGAACAGAAGGTCCTGGTCGGGTTTGGTCAAGTCGGTGAACCCGGGGATCTTCTCTGCCCATCCGCGGATGATCTCCATGGATCCGGTAAGGAGGTCGTAGAACTGCTGGATGTGCTGCGTGTCGTCTCCGCTCAGCTGGTAGTCCGGGTTGGCTTGGAACTGGAATTTAATTTAAACAAGACTTAATGAGCTCCCTTAAAATATATAACCCGTGAAATTGCCAAGCCCATCTCTAGAAGGGGGAGAGCTTTCTTCCCCCTCTTTAATTTAACTTCTGACTGTATTTTATTGGGTTCTCTCATCCAAAAGCAATTTAGAGAATAAAATATGCCACCCTTAAAGTGTTGAAAGTTTATAATGAAACACTGTATGATATTAAATTACTAATATTGGTTATGTCGGATTCGCTCTCGGTGCACATCAAAAATCGAATCCCCATTTTGACCGAATCCTTCGTTTTAAAATGATAAATGAAATTAAAATTAAGTGTCGCGTAACTCACTCTAGTATAGTCGAGATTGCTCATGGAAGGGTTGGAGTCCACATGAGCCCTGACCAGAGCGCTTATCAAACTGACGGGTGGAGAGGGTGGAGAAGACTCTTGCGGACTTTTTGGTTTGGAGGGTAAACGGCCTCTGCGACCCTTTAAACTTGCGGTCCTAACAACTGTAAAAACACAAGCATATTCATATTATTGACGGTTATGCTCGTAACATGTATTTACGATATACAGTAATAACTGACAATATTTGTTTGCAGTTGCGCACGTTTTGCGCTTTATGGACATGCGTTATGAACAGCTAAAAAGCATCTTAAAAAGTTTTGTGATTTAAAAGAAGTAAGGAATTATCAGTATACCTTCTTTTACCATCCCGACTACCAGGCACTTCTGAAACCGACAGTACTGACATCTGTTTCTCCGACGTTTATCCACAGGACAGTTTTTATTGGCCAAGCAAACATATTTGGCGTTCTTCTGTACCGTGCGCTGAATCAAGATAACATACAACGTTCAGCTGCAAGTACTTTATTAAGCATGCATTTAGATTATCAACTAAATGTCTGTCAGTGTGAAAATATATTGGTGTATCAGGCGAACAAATTAATAATAACAATAATAATACACAGATCTCAAAGGTGAAGCCTGAAAGTGCCCCATTACAAAAAAATCACACGCTTAAATAGCCGGTAAAAACAAACAATACATGTTTAAAAAAAAGCATAAAAAAGTAATGGTAATAACAATACCTTGAAGAACCCTTTGCACCCTTCGCAAGTTCGGACTCCATAGTGCTGACAGGCTGCGTTGTCTCCACACACCGCGCACAAACCCTCGGTGGACGGTGATCCTCTGGACGGGGGTGAAGGCACCTGACTGTCCATCAGCTGATGCCCGTGACTGAGCTGAAGAGAATGCGTGAAAGCGATGCCCGCTTGTTTCCTGATGGCATTGGGCATTCCAAAACCCTGACTGTCTAAGGCTCGGTGCGCTCCAGAACTGTCGTGGCCCATGGACACATGGAGAGGCCCGTCAAAGCGCATCTGACAGCTGGATACAGGTGTACCGGGAGGAGACTGCTTGAAGGAGAAGAGAGACAACCTGGACACGGGGTTCTTGCGCTGCTCTATCATGTGCGATGCCATGTAATTCTGATGGAAACTGTGCAGTGAGCTCGGATCTTCCCACATGTGATTGGGCTGAACCTGGAAGTTCGGTGTTCCCGGAGCGTGAGGTGAGGACGGTTTGAAGTACATGGGCCCGGAGTGCGCCATTATCTCCTCTGACTGCGGGCCCAGGTGGCTTTGCTGGTGGTAGCTGTGCATCTGAACCTCCTCCACCTTGATGGAGGACTGTTCTGCAGAATGGGGCACCTGATAAAGACAGGGCGGCTTCACATCGTAACTAGTGTTGTAGTTGTCCATAAATGTGCTAAAGCTGGGCAGGGAGGTTGTGGCAGCGGTGATTTCGGTATTGGTTAGGTCCATACTGAACTTTACAAACTCTGGCGTAAGAAAATCGCAGCTATATTCTCCGCTGGTGTGGTAACTGTAGCTCTGAGACGCAGGACTGGCGCCCTGTGGGGATGAGCCATACTGAGCCTGGACGCAGGGCATGGCTGCAAACAACACACCGATTAACAAAACAGAAAAAGGATGTAATAATGTCGTTTTAAATATTATATTTATTTAATAATAATTAAATGTATAAACGATAAAAAAGGTTTGGTCAAGTAGCCTACCTTCAGTCGGGGGACTGTTCCTCAGAAGATCACGGTAAAGATGACAATATCAGATGAAATTTAATACCGGGGGTTCGAGACAAACAAGTCAGCTCTGGATTCTCCCTCTAATAAAACACATAACGTTCACTGACAGCATCATATTATATTAGCTTCTTTAAACAATGTTTAACTATTCTAACTCTCATCATTTAGGATTTCTTGCGTCTCAAAGCTGCTTCCATTGACAGCTGCAACACGTTTTTTTAGATTTGAGTATTTTGCGAAAGTTTAGGTTTAGCGCGCGATGTTTTATGATTCTTTTTTATTTACTCCTGCTTTTCACTCAAGAGTTTAACACACACATTAGCGTGAGGTGTTTTCTGTTCTTAGACAAGGACCAAATAAAAGCGCACATTTCAACTGCAATAAACACCCATCATTTCTATAAAATCAACAAAATCACAAATTGTATTTTAATGCCACATGACAATATACACTGCTTTTTAAGTATGTTAATGACAGCAAAAAGAAGGAATGAAGACGATTACATACCTTAAATGACCATCAGTAAAGTTGTATTGTATCCATACACTTGTCATGTAGCCTACAATATGTGGGTATATGTCCAATACAGCAGTACAGCGTGTTGTCCGCAGAGCTCTGTGCTCAACACTGGCATATAGAGCTCTGTGTTCCAATGTGTCTTTGTTTATGTGAGACCCACGTGTCTGTGTTCAGAACGTCATCTGCGTCATCAGTGACCAGCACCAATAAGCTATGAGACTTTTCTGGCTGCCTGAGCGCTGACTGACAGCCACTGCATGACCATTTTTTTACAGTGATCTTCTAAAGTATATAATCCCCATATATAATCCCATAATCATATAGCAAATTACATCTGTTTTGTGTATATTATTACATTTATAGTTGTATGTATTGTATTGTTTGCAGTCTGTACATTGAAGAGATCTTTAAGATATACATGCATAACATAAAAACATTAATGTGATAAATACAAATTGTAAATCAATTGACCACAAAAACCAAGCACAAAGGTATACATTTCTATCACTACCAT
The DNA here is from genome assembly GCA_006030095.1 of Triplophysa siluroides. Lineage (NCBI taxonomy): Eukaryota > Metazoa > Chordata > Actinopteri > Cypriniformes > Nemacheilidae > Triplophysa > Triplophysa siluroides. The sequence continues at coordinate 1,733,403 of VCII01000094.1, read as the reverse complement.
TAGATGCAGTCAAAAAATAAATAAAGCAAAACAACTATGTCTCAAGGACTGTGAGGTTACTTTAACTAGACCATTTTAGTTCTGTTGTTGACCAAACTCAACACTTTATTCATATACAGTACAGGTGTTTTTTGTCATGGGTGAACACCTTTAAAAACCCTTTAACCTATTTGTATATGAGACTATATATCCATTTCTCAGGAGACCGTGGAGGAGGGGTCATTAACAGAGAAGGGTTTCCAAGGTTGTACCAATTTACCGAAGAAAGGAAGACAGGGAAATGTGACAGGAACTGGCCAAAAAGAACTGTGACGTAGAAGACAACTGCATCTCATACCGACCTCATGCTGAGGTTTAGAAATAGCGCCCACTCCCCCTCCATGTCCTCTCCTCTTGTTTTTAAACGGCTGGTCCTCGAGTTTTACTCCACCATGGGAATGCCCTCCAAGTTCTGCATCTGTACACTCTAATATGCATGCATTTATATCACGGTAATCGTTTAAAAACACTTTTTGTAAATTATGTAAAATATTCACATACCTTTCGTTCCTTACAGCAACAAAGATCTCATCTATAAAGATACAAAATCAACAGTACTGCTTGTCTTTTTGGATGTTGGTGTTATAAATGAACAATGGTGTCCTTCAATGGGGAAACAGTCTCCTCTAGAGGACACTGTTGTTCACCACCCACTGGACGACAAATTTTGATTATATTTCGTATGTTGTTATAATGCAAAGGAATTACTGTGTGGTTCAATGCATTTCAGCCTAACAGACTAGATGTCAATAATCCACTTACATTTACTCAACCATTCATGAGTTGATATTTGAGCCAAGCATATCTCATTGAAACATTGATACATATGATACTCCTACTTGTGTTCCACATCTGTGGCTTAAAGGGGTGCGGGGGGGCTTTTGTGGATTGCCAGGGGGCTCAGGGGGCTCAAGCCTTTGCCCCTTTTGTCAGAATAAATATGTGCCCTTCTGGTCATACTAAAAATTCTGATTGGCTGAATAGGACTAGGTGTTATAATCCTACTATTTATAATTAATATTTATAATTAATAATTATCATTAATTATAAAAGTATTAAATAGATAACAACACCTTTCTACAATCGCAACGGTAATAAATAAATACAACATATTTTTTATGATCAAACTTGTGATGGAGGTGGAGTGGTAGGCGGAGGTTCTTTCCAGGGCTGCTCAACTCCACCAGCACAGAAGTCATGCAGTGTTGGGTTATGGTCAAGTTATTCAATGTAACAAAGCAAAACAATATGAACGATGTACATTATCAAATGTATTTTTACACTGTCCAAAAAATGTATTATAAATATCAAATCGAACCAAAATAGGGATATATATACAATATATATATATATATATATCCCTATTTTGGCCCTTTTTGGTCCATCCACCCCTGCCCCAGCAGAGGTCTATGCTCGCCACTGTTCCACATAACCATTTACAGTCAAATGATCGAGATGATACTCACTGCTGACCACAAGACCCAGATCCAACTCCTCCCACTTTATATACTCGCCAGCAATTTGGACGGTAAATTGCAATTCATGGTCGCCAACATTTGCTCTTATCAATGTCATCATTTAGTGTACGCCTGAAAGTACTGATCACAGATAAATATTTGTTAACCCAAACCCTTACCCTAAACCTAACAAAACACATTATTAAAAATACCCTAACCCTAACCCTTACCAGAAACCTAAATCTAATAAAATACGTTATTAAAAATATGTTAATAAATAAAGTTTATCTTCGGCAAGTTTGTTTTCCGTCAAAAGAATAACTTTAGTTACGACTCAATGCGCGAATGGTAGAGCAACAAAACGAGTATGACGTGAAATCTGCCGACCAGACAAAATGCAGTGAAAAGAGACTGGATCCAGTGTCGACCAATCACAATGTCATGGGAGGAGACTGGATCTGGATCCAACCTCGCCCCCTGGATGTTGCATTCTGCAGTGAGGAGCTACTGCAACGATCAGCTTTGTGTTCAACACCTTATAGGGTTAACTGAGCTATGTAATTTATTACAACCACAATATGGGGAAATTACAATCAATTAAGGAGTAATTGACAATTGGCTCATTTAATTACTTAATAGTCTATCTATCTGTATGTCTGTCTTTCTGTCTCTCTGTGCTTGTGTGTGCACGCGCGTGTGTGTGTGTGTGTGTGTGTGTGTGCGCGCATAATTTAATCACTACTCATGAGAAAGCAGAGGCTGCAACTGAAGAGCAATCAAATTGGACTTCACATTGAAGGTAAATGCTTGAGAATGTGTCCACGTTTTAGAGAAAAAGACAGTGAAGAGAGGTATTCATGTTTATATACAATATAAATCAAGCAGACCTACAGGCCACCTGAAAGGTGTTATACTTTCTTTTCTGACACAACTACAAAAACTGAGGTAGGGTGTATTGTGTCTGACAGGAGCTGTCCATTCAGAACCCTTTTCTGTTGAATAAGTGCAGCACCATGGGCAGCTCCATGTGTATTTGTGTTGCTTTAATAAAGTCTAATATGTCAGTGTAAAGATATCGAAGCGTTTAAGTGTTGTGTTTACAATTGCAGGGTTTCTTAAGGTGAAAAAGCCATAACTGCAGTCAGGGTAACATCAGTTTCCTCTAGCTCAGTGGTGCTAACAATGCAGAGGTTATGGGTTTAGAACCCTGGGTATGCACATACTCGTTAAATTGTTTGAATGCAGTTTGCGAGTCACTTTGTTGTAATTTCACTTGAATGCTCTTTTAAAAGCGTACAACGTCCTGGAATACAAAATGAGTTTTTACCGAATGTACATCTTTTATGATGCCTGTTGGACCTTGACAGCTGTGGTCACTATTTAGCTTTATTACACAGCGCTCTGCAATACTTGATTCTGATTGGCTAATTATGCAACATTCCCATGTCTGTTATTCCCCAAAACAACTGCTCAAAACTAATAACACAGGGTCCTGCCGGTGCTGCAAATAATCTTGACCATTGCAGTCTAATATTACACATAATTAAAAATAAATATGTCTAATTAATAACATATACAAGATTATGGGCCGGATTAACTAACAGTTTGGGCCAGTGCAAACGCCTCTTTTGGCGTTTTAAAAACTGTCAGGATTTACTAAAGACACATAAATGAAGATATTTGGAAGAATGTCACAACAGATCTCATCCCCATTGACTCCCACAGGATTAATTTACCCAACATGGCAGTACATGGGTGATGAGATCTCTTTGGTTACTGACATTCTTTCAAATTTCTTCCTTTGTACTTAGCAGAACAAAGACGCTTACACATGTTTGGAACAACTTGAGGTTGAGTAAAGTTGACTTTAAGAAGTAACAGTTGGTTGTACTAAGGTGCTTGCACAGACGACCTCTAGGGTGATTTTTTGGTGGACAGACTTAAACAGAACTACAAAGGCTATCACTGTAGCAACTTTCCACCTTTCCATATTCCACATGAGTGCGTCTTTACACCTAAATATTGATACCTGAAAGGTAAATATTGGTACCAAATGTATACATATGGTACATATTAAGACCTTTTTAAAGGGTAGCGTCCCATTGACGGGCGTTTGTCTCATTTTTTTCTGACAGTGTAGACAAGCTGGAGAGGCTATTTAGAGGCTATTTAGATAAGGTTCCTGTGTGTCCAGCTACCTCAATATGAGATTAAGCTGTATTAATCTGGTGTCAGTGGCCAACAGATGACTTTATGATTTTGAAACCTCTCCACACATTTGATGCGATGCAGCTTGATTTAGCGATGAAATCCATCACATTTTTATGCAGGTTCAAGAAGGTCAGATGTTGTTGATTGCATAATTTAATTTCCCTGTAGATTTATATAAAAAAAATCCTACCCCTTCCATATTTCCTGCAGTCTTAAAGCGCTGCTTTCGCTCTAGGCACTGGTCTATGTCTTTCCTCCAATTTAAGATTTCTTCTTTTCAGGGCTAAATGTCTACTTAATATGCTTTAATGTGAGTTCTGTGGAACAAGGGAGCACTCCATCACTTTAATACACTTATATAACACACGTTTAACTATTTAACCCTAATGAAACAGATTGTCTTGCAGCTGGATGGCTCCTCTGTGCAGTGATGAAGGTCCCTTCTCTTCTACCTCAGTAAAAATGTAAAATAAGACCTATCACTGTGAGGAGCATGAATATCAGTCAGCGTTGAATATTTATGAATCAGTGTCATGACGTGCCTTGTAATTGGCAGAAACATTAGTAACGACTCTTTCAGCATCTCGTGAGTTCCTGCATATTCATGCCATTGGGCAATATATCCCAGTTTCTTCCCTTCTTTTCTTCCTCTTGTGTGAAAATGAATTCTGAAGCAGCAGGTGGGCTAAACCAAATGCGACAAATTGTGCTCCGTTGAAGAAAAATATATATTAAAAATAATAATGATAAACCACTGCTAGTTGAAGACAACGGTGTTTCTGGTTACTCTAATTAATTGGTGTCTAGTTTCTGCAAAGTCATTTCATAACTTGGTCTTTTAGACATTTAGTTAATCATATAATGTTTCCCACTATTGTTGACAAATCATTTAGTTTTCACAGTAATGCTTGTAGTTCACCTCCTATGACTTTCACATGCTCCTCTTTTTTGATATTTAGGTATAGTTATTTGCAGATTTGGAGCTGATGCTTTTATTGTTGTAAAATATGAGCTATGTTCCGATTCACAGTATAAGTTCAAGTGAATTTATGTAAAAATATACTTTTCTATATATTTAAAAAAGTTAAATTTGTCATATACAAATCTTTACTTTTTGTATTTATAAACATAGATGTGATTGGTAAACAGTTTGTCAATGATTATGTGATCATGTATGTTTGAACCAAATAACAATAGCAAAAAATCTAAAATAAAAGCTAATTTAAAAAATATGTATAAAACTAAATAGAATTTAAACTTTTATAACTGCTGAACATGGTATGTTTAGAAATCCATTTTTATACAAAAAACATAGTTCTTTTAATGTTTTTTAAAATGTGAACACCAATATTTGGGAACAGAAAGAGGATGTACTTTATTCTTTCATTGACACGCTTCTATGACGTCACACTATGCACTGTGTAAACTATGTGAGATTGGCACAATCCATTGAGAGATGGTGTTTTCCTAGTGGGTTGACAGTGGTTTCTCGGACACACATATAATACAGTATATGACAACGTTTTGAAAAACACAACCAAATGCAACCCAGGCTCATAAGAAATACGTGTGTCCCTCTACATTTTTGCATACCCCAAAATACGTAGCTCCTTGTCATGAAACGGTGAAGGAACAAGGGAACAGGAACAGAGGACCCAATAGCAGACAGCGGGTAAGGGGTTAACAAGACTTTAATAAATAAAACAAAGACAAAACAAAAACCCACGAGGGGATAAAACAAGAACAAGGGTATGACATGGCATCGGGAACATGGACTAACTAAACAAGACAGGACTAAAAATAACATTTACCATATATTACAAAAGACTAGACTACATATACTGACAAGACAGGAACTCACCACATGCAACGAAGGAAAAACACAATGAACCCACACAGGACAATAGACACGAGGGCTTTTTAAAGGGGAGCAAATCAGGAGGGGACAAGTGCGGGGCATGAACTAATTAATTATCAATAATGAGGAGACAAAGAGTGGGAACAGAGACGAGACCGAGAGAGCATATGGGTCGCCAATTGGGACAAAAATGCCTCTCTCCACATAAAACAAGGGATCCTGCCATGATTCTGCCACAAGACGAAAAACAGACATGACATGATGAGGCAGAATCATGACAGCTCCTGGTATTTCAGGTAGAATGTCCACTAGAGGCGCGAAAAAAAATTTCCATGTGTAGTGGTGTGTTTGGGGAAAGGTCATTTTTAAATTAAAAATAAGCTTTGATCATTTACATTGATGACTATATTTTTGTATATATCTTATGGTCAATTTTGGAAATTTAGATTTTTACATAATCTGAAAGCTGAATAAATATGATTTACATTGATGTATGAGTTGTTAGAATATGAAAATATCTGGCTGAAATACAAGAGTTTAAAACTCAGAATTCTGAAAGTGCAACAAAATCAAATATTGAGAAAATTGCCTGTGAAGTTGTTAATCAGGGGCACTGTGGCAGGGCATCCACTCACAAAAAGAACGTTTTTATATATTTAAGGTAGGAAATCTTTACTTAATATCCTAATAATTTTAGGCATAAAAGAAAAATTCATTATTTCTATAATTTTGACCCATACATGTATTTTTGTCTTTTACTAAAAATGTTCACTTGCTACTTAAGATTTTGTGATCCAGGGTCACATATAATAAAAATGCATCCTATTGAAATAAGTGTACCTGCAATTAATAACCCAAATTTAGTTTAGAATTGAAGTTTGAGAGCAAAGTTGTAAAGTTTAGCATGGTACTCATGATTTATGGTACTCATGATGTAAACTGTAAAATCATGTTTAATGTCAAATGATCTGAAAAAAAAAAAAATTATAATATATATATATATATATGAATATTTATATCACTGTTTTATTTGTTTGTTTTAGTTTTTTGAAGAGCCCTAAATTATTACAAACATAAAACACACATCTTGTTTTAGTAAGCAATATTGTACGCATGTCATTTGGATATTCGTGATTAATCATGCTGGACACTCATTAGGATTGGGGGAAGTAAATAAATTAGCATGTGATTGATCATTCTATATTTCTTTCTGCTGTCACCCTTTTTCCTCTGTCCTTCTGCTGAAAATGCATGATTTGTCTTTTTTTGAATCCATATTATAGAAAATGAAGACTTGCATAGTAATGAAACACATTTATAAATGCACAGTGTCCCCTGAAGTCATGTTACAGTGAAATAAATAGCTAGTCTGTATGTGTTGGAACAGGTGAGACTGGCCTCTGTCCCGCATGAAGCCTTATGCAACATTCAAGAATATGATGTTTTCATAAATGAGAGTGGGTGAGAATGTTGTGGTAATATCTTATAGATAGCCTACATGTCTTTAAAGATTTGTTGTCTAATATTTTGGTTTAGCTTCCTTAAATTCTTCTTAAAGCTGTTTCCATTATCAATCCAAACACCATTGCAACATGCATGTATTTTTCATTTATCTTAAATAATTAGAGAGGAGTGCCCTGCGATGGGTTGGCACTCCATCCAGGGTGTATCCTGCCTTGATGCCCGATGACTCCTGAGATAGGCGCAGGCTCCCCGTGACCCGAGGTAGTTCGGACAAGCGGTAGAAAATGGAATGGAATGGAATTAGAGAGGAGATGTCAATTGTACAAAGTTGACCATCACCAATAATGTCGACAGCTTTTAGTCCATCCAGGCATGCCAATAAAAAAAAGCAGCTGTTTAACATGAACAAAATGTGCCTTCAGCCTGTTGTTTCCTAATCACTAATGCCCTTTTAATCTGCCTGGTGCCTTTGTTAACATATTTTCCAGATAAACTGATAAAAAAAATATGTTAAACAGAATTGCAGCGTGCACAAAAACTTGTCGTGTCTACATTTTTCTTCAAATTCTTAAAGAAAATGATGAATATTCGTTTTCACATTGACGCCATGAAGCAAACAGTCAAAGCTCCGCAATTTCTGTGTCACTGAGCCGCCTGATGATTTTCCTTATGAATCCTATTTGCTTCCACTTAGGTTTTGAGAGGAGGGTTTTGAGAGGAGGATTTTGAGCGGCACTCTGTTTTGTGACTGTCCCACTTGCATCTGTACATGGATGTACTTTCTGCTCAGATGTTGCGTAACGCTGCAGCTCATTGTGTGCTTGCAGTGCTCCATGCGCAGACTAAGCCACTAAGTGGCTTCAGCCGTCTCCTCAGGAGGCCCGAGCATTGGAAGTGCTGGACTTAGAAGGATTTTCATCGTCCAGAAAGCAACAGCGCATGTATAAAGCCTGATTGCAGTGTTTGAAATATGGCTCGCCGACACTCCCAAATGACACTTCCTGTGATCGTCTCTTCTGTTACTCAATAAATCAATTATCTATGCTCGAGTGCAAGGTTTCTTTAATCTGTTTTTTTTTCAGAACTCTCCTTTTTTATTGTCTAAGGGTAAGAGAGAGAGAGAGAGAGAGAGAGAGAGAGAGAGAGTAGGATTTTGAAACTGCGCTCATCCTTCTTCTAATCCACATTTTTTTTCTTCTTTTGGACATTTTTGGATTTGCAGCTTCTAATCTTCTTCAAAAGCTTTAGTGGCATTTATGTTCAACATAGAGTTTACAGCTTTTCACTCACTCACCTTCAAATACACCTCCAATCTACATTTGAACATTCATTGGCACTATTCAGACAAGGCGAGTTTTCTAAATAATCTATTAGTTATAATAATTAACATTATAGTGATTAAAAGTGTCTAGTTTTGTGCGATGAAAATTAGGATATGCAGTAATCATAAAAGTACTTTATTAGAATATAGAAAATTAATAAACCATCTTTAGAAAGGATCCCTAAACGCACGCACACACCCCCCTGCTGCATCCTATGCCATTGAGACCAATGGGAATGTTATGGATGGCTCTCTCTGGGTATTATGGACCATACTCCCATACTCAGTCCCACTCAATTGGGCTTTTCAAATACTCTAAATAAAGCTAGAGTCTTAAACTTTATTATTTCAACATTTAGAGCTTTTTAACAGTCACGTGTGCACTCATAAATATTAACGCGTCCCATTTCTCATGGTGATATGAATGTCCTCTCATATTCCCCAACCATCTCCAGACTTCCTTTAAAGCACATTACAGTGTGAGAATAGCTGCATGTGAAAATGATATGCAATATATTCTAAACATTTTGTGGTTGGTGAGAATAAGTAGCCGAATATCAAGTCTTCATTGATCTGGGGCTGGTTCCCTTACTCTCTATGGCATTGTCAAAGCAGAGCGATTTCTCACCCGGGACCGGTAGCGCAAACACTACAGTTATTCACGGCGGGGTCCGATATCTACAGAAAGCCATCATGAAATTAGATTAGGAACAGGTAAATGCTTCATTTTTTACCTCTCTGTTGACACTCATCTGCTAAATTCCTGGTCCTTCTGGTCATATTGCGTTATTTTCCCTCGCATCATTTTTCATTCAGAAGAGGCCTTGACATGTTCGTGTTGAATCAGTGGTAGGTTTTTTTGCACTGATTTTATTTTTTCTCCAAGTTATCTAAGAAAAAGTGTCAAAATAATTTAGCTGCAAATATGTAAAGAGAGCGACCCTGTCATTATCAAGAAGGGATTAATAAAGTGAAATTAAATCAAAGTAATGGGGGTGGGTTTTAAACATTCAGGACTTCTTTTGTCCTCACATTGTTAGGCAGTCAGCTGGGTTCAAACCAAAATGTCATCATTTTCAGGTACATCTTAAAGGACCTGAGGAATCTCATTATTTTAGGACTGTGTTTTATTTTCCTATCTGTTTGAACATACTGGGGTCTCGGAGGTGAATCAGAGAGGGGTCCAATTAGCGAGACTGCAGACAGTGGGACTGCATACTCAGCAGATAGTGGGGGAAGATATACAGGAGATGAGCACCAGCCATATTAGGAAAATATGACCAGAAATATTCATATGTTTGGCAAATTTTTCACCGAAATTGCAGTAGGGGAACAGCATGGCTAGGCCACGATAATGGCTCAAACTGTCCTGATCACAGAGTGTGCTGTAAATACAGAAGCATGGATCAATCGCTCAGAAAAAGAGAACAGTTAGCGCATATGCTAAGTATGACAAATGAAGTCATAGTGCTCAACTTTGCAATGTTCCACTGCTGATTCCTCTTTTTATTTTTACACGATTTTTCTCATTCTTATACATACAAATGTTATATAAACATAGAATAAAATGACTAGCCCTAAAATGATATGAAATAGAGAAAAGTAAAGAAAATCAAATACATACAGTACACACACAAAAACACATACATTGGCCCTTTGTATATTCACATACATTATATTATACATTATATACTATATTAAAAGATTGAATGCTAAAGATTAAACCAAGTATGCTTGCATGATTAAACAAATGTAATACAGTTTATGTGGTATGTCTTTTTGAAAGATATTTCTCATTTATTGAGTCTCATACTCAAGCAAGGACAGTGCAGCTCTTTTCTTTTGAACGATCTGATTTTGAAATATACAGTTTTTTGCTCAATTTATGCAATAAATACCTGTGACTGTATTTTCAATCATGTGTTGCATTTGTATGGTTGAGAAGTGTTTAGGTGGGATTTTAAACATATCTTTAAAACGCCTAAAATTAAAGAAATTATTGATAACATAATAAATACGAAGAATTAAGTGCAGAAAAAGTGAACGACCTACAGCAACGGAATACCCGGCACGTCAATACACGTACTTATAGTACGTAATAAGCTGCTGGCACTAGAGGGCGCTCATCCTAAAGACGGAACGGGTGGTCGTAATTAGTTGCTTGTACAAACTACTGAACATCTTTAGTGATCTTCACGCGGGCACCTATTGTGTTATATGCCGCACACAAGACACTAGGGGGGCTGTGAGTTCCAGTCATATGTCACCTCAATTGTTTTATATGTTTATCTTAACATTACAAAATCTTAACATGTCTTTTATCGAGACTGTCTTCTAGAAAAAAACTAAAATATACCTATAGGTTTGTTTTTTTAGAAGACAGTCTCGATAAAAGACATGTTTTGACTAAAATTTACTGCAAGTCGCTTTGGATGAAAATAAATGCGAATAATTATACTTAGTAACTGTACATCCACTTTATATATTAAAATAATCCTGCTTGGACCCCGATAATTGCAGCTTGCAGCAATATTTACTCTTGTATTTATTGTATTGTGTTAATAAATCTTATTTGATCACAACTGTGTCAACCTTGTGTTGATAACAGAATCTTTAAAAATCCTTCAGATAACCAGGTGATTTCCTCCTTCCAATTTACATATTATAATGTTAAGATTAAATTCCGTAGCTGGCGCCCTAAGGTAAAAGGAGAAAGGGGTCATCTGAAACACAAAGATTCCCACACACTTGATGTGACATATGACAGGAACTCACAACACCCCTAGTGTCCTGTGTGCGGCATATTACACAAAAGCTGCTTGCGTGAAGATCACAAAAGATGTTCAGTAGTCGCATTCCTTGACACAGAAAACAATTTACATGGACGTCTTAATGATTTTTTTACCAGTTTTACAGTTTGGTTTATTGCTAATTTGACTGCTTTCTATATAATGTTATGGCTTGGTTAACTTTTATGAACAGTATTCATGTTATGTCTTGCGTACACTAGCGTTATGTTAATTTTCCAGAAGAAATCTGGCCCTCCAGGTTGAACCTGGCTTTTCCCAAGGTCCTTCACCCATGTTACACGATCAGAATTTTGGTTCTTTGTAATTTTTTTATCTTTTTTCTTTTTGATGATTTGTTTTTCTAAAGCTGCTTTAAATACACTGAATAGGTTTAATACAGCATGAGAATGGTGCAGGACAAAAGTTTGTAGAGTGGCATTTCCTTCTGACTGTTTTGTCATTGCATAGCTGTCTCTCGCTCTTTCCTTTCGGAAGTATTAGTGTGATTTTGCCATTTTGTATTATGAGTTTTAATTGCATGTGACATTTCCATCCTCTCCTCTGGTATTCAGGGTGTGCTTCATCATTGAGATGAGACACGACTTCACATCTGCACTCACACCCTCTACTCCACAATCCATTCACTCTCTACCCCGGACGTACCTTTTTGTCAATCTCAAATAGTTTGCATTATGATATGCAACACCCAAACCTATCACAGCTAATGAACAGCTAAGAACCTTACACGACAGAATGTCTGTGGCCCATTGATCCTGATCTCCGTCTGTTTGATTGTCTGACTGATACTGCTAAGGATGTGTCATTTACCGAATATATGCCTATAAGAAGGTCGTCATTAGGTAGGTATTAATGGGTGATTTTTCAACCATAATAGTTTTTAGATATCTTTCTCACTAGTGTGAAAACTATTTCCAGTAATATGTATACTGTACATCCATCACAGCGTTCATCCAGTGTTGCAATCTGAGGAGTTGATTTTGATCTTGAGCTAGATTTGTATGCATCACAAACACTCTCTCTCTCATGTTTGCATGTTGGGAGTGTGGCGTGCATGAGTTTTTCACAGGTCTTTACAGTTTTGTGTTATCTTTTTATCTTTTTTGTTTTTCAGAGGAGATTGATTTATTTTTTTGGTCTGTACTATTTTTTCCAGTTGAATACATGGACTTATAGACATTCAAAGTCAAATTATCCCCTTCAATTTCAAGCAGAGCAAAGACTGTATTGTAGTATTGTGAAAAAGTTGTATTGTGATGAGGACTGATACATCATGTGCTTTATTGCAAAAAGCAAACATTTCTAAATGTGATAATCAGCTGTTTTTAATAATATTGACAGAACTAGAATTGAAACTGAAAGAACTGAAAGCCAGAGGACGCTCTCGTTCATAAACTCCAAATATACGCTGCAGAAGAAGTACCATAACACACATACACTGCGTCTGAAATCGCATACTATGACACTACGTATTGATTTAAATGAAATACCCACCTATCGACCGTTAATACAGTACGTTCTTATTTAAAATTTGAGTTAAAATAATAAAATGCATGAAATCTACTAATTGTTGTTAAGATTTGAATAATTTAGTTTGAGTAATGTTAAATGAACAAATTATTGAGTGATTCCAACTTCAAAACCAAATTTAGTTACTTATTTATTTACTTTTGATACATAAATAATTTTGATGAGTAATCTGCTTGTAAATGTAGTGTTATATTTTACAGTGTTAATGTTTTTCTCAATCCATAACCCGTTATGCTCAGATGTTGTCACAATTCAGAGAGAGGGAAACACCATAACTAAAAAATGTATAGCAGATAATGAATAATAAGAACAATATTGCATTTACATCCAAAACAATAATAACATTTTTTTATAGGAATAATAACAACAATGAAGGCAAGAAGAATAAAAATGTATTATTTTTATTCTAATAACACCACGACTAAAAGAACGAAACACTATTTATATACATAAACGCTTATACAATAAGATCACGTTAAATTCTTGCTTTTAAGTCCCCATGAAATCAAGTCCTTGTAGTAAAAACGCCCATGAACTGGCATGCTCCAAAATGCTGACAATATTCGCTATTAGAAGATTTTAGCATTAAGAACACGTCAAAATAGCTGGGAAGTTCATGAAATAATTATACACTTCAGTTTATTGAGTAAGTCGAATTTTGAGCAAAATAAATGCTGTAGAATCTGAAGGGTCCCGCCACCTGATATAAAAGATACTCAAAAATGCTGTATTTATTTTTATTTATCTATTTATATTTTATTATATTGTATTTATTCACCTTTATGTGCCACATTATGTCTGTGAACAATTAATTAGTAAAAGTTATATCTACGTAAGAATTATACGTCAAGCACATTTTAGGATTAGAAATAGGCTATACATTTATGCAAATTTTGGCAGCATGCAGACAAACTGTAAACAATATTCCAGAATGTGATCTTTTTAAAGCTTTTTTCTCTCAAAGTAACATCCATCTCATTCTAATTGTTTCCCACAGTGCTGTTAAGAAATTAGACAGAAGTCTTCCAAAAAAATAAAAACACAAAAATAGCCAGAAGGCTGTTCGCTCCAACTAGTCCCTGAATCACAGGAATCTCTTGAGGCCCTAAATGCTCTGTGTTGGCATCAGAAAAACAAAGCATATGTTCATTGTTAGCCTGGGTGTACATAGCGTGTCCTGTTTGCTCAGGCTCTTTACTACCACCCCAAACAACCAACTTCATTTCTCCAGGCAAGCTGTCAGCCTGCATTTAGAGCACCAGGATATGTGTATTCACAGGGCCGGACATAGCAGAAAGCAGTGAGCAGTCAAACTCATTCAGCATAGAAGAAACATTCTTTTCTAGACGTGTTTTTACGTCTAATCATTTCATTTTTAGTCGTCTTTACCTTTGCTTTTATTCAAGATTAAATCCTTTTGTAGCGTTTAAAATGGGCTTAACTCCAAATGTTTACTTGGGCTTCAAAAAAAATCCTGTAAAGATTATGATAACTGCATAAATGTGTACACATTAAAGGTTTTTAGTGTTGCATTTTTTCTTTTCCGAAGCTATGATAATTATTTGAAGGATGATGATTGCAGTGACATTTCAGAGGTTGACCCTCATCTTCATTCTGAGCTTGTAACGCAGGAATTTATTTCTCTTAGGACATTTAGCAGGCCAACACACTCCCATGTTTTCAGTATGCCGTAAAAAAACGAGACACGTAGTGAACAGACAATCAATCTATAGGAATCGATCCATTTTTATTGGTTTCAGAATAAGAATGATAAAGGTGATTGTAATAACATAGTCCTTACACGGTATTAAATGTTTTACGTATTACTGAGATTTTCATCGGTGGTATTTTGTCATGTTTCTCGCCTGATGAGCATTAGTCTACCTAAGATACAGTGATGAGAGCAGTCAGCTCAGCCAAGCATCTCACACTGTGACTGGCACGTCTGAAATTCATCGTCACTAACATCTCTGTCATGTCAATGCAGAGTCCTGCCCCGCTCGCACTCCACTGAGTTTGCTTACCTTCAGGAGGTACAAATTATACAGAAAAGGGGGAAATAAGACAAAGCATAGAGCCGTGGGGGTCTTGCACGGGGGTTCGGTCCGTTCTAAGGAGTTTCAAAGTCATGTGTCTTCCATCAGTCAACGTGACTGTATACACATCATTAATGTTGCTCTTAATACAGATCCAACAACACCATGACTTACTGTCATATTGTCCAATATTAACGATGGGCAGAGAGCGAGACATTTCATGGAAGGCAGGTTTGCATATTCCTTTACATTGTGAATTATTGTTTCTTGTTTGCCTGGAGCTGAAACGTATCCACTGCAGGCCTCTTGTACGACACTCCAAATTATGTTTACATGCAGGATCAGTGAAGTGCTTATCCAGCAGAGAGGATCGAGGTGTTCCACATCTTAATATATCATGGCAGCACACATGCCCCTGCTTGTAATTTGTTTCAAAATTTGGCCTTTATATTTGTTGTTGGTTTTTTTCATGTTCTCTTGTGCCGATTTCTGGCTCTTGTTCTCAAAATGTCTTAAAGCACACGGTAGCATTAACCGGAGCCTACCAGTTACTTAGCCTCTGGTCGTTTTAAGCATCTAAGGAAATGCGAGGGGAAAAAGAAAGACCAGAGTTCCTTTAGGCCATTTCATTCCCAGAGTGTAGCAACATCGTGAACCAACAATGTGGATTTACGCTTCCTTGGCAATAACAAATAGAAAGAGAGCCGTTTCAGACACCAACATTAAAAGAGATTAATCATTTCGGGACTCTCTCCTTTCTTTAAGCAAAGGATTATGCTGCAATAAATCTTAAGAGATGTACATAAGAATCAGTCCGTAATGAAACTGCACTTTGTTCATTTGTCACCTTTTAAACCCTTTCATTTAAATTACAAAACTCACGACCTTGTGCCTCCGAGTATAGATCTCTTGTATTTTCAGGGATTAATCCATAAATCTTGATGCAGGATTCCTCTCTTCATTAATAGGAATCCGTGCCAGTGTCTTCAACACCCACACACACGCGCGCACGCACACACACAGGGCTTGTCAAAGACAGTTTCTTGACATAGACGAATTGGGAGAAGGGGTTGCCAGTGACACAGCAAATAATTATTTTCAATGATCAGCATGGTCTCTGGCCTGTTCATCCAACACTTTGCCGTCAGTGTCTTTGATTAATCTTGCGGCTCTTGTCCACAATCTGATACTAGAGTAAAAAAGGTCTTTTGTGGTCCTTACCAACAATTCTTCCCGAGAGATTTTGGGCTATAATGCGATGATAGCATAACACAGTTCATGCAGATTGGTTTGCTGCACAATCAGAATGCAAATTTCACCACTTCCGACTGAGGTCCGGTGACTGTGGAGGCCATCTGAGTATAGTGAACCCATTGTGATGTTCGAGAAACCAGTTGGAGATTATGCTAGGTGGGTATAGCCTACTATTGGAATAAAGTGATGGTTACCAACAATTCCTAAGTAGTTGGTGGCATTTAAATAATGCTTAAGTGGTAAAAAGGGGCTTCATGTCCTAAGAAAATATCCTGCACAACAGCAGCAGCCTGAACCACTGATACAAAACATGGATACTTGTCTGTGTGGTCAGTTGCTGATGAAGCCGTTCAAGTCAAGAATTGAAATGTTGGCAATCTAGCAAGTCAACCTAAGAATAGTATAACATTAAAGTCCAGATTAACTAAACAGGGAAAATTAACGTGAAGTGCAAATTTCTGCGGGTAATATACTGACATGGTGCACATTAAAAACACAGGGGTAATATCTCATTTCCATAATGACCAGTGCAGTCTACCAAGTGCAGCACAAATTAGTGTAGAGTTTAAGACAAGCTATTTTGGGGGTTAAATAATGGCGCAAATACCAGTAAACTGACGAGCGCAAATGTTTGTCCCGTTGCATGTTTCATTTACTGTAAATACTCTCAACCCCAAAATTCTGCATATGAAAGGGAAACTCCTTCAAATACATATGCGATTAGGTCAGCCGAAAAAACAACCGTTTCAGTGCTAATGTTTGTCTTTAGTAAACACTCACAGAATTTTTAGAAACCAAAAAAGCCTTTGCGATGGTGCAAGCTGTTAGAAAATCTGGCCATAAATTCAGACACACATTTAACACAACCTTTACTTTTGAGAAACGCTTTCCCCATTATTCCACTTTGTTTGTATACTTTTGTGAATATGAATTCACACAGGTATGCGTCTTACATGTATATTTGTGTAAACGTGCATGTGTCAAACAACAAGAATGTCTGTGTGTAAGAATATGTTGTGCGTGTCTCCGGGGTCGTTCCCCTCTCATATTGTGGCTTTAAATGAGCAGACCCGTTCCTCTATGCACCTCACTGACGTTTGTACATTTGCCTGTGTGTATCTGATTGAAAGTGACAGACCCAGATGTGACAGATCGTTTCCGACACACTTCCATAGCACCAGCCATTGTGCATAGGGGTGAGTCACATGCTTAGGCCCTCTTCCTGCCCCCTGCAGGACAACACAACGCATGAATGAATCTCACTATCAGGCTCTCTGCTGCCAGGTACAATGCTGCCATCACCAATTATACTTACACGTGCTCCTCCTGAGAAGGTCCGACCTCGGTTCTGGCCAGTGGAGGGGCTGTGGTACAGGTAAATTTAATGGAAAATAAATGTTTTGAAATCAAAGTCTAGTGCACTGCTAAACTAGTTCTCATGACGTATACTGACACCAGATCATCATCATGCATCGTTTTGGCTGAAATTTGTGCTGTAGTGCTACCTATTGATCTCTGTCATTTTTTCATTCCAGTTCCATCCAAGAGTGTTACGTAGGGTTGGTCTGGGATTCTGCCAGGCAGTGGGAAAACATGAAAAAAATGAAAACTGAAAAAAATTTGTACTGTAGTTTAATTTTTCAGAAATATCACACTCAGGAAAATGTACAACAAAACTGACCTATTAGTAAAATGTAATCTCTATTCTGTGATCTAAAAATTAATGTTCATGGATATAAATTTCCCCCTCAGAATTGCAGAATTAACACTTTCTACAGTAATTTAAGTTTTGTTTTTAAGTTGCCAGTCAGCGGCACCTTTTTGCATTTACATTTACTCATTTAGTAGACGCTTTTATCCTAAGGCACCTAAAAATGAGGCAAACAATAGAAGCTATTAGAGCAACACAGGGGCAACAATGCATATAAGTGCAATAAAACCGGTCTCAGTTATCCTATCACAGTATTCAAACTATAAGTGCATTTTTTATCATTCTCAAAAAGTTTGATGGCCATCAGAATATTATCTTATATGAACATAGCCGTATTCATAAATCATCCGATAACTATAACTATAAAATATAGCTGCAAGCAGCAGTTACGAGGTCAACCCTTAAACAGCACAAAGGGAAAATTTTGGACATGTCAGCTGATCCGAATTTGAAAATCAAGTTTAGAACATTGGGAAAGGTACTTAGACACAATACAAGTGCTTATAATTGTATGAAGCAGACACTATATGTAAGTGATGAAACATGCCAAGTTCTGTGTCAATAAAGAAAAGTTTCTAGAAGATACAGCCACATGACCCTTTGGCACACTCACCTGAGCATTTGTTGACGCTGTATACAAGAGCGATTTGATCAATAAAAATGCTTTTACTAAATTTTTGGCAGTTCTGTTTCCAGATGCTACATACCCAATTTTTTGCAAATCTGAGGAGAAATCTGATCTTGTAGGAGGAGTTCGGAAAGTATGTCTTGTATATATTTCGATACAGCGAATGAAAACAGATGTATGCACCAAGGGTCTAAGAGTAACGTTATTTTAATCCTCTATACAGTATGTATGTACTCTACATGTGGCAGAATTGACAATTAGGCTAAAGCCCATACCTAAATGCTATCCGTAGAAGTATATTTTGATTTTTTAAGTTAATGAACAATCAGAGAATAATCACAAGAAAAGACACACATCAAAAAAACTGAACATATACTGCCTCCTCATTCAGTTGATAGATTCACAGGCTGTGATGCACACACACGCACGCACGCACACACAAACACACACTCACGCACACACCTACACGTTCTTCGCACAGACTCCTGGGCTGCTCTTTGACACGCTAGTGCAAAAAGGAAAATTAGGTATATGTCTTGTGCCTATTAATTACAATGCTTTCCAGACTCTCCCACCATTGCCAGAGAGTCAGTCCATTACCGTAGAGCTGTTAGCTGATAAATTAATAATCCAGCATGTCAGCTGCAGCAGATGAATGGGCTTCGGTGATGGATGTTGTTTTCTTTCATAGGCCAAGAGTTTGATGTCAAAGCCAAATGTGTTATAAATGCAACTGGTTCCTTTACAGACGCATTGAAGAAAATGGATGATGATCGGATTCATAACATCTGTCAGCACAGTGCTGAGGTGCACACTGTCATCTCTCCATACTACAGGTAAACTGCTTGATCATACACTGACATGAGCACAAGGTCCTTTCAGAAACTGTGCATTGCAGTTGATGAAAAAAGGTCATGTGTTACAAGTCAGCTGTAGAGGTTAGGGTGTGTTCAAAATATGTGCTTTGATTGTCCTATATTCACATGTTATAAAAAAATATTTTATGAAGTGCGAACATTGGTAAGAAACATCAATTATTAATCTTGAAACAAAGATTTTTCGTTATTTCAAACAGTTTTGTTTACAATGCAACAGTTTCAAAGTAGATTGTACAGAAAAGTAGAGCCAGGTATACAAATGTATACTTTTACAAGTAGGGGGAAGTAATAACACTAAAGACCTTTTCGAAGATACCCTTTCTAATGCACACGGGTCTACATATTTTCCGTATTCATTATTTGTGTTATTCCATGCATGGCTGGTTGATCTTTTTATCTTTTGAAATTCAATTATTTCATTGTTCCCGGGAATCAATTGTTCCTGGGTGCCATCAGTGCCATGATCTATGAATTCCAGGATTCTAGATTCTTCCATTTCTACATCAGGTTTACACACAAATTACAAAAATGACCCATCAATACAATCATGATAATGGACTAGGAATAGGACTGTAAAATAAAGTGTAGCATTTTGCACAACCCTTGCATGGGTTGGTTGTAGTGTAGTATACATATGACACTGTGAAGCATATTAATAACATGACTATAAAATAAAATCCACAGTTGTGAAGAGCAGGCAAGGATAACCAAACCTAAGAATTTGTGATATAAGGTAAGTTTAGACATTTGCCATACAATAAATTACACAGCATTCATAGTGCATAAGCATTGTTTTTTAATGGCAATTTCGATGTACTACACCTTATATACAGCAGCAATGTCATCAAGCAGATATCCAAGAATACCTCCATGTACTGTAGTTTTGCCCTTCAGTAGTGCCATTCAATGAATTAAAGTTAATGTTTTAAAGTTTCTAGAGACATGTTGCCCCTATTATTAACATTTTATTACCTCATACTTGCCTGTAAGTACAATATACGTACCATCTATATACCCTTTGTAAGTACAGCAGTGTTCTTATCAGTTGCCTTATATGTAAACTATAATTAAGTGACTGTTTTACCACATAGTTTTCTTTTGGTAAGAGCCAGTTACCATGTATACACATTTGATAAGTACAAAATGGTTACTTGTAATTATGCCACGGTGCAACATGATCTCACCATCCAACTTGGCAATACCACAATCACTCCTTGCCAAACAGCCAGGAACCTCGGAGTCACATTTGATTAACAGCTGTCCTTCAATGATCATGACGCGGTCATGCCGATATGCCTTATTTAACATTAGAAACTGAGCATGCGGCACAACTCCTTGTCCCGTCCCTGGTAATCTCAAGATTGGACTTCTGCAATGCTCTCCTTGCTGGTCTTCCTGCAAAGGCTATCAAACCACTCCAGCTGGTTCAGAATGCATAAGAACGGCTTGTCATTCAAAAGCCCAAAAGGGCTCATGTGACACCCCTTTTCATGTCTCTCCACTGGCTACCAGTTGAAGCCCGTATCAGATTCAAGTCACTAATGCTTGCCTACAGGACTATCACTGGATCTGCACCGGCTTACTTTCACACCCTCCTACACCCCCATCAAGAACCCTGCGTTCAGAAAAGCAGCGGTGTCTTGTATTGCCTTCTTAAAAGGGCAGTAAATCGCGCTCCCGCTCATTCTCCTTCAGAACTCCTTCCTCGTGGGACATTCTTCCTAACTCAATCCGGTCAACCACATCTCTAACAACATAAAAAAACTACTAAAAACCCATCTCTTCTGTGAATACATGACAGACAAATTAAAAAATAAACTCTCTTTCTTTCAACAGGTATCGTTCTGGCTTGGATAAAATCGTCTGCTAAATGACTAAATGTAAATGTTATTACCATGTACGTGCTTGAAAGTATGTAGTCTGTAAGTACAACATAGTTTCTATATATGTAAGTTATTTAGTTTCCATCTGTGAACTACTGACAACATTTCTCCTAAATCCCATATGAAAATGTTTGATTTAAAATTATTTACAGAAATATAAAACTAAACAAATGGGCCAAAATGACAAAATATCTGCCATGTTTGAAGATATTAAAATATTTCAAAGAAAACATGTTTGTATTCATGTTTAAACCACACGATACTAATGTTTTACATTTTAGGAACAGTTATTATAAAACAAAATATTAAAAAAATTGTATATGATTGAATAGGCCTGAATTTCACGGAACGCGAATGCGGACAAGACCACCAATTTTATGTTCCAATCCAGCCCTGTTTACAGGCAAAACTGGAGTGGTATGTTTTCCACGGCTGTAGACTCACACTCCCCACCAATGACAAAATGTTAAATAAAGACTTTTCACAATAACAGATTCAATTTTCATTTATTAACTCCTTTGATGCTTCAGATTTTTTTACTTTTGTCTCTCCACACAGAAGGTTGTAACATTTAAAGGGAGAAAACATTTCTGTTTTGTTGTTTGCTTGTTTAGAATCTCTTGCGGGCTCAGTAGGATCGAGAACACAGAACCGCATTAAATTATATTGTTTTCGATTAGCAGTTTTATTAGGGCACACAGGTGCATTTAGCTGTTTTCTATATTTATATATTTCTCCAGCTGAGTCCTCATGGTGGTCTTTCTGAAAGACATTTTTGTCCAGTGAGAGTTGAGGGAAATAAATGACCGTTGGCTGTCTCTCCTGAATACACCTTATTGATTTAAAGCCCTGGCTCTAATTATTTTTGTATTGGGAGATGTTTCTGTGATGATTTGATTGATTAGACCCAAACTCATGCTGTTATTACATGGCCAATACATTTACAATGTGTAAAGCGTCGTATTTCCCTCATACTATTGTTCAACCTGTACATGTAAAACATGTGCACTTTTCCTCATAACTTGTTGAGTTAAGTCCGTTTATCAAATCAGAGCTTGTCAGGCAGTCAAACCTTAATTTTTTCTTCTACAGTATGCATTAGATGCTCAGTAAATGGGCCGTGGACTGCTTTTTTCGTTATGGAACAAAGAATGCTTGTAAAGCCAGATGTTTACATTAGAAGGTTTGAAAGTGCCCTACTCAAACATTTCTTTATTAAGCCACGGACAGCTGCGGAGAGAGGGAGACATATGTTTCAGAGAGACCCTGCTAAAGTCCTGTGGTCACAGCCTGAAAGAGCTGAAGACAGCTGCCCACTGGGTAAGAGATGGAAAAATGTATAAAAAAATTCAATATCTTCTTAAAGTAAGGCCTTCAGTTTTCTTGCCTGTGGACGAGTAGGTTGAATTGTCATTCAAAAGGGATTGTTGGAGAGGTGTTTGACACCTTGTATATACAGTGACACACAGGGCAGGAGAGTGCCTCGGAGTGGACAGATTCTTTCCAGGAGGAAATAATAATCTTGACACCTGAAGCGGACACACACACACACACACACACACAGTCACACGTTTGACAAAGTTACTGACAGACTACATGCCATCTCGTTCCCTGTAGGAATTCTCAATTTCCTTCTCTCTCCCTTTCTCTGTCATTTAGGCTGTGGACTCATGGTTGTCCATTTGTCACGTATGAGTCACCAACAGCCAATGTCTCAATAGATTTATTGTACTCTATACTGGATATTCCCAATCTTCAATCCCATTTTTGGAGTTCTTCTCTGTTGACCAGAGATCCAGTCATACTTACAATCACACAATTTATTAGCTGTACTTTTTTGTTAAAGACTAAAATCATGTAAACTCAAAAACAGGAATGCGCCATTTATAGTTTGGTTGTGTGGTCATCTGTAATTTCAAGATAATGCAACAGGAGTAAATGATCTTTAGCAGCTTAAATACACATTTTAAAATATCAAAAATCTAACACACAAAAATGTGTTATACACGGACAAGACAAACAGTGGCTTTTAACTTTTCAAGAACATTTAGAAAAGCTCTAGAATCATTAGTTTGCTTTGATTTATTTTGTGCAATCACATTTAAACAGGCCAACTTCTAAGATTAGTTGAGCCGAAATTTGAGATAAATTTGGACTCTAAATACATTGAATCAATCATACAGTATATACACAAGGGCTAATAACCTAATAAGATACTGAGTAGACTGTACCCGCACTCAACACCACCCAACTGGCTTATTATACACTTAATTACCTCCTGAGTGAATTATTGGACATCAAAGATTGATTCAAAATTTTCTATTGGCTCATTTGTAATAAATGCACACCTTTCCTATAGGTTTCCTAAAAGGCAAAACACAATGTATAAACATTAACAAGCAATTTGGTTTAATCATTTGTGAACATCTCATACATGTTATTGATTAGGCCTATTTAATTTATGTGTAATATTTAACTGAATTGGTCAAGATTACTAATACTTGCAGAACAAGTATTAAAATGTAATATGTAACTAATAAAAAATAAAATATTGCCCTTTGATAACAACCCACTGTTTAATTCAAAAACGCAAGCACCCTCTTATTATTTCTCTAATCAACACAACACCATATTAATATTACATGTTTTATTATGTCACACAGCGATACGGAAACCTATGATGCATCTTCCCATTTATTTTCCAATTGATTGTGCGATGACTAGTGTAAGCGAAAGCGTTCATCACATTTGCAAAGGATAAACTTAGATAATTTACTCATTGTCTTATACAGATATGAATGAATGATACATCAAATCATAATGATTGCCAATTCTGAAACACAGTGCGTTCTACACAACAAGAAGTGTGATGGAACATGTGACTCCAAAAGAAAGTCTGTTTAATCCATTCTTTAGGATATTACTGCGGGCATTATCTGGATTTTCTTTGGAATGATAAAAAGGTCAATGTGCTGCTATTTCTGACAAAGCTTGACCTTTGATAAAAAAAAAGTAACAAAACTGAGCTGAATTGAGATAACTTTTTCTTTGTTTGCCTCTTTCACATCATTCATAAGCATCCTATGCAGATATTGTCCCCTGTCTGACATTCAATGAGTGACTTGACTTCTAAAACACACCATCGATCTCATGTCACACACTCTTATTAACATGCTGCAACAGCCCACAGGATGGCAGGATGTTGCACCGGCAGGTGAACAGGTGGCCAAATATCCGATTTTGTTCTTTATGCTTTTTGAGCGGACCAAAGTGGACCAGGCAAAAGAACTCAGACAGACCGTTATAAAGACTTCCTGGAAATCAAAAATGAAGTAAAAGTGGTAGTGATCAATCCTTAACATTTAAATCCAGAGTTTTTCAAGCAGTGTTGGGCCATGCAAGGGGGAACAAACCCCATGTGTTTTATTGATATTCTGCTGATAAATGCCATAGCGAAGAGTCTCATTCCTACAGGACTTGTGTGACTGAAAGTTTTCTTGTTAATCAATCATGGCTTTTGAAACCAGGGAAAAGAAGCCTCAAACAATCAATTCTGTGTTGCTGTCAGTCAAACACAAACGCAACTAAAAAAGCAGGAAAAGACCTATTATCACAGTATGAATGACATCATGTTTATTGTATATATACAGTGTTATATACCAGTGTTGTGATGCATGTGGGGTGATAAAAATAACACTAACAATAACCCAAATAGATTCTGAAACATATTGGACTGGTAACTGACAAATACCATTACAGGAGTGGTTTCATGGAATTTCATTTTTTTAATAGACGCCATTTTATTTGAAAGGAAACTCATGGGAAAACGATTCACTATCAGTAAACTCTAACAGCAAATATCAATGTTGGTATTTTGTACGTACTGTAGTTTAAAAAGATATTGGGGCGCTTGTTATTTTTTCCTCTGTTCAGTCAAAATAGTACAAAATGATGCTGCTTCGTTATATGTGACATCAAATAAAATGATCTAAATGTAATCCAAAAGTAGTCAGATTACGTTACCAAAAATGTGTAATCTAAGAGATTAAATTAATGACTACAAATGTTGTCATGTAATCCGTAAACAGCATGTGATTACAATTCATATGTAATACACAGAATAGATTTTTTTTTTCAGTATTTTCAAAAAGTAAAAATACAGAACAAACAATACACCAAAGATGTAATTAATGTTTGTTGTAGTTTTTGCGGTACAATATTATTTTTAACAAGTTATCGTTCTTTCAACTGCTCCGTAATACATCAAATTGCTATCAAGCCTTTAGAGCCACACTGTAAAATAACTTCAATTTTACAAATGTCCTACGTAAAATGTAAAGAAACAGAATTTTTACTGTTTTCTTACATATTTTCCTTTTTATGTATTTTTTGAAATACGGTCAAAAACTGCTAAATTAAACTAAGAAAAACAGGGGGGAAATGTAAATTTACCAAAAAAACACGTTATTTTACAGTTTATTTCTGGCGCCCCAGCTGTGGCCAGCTGCCAGAAAATTTCAGGTTTTTTAAACAAGATTTCTTTTTTTTACAGTTAATTTTTTAAATGCGATCAAAAACTATAAAATTACATAACAAGAAAACACATTTACAAGAAAGATGGTGAAAACTATTTAATATATATCTCTATATCCTATTATTTTACAGAAAAATTACAGTGCATAGCTCTAATATTTTTTTAAATGTAATAGCCATGTTCATCACATTACAATCACATGTGCCTCATGTTCAAAACATTCAGCCAGCTTGTCACTTTTATAAATTATGTCAAATGCCTGAGATTTTCTGAGATTGTCTCTTTGTTTATGAACTCACCGTATCACACTGCATTCCATTAGTAGAGTTCTCAAAATATGACATCGGGGGCTTTTGTTGTTGAGTGTATGTACTCTTATGGCCCCTGTATGAGTGTCTGAGTGTGTGTATTCTCCTGACACCTCCACCAGCTTGACAGTGATAAATGCTTAACATGGGACACATTAATGCAAGACTCCCTGATCAATGTCAGCCTTTCTTCACTGTGTCAACTGAAACCAACAGGATCACCCTACATGGTAATAGACCCTGTGGATGTGAGCCCTATAGTGCTGCACCCCCAACTACACCATCTCAATGAACAGGTGCAAAATAACCATCCACTCACACAGATAAGAACTGTGAGCTACTTGTGTTTTTTTAAGAAAGAAATAAAGAACGAAAGAAAGAAAGAAAGAAAGAATTTATTTGACTTTTTGCTTTTGATTTAAATATATTTCTATTTAAAAATGTTATTAAAATGTCTAAATTAAATTGTAAAATACTAAGCCTTAAACGTCAAATAGTAAACATTTTAATTGATGTGGTCTTAACTACAGCAATAAACGGTATCCCAACTGGGAACAATCCCGAAAAAGGAGGGTGATCGAGATTAAATGCCTTTGTGGGAAGGCACAACTGGCCGACGTTCATTAGCAGAAAGCAAGCTTCTGGATGGCGCATTTGACTGGATAAGTGAGTTGGGGTAAACTAGGGCAGAGAGCATTGCAGTAATCCAGTCTGGTAGAACTATAGCCTGGACCAGGAGCTATGCTCCGACAGGAAGAGTCTGATTTTCCAGATGTGGTAAAGGAGGATTCTGCAGGATCGAGTTGCATCGGCAATGTGGTCAGTGAATTTGAACTGATCATGCATTACCACACCAAGTTTCCTGGCTGTCTTGGAATAGTAGATTAGCCAAACTGTACGGAGAGGTTGTGCTGAGTCGTACACTGTAAAACTTTGCTGTAATTTCGCAGCGGGTTTGCCAGTAACTCACTGTAGATTTAATGTACAATTTTGTTTTAAGCATTAACATACCTAGTTTATATATTTTTCTTTCATAAAACAAGACTAAATATCGTGGGTCACTTTTCTTGTTATGTAAATGTATCGTAATTGAAGAAGTTTTAAATATCTTTACAGAAAACAAGAGACAAATGCTTAGAAAGAATGTCATTTTTTTGCAGTGTTGCTGTGCTAATGCCAGTCTCTACTTGCTCATTTTGAATCTCAAAAGTCAAAGTGTTTTAATTTGGATTAAAGTCATTGAAAACAGTACTAATTGGAAAGTATATTAAGTAGTAATTAAATCTACAGTAAGTTACTGGAGTAAAACAGGTTAATAGTTTTACAGTAAAGTTGCTGGGATAACAAGTAGCTCTGACTTAAGAGGTTCAGTTGTATGTGATGATCCTTGACCCAGACAGAGATGTCATCCAGGCATGCAGAGGATCCAGGCAGGTATCGACGGAGTGTTTCGGAACGAGCGACTTCATAGAACTAGAACTTATCAGACCGTTTCGTGAGAATGGATACGATGTAGAATACAGATGAAATATAAAGCGCTTTTTGAAACTTGAAACATGAACATCGATTGTTGAAGACAAAACATAATCAAAACTTTGAAACGAGCAAGTGACCTGCCCTTTGATCAAAGATAAATATTGATATATGCCTATTTGTTTTTGATTATTCTAGTTTGCTATTGTGGTTGTTTACAAACTTTTGGCAATGAGGAAAATCTTGTTCCCTCAACAGAGATTCTTGTGGCCAGAACTTTACATCGCATGGCCACGACATAAGGATTCGCCGTTACCTCAAAACTTTTTATCACATTCCTGAGTAATGACATTCTGTAAAGTGCTATATAAATTAACTGGAATTGAAAATGTCTGTTTGCTCACTGCATTTCGGTGATGAATGTTATATAAACGGTGGATATAACGCTGGATTTGGAGATCATTTGAAACTGACAGATGGCATGGTCCCATTGCTAAAAGATGTCGGATATAAGTCAAACTGAGTGTTTTGTTGGCAATCGGCGTGTACGTGAATAATGTTAACAGCACAAACTTATAGTGAAGCAACAATTATTCTGGGATAATGCGATGAGGTATTGTGTGCTCGTGCTGTAGTTCCCCCCCTGCACGCCTCCAGGAGCTCGTCTTTTTCCGTAAATAATCTTACAGCTGTATCTGTCTTTTATAAATTTGATCAAACTAAATACTCTTTGAAGATACGAAGTATGCAATACTACTGTATAGGTACTCAAGATTAATATGAGATGGCAGAAAAGGCGTGTGTTACCTCATCTTTAAGATGTCCTTCAGGGCAATAATTTCATTTTACCAATTTTCATTTTTAACCTATATTTTATTCATTTGCTTGTAAATACTAAATGTTTATTAGCTAAATTCATGCACAGTCCAATGAGCTATAAATCAGCTGTAACTCTATTTCAATATTCTACGGACTAATGCAGTGTGCTTCACAGTGATTTGTTGAAGTGAAATTATTGGCTTGCTTAATTTTACTACGCAGAATATGGATTAAGTATTGTGTTATCTGTTGCCTTTTTATTTCTAATCTGTCTGCGGGCTTGGTGTTTTTATGAGTATTAATTTATGAGCTGTGGTTTGTGATGTGGACCGTTTCTGTTTATAGTCATCAAAAGGCTGCATTTAATACGCCTTACACTAAGATCCTCTCTCAATTGAAAGCATGAATCAAGCAGATGGATTAAACTAGACTCTCTCTCCCTCTCTCTCTCTCCCTCTCTATCTCTCTCTCTTGTGGATTCTTAAAGGAACAGCTCTTCCCAGAAATTAAATTAAAATATTTTACTCGCCCTCAAGCCCTTCTTCTTTATGTGGACCACAATCACAATGTCCCTCTCAACTTTGTAATAGTAGCTGATAGCGGACATGTTTTTAAAGGCTCCAAAAAGCCTTATATCCTTCATTAAAAAGTCTAAATAACTCTGGGGGGTTAACACACGCATTCTGAAGCGGAACGATGAGTTTTTGTAACAAAATATTGAAATTCCAAAAATTATTGACGGTCCAATGTGTTTTCCAATTTTTTTAAGGATCTATTGACAGAAATGCAAAATAATATATATAACTATGTCTTCAGAGGAGTATAAAGACCTTACATAATAAAGCGTGATTTTATTTTATTTCAGAATGAGCTATTTCTAGCTACATGCAGCGCCGGTCCCTTTACATGGAATTCTCCATGTTGTTTCTACGGTACACCGTAAAAAAAAGTCGTAAAAAAACGTATAAATTACTGGCAGTAAATTACCAGTACATTTTCCTTTAATTTACGGACATTTCCGTTAGTGCTAAAATGTAATTTAATGCAGTGCAAAATGTAAAATGCAGATAATACAACTGTAAAAAACTACGCTATATTGTGCCCTATTTTTACAGACTTATTTAGAGTATAGCCCTAAATGCACAAGTTACTTGTTTTATATGTTATCTCCTTCGCCAAGAAGTGAAAATGTGACGATATCTTTCTGTTGTGTCAGCCACCATATAGTGCTTCCAAAGAGAGGGGCGCTAAATTTCATACACTGGACCTTTAACTACAATACATCGCTTTCGGCAACACCAGTATGTACATTCATGAGAGTATCGAGTTCCGTATGATGTCTCTTATATTGGAAATCTGAACGTTTTTAAAAACATCTCGCTTTTATTTTTGCTCGTTCGTCTACTCTTACCTTAGCTTATGCTATGAATGCGGCTTACATCATCGGGTCAGAGGTCAGCCTTCATCCGGAACTCGACTGCAGTTGCCGGAAGCCATTTTTTTTATATACTTTTTTTGTTATTCATGCATTTGTCAGATGCTTTTATCCAAAGCGACATCAGTCAATACATGTTTTTATAAGTGTGTGTTCCCTGGTATCCCCACAACCTTTGCGTTTGCACAATGCTCTACCATTTGTGCTACAAGAACTTTATGTAAGAGATGCAGTTTAATACAATTTGATTTAACTCAAATTTGTAAGGCAGATTTCTAGAAATGTATTTTTTAGCATGGCCAGGTTTACAAATGCGGCTTTCCTTACTAACATCCCATCAATATGCTTTAAGTGATATATCTGTTCTTCGTCAACACTTAGAGAAATTGGGTCATTTTACTATCAAGACATATGATGTATATATTCATGCACGCTCATGTGTGTGTCATGTAATGATAGAAAGATAAGATTTCAGCCTCACATGGGTTTAGACTTCTACTTAACATTTTCTCAACTGGAAAATGGACCAAACTAAACACGAAGGCAGACAAGCTTGTAAGATCTTAATAGGAAAAGTTGATATTAGATTAGAGAGAGAAAGGGAGAGAGAGAGCGAGAGAGGGAGGAATAATGACTGTGGCCTCTCTATTAGGGCTAACAGGCTGCTCCTCCACGGAGACGGTCATTTACTAATGCTGCTCACTCAGGCTAATCAATGATTTAGGAAGTATTGAACCATAAAAAAGAAAAGAAAAAAGTGTTTGGATGAGTTTCTACTGATTGGGGTTAATTGGTTTTAATTTGAATTTATGCTGTAGAGTAGACGACTCATTAAGACCGCATCAAATTTGAATATCCTTTTCATTTCAGGTCATTTAATCAGACAGACAGACATACAGGGGAGGAGGAACAATGAACACAGATAAGGCATATTGTGCCCACACCTGCTAAGCCAAATGGATAGTTTAGCCCAAAAGGGACATTCTTTTATCATTTGCCCCCCTGTTTCCAAATCCGTATGACTTTCTTCTGCAGGACACAAAAGAAGATTGAAAAGATTTGATGAACATTGGCGACCCAACACATTGAATTCCACGGAAAGGAAACATTATTTTTTTTTTTGTATGTCCCACAGATGAAAAAAGTATCTCAGGTGTTGAATGACACGAGGTTGAATAAATAATGAAATATTTGTTTGTTTTGTTTGAACTGTCAAAACCTCATTGTGTCCGTGGAATAGCATGAATCCATGAACTTTTTAGTATGACAGGAGTTCGCCTGTGTTTTTCCCCGTGACAAGCTTACTTTTATTTTTTCTGTCGGATGATGTAATAGTACATAGCTGGTTTTTATGTCACACAGTTTGCACTCTATCATAAAACTTCTGTTCATAAAACATTGACATACAGTAAAGAGTATTTTTTGTTACATGAACAGCTCTGATGATTTGCCTTCCTACATTATAATCTAGTAATTTAAATGTACTGTGCCAGCCACGCAAATGCCATGAACATTAAAAAAATCTCACCCTACAGAAATTGTTAACCTCCTTGGTTTATGTTTCTTTTTCCAATATACATTTTTAATTATACAGTACAAAGCGATGTTATTGGATAAGATTTAGCACTTGACAGTAATGTACTTGTATTTAAAATATACTTCCTTAATAAAAAGTTGTATGCATCTTTAAACTGTGTATTGTCTACTTTTAAAAGACGTTTCAAACAGTTTAAAGGGGTCATATGGCACGAATACATGTTTATTTGTGTCTTTGGTGTGTTATAAGTTGCCCATGCATGTATTAGACACTTAAAATTGCATAAATTAAAAAACATACATTCTATCTAAAAGCGAATGCTCACCCAGACCTGCCTGAAACGCCTCGTGTAACCACACCCCCACAAATCCACGTCAGTTCGTGGTGTGATTTGACTAAGACCACCCAAATGTATACGCAAGTAAGGTGGGCGTACCTGTCAGTGCAGTTGCTTGGAACCTGATGTTCCAAACAGGGTAAGAGGCGTTACTTTTCCGTCACACGCTTGCAATATTTGACCAATCACTACGCACTGTTTAACTGGCAAATCATAGCACACCTCGCTTTTCAGAGCGATGAGCTTTGTAAAAAATAGTGGCGGGGCAAAGCGGAGATACAAACATGCACGGTATGTAGAAAATACAGCGTTTTTGAACCTTAAATGGTGTATACACATCGCATTACATCTAAAACAAACGATAATATTCGTTTTGGCCGTGTCACATGACCCCTTTAAGTGTAATATTGAACAGCCATCTCAACCACTTTGTCAAGTGTGCGAAAAATATAAGGAGAGAAAGGCAGAGGGTGGGACTGAATTTGGGAGAGGAGAGAGGAGAGAGGAATATGCCATTGAACTGGAAGGCCGTACATTTTATCAGTCACAGCACTGGCACATTCAGCTGTCTGAAATTAGCCGTCCCGCTCTGGGAATAGGCCCCCAGCATGCCGGCGTGTCACAAATCCGAGCACAGAAGAATATCAGCTCTCCTCACATGCCGCCTCGTGCCGCCCGGCAGCGCGGTCTGAAAACTATCTCTATTGTCCAGTTTGATTGCCTGAATCAAACTGATTTACTGCAAATCCATCGGAGCTTTGATAAATCTATTACAGTTTCATTTCGCTGATTTCATTAACGTGAATAAAACTCAGCCATGCTTTCTGCATAACTGCCTTTTAATGGTCTGGCCCTGTCACCTGCCCGAGCATTAATCCCTATGACTTATTGCTGTACAGAGGAAATGAGTAATGGCTATTTGAATGTGATCAGTGCAGTACAATGCAATTAAGGAAGCAGCACTGCGCTGTGCCTTTAATCCTGAACTAATTTGAATTGCAGTTTGATAGCACTGTGAATCCTGCATAATTATGGAGGGTGAATATTAAAGCTCGTGACATACCAGAGAGGGTCTTTAACTAGCCCAGCCAGAGGCAGGGAGCCAGGGCCAGACCAAAGACGGAAGCTCAATTACCTCCATCTCCGCTGACAGGAGCGCACCCTTGGAGAAGCCGCAGAGCTCTGTGACGATTGACACGGACATCTCTTTCTCATTCTCTAGTCGGGCAGACATGTACGAGTGTCATTTTACCTTGAAATAACAGAAACATCAAGTGTGAATTAGAGGGGCCAGGGTTGAGTCCGGCTAAGGGGAACGTCACGTTTCTACATGACGCTTGGAAATGGGGGGTGTCACTTTAAGGGGGAAAAATGTACCGTATATTTGGCAGGTCGAACCTTAATTGAGCCTCTCAACGACGTTATAAGGGAGGATTCCTTTCGGTCGTCCTTAGTCTTGGCGTTGACTGAATGACAACTCATTAACTGAACCCACCCAGCTTCTTTCTGCTCTTTATAGCATTAAGATATCACAGACCTTGAAACGGCACAGGGAGACCCTCGGTGCCTGCGAGAAATGTAGCTGCGATGTAACCGCGTGTTTAGGACACGGACGATAGTAGCGGATCTTGTTCTAAAAAGAGGCTGTGAGTGTGAGAAGATGCTGGCTAAATTAAGCCATTGTGACTCAAAATCCTCCTTTAATAAGGTTCACGCTGTCTACAACTTCATCATTCTTCCCTGAATGATAATTACTTTATTCAATCATGTTCAAGGTTTTAGGGAAAGCTAGCATTGATTGATTAACTTCAATTACCATGCTTGCATTAGCATAGATAAAAACTGCTTTTCAATTTGTGAGTGGCGCGCGGGGTGGAAACCCTGCCTAGATATTTGCATTTCAATGTGTGGTGCTGGCAGGAGAAGGTCTGATCAGCTCTGAGCCCTTTCTGCTCCGCTGCCCCGACGCACGGCTCATGCTATGTAACCGCTCTTTGTTATAATGTATGTGAGCGTCACATGAGCGAAGAGAGTTTGAATTTGCGAGCAGTCTTCGGTGGTCTTTCAGGGGGCTGTGGGGTGAGAATGGGTTTACCATCAAGAGCATTCTGGTGTTTATTGACAATGAAATGCTCAAACCGAGGAATGTTTTGTGAACCCACATGACTTTCCTTATCAGCGTTCCTGTCACAGGCCCTGCGCGCACTTTAACTGAGAGTCTGTTATATATAAAAAGGAGACAGTTCTGTCCTTTGAAATGGCAGCGGGAGTGAGATTGTTAGTTTGGAGACAGTGACGGGTAAAAAGATGACTGATGACTTAGATCATCTTTTGTTACGGAGGCTGTCACTCTTTCTGTCTATAAGTATTAGTGGGCTTTTATTTTGTCAAGTTTAATCAACAAGAGCACTGAAAGCGACCCTCATTTATTTTGAGCTTCAATCCTGAATCAGCAGTTTCTCTAAGGCTCCGTCATAAAATAATGTGGACCGATGTGTAATGTTTTGAAGCGTCTATTGACAGAAATGCAATATACGTAAATTTGTCTTCAGAGGTGTTTAAAGAAGACCTTGACTAATGAAGCGTTAGTTTTTAAAACCTTAGAATGAGCTATTTCTGTCTACACACACCGCGGGTCCCCTTACATGGAATTGGCCATGTTGTTTCTACAGTGGCCCTAAATGGACAAACTGCTCTACAGAACGTGTACATCTTTGACATCTTAGCTCTGTGTCACCCACCGTAGTGCTTCGAAAGGGAAGAATTCGCATTTCGCAACCTCACCACTAGATGCCGCTACATTTTAGACACTGGACCTTTAAGGCAGGCTGTTACGACTCCAGTCTGTTTTCCCTTGTCTTGTGGACTTTTCGTTTGTTAGCCAGGCCACTTTTGTTTGTAAAATGTCTAATGTTCAGTTAAATAAAAAATAAAAAGTTAAACCTTTAGTTTGTGTGAGTTCCTGTTTCCTGTCCAGTGTTGTAGTCCTTTGTAGTTCTTTTGTTCATTGGTTCTTTGTTAATTATCTTCCCAGGTGTTTCTTGTGGCTTCGTTTGTCACATTGTATTTAAACCCCAATGTTTGGCGAGGCAGGATCCACACTGAATCTTGACACAGGCATCACTGTTACTCTTAATCACAATCACATTTAAATTACATCTAAAGTTGCACTTTCTAAGTGAACTTTCAATGTAAACACTGAGTATAAACTGCAAGTCAAGTTTAATCTTTCAAGAACTCTAGTATTTAAAGAACTAATTTTCGACGTGGCTAATTTGTAAGAATTTACACAATGTGAATAGAACTAATTCCTATGATTACTAGTTAAAAAGCAATACGTTTGTATCTCTAAACTGGCACAAATGCAGACCATACCAAATTGTATGAGATGAGAACTCATAGCCTACAAATTAACCTCCTCTTAAAATAGTTTCAAGTTTTCATGTGATTGTGTTGGCAAGCTGTGTGCCGTGGACTTGAATGAACCCCCAAGATTGTTAAGGAGCAGTGTGCTATGATTTTTTATCAGATTTACCAATGACAGAACAATACCTTGCCACCCGTCCTAGTAATATCCTAGTTTGTGCACTGCAGAAATATTTTCATCAAAAATTTTAAAAACGTACTTTGATGTGTAATGAAGCAAATTTAGATGTAAAATAATTCATTTTATTTTGATTTTTTTTTCTGTGGGGGGAAATGGGGGGCAAGTTTATTCATTGCTCTACACAATTCCAAATTCTGCAATGACCTGAACGTAACATATGACACAAAATATTAAAATTTTAAATAAATAATGTTCAACAATTGCCTTTATGTTATACAAGGATATTAAGAG
Source organism: Triplophysa siluroides (assembly GCA_006030095.1). NCBI lineage: Eukaryota > Metazoa > Chordata > Actinopteri > Cypriniformes > Nemacheilidae > Triplophysa > Triplophysa siluroides. Next base: position 1,698,045 of record VCII01000094.1, on the reverse strand, counting down.
AAATATGAATAAATTAAAGAAAACACATCCACTAATAAGCTCTATCTAAGCCTACTGTCATAGCCCTGCTCATTCAGAACATAACCGACAGGTCTGCTGGCAGCTGCGACTGTACAAGGGAAGGCTGGGATTACCTCACCTTTGTCTGCATATTTAGTTTTGATTAATGTCACCTAAATGCTGTGACTTCCAATCGAGAGCCGGGGCTTCATTTGCATGATTTTTGTGCCGGGTGCAAATTTTGGGCTAAATGAGCATCTCTCCTTTTTGTTGCTTTGGAGCTGACTGATTTGACTTGGGCAACATTGCTGTCTGGGGATAAGTACACCTGTGAGATATGCAAATGTACTAGCGGATGATAATGACCTTATTTATTTTAATTTCTAAAGTTGAAATTAGCATTAGAGCAGCTAAATGAGTTGGAAGTTAATAATAATTATCGGCATGTGAGTGTGCGTGCCAGAGCTGACTTAGCTTAGCCTGGCTCCTCACCTGTAAGAATGCGGAAAACAAGTAACAACCAGCTCCCTTTAAAACAAATCTGATCCGTGCCACTTAATAATATTTCCACCAGGCAGCGTAGCTCTGCGGATTGCACAGATTTTTCCACTAGGAGCTCAACGCTTTTAAATCATGCTCATTTAACTAATCTCATTATTGACCATCAACAGTACAGTATAGCTAATAATCATATATCATACAGTATATCATATTAGCTATTGAATTCATATTATACTAATATTAGAGATAATCCTGACATATTGGTCCCGATTTACAGTGACAAAAATGACCTTGTTGTGGCCAAAAAGCTCAGCTTTACTCGTATAGATTCTAAACATTACTCTTAATGTTTCTGAATGAACCAAAATAAATGCATAAAATATATTTAACATATATGAAAGATATTTAAGAAATGTACGTATTTAAATGTTCAGAAGACATGTCTTATTAAAGTAAAAATGTCCTTGATGGATGCAAATATGTTTGGTGCAAATATTAGTGCAAATATTGGTGCATATATCATACAGTATATCATATTAGCTATTGAATTCATATTATACTAATATTAGAGAAAATCCTGACATATTGATCTCGATTTACAGTGACAAAAATGACCTTGTTGTGGCCAAAAAGCTCAGCTTTACTCTTATAGACTATTGTTCGTTTGCAAGTTTGATTAAATGTAATTCTAAGAAATGTTTCTGAATGAACTAAAATAAACGCATAAAATATATTTAAGATATATAAAAGATATTTAAGAAATGTACGTATTTAAATGGTCAGAAGACATGTCTTATTAAAGGAAAAATGTCCCTGATGGATGCAAATATGTTTGGTGCAAATATTAGACCTTAATGAAAAAGGTCATTTCTGACACTTTATTGTACATTTACTTATAATTTAATCACTTTTTTATTATAATTACAAAAAATGCACAGCAGTTTGATTATTTTTATAGCAGAAATGTTTTCTTTTATGAATACATATGATGAAAAATAGAACTGAAACATAAAAACTGCAACTCCCAATATACTTATAGCTTATAAACATACAATAACGCTTCGAGAGACCTGTAAGCTGGGAAACAGAAGAATCCAAAGTAGATCAGAAATTCTCATCTACTAATTGTGATCACAGCTTGTAGCCATAAAGCAAAACACGTGAACCCTCCAGAAATTCCACCAATTGCGTTTCAAACGAGTGAATCTATTTTGATGTGTCAATCCAGTAAGAGCGGCTAGCAGAGGGAGCCGTAAGCTTTTGAGCAGTCATAATGTGCTACCTGAACAGGAGCTCAGATCCCCTGCGGCTTTTTCTGCAAGGCTGGGTGCAAACAAAAAGCCGACTCATCTACTGGATTAGAGAGACAATTTCCCTTGTCACACCCCACTGTCTGAGATAATGGACAAGACGTGTGAATGATCAGTGTCAAATCTTACTTGTACCTGTTCACTTTTGTAATTCGTGTGCTGTGTGTGAGCAAGGCTCCCCCTCGTTCTCTCTTGCCTGAATAATTGACAATTCATCTTTCTGCACAAGTTTAAAAGGCGTTATAAGAGTTACTCCACCATGAACATTTGTCAAAAAATAGTTCCCATACTTGAATTTAAAATTCATTTTTTGAATTACACTTGTAGAATTGATTTAAGTGTATTTTTATGATTAAACGTATGCATTTGTCAGACGCTTTTATCCAAAGCGACGTGAAATTACACAGCTACAGTATATGATTTATCAGTGCATGTCCCTGGGGATTGAATCCAAGAACCAAGTGTAGAAGTATAATCATTTGTGAAATGTGATCTTGATCCAAAATTTCACAAACAAAGATATTAAAGAGAATCAAAGACATATTACTGCCAGGACCACTTTCATCAACCATAAAGTATATTGACAAATAAGGGTGGTCCTGATGGAACCAAACTCCCCTTTCATCCACACAGCCGAGAATGGACAGATTTTGTAGAGCAGCACCAGAGGGATAACAAAACAGATCAAGAAAAGTAAAATTACAATATTATGCACATTGTATTTTCATAATGTACATTGAATAGACACTTGATCCTACTTCAAGTATGAAACAGGCATTAAGAGGAATAAATGCAAGGAAATGTCAGACAAGATGTGGAGAAGGAAATGGAGGATGGTGTTCAGAGGAGCTTCCATCCACTCAATAGAGAGGAAACTATACGAGAATTAATTAAATGAGGATTTAAAAACAACTTTTCAGAGATGCGTCTGATATGTATTGGCTAATGTCGTGATCAGCTGAGAGGTATTTAAGTTTCATCAAGCTGCTAAAATGATATACATTTTTGTCGTTGCTTACATTTGACCAGATGACAGCTCTGCTCTTGCCTAATTTATTTCGAGGACTTTTTAAGTTGGTAAGAACCTTTTTACAGTTGGTGAGAAAAGCTCTGAGCAATCTACACAATGTTTGTTTCCTTATGTGGAGATGATTCAAGCCAACACCATTTTCAGCCATACTCGTTTTAAAACACCCCCGCTCTGGGTTGGAGGATATGTTGATCATATCTGTGTCCCTGAAGAGAAGGATAAGAGGGGGGACCGGGGGCTCGATAGACGAGGATTAAACACAGAGGGGGTTAAACTGATGGCCTCTCATGGTTAAAAGACCCTGTTTGGAGAAAATTTGCATTGCTCTGCATACACGGCACCATCAATGTCCTGCCATCCAAGATCTACTTTTTGTGTCTCTCCTATAGCCTAGAGGAGATCCCGGGGCTAACAGCCATTTATTTAGTATGATTGATCCGGTTATGCACTGATCAATATCTCATAGCTTGCTCCCTATTGCACATTAAACAAATTAAAGGACGCATCCCTACAGGATTAAGAGTTTGTTTGCTCCTAAAGTCCCTAAGCACCCTGCCTCAACTTGGGATTTGAATATTTTACCTTTTTTTAAATGTACAGAGAGAAGGGGACGTATGGAAATGTAAAATATTAATATCAAACAAGTTTGAAAATGTCTTAAAGGGAACCGGCTCTCTGTGTGGCCTCTGTATGGGACGAGCCCCATTCATTTCTAGTGGCTAGGCGGGCTACTGGAGATCTATTAACTAAGTTAATTGCATTTGAATCTACGCCCCAGAGTGGTCAACTATGTAATTTCACTAATTCATCCTGGTGAGAGGTTGACCTTAAGAAATGTAATTATGCCCACCTGAGTAACACGGGCCCCAGAGTCCCACTAAGCACTGACTAAAGAACAGCTGATCATTAGCAAAAACACTGTTTGCCTTTGGTCCAGTCAATATGTGGCATGCGTAAACATCTGTTTGTGACACCATAAACAGCAACACACTAAAATCCTCTTTGGACACCTACATTGGCCCTCAATGTAAAGCACGGCGAGCAATTCTGCCATAAAGTGTTCCACGATAACTTTGCATAAACACAAATTATTTGGCCTGTAATTATGCATGACTTTATCCCCGCGTAATTGACAGAAAATATGGAGGGTCAAAGGGGGCCGTTAGAATGACTTCTCCATTTAATTTTTTGACAGCATAATACACAGTTTCATATCTGATGTATGTAAATGTGTATATGAAAACTGCTCCGATGAAATCACAGTGAAATTCCCCTGAGGCTTACATTACTAAAGTACAAGAAAACGTATCGCTATTACCAAACATACAGTATAAAACACATTTTATACCTTTTATATTATTACAGTAAGTGTTTACTCAAAATAAATAAATAACTTAAAAATAATTTGTTGAACAAGCATCATCAAGATAAAACAATAAAGATTAAACAGTGACACACCAAAGTAGCTGTTTAAGAGTAGCCCTTTTTTCGTAATATTATAAACAATATTTTCCTAATATAAAGTGTTATTGCTAAAACAAGCATAACCACTATTGTGCATATGGAGACAGTGTTACAATGTTCTCATTAAACTTATCAATTCGTGTGATAAAATGTCATTTTCAATTCAATTACAATTACTTACAATTGATTACTTCAAGAAATAGGTCAATAAGCACATGACAAAATATGGCATTATAACATGGTACTATTACATTTCTATATAAACACAATGTACATTGATGTAACTTAAGTGAAATAAATACTCTTGATTGTTTAAAAGCAGTATTACAGTATGCATAGTACTAAAAATATGTTGCCAGCACAATATCAGTAATCATCCTTAATATTGTGGTTACTTTTGCTGGGTTATATTATAATATAACAATATATACATGATATCAGTTATCATGGTCATTGAAATGCAATTATTGTCAGTTCTGTAAACTTTCAAATTACAATAAACCTTCAAATTTCGCAATAATACCAAAACATGCAAATATGATGTTTATGTTAATAAAGGTTAAATGCATAATTAGAGTGAAATGTAAGATATTTACATTATGAAATATAAAACCCAAGAAGCAATGTCAGCAGTCTGCATTACTTCGTTACAAACGACATTACTCAATGCTTTTATTGTATTACATCTAGCCTCATTTTTATCTATTTCTGTTTTTAGAAATAATGAGCAATTATAAAAAAAACATCATAAGACAATGAGACAAAACTGAGAATACCATTAAACCTTCAAGGCTATTAAAGAGCAACTTCTGAGCGATAAAATGATTCTCTGCAAACCACTCAGATCTTCCAACTTTACCCTGCCGTGCACAAGATCACATGTAGGTCACCAAGACCCGCCTTTTACCTAAAACACTCAATAGCATCCTCAGAGGTACCTTGGGACAATAGTGCAATGTGTTGATGTAGGAAGTTGAAGAATGCATCTGTCCTAAAACAGACGTTAGGAGGAGCATATGAATCACTTTGTCTTCACGATGTAAATCCACACCTCTGATCCACAAAGGAGGGTTTTAAATGTCGTGTGTTTACACCCACCCCACTTACAATTAAACACACAAGTGCACATTGTGCCTATCAAGCATAGAACACTAAGGTCTTTGTGGAGCAAGGCGTCTGGAAAGACACAGAACGAGAGGAAGGAATTTATAGATGAGTCACCAACAGGCTTTCTGTTTGGGGACAAAACGCCGTTATTCCACAGTCAACAATTCAACTCAAAGCTCTGTTTAATACTTTATTTTGAAGAGAGTTTATTCACTGAGCTCTTTTTAGATAAAATCCAATGTTACGGATACAAGAAATAATTATTTTAAAAGGGTTTTATATGCATACGATAAATATGACCCTTACTTACCTCATAGTATTTGCGAGCAAGGAAAACACATTACAATGTATTTTGAAAAAGAACCACAGCTGGCCATCTGAGCACAAATCCCCAATAAATGAAGGAAAGGACTTAAAATAAAAGTTATATAGGGCCTGTTTTATATTCATAGTATAGCATCCTTGTTATAGGTGCCCATCAGGGCTTAGAGGTTACAACACTCCTTGTAAATAACCACAGCTTTGCATCTGGACATGGAATTATTGGTAAATAAATTGCACCCTCATACACAACATCAACTGAGGCTACATACAGATGAATTTGAAAACAGTGTTTTTAATTAAAAACGCTCTTTGTCAGAAGCATTTTCCTATATTTATATCTCCAAATATATTTTCCAAAAATGTAGATCCATACGTAAAACATGAAGTGCTTAATATGCATAATGTTTTGCACCTATACTCTTCAAAATAAGTGTGAAAGGTTCTTCTCAGCGATGCCATAGAAGAAGCATTTTTGGTTCGTTCCACAAAGAATCATTCAGTCAAAGGTTCTTTAAAGAACCATCTCTTTCTTACTCTTTCATAATATGAAGAACCTTTTTTCGCCACAAAGTACCTTTTGTGAAACAATGGTTCTTCGGATGTTAAAGGTTCTTTATGGAACCATTTAGACAAAAAAGGTTCTTCCATGGCATCACTGTGGAGCACCGTTATTTTTAAGAGTGTATTTAAAGGTCCAGTGTGTTATCTATTGACAGATTATGTGAGGGATAATCCACAGATAGCCATGAATTAAAGGATTTTAATGCACGCCGTGGAGGCCCAAAACCACCCGACGCGGAAAAGCAAATATGTGACGACTTGTTTGTCCTATGTCAAGGGTGGAGTGGGGTGTTGGTTGCAAGCTTAAGGTAGGGTTAGGCGTGAAACTATGTGTTCTGAGTTAAAATTCACCTAGAAGATGATGAAATGGTTTAAAATATTTAATTGAAAGAGGGACTCAGGCAGAGCCGATCCTTCCTATACGCAAAGTATGTGAGGTGCGTAGGGCCCCTGCACCACCTCTTGAGCCCCCTTGATCAAATAACGAATCAAAATCACTATGATGTAAGCAAGACGCTATTTTTATAACCTGCTAACATCGACGTCGAGGCATTGTAAATTTCCTTTTTATTACTTAATTTATTTAATTACTGTTACGTACTCGGACGTCATGCAGTTTGGGGCAGGTAATGGCATGAAGGTCATGTGCTGATATGCGCCTTATCAAAACTGAGCTATCCAGCGAAAAAAGAAAACCCAACAAAGAAGCAAAAAACAAGTAGTCATGTGTTTTTGTACTATTTTGGGTCATATTTGGGTTTGCCAAACTAGGCAATTAATTACTTACAAAACAATTCACCAGTACATATTTACAAATTCAGTATTTATCCACTGTTGCGGTTCGGTTGCCCATCACAATATGCCAATTTTAGTTAATGTCATTACGCATCAACAATCAAACTTGTTCTTGTTTTATTATGACTCGTTCAAGCTGGTGCTGTCATTGCAAGAACTATAATACCTATTGGCCATCACATTTAGAGAATTAATAGTTTTATAGGCTCAAGCTTTCTTGTAGCTCAGTGGTAAGAGCATTGGTTGTTGGTTCGATCCCAGGGGATTGCAAATACCTTGTTATAAATGTATAGGATAATGCAATGTAAGTTGCTTTGGATAAAAGCGTCTACCAAATGGATAAATCAAAATTCTTGAGTGAACTATACTTATCATGCTTCATTTTTGTTAGAAAATCACTCATTTGGTAGTAAAAACACACAGAATTTGCGTGTTATAGTTTTTTTGACAGTTGACCACCCGTTACGTTAGGCAAACAATTATTTACTTGCAATCAAAATTTGGATTTCATTTTCGTACTGTCAGTGTAATGTTTTTTGTTATTCAGTCTTGTAATTGTGTTCTTTTTTTTTCTTATAGTTTAAAATTTATGTTTATATCTATTTTTATGTAAGGGCCCCCACAAAGGTTTTCTTTTGGGCCCCCCGACGTCTAGGATCCACACTGGACGATACGATTTTTAATGCAGTGGGCAACCACCCATAACACTGTTAGCAAGCAAATTGCAAGTTGCAAAAATCATGAGGAAAGCAAAAATAATAGATTAACGCAGAAAAAAGATTCATGCGTAGTGTAAAAATCTCCCAATAACAAATATTAAGAATCAAAACATAGCAGCACATAGCGATTATTTTATAAATGTTCATTATCTAATTGTGTGTATGAGAGCGAGGGGTGTTTTGGTAAAAGGATATCATTAATCATTGCTCTAATCAGATGACATGAGGCCATGAACTACTAAATGTGCTCTCCTCATTATGATAATCAGACAAAGCGAGCAAGGGCTTGCAATCTCTCCTCCATTTTGACACTTTCTCTTCTTGACAGGCTCCTGTCATTTCAACAAAAGAGACAGAACATCAAGACACCGTCGGTCGGTGAAGGTGGACATCTTCCAAATGAGGATAAAGATGAGCACTTAGCCAAGATACACACATTTAGTAGCTGTTTCATGCACGGTTTGGCACCGTTTCATCATTTTTTTATTTCTGTTAATTCCACAGAATTTAAAAGCGCACACATATAGAAAGAAAGATTTCAAGACCATCGGCGTGGATCTAACTTCTGACATACGGCTCTCTTTAATCAGTCTGTCCAAACAATTCATGAAGCGATTCGGCCATTGTCCGAGAGAACTTTAACACGCTCACCGCTTTCTTTAATTGATGTGAGAGGGTAAAATTATAAATAGGCTGCGAGCTATTCTCTGTCAGTGGAAAATAAAGCCAGCGGCTGTTTACTGTCTGTGTGATGTATGAAGTTTGTGCGTTTGATTGTGTGTGATTATGCTCGGAGAGGATGACCTTTAGTGGAAGCCATATTGTATTCTAATGAGCAAGGAGGCAGCGCTGGGTTGTATGAAGAAAAGCTAAGCTCTATATCCACTCTCGCTCCATCCATCTACAGTCACAGATATGAGCCACAGAGAGACTTACAAACACTAGTGCTCTCCTTCAGCTCACCAACATCAAACTAGAGCAATTAGAGACCACATGCATTCCTGCTTCACCTGCATTGTCCAAAATGCCATTTTTGTATTAAACACATATGTCCTTTTTTCTCAACGTCAGCATTATTCAGAATGGGTTGTGTGTGGTTAAGGGTTCCGAGCTTAGCCATTTTCAACTTAGATTAGGATTTAGAAAATAAAATGTTTCCTTGAAGCACAACTGGATGTTTTCATTAAAAAAAAATGTCCTGTATGATAAGCAAGTTATAACCTTCAGTTACCGATCCAACCCTGTTTGTGTATTTGCAATATGATTGCTTGCCGTCCTGTTTTATGTTATGATCCAATCCAAATAAACGTCAAAAGCTATTTTTGTCATTCAGTCAGGATCTGTTCTTGCTTTTATTAAGCAAAAGGGGAATATCCATCATGGAGCAGCTCTGAGTTCCAAAGGCAAAGGAATGAAACACAACAGGTTTGAGCAATCAGTAATGTGAAAATGAGCCTATGTCATGATATCAGCGGCCAGAAGCTTCTGTAGCTCTCACCTGCTCATTAGCCAAGCCAAAGGTGTTCACGAACCACCCACTCAGAGATCTACTGCTCTTTCAGACAGCATAATTAAGTAGTCCAATCAGAACCAGCATGAAATCATTTCTCTGCCATGTTGAACTTGCTAATGAACCAAAATATCTCATTAAACGTGAGTGCATTTTGTGGATTTGTGTCAATCATTATGTTGAGATAACAGCACTTTGACTTGAAGGGGCTCGGGAGAAAAGGATCTTTTCATCACACAATCAGTCGGGAGTTGTTCTTCGAGCCATTGGCTTAACAAACATTATATTTAAAGGAACAAAACACAGAGGGTTTGTAGATGCGGTTTAGTTTGAGGCTATAGAGGTTTCGTTTGGAGCTTGAAGTGGTGGTATTTGCATACAGTAGATGCCAATGAGGAGAGCAGCGCATGGAGAAAGCATTAATCTTGACAACATTAGGCTTATTTTACAGAACAAGACCATTAATCGTGCTGGCCATTAGTGGACTTCATACTGTCCTGCATTTTTTTTGTGCAGCAACATAAATATGAAACGTGCCTGATTTCCTCTTGATGTTGGTGTCTCCGTGTTTTTCTGTGGCATATATGCAAAAACTGGGACAAAACAAAGATCACGTTCTTGACAGGGATGAGGAAGTTCGAAACTGTGACTTGTTAGTCTACTCGAGTCGTTTGTCTTTATATTTTTCAAAAGGTATTAGCGATGTTACACTATGAAGAAATATCACGTCAACTAAAAAAAGCGACAACGTTTGTATCACACAGACTTGAATGAAATCATTCATTCATGAGCAAATCAATTCCAGTCATCGTTCCAGTGCAAGAAAGAACATTCAAGGACAATGTGTTTAGTACTTGAATATAAAGCTTAAATTGCAATGCAATATACTTTACAATAAGAAAAAACATACACATAACACGCTGTTTATATACCATCAATTATTGAACAATTGCAATGCAACTGTCATGTAACTGATAATTATAAGTAATGGAGCTTTTAGTTAAAGTCCCCGTGAACCGGAAGTTGCGATCGGTTTTACTTCCGTATCCTGACACATTTCCAATTGAAAAGGAATTTCAAAGGAGAAAATGAGTGGGCGTGGCTTGCGTTTTTCACTGTGAATTGATTGGATGTAAAAACAGCTGTTGCGTTAATTTTGAAACGAAACTGGGAGCAGACTGACAGTTGAAGGGGAGGAGTTAACGGATGCACCGGTCAAGCCGTCTAGGTTACGTCATTTCAGGGCGGAATTGCATTTTCAGACTTTAACTGATAATTATGAGGCTACATGGATTTTAAAAAGAAAATGACCCACATTGATAAGCTATTTACCACAAACGCTGCAATATTTCATGAAAAAATAAGCATTGTCATTTTTATTTCACTGGGACTTTAAAAGCACCTCGGCAAAGGTTAAATGAAAATACGAAAAAATATTAAGCGATTGTTTTCACTGGAAAATTCCCGAGCTCTTGAAGCTTCACTGTCAGGAAGACGGAAAAGATGGACAGACTACCAGAAAACCAAGCCTACGAAGAAAAAAAATGGAGGTAAAGGGAATGAACACCAATTAGAGAGCCTCACCCACATGCTAACTCACAAAGATCTGATCTCCGCTAAAGGTCAGACTGAAATTTGAATGACAGGGCTAAAGTCTTTTACTCATAATTTTTGTGTTTGCAGTAGAATTCGAAGCGATTCACAGCCTTAGAGGCCTTAAGTGAGAGCAGCAATTAATTGTAATGAATAATCTGACAAATCTAGTTGACATATGGCGGCTAATTCCCAGCCTTTCTGTAGGGACCAGGCAGAGGATTAGATTAGCTTAAATGAAATCTGGGAACGGCGTGCCATCTGCGTGTTCCGCACACCCGCTTCAACGCGTTAACCAGGCTGTGTGAGGCCCCTCCGTGGTCCTCTCTCTCTCCTTCTCTCACTCTCTCTCTCTCGCTCTCTCTTTTAAATATTGAACCAGCTGTCTCCCATTCAGAGAAACCAATATAGCTAAAGCCAAGCCAAAAATCGAAGTTCAGGGGGCCACTAAACAAACAACAGAGAGGTAATGAGTGTTGTACAAACACATAAACAAACGTCTCAAGTCTCAACACCTGAGCAGAGAGAATCCGCTCTTAAGTCACCAATATTACCGGTAAATGTCCCTGGAGTGCATGCACTAGGAAGGCATTTTTTCATAATACTCTGACCGAAAGAAAAGAACTGTTTTATCTACATTAGATTGGTGGGTTTTACTGAAGTGTGGTGTAGTCTATAGAAACTCATCTATAAATTAATTTGTAATACCTACCCTGCTTTACCAATAGAGAGGACCATGGCACTGTCCACTAAAAAATGAATGAATTGTGATACATGAAGGGCTTAAGCAAAACAGAGTTCATTTCTGCTTGTGATGGCCATATATGTGCTTAGTCAGGACCTGATATTTTATGAAGCGTCTGGCGTTTAAATTTGTAACATTGATTTCAGGCACTCTTTGTTTTAAGCAAACCTGCTGAAAGCCTGAACAATACTTTTTAGACAAGAGAGGGGACTGTACCACTCCGATAAAGAGGAAGAAAGAAATGGACTCCGTTAAAAAAATGTGCAAACCTGCTAAAACCGACTTGATAATAGTGAAGGTTTTTAATGGCTAAAAGAACCCAGAAAAAAACTATTACATAAATTAGTCCATTTAGATCTAAGACACTAAATATAAACTACTTGTAGATGTGCTCATGATCACCATTCAAAGTGGCTTGGCGTTAAAATCTATCTGAAAAACGATTATTTTTAAGTGTGTATGAGTGGGAGAAAGACAGAGATTAAGGCAATGTCAGAACAAGGATGGTTTTAATATTATTTTTGGTTTTAATATTATTTATTACTAGTCATGGTATTCATATTAATAATAGTATTAATAATCAAACTATTAATATCAAATTCTTCTATTATTAAAATAATGAGATATTTTTTAGGTATACACAGAGACTAAAGTAGAACTTTAGAAAAACACAATGTTCCTATTGATATTCCTATTGTTATTTTAAATGCGTTACGTGCACAACCTGTTCGGCTCAGTGACAAGCGATTGCAAAAATAACCTTGTTCATGTCCAACGTCATTTGCAACGTCCTTCCACGGACTGGGACATTCATTCCCTAAAAATTCCCGAAATGCAGCAGAAAAAACATCAATGCTCCCTAGGTTCACGTGAGATTTTTAGAGATTTTTTTATCGACCTACAGTGCGTTAGTTTAGACATGTCTTTTGTCAGTTTTTGTGTTCCCTCTAATTGAATCCACAACCTTTGCGTTGCTAGCGAAAACTCAATGAATATCATGGACGCAATAGAACTTTTGAAAAGAAGTATATTTAGATATTTATATAGATGTATATTTTATGTATAAACACGCATTATTAATCCATATAGAGAACAAAGTCTAGTTAGCATTTAATTTACGAATTACCAATTGTTGCATGTATAACAGAATGATTTCAGTGTTTTCATGATGTACTATAACCAATTAAAAAAAAAAGTTGCAGAGTGCTTGGTTCTGATTTACTGTATAATATAAGTTCATATGTGAGAGCTTCTCACAACAATGTGACACACAACTACTGTATACATTGGCGCTTGAATTAGATTATTTTTACTCTATTTCTAATTTTCTATACTTTAGTCTCTGTGTATACTGGAAAAATATCTCATTATTTTAATAATATACGATAATATAAGAATTTGATAATAATAATAATAAATCAAATATATTAATACTACGGCTAATAATGAATAATAATATCAACTCGCTATATGAGTAGTCTAGTTATTGCATCCTTTTTTTCCAATCACTCAAGGATGATTATGATACATGTTTCTGATTGAGAAATTATTTTTATAGATTGTATTTTTACTTGAATGAAGTTTAGCTTCTCTACCCCCCTTTCTTATACCAGAGAGGATCTGACATTGCTCAAAAACTATGCCTCTCTTAACTGCAAACATCCCTTTTGTACTAGCAGCATTGGACAATTTCTGAATGTTTCTGAAGGAAATGGAGAAAACATGGAGGCATGATGTGTATGAGAGAGGGACACCAAAAAAGGTACAACTGTGATAAACTGTTTGTTGTGACCGCTGATGGAATATATATTTTCTCTCTATTCCAAGGATAAAATTGTTGGTGGTTGTAACTTTTCAACAGTTACCGTGCTGCTTTCCAAAAGTGTAAAGCGTCTGACTGTTCCTCTAGTGTTATGTCATACTTGCATGTCACTCATCCAATCAGATTCAAGGAATGGAACTAACTGTGTAAATATAGTGCAGTTATTATAGGCACATTTTTTAACTCTAGAAAAAATACTGAATGAACATAATAAACCTTAAACATAATAGTTGCATCCCACTTTCCGTATCAAAGTTTGTAATCTTTTTGCAATGGAAAAGTATATACATTTGCATGAAATGGAGTATGCATGTAGCGGCACATCACTGATTTTTTGAAGCACATTGTGATTGCATCTAAACAAAGATAATCTTTGTATTTAAGCTTTTCTTCAATGCTTTTCATTGAATAATTGAATGTATTAATTCAGTGAAGCATCATTATACTTTACCCTCTTACAATGAGAAAATTCAGTCTTCAGAGTGTGCATGGATCTGCACATCTAAAATCAACACAAGATGTGTTAATATTATCACATCCTTTTTCAGAGTGTATGAATACAATTTGATGGATAGTATGTGAATTGGGATGCAGTGCAGTAAACCCTCAGTAAAGAGAAATCAGATAACTGATCTAAAGCTGAAAAACACTTAACACTGTAAATAAACAAACAAAGTTAAAATACTTAAATCTCATATTTGAACGAGTTAAACTCTACAAGTGAGTTTGTATTCTGCTACGCAGAGGACACCAGCGGTTATCTGAGAATTGTGCAGCTCTCGCAGCCATAATTGCCAAGGAACAAGTCTTAATTTAAACCTAGGGCTAATTATCATGCAAGGCATACCCACCCAGAATGTTTGCATAACTATCACAAGCGTTTTCATAAATGATGCTTTAATTAGTCTTAATTAGAATTTGTTTAAGTCAGCAGGGAATGCAGGTCCCCGTGAAATGATGTATGTAATAAGCACCCTCCCCACCTCTCTCTCTCTCTCTCTCTCTCTCTCTCTCTCTCTCTCTCCCTCCCATTTACTCAGGGAATAGGTCTGACAAAATCACATCACATTAAATTGATTCAGTCAGAATTAAAATTCTTATGGTATTAATTAAATGGGGAGGATCTCATTAGCGAGCAGCACGGTGAGAGAACGACTCACACAGATGTGACTGTGTCAGAGCCACACACATCCTCACCATTAGAAAGAGAGAGAGAGAGAGAGAGAGAGAGACATACAGCAGATGGGGACAAAGACATGAAGACACTGTGTAACAGACTAACAGGAGGAATGAAAATAAAATTGACCAAAACATTTTAAATAAGATAAAGTGTGTGTGCATGCGTGTATGTGAGAGAGAAAGAAGAAAGGAGACAGGAAGAGAATAACAGAATTATTCATCATATTATATTTGTATGGCTTTAGTTTGGGAGATTTTGATCTGTTTTGCTGCTGTAATTCAATAAGGAGAAACTAATGAAGAGTGTATAACCTGTTATCGCCCTCATGACCCTCATTTCTTTCTCTGCCTCCCTTTCTCGTGTTCTTGCTCTCATGCAGTTGTGTTTAAGAATGCACACAGGAACCAGTATTTTTTTCAGTTGCACATCCACCCCGGCTAGTTTGGTTTCTAAAATGATCAGTCACTTAACTGCCGCAATTGAGATCTGAGCTCTCATTAGTCATACAGTATCATTAGACATTAATAAATAGTTTTACAGGTGACAATTTTTTTTAAATGTGGAAAACTACCTGTGTCTGTACTGAGAATCAAAAAAGTAATGTACACAGTGTGACAAGAGTATATTGCGTTTTTAAATAGAGAAATTAACTTGTTATCCTGTTAACCATTTGAAAGGTATTGGTAGATGCGTTACTACAAACAAAATCAAATTTAATGTAAATTTATTTGTGTGTGTAAACAGTCGTTTAAAATGTAATAGAGGATGAGAATATCAGTCATGGGCACTTCTCATTTCCACTATTTCTTCAATTTTATTATACAAGAATATAATGTCAATCTTGAAAACATATAGTAGAACATCCAATTATTTTCCCAGAATATTTTAATTTTTCTGTTTAAATGCAATGAAACACAAAAATAGTTCAATTATTTGTTAAACGTATAGGATATGTTTTCTGCAAGGTAGAGATTGAATAATTTTTGTGTTTCCAAATTATGTGTAAAAATCTTTACTGTCGTGATGCTTCAGTGGTTTCGCAAGAATGTATATTTCAATAAATTAAAAGAAATACAAATTGCTCACAAAAAGAGAATTACAATAATATAGCACTGCACCATACTGGTTGTCTCCTTTCCCAGTTGGCTTTGTTTAACACATTACATCGCTCCACAGACCAGATAAACGCATATCCTTATTCTCTCTGGCTGCAGTCAAATCAAATTAGCTGTGACGAATAAGATCAGAAACTACTTAATGTGATACACTTTGTGCATTCTAGTAAAAAACACAATTGCACCAGTAATTAAATCTCCTGATATAATTCGTGTTATTTAGCTGTTGAAAGCATGCAGACATACAACATCTCTACACATTGACAGCAGCTTGTTCTGAAATACGCTTGACATCAAACGTTTGATGTGTTTTCTGGCACATCCACAATTACTCTAAATTCTGCATTCTGCTCTACGGAGCTGAAAATGAAAACATAACATACCTGAAACAAACAAATGAGCAATTTAATATAAAAATAAATGAATAAAAAGCCTGAAATCATCTTTAGAAATACTGTATTTTGCAGTGTCAGTGATGAATGCTACAGGACCAAAAGCCCTCAGGTAGTTCTGCTGGAACCCTGCTCATGCTGAAGTTACAACACTTCGTTTTATTAGAAGCACCCCTCTCTGTTAGTGCAGCCCTGCATAAATAGTTAGGGTAAATACACTATATCATTTCTCTTCACAGTTGAATAGCATTATGATTTCTATGCGGAGCCAGGTGAGGCAGGGTCAGCAGTGAAAATTAAGAGGCTGTCGGCAGCAGCTGCCGTCTCCCCTCTCTTTAACCATGCTTGGCTGCTTCGACCATCAAAAGCCGTTTGTACATGCGTCATAAAAAAAACATTGGCTGTGTGTTTAAAATGGTATTAAAATGCTGTTGACCCTTAAAATTAGAAAGGGAAACGTGCAGCTCCTTGCATCGCAATTACTTCATGTCTATCCAAAGTGCAGAGGGGAAAATAGAGGTGTGTATGGTTGAGAGGTGTTCAGAATTTATTGACATGCAGCGGAAATGTGCAATCACTCATTTATGACATCACCATATATAACACGGCACGACATTCATTTGAGATTTTTATCATTTTCAAATCTATTCTGTGTCTTCTGTATCCTTCTACATACACATACACACACATGCACATATATATATTTATAAATATATAAAAATGAACACTTACATGACCTATATACAGCATGTGAAGAGTTTGGTTCCAAAATGAGTTAACTCTGTGTTTAAAAATGTTTAAAATATCGTTTTATTAATAATTAATATCAATCAAACTGCAGTTGGTTTGTTTTGATTCAAGGCATAATAACTGAAAACACAGATAACAAACACAAGAAAAACACGATAAACAAGATGATTTTAGTTATCTCATTTTGGAAGCAAACTTTTCATATATATATATATGTACACATATATATAAATATAGTCTGTCCCACAAATAACTGAACTTATTTCACATGTCCCGTAGATGGTTTACTTCGCTTTAACTTCATGCACGAGCAGATCCGTTTCCTCTCTGGGGAGGCGTTCAGTCTTTGCTCTTGCAAATTCCACCATGTAAATAGCAAATCCACCTTGATGCTTTTAAAGGGAATGGGAGATGAGCCTCTGATTGGTAAATTGCATGTTTGTCCAAAACACACCCATGACACATTAAGAGAATAGGTACAACCCTTTTGGACCATGCGGCTGGCGTTTTTTCCATCATTAAGCTAGCAAAGTGGATGCGGACAAGCCCTAAGTACATCAGCGCCAGCGCTTGGATCGTTGAAGTAAGGGCCCGATTTTAATAGTTGTGTTAATCTGTTCACTTCTACGTACAGTTGCACTACTTAACATTTTACAAATTTGTGATAATTAATGTTAGTATCTATTATTATTAAAAATACTGAAAATGTATTTCAACTAAATAATAATAATAATATAGTGAATAAAGTGATGCATGTCATAAATGTATCAAGTCATACGGTTTGGCGTTTTTGCGTTACATAAACAGTAATAATAGTATTGTCAATTCTGCATTATCTGTTTAAGCCAGAGTGCAATAATGAAACAAGCGGATTGAACAGAAGCACATTGCCAAAAATCGTAGAAATATCTTGTTATGGGTGAAGCTGAATCTTTATTACCAGAGTGAACAGCAGTAAACAGAGGCTTGCAAAAGTGAAAGTGAGCATACAGCTCAGTCAAGCGGCATGGCAACAAAACACTACACAGTGGCTTATTGTCTTCTCCATAGCAGCTCAACAGGGTCTCACCCACCATGTTTCTGGGGGAAGAGATAATGAAATTTGAGTTTGTGATGTCACTAACCCAGGAAGAAGCTTGTTGAAGTTCCTATGTTTGTTGTCATCTAAATATATATATATAAATATATATATATATATATACAATTAAATATATATATATATATATATATACAGCATATACAATGAAAAATATATATTTATATTTCTGTTAAAAATAATATCTCCCTTTACAGTGAACTTTGAGTGCCGTAATTTTGATAATCTTTTTTGCTAAAAGAGACATCATTACAGCCTGTTACAGACTAACTAAAGTTGAAAAAGTGATAATGTAAAAGAGGACCTCTTAAAGTTTACACATCATGGATTCCACTGTATATCCACTGTTATTGTTGTTTCTGTTATGTAAAAGCTGTTTTGCACAAAATTTTATTGTGTATTATTATTATTATTAGCATTAGCATTTCATCCAACTGAAAAGGTCACATCGTGGGATATCGATCTTCTATTGGTCACACGTCACCAAGCTGGACCAAACTTAATGCATTTTCATGTACATGAATGGAACTTAATGAAATAAGAAGTCTGTAATGAACATTGTATAATATGGAATTCATTTTAGCTTGCTGTATATTTTGATTTTACATTCATTTATGAATTGCTTTTATCCAAAGAGACAGTGCACTCAGTTCATAGCCCTACATGTCTTCCTGGAACCCAATCCATGATCTTTGCCTTTCAAGCTCTACTTGTCTACAAGATTTCACAAAACCGAGAATGTGATATTGTTATTGAATTGGCCCAAATATGATTTTCAAGTTGAGGTAAGAAATACTCTAGTTAAGTGAATTTAACAATTACAGTAAAAACATGGCAAGTTGAATAAACTAAGTCAGAAGCTATTTTTGTCAACTAAAATATCTGAACCGCTCATTTATTTTTACAGTTTAGTATTAATGTTGTCTCACGTCTCTAAACAGCTCATATTAATAGCTCACGCTGTGGATATAAGAAGACCTCTTAGATGAATATCCATATGCCTGATGTTTGAACAATGAGTTTGAGCAAGCGTAATGGTTTTCATGATTAAGTTTATGTAAAATAGGGGCAAAACAGGTGAAAATATTCATTGAAATGGTTGTTACTCAAAATTGGTTAGAGGTCTTTTGTGATAAGTGCAAAATGAGTTAGAGTGTTAAAAGCATAGATAATTATATATATAACCACAACTAACAAAAGAAAAGTATCCTATACAGTTTGTTGTTGAAATCATCAGTCCTGAAACTATCAAAACTCAGGAGTCATTTTAAAAATGGCATTTTGTTTTATATCGTCATAACTGCTGTGTTGGGCTGGCACTGCTGCCTGCTGGATTAAGAAAGCGTATTTCATATATCTTGATATTAGATTGTAAAACGTGGTTCAGCACAAAAATAACACTAATCATAGCCAGATATGTCATACAATTTAGTTCTAGGAAAAACGTTTTTTTCCATAAAGTAAATTGTTTCTGTGTGATTTCTGAGAGTGACACTGCCCTGATAAGTCTATTACAGGACATGTTTCGTTGAGCCCACCATGACTGCCACTGCCATCCACTTCCATAGTCTTCTCTAGTGTGCCCACAGCTGGCGGCTGCCCTGTGGGAGGGCTGGATTATTGCTGGGTTAATTTCCTGATGAATGTCCCACCTCTCTATTCGTTTTCCCCAAATGGCCAATTAAAGAATAGCAACTGGCACAGAGTTGCTCAGCAGCAGGTTGCCGTGGGCAGCAAAGCTCGAGGCAGTGGCAGAAGGTGTGTGCTTCACTTTTAGCCACTAAACAGTATGTGTATGTGAACATGTGAGTCATGAGGGCATGTCGATGCTTCAAAAAAATAATAAAAAAATAAATTTACTGTCGCTATAAATTTAGGTTTTGCACATTCAAATAATTCAAATGCAGTAATACTCTACAATGTGCTTTAAAAACCTTCTGTATATTAATATTAACATTATTCCATCTATGTCTGTGTGAAAAGTCAACATCCTGGCAAATACACAAAAGATTTGAACTTTTTTCATGGTTTCATGTGAGCTTTGTGAATGAAATTATTATTACATTTAACACTACTTAGACAATGTTTCTGACGCAAATATTTTTATTTGCTACTAATATAGTTTAAAATATTAAATATTTGTAAAAAATATTATGTATGAATATGTAAAATATGAATACAAAATTTCGAATAAAGACCATGAAATACTAATAAATTTGAAATGTTTTATGTGTATAACTGGACTATATAACAAAGAGTTAAGGGCAGTTCACATTATAACTATAACTTAAACTATGAAAAATAAAGTTTAAAAATCGTTCTTCATTTAAGAGAATAGTGGTTCACATCAGAACAATAAATATAAAGAGAACGATATCGTTGGGATCACTTGTCCACATTACAATGATAACTATAACGTTAACTGTTACTATATTTGCATCCACACCAGCGGACGATAACGTTATGTTTTTTTTTACTTGTTCTCCATCACTAAAATGAATGTACTGTGCATGACCTGCTGCTATTGCTATTGCTTTCGCTTCTATTCCTGAATGTCTTTTCTCCAAAATTTGACATCAAAGCACAGCAAAGGCTGGATGCTCTATCTGAAGGCGCACTCGTGTCCGGGATGTGAAGCATATACATTTTGCCAGCTTACTCAGGCTTATAAGCATCACATCAGTACATTATATCCCGCCATAAACACACTGCTTTTGCCGACCTAGTCTTCAATTCTGAAATAAAACCCACGCCGCCTAATCAATAGCCAAACATTAGTGATCCACCAGAAACGGTTTAATTTTATTGTTAATCATCAACGTTCTCTGCATCTTTTCGTTATAGTTGTGATGTGAACCCCGGTTGGTCCAGGTAGCAAGAACTAATTTCAGGACTGCCGTGACCTGGTTAGCATTTAATGTCCATTTTCCATAGTTTCTCCACATCAGCATACAGCTTGTCAATGGGTCGCAGACTGTTGTGAGGAAAGTCTGGTGGTTATCACTTGAGCTGGTCCATCCTAAGCATGTTTTCACAGCAGCAAGGCCGCCAGGTGGGCCTAGTCTGACAGGTTCTACGGGCGTTATGACGTGAGGGCAGTCAGATGAACTGTTTTCATCTTGTGAAGATGCTGAAGCAGCAGTCCTGCGAGATGCTTGTTCCTTTCCTGGAGTACCTTTACTGGGTGTTTGTGTTCTGCTAGACCCAGACAATTAGCTGTAAAAGCACTCTGTATCCTGAACACCTTACGAGCATTCTCTATTGAAGACACCATAAAGGTTTCATGAATGGTCTGAGTCTCTTGCCTGACTGTGTGCTGTGCTAAGTCCTCTGGACTTTCCTTTAGGTTCAGCTTCTGAACTGCATCATGAAGGATAGCGCATCGTCAAGAAGGTCAGCACTTTTGGGTTTTAATCCAAGTCACCTTCTGTTCTTTGGTGAGTAGCTTAAAGTTCTCGCAGCTGTTCAGAGAATGTCTGTTGGTAACTTAGCACTCATGTGTTCCCTATTAGTAATGGCTGGTCTCTGTTGATCAAATGGTAATACTGGAGTGGTCCTTGATTTCTCTGTGCCAAGGAAAAAGGTGGTGAGTTTGCTTAGAATCTCTTCTTATTTCCTTTCTCTGCACGGTGTGGTCCTCCTGTAGGAATAGTAACCCCAAGAGGATGTGCATACCTCTCAAACCCGGACCTGAGATCATAAGGCAGTTTACTCATAAGTCTGGAAACTAGATGTGACCCACACTCCAGCTCAGTCTTTGGTTTTTGGTCTAACTGGTCCAGCATATTGACCAGTGAGTGTACATGGAGTGCAAACTGACAAAAGGCTTTCACATCTCCCCGTGAATATTTGGTCCATCCATCAGATGGACCAAATAACAGTGTTCTAAGTCTAAGTCTGTTGTGTTTTATATGGTTTGGTTTAGGGTTGGGTTGGGTTAAAATATCAAGGTCAAAATATCTTTGAAACCATAAAAGTTTGTGATGATCATTGCTACTTACAGATACAAAGAATTAAATGGGTTTTGATCATACGCTTAATGTACACAACCTAAATCAATGGAATAGCATTGCTAGAGAATGCTTTTTCTTAAAACCTAACTGTAGGCCATAAAAAGATGTATTTTTTATATATGTGTTTAATTCATTGCATTTGTAAAAATAGAGTTTGTTCTATACATATTTATGGTTTTAAAGATATTTTGGAGCGCCTAACCACCACCCTAAACCTAACCACTTCTCAACCATATAAAGCACAACATACAAATAAAAGTACAGTCACAGGTGTTTACTCCACAAACTGACCAAACAACAGTATTCATATCGCAGATTTTTTGAACCAAAGCCATGCCATAACTTTGTACGGAGAACTCTGCGCCTTTGAAAGAACGCAATAGTGTTTAACGTTCAAAGCAGACATAAGATGCGATTGGTCACAAGACACAGGATAGCCAATGCTATTGCACAAAGGAAGCTGGTAGGACGAATTTTACCATAGTTATGAAATAATATATTGGGGTATCATTTTGCAATGACGACATGTATTGGTTTGTTTTTCAGTTGAACAGTCAGGATAATTGTGTTTACACGATGCTATTTAGGCAGTTTGAGCAAGTAACGTAACAGTTTATTTATCGTATAATATAAAACACAACATACAAGCAGTTACAATGTCCTAAAAAAAGTCCAAGTGTAACAAAGCCAAACGATGGATTTGTTTGAGGAACAGATTTGAAAGCGATCACCGTCCAACCTTACATCTCGGATCTGTTGAACAGACTTACAAAAACTGACGGAATAAGAAGTGCCCATCGCGTTTGCGTGTTGAAACCAATGGTTTCTCATGGAAAGAAACGGATTAACCCGCACGTCAAAAAACTACGCCAACGGGATACCTGCGAGTTTAACACGATGGCGAGGGGCGCTGCCCGAACATCAATATGTGATGAGTCACGGGTGAGAATGTGTTGTTTTTGGAGGAACATCTCAACTTTTGACATGCTCACACTGCCTAAACATACAAATCTTTCATGCTGTTCCAGCTCAAGATGCATATATAAGCTATCCCTGTTCCATTGCGCTTTTCCATGTTTTACACTGCAAATTTAATCTGTTTTGGGTCCTTTAAAAGTGTTTAAAGCACTGGGACAATGTTGTCCACTTCACAATGGAGAAATCGCATGCATGCTATTTCATTGTGTTCATTTAAATAAATCTAAACAGTCACATTTACAATGTTATGGCTGGCCTTAATTCAAGTGAGATGGGACCATATACGAAAGGCATACACGATGCTTAGAAATCATGGAACACACACATACCATGATGCACCTAAACAGGGGTCAGTGAACTCTTGTGTTAAATACTACAACCGGCGCCCATGCGTCTGATCATGTTCTCGTGAAATCCAGCTTTAAAGTTCTCTCTATGGTCAAAGACTGATGGAAAAACAGAGAGAGGAAGACACCAGGTCGGTAGGATGGCATAGTTGTTCAGATCTGAGGGACGATTACAAACAAAGAAGGATGTTGTGCAATATCCGACCCTGGCTCTGCTGGAGTAGCCCGAACAGAATCAAAGCAAACAAAGACTTGTTCAGCTCTGCACCTTCACAGAAGAAAAGATGCCATGCACACGACCTGCTTCCTTTCATATCCACCCTTATAAAGATCCCTCAAATGAAAAATAGGAGGAAACATGGAGGGGAGGCGCAGGACACGCTGAGCCTTTATAGTGGGGTCGCAGCTAGGAGCACCGTGATAAGGTCACTCTAGAATCCAAATTTACACCCTGTAATTGGCTAGCAAGTGCGCCTGATTGCATTCTAGAGCTGAGTGATGCTTTAATGGCCTCTGGCCCGAGAAAAATTGTGACCGATTCATGAAATAAGAATACAACGTCACAACAATAAGGGATTGTTCTAAGAAGAAAAGAGGTTTCTTGCATCGGATATTTTCATAAAAAATCGTGAGTGTTAATTAAATGTACTGTGATGTCGGATGCAACATAAAAGACCAACAGAGTACCACAAGGTGAGAAAGAAAAAACAGAGAGAAATAAATTGAAAAAGAGAGCTCTAACTTGGTGTAATTTGAGCAATTGGCCATGAAGAGAGAAGGTTTATTTGGTGTAGGCTGCAGCTTCCATTTAAAGTGAGAGTTGAGTTAAGTGGAGTTTGATTGCGCGTTTGGACTGTCAGGGGCAGCGTTGTATCCCTCCTCGCTCTCCTAATTAGAATCGTATTCTTTCTAATTAGAGGTCCGCAGCTTTGCTTTATTTATCTAAAGGAATTTCAACCGCGTGTGAGGATCACACATAATGTGCGTCATAAATAGTGTTTATGGCTAACATGGCTGTCACCATCAAACCATTAAAACTAATGAATGAGAATCCAGACAATTCACCTGAGTGCACTAGGCCTCTTCTCTGCAAGAATCCATTATCCTAAAGAGGGTTTTGGGGTGTGATGGTAAAAAATAGAGGGCCTCAAAAGTGCCGGAAATGTAACCCTTATGTGTTACAACTCTTTCTGAGTCGGTTCACCTGGTGGGCATGTCCACAACACCCCAAGGTGGTTATCTTCAGTGATACAACTATAGATCACGGTATTTCCGTGAGGAAAGATTGTGACTGTTTTTAAAACTGTTCAGTTATTTAATCTCACGACAAAAGCAATAGCTTTGTTTAGGCCAAATGATCTTAAACGCGTTTTAGACCTAAAAATGTAATTACTTTCAGCATTGGAATTCATTCAATTGATTATGATATGTGTGTTCTCTGATATTTCTGAAGGTCATATACACTAAAAGATGCATTGGGTCAAAAAGGCACAAACCCAACCGCCGGGTTGTAAATTTACCAGTGTTAGGTTGTTTCAACCCCAAATGTTTCGCTGTTTTAACCCATTGTTAGGTCAAATCTAATAATTGTCTAGGTTCATTTAACCAATTTTCCCAACACTGGGTTAAAAATAACCCAGCGTGTTTAAGTGGAGATTCTTGTGGTTGATTATCCAAAAGAAGCATGCACTTCCACCATACAGTATAGAATTAAATATTCTTGAAAAGAAGATGAGATATGCGACACTCTTTCATCCGGTGATGATTTCTATTCTCTCTAAATCGCCATCCAGCCTTCCCAACCATATCCCCTCTGACCCTCCCGGTGTCTGTCAGCGAGCCGCAGCCTCTCTGGGTTGCTGATCTGTGATCAGTGTGTGTTTGAAGAATGACTACTGTCGTTCGCCCACATACTCCTCCGCGCTGTCTGAGTGGATGTAGACATATTCCACTCACTGATCCATAGCCCAGAATAAACAGCAGCTGAACTGCAGCCCTCCAAATCAGCCCGGTAGGAGAAATTTTAAAAGGTTGGCTGGTAGACTCTGACTCCTGCAGACCTGTGGTGTAACCCGCTGTGAAGGTGTCCCACCATTAATGCTTTGCTCTTCTGACAGCACTGATATTTGGTGACAGAGTGCGCAAAGTGTACCAGGATGCTGAGAGGACATTTATTATCACATTAGAAGTCATGGATGACAGGCAAAAACATACAAATCACTGAGCGTGAATCAACTCCAACCAAACAGCAAAACCATTCATTATATTTGAAGGACCGTCAGTGTTCACAGATTAAATATACATTGTGTAAAACAATCACAGCAAATCAGAACTTCGAGTTTTGTGTAAGGTTTATGTTTTAATGTAAAGATAAAATAGAAGCACGTAAAGAAACCAGCGAATTTTAAAAGTTATGTTTCGTTCTACATAAATAAATAAATCCCTGCAAGTCTCCAAGTATCAGTGACTTCCAATAACAAGTAGCAAACCGTGGTTTACTGCGGTGAAAAAGCTCTTTTTTAAAAGGGTCACCCTATTGTTACACTCAGATTCTTATTTTGTAGAAGATATGTTTTTGCACTTGCAATTCCATGGGGTCCTTGAAGATCTGTTTAAGATTAAGTGTGTTTCATAAACATAATCGAAGAATTAGAGTAGACTAAAATCTCAGTATTTGGCTTAGAAGTGAACAGACACATAAATAAAAAAGCACAGAGTAACTTAATTCCAAATGATGCTATAGCGAATATTTTTTATCTGAACTTCTTGAGTCCTCTATTCTGTCCAGCAGAAGCTGCAGTAATGTAGAGTTTTCCGTACAGACACTGCAGTGGGGACACTTTTAAAACGACAGAGCCAGGCAGGGATGTAATTAAGGCGGCTGACACTTTTATTCTGGGTAATAGGAGACGAGAGCCTAGTCTATTCCCTAACGCACTCCCCACCCGCCTCAAAGCGCATTTTAATACCCGCACATACAAGCACCTAAATGCCACTCTTATGGCCCACATGGAGAGGTAATATTGATGTGTAAATAGGATAAATACCAACATCCAAGGGTTTAAGAGACGTAGTAAATAAACATTAACTAATACACAACAGGCATGCACAATGCAATGGTCTGTCTGAGATAGAGAAGAAGTGTTTGAGCGATACATAGGTAAATTCATGTCTGCATCTAAGAAACAGATATGTGGCTGTCCTATAATATAATATAATATAATATAATAATATAATATAATATAATATAATATAATATAATATATATATATATAATATATATAATATAATATAAATATAATATAATATAATATAAATATAAATAATATAATAGTATAGAGTTTATTAGTAACAGTAACAATTCATTATGCTATCGTTTTTTAACTTTAGAAGTTTAACGTCACAGAAAAAATAATTTTGGACGTCTGGAATATTACGAAAAAATGTTGCATCAGATAAACTGGCCATCAGATAAATCTTGATGTATAATTCCGATGTTAATTAATGATGAACGCAGGCACCAGGCCCTCCTTCCACCAGCCAGCTCTTCCAGTTTTATC
This sequence comes from Triplophysa siluroides, assembly GCA_006030095.1. Classification (NCBI taxonomy): domain Eukaryota; kingdom Metazoa; phylum Chordata; class Actinopteri; order Cypriniformes; family Nemacheilidae; genus Triplophysa; species Triplophysa siluroides. Next base: position 1,671,133 of record VCII01000094.1, on the reverse strand, counting down.
TGCAATAAATAATCTGCCATCACTGAGCTCTGGCACGGCATAATGGCAAGTGAAATATGCCAGTATGATAGAATCAATAAATCTAGATTTTCCTATGGTTCCCTCAGGCTAGAACAATATGTAACTATAGCAGTCTTTGTCAGGTGGAGCTATCACTGAACTATCATAAAATCTAAATGGGTGCTAATTAGCCAAGCCTTCCCTTTCTGACTCGATATTTCTATTGACATTTTAGTGTGCTCCTACATCCCTTCTTCACTAGAACACCATAACTCATGAGCAAAAGAGAATGAAGGGAAGATTTCTACTTGTACGGCAGCGGCCATGCACACTTGGTACTTTGCTCAAGAATGCAAATTGTATTATCAAATGATGTGTCTTGTCCTTGCGTTCATATGGCAACTCCATTTACAGCATGGTTTGCGCATCCACTTGCATGTTCCCGGGGGAATATTATATTGCTCATAATTTTTCACAGCTCAGCCGACTTAGTGAAGGTTTATGGTCTCAAATGCTTTTATTAAAAATAAATAAATAATAAAAAGAAACAAACGGGTGATTGTTGACAAAGTGAGGATGCAAAGATCATCTTCAGATCATTTTGAAGCATTTGAAATTTGGAAGCGCTTGAATACAGTACACTAAAATCGTAAAGACCCCTTATTATTTTTCTCAGGAATGCTTATTGTGCAACCTATGATATTTTTGCTTGCTAGCCAAACAGAGATTCGTTTAACATTTTGATTTGGTTATAAATGTTCTGTTCTATAAAACATAATAATAATAATATATATCAATAATTTATTTCGTCAATAAGCAGGTTTAGTGACAATCCAGTTTTAAAACAAAATGTTAATTTTTTACTGCATTGGAGTTGAAACTGGGAATTGATAAGAATCAATAAGAAAAGTAACGTAACAAGTGATGGGAAACAGCTTCATTACTTATAACCGTCCCTTCCAGTAATGTTTAAAAATACTGTAATTATTACCATTGAATTGGCTAATAAATGATCTTCTGTTAGCATCCGATCGCAGCACCATCTCTCTTTCAGTGCTACCAGACTTTAGTGCCGCTTTTGGCACTATAGATCACGCCATTCTAATAGATAGAGAAGACCAGTGGTTGGGAACCAAGTAACAGTTTTCTATGTGATTGTATTTTAAAATGTAGGGTTGTGATTTGTGAGCTAGTAAATACATTAAGAATGTTACCAAAGATTTCTATTTAAAATAAATGTTGTTCTGTTCTTTTTATTCATGAAAGAATTTTACTGTGAAATGTGTGTGTGTTCGCGCATGTGTGTGTATGTGAAAGAGAGAGCTTGTTGAACATATGCTGTGAGAGCAGCTAAGCTGCTTGGCTCAGAGTCAAGCATTTCCACCAACGGCAGACTTACGCTACCTGACTGAGAGCGGAGCTCTATTCCCCTGGCAAGGAGGCCACAAATGGAGAAATATTATTGAAATTATTATCTGCATAGAGACTCAGATTTGGGCTGACATTTCAGCAACAGCACTGGGTAATCCGAGGGGTTGTGCAGGAGGAGACGAGGAGGGGGTTTGATGCTAAGCCCAGTGCTGATGATTAATGAAGCTGGAGCAACTCACAGACCCGACACACCTCCACCCAGACCCAGGGGCTAACACACATATGAGTGCAGAAGAGAGAAAGAGAGATGATGGGTGACAAACAGTCAGCAGAATGTAGAGAGATCCAGACAAAAGGGAAAAACGCCAAAATTAGTAGAAATCTACATGGCCGTCTGATGCATATTGCATGTATTTTGTAGATCAGGCAAGATCTGATCAGAGTTTAGTTCAAGCAACAACATAGATCCTTTGGAAGAAATTATGAAAATACTTTTGGAAGGACAGACATTGTGATGACAGAATTTTGCACATTCTGTACAAAATGCTGCATGAAGTCCATACATACTTTCTGCTCTTCTGCTGTGATGTTGGAAGAGAGTAAGTAAGGCCACGTTCTCACAGTTTATCATTATCATTCGTATGTTGAACCAATGAGGTGAAACTGACATTGTTCTTGTGTATTGCTTAGAGCTAAAGCTCAAGTTATGGTAACGCCCCGTTCACACCGGGAGCAACTGGCAGCGACAGAGCGACATGATCACATTCATTTCAATGGTAGCTAAGAGACATACTGCGACAGGAAGTGGGCGTGTCTAGCGTCGCGACAAAAAATTGCTCTACTTAACGCCAATTAGCGACTTTTTAGGAGCGACTACCAAATAAGAGTAAATGCGTGGTCAACCTACAGTAAACTTTTTGCTCTATTGATCTCCATTCATACGCAGACCGGAAACACAGGCTTCTGCGGAAAAGTTTTGCCTTTCGCTGCGTTCCAAAGTTCAAGCTTGGTGAACTCTGACCTGTGAATTCGAATCATGTGATGACGATGACAAATAGTAGATGGATACGCCACGGCTTGACCTTTTAAGTTGGAGGAAATGCTTATATTATACAATCCAATTGTCTTCAATACAGCTTCAAAACAGCAAAAACAAATATAAAACGGAATCCATGATAAATAAATAATAAATACAAAATATCTTATGTTTTTTATCAACGTTTTTCTGGTTGCTATGGTTGCTACCCATACACGCAAGGCAATGCATAGAAATTTTGCATACTGAAAGTCTAGTGTGACCACACGATAAAGCAGTGGAGCTCATGTCTTCAGTTGCTGCGTCCCAATTCGCGTCCTAAATAGTATTCGAAAATAGAATTAGTATGCCCCAAATCGTAGTATGTTGAAAAGAGTATTTCAAAGATTCTTGGATGGTCTACTACTGAAATTCGGATTGACGTTCCACTGCATATATCAAATTAAATAACTGAGGCGTCACTTAACATTACATATGAAACAATGAACGAATAAATACTTAAAGGCGCAGTTTTTGATTTACAACGGCCACTGATCAGGGAGTCAGCCATTTTAAGGGCGGTCTCATTCGCAAAATCCTTCCATTGCAATGAAACGTTCTTTCCCTAAAAATTCCAATGCAACGCAAGAACCAGGGAGCATGGATGCTCCCTATGATGCCTTGCCGGAAATCACATTTTATATAAACACACATTGCTACAGCGGCAGGGAACACAATCTATGGTTGAATTTCATAACCGACCAAATTTGTAACAGAATAATAAAAGTGCTTTTCATATAACCACCCTAGTAAAAAAACAATTCATTTAAAATGCATTTATTTCATGCTAAGTATAGTTTAAATGTATTAACATATTTACTGACATGACTTACTGACATAAATTATCATTTAACGTTATTTGGCGAACTATTTATACACAATGCACATTTCTACATATTAAGCCTTTGTTTTTAATAAAAATGTGATCTACTGTCACTTTTGAAAAGGATTTTATGATTTTTTAATAAAATAAATCTTTCAATGCAAGATATTTAAAGTGAACCTGAAGTTTACTTGCAATAGTTCCACTTTAGCACAATCAAATACACTTAAATGTATCTTTAGTTGGACATAAGCACTATTTCTGCACAATTAAAGTATATTAAGTACAGAATTAGTTGTTCCAATTTAGCAGACTTTAAGTATAACAATTTTTGTATACCACAAATACAATTGCAGTGTATTTTCATTTAGTACATAAGATGTAAATGGACTTGCAGTATACTTGAAATGAAATACATGTATTTCAAATACATTTTAGTATATTTATTTTTCACTAGGGCAAGTCAGAGAGATGTCGGTTTTGCATGTTGTTGATAAATGCAGCTGTGAAGTATCACAATGTGCTTAAGCAGTCAAGTCACAGGAGAATCACAATGTGAATGGAGCCAGGGTCCTTCCCAGTGCCCGAACCCGTGTACAAATAAGGCTAAATAGCACCATGACTGCACCACATTCTGTCATGACACAACAAAACATAACAAAAGACAAAAGAACCCTTTAGAACCCTTTATAATTTAACATTTTGTCCACAAAGGATGGTGCGACGCAACACGACAAACCCATTAAGAACAAGCAATTTTTTGTTTGGTCGCGCCGTGCTGGTCGCGTCTGGTGTAGACACGGTTTAACTGCTTCATTCAAATTCTTTTAGACTGCCGATTGTAGTCAATGACAGACAATGGAAAGTAATAACAGACAACTTGCGTAAAACGGAATAATGAGATCAATTGCATGTAATGATTTACACCATTGGATATAAAAATATAAAAATATTCTTTTCCCTTCAAGTTTTCTCTTTTTTTCTTCCATTAAGAGAGTGGCCCAAGCATGATTAATTGCGAGCTTACAGGTTTTCCAGCTTCAAGAGTAAATCAGCTGCTCTGAAGTGCTAACTTGCTAAAATCTAAACTAATTTTAGGCCCGAGATATTAAAATATAATCCATCTTCTTCTTCCACGGGGAGAGCTAATTAGAAAATGTGACTGGCATAAGGGAGAGGACTCAGAGGAGGAATAGGAACTGGGATTAGAGATATAGAGAGAGCGGCAAAGTCTCAATGTAATACCGCTGGATTTCTACAAGCTGAGTGTATAAATCACCAATATTACGCAGCCAGCACACAGCTGCACAGGAATTTGAATAATGGGACTCTGAATAGAAGACCAACACAATGCAAAACATGGACTGAAGTTTCTAATGGACTCGTACACTAATTTTATAATGATTTTTAGGAATAAAAAGCTGGTATAAAGTTATTATAAATTATTTCAAATATTTGGATCTATGAAACGCCAGACAGCTGTTTGCAATAACAGTGAGATGGATATTGCCAAATTTTCAGTGTCTTGGAAAACAAGCATCTGTTATCCACATTACAATAATATTCACATTGGGTTGTACAAGGAATTCTTTCATTTTATCGAATAAACGGCATTAGCCTGAGGCTGGGAGGACACTTAGCCATGATGAGACTTTTTCTATCGCAGTGTCTCGTGAGGTTTTGTGTTTTGCAGTACCTGCTCCTTACTAAAATAAAAATGATTTTTTTTTATAATAATAAAAATTTTGTGGTAGGGTTTTGTATTTTTCAGTCTAGACAGCCATTGTGTCACTTGTGCAGTGTATTTGCATTAAAACTTTCATTCCATTTGCCAATTTTTACCCTGCTAACAGTTTTTGTTAATTGCTATAATACCGTTCTTAAAACCATCGTTTACTTTCTAAAAACCTTAAACACGAAAGCAAATCTTCAAACTACATTTACAAAATCAAAACCTCTAATTCTTCTGGCAAAATCAAAATCTCCTCAAAACCATATTCTCTAATAAAAGTTATTAGAGAATATGTTATTAAATGTTTATTGTAAACTATTAAACACACTTTATAAAATACTGTTAGAAATATTGTAATCAATAGTATAGTAGAATAATAATCACAAGTTATTTCAGTGAACATATGGTATAGTGGAAGTATTGAAAAATACACATTGTAGGGTGGTTTCACACTTGGCTCATTTGCTTGGTCCAAACCCTATTTCAATTGCTCCCCATGACCCCACTGGACTGCGTTCAGAATCATATTTTAGTTGGGTCCCAAACGCGTTTAGTTTGCAACATCAAGCCAGCAGCTGTTAACCCCATTGCTCAATAACAACTTTTATATATTGATGTTTTTGAACAGTTGGTTTTGTTTTCAAAGCTTTCGTACATAACGGCACTTACAGTACGCCTGTCTTACGAATGTATGCAAACGCTTGTAAAAAAGCTGAAGGCGAACAAAAACGAAATATGACGTCCCAGCTCTCTGCTTGAAACGCGTCAGTCACGCTCGTCAGGAGAGTGAGTGAAACACACACACATTTTTATCAAATAATACATCATTAAAGCTGCAGTCCGGAACATTGGCCTCTTTGTTGCCATCTCAGTCTGAAACATAAAATTACATGCAGAGTTTTTTCCGTTACGGGGGACTTGCTTTGCTGCTCTGCGCGGATGAATCCAAGCTCTTTGCTCGCGGCATCAGAGCGCATCTCTACATCAACGTGACCGTAACATATGACGTGGCTGTGTCGGAAATAGCCCCCTATACCCTAACGCTTTTTGAGGGGACATCCAATTTTAGTGGTGTCCCAATTCATTGGGGAGATTATTGAGTGTACGCATTCAATCCCATGATGCATCATAATAACAAGTGTACGACCGATGTACACTCACTGCTAGCCAATCTATCGTGTTCGAATTTACTCACTCGTTTTAAGCGCGCCTTAAAGTGGACTATATTAGTGAACTAATGTAGGGAATAGCTAATGAGGGTATAGACATTCACATTTACATTTAGTCATTTAGCAGACGCTTTTATCCAAAGTCGACTTACAAAGTAGGGGAAAACAAAAGAAGCAATTTGTTCAACAAAAGAACAACAATGCATAAGTGCAGTAAAACTGGTCTCAGTTAGCCTACCACAGCATACGAAGCTTATGGGGGGATCGAAAAGTAGAAAAGAAGTAGCTATCTGCTAGCCATCTATCGCGAGGCAAGCGCTGAATGAATTCCCGTGTCACGGCAGAAGATGGCAAAGAATCTTTTCTACTTTTCTACTAGGGGTGATTTCGGACACAGCCCTTGTCTTTACCAGATGCAACGCGAAACGTTAAAAAAATGCTAATATAAAACTAATTGTAGCTCGTTTCTTATCGCGTCGCCCCTATAGACAAAAACAAGGAAAACATCACCTACTATTATTGATTTCTGATTATTTTTAGTTACGGATTGCAGCTTTAATAGCGGTTCACTTCCACGATTTGATGCGATTGCATTCATATCAGCAGCAAAGCGTACTGGAGTTCACATGAACCATATCCAAGAACACCTTTTTTAAGCGGACTCAGATACGGTTCGTGGGTGGGCATCCGAGTTCAGAAAACAGCGTTTGAAACCTCAAAACGAACCAAACTCTGACGACAATCGAATCCGTGTACGCACCAAAGGTGCTAGTGTGAAACTGCCCTTTTATGTCTGTACAGTGCAAAAGTACAGCTGCAAAAGCCCACAAAAAAGAAAAACTAAATGAATCTATAGCATGCTATGAAAAACTCTTAGTTTATCTCACAGTCAAGTTTATTCAAGTTTATTTCATAGCGTAGCATTGAATCAAAGCAGCTGGCCAAGAAGAAATAAGAAAAAAACATGTTAAACAAACATTGATTCAACCTTCAAAGTAATATAAAACAGAGAAAGTAAAGAAAATTAAATACATACATACATCATGCTAATTCGGACAGAGGACTAAATCCACATCAGCCAAAGCTGTTCTTTGCCAGGCAACAGAGGAAAAACCCTCTGGCGTGCCAGCCAGCATTGACATAACTCAACACCTTTCTCAGTACTGGCCAATTCTACTTCACAAAAGGAGTTGTGCTCTTCCTTATAGTATGCCCCCTCAATCCTTATGCATCATACACACACATGTTCAGAGGCCTTTCAGATTGTTTCTATCCATTGTTGGTATACACATACAACACAGCTGTACCACCTATACACTCTGAACTGGTTCATATCGTGCACCATTAATAAAAACATCATTCTATACAAGGGTGAACCGTTGTGTTTAAATGATGACAGCTGTGTTGCAATTGTGTTTAACTTTTGCCGCCTGGGTTTCGAGTTTTGCACAGAGCATGAAAAAGGAAAACTACTAAACTTGTTTAGTTGTCAAAAGAGTGAAATGGTTTAGGCCTCAGGACATTTGGTTTAGAGAATGGGCTTTAGTGTTTTTGCAATTCAGAAAAACTGTAATGTAGGTTTTTTTTGTAACAATTAATACAATTGTGAAAATGTGACATCTTCACACTTGTCGGTGCTTTTTTTACCTCACACGTACCTCGGCAAGATTCTAAGAAGGATGTAATTTAGTCGAGAGTGGCAATTTTTCCTGGATGGACACTGCTCTGTTAACCCTTCCCCTGCAGGATGCTGCCTCATAAGCCATTAAGAGAGACACATTTTGGAGTTGTTCAGCGTGGTAATAGTGGCTGAATTGCTAGCCTGCTGTGGGTCCATTTGGCTGCTCTAAAACGTGCACCCTCACACTACATAATTACACAGGAGGAGAGGAAAGGAGAGGAATAACGTGATTATAAAAATGTAAGTTGTGTTATTCGTTGGATTATAAATGAGAGATTTTGCTAAACCTGGACATGGTGTATTATTTGCATTCTATACATAATGTGTGTCTGTGCTTTATTAGCTATTGAAACATACGCTAGTAAATAGTTGTATTAGTTAATGAAACGGATGCTGGTAATTGATCACCAGAACATTGTTTTCCACGTTTTATATTCTTTCTTTCGTGATCAACAGAAAAAATACATTTATACAGGTTGATGGATAGTCCATGATGACAGAATCTATAGGTGAACTATCCCTTTGATACATCGACAGTAGTGAGTTTATCGAGATGTTTATTTCCGTTTTAACATATTTTTTAAAAGTGGTATACAGTGAAAGTAAATTGGACCTCACAAAAAAATGTGAAAACTCTAAATTGAAAATGTTACTGTAAAATAAATACAGGCTATATTTTTTCGTGGCAACAATTTACTGTAAAAAAATTATTAACCACTGTGGGATAATAGTTTTTTTTTACTTTCTCCTAGTCAGTGTAACTGTGTTAGAGCACACAAGTGGTTGCATTAGAGGAAGAAAATCAAGGCTTGCATTTACATTTAGTCATTTAGCAGACGCTTTTATCCAAAGCGACTTACAAATGAGGTAAATAATAGAAGTAATTGGAACAACATCAGGACAACAAAAAGCATAAGTGCAGTAAAACTGGTCTCATATAGCCTAGTACAGTATACAAAGCTAAATGTTCATTTTCTTTTTTAAGGATAGAAAGAGTAGAAACAACTCGGTCAGGTGCTGACAGAAGAGACTGCTCACTGACCATAACTTTTGTGTTGAGCAGAGTTTTTGTGATTTCTGGTGAACATATTAGAGTTGTCAACCAAACATGCACAGATTTCACCATCAACACAACTCATTCTATGTAAATGCCCCTTAAGTAGGAAAAAAGAAAGAAAGAGATACAGATGGAGAAAACCAGGAGCTCATTTTTAATTTAGCGCAGCAACATTGCCATCTTTTGGCAGCATGATGCACAGTTCACACATGTGCAGATGAACACACCGTTCATTACATGTATATATTCTTGAATTGAAAACACTTTATTTTATGTTTTTGCTGTTTTGTCTTTTTACTTTCCAGTATATGCACCTTTTGCAAAATAATGGTTCCCAGAAACCAGTTGTCTTCATGTGGCTTCTATATTTTCTTTGGGAAGGTTATTTTTGTGACATTGTTCTATGGATCGTGATATTAGTTTATGAATGTTGTAAAAACTGTACAGATCGTTTTCTGAGGAACTGGGGGAAAGTTTATTTTATTTCTATATGAAATAAGACTGCAAAACATTGTATGGTTCTTTTACTGCAGCTTTTCTTTGAAATTATATGAATAAAAAGCATTTTTAAGTCAAAAGATGGTTTCTGCTGGTGACATTCTTTTATTTCCCATAAAGAATGATGTTGTGTTCTAAGTTAGATATAGCATATTCTTGCTTCATATCATCACTATATACAGTACATTCATGCACACATATATATAGTTGTGAAAATCGGTTAGAAGTTATTTTTATTACATACTGGTTTTATTGTATGATGCACCCTTTACATAAACAAAATACATTTTCTTTTATATTAACTGTCAATATATTAAATAATTTCATATCTATTTTTAAAAATTATTATATTACAATAAATATAGAATAATAGGCTACATAAGGAATTGTTACTTTTCATATAAAAATATAAGCACTTGGTTCTAATATATGGAGATGTATTATTTGATATATTACATTTTAATTATAATTTGTTTTGTAAGGGACAATGCATGTACTTCTGTGCTCTGATATATTACAAACAATATTTTCTTTGTCAAAGCTTCACTCAGTATCTATAATCAGTTGTTGTTGGTCTGAATCTTGAGTAGTCATGCATCCATCAGAAGTAAACTGTATTCAGTGACTGTTCAAAGCAAAAGTGACATATCTGAGAAATATCATCCATCTAAAAAAACCTGCTGTTTGCTGTTCCCACGATGCTGCTGCTGTGTGGGTGTGGGTGTATGGGACATCAGGGATGAAGACTGCATCCAGACTGACACCGACTGACAATTCATCCTCCTCTCCATCCATCCAGCGTGTCACTCCACCTGATGGCTTTATTGTGTTTCCTGTCAGAGCACTTAATCTGTGTGTCACTCACACACACACACAGCATCACACACTTCTTTAGCAACATTAGATCTGGTGTTATGTCAGTCAGCATGGTCCAGATATGATCAGCTATTTAGCATCATTCAGCGTGTTGTTAGAGCGTGGGTCTGCACGGTCCGGCCGGAGATAGTGGTAACTGGTCATTTCCCAGTTTGTGTGACACACTCTGACAGATGTCACAGCACACGGCACTTGGCAGACAGACACTCTGCGCGTATCACAGACAGACATGATGTCTTACTCTGCAGTAGAGAAAGCACATGTCCTGTCATTATATGGGTAAAATAAACTACAAAGATTATTCTTCATATGTAGATTTAGAGGATTTATTGATGGAGAAATCTGCATGATGAGGTTTTAATTGATTTCATTTATGACATCAAAATGAAAAAAGAAAATGCATCGTGGCTCTTAATTCTGTCAATACAGCTGTTCTAAAGCATGCATGCCTATTCAGTGAAGGACATCCCAGCGTTTTTCTTTAAAAGTGGTTTTAGACCACCTTCTGAAGAACAATGGTATTATGTCTGACACAAATTCAAGTGAGCTTGAAATAACCAACAAAATGACGATGCTTATCTCACCATAGGAACAGTAAATATGTGGAGTAAATACAATCATTTATACATTTATTTACCCCTTAAATGCACGTATTTGACATGTCTTTCAGAGGAATGATTACTTATACATCAGAAAAACTGACTATTTGTACTTATTAAACAAAAGAGGTTCTGTCTACAAAGTAAAGAACTAACACATCACATAATGTAAAGAAGTTGTTACAGAATAAGAATATTTGAATAACTCAATTTTGACAAAGCTCCAGATAGGACCTTATCATTCCTAGGCGACGATTTCCTTTGACAGATGTTTTTATCCAACGTTCTCAAGTTGTGTTTTTAAGATGGACAATTTATCAGTGAATGTGTGTTCAAATCAAAGTACTTAAATCAGTCTGAAATCAGTCGATTTATTCATTGGGTCTTTTTTTTGCATCTCTGATATAAAGCCACCGAAGGACACGTGCATATCTCTTCCTAACTACCGTCATTTCAAACTTTTGCTAAATGAAATGCCAACATCTGAGGTGGCATGGCAGTTTGCTTTAGAAAAAATGTTTCTTTGAATTCCTGTGATGCCCGACTAAATAAATCAGGCACAAAACAATGGTGGACTTCCAAATCCTTCCTTTTACTGACAATGCATTTTCCTGTATCAGCGACTGGGGCTACTAATTAAATGTATTTAGTATCATAAATTTTCCGCTGGGACAGCTTGACACAGTGAATTAATGTCTCGCCTTAATACCTCTGCCTTTCCATTACCATCTTTAGCCAGAGCCACCCAGCGCTTTGCTAAATGGAGTTGGATGTGTTTTTATGAATGGAGATTACATTACTTTCCTGTTCAGAGTGGCAACATGCATAAATCTTTCATGGGAACAGTAGTGGCTGCCTTTACTCCTCAATTGTTTTCTAATATGAATAGATCTGTTTTGATATGAAGAACCAAATCGACATTGGGCCTTACAAATGTCAATGTGACCTGATGTGTAGGTCCTAAACACGAAAAATATAATGACTATCAGATTATTCTTAGTAATTTTATTCTTAAACAAATTTGTCTTCTTTGTTGTTCTTAAAGAAACCTAAAGGTATTTTGTTAGCTACTTGCTCTTGATTCTCTGTAAAACAAAAATAAATTAGAATAACTGAATAAGAACTGGATCATTACGAATTTGCTTAGAATAAAATGTGAAATAGGAAGAGGGCTGTAGCTTTATTTCAAATTGCATTGGTTCTTGTCTTCTCATAAGAAATCAATGGTGAGTTTTAAATACAAAAGCGTAAACTATAAAGCTTCTACAGTAGTTGCAGGAATATACATCATCTAATTGATTTATATAGATTTTTAGCGTTATTCTTAAATAGGTGTTGTACATTGAAGACATAAAAAAATGAGAAAAATACTATTCCGTTAAAAAGTGTTTGGGTAGCTTAAAATGGTTGAGGATTCTTCTTCCTGAACTTCAGCTCCAGCACGTTCACAAATAGGACCCCAAAAGACACACCCGCACTTCAACCTGCTGCCCAACAGTGTCATGGGGGACATTTGGATGACTTCTTGGGTCTTGAAGCCCTTCCCAACTGCTCACCCTTGAAAAGGCAATGTTTCAAAGCCCATTTGTTGTGCTTTTTCTTTGTGCCCAACTAGCGTGGCAGTTCTTATGCCAGCCTGCCTCTACAAACAGGTGCCCATGCCAAGCGGCACTCTGGGACTAGACGGCCACAATGGCAAGCCACCATTCCCTAGTTAAAAACTGCAGTTTTCATCTCGTTTTTCCACACAGACCTCTTTTTCTGTCCTCTCAAGCCATAATTGCAATTTGTGGGAGATAAGCTAATTTTACGACACAGAACACCTGTATTCATCTCCATATTAATCGAAGCAGGAAGTATAAATCCCAATTCGGCAGCAGCTGGTGTCGTGTTAGATGTACCTTCAGGGAGAAGTCTGTCTTTGGCACATTAAAATATCACTGTTTTCCCCAGTGTTACCCCTGTAGAGCACAGCACCACTCTGTTCCAAATCAGATATCATAATTATGGATATATCACCATGAAGATCACTGTAATATTCAACTCCCAGCACAAGAAATGGCGACATGGTAGACAGATGATTGCGATGATTTTTTCAGTTGAAGTCGCCTGGATTTTTCAAGGACCAAGTGGAAAACATTGATCCAGCTTGGCAAAATCATGGCCATTCATATAACAAATAGCATCATGCTACATATTTGGTAAAAAACATTTTGAGAGAACGATCGAATGAGTGAACTAACATTCGTCTCCTCTCATTTCCACTCTGGCCTGAAAGCTGGAACCTGTTGTAGGGTCATCCAGCACAAAGCTGGGAATCTTGTAGGAGGTCCACCTCCACTCATTAAGAGGATCACTCTAATGAACTCAAAACAATGCTAATTACTGTCTAAGAACAAAAGACGCTTAAAACCCCTGATACGCAGGGCACATGCTCATACAACACAAGCTCAGACGCGGCTATCCATTAACCGTGCGCACGGAGGTGCACTACGCATTCAGGCTAGAGCTGGAACGGGTCAGAGGGGTTGGTGCTCTCAGAACTGCCAATACATTCACCTGTGACAGTCCTTTATGGTTATAAAAAAAAGTATCTCACGAACCCGGAGAGCTGACTCTGCTCCTGAATGTCCCAAGAGACCAGGTGTCAGAGTTGTCTATCAGAGACTTGAAAGGAAAAGGGAAGCGTCTTAGCCGGGGCTATTGTGCTTCTGTTGTCATTGACTGATCGGGCCCATTTAACAGGCTTTCACAAAGAATGAAAGCACCTGAATGGATGAAACAGAGACAGCCTTCCTGACAAACAGAGTCCACAGAATATTCATGGAGGATCTGCGAAGGAAAGATTAATGTATTAGAAATTAAAATGGGGGCTGAGACATTATGATCTTGCTCTAACACTTGGCCAGACCCATGTCACCCACGTTCATGCTAGCACCTGAAGCCGGCATGCTGCCGCTGCCAAGGTGGAGGAAAATCATTAAATGGGCCGCTATTGTGTGAGGAGAATAATTTAACTTCACCCCAGCCCAGCTGACAATGAATAATTCCAGAGCCATTTGCAATGTTAACAGCACCTATCGGAGCCATCCGCGCCGTTACGATAAGAGCAGCAAATATGCATTTCAACAGCTGGAACAGACGCCACCTCGTTGGTATTTCAAAGGACACCTGTCATTCAACTGAAAGACCTGTCACTCTATGTCTGGCAGCGGAGCCAGGAAAAGACGCAATGATAATCTTGACTTCCCTCACCATTTTTTCCACCTTCATTCTCTTTCACAGACATACACTCACTCTATTATGTTTTCTTCCATTTTTTTTTACTAAAACGGTGACATTAGCACTGGACTGACAGTTATTTACTGAGAAACAGGTGTGTTTAGAGAGGAATCGGGCGTATACCCTCTTAGGTAGTGTGGCTTTAGGTAGTGCGATAGTTTACAGCTGTATCAAGCATGCTATCTTAAATGTGATCTGGGGCAGGACTGAATGTCATTGTGTGTGATACAGTGAGGCACTAGATGTCTGCCTGAACTCAAAGGTGACAATGATAATTCATATCAGAGGAGGTTGCTTGCGGACTGTGGGTAATTCATACAGATTTCGCCCTTTGAAAGTTTCTTTCTATAACATGCATGGGTAACTCTAAAACCATCATGAACCATGGAGTTCACTGCCAATCTGTATCATAACCAGTGCTGGAAATCGTATGCATTTTCATCAAACTAAAGCATTAAATGCCTGTGTCCACCATGTATTGTTTTTCTAAAAGAGGCCCATGCAATGGTGTTGCAGTTGTGCTTGTGCTAGTCATCGCTGCTTGCAGCTATATTTATGGCTCCTGGTTACATATTGTTTTCCTTAGAATTATCTTTTCAATGTTTCAGGAGCTTTTTAGGCCCCTTAAACTGCTAAAAACTCATACACACATGTACGAAACTTAGTACGTATACAATTTTCATTGTCTTAAACAATTTTGCGTAAAGTGCATGTAGTGAATTTTTCATTTCTTCTCCTAGGCGATTTCTTGGATTACTTCAATCTCGGTCAGAATAATGTAGAGGCAATACTGATGTGAAATTCTGAAAGGATTTGAGATATCTTAAATAGTTTTGCCATGGTAACAGATCAAACATTAATACTATATTTATGTGTTTTTATGCACCTAGTATGATCGGTGTGCCAAATTTCTGAACATTTTAAGTACACTTGTTGTCCATTTAGCATGAGCAAAATCTTAGACGGGGCATGGACGAAAAGATGCTAAATTGAAAACTGATTTTTGCTACAACAATGTTACCATGGCGAGGCAATACATTTATGTCAAAAAGAGGAAAAACAGGAACGTGTTCATACTTTCACACTGATTTCCTCAAACTTGAGTCGTATGTTTAGATACAAGTTAAGATCACATTGATATGGCTATTTTGAACCTGTTTTGAAAGAAGAATCCTTCATCTTTAGGCAGAAGTGCTAGAATCAATGACGCTCTAGATTCGAGCTATGGACAGGCCAACGCCTAGAAGAACTTTATCATAAAATCTTTTGCTTCCATTTATACTAATACAGTCCTTGAGAAAGTTATATAGTTCGGTGCTCTTTTAACAGCATGATTAACAAACAAATGTTTCTACATTTAAGAAGTGTTCCAGTTTTCCCGTGATTTGCTGATGGCTTCCACAGACTTACGGGTCTAGTATGCCACCAGCAGCACCTGGCATTTACACTTCAGTGCAGTCGGCATGCTCAGCACACTTTGGGTTTGGGCCCAGTCATTCTGGCCCTACCAGCTTGTCCACAGGCTTTTCTCACAGGGGAGGATGGGCTGGTCAGAACATGTTTGAGGTGCTGTCTTCAGACATGGTCATACGCTTGGACAAACACACAGGGAATTTTTGTGAGGACACGTATTGTGATGGTTGAAAGAACAAATAGCTTGTAAAATCACAAGCTAAAAATCGTGTTATTAATTGTTGTTCCTTGACAGCAAAGATCTTAATCTTGTTTGCCTCTGCAAGTTTTTTCTGAGATATATATCATAGAGGCCTATCTAAAAATAATCAAATAAAATCTATATAGTTTATATCTTAAACTTGTAAACTTTATAAACTTATATCTTGAATATATATATATATATATTCCTAATTCAGATCAGGCATATTGATAGACAAGCTAAAAATAAATCGGAAATGCTCTATTTCTTTAATAGGTATTTAAATATCCCGTTTACATTTGAAGTGTTCAGATGTATAACCCTCTAAATCCGTCAGACAACTTTTCATTTAAATTACCTTTTTCATTAGATTCCAACATTTACTTCCAGCAATACCAGATATTTCAGACCGGACAGAGTATTTAGGGAGTTTTGAAGCAAAATTATTTGAGTATCGTATCTGTAGAGAGAGCATTCACTCAACATTATAATCTCATTTTTTTGCAGGGTTTTGCATCTGAACACTTTATTTATATTCAGTTTTCAGACTCCTTTAAAAAAGACACATTGATTCCACGCGTTTTCCTTCACCTCTGCCTCCTTTTCTATAATACCTATCATACAATCATAATTAATATGCATTATATCAAATACAGTATGACTCATCTTTATTAGGCTTTATCATTTCTGGTCAGTGTGGTTTTAAATTAGGGATGCAAATTCTTTCCACCATTAAAAATGTGTCAACCTGGAAAATAAAATTCAAATCGTGGTCACAAATTAGTGTCCCTAATTGAGTCCTTGAGGAAAATAATTCAGTTTAACCACTGGAAACCGCACATCCAGTCTATAATGAGCTAATTTCAATTTGCTGCACTTACATAGACTCAGCTCCTTGTTGGGAGTCTTCGTACACATTGCAGCCTTTTCGTATCCATTAAAATTAGCATATGGACCTGTCAACACATCAGGGAAGTGTGCTGTAACGATGCCATTTAGCTTCACGGACTGGCCTGCCCCTGGAATAAATGTGTGCCGCTGATGAATGCCCTCAGACCTCCAGCGAAGAGAGACACACACTGACATCTCTGCCCGGCCCTGACTCCACAGTCCACACTCAGAGTAATAAAATGCTGAGAAAATACAACGTTTGTAACAGCATGTTCTGCTCAGCCCTATCATGCTGTGACATTTCCCCCTTTCTAAAAGAAAAATTCTGACATCATACTTGAGGGAGTGACATCATCGATTTGGCTTTACCACATGCACCAGCTCAAACAGTTAAAAACAATAGATCCTGTCATCAATTTAGTCATCTCCAGGTTGTCACGTGACTTTTACAGAAACAAAAAAAGCAAAGTAACAGAACACTATAATGTTCAACACCAAAACATTTTGAATACAGGATTAGCTAAATCAATGTTTTAAAACATGACATAGCGATCATAAAACATTAAAAAATATGACTGATGTTATGTTCATATAAAATGTAAAGGAATAGTTCACAACAATGAAAATTCTGTCATCATTTACTCACCCTCAGATAGCTCCAAACATGTATGAACGTTGTTGTTCTGCCAAACACAGAGGAAGATATTTGGAAGAATGTCAGTAACCAAACAAATCTCATCCCCCATTTTCTGGCATAGTAGGGAAAAATAAACACTATGGGAGTCAATGGGGGGTGAGATCGGTTTGATTACTGACATTATTCCAAATATCTTTCTTTGTGTTTAGCAGAACAAAGCCATGTATATGAGGGTGAATAAATGATGAGCGAATTTTCATTTTATGCTGAACAAAATGTAAATGTAACTTGTAAACTTGTGCAACTAACTGTCACGGATCATGAACGATACTCGAGTTATGTGGCTTGTTGAGTAGATGCTTGCGATTATTTATCTGATGTACAAATTTTGCCTGTTGAATGATAAAATGATTTCATAGATAAAAGAATGAAAACCATATCACAGTTAACGTGTTACTGAAAGGAAAAATCTTGTCAAATCAATCACTTGTTTCTAGATTCCTGTGATTTAATCAGAATAAGTTGAGGAAAAATTGGTATAAAAAACGGTTGGCAGTACAGAGCTGCACAGAGCTGCCACACAACAGATACAGCAGCCCTTTTGTTGCACTGTGATTGTTTGTGATGTGTGCCGAGAGCAGATATTGTTGTGCAGTGGGGCACAACAGGGCAAGAATCTATTGTTTAGGCTGGGTTTAAAAACACAAGGCTTGTTATCAATTACATACAGCCTCTCTTCATGCAGTCTGCTGTGACTGACAACACAGCACACCTTACTTCTAGACGGAATTTGACTAATATGTGTCCCGTTAGATGTTTAATCAAAACACATGGGCCCATTCACTTGTGTGTTTGTGTGCGTGTGTGTGTGTTTGTCAAGTCCTACACACTCAAATGCTCTGTGTTTGCACATCACAGACTTTTTACATGTATTATTTCACTCATTATTTACTCCGGCTGGGTCTGAAAAATCATTATGTGCCATTAGCGAGTATGGTGTTTTATATATTGGGAGCTCTACATAGTTAGGACCTCATTAACCCTGTGATCAAAAATAAAGGCAGACTGCGGTCCTGCGGCAGAGCATATCAGCCAGAAGGAGGAGTTGCTCTCTGCCTCCTGCACTCTCGATGTACCTGGAGCATAAAAAGAAATGTGTAAGCCTAGGGCGTCCTGTGATATTTCAACCATTCGTCCGCTATGACCTGGACTACATCTAAGTCAGTCTTGGGGGTCAATGACAGAGGATGGGTAGATGAGGAGAATACGAGAAAGAGAGCAAGCAAGAGAGAGACACTGGCAACAAAATGCAGTAGAAATGTATAGCTTTTATCGCTTTATAGCACACTTAAAATAAAATTACATTCTCATATGAACAAATGACTATCCGCCGTTGTGATTTAGACAGCATATTTTTATAACAAAAGTGTTCAAGGGTTATTGGCAATTTTAGCTCACAAAGCATCTATTTAGTAATATTAAAAATGCCTCCAGATCAGTGTTGGGTGTAAATAGACACTAAGTAATTATTTACTGTAATTTAATTACTTTTCCCTTGAAAAAGTAAAGTAAGGGATTACTCTTATTTTTCTGTAATTTAATTACAGTTACTTCTGATGTAATTGAACTAAATACTGTGTAATATATTCAATAGTGGAAACGAAAAATCTAAATTATATATCTAACTTTAAAATGTATGCTTTAATGTATCCTTCTCGCATTTGTATACTTCAGTCAGTTAATAAGAATCATTTAATAATAGTTATTAACAGTTTATGTAGTTATTTATTATTGATTTGAATGAATTAAATAAGCCATTGCATGTCTATCCTTGAATCAATTCTAATCAAGGTTGATATAGGACATAGAAAGTAATTAGTAATAAGTAATTAAATACTTTTTGGAGAGAGTCATATTTACAGTAATCCAACTACACTATTGAATATGTAACTAGTAATTCATTACTTTTTCAGAGTAACTTACCCAACACTGCACCAGATATAGTGCACCTAAGATTGTGAACTCACATACTGCATAGTACAGACCGTGGTGAACTGTGACGCAGCCAGGGTGTGAGATACCAAAGTAGAGAACGTCTTCAGGAAGGACCATGTGGTGCATCTATATCTAATTACAGCCATCTCTCTGCTGCATTGTGTTATATTACCTTTCTTTTCATCCAAATTAAAACCCAGTCAATGTACTTTTATCCTGTCAGTGAGCTTATTAAAAACTTTACATATTCACAGCTCGGCAGGACACATCCTTAATGAGCAGAGGACTCACTAATGGAGTTTCTCCTGTCCGTGTCCATCGCACAAACCAAGCGCAATAATGAGGCGGGTTCTAACAGAGGGAAACAGCTAGTGATTTCTATATTGTGCCAGTCAATAAATCAAGTGGACAGGAGGACTTTTGAACTGAAAAGCATAAAGTATTGATTACATTAATAACTCTGTTGTGCATTTGTATAAGCCAGTTATGCTCTGGACATCAGTATAATTCTAAAACAGCCGATTTAAAGCAATGATCCCACCTCAGATCTGAGGCCTCATTTAAAAAATGCTGCATATAAAACGTCCTAAATTAGATTTTACGATAGTTTCTCAAAGTGCGTACGTGTGATACACTAAAATGTGCGCACGCCTCTCTTTCAGATGTGAAATCTATAAATTGCAAAGAAATTGTGTGCATTTGAACAGTAATAGATCTCTGCCTATCTTTTAACGATGTCTAATTAATAAAACTGAAATATGAAAGAGCACCTGGCAACATCTAAATCCTTTACGAGCAGCAAGAATGCCTTATATTTACAAAAACATGCAGCACTTGAAAAATCAAGGGTATGTCTACCCAGACCATGACGTAGTGCTAAGCACGTCAAAGACCGTTTTTTAATATGAACGCTGCCGTCGATTTTTGCATGTACACGGTCTACGATCAAATACATGGTAGGGATGCACCAATATGTAAATTTAACGATAACGATAACCAATAAATCTTGAACACTATGGAGGCTGATAACCGATATATTGGCTGAAAGCGTATCTATTAATAGAATATTTTCTAGGACAAAATTTGACAACTGCTTTTATTTGAAAACATTCACTACAGAAAACAAGGTAACCATTAATTCTCCATAAAATAGGTTCATGTACCGAGCCTATTTTACTATTTTAAGACACTTTAACCTAGAAAGTGTTTCTAATAGCCACAAGTCTGTTAAAGTGCATCTCTAAACTGAATGGACAGTCATTTCTACTCCCATGTACATGTTTAAATATCTGTAATTTATGAGAGTGTTTTCACTTTGAAAAAAAATACTTTACTCTATTATAAAGCGTATATCGTACTTTCAGCTGCTATATAAATACAATACATGTTTTTATACCATCGCAGATTTAGTGAGTATTTTTACTTTAAAAAGTGGGAAAGTACTACATTTTCTAATGTACTTATGTCCTGAAATACTGTATTAAACTACATAAAAAATGTATTATTAATGAAATGTAGTGGAGTAAAAGTATGCTTTTAATTTATTGAAGTATTTTGTTCCCAAGTAAAAACAGCCTGACAATGCCTCTGTGAACAAAGCAAGTTTCCTACAGAAATACAACTTGACTAGACTGCACTGCCCTGATCTGACCCCCTAAAAACACCTTTGGGATGAATTGAAAAATGAAACACTTCCAAATACATCTGAAATAGGGTCGTTCGCAAAGACAGCTGCATTTTCAGCGCTAATGTTCACTGCATCTCTTTAGTAAATACAGATGTAGTTTTTTTACGCTAAAACATGCGGTTGCGCTACCGCAAGCTGTTAGTAAATCTAGCCTATAGTGCACTTTACACATAGGCTTTACACATCTCGTCTCTTATATACTCCTCTATATTTATTTGGAAATTTCAGTAAGTTTTAAACTATGTTTTTGCCATATGAACTGTCAGATTCCAACGGCTCTTAGAAAGCACTTCCCTATCACACTCAGAGTAATGGCACAGTTTTTTCAGCCCCTTCAAGCGCAAAATACGAAATGCCTAGCTGACTGTTTGTACCTGATTCAATCAAGTGTGCAACATTGTATCCCCATGGGCTATACGCAGAGAGGGGGAAAGCCGACTTGTGTTTTAATTAATATCATAATACTCTATTCTCAACAGCAAAGCCTGTGGCGTTGGAGCTGTGTCTTTATTTTTTATGTCTTGTAAACACTTTTAACACAAAAGAAAAAAGCTTGAAGCCTTTTTCTCATTCTATCAGAAATATTACAGTTGTATTTGCTTTGTTTAATGCAGGATTTTAGTTCATTTCTAATATTATGACTTATTATACTAGATTATAGTGACAGATTGTGGTTAAAAAACAGGCCTGTTGTAACGTAGTTTGCATGCTAGTGTTCAGTCGCATCGTAAAGTATAATTAATTCATTAGCACCACGACAGTATTTTTAGGTATAACTAACAAATATTAATTGTTAATATCCAAAAATTCTAAATTAGCATTGCATAAAGAAAACATTTTAGCTCCAAACAAAATGTATGACATTAAAAGGACTTAATGACACATTTCAGACTAAAATGAAAGCCTTGGATTATACGTATTTTGTGTGGCTGCTCAAGAGGGGCGTAATATTCTTATTTGTATCAAAACTGTACATTTTTAATTACTTGAGGTTAGTTTTACGCATCAAAAGATGGGGAGTGATTATTCCGGCCCTGGGAGAAGAGCTGTCTCCCTGAGCTCTGTCAAAAGGTCAATTATGGCCCGAAAGCGCCACATGGCTGACACTGACCTGGAAGGACCAGCCACGACCCCACAACCACAGGCACCGGTGACTGGATCATCTAACATGCAAGCAGCCTGCAGCCATGGAAATTTGACATTTCTCCTTATTCAAATGAACACAAACAATATGCGTCTCAGGCCTTTGCCCAACCTGGGCCAAATATAAATGCACTAGGACTAGAGGACATTGTCGCACTGGTTCCTGAACCCTCAGTGATGTATTGTATGCATGTAGATGTGTGTATGAATATAGGGGAAGCTAAATTGAACTTTACACAGTTTTCTGAAGGAAGTTTGAATGATGCTCGTCCAAAACTCACTGCCACAGTTTAAAAGTGCTGGGAGTGAACGCTACGCGGTTACAAATGGTTCGTAGACGGAGATGTCCGGGGATAGGCTTCAGGACTCCCCACGACCCCACATACTGTATACAGATAAGTACATTTTTTTTCTATGGTAGATCATCTCAACCATAAGATACGAGTCAGGTCTGTATGTATTCCTGATGAACTTGCCTGAAGCTACCTAACCTTAACTAAATGTTTATCTATGTGGACGAGCTTTCCATGTGCGGCGGTACACAAACCTACGGTATGTGCGCACCACTGTAAAGGCTTTTGTGTCTGGAGGGGATCTATGGATTAACCCCTGAAACACACAGATGAGAAAAACCAAAGAAAGGTTGAGCGTAACCTTGGCACTGCCTTTTTTTTCTCCCAACCCCCATGCACCCCCACCCAAAGACCACGCTCCATTCCCTGCCTCACCATTCCCCGGAATCAGCTTTTGTAATATGCCCTGGCTAAATCATACACAGAGGTATTACAAATCACTAGTGTTGTGCACACAGAACCCAATCATTCCAGCCACCAAACACAAAGAAATGGATATCCAAGGAAAAAAACGCAGAGGAAAAGGTATTTTTCACATTCTAATAAAATGGGAACACAAGGGCTCCATATATATATATCAGATTGGTTACGTGCATGTAGCCCTGGGCCATGCACGGCAGGCTGATATTAGTTTTAAATACAGATTGCAAGCAATAAAGCAGCAGAAGGCTCTGTTCCTGCAGTACAAACACAAAATCGGCGTACATCTCCTTTTCTCTGCCAGAAAACTTCTATCAAAGGGAGGAAATAAATGTATTGTTTGGCTCTGTCAACTGTAAACTCGTATTGATTTTACAAATTGAATTTTCTTCGCACTGATCAATCGAACACATTATCTCCTTGTTGTTCTCTTTCTCATGCGGTCTATTGCCTCTCCATGCAGTCTATTTCCAGTTACACGGGCATTTCCTGAGGCATCACAGGCGCGGAAGCCTCTAAGTGAAGTGGATTTCTGGCAGAGTGGCCACGGGGTTGTTAAAGGCAGTCGCGGACATAAGCATCAGTACTTAAAGGTAATGGAGTTACACCATGGCTAAACAGCGGGAGCCTGAGGTAGAGCTCAGTTCTATTGCGTCTGATGCTTTCTGTTGCTAACCCTCAACTCCCCATGCCATAAGCCCGCCAGCTGGCATACCTTGGTACTTGGCAGGTCAAAAAGACACCAGAGTTAAACCTATATGGGTTGTGTTACCCATCCTCAAGTATCAGCAGAGAGCAGGATTCCACCAGGGACGCTTCAGCACAATCAGTTCCTATTGGCTCTCGTCCCCGCAGACATGATCAGCTGAAAAAAGGAAGGGAAGTTTTTTTAAAAGAACACATATGGAATAATTGGTTTAGACAGGCCAATGTCCAAATCATTATTAAATGGTTAAGAAAATGTGATTTTAGCACTATGTCAGCCCTAGAGACACTGCAAAAATAATCCACTTATAAATGTGAGAAAGAACCACAACCGTGCCAATAAAGTCAAGTGGGTCTGTTAGGAGCACAGACGTATTCACAAAAACTGATACTGGAAATTGAAGTTACACTGATACTGAAAAGGGTCTAAGTGGTGAACTCCAGAAAATGCACATACGGTAGCAATACCACACAATCTCACGTAACTATTTTACGATGTTGCTAATTTTGCCTGAATTCGTACGATCTCATTCGTACATTTTTATACTGTACATATATCAGCATTGCTTTTTTGGGAACACTTTACATTAAGGTACCCTTTATAAAGCGTTTATAAATGTGTTCATTGATAATTGATAAGTCATTTACAAATGCATTATGAATAAAAAGAGTGATTCTAACGAAATACCTGCCAAATAGTGAGCCATTTTTAACTTGCATGTTATAAATGCTTAATAAATGTATTTGACTCGAAAGCAGGTTCATTATTATCTTGATGTTGTTTGCAATATAGGCTGGCAGACTGCACACTGTAGGGTGTTATGTTTTTCTTATACCTGCTCACTATTTAGCAGGTGTTTTGTTAAAATCGTCTTTTTATTCATGCGGTTATAACCGCTTTATAATGCATTTGTAAATTACTTATTGCTCATTAATGAACACATTTATAAATGCTTCATAAACGATACCTTAATGTAAAGTTTTACCGCTTTTTTTCTAGCAATCGTACGTTTTTGTACGATTCACAACAAATGAGTTCAAACAAATAAGTCAACTCGTAAAATAGTTACGAATTCCCGTGAGATCAGGTTGGCATACAGTCCAAACCATCTTAATGAAATAAAAAAACTCTTTATAAATAACTTCTATTGCGTAAAACCAAATAATTTGATCATTAAGTCCTTGTTGTACTTACATTTAAATGAACAACTGATCTGCAAACTGAGTTGCTATGTGAGAGAAAAGCTTAACGCTATGGTCAGATTTTTTATACTTTTCTAATTTTGCATCTTTGTATCATTTACATTACCATAACTTTCTCTGCAGGGAAATGTTTAGAAGCAGATCACCTTGCTAAAGATAACGGCATATGTTGGTCACCGACATACTGTATGTTGTGCTTGGAATGTCTGTCCTTTATGTGTTGCTGATGTACTTAACTACCCTGATTTTAATTAAGCAGATTATGAATAATAATAATGCTTCCCTAAGGTGGTCTTGTGAACAGAGTAAACAGTAATTAGACTGACGTTAAATGCATATGGTTACGTCTGTTTTCTATAAGGGTGGGCTGGGTAAAGACGGTCCTCAGGCCTTCACTGCTTTACTGTTTTGTAACAGGATCAGATGATGTATTCTCTTATTAAAGAGCACGTAATTTAGCAAACTTAAACACGGTTGTTTCCAAACCCAGAGAAACTGAAGCATGGGTGGAATTCACATAAGACTTCTATTACAGATAATTTCAAGCATCAAAAATATTGGCAATTTTCCTTTTAGCCATTCTATTCTTTTCTTCCTCTCCCTCGTGTCTTCTAGCTTCTGCCTCTATCACAGCCGCTATTCATAAGATGTCTAAATTTATTGCAGAATAATTCTGAGGGAAAAGAGATAAAAGGTTTCTGAATAAAATATGAGGAACAGGCTGTAAATTGTGGCAATGCATATCATTTCATTCAAACGTAGGACGCAATTACCATCTGCAATGCTCATCAGCCCTTCCTTTATGGCTTAATTATATGTTTAATGCTATCAGATCAGAGAAAGGGCACAACAGATGAATGAGGCAGAGGAAGAAAAGATTCCACAACAAGACAAAAGCCACATGAAAAAGTAACATAAAGAAGAGAATTGATTTCATTTACCGCCGAAAGGGGAAGTTAATTTGGACACGTTGTGTTCTCATCTCCTCCGCTGTGTGATAATAAAAAGTCATGTGCGGCAATAGGCTTCATACAAATTGAGTCAAGTTGTTCTGCAACCTATTCAAGCTATTGAAAAAGTAGTCAAACCTGTCTTCTTTTCATATAAGAGTAAAAATAAAACGGATCATTTGGCTTTTTAGAAATACTTTAGTATTGGTTTAGCTTTTTTTTTGAAAATCTTGTACATAAAACAAGTACTACATTATTTGTTTTAATTCCTCCAATGAGCAATTCAGTCCATTTTCTTGACATCATTCAATTTTAAACAACGGAGGCTCATCTGCTTTGATTTCATCCTTGAATTTTTGTCAGTTTTCAATCATTCTTTAATCAAATTTCTCACAACACCTTTCAACTAATGATTCGAAAATATTGTCATATAAGGATATTTGTCTGGTCTTTTATTTAAAGCATTTCTGATTGTGCACTAAAGCAGGAGTCGGTGTCTCTGTCAGGCTTTAGGCTGGCCACAGGGCATGTTTGTTGCCAATACAGCTACTGTCCAAACTCTGAGGTGCTGTTCCGCGTGCATTACAGACTGACATTTAACACTGCTGCCTCTGCTGACAAAACAACTCACACATAGTCAGACCACCCTTCACTAAAGCATTCCAGGCAATCAATATTTCTGATGAGTGATGCACTTACAGTATGAAGTCAAAGCATTTAAGTATTGGAATTTACCAATAATCATATCACCTGCGATTATGTTTATTAGTTTCCTTTTTACGTGCCATTCTGCTACGCTGTAAACATGTTTTGTTCTTCATGTGGTACACTTAAAAAAAAAGGTGTTTCATGATGCCATAGAAGAACCTGAATTGGCTGAATTGTTCCATAACCATAAATACCTGAAGAACCTTTCTGATTCACAACGGTTCTTTGTAATGGATAAAGGTTCTTTAGACAATAATAAATGAAGAAAGAAATAGTTATTTGGGGAAGCAAAATTGTTCTTCTATGGCATCGCTGTAAGGAACCTTTTGTAGCACCTTTTTTACGAGTTAAAGGGTATTTTATTGCTAAATCTAAAGCAACAAAAGTATTTTTAAAGATAAGCCGGTACAGCTCTGTAAGTTAACCGTACCTTTAATGGTGGGTTAAAAGTAAATTATACAATTATGTATCAAATTATTCATTTTATATAATAATATTTGATAACTCATTATTTGTTAAAGCAAATGCAGACACAGTCAAAACATGGGAAATCTAATAACCATGTCAAAAACGAGGAGAGAGACAGTAGCTCTCTGAAATCACAAGTTTATCAAGCAGATGTGTATGACACAATGGACAAAGCTAAGCAAATCATTAACAATGAATAAACATTTTATTAATCATTGTTTAAATGATACAAAATATTGTACCTTATATTTCAATATTTGTTGTAAAAATGACAGAAAAATACAGTGCTGCACATCCAGAATACAACATTTTACAATTTCACATTTACTGCAATATTATATTTGCTTCACCCAGGGTAAATTTTCATTCTTTATTATAATTTATAACTTTATTATATAAACTAAATATTAAAAATAACTGATAAACTTAAAATTTCATTTACAGGCAGTTGCAACACTGCAGGTAGCCCACAGGATTCTGTATTGCATGATATTTCTGAGCCATAACATCTCATAGTCATTCAAGTTTTAACCAAAGAGTTAAAAGGAAAGCTTTCGTTCGCTGAGCGATTTTAAAACAAACAAAGTGTTGTTGTGTACGACAGCAACGTTTAGATGTTGCGGTTTCCATGCACTGTATTTATTTGGTCTTGTAGATACCCTGAACTAACGCGCCATCTAGTGTCAAAATAGTGTTTTGCTGCTAAAAAATCTAAGGAGGAAATTACATTATAACTGACAACCTAAAATAATGTTTAGGGGGGAAATATTTCATTAATTTAATTTAAAATCTGCTAGTGCTTTATAATGAGATGTCCCGTCAAAAGAAATATACAAAAGTGATGGTATGTCCATAGAAATCACATTAAATGCAAGTCAAATGTCTACTTTATGGTTTCAACAAAGTTTTTGGAGAATAAAAGTCAAAATTTGGTTAAAATAATGTTACATTGTCATTCGGTGTAACGCAATAGTTATGTACAAATTCAAAACAACATACTTATTCTGACTTGTACATATTTAAATATATAAAAGAATAAGGAAGCATATTACATTTTATTGTGCTATAAATGAGTAAACATTATTATTGACAAATGGACAAAACAAATCTAATAATTAGCATTTGGGGTGAAAGTAATTAGTCTTTAAATGTCATAAATTGATTTTTGTTGTCAATATGCCTGAAAAGATTGTCACTCTGAATGACATTTTAGTTTTAAATCAAGGGAAAATGTATGATAGTTATTTTTTGCTCAGAAAAACATAAGCAAAAAATGAAAATAAATTAAACAGAAAACTTTTTCATTTTTTTGACAACAACAATTTAAAGCAGTATTACACGTATTGTATTTATGCCTAAACACTTTTCCATCTTTGACCCATATATATATATTAAACACATCAGCTGGTATTCATTGTTATGGCAGTACAGAACTTTAGAAATTTCAAGTAAAATGTGATCATATATGATACGTTGGCTTGACATTTTTGCACCTCATCCCCTCCACCCACGCTCTGTCTTTCACTCACACTGACTGACAAGGACTCCGATGGGCTAGGTTTGTCCCTGTTCACAAAAGAATGATTTACATAATTGAGTCTGGGCCCTGTTTAAAAACTACAGCCATGGACATAATAGATGCTTCGTCTACAGGCCCAAACATTGCAATCCAGGACTAATTAAGGAGTATCTAGAGATACAGGGATGGTAGAAGACTAACAACAACCATTACAACAGGCCAATTTATTTATTTGACTGCTGCAGTAGCAGAGGGGGACACGATCGCTCATTACAGCTATTTACAGCCAATTACAGCGGAAGGAAATAGCATACAGATTTCGCACCCAGTGCCATAGCAGTCGTACTTAGTGCAAAAAGGAAGTAATTGATTTCAAATTAATTGTTTGAAAGGTCTTCCTGATGAGTGCCATCTGTCCAAACAAGCTGTACATTTAGTAAAAAATGCTATCATAATTAATTATAGCCTTAACTAATGGCATATATCATAGTTAACATGAGCAGATAGTACTGCGGGAAATATTATGAAACAAATTAGCTCCAACAATGAAAGAAAATGACTTCACATAACTAAATATTACAGTCATTTCCACGAGCCATATTTCTTAATGAATTCCCTCATTAATTTAATTCACACGTTGTGCATAATTTGAAGCGGTGAAATGTCATTGGGTCAGAATTAACCATTGCCATGCTGGCTGTCGGTTTCAACAAGAGACACATTAGATAAACATGACCTCTATGCAAATGAAAGACCAACTGTTGTAATTCTAATTCCAAGGCCTAATTAGTATGTTATAAAAACACGACGCAGAATCGTTCAGCTCAACTCGGGACATGCCAGAGTCACTTTTGCACGGACTGAAAATATCTCAATTAAGAGCTGTCTATGATACAGTCGACAGGCTCATTACAAGAGAAGATGTTCACCACAATGGCATCTTACACAATTACATGCCCTTAAACTAATCCGGTAACAATTCTGATTCTAATTTATTGCTCGTTAAATCTCCAAACTTGGCTCTGGCAATAACTTAAAGATTATTGAAGCTTTTTATTTCTATTTCAAAATAGATCTCAGCATTTCAAATCTGCAGTGTGAACAGTCAATGTGAGTTGATGGATTTTGATTGGCTAATGATTAATTGGCTAATACAGTATGGTAAACTGTGGGTATGTCTTGGCGCTGGAGGGCTGACCTGAGGCAAATAAAAAAACTCCAATATGGGACTATAAAGCCACGTGCCCAGGGAACCAGCATCGCATCTGACAGCAAATGTCTGCATCTCTCCCTACGGGTTTGCATTCAGTAATAAGATAATAGGTAATAAGATATGCTAAAGCAGCGGTTCTCAAAAGGGGGGCAGGGGCCCATAAGGGGGCCCCAGCTGACTTCTAAGGGGGCCTCAAAAATGAGCATTGAAATGCATTTAAAAAAACTAAAAAACAATATATTTCTTATTATTTGGCCATTTTTATAATGAATAAAAGTTTTTCTAGTTAATGACAAGCTCTTAAATATTTTATTTGGTACAAAAATGTTTTAAGAGTGTTTGTGAGTGGGACGGGGCCTTTGAATATTGTTGAAAACAATGGGGGGCCTTGGAGTCAAAAAGCTTGAGAGCCCCTGCGCTCAAGGATTGCCACTCCAGAGCAGAATATTCGTTTTCAGATTTTGATGAAAGATTATGGGTACACGTAAATTAAAAAGTATGACCTAATACCTTTGAACAAAACAGCAATATTCCAAAAAGTATTCTACACTAGATTGCTTCAATAAAAACAGGTTTAACCACACAAACCTGACCCGAATTTCCGCATTTAAAGTTAAACAGAAGAGCATACACGTATACTGTGTATAGAAGACTCTATCCTACTTTCACATCATGTGGCAATACATACCATGGTACAACAATCGTATTTAAACCACTTGTCAAGAGTTTGGACACATAGCCTACCAATATTAATGAAAGTACCTCCAAAAGACCTGAATGGAAATAGGGTATAGGCTACATGGTAGTAGGCTATAGTCTATACTGCATGTCAAATTATTATATTATATTATTATTTTTACAACAAATACAATGCTTTCTAAAAATGGAATTGTATGGCCACACCCTTGTCAGAATGCATTTGTCAAAAATATTTCTGCAAACAATGACACGTAGTCACAGAAGTAGGCTACCTACGTGTAAAACAGGGCAGGTCTGATCGGGACTCGCTCGAGCAGGACTCGGACAGGAACTGCCTCAAAGCTACCGGAGGACGTTGACCGTGTCTCATAAGCGTGACCCACGCGAACTGACCGGATTATCGACACAAGTGGAAAACTGCGCGACCATACAAACACTTGACAAGACTGTAGCGGCGCGCGCGTGCGATTACAAACTTTTCGACGTGGACCTCACGAGGAACTTTCACCCTGCGCGAGCGTTCCGCGCCTTTATGCGCTCTGCTTGCGCTTCTTGGACGTAACGTGGCTAAAGTAAAGTATGGATATAGAGTAATACAAGTCTGAGCCCAAATCGCTTTAGTGTGTCAGGAGAACAGCGTGCCTCAGATGATCGGACCACAGCAACGTTGCCACGGCGTCATGTTTGAGTAGAGGGAGTTTACGGGAGGACTGCGCCCCTCTGTGGCTACGCACACACGTTTCGGGTTTACCGCTGACAACTTCGACTCGTTTCACTTTTAGTTTGTCCACGCGACAGTAAATATAAACTAAATGATGTTTGTATTGATAGGTAATACCGAATCCCGTTATCGCGATATTGACACCGTCTAACCGTGAGACGTGCATGACGCTCTACTTTCATTCTGTAAGATGTTGTCAAGATCGATTACGTGTTAGCATTTTAATTTCCTCATTGGCACAAGTGTTTTAAAACAGTAATGCATTGGTTTTAAATGACGGGATGTCTCTGTAAACAGACTCCAAACAGGGTTGACTGTCGTGTTTTGGTATCGTGCAAACTTACTCTGTGAATGTGACACTTTGCAAGTTTGACACAGTAAAATGAGGTTTCGGAAGTATTTGAGGGGCAGTAAAAGGGTTCTGGCATTCGTGTTCGTCGCCTCTGTAGTCTGGTTACTTTTTGATATCGCAGCACTGAGGATGTCCTTTAACGATGTAAACCAGGATCTCAAAGGGAGAGAGTTTGCCCCGAAACAGGGGAGAAGGAGAGACAATATAGAGGATATAGGCTTTAAACATCCACTACGAGCAGTAAACGTAGACAAAGGGGTGCTTATTAAAAAGGGCAGTAGGTTTGATAGAAATGTTATCGATGTGTACAGAAAGGGGGCAAAGGCAAGACCAGAAACCAAGACTGTTCTGCAAAACCATTTGAATCCAAAGTTAAATGGTGGGAAAGGTTATAAGGAGGACATCAATCAAAGCAATGTGCATATAACCATGAAATCAGTCGTGAAAGAAATTGTCATCATCCCTAAAAAAAGCAACGAAACGAATACTGTGATCAATGTCAAGGCAAGCCATGTGGCCAATATGAAAGGAACACATTTAGGTGATGAAGTACATCATAGGAATGACACAGTAGTGTCGCATAGGGATGTTGGTTTGCATGAGAAACTAGTCAATCATTTGCTCAAACGTGGGAATGATAAATCAGACATCATTATTGACAGTACGGAAGTGCATTCTTCCAACAAAACTAAAACGCATTTCATTCAAAAACCAACTGAAGTAAACCTCCACGGGCTATCGGAGAGGCAGTAATGCTATTTAACTCCACTGACGTAAGGATGAGAAGATCAGGACGGCTTCATAAGATCATGGCCCTTGATGCGACTGACCGGCCCAGAGACCCGCAAGCTATTGGTCAGTTTGGGCAGCCTGCAAAGGTCCCCAAA
Organism: Triplophysa siluroides; assembly: GCA_006030095.1. Lineage (NCBI taxonomy): Eukaryota > Metazoa > Chordata > Actinopteri > Cypriniformes > Nemacheilidae > Triplophysa > Triplophysa siluroides. Next base: position 1,638,765 of record VCII01000094.1, on the reverse strand, counting down.
GATAAAGAACTCGAGAGCCGGAGACGCTGGAGCGAAGGACATTTTAATGTGTTCCTGAGTGATCAGATACCAGTAGACAGGGCCATCCCGGACACCAGACCCCATTTGTGAGTGTTGACTTTCACCTAAAACTGCCGGAGTCCTGCAGATTATGGCAGAGTTTTGTAATGGCGAGAAAAATATGTTAAATTAAGCAACACCTCTTGTTTTGTAGATGCTCAGAGAGCCTTGTTCATGATGACCTGCCCTCTACCAGTGTGATCTTCTGCTTTGTGGATGAGGTCTGGTCCACTTTGCTGCGTTCGGTACACAGTGTACTCAACAGGTCTCCTCCGCACCTGCTGAAGGAGGTCATTTTGGTGGATGACTGCAGCACCAAAGGTAGGATTAAATGAATTTGTTGTAGTAATAAATCAGAATCAGAAGGAGCTTTATTGCCAAGTATGTTTACACACACAAGGAATCTGACTTGGCGACAGGAGCTTAGTGCAGAGGAAAGTGTACACATGGTGCAAACATAGTGCAAATATACATTAAGATAGAAAAAATTAGAAATTGCATAAAAACAATAATGCACTATATACACAAAGTGAAAAAAAATAGACAAAAAACCAACATACGTTTTTTTTAAAGAGTGTACAGATATGTTATTTACAGGTTTAACCTATTGTTTCGTACTATGTACAGTTTCCAGATGCTATGTGAAGGGTGCAAATTTACTCAGTAAATTTCGTTTATGTATCACAGCTCTGCATGATGGTAATTTTGTTCTTTATAGAGACATATTGTCATGAATACAGTTTTAAAAAACAATAGTTGCAGTTAGCCATGATTCATTTATAATAGCACTACTTCAGAGAAAAACCAAATAGGTTTGGCTTGTCATCTTACAGTACGCAATTCATGAAGTCCATTTTCTAACAACTAACATTTTGTCTTATTACATGTTACAACATTATTACACCACTACATTTTGTTATACACCATACATAGAAGGGTGCCATTACAGTAATAAGCAGCAAAAGCACTTGCAAAAAAAGTTTAAACTCTATAGGCAATAAAATAATAGTAGATTATTAATTGAATGTTGGCATATAACTTTATCTATCTTTTACCTTGATAATAATAGGAAAATACATCGGTGTCTTGTCCAAATGTTCGAACGAATGATGCAACCATGAAATAGCTTACTCTTGGTGATCTATGCACAAGAATGTATCAAAATTATTGCTGTTAACAATGAGTCACAGAAGTACATATGTGTCTGGTCTGATCTGATCTGATCTGATAGGAGGATGCCTTAAAGCCGCTGAAAGACATCTAAAGTTTGAACATTTATGACTAGGATAATACATCTTCATTTGAATGTGCAATGTGTGTCTGTCTACAGTAAGCCAACACGTTCCTCAATAACAGCACAACAATAAAGTCATCATGTGGGTAAATTTGACCCGATGGCACGTATAGGTATACATTCCCTATTTTTAACCTGGCTTTATCCAAATACTTTCTTAACAACAGGGGGTTGTAAATAACACAATTTTAGTAAAAGTCAATGACTGGGAGACTTGGATATTTGATTGAAAATCTGTTATGCACATTTGAAAAACATCCAATGGGAAATTTTATCCCGTAGCGGTTCTAGTGTTAATCCTGCATATCTTTGTTTTTCTCTGTCTGTGTTGAAGACTACCTGAAGGAGCAGCTGGACGTGTATATGTCTCAGTTTCCTAAAGTACGAATCATCCGTCTGAAAGAAAGACAAGGCCTCATCCGAGCCAGGATTGCTGGGGCCGATGCCGCTACAGGTCAATAACATTCAGTTCTGCTTCATTATAAAAAAGGCAAAGCTTCTTTCTAAACAAGAACTAGCGAGGAACAATGAAACGAGTCTTCCCGTAGATTATTGCCTTACCAGTGCTTAGTCATGGGTTTGATTCCCAAGGAACACGCATGACAAAATGTATAGTTTAAAGGACACTTTGGATAAAAGTCTCTGGCAAATAGGGCTGGAAAGGGGTGGAAATTATCCTGTATAAACCTTTTTTTTATTTTTATGAAAATATGTTATTCTGCTGTCACTGTCATACAGTCACTGGTTAACAATTTGAGCTTTTTTATTGTTCTGAGGCACATAACGCTTATCATCTCTGTAAGCCTTCAATGTTCTTTGTGCAGGTGAAGTCTTGACATTTCTGGACTCTCATGTTGAGTGTAACATAGGATGGCTGGAGCCGCTGTTAGAAAGGGTTTACCTGGACCACAGAAAAGTTGTCTGTCCTGTTATTGAGGTCGTCAACGATAAGGACATGAGGTAATGAAGTACTGTGGCAGTTCCACGATACTGTTTGATTGCATATTACCATAATGGTAATTACAAAATAAGCTCTTGTGCAGTGAAAGATTTTTAAGTTGCACTGAACTGACAACATTTTATTAAAAAAAAAACATAATCTTTCCTGTTTTGGTACATGCAGTTATATGCTGGTTGATAATTTCCAAAGAGGGATTTTCAAATGGCCATTGGTGTTTGGCTGGAGCCCTCTGCCAGAAGAATATATCAGAAAGAATCAGATGAAAGATTCAGACCCCATCAGGTAACATCAGACTTTTGCAGCATATTGAGTAGATAATGATTTCTAGTTGGCTGCTTAGATATTTTAGTAGTATCATAATCAGCTGTGTCTAGCAAGTACTACTAATAATAATGATAATATATTAACAGTGCCAGCCAACAGTGATGTCCAACAGACAACTGACAATGTTAAAGATACTGTATATTGTTGGTGTATAAACTAAAGCTCAGCTTTAAGAAGAATTTCAGTAGGATTGGCAAAAAGATTACACACAACACATGTGGAAAGTTTATAAAGACTGGCTCAACAAGACAGGATCAACAAATAGATCAGAAAAATGACATAAATAAATATATATATATATATATAGTTGTATAACTATAATTTAAAATACCGTAAAGGTTTGCAGTGCAGCTGTTCATAATGGTTGGCCACTAGATGGCGCTGTCAACAAATATATGTATTTCCAGCGCCAGTTTAGTGAAAATATCTAAAACAATGGTACCTTTAGTTTTCTAATGGTATCCTTTAGACTTGCACAACATTTTCTATGCAGCATCTAGAGACAAACCCAACAAAACGTCTCTCAAGATGCTGCCTACAAAATGTTAAACCGATGACCCCTAATAAGAAACTAAACGATGCCATTATTTAGATATTTAGGAATCAAGCTATGATTGGCTTACTAATAACTATCTTTGATATACACTGTGATAGGAAAAATTCATTTAGCAATAAAAAATGTTCACCTTCAAACCAATGAAGGAAACCAATACAACTTTGCCGATGGTAATGGTATGTCTCAGCACGTGTGACAGAAGCTCAAGCGTGTTCTGAGTGCACCTTTATTGTTATGTTTTTCTATTTTCACAGGTGTCCTGTTATGGCAGGTGGTCTTTTCTCTATAGATAAGAAATATTTTTATGAGCTGGGGTCATATGACCCAGGCCTGGATGTGTGGGGAGGTGAAAACATGGAAATCTCTTTCAAGGTAAGCCAACGATATAAATACATTACCAAGGTCACTTGCTATTTTATCTGAAACTAAAAATAAGAAATTTGTGCCGTAGATCTGGATGTGTGGTGGAGAGATTGAGATTATCCCCTGCTCTCGTGTGGGACACATTTTCCGCGGTGATAACCCTTATAAATTCCCTAAAGACCGCGTGAAGACAGTTGAAAGGAACTTGGCCAGGGTAGCAGAGGTGTGGTTGGACGAATATAAAGAGATCTTCTACAGTCACGGCTACTATCACCTGCTGGACAAGAGCATAACTGATATAGGGAATTTGACGGAACAGATTAAACTAAGAGAAAAACTCAAATGCAAGAGTTTTAAATGGTACCTGGACAATGTCTACACAGATCTGAAGGCCCCTTTGGTCAATGCGGATGGGCTGGTAGGTGGAAAAACATACCACTGTAAAGGTCTTCACTAAATTGTTTAAATTAGATCATTGCAGTTAGAATGCTCTTCATCACTCATTTACATTCTGACCTCTTTACTGTCTTCTTTAGATATTTAACGTTGGGACCAGAAAATGTTTGATCTTTCAAAATGGCACTCTGTCTTTTGAAAAATGTGATCTATCAAATAAGGTAAATTCAAATGATCAGATAATTGTCTAGTTTAAAAAAGTGTAATCTTGCGTCATGAATGCTCGGTATCATTATTTGCTTGTATTCCTCCTCTCAGAGTCAGCACTTCAGTTACACCTGGTTAAAGCTGCTTCGACACAACACTTCCTGCGTGGCTCCCCGGGAAAAGCACGTGATCATGGAACCATGTGACAACACCAAGCCACACCTACGCTGGTTGCACAAGTCTAGTGCAGTGTTGGTAAGTAATGGGCAAAATCTGATCTCCTAGGAAAGTGGACTATTATAGAGTATGTGAAGCTATGTCACGCCATGTTGAATATTGCGCCGTCTTGGGAGGATGGTTGCTAGTGCGTTCAATGCAGTGTTTGTTTTTTCTTCTTTGATTAGGAAATATAACTACGGTAGGTCGGTCATGCTGTTTTAAAAACTGCAATAGCATTACGCAGAGGCGTTCTTTCACTTTCTCCATATAGCAAACAAAATAGTAACGATACATATCAAAACAATAATAGCAGTGGAGTATGATCCTTCCAAGATGGCGCCGCCACTGCAACATGGGGCATCACGTCAGCTTCACATTCTCTGTTGTGTTTTTTCGAGGGGGATTCATGTTTACTTCTCACATTTGAACCGACTGGTACAATATTACCAGTATTTGATATTTTAATGTTGCTCTCTACTGGTATTGCACGAGAGATAGACACAACAGGCCTCATTTACAAAACAAACCTAAAACAGAAAACACAAAACTTGGCATTTATCCCAATGGATGTGAGCGGTTAAAATCTAATTTCACTTCAGGTTTTCGCTCATGTATGCAAGTTTTTGGAGTTCATGTGAAGGTTTGTGTTTTACCTGTTTGATATCCTATCTGAAGAATAACTGAGAAATTGCTAGATGCAAGAGCGTCCACCAGTGACACACTCAATGTCCACTCTGCTAGATGTCATGATGCAGCCCTTTGGCATTTCATAGGGACTCCAGTATGTCTCGACACAATGAAGATTGATCAACAGAAAGGGAACATCTCAGTTATGACTGTAACCAGTGTTCTAGTCATGCCACAACACGGTTATGTTCTCTGTTGTGACCGGGACACACTAACCATTAGGCAGTCGTGGCACCTTAACCCCAGTTGCTCTTTGGGAGCTGCAGTGATAGCTACCCACTGCTCCGGGTGTATGTGTGCTCACGACTTGCACCATGGATGGGTTAAATGCCTACGACACATCCCAAGTATGGGTTACCATACATTGACAGATTTCATTTTCACTTCTCAGATTCCTCAGCAAAAAACTTGATGAATGGTGCCTGCCATCATCCTGTTGCATTCGTATGTGCAGGCTGATAATGGCATGCAAATTCCAGCTGGCAATTTTCATTGGCCTTTTGAAATTACTTCTGAAAGTTCTGAAGCTCAACCCTCAATGTCTCATTCCCTTCATCAGGGAACATTGGTTGTATCTGTAACCAATACGTGTTTCTTCCAGTCATGAGCATGATGAGATACATTTGTCATATAACACTTACTACCTTACTACATAAATTTATGAACACTTCATTATATATGTAATACCCTTTATGTTACATGCAGTTATTATATTTTGTGTGGTTATTACATCCTCTTTCTTTGTATTAATATAGTTCAAGATTGTCTATGCCTCTATATTTTAAATAAATCCTATTGTAACACACAAGATGGATGATTTGAACTTCCAATGATCAAATTCAATTTCCATGGACATTATCTTCTTGGCCAGGTTACATTTATCCTTGTTGTAAACTCTAGTTGTGAGGCTGAATTTATAGGGGCATGGCGTTAACATGCCGATTGTTTTCATCCGCCACATTTATTAGCGTACAATCATTTAAACAATGGAATTAGCGGCAGGCACACCTACAGTATATGCACACACATGTATAATTATTTACAAACTGTATGCAAACGCAAAATAACACACATTTAGATTCAAATCTAAACTAGTGTTTCCAAAGTGGTCTATATATAGCCTATTCTATTTATGCCTAACTTGAATTCCATATTGTTAAAAAGCCTTCTTACCATTTTGTTGCATATTTAAAAATTATCTTATAGTTTTATGAGCCTCTAGATTCCAAACAATGATTAACCAAAGACTTCTGTATCAATCTTTCTAGACGGAACATCTGATGATGGAGGGACATTCTCAACCCATGTGTCTGGAGGCTGAAAATAATAGTGATGGCATACTCCTGAAAGGCTGTGATCCCATCAACACTCTACAAAAATGGCAGTTCACACACTACTACACTCAGTGACGTACTTAAAAATATCACAGCTTCAGCACCACTCACTGTCACAGACAACAGGGTTTTTTTGGGGGTTATGTAATGTTCTTTTCTTGTTTGTAAAGTTTAGGATGTTTGTATAATTGTGGTACGGTGAAATATATTTGGGGTTTAGAACAGAAGGGCTTCAGTGGCCTGTATCTCGAAGCGAGGAGAACAAACGCTGAGTTGCAGAGTAAGTTTTGAGTTGACCAAAACAGACAAACTAACCTGGTTCAGATCAGGTTCAGCTGTAGCACAACGCTCGGTATAAACGTTCTCTGTCAACTCCGGTTTGATCCAGAGTTTGTGAGGCGCGTGTAACTGACAGTGTGACACGTGCGGCAAACAGCCAATCACACCGAAAATGGAAAGGACCATTCGGTTTGATTGACTTCTCGCGAGAATCAGCGTTTTGTTGAAGATGAAAAGATCATTATGAAAAAATGTCATGAACTGAAACACATTGACAAGGCAGGAATAAACACTGCTGCAGTGAACGTTTGAGAAGGCAGCTACTGACTATATAAATGCAGAATTAACTGAATTTAAATTATTTATATAGGTTTATTAGAAGATCAAAAGATAATATGTATGCTTCATTACTTTAAAAAGCTTTATATATATATTATATATATATAAATGTATATTATATATAAAAGTTAGGTTTTATACAAATATAGTTATATTAATTTAAATGCTGTGTTTAAATAAATAAATAAATATTAATTATCAACTCATATAATAATTAAATCAATGTGTTTTGAATTATAATTATTAAACAAAATTTACAATACAAATAAACACTAAGCAGCAAAAGATTTCTCACTAACCTCTTTTCACTTTAATTTGGAGCGAGAGATACTTGGGGAGTGGCTTCACAGCGTGAGATATATGTCACTTTTCTCAAAGCTGATTGGTCCAGTTTTGGTTTGCGATCTCTAACCCAGAAGAAGACTTGCTCCGGAGTAGGTTAGCCGTGTATCCTAAGTTATGGCGACTAACACCCGCTCAAAACCAATCCACCTTCTTGAGCCCGAAAAATCAGAGTATGCACAAACTAAATGCAAACTTTCCTGGATAAAAACCGAAATCGGCTTCGGGATACAGGCCACAGGTCTCTCTTGGCTAATTTGTTATTAGTATTTTTGTGTTTGGGTAAGATGTCTTTGGGTGTGTATATATAAAAAAGGATTTTTTTTATATTGAAGTGCATTTAAATATGGTTCGATCAAAGTTATGTTTGTTTCTGTACAACAGTGTTGGTGAGTTAATTTAATTAACTTATTTTTGTAATAAATAAATAAACAAAAAACATGACAGTTCTGTAATTATTTACTCTCTCGTGTGGTTCCAAAACCATATGACTTTCCCTGTGGAACACAAAGGCGCATTAACTTCACAGCACAGGTGGACAGTACTTATGTATTTATTAGTACTTGACAATATTAATACATTTTATTAATAAATAATATTAATGTGCAACTAGGGTGGAAGTACAATGACAATAAAGTATTCATTAAAGAATTCAAATCAATTCCTTTTATTGTTCTAAATGAAGTCATTTTGAATAAATATGTGTTATTTCGGTCATGCAAAATGAAGATTAATGTCTCACATTTTTTACATATATTTTTTTTTATCAGAAAATGTTAATTGTTCTGCTGTTGCTACACTTTTTTGTATAATTTCTCCAGCCTTTGAAAAAGTTCTCTCAAAAGTGACAGTTTTTACAAATGAGGAAAAATGACTTCTCTCTCCTTCCAGTACTACCAGGATCATCCGCTCTGTGCAAAAATGCATCAGTGAGTGTAGTCATTTTGGAAATGTGATGTCCCTAAAGAACTAGTAATCCAGCAAAATGTCTATTTGGTGGTAATGTTCCTATGTTCACAGCGGAATTACAATGGGAGGGGCTTTTGTATGACATAAAGGAAATTAGCACGTGTGCTTCAATTTTGGTATGTAGAATGGAGGAAAAATAAAGTTGTTGCGTTGGTTCAGCTATGTCGTCTCCAGCCTGATGTGTGTGAAAGTGTCATTTACTACATAGAGTAAACAACACTTTTACGGAAATAGATTTGTGGGGGTGCGGTAACAAGAGGCGTTTCAGGCAGGTCTGGGTGAGCATTCGCTTTAAGATAAAATGCATCTTTTTTTCCGACGTGTTTGGCAGTTTTACGTGTCTTATACATGCAATGGCGATTATAAGACACCAAAGACACATAAAAACATATTTGTGCCATATGACCCCTTTAAATTTAACATATTGTGCATATTTGCTGTTATTCTTCATAAAAGTGACATTTAAACAGATAAATGGTAAATTTACTATGGTCAGTTCCATACATTTAGTTCACTGTAGCAATTTAATATTAAGATAAATTATAATCATAGTTTATTCGCTGGTGAATCTCTGTTTCTGTCTTCTAGTGGAGTCACCAGTTTTCTTCACTGAGAGTGCACTCATGAGGTGGTACTGTGGTGATAACTCTCTCGCTGTTCTGTTCGGCTTGTTTCGTTTCAAGTCTGGAGTAGAATTGTAAATGAAACATGTGGTGATTGATAGTATAATGATGTATGTCCACTTCTATAGGAAAACACAGTACGGTAAAAAACCTTACTGTACTGTGGTAAGTGTTGGGGGGGGTTCCGCATGCACAGAGGGCCAAGGCTCAAACGTCACAGTTCACTACAGACATACAATATACTATCGTTTTAAGAAGAACAACTGTTACCAACATTAACAGCCACAAACTGCGTTTCCCAAAAGCATCCTATTTGTAACGATTAAGGCCCTGTCCCAACTGGCGCACTTCATGTTGACTTGCGGTCTCGTGGACTTAAATTGCGCGTGCTCACCAAGTCTACGAGTCCGTAGGGTGTCCCATTTGTCTTTTTAGCGCTCAGAAGTCTACTCGCGAGCGTCTCCTTTGTGCTCTCGATTTGGTTTTCAGCGAAGCCCGCATTGATGGCTCGTAGAAAACGCTCTTAAGTGCCAAGTTCCATCGTAATCGGGAAACACAGCCCGGAGCAGTGGGTCCCCAATAAGTTTGGTCTATGGGAATTGTGGTAAGAAACACTCGCCATCTCTTGGCAAGTATGGCAAATGCATTCTTCACAACACATCTACAGTAGCTCTTGATAGCCTGTAAATCAGGGCTAGTCAACTCGGCTCCTGGAGGGCTGGTGTGCTGCAGAGTTTAGTTCCAACCCAATTCAAATACACCTGACCAAGCTAATCAAAGTATTCAGGACTACTTGAAAATGATGATCAGGTGTATTGGATTTGGGTTGAAACTAAACTATGCCGATCACTGGCCCTGCTGTAATTGTAGACACGCTTGTCATGGGCAAGATGTCTAAGGGATGTAGTTTCATTGACTCTGTCAATCACGTGTTCGAGCAAGAATTTTGCACGAAGAGCTCATTGACACCTAAATAAAGTGGCGGAACCGGGGAGGGAAGGCAGGTCAGGTCCATGGAGTGACAGAGGGTTTGGAGACAAGCAGCAGAGCCACAGGGTTTAGCCGCATGGCAGCAGGGCACCAGGGCACTGTTTAGTAAAACCTATATCTCTGCTTCAGAACATCGTAGAGATATGGGGGTTGGTTAGTTTTACTCGTGGCTTGGAGTATGAAAAGTGTGCAGCTGCCGAGCCACACTCCCTAGAAACCAAACAAAATACCTTAGCAACCATTTAATAAGTCCTATATCTCTGCATTGGAACATCGTAGAGACATGGGGTAGGTTTGTTTCATATGTTGCTTGAAGTATCAATACTGGCACCTGCCAAGCCACTCCCTAGCAACCAAACTGAGTACCTTAGCAACTGTTTAGTCAAGACCTTTATCTCTCTTCATAAAAACAATAATAGAGACATGGGGGTGCTATCTTGAGCACCTTAGCAACTGCCCAGTGCCGAGTTTTGCAATGGCAAGCACCACTCATTTTTTTCCAAAAATGTACCTATCTAGCTTTTATAATAATTATTATTTATTTATTTATTTTTATTCCTTTTTACGTTCACCTTTAAGTATTAAAGTACTTTAGAGCATAGTGGTCATGTCAAAAAGTATAGCATACATATTTTCCCACTTACATTTATTTATTTAGTTTCTCAGAGTTTTGCAATATGTAAAACTCAAACCCTGCAACTTTCTACTAGTTATATTGTATGCTTTCAAAACTGGTTTAGTTCCAACTAGGCCATATTCAAATGCCATTACACTAATATTAGTGTTGGATTAACCTCATATTAACATATGCATATTCATTTTCAAATGTTCATCACACATCCTGTATGTGCTGTGACTGCAGAAACACAAATCACGACTGTTTTCTGAGAAAATCTCTCTATCTACCTTTTCTTTTTATTTCTACCTAGCACAAACAAAACAAAAACATGAATGTCCATCAAAATGTTTTACATGTTAAAATGTCTATACATGTATTTACATTCAGTTTTAAGTGAAACTGTCCGTTATATAGATCACTCAAGTAAGTGAAAATAGTTTGAAAGGTAGCACCTGTATCATACCACATCCTGTTATGAAGATCTTTTCTATACCTCTGTGGTTTGAAGTTTTGACACACTCAGACTGATCACACAGTAAAAGTATTTGACAACATCAGTTTAAAGAAACAGTTCACCCAAAAATTTAAATTCTTTATGCCATTTCAGATGTATCAGACTTTCATCTTTTCAGCTGAACACAAAGAATTTCTTGTAAATGTGCCGTCTTTGTATGTTCATTTAATGGAAGTTGATGTTGATTATCAAAAATGTTGATAATCCACAGAGCACATACACCCATATAACAACTAAGTTTTAAATATATTTAACATTATCATACAACAACTAATTATATTTAATTGATCAATATGCCGCCATATCTAGTTTGAGTAGTGACGTCTTTGATTTTGATACATACGTTTACCATTTCACAACCACTTTCTTACAACTGGGCTGGCATATCATTTCAATTCAGAATGCATTTACTAACCTGCTGAAGTTGTTTGAATACTTTAGTGATGACGGTTTGGCTCAACATTTTAAGCTCTGCTCATTCAAATTTTATGAATGTATTGTTTTACATATTTTAACTAAAATATATTTTGATTAAAAACAATTGTGATCAGCTTAGGAAAGGAGGTTAATAGCACTAATAAAAATATAAACTATTTCTGTAACTTCCGCATCACGTACCGACTGCTGCTTTTACATCCGTTCCTTTTCCATATAATTTAAATGCTTGAGCGTAACTAATCTCAAGTTAAAGGGATATTCACCCAAAATAAAGATTCTGTCATCACTTACTCTTGTCATATCAAACCTGTATGACTTATGGGTGAGTAAATGAACAAATATTTTTTTTGTGAACCATCCCTTTAAAGCGGCCCTAACACACAGGGTTTCTGCCAATCTCATATTAATCTTGAGTATCTATAGAGTAGTATTGCATACTTCAAACGATCTCCAAATCCGGCGTTGTATCCACCATTTATATAACATTCATCACCCAAATGCAGTGAACAAACAAACACCTGAACTTCGCGAACGTATGCTCTCTCTCTCCTGCTTACAAGTGAAAGTGACGTCTGCGCATGCTCCTTCTCCTGCTCTCCTTGCGGCCGCGTGCTTATTTTTGTTTTTGTTACGAAACAGTTTTATATGTTCGAAAAAACTTTACGAAACCTGTACGATCGCTGGGGGAGTGTATCGAGCACAGAAATACTACGTAATACGCCCAACTCATTTTTTGACAAGTTGAACATGTTAAGCATGAGAAGACAGCACGTTTAACATTGTGAGGAAGTCAGAATGCATGAAACACCGTTGCAGGGCCGCTTTAAGGAAAAACATTTACAGATTCTTAATTAAAAAGATGTATACCACATAGTGCCTCTGTTTTACATATGAATATTTTAATGCACAGTTTAACTGTCTACTTTCCAGTTCGTTGGACTAATTGCTTGTGTTTCCAAAAGTACGTCCATGGTTTTGTAGTTATCCATGATGCGCTGAAATCATAAGCTTTTGTTGGTTGTAAATCAATACTGTTGTCAAACCTGCATAGCTCTATGCCTCCACAAAATGTCCAAACACTGACATACAAGGGAACTAACATTCAGAAACCAGGAGGACTTAACTTTAAACCACTGGCTTAGGGCAACAAAAGCAATGAGCATGTCTATAATATTCTCTCAGTGCAGTTTGTTTGTGCTATAAATATTAATGTAAGCTATTGTTGACCGTGCAGACTTCCTGAGAAGTGATGGTTAATGCGTTTGGTTCCTCAGTAGAATTCAAATAAAACATAGAGATCTTCACCCCGCAGTTTGTAATGCTTATGTGCTACTCCACTCATTTTACTCAACCTAAGAAGCTCCAGAATTATCATGACATCCGGACATCAGATTTTAACTGCTCCCCTCTTCCTCCACGGAGTGATTTAGTCCAGGTATGAACTTCAGCAGGTGTTTACGGATGCTGCCTCTTCTGCCTCTCCGTGGCATGGTCCCGAACACAGATGATGCATTTTCCCAGCCTGGAGAGAGTGAACTGTTACTGCTTGTCAAGCTAATGCTGCGTGTTCGGCTCAGTGGGCGCAAAGGACCCCCATCTAGCTGGAAGAAGCCATCGTTTAACACTGTGGGGCTGAAAGGACTTGAGTCATCAAATACTGATGACAGAAAAGCTCCATCCTCACTATCGTCTGTCACTATGCTACGGCAGCTGCTGTCGCTGGAGAAGCGCTGGTCAGGGAGGCCCGTGGGAGACAAAAGAGACATCAGAGAGTCCGAAGATGGTGCTGAGCATTCTCATTCAGATTGCCTGAAATGTAGAGAGCTTTTTAAACATACGGTACTGCATCTGAATCAGTCAACATAACTTCATACTTGTGTCTGTAAAGTACAAAATCACACCATCGTGGCCGTGAATGTTGGCTAAAATGCTTATTTTTCTTAAAACCAATAAAGAAATGAAAAGGTTGCACTAAAATCACACAAAACACTATTGTGGTACTGAAACCTTTTTAGTTTAGTTAGTTTTATTTAATGCACACAGATAAGCAAATGCAGATTCACTAAACGCAAATAAATCATCACTATTTTTAACCTCCTGCTGTAATACAGGGGACAGAGTTTTTTTTTTTATCTCACCTCGTGTAAGTAGTTTTTCCTGACGTGTGATATATTGCAGTTCCACCCATTTCTCACGAAGAGTTCGCTGCGCATAGTGAAAACACCAAAGCGAGATGTATCTGTGAGTCATTCTGCACATTTCTCACTATGTTAATCAGCACATCATTAAACCGGTTGAGTAAAACATACTGGACGTATTTCCATCAAAGCATATTCAGCTACAGCTACACAATGATGGCATAGACATACATTGTAGGCACATTCATTAACAAATACAGACCTTTAGGTAATGCATCTTTTTCTCTAATTCAATTCTCTTCACAACGCTCCCACTGACGGTCTCCAACCTTCACACGGCAGATCGAAAAGTTAGAGGTTAGATTCTTAAAATTCGACATTTTAAAAACTCAAGTCACGATGCATGTCTGTGGGATTTGCACACTTTAACAAAACTCACAATTTGAGAAATGCCCATTGGTGTGGGTAAGCACTATGCAGTTTAGGTGCCATTTAGGCTAGATATCATTCATGTGAAGTATCCTGTGTCAGATGTTAAAACTTACTTCAGCTCATTGGTGGATTCTCTAATCAACTCAATAATGTGCTGATGGGTGGCGCCCTCAATACTGACTCCATTGACTGACAAAATAATATCACCTACAGTGAAAGAGAGATGACACTATAACAATAAGCAACTCTCAATACACTACAATCGTTGTGTACACCAATCTGACAATGCGCACACAGGAAAATCGCCGGTGTTAAAAAAGGTCAAATGAACACTCACAGTGTATATAATAACACTCTAGAAGTGTGGATCGTATGCACTGAGCGTTCATTTGAACTTTTTTAACCGCGGCGTTTTGCTGTGCACGTGCACGTGCGCACACACACACACCAACACAAACGGAGGATTTTTACATCAGTTCTTTAGCTTCCGGTGGTGTGTCATTTAATCTGTTTTTGACAAGATTGTGCCAATTCACTGATGAAAAAGCATGAAACGTTCTGAGGGCAAAACCAAGCAGACCAAAATTGATGCATCAGCTGCTGGTAAATGCAGTTGTGGTGTGGGTGGGTGGGACAGCGCCGTGTAAACAAGGTCAGATGGGAGGGGTGAGTTAACGCTGAATAAAGGATGTGGAAAACCTGCTCACCAGCGGTCAGACCGGCAGCTTCTGCTGCATTGCCTTCCTGCACGCTGCACACAAATGTGCACATCTCCACCATACTGCTGATCTTGCCCTTCAGACCGTAAGTCTGCAGGAGAAACACGTCCAAGAGGATTATTACTAATGACATCATCAGGAACACTTTACATACGTTTACAATCTGCTGAATTGACTGTAGTGCATGTACCCTCAAAACACACCTAACGCGATAGTTCAACCAAAAATGAACATTTTGTCATCCTTTATTAACCCTCATTTTAAACCTGTATGACTTTTTATTTTGCAGAACACAAAAGAAGATATTTGGAATAAAGTTGGTAACTGAACAGCATCTGCCCCATTCACGTCTGTTGTATGAACACAAAACCAATGCAAGTGAATGGGTGCCGGTTAACAACATTCTACAAAATATCTTCTTTTTTTCGCGGAAGAAAGAAAGTCAAACAGGTTTGAAATGACAAGAGTCAATTTTGTCCATTTTTATTAAACTATTACTTTAAAAAACAATGTCAAACTAGCTGCATTTGTTTTAAAGACAACAGCATGTGTCCACTGTTCAAACAAGTTCTGTTCAAAATAACTATTAAACAACCGATTGTTCATAACTCTTTTTTTTAAACTGAGTGTATAGCAATGGGTATTAAACATTAGTGTTTGATTCTATACGTCTATTAAAAATTGAAGTGAAGACATCTTAATGCCACTTTTTGCTTTCAAATAACATTTAACAATCACATTTATATTAATTGAGCCCATGTCAAGTGTGCAGCTTAGTTATAATTCAATTAGACTTTTGCATGCATTTGATTCCATTGAATCATTGGTTACCCAACATACCTGAACTTCAAATCCAAAGGCTTCGTTGTCCTGCTTCTCCAATACAATCACTGTTCTGTGCAAAATACACAAGTGTGTAACATAAATCTGCACGGAAATTACTCATAACACAAATTAAGTTTTGCAGCTGATGTGATAACACACACTCTTACCTCTGAGGATCCGTGTAATCCACTAAAGATGTTGAGTGTGTTCTCCTCAGCTGCAAGGAAACATTTTATATATCTTAAACCTCACACCAATAATAAAATGTATTTGTGTAAAACAACACATTCTAAAGAAAATGTGTGAAAACTACATTTGGTTAAGATATGACATCGTTAAAGAATTGTCTTCAATGTCTGAACAACTTGCAAAAATACATAAATGACAAATGAACGAACGAATAGATACATATTTTATTGAGAATGATCGTTACTTGTTTAGAATTGGGAAATTTGACAGTATAATAATAATTAGCTGTAAGTCTTAATGTTACTATGGAACTTGTCATTCTGTCCTAACACAGGATTTCCAAAGTAGAGTTTCTTCATCGTCCCACCTGACTGCATGTCCTTGATAATGTCCGTCCTTTGGTCTCATCATTGTTTGAATTTTTTACAGAATTGCTGAGTGAGCGTCGTCGCCACAGAAGGCTTTTCTTCTTCTGAGAGCCGTCTATCATGTAGCTCTCCATGCTGAGCTGCTGTTTCAGTGGTGCTTTAAAGTTCTTATTGGATGTCATGATGCCTCATTGAGTGAACCACAACTACTGCAGGCTTCGGTCTGACCCATCTGTAGTATACACAGCGGATATAAACACGTCACGTGAGCGCCAGGAACCGGAGACAGCAACGATGCCTGTGTGGGAGTGTGTTGACCTACATGGGCTCTTTCTTGCTTTCATCTGTTCAGTTTTTCAGTGTGTGAGGACAGAAATGGTGTCTGTTGGTGACTATTTCCTCTGTTTGGCTTTCAGCGTGCAGACGTCTGTGAACACTAGGCTTGCATGATTAGCCAAAATCCTGACGAGTTCAAACATCTCTCACCTGTTTTCACAGCACCACAGGGCTTTCAGTTCTCTGTACGGGTGATCACTTCTGTTTTGTGGTTTCCAACGAAAAGCTCTGTGATAGCTGGCATAGCTGAGACTATCAGTGACATGTATCTACTGCAGTTTCTATTTATGAAGCCATACAACATAGGTTGTTGTCGCTTTTGTGTTTGAGCTGTGTGTTGGTTGTTTTGTACCTCCAGGAATCACTCGCATACAACTTTGTAGGTCTATAATGATGGAATGCAGTTTTCTTCATAATGTTCTTGGATTTCATTTTCGTATCACCATTAAGTTACATCACAGAGACACCACATTAACATTACTATATTCATATAATGTAAATATTATTGCAAATATATATATACGTATATATAGAGAGAGAGAGAATTGTCAAACTAGACATTAGTTCATTTTTCCAAAATGTTAAGGGGCGGTATCCCGGACAGGGCTTAAACCTAGTCCCAGACTAACAAGAGGCGTTTTAAACAAAAACAATTTCCACTGGCATATCTTAAAATATATCAGTGCGATCGTTTTGTCTAAAGATGCACACCAGTAATGTTTTTTGTTAAGTATTTTTTTTAACACAACTTAAATATCAGAATTAAACTAGGGCCTAGTCCTAGTTTAGACTAATTCTTGTTCGGGAAACCGCCCCTAAGAGTCTTAGGAAATCAATATAAACTGATTCTCATTGATGCAGTGAGGTTCTTCAGCATTACTCAAACGGGCAATTCCATGCAAATATCAACCTAACTGTAAATTTACATTTACGCATTTGGCAGATGCTTTTATCCAAAGCGACTTACATTGCATTGTACTATACATTTGTTTTTTAAGTATGTGCGATCCTTAAGATTGCTAGCGCCATGCTCTAACACTGAGCCACAGGAAAACAGGAAAGCAAAAAATATAAGTTTTAGTGATACTGATAGCACAGATGTCAACGTTTGGTGGTTTAAATACCCATGTGAGCATTTTTTAAAGCATCATTTTTCATAGTAAGTGCTATTTTCAAAATTATTTTATCCATAGTGGTACATATTCTTCATAAATGGGCACTTGAAAATTAAAATAGTAAAAATTCTCCCTTCTCCATTTGTTTGGTATTATTGCTTCTGATTTGTAAAATATATCTTTCTTCTTTTGGCACATCCGTAACATCCCTTTTTTTAAGAAAACCTATGCTTTTGATATATGTGTAAAGGTAACAAATACATTTTCTGAGAGTATATGTGTCACGTACATGACAATGGAATTGCCCGCATGATTTTATCCTTTCATCTACTCATCAGATTACTGCTGTCAGGGTGCAAGCATGAATGAGAAAGCCACAGTCATCTCAAGAAGCCTCATCAAAATGATGTGCATTCTTAGCTGGTTTGATTTGGGGAAATGTTGGACTTAACCACATATAACGTATTTTCCAATACGCTCTAAATAAGGCCAAGAGGCAGACAAACACCACTTGCACGAACACACGCACAATGACCGCCAAGATGCGAGGCAGAAAGCTGTCTGACTCATTCAACTGTCAGATTGATTACAGATCTTAACGGACGGATCTGCCTTTAACTGTTATATAGGCAGGTTGCTGTGAAACTACTTAGTTGACTCATCAGTCAGAATGTTTGAGGGTTAACAACACAAGGTAACATGAGGTCAATGCACCTCGAATATGGTGGAAACAAAGCAGAAGAGCAAGCACATAATTTTTATTAAAAACATTTGATGTATGCTTTTAAAAAATGACTACTGCCTTGCTGCCTTCTTAAAACATTTAAAATACATTTTCAGCCAAACCTCTATTGGCCTTTCCGTGCATGACCAACTAAGTCATCTCCGCCAAGGTAAAACCTCTGTTTACCTCTTTTAAGTTTTGTTCCCTGTGAATAGTGGATGGAGCAAGGTTACATAGCTCACCGTCTATCGTCGTCAGGGATTAAATCCTGACATTCACATGTAAATGGATATCTACAATGACTCTTTTGGATTGGAGAACTTCATACAAAGTTCCGTGTGGCTCAGAGAATCTCTGCATGTGTGCCCGTCCTGCCAATTCTGCCCGCTACGTCTCCTCTGCCCACTCTGCCATTCTCAGTCTCTCCAGCACCCGAGCCTATGCAAGTAGACAACTCTCGTCTCTCCAAGGATGAACGTCAGTGCTGGTTCAACCAGAACCGTTGGGCGATCAAGGATCAGATCGCTGAAGCCACATGTAATCAAACCTGCTTCGCCGGGAGGTCCTGAGGGGAAAACCTACGTACCACCTAAGCTTCGTATCCACTTGGACTCAGCTCACTCAGTTCCGGGATCTGGTCACCCAGACAGTCAGCAGACCCTCTTGCTCATCGCCAACAGTTACTGGTGGCCCAGAATGACCCAGGATGTCTGCCAGAGTGTAAAAGGATGCTCAGTCTGTGCCATGGCCAGAGTTCCTCAGGAAAACTGTTACCCTTTCCAGTTCCTCAACGTCTTTGGTCACACAAGGCGGTGGATTTTATGACAGACTTACCTTCATCAGACTCTTTACCTGTGTACTAATCATCCCAGATCTGCCTGAAACCCTCGTGTAACCACACCCCTACGTCCTAAATCTACGTCAGTTCGTGGTTTGAACTGACTAGGACCGCCCAAATGTATACGCAAGTAAGGTGGGCGCACCTCTCAGTACAACTACTTTGGAACCTGATGTTCCAAATATGGTAAGAGGCGTTACATTTCCGTCACACGCTTGCGATATTCGACCAATCACTAGCACTGGTTAACTGGTCAATCTCAGCACACCTCGCTTTCTAGAAAAAATATCCACATTTCAGAGAGGCGGGGCAAAGAGCAGATACAAACATGCACGGTATGTGGAAAATACAGCGTTTTTGAACATTAAATCGTTTATACACATTGCATTACATCAAAAAAAATTATATATTCGTTTCAGCTGTGCATATCACCCCTTTAAGTTACTACAAGTACTATTAACTTTAAATATAAAGGCAACATTTCAGGCATCTCAAAAATAGTACTTAAAGTCACATTTATTTTGTCACAGTTTTGTCAAGAAGTAAACTCTCAATTCATAACAATATTAAAGTGAAAAAAACTAATGAAATGAAAAGGAAATGAAAGTTCTGTCATCATTTACTCAGCCTCTTGTCATTTCAAACCTGTATGACTTTCTTTCATCCGCAGAACACAAAAGAAGATATTTTATGAATTTGAAAATGAATGTGCAGTATTGATGTTTGGTTTATATTTAGTTTTAGCTTTTGGTTGGTTTATTAAAATAATGTCAATAATCGGAGCCGATAGCCCGAGTTCAAATCCGACTCGTGGTCCTTTCCTAATCCCGCCCCCTTCTTCTCTCTTGCCTCGCTTCCAGTCCTCAAATAAAGGCAAAAAATATATAAATAATTATTTTAAATTAAAATAATAATGTAAATAGCAGGAACAATACACGAGACAAGAAGGGGTCAAGGGGGAAACATTAAGTAAATAATTCAAATTGGAAAAGGGTTCCTTGAAGCACCCATGGCGATTCCAAACCATTCCTAATAGAATGGTTCCTCAAGAATCCTTCAACGTTCCTCAGAGAACTGCCATTTTTAAAAATGTACCTCATCAAGGTTCTCCCGATACTTCCACTGATGTGGCAATGTGAGGAACCTTGAGGATCTTTTCATTTTAACTGTAATATTGTCTGGCTGGTAACTGAGAGAAGAGGTTATTGACTTCAGGAGATGTGGCTTGGGAAAGAGCTTTGAATGGAGGATGGGGTCTTTTTTTGCTTTCAAAGCCGCCAGCCCCAACAATTCTGCCTACGCTTACTTTCAGCGGCTTGGAACCTTTGAATAGAGCAATAGAGTACCATATCAATTTAAAAAATAAAGATTGTATGAATATAGTACAAAATATACATTCTTCCAGCAGCCGTACATTTTACATTCTGAATTTCTCTAGATGAAGCATCTGGTTCAAATACTTTGGATTATCCGCTGGTCCACTTTTTATTTTGCAGTCATAAAATAGACATTGACAGAGTTTGTCACAGACGTGTATACTGTAAGCAAAACATGTATTACCTTTATTTACATTTAGAAATAACAGCGCTTGCAGGAAATCATCTTTCGGTACAATCCAAAACAAATAAACATTTCCTCTAATAAGGAAACCACAACTTGCACAAAGTTAGTATTTTTTTGTGCAGACCACAATACATGTGTGATGTCAAACTTAAAAAGCAACATATGGTTCTTGGAATAAAAGAAAAATTTAACATTTTTGTTCCTCTTTTAAAGTTAAGGTCTCTACAGTATACACTGTACATCATCAGTACTCTTGACCATCTACTTAAAAAAACACTGGTTCTTGGAGGAACCAATACATTCCTTTTATCCTTACACACATTCGGTGGCTCTAAAATAAGTGTTTGGACGCTAACCCAACACTTAAAAATAAAAGAACGACTGAAATATTAAGAACATGTATTTTTGTATAAATAAGATAGCACAAAAGGTTTTCCAGCAAAATATTTATGCATTAAAGTGATAAATGATAAAACTATAGGAAGTGGAGGAAAACCAATAGGGGCAAACGCAGACATTTATAAAAGTGAACTACTGTATTCATGTCAACCATGGAAACCGTGAACCATGGCAACGCTGCACTTGTTACACAAGGACACTTAAAACTGACTTCAAACATCTAATAAATCACTTTGACACTAGCTGCATAGACCTCATTGCAAAATGACTGAGAAAGTGACCTTAGTTCTGAGAAAATCTCTGGCAAGAAACATCTGTTTGAAGATGCCACTTGATTACATTCAGGCATTTTAAAGTGTGACGTAAGTGTCCACAAATATCAAAAAAATATTTTGGGGTCAATGTACATTCATATATGACACCAAGCAAAAGAGACATATGGCACAAAGCAACATGTTGGCACTTACAGGATCGGTTGAGGTAGCAGTATACTGTACATATTGAATTAACGCAATCTACATGCTACAAAACAAGAACACACTCATTCATTGATCCCTTCAATGCTCCTGCGACAGCAGAAGACAGTGTGTGCGTATCTGTACTCATACAGAACTCTTTGGCATGTCAGACTAACTATTTGAAATGGTTCACTTCTTTACTCTTTAACATCCTTGACCACAGTCACCTGAGATAAAGTTTTCTTGACACGCAGTGCAGTCAGGCGAGCAGCTGGATTGATGTACCAACACTCCCGCATGATCTTACCCACAACCCTCAGTGCCTTAAAACAAACATACATGGGTCAACTTATTCTAGAGCCACATTACACACTATGTGAGATTTTTTACCGGTGAAACATCTGTGCTCTGTATATCTGTATATGGCCTTAAATCAACCTTCGAGTGAATTCTGAAAATGTTTCAGTCTCGGGATGAATCGTAGGATAAGTCTTGGACATGCTACTGTGCCACAAGCTCCAGTATTCACATTTTATATTGGCTAAAAGCATACGGTATATACTTTCACAATTTAATTATTAGACAATTAGGCACAATTTAAAAAAAATTTTTTAACAACGATTCATTCTCTTTACGTCTGCAACCACTTTGTAGATCTGTATACTTTTTTGAGATTTACTCATTGAATTTGTCAAATGCCACACTTATGATTTGTTGCACCCACCTCACAGCTTTGCCACTGGTTAGGAATGTTGGGTCGAAGTTTCTGTTCACATACTACTTTTCTCATATCCTCCACCGATGGGTCTGAAGACACCTGATCATAATAAGGCAACTGGAAATCTTCGTGAATTCCTAGAGAGAGCAAAAACTCAATAAAATGAAAGAACTGTTGACAAAACAAAGCTTTCCTGTAGCTCAGTGGTAAGAGCATGGCGTTAACCACGAAAAGGTCATGGGTTCCACCCCAGGGGTTTGCACAAACTTAAAACAAATGTTTAGGATAATGCAATGTAAGTCGCTTTGGATAAAAGCGATGCAAAACATCTGTTGAAAGCATTTTTTTAATTAAAATATTTTGTTCTACAAACATTATTGTCATAAAGATATTGTCATTTAGAATGCATTTTATGTGATCCAGATTTCTATTTTTATTTAGATTCCTTTGTTAATATCGTGCCTTTTTATCATTATTATTATTATTCAATACTTTAAAATTGTCAATGTTCAACTATTGAATTAGTAACTTACAAGGCAGCTTACTAGGTTTGAGAAAGAATATAAATCAGACTACTGCCGTGATTGAATTACTCTCTAGTATTTAACATAACAAAAGTCACCTCGGACAGAACATCTACGGGCAAGTTCCCAGAACACCAGTCCCAGTGAGTATATGTCAGCTCGCTTAAATGACTCAAAGCTGCTCATGTTTATAGAGTCATCAAGGATCTCAGGGGCCATGTATCTGCAGACACAAACACACGTTACACATCACACCTGAACGCATTAACCTCCATCGAAATGTATTCACATAGTTATATATTGAGGTATAACAAATCTTAAATAATGTAAACATCCCTAATGTTCATTAGCCTAGCTAATATTGCTAATATAATAAAATGATACGTACAATATACAATATACAGTACAATATACAGTAAACGTATTTCTAGCTTAGTTTTGAGGAAGGGTAAATGAGCTTTACTGTTGAAGTGTGATGTAACAATCCACAATTTTACAAAACAACATAAAAATTGCTTTACTAAACATCTCATATGTGCATGCTCTTCAGCACCGCTCTGCTTGCTCATGTGTTATACATTAATGCCCTTTTTTAGTTCTTATTAAGGTTAATTTCTCTCAGGCGAAGCCTCATTGATTCCTTGCGATTATTAGGGCCAAACGACAAAGTTATGTGAAGAGCTGTGTTGTTTTTCTAGCATTTCTTAGGGCCCAAGCACCAAGGAGCATTGGATTTGATGTTTGTCAACTTGTTTCCTTTCAATAAGAAATGGTTTTGAATTCCTTTTGCAAATTGATTAAACATAGTTCCGATTGATCTGAGCTTATGCACCTTAGTTCGTTTTCTGTCTGTCTCTCGACGTTGTGTCGGACAGAGTGGGTTTTAAACCTGAGAACATATCACTCTGATCGAAATTTCAAAAGGCCAAGGAACTTGGTGAATGTCATTCGCATGCCAGTCTCCACCCCTTACATATGGTTTACATTCCTTCAGCAACCAGTATACATTTCTTTGATGTACACAAAAAAAATTGATCTGGAAAAATAGATTTCTGGGGCAACATTGACTGCCACAATGAGCGTTCTCTTAAACACAAAAGATGATATTTTGAAGAATTTAGAAAAACAAACATTTCTGCGGCACCTTTGACCATTTCCCATTTTTTGAGTATCCAGAAATCTCAATTTTTTTACATATCTTTCTTTGTATTCAATAGTTCAAGTTTGTAACTACTTGAGGAGTCATTTATGACAGAATTTTCATTTTGGGATGGAGTATCCCTCAATGTCATCACTACTGCCTCTCGCAAGGCCTTGCTTTCCTGGCACAGGGATCGTCTCTCTCGGCATCTATTCTGTACAGTGAGCGGCAAGGAGAAGCTGCATACAGTATCAATTCACCCAACGGCGGGTGAGTCAATGAATGAATACGAAACATTGACTATGTAAACATGAACACAGTTCTATTAATATGCTTAACACTGTAAAGTATTACATTATATAGATGCTACACTACAGAATTGAAGATAGCCCCCACAAATGGGTGATACTTCAGGGGAAGTTTTCTTGCTGGCTTATATTGCTGAAGTTCTTAAAACGTGGTCAATTGACAGCTGTGTAAACTGACCTGAAAAGGACCATACAATACTGTAGAACGTTAAAATGTCTTAAAGGGATCCCCGACAAGGAAGACTTGTATGCCATACTACAGTGTAATAACCAAACACTACAGTATTTGTCTCTAGAAACACATTAAGATTTATTTCTTTAAAAAACCCTAAATGTAATAGGCTACTCATTTTTAACCTAAGGAGGCTGCCATTTTCTTTTTCGATGACTTAAAATGGTTGCACGCACAGGCTAACCAAACTGAAACATGAACGCAGACGCACTAATCAGTTCTTCTGTAGATATAATGTGCTGTAAGATAAATGACTGTTTATGTTAAAACAAATGAGGCTAAAATAATAAAGAACAAAATAACGATGATATTTGGTGTATTTTCATACATCTTGTTGGTCAGAAACAATACAAAGAAACAAAATATTAGAAAAAATATATATTAAAATGCATTTTGTCCAGATTTTGACTCTTTGATGATGATAATGTCTCTATGTCATTAGTTGACGGGGCTGTTTCTACCTGACATTCTTTTATGCTCCAATACAGAATAAATGACCAAACAGCAAGTTTCTTGTTACGGTGTTTATCAGTATATGCTCATAATGTATAAAGCATACGATAATGGTGAATGATAATGTCTTAAATAGTCTTAAATGTCTAGTAGTCTAGACAGTAGTGTAAAGCTGTGATTTCATGCATATGTTTACCTTGGCTTGAAAAGATCCTTACTGAACGAGTTGTTCTTTTATGGCAGGCAGGCTTGTGTGAAGATACCGCCACCTACTGTCCCTGTGTATTTACATATATTTGATCTTATGTTTGATTTTGACTTATTTTACTTATATATGCACATGTATGGAAAACATACGTACCTTGCAGTAGCGAGAACGGGTTTGGGATGCAACCATTTGACGTCAAGTATTTTCACGCAAAAGAAAATTGTGGCCTCAGAGTAAAACTATTTTTTCAAAGTTTATGAATACTGTGACAGTTACATATTTTTTTTTATTTCACATGTATAACGTTAATGCCATTGTCGATATATTAAGCCATAGGCCTACATCTGTCTCTCTATCCGAGGTTCCCTTTGAATCATAGTGACCTTTCAGAAGAGAAAGATGGGCTTACCTCTTGGTGCCCACCCTGTGGTTGATTGGAATGTCAATGGTGTTGGTGCTGGAGTCAGGTTTCACGGCCAGGCCAAGATCAGCAATCACAGCCATTCCATTCTTCTTTACCAGAATGTTTTTTGTTTTTATGTCTCTGTGAGAGATGGCGGGCTTCCCTGTCCCACAAGAAATACACCAACTTAATAACACACAACACAACGTACTGTAGCATCGATCTGACAAAAAACATTTGCACACAGAGAAGCTATGATGGACATGTTGGATGGTCTTGTCTTTTGTGTTTAATAGACATTTATTGTTGATACCCAGTTGTTTAGTGATATCTGTAAAACTTTGCCAATATTAGTACTACAAACATAGACTAAGGCAGTACATTCCAGAAATTCCAAATCGATACATTTTTCATTTTGATTAGATATTTAGTAGCTGTGTTTGAATTACCAGGGGGGGTGTAGGCTGGATAGGTCCCGACCCCCCATAGGCAAAGATCAAAGGTCTAAAATAACTTGGGGATCCCCTAGTTTTTCATTAAAGCTAGACTACTAAAAATGTAAATTAAGATTCGTAAGTATCACGATAAAACTGCTGTCCGATATTTGTCCATATTTCACAAGACGCATATTAAAATAGAATTTTTATCGGAAAAATCCATGCATGCTCGAGCACACCACACATTATTCAATGAAGCCATGTACGGAATCAACAGTTACTATAATTTTGTTATGCAAGTTCTTTATCTACGACATTATCTCACACTGTAAAACCAGATGCGACACATCTGGGGTTTTTTGGAGGATGGTTAGGGAACCCCCCAAGAGCTTTGACAAAATTCGAACACTGATTAGGGTGGAAGGGTTTTGACATTGCATACAGTACAGTGTGTCTTAGTTGCTGCAGTAATCTCACTAAATAAAAAATCTGATTTAACTCGTTTTAAAGTGTGACCCTTGCTAAAGAAAGAAATTTGGCTCGGTTTGAGCACCACTGCTGTAGTGGGATGATGTTCAATAAAAGTAATTCTTCTCTTGGCAAAGAGAGTGAGTGAGTAAATATACTGTCATGATCCTGCTCCCTTGTTCAGGTTTTCTAGTCTTGTGTCTGGACCGTGGCAGTACCGATGTGTTTAGTGTGGAGAGAGTCACGACATTGTTTGTTTTGCCATGCCATGTGCTTTCTCCGGTCTCGTCTTTGTCCCCGCCTTCTCATTACCCCATCATTGATGATGTAATGTTTTTATGCCCTACACCTGTTCCCCGCCTGATTTTGTCCTCTATTTAATCTCCTCATGTTTTCTGTCTCGTGCCAGTTTGTTTGCGTCATCCTACTAAATTGGGTCAGTTTCAGTTTATATCAAGTATCGTTTTTATTTAGTTTATTGTGTCCTTTCGAGTCTCTTTATTACGTTCCCTTGTTTATTGATGTTTTACCCCCTCATGGGTTTTTGCTTTGTGTTACTTATTAAAGTATTTGTTTTCCACCACATCAGTCTGCGCTTGGGTTCTCTGTCTGTGTTTCATGACATATACATCTGGGCAACAGAAAACAGAATGGAAGTAATAAAGCAGAATGGATAAATGGTGGCTAATCTGATTGGGTGTTGGGATCTAAAGCTCAACATCTATTTTAAGAGATGACCAGCTTTGGCCTGTAAGAGGATTTACTGCAGTCAACCATGTAAAACGAGTTTTCACTCTTTATAAATTCTGTGAATTCAGAGAGGTCATAGTATTCACCCCCTTGAAACATTGGGTTGGAATGTACTTACTATGTTTTTTTATGTCAAGGTGAAAAAATATCTCTACTGTTATCTAGTATTTTCAAATGTCCTGTCCATTCAATCTCTTTAATATACAGTATATCATAAAGTAATTTGGCCGTTTGGTTTTAGAAGTCACATAAATTCAAATCATACTTTTAAAAACTTTACTTTTAAAGCTAACCTACTAAATTTGTACTTAGCTATAACTGGAAGACAAAAGAAATATCATGTAGTCTATTAAAAGACCAAAATTAACCATCATCACAGATGATCCACACCTTGAGTGCTGATGATTTCCATGTGTAGGTGGGCGATGCCGCTGGCAATGGACAGAGCCAGAACTATCATCCCCTCCACTGATACTGTGTACCTGTTCAGGTAATCAAAGAGCGACCCATGCTCATGGTACTCTGACACCAACCACAGCTGCGTCCATGAGCCATTATCTACAGACAGATAAAGACAGATTTATTCAAATTCAATTTTATCTATCCATTTATCTAGATTTTTATAATGTTGCACAGTCTCAAACCGGCTTTATAGGGGTAAACACAGAAAGCGGTAGAATACAGTACTATACATGGTATTTTAGAAAAAGTAAGACTCTCTTTGCTTCTAATAAAGCAATGTTAACAGAATCTTAATAACGTTAAATAAGATCATTTAATACCACCAGGTGAGCAAGCCAGCACAGCAACAGTGGCAAGGAACCAAAACTCCAATGATGAATAAATGGAGGAAAAACTTTGGGAGAAACCAGACGCAGCCAGTTTTCCTCTGACGCATTACAGCTGCACTGATTCAAAGTTACTGAGTAAATGTTTTGGATGAATTGGGAGAGCTTATTAGTAGTGATTTATTAAATGTACATTTGTTTGAGGATGTTACGGTCTAATTCTGATAACTAAGTTGTGTAAAAACTGTTCTTTGTATTCTCTAATGCATTTGTGGCAGAATAATGAATGAATCATACGATTGGCCTTAGTTAGGGCATGTTGTGGTAGACCAATCAGAGGCGACCATACTATTTAAAGACCTTTATTTTGGCATGTCTGACATGTCCTGGTGATTCTGGGCTTCTCTCTCTCAGACCTTTGTCTGCCTGCACCTTACAGTAGCATTTTTAACCTGTAAGCACCTTGTGGAAGAGTGTCTTATGTCAAAATTTATTCGCAGTAGTCAAGACAAGATAAAGTGAATAATCAATAAGTCATTTTTTTGTTCTTTTTGTTAATAGATTTTGGTTATATGTTGCAAATGAAAAAGACTTGATTTGACCAAAGCACTGATTTGCTTAAAAAACAGCAAAACATTTACGACAGTGAAGGTCTTACGGTGGCATGGTGACAAAATGTAGAATCTATTGATCTATTGATTCGTGTAGTTTCACTGAAGCTTCTGACTAAACAAAAACAGCATATTTTCTTTTCAACGTTTATATTTTTACGGTTACAAAAATGCTTATTCCTGTGTTAGTACAAACTTTGTAGTTGTGGTAATGGCCGTTTTGTTTCCGACATGAAGTCTATGCGGAAAGACCAATCACAACAGACTGGAGTGGCTGACCAATCGATGGGAGGGGTTTAGAGAATCTCCAAACTCCTCAATTGAATCATTTAGGGATCTTTGAGAAAGGAGGTGACATTAAATGCATATTTTGAGAAAATGACAGCGCTTTTTGACCTTGGATGCAATTAAACTCATTGTTGGGGACTCCAATACAGTATTAGCAAACTTTGAAATAGAATCTTATCCGCACTTTAAGTCGATTTTTTCATGTAATAACAGTAAATCATTATGGCAAGCTCCTTAAATTAACACTGTATTGGCTTGTATTGGTCTCTGTAAACACAACAGCAACAAAAGCATTAATAATAACTTATTTAGTCTTTAATTTCCTTTATGAAACTACACAATCTTTACTGGAATTAGTTTGATTACAAAGTGTATATACTTTGTTTACACAAGTTTATGGAATTTCTTTGTTTATTAAGTTTAAACTGTAAGAAGACAAAGCAAAGAAGAACTCAACAAAATCTTGTCATGTAATACCTTTGTTATCGGCAGCGATAAAACCCAAAATATTCTCATGTCGTAACATGATTGTCTGATAAATCTCAGCTCACGGAACCAGGAGCGCTCGTCTCTTGAGGAAAAGATCTTCACAGCAACATCCTCTCCCCTCCACTTGCCCCTCCAAACCTCCCCGAAACGGCCCTTCCCAATGCTCTCCTGGAGCACGATAGTCCGCGCTATTGTTCTTTGCACCAAGAGGGGCAATCCTAAGATAAAACCACAATGTCAGCTAAAAGTAACAACTCAATGAAAATAAATTAGGAATTAGCTTGCTCATTTAATAATACATTATAAGCCATTAAAGGGGTCATATGACACGGCTAAAACGAATATTATCGTTTGTTTTAGATGTAATGCAATGTGTATACACAATTTAAGGTTAAAAACGCTGTATTTTCCACATACCATGCATGTTTGTATCTCCTCTTTACCCCGCCTCTCTGAAACGCGGGGATTTCCAACAAAGCTCATCCCCCTGAAAAGCGAGGTGTGCTTTGATTGGCCAGTTAACCAGTGCGTAGTGATTGGTCGAACACTGCAAGCGTGTGACGGAAATGTAACGCCTCTTACCATATTTGCAACATCAGGTTCCAATGCAATTGCACTGACAGGTACACCACCTTACTTGCGTATACATGTGGGCGGTCTTAGTCAAATCATACCACCAACTGACGTAGATTTGTGGGGGTGTGGTTACACGAGGCGTTTCAGGCAGGTCTGGGTGAGCATTTGATTTTAGATAGAATGCATCTTTTCTTCCGACACTTTCATTTTTGCAATTTTACATGTCTGATACATGCATGGGCAGCTTATAACACACCAAAGACACAGAAAAACACATGTTCGCGCCGTATGACCCCTTTAAATCATATTTTTAATTCACACTCTTGTTCTACACATGTCACTTTTATATAGAACACAAAAACTGACTGGGAGCACTAGAGAAATGAATTTGACTCATATGCTGTAATCAATGTGCTGTATTCAAAGTCTGCTGAAATCATACAGTAGCTCTTAGAGACAGATAAATAAATAAAACTCATAGTACATTTACACTCGCCACCTCAAGGTCTAATATGAATGATAATACTGTCATTTGTAATAATGATAAT
Source organism: Triplophysa siluroides (assembly GCA_006030095.1). Taxonomy (NCBI): domain Eukaryota; kingdom Metazoa; phylum Chordata; class Actinopteri; order Cypriniformes; family Nemacheilidae; genus Triplophysa; species Triplophysa siluroides. The sequence continues at coordinate 1,608,205 of VCII01000094.1, read as the reverse complement.
AATCACAATTAAGAATGATGTGATTTAATAATGATATTTGTAATAATAATGTTTAGCAAAAAAGGGTTTGAGTAATAGTTCACTTAAACTGAATACTAAGATTTTTAAAGAAATAGAGAAAGGTTTAACTCTAAGAAATCAAATTTGGTTTTATCTGTGTGCTAATCAGAAATACTTTACATTGATTGCACTAAGAGTCACTCATTCAAAGCATCTGTAAGAGCAAAAGCAACATTTGCCAATTTATTATTTTTAAAACGGGAGGTCGGGAAACATGTAAAAGTTTACACATTGCAAGTAGTATAGATTTTGAGGGGGTTTCTTCAAATATAGCACACAACATATGATAAAATCTTAAGCGGCCATAATAAAATTCATAGCTCTCACCTGACCCAGAGCCAGAGGTGCTCATGTCAAAAATGAGTTCTTTCAAGCATTTGTCAGGTGATGCAAGAGTCTGGTCATCTAGGAGTTCTTCTGGGTCCTGTTTGCGGGCTTTAATGTGTGTGCAACGCAGGCTCTGTATGGCACACACTCCCAGAACGACACCAACACACACCAAGCACGACGGCACAAGAATAACTGCTGCCAGTTCCAGCTGACTCCAGCCAAAGCCTTCAGGCGACGGCTCTGAACCATCACACAAGACGTTTCTCATGTCAACACACATGTTAATTAATCAACTTCAAACAACAAATATAGCTACAAGCAGCGTTGATGGGCCCCCACACCACTGCACCACAGCTACATGGTGGCTCTCAGAGAACACTGCAATGCATTTGGTCCAGGGTCAAATTTAGCATCTTTCCCTCTATGTTCATGTCTAAGCTTTTGCCTATGCCTAATTATCTGTGTGTGTTTGCCAAGTTTCTTGACATATTAAGAATACTAAGAGCCTCAAAAAATTCAATAACACGATCACAATAACCACATTAAAGTGATCGGACCCCATGACCAAACTTACTGTATGTCTCATATTTGATCAAAATCGTGCCATGTTTGCAATAGATAAAGGAGCCCGCCTATTTCTGAGCTTTTGGACACAGCTAAAGGCCACCAGCAGGGTCGTGTTTGACAAATTTCATGACATTTTAAACAGGCTAAGAGTTTCAAAAACACAAAAAATATAATATAAACGTTTGACACATTACCATGGCAACAGTATTTTAGATATCACAAAGCCTTTTACAATTTCACATCAGTCATGCCTTCACATTATTCTCACTAAGACTGAAGCAGCTTTGTATAATATAAGTGGATGATTTTAAAGTTAGTTTTGAGTTCATTTTCGCGCCGCTACATCCAGGACTTACAGCACCCACATCAATGTGATCAAACATTTGCCTCAAGATTGATCAAAATCCCTCAAGAAACACTACAGATATGAGACACTTCCTCTTCCTCTATTTATTTTCCTCCATAAATGTATTGCCTTGCCACGGCAACACTATTCGAGAAATCAAAAAATCCATTCACAACTTAGCATCTTCAATGTCTTGGCATCATGTTCACCAAGTTTGGTGCCAATCACATAAATCACCTAGGAGGAGTATTTAAAAGTTCATCACATGTACTTTCGCATAAGTCCAAACTGCCTGACTTCTTTTTGGGGGGTGTGAAAGTTGTTCAGGTCGATGAGAACTATATACCAAGTTTTTGTAATGGGCTGAATAAACTAGGTGCACGGATTGCGCAAATATGTTAAGGGCTCCAAAATGCCAGGAACATTGGAAAAATCATTATAATCTGAGTTAAAACAATAGGGCTTAGCACCTACCTCTGTGCAGGCACTAATAACACTCTTTTTTTAATGAAAGCTTTAAAGCATAAAAATAAGTTATTGCTCTTAGTGTATAGAACAAAAATCATCTTCATTTTTTACAATATCCTCAAACAACCATCAATGTATGCAGATCATTATTAGCCCGAAAACCACGAAAATATGTTATCCTAAGTATCGAATGCTAGTTAGTTGATTTTACAGTTATTTGTATCTAATAGTTCAATTTGAAAAACATATTTCAGATTTTGATCAAACTGTTATAATTTCATGAAACATCTTGATGTTTCTAGAGTGCCAGAAGTACTTCACACAGACCTTTTTAATTTATATGGCAGTGTGCGTACAGTTACCCAAAAATCACAATTCCAAATACAATGTATCATGTAATTTGAGGTGGTTTCCCAGACAGGGATTAGTTTAAACCAGGACTAGGCCTTAGTTAATTAAGGATATTTAAGTAATTTAATAATGTTCATCTTAGACAAAACAATCGTACAGATATATTTTAGGATATGTCAGCGGCAGTGAAAGTTGTAATATACCTCTAACATTATTTGGTTTAAACCCTGTCCTCGAACATCCCCCCCCCTTGTGTTTTTTAATGCATCTCTATGTGACATTTAATTTATGCAAAAAAGTAACATGATCATTTGAACTGTACTGTCAGTGGCTCAGTGTCACTCAAATGATCACGCTCTTAGCATTAGTGTGAGATCCTCACAGGGACAGATTTAGAGAGCTTATTGTAAAACATAAGGAAATCAAATTCTGAACACATGCCAATGAGACCAGACAGTAAATAACTTCCATCATGACCCATCATGAAGCTTTGCTTCCAGAAGAGGCATGTCAAGCATGTCTGTTCAGAGATTTTAACACCACAACTTTCACATAAGACTGAAATAAACAATTCAAACATCTTTGGGTATGACTTTCCCTCAATGATAAGAATCAGAGCTGACATTTAGCTGCTGTCCTTGAAGCAGAGAGTGGGCGAAAAAGACAATGTTGAAAAACTACAAGGTTTGACACCTTACAGTGTCGTGCAAAAACAGATAAAAAATGTGGTTTTCATGAGAATCGATAGTTATGTGTTTGGCAATTACTTTTATTGTTTTATGTTTTTAAGCAAAATATTTGATGCATAAGTATTTTGTATATTTGTTCTTTGGAAGTCAAACCAATGACCATTAGCACCATCCACTGCCAGTTGAGCTATAGCTCTGCAAGTGTTTCAAATACTTTTGTTCTGCTGAAGTTCTCAATGGAAATATGGCACCATGAGTCAGGTTGGACATCAGTGATGATGTGAGAATTAATATCATTTTAGGATGACAAGATGCATTGCAAAGCACCTTGTAGGAACGAAGGCTTCAAGAAAAAAGATTATCAGTGAAATATCAGTCTTCCACAAAATATTGTAAATGTAGAGAAATATAGAGACCTTATTATTTTTATGTACAAAAGTATTGTGACAGATGTGTTGAGAATGAACTATTATTGTATTGAAAAGGCTCTATGATAAAAAGGTTAATCATTTAATAAGTTCAGAGTATACTTTAAATGTAAAACAGTATGTATATTTCCGCCTATATGTTGTAAAGACATTCAGACACTGTATGCAATACTCTTTATTTGATGTCAAAGCTCATGTAAGTGTACTCTCTTGAATAACCCAATACAGATAAAAGAAAAAGAAAAAAGAAAAGGCTCTATTAGGATAATTATTATCCTAAACCAAAACTAAATCATGCGTAGGCTCAGAACGTTTGGACCACTATGCAGTGTATGTGAGAGTACAGTGCATCAGGTTTATAAAAAGGCTGTTTTGTTCAACCAATGGGCTTTACTAACATCTGTACAGGGTCACCGGCGACAACATCCATAGTCAAGTATTTCAAAACACACTTTCCCCTTTCTCTCCCTTTTCTACTAAAACAGACTGCACATAAGACCACTTGGGAAACAAGAGGGCAAATGGCCAATAAGTGTGCTTTATAAAGTATCTACGGAAATAGCGAGAGTAATCACATACTTCTGAGGGGTGAGAGGTTATGTCAGATCCGACATGGTGGATTTTTTCCTATTGTTATGTTATTTCCTCCTTTTTAGTCCATTACCATGTAAGCTGTGATGGCATGACCCTCATGTTAATAGACTAATTATCTCATGGTTTCAGTATATGTCATTTTGATATACATTGTCATTACATAAAACATTGAGGTAGGTCCAAGCCTTTCGGATGAAATAACATTTTTCTGATGTCCGCCCCTTTCCTTGAAATGGTTCAGATGTATTGTTTTTGTCATAAATTCAGTCATCTTTCTTTTTAAAAACGGCTCGCAATCGGCAAAAAAATATTTTAACAGTTAGTAATGCTAATATTTATATATATTTTAATGTAGATATAAATGTACACACTTGCTTAATAGCATCGTAAATATAACGATCCAATTTTATAGAAAGTTAGTTTCATCAATGTACATATTATATGAAAAACATTGCAATGATACTGTATATTTTAAAATTTTCATAACTGCATTTAGCAACTTTCTGATCTTTGCAACCACGCACAATTGTAAAAACATGCTAAAGTAATGCATTTTAATTGAATTGAAAAAATCAAGATATCAATACCCATTCAAAAGAACACTGTTTATTTTCTTCCAATGGGTTCTAATTTCCTCAACATTGAATAAACATTTAATAAATTGAAAAAGTCTCATAGATATTGATCTCAGAGCTTTCAGGTTTCACGCACGCTTGTACTGCTTAAATAAACATACAGTGGCTTCTGTAACTATGGTAACAGTCATTACAGGTCCACGCACGGTAATGCTATACTCACATGCTGTGCGATCATTTTCACAGCTGGGCCATAAGTTTCACAATGTTTGACCTACAGCCTAATGAACTCCCGCCGGTATAACTGTGGAAACTGAATTTTCACAACAAGGGATGTGGAATACATACTGTCCATCAGCCAAGACTAGAATATCTAATGCTAGAATATCAAGCATCACAGCCTGTGCTTGATCAGAAGGAACGTTAGATGCAATGCTCAAACAGATAATGACCTTCATGTGTTAAAAAGTTCATTTAACAACACTACATTTATAAAGAATGTATCATGTTTTAGAAAAATATAGTTGACTAGACAGCAAAAACAGCATGTTATCTCAACATAGCCTACCTTCTAACAATGAAACACTGAAAAATTTGAACTATTTCAACTTTAGTTCAAGTGCTTTCCTAATTTTTTAGATAAATCAAATTTAATTTACAAGTCACTTAATGTATATTAAACTGATTTAAAACACACTGGTAATCCACAGAAATAGTTAAACAAATGGGAGATCACTGATACAGCCCTCTAGCATCTAACCGCTCGGATAACAGACTTTGGCTGAAGCATTTCTGAATGACCAAAACACATTACAGATGCTGTGCAATGGTCGGCTGGTTTATCCAGTTATAACATGACTTTTACTTGAAAACCATTTAAATGGTTTTAATGCACACCTTCCAGCCAATCAGAATCGAGTATTCAAACAGACCATGGAATCCACAAGTTTCCGGAGGGCGCTACTGTAATAATGAACGTGGGTACAACTTCCAGTGAAGCGGCGGAAGTAGTGTTTTTCACCTTGAATAACTTATTCTGATGACAGAAAATGAGACTGTGATTTATAGTTTGAATTGTAAGACTGTTGGTTTCTTGTGGTTATAAACAACGTATTATGACGTAAAATATCTGACTTCCGACCTCCATCCGTTCCAGTCAACATCACATCACATTCGCATGTTTACCATGTGATGTCACTATGAGACGCCGAGAGAACTTTATATGGTAGCTATTCAAACGCAGGCATTTGTTCACAGTGTCTGATATATTAACGTTCATGTTCACACATATTACGTATTGTAAAAATGTAACGTTTGTTTTTGGTTCACATAAGCCTGCGAAGAGCCAGCCGCCATCTTGTCCGTGACGTCAAATGATGATCTCGCTGAGGTCGGGGATTACCAATTGACTCTCCTAGTTGAGTCCGGTCTCTCCCAAGTTTTTTTTTCCCACTCTTAAGGCTGGCAAACACTACACGACTTTTAAATCTGAACAGATTTTTAAAGAACTTGACATCACACACTATGCGATGAAAACGGCAGACTAGCCAGACTTAGATAGACTAGCTGCAACAAGTCCAGACTAAAAATCTGAGCAAAAGTCTTGTAGTGTATTCCAGCCTTTATACACATACATACATCTACAGTAGAGTTTTGGTTCCTTGCCACCTTTGCCACTGGCTTACTACTGCTGCCTTTGCTTTTTCCATGAATATGATCAATTTACGTTCAACAACTTACATGCGCATTAACATGCCTTAACTTTAACAAATACATTCTTTCTCTATGTTTTAGTATTATTGCAAATTGTTTGGAGGCGTAAGGCCAGGTACCACACAAACACAAAGACGTAAGTCCTGTGTTAAAGACTGCTTTGGTTTCTATTCACAGATCTAGTATGTATTTCCATGTCATTATTATTGCCTGGAGCAATTGGAGCTTTACAAACCAATCAGATTTTTAGTGTCCACTCACTTTAAGTTCAAAGACCCTTATTGTTTTTCTAAGAATTATTTATTATTTAGAGACCAAGCACTGAAAGATTTCATCTCTCATGCCTCCTTTTTGCTCTTTAAATCGAATACTGCAAACTTTTAAATACTCCCATAGCGAAAAATCACCAAACTTGGTCAACTTCAGCTGTACGTGTATTGTGTTATGAGGTGAAGACATGGTTGAACCTATTGTGAGTCACAGTCCAACTGCCACCAACTGGAAGTGTCGCTCACAGATATTACATAAACTTGTTCAGAATATTGTCATAAAATGGCAGAAAGCATTCTTACTTATCTTAAATAGTATTGCCATGGTAACTTATCAAACATATATATACTCCCTGTATATTAGGACGAGAACCTGTATTGTCAGATATTGTAGGAACTCAATTGAAGCTGGTCTTTAGACTGCCATACCTGGTTTGAGGTGGAGAGTCTCATTGTTGCAGAAGTCTGTAAAGCAGCAGTTGCGTTTGGAGACGTTTTTGGAGCTATAGCAGAACACCTGACCCTTCAGCTCTGATGGAGACAGACAGGACTTGACAGCTTCCTCTTTACCATTAATGAGCATCACAGAGTTCCAGCATGCGCCATCTGCATCCGTCTCACAGGTAAGGTTTACACACAGCTGACACACACACTTTAAGCCTGAGAGAAACAAATACATTCAATTGATATCGCTGCTCGTTTCTTTTAACAATGACACAAAAATATGTTAAACATGGGAATTTAATTCATTTTGGTGCAAACTCCTGCGTCTTCCTCTCATTTTTTAACATAGGCCTTTGTAAATAAACTGTTTTCACAGGCCGACAATTCATAGGATATAAAGAAATAATAACAGTAATTCTTTTCTTTTGCCCACTTGTTATTAGCTATTGTGATTTCTGTGCCCTGTTCCTGTATACTAACATTCATTAATTCAGCAAAGCATCTCTTTTTTATGTTAATAATGCAGTGAAGCCTCACTAAACTCCGCCCTCTCATTTTGGGTAATATTAGCCGTTTGAGTGTCCATGGATCTAAACTTTGAATTTTCACTGGAAGCAGTAGACCATCTGGGTACTCCGAGAACACTCATTTCAGCATGCTATAACTTGGCTTGTACTAATTCTATTTCGAATACCATTAATATTATGTGAACGTATTGCTTGGTCATCTTTTAATTTAGTCTACTATGGAATATTGTTTCAGGGTCAAAGCCTCCTGTCATTTCAGGTCCGGTACTAGGCTGATTCTACGGGGGGGGTTACGTATTCTGGTTGGGAAGATATATTATCAAAGTTCATTGCATGCATAATTTCTAAAGTCTTCTGTGAATAAATTGACAGATTGTTATTTAAAAGCTTATACAAATGAGTATTTGGTAGGTAGTTAATAATAAGTATTTAAAAAAATGTAATTGTTGGCTGGATATTTTTGGAGGGGCTAGCGAATAGACCTGGTCTTGTGAGGGTACTATTTAAACAGCCATTTATGAGCACTTTTATTCATATCACACATTTACGCAAAACATTTACAAACTCACGGGTACACTACAGTCACACAGAATCTCCTGAATATTTTTTTAATAAATTGTTAAAATGTTAGTGTACTGCACTCGACAATGCGTTCCAGGGCAGGGCACCTCTCTAACTGCCATGATGGAGAAAGGTTTGCGATATTGGGTCTGGATTTTGGTGAGCCAACATAAACAAATGCTCAAAGTGCCATCAGACACACTTATTCTATACTATTATGTGAACTATGTTGAGATTTAATTGCATAATACTTGTAGTTAGCTTAGCCTATGTTTACAGTCAAAGTTTATAGTATTGACAACTGATATGTGTATAAGATGGTGCATAAAACAAATTCATAAGTGAATTCATTCAATCATTCAGCTTCAAAGTGAATACCAAGTGAGCAAGGGCTTAGTGCGTTCCATTTAACCTTATTCACGGGTTCTGTCAGTAGTGGGCACTCGTGCAACGTAAGCAATGACGCACATCCGAGTCAACGAGACTGAGGGAATGTTGCGAGGGAAGAACATACAAATTTGGACTGGATGTCTACTGTACAGTGAAACAGCAACAAACGTCTGCGACAAGGTTGAGATTAGGAGGGCAACCCTTCATTTCAAGGTACCTCCATCTGCATGTTCCAGATTGTTAAGGACCATTCTGCAGCTTCCGGGCCTCATCCGTGTGTTCAAGATTGGTAGGACCCTATTGATGCTTCAGCAGATCCGCATCCTACAGCGCTTCGTGTTCAAGGCTGTTCAACGAAATCCAAATCCGTCCACTGGTCAGGCTGGGCTGTAGGGCAGTGGGGAAGACGTCGCCACCACCAGACTTCTTAAAAGTGATTAACGTCTCCATCCACCAGAATTTCTAATAAATTGGTGTGATTTAGGAACTGTGGAAAGCGTTTTTTAGGTTATGAGAGCAGGCCCATATTTTTTTAAAGGACAACTCTGCATCTGGCTCAAACTGTTCTTTCTCCAAAGAACTCACATGTACTCTAAAAAACAAGCTCATAAATTGTATGGTGCTATCTAAAATATGCTGCCTGAGAGGTGAGGTGAGGTGAGGTTTCACAAGACTTTTCCCAAAACTATTCAGCACCTAATATTTTAGACAATATTTCAGTAATGTCATGTTCCGTATTTTAAGGTTAATCCGAACCACGAAAATGAGCAAATATTTCAATTTTTAAATAAAGAGGTTAAATCATGTCAAAGAAACTAGCGAAAAGATCTAAAGTGGTTTATAATTCAGAGATTCGTAAATCAAAGTTCACTTACTGTATATATACTCAAAACTAGAGGCCAGATTTACTAACAGCTTTTACCAGAGCAAACCCCTCTGCTGATGTTAAAAACTAGCGTCACGATTTATTCAAAACAAGGATTGAAAAAATATTGCGGATGATGCTTTTTTGTAGGCCAACCCATAAGTTAGCACCACGCAGGTTCCCTCGACAAAAAGCCTAGCTCTTTCCCATTGACTTTTGGAAGATCACAAAAATGAGGTCTGTGATAAACAAAGTAATTATAAAAATAACCTTTAGAAATTAACACAACATTTTTTTTTTTTAGCCTAAATTAGCAAGAAATTAAAAGCATGAAGCTATAAACAGATAACACCACGGTCGCTGGACATCAACGTGACCATCACCAAGCCTTACCAATACCAATCTCCAATTTGATTAATAACATGTTCCCTGATAATTACTTTTATGGATGATGACGTCGCTGTAAAATGCTGGGTAGATATTTTTCCCAACTTGAACCGCTGCCAATGCCACATCACTGTAATGTAAAGCATTAAGGTATCACTAGAGCTTACCAGGACCACACACACACGTGCCTTCACTATTCAATTTAATTAAGATTCATTTATATAATGCGTTTTTACAAAACGCTACATTTTGGCAACCCATACTTGAAATGGTGAGTAGTGAACACACGCACTGCAAGTCTTGAACACACACCCGGGGAGCAACGCCCTTGCTCAAGGCACCTCAGTCATCATTTCCTAGATGTGGGTCACAATCCAACTCTTTCCATGACTGCCCTAAGCAACTTCACGGGAAAATGAAGAAATCACAGAAAAAATATAAAGTATATAACACACTTTGCAGCTGCAATTCGTAACAGAGCTTATAATACTTTTGTATTGGTTTAAAACTGGCAAATGTCACGCAACTAAAGAATGTTATAAACTGCTTTATGATAAAATCTTGACATTTCCAATATGATATGTACTGTATGTCATGCATAAACTAGCAATTGCAACCTTCTCTCATACGTGTACGCAAAACATTAATCCCAGCATACCAATCTGAAAACGATGCAAGATTGCGTATATTCTAGGGTTGGCCCATGGTGCCTATTTCGTGAATTAAGATTCATTTATATAATGCGTTTTTACAATGTTGCCTTGTTTCAACGTAAGGTGAAGCTACAAGTATTTTGGCAACCCATACTTGAAATGGATCTTCTGCATTTAACCCATTCAGTGAGTAGTGAACACACGCACTGCAAGTCTTGAACACACACCCGGGGAGCAACTGGGAGAAAGTTGCCCTTGCTCAAGAGCACCTCAGTCATTTCCTTCATTTCCTAGATATGAAACATGCAACCTTTGGGTCACAAGTCCAACTCTTTCAATATTGGGCCATGACTGCCCTAAGCAACTTCACGGGAAAATGAAGAAATCACAGAAAAAAATATAAAGTATATAACATGTGTGAGGAATTGAAAACACTTTGCAGCTGCAATTCGTAACTTTTATGATAAAATGGAGAGCTTATAATACTTTTGTATTGGTTTAAAACTGGCAAATGTCACGCAACTAAAGAATGTTATAAACTGACTCTACGATTCTTTATGATAAAATCTTGTACCGCCACGAGACATTTCCAATATGATATGTACTGTAGATGTCATGCATAAACTAGCAATTGCAACCTTCATATATGGTTATTTCTCAGAAGAGGTGGGGTGGAGATACGTTCATGTACGCAAAGTCTCTGCTGACTGGAATAATTAAACAGAATCTTGTCCAGGTTCTGGCATACGTATGGTTTTATAAATCTGAAAACGATGAGGCCCCAGAACTATTATACTGGAAATGAAAGCCGGCCATATCAACACAGATAGTGCTGCAGCCCCTCAGTCTCTAACACGAGAATGGAAAATTAAAGTTGAGACACTGCAACAGTGTTGTCTGACACACATCAACAGCATGAGTATACAGCTGAGAACTGTTATGTGCTATAACGCTTTATTAACAGCCATTATGCATGCAAGATTCACAAACAGACATAGCTAAGACTTCACGCCCCCTAAACATTCATTCCCTAATTCGCCCCCTTACATTTCCCCCCATTTTTAGCCGTACAAACAGGTGGTTCCTCCTGTACACCAATGACTTTTATAATTATATAAGAACAATTATTAGACTACTTTGCATGAATAAAGAAAAAACTGTGGAATATGTACTATATATACAAGGTATATATTGTTTATGGGCATACAGATTTTAAGTTCACATCCATCCATGAAAGAAAATGTAGGTCCTGTAACTGCACGGCTTTCGATAATGTGTTTCGTTGTGCCAAATTAACTAACACACGCAGTTATTATCTCTATTTGACTAATTGTAAAAAATATTGGTAAACCTAATTTGTTGATGTTCATGAAGAAAGAGATCTGATCTGCATCATTGCGTAGATTTCTTTCTGCTGTTTTTAACTACTACATTGATATATTTAAGCTATTTAGCCGTTTAACTCTTGTCTAAAGTTTACTTCTTGGAGACAAGTTTTATAAGCAACTGTTATGTGCTTTAAAGTGAAGTAGATGCACATTGGGGCATCTTTGTCTTTAATAATCTCTGCTGACCTTTTGACTTATCATTTCATTACATAATGTATCCATCTATAACAAGTGGTTAACCATAATCACAGCAGAATGAGGAGGTCATTATGTTCACAGCCGTGTAAGCGCATTTCAGTCATGCAAGATGTAACACCATATTTTATCACTACGTACCCAACTTAACTCATTCAGGACACGGTATGTAGCAAAATAATCATTTCAGTTTGGTTAGAGAACATATTTAAATTCAGGAAGACAGGACTGTACCTGCAGAGAGTTGTGTAAAGATGATGAGTAGAATCACGGGGTCCAAGTACCTGAGATGAGACATGACATCTGTCACTCTCCACAGACCAACACATCCACCTGTATGCCCAAAATCATCACGGTTGTTCTGCTGTCTTTTCACAGTGACTGCATGCACGGCTTCACTCTAAATAAACCCCAGAACTACTAAATATGCAGACAGAGACTCGCCCCACCTTCTGAGGCTCAATGTAAGAGGATTAGAGAGAGCGAGAGAGCGAGAGAGAGCGAGAGAGAGTGAGAGAGAGAGAGTGAGAGTGAGAGAGTGGGAGAGAGAGAGTGGGAGAGAGAGAGAGAGAGAGAGAGAGCACCAGTAAACACAAAAATCATTAAGCTAATAATGTTGCAGTTTGCTTTATAGCTAAAAAAACACTGTCCCTAAAATAATTGGAAAGACTACCCATGAGAACTGGTCTCTGGTTGAGGCAGAACTATTTCTTGTTTTGTTTACATTTTGCAGCTATATTCAAAATTCATATTTTATAAAATAATATTCTGGGTTCTAAGAAATTTAGTTTTTTACTCATATTCATATTCATACTCATACTCATATTGCTTATTAATATAAATTGTTATACAATGAAATAGTAATGTAAATTAATATTATAGCTACAGTTTGTAAAAACCGCCGCTAAAGGGCGCACGGTCAGAACAAAGGGTATGTCACTGTCTAGAATGGCGATTTTCTCACGATTTACAAGTAGTTGGAAACATTTGAGATATTATAAGTACTCAGCTAAACAAAATATATAACAGTGGCCTAGTGGTTTTTTTTATATTTTACTGCAAAATTGTTACAAAATGCACCTTTAATATAAATTAAATAAAATCTAAATAGTTATATTACTAGCCACTTGCCAGACCGATCAACAAACATACCAGAAGTTAACTTTGTGCCAGGCGTGTGCATCCGATGAATCCGTCTATATGTAAACCTTAGGTTTTGCATAAACAAATCAAGCCTATTAAGACTATTAAAGGGATAGTTCACCCAAAAACATACATTTTGAAATAATTTACTCGCCCTCAAATTGTCCCAAACCTGATTAAATGTCTTTGTTCTGATCAACACAAAGGACGATATTTGGAATAATGATAGCGATTTTTATTTCTGGGACATCATTCACTACCATAGTAAAAAAATGCATGTTTTGTTATGTTAAACACAAAATGGGGTATTTTGAAGAATTTAGGAATCCAAATTTATACAGGTTTGGAACAACTAGAGGGTACATTTACATTTACATTTGGAAATGGGTATATAAACCCATTAGATAAACAATGACAAAATTTTCGTTTTTGAGTGAACATATCACTTTAAGGTTTATTGCATAACGGCATTAGTTTCCTGAAAAAAAGACAATTAAAAATAATTATTATTTTGGGGAGCTGTTATAAAAAGCCTAGGGATGGCTAAAATCCTGTTATAAAATTCAATTATTCCATTTACAGATTCCTTTCATAACAGGCTTACTCAGAGGCGATTTAAAAAAAATGTTCCATCTTCTCAAGGCTGTTGCACATACTTTACATTCAAATACATCTGTAGAGAATACATTGCTTTCCATCTGACAGTCGAGAAACAGATATGTGGTTGGTTTAAAATAGTATTAATAGAAAAGAAGCTTACAATATTTTAGAATGCAGAACATGTGAATATATTCTGAATATACTGTATGTTAAATTACAACGACCAATAACTGTCAAGCTCTATGTTTATGTCTATAAGAAAATAATTGTGCCTTTCCTGCTTTCCATTTTGCTTCTCACTTTGTGCCCTCCAAATAAGCTCTAACCTCTTAAAGGACCAGCGAGTAGTTTTTTTGAAGGATCTGTAACTATTTGAGGTGAATAAAGACCTTACATTATGAAGCGTTATGTTTTTATTACCTTATAATGAGCTATTTCTATCTTCATACACCGCAGGTCTCCTTGTATGGAATTACTAGTTTCTAGCCCTAAACAGATGAACTGCTCTACAGAACATGTTTCGTAAACACGTTATCTCATTCAGGATAAGAATGGAACGGTTGCGTCCCCCGCTTATGGGCTTTGCACTTGACCACTTGACTACTTTCATGACATATTTCCTGTTTTTGGCCCAAGTGTTCTAGTTGGCGTGAAGATCCCAAATGAGCATGTAGTATTTCTAACCTGATGGGACACACTAAGTGCAAACATGTCATTTATGTAGTGTTTCTTATTATGTGATGAAAAGCAGTTTTATAGAATACATAACTCTGGAGTTTTCACCAATAAAATGTGCAACACTTTTCTACGCTTTACCACAAAATTATAAATATTGTATAGTCAAATCAAGTCGGATTTATTTTTATAGCGCTTTATATGTATTGTATCAAAGCAGCTGTACCCCAAAAAACAAAAACAACAGAGAAACACGTCAGCCAAACATAGAATAAATAAAGATCTATAAAGACCTTCGCGAGACCCAGGCAAAAAGTCTTCCGATTGATATGCAGAACGTGATGCATGATGGGATACACTTGGTATTCAAGATAGTGTGGGTATAGTGTGCATTAAGGACACTGCACTTTGGCGTTTTTAAGACATGGAACAGACTTACTTCCAGCTCTGAAGTGGCCAAGGCCTCCGTACTGCTTCGAAAGGGGAAGAGTGGAGTGAGCAGTTGGTTGCATTTCGCAACATCACCACTAGATGCTGCTAAAAATGACACAAGGGTCCTTTAACATCAATACCAAATCAAATCTATTGCTAACACACAGCTCATTGCATTGAGAAAGGTTTTAGCTGCATCTGGAACTGTTGAATGCGGTCTCGGTGTACGTATGGTCCTAGCCAGCGCAAATGATTGAAGGCAGGGACGGATTCCCAAATTCATGAATCTGCGTAACCCGATGAGATCAGGGTTTAGAGTTCCATTCAAGTCATTTAAAGGCATGAAGAAATTATTGACATCAATACATATTTATTTCACAATTATCAAATGCTGTGGGACTTTAATTTATTGGAAATCTAAGTTAATCACAAACTCTTAACCAATTCATGGTTGGATTATCCTTGTGAGGTTGACAATAAGCATCTCCAAACCATTTGCTAAAAAGGTTCCACCTTATTCATGGAAAGTGCCTAATGAAGCTGATGAAAAGCATTATGATTCGTTAAATATGTTTTTGTACACATTCGGTTTAAATATTCAACATAATTATCCTTTATTATTAACTTCAATAAAGATTTGTGGAGAGCGAGTAAGAGGTGAGATAGAGGTGTGGCTCATACTTTGATAACAAAGAGCAATATGATCTCACAGCACATAAGAATGTTTCTCTCAGAATCGGTCAGAAGTTTATTTTAAGTTGTCTATACTCTTTTAGTGTATGTATTCAGCAAAGTATATAAAAGAAACAAACACATAATGCTAAATGCTCTGTAATATACAAAACGCGTGAGACTGAATACATTAGACATCATGAGGGACAAACTTTCTGTGTTCATTAATGATGGATCAATTCACATACTTTACAGTCTACATTATAGTTGTGGTTTACTGTAACTGTGAATGAAAGAGTTCAGATATGGTATAGATATGTTATAAACTAGATTTGCTTAATTTGGCATTTTTTCAGTGAATGTCATCTGTAAGAATGCAAGTACAGAATGCACAAAAAGTGCATATCGCTAATAAACTGATATCTCTAAAACACTGAAGCAGTTTTAAAAGTAAACTGTAACACTAAAGCATTTTGTTCAAATGCACATTAATTGTCTTCTGTTAGATGAAGGTCCTATGCCTTACAAGAGAGAACTCTCATATCAAAGACGAAAGTCTTTTAAATGCCCACTATAACATCTTTGGATGCCAAAATATGCTCCAATGCAATATCAAAATAAATACACTGTGCCTCTATAAGAGCACAAAGCTTGACGGTTCTTTTTTCCAGCCGTTTTTCCAGCTGAGCGGGGTAAAGGCCTTAAGGGTCTTCCTCCTGGAAGCAGTTCAAATGTCCGATTTTATTTTGTCCAGAGAGTTATCCATCTTTGACAGAGTCTTTTTGATGCGTAATGCTGTGAGTCTGGCTGATGGGCTCTGGTACCAACATTCCTTCATGAGTTTAGAAATTGATGTGAGGGTCTGAAAGATAAGAACAAAACCTCAGTCAAGAATGAGCCAATAGTCATTAGAGCTGACTGCACTGATGATATACAGTGCATACTGTGCAACAGAGAAAGTATTCCATATCTAGACAGTAGATTTCGATGAAATCATGATATTTATTAAAAAAAAATACAAATTAGAAAAAAGTAAAGACAAAGTCTTAGTTTGTTTATATCAAAGAGACTCTTTTATATCAAAGAGGTTATTCTCTTTTTTATTTGATTTGGATATTTATTTTAAAATTGCAATTAAGTTTTGTTGTTTGACATAAAAATATTATTGTTATTATCTAATAAAGAAAATCAATAAACCATGGTTACCAAATCAATATTAGACAGATTAACCATAGACTATAGGCCAGGTTTAAGATGATATCAGTTGATGCATTAATTGATTGACATATTTTTATAGAACTACCTCAATCACACTAGTATATTGAATGATTTGTTAAATTTCCAGCCATGTAAACATGCAATAATTATCATGACATAAAGCACTGACAAATAAGCTTAGTGTAACATATAAAGTCTATTTCTTAGTAATGTACATCTAATAGGCAACTAGTTAAAAGTGAGAATTGGACCCTAATCTAAAGTGTTACCTAAAGTGTATTTGCACTCTGTATGATATAATATTCTGGTCATCCCATAACCCTATATATGCATTAAAATGTTGCATACTTTTAAGTGTAAGTTGATATGGTCAATAATGATTGATCAATATAGGAGAAGTGTGTGAGCTAATACTTACAGGATCTGAGAACCATCTGTTTGGGATGTTGGGTCTCTGTTGGTCTATGCATATCACCTTTTTCATATCCTCAAAGCTGGGGTCGCTCGGCACTACATCATGGAATGGTGGCTTATATTCTTCTACAATACCTGCACAGTCCAAAAAAAAACCTTTAGAAACATTCCCAGAAAAAGTGATTAACCATAATCATCAATATGTGAATTACACAGGTCATCAGAGGAAATGTTAGCTTCATACAGACTGTCAGCAGCACTGTCTATCTATAGAGCCTATTACACTGCATGGAGCAATTGGGGTCCATTTCAGATGAGACAAATGGGGGGAATCAGCCAGCCCCCATTACATGACTGTAATGACCACTTTTAAGAGAAGTGGCAAAGTGATACAAACTTACACTAACAACGTATGCAACTAAATACGCAAATCAACATTTTTGCTCATTACTTTCAAGCTCACGCATACAGGAGGAAACTGTAAGCGATTCTGTGAACGTGAATCAAGTGCAAAGACATAAAAAACCTGAATGTACCATTGCTAACTGTTCTTCTAGCAATCTCCCACAGCACAAGACCAAAGGCCCAGATATCAACTCGTTTGTAAGACTCGAAGCAATCCATCTGAATGGAGTCGTCAAGAACCTCAGGAGCCATGTAGCGCTTGGTCCCAACTTTAGGGTTGTTGCCCACGTCCAGCTCATTTGTGTCTTGAAAATGCATCACAGCCAGACCTGAAGAAGACCAAACAAGTTGACGCATTTATCAGTATTACAGGATGTACCAGAAGCTCTTAAAAACACATCTTCACACAACACGCATGGACATCAGAGGGCTAGCTTTTAGTTGAGTTAGTTTTGTTGTTTTAAGCTTAAATCAAACCACTAAGGGTCTGTGCCAAACGCTTTGGAGGTGTAAGGCGGTGTAAGGCCGAACAAACGGTCAAGTCGGCGGAATCATCATCGATAGAGGCTTGGCATAAAGATGAACTAAGTGTGCTCCTGAGCAGCTCCTCTGCTCTATCGGGCCCTCTTATGAGGAAAGACAATACAATAATGCAACTACCAGTCAGCTCAGAAATTTAAAAAGCCTGTTTGACAACATATCAAGATAAAAACTACTCCCCAAAATGTTCTTGTTCTACGCAGAAAACATGGAAGTAAAATGAGCATTGCCGTTATGGGTTAAAGGTGCTCTATGAAAACACCTCTCGTGTTCCGGTCAATAAAAGAGTTCTCAGATAAGTGTTAGACGTAAAGCTAGCTAATGGGTTTTTGGTTAAGGTTTTAGGGGACGATTTCTCCTAATAAGAGCTTAATGTTGCGGAAATGTGCCCAGGAGCTTCAGAGTGAGTCAGAGTGGATTTAATAAAGAAACAAATTAAAGTGTCCGTCCGCCATGAGCAAACAACATGCTTCTGTTTCTGCTTATTTGAGTGAAAGTGGCAACATGTCCAAAAGGTTTAATATTGTGGGAAAAACAAGTGACCGGGGCAACTAGCTATTAATAAAAAAAAAGAACAAAATGTTTACGGATTTTGACTAGATCTATTTATTTCCCCCCTCTTAGGCGGAACCACAATACAGCGTCACATAGTTCATTTATAATGGAAAAGTTTAGGTTGACAGAAAAATGTGAATTTAATAATGTTTAAGAAAAATGCTTGACACAGTCGTTCTGAAACCTCGTACCTCCATATTTCAAGATTTTTGTTTGACGTAAATCATTTTTATTAGTTATTGTCTATGTTTATCACTGGGTTTTGCAAGTATCCAACCAATAAAAAGTGCTTGTCAACTTCGACATTACAGTTTTTAATCACTTAAAAAGAACAGCGTTTTTTCCATTTTCCTGAAAAAAGCAAATTTGGACATGCAAGCGTTTCAGAAGGATAGAGATTTTATGTGGTTTATTCCTATAATGTTTCTCGCACATTTCACATGTGTTCATTTTAGGTAACTGCATGTCTCGTAAAGTCTTTTCACAGATCAAAAAGATCAATTCAGTACAGAAGATTAAAATAAACAACTGTAATTTGTAAAGTAATAAGTGTTGTAACAAATAAACATCAATTTTAGGGATGACAACATAAAAATGTTTTTAACTGTGATACCGGACCATTTGTATTGAAAATGCTATGAACATTATGGTATAAATAAGGGTTGTCAAACAATGAATCGCATCCAGAATAAAAGTTGTGTACATTAACTTTTATTCTTTTATTTTAAACTACATAAAGTATGTCTGTGTACTCTGCATGTCTATTTTGTATTTATAACACAAAAACATACACATACATGTATATTTAGGAAATATTAAGATTTATATTTAATTTATATTTCTACATTTGACAGCCCTAGTTTAAATGTAGTTTGTTAACATTATTTATCGTTATTTTTATTTAATGAATTAATTTGATAATAGTTCATATTTGGCTTATGGTAATATAAGTTTCGATTTGACTGCCATATCAGTCATGTGTACAATCTTACCGAGGTCAGCAATACAACACTGCCCGTTCTTGTAAACCAAGATGTTCTTGCTTTTCAGGTCTCTGTGGGCAATGGCCGGTTTTCCCTGAGTGCCAAAAATCTCCACATGTAGATGGGAAAGGCCACTGGCAATGGACAGTGCCATCCGCAGGCAAGCAGGAGCATCAAGCATGCTGATTTGCAGGTAATCGTAGAGCGAGCCCATCTCATGATAGTGTGTGATCAGCCATAACTGTGTGCTGGAATTACGTGACGTCATATCCGACGCAATGAAGCCTGAGAAAAAACAGTACAGTTATGTTTTGTACAGTTATGGTGTACTTGAGCAAGGGTTTTCAAACCGGGCTTAAACAGCTATTTCATAGTAATAGAGGACAAAAGTATTGCAATATTGTTCTGTGAAGCTGATTAAAATAATGCAAAAATGCTACATTAAAAAAAACTTAAAAAGTAGCCTTTCGTAATTAAAATGTGTCTTACATAGTCGAACACAGATGGGACTTTTGTTTTAAGAAAACTCTGCTGGATTCTGATAGAATTTAGTCATCACATTACTGCCACATGATTGGCTGATTACCTACTTGTGTTAATATTGCATCTGAATTACAGTGAATGTTAAGCATCAATAAAAAAGTGTTTTTCATATAATTAAGTGGCAGTCCAAATAACATACTGTCCATCTGTCCTGCCTAGTTATTTGATATACAAACTTACAGCAAGTTTAAATTGAAGTGGAGAATGTGTTTTGTTCGTGTAATTGTTCATTTACCGAGAATGTTCTCATGTCGCAGCAGCACAGTGTTGTAGATCTCTGTCTCTCTAAACCAGGATTTCTCATCTCTCGATGAGAAGATTTTTACAGCCACGCTCTCCCCCTGCCACTGACCCCTCCATACCTCTCCATACCGGCCCTTACCTAACACAAAAGACCACTTTAGATGAGCATGACAAAAAACAAGAGCTACCAGCCAACAGAAAACAATCTTAAAACTGGAAATATGACAACATACCCACACACTCGTTTAGGGTAATCTGTCTAGCTACAGTCCTCTGCACCAGAAACGGCAGTCCGGAGCCACTTCCCGATGTGCATGAATGGTCCAACAGATCCTGGCAGACAAACACAAAAGACATTTTTTATAGTTCACAAGAGCCTTTTAGTATACTCAAATATGCACAAGAGGACAGCCTGACACTTCCTCAACCCTTACCACAACATCCAAAAAAAGACGGGGAATTTACAGTCTCAAACCACTAGACTTAAATAACCATACTTATGCTTTACGGAGAGACAGATTTCAGGAGCAGGAACGCTAAACACAGGGAATTTAAGACATTATTCTTACACACTCACCAAAACTTGGGCTAGATATATAACAAGATGTACCTTTTAACCCGAACAAACCAATCAACACATTAAGCATGTTTGACTCGTTCTGAAAATCTGCCTCTCTCTCAGCACCCTCTTGGAGTTTTAATTATACTCGGGCAAACATTTGACCGCTTAATATTTGCTTTGGTTGCCAAGAACTCTGCAAACAGCTTGACAAAGATCCAAAAACATCAAATGAAGGGTGAGCTCAGCAAACACATGCCACAATCCTCATGGATTCACTAGGACACTCAAGTGTTTCAGATGTAGCAATGTGAATGCATCGTATGCTTAGTTATACAAAGCAAACTGTATGCATTTTAAAATCCATTGGTGTTACGAAACAAGAAAGCAAGACGTGGTGTTATTAAACAATTATAAACAACATAATACGCAATTAGAGCTTAAAGGTGTAGTTTACCTAAAAAATACAAATTCTGTCATCATTTACTCACCCTTAAGTTGTTATAAACCTGTATGAATGTCCTTGTTCTAGTAGAGCTAGCTTTTATTATTTTCTTTACAAATATTGCGTAGACGGTTTCATGGCATATTATTTTTTATATTTAATAAACACGTTTATCTGCTAATCACTCTGTATGGTTAACAACAATTGCTTATTAATATGATGTAATAACAGCTGATCGCAGCTAATCGTAGCCATGGAAAAATGTCAAAATGCATCTGATAAAAGATCAAATACCTTTTCTACGGCCCTATGAAATCTGTTTTCTTTTATCCCAAATTCCATTAAATATTTCCTGACACAAAAAATACTTCAGTATACTATAGTAATCACTTATAAACTAAATTTATGTTTAAACTAAAATTAATTAAACGGTGTTAGGGCTGTTCGATTCCAATTCCTGGTTTGGGAATCGATTCCTAGCAGCTGTTTTCGATTCCTGCTCAATTCCCTGTTTTACTACAGTTTTTTATTTATCATTAAAAAAAATTACACATTTTTGCAATTCCAATGTATCATTGATAATATAATTTACTAGCTGTTTCCAAAAAAAAGCACAGGTCAAATTAAAATTTTTAAAGTTATTCAGCAGTGTACACAAAAATACTTTAGGATTATAGATAAACAGATCGATAATCAGTAAATTGTATTACAAATATGTAAGAATACTGTGCATATTAATATTACTGTTAAATGCAAGTAGTGCAGACAGGTGTTGAAAAAGTTATTTCCTTAACAGCTTTAAACAGACGTCCAAGTAAATATGTTGTGAGACGGTGCTTTATATACATGTAATTCTCTTCACGCACATACTGAGCTCATCGGTAGAGAGTAAGAGAAAACGGTCCGTTTGCAGTTCGTCTGAAAAGCAAACGTGCTTATATGATTGTTAAATGTGTGCATACATGTAATTATATCTGCATTGTGTGTGCAAACAAAGCTTTCGCTTTAATGGATGCAGAATATTTCATGTCGTCCATCATTTTTTTCTGAAGCCTGTACTGTTTTAGACAAGAAACTAATCTGATTTAGTTGACCGATGACATCAGCTAAGGGGCGGGGCTTGTGCTTATGAAGGCTCTCAAAGACGAGTCGAGCCTTGAAATCGACTCTCGATTCTTTTTGGAATCGATTCCCAGCCCTAGTGTGTGTTAGTTTGCCTTACCGCAAGTGTGCTCTCTCCCACATTAGACGCAATGAGACCATCGATGGTGCCATATTCTGCATCGTGCGCTGTCAGACGCTCCATCTGGTTATGGTGGATATGACGGAAGATCAGGATGGCCACGGCAGACAGGAATATTAGAACAATAACTGGAGCCACAACCACAGTCACCAAAGTTGTCATACTGTACTTAGGGCCCTCCAACACTTCGAGAGAAAAACAGAGAGAGACAATTTGACTCTTTACTCATGGATCATGTCATTTACAGCATACTGTTTTATAATCATTATTTCAAAAAGAGTCATGACAGTACCACAGGGGTCTAATATTTCGTTTGTGATCAGTTTCAATGTAAGCAGCCATGTAGTGTGTGCTTGTGTTGTACGTCAGTGTTACCTCGTACAGGAAGTGCCACAGAAAGGTTCATGTTGCACAGATGAGCCTGACAGCACTCCACGATCTGGTCAGGTGATGGTGGAGTTTTGCAAGTCATCCTGCCCTGCTCATACTTCTTGAAACAGCCCTTCTGAGACACAGGTGTCCCATCACTTAGAGTCAGAGAGGAAAAGCACTGCTGTCCCATACAGCGATCCCCTGTGACACATGAGCGGCCCTCACACACGCACTCATACTCTGTAGGGACCATCTTCAACTCGTCTGGGAAAAAGAAAAACAAATGTGTCTGTGTTATTTTACCATCTGGTACTAGGTAAATTATATATGATTACATGGTTTCTAAAGCATTTAATAGCAACTGCTTTTTACCAAGCTATTTTTCTTGCCACTATTGCTGAACCATTGTTTTATTGACAGTTAAAGGTAAATTATGCCATTTTGTCTTTGGAATGGCGTTGTTTTTACATATTGAATATGAAAAGAACTGAAATTTTTTTTCTTAAAAACAGGGCTTAAGTCTCACCTTTAGCAAGGGCCTCTACAGTGATGTTGGCATTACACAGGTGTCCCGTACAGCAGCTGATGGCACTGTCCGCAGGTGCGTCGCAGGTGGTCTTATTAAAACAGCCCTTTTGAGAGTGCAGGGCGCTCTCTCTCATCTTCAGAGAGGCGAAGCACTGTTCACCCCAACACGTCCCACTTACACACCTCTCACACACACACTGGTGCACAGATGGAAGGGAGAATACAGTCATGTCTAAAGAAAAACAAATCATGATAGGATATGGATTAATCTTGCGGTTACACAGAAATATAATAACAGATGCTAGTCTGAACTTAAAGATGTGTATTAAAGCAGACGAGTTAAAGGGATAGTTCACAACAGACTGAATATTCTGTCAGCGATTACTCTCCCTCGAGTCATTCCACAACCGTAAGACCTTAGTTCATGTTCGGAACACACATGAACATTTGTGAGGTCCGAGAGCTTTCTAACTCTTTTGTCCATGTGACTACATTGGTTGAACCGTAATTTTATGAAGCGACCAGAATACAACAACCTCTCTTCCATTTCAGTATCCGATGCACGTCCATGAGAGCATGCGACGTCTGCATTTCCCCAATGATTCATTCGTAAACTAAGAAATCGTGTTACCATGCTCCTTTTTATAACATCTTATAACTATTTAAAACCAAGCTTATTTGAAAAACGCACAACAGCGTGATAAGAACATTCCAGTGAGGTAATTTTGACAGATATGTAGGTTGAACCACATGGATCTATGGGGGGGTCAGAAAGCTCTTAGATCTCATCAAAACTACCTAAATTTATGTTACGAAGATGAACGAAGGTCTTATGGTTGTGAATCGACTTAAGGGTAAATGACAGGATTTTCATTCTGTTGTCAACTATACCTTTAATTTGATGTAATGAGATACTAAATTATTAAGCATTTTACAAAAATATATGTATTACCAATTATTTTCGATTTTCAAAATACTTATATATCTTTATTTATAATGATTTCAAATATTTTTTTTATGAAAACTCTCCAGGTTAATAAAAATGTCCACTTCCTAACCCAATAAATGAAGAGTTTGGTTCCAAAATGAGTTAACTCCGCTTTAAAAAAAATAAAAAAACATGTTCTTTATTATGTTATGTTTTTCTTGTGTGAGTTAGCTGTATTTTTTTAGTTATTATAGCTTAAATCAAAACAAACCACCGGGAAAACCAACTTGATTGATATTAATTGGAATGCGCAAAAAAAAACACATATATTTTTTAAATATTTTAAAACGGAGTCATCTCCTTTTGGAACCAAACTCTTCATATATACACACAATATGCATTAGCAGGCCAAACATTTAAGCCAAAGACTGTAGAATATCAATTTGACTTCATATATCAATATTAATATCAATTTTTATTTAAAAACTATTATCTATTATTAGTAATTTCCTACAATAACTCAATGTCACAAATCTAAATATTAATCATTACAATTATTTCTATTTCACAATATAAAAAATCTTGGTGTGTGACAGCAATAATAGCCTGTGAGTCACCTGTGCTTGGCATCTCCATGGAAACATTCTTATTACACAATGTTCCCTGGCAACACTGCACCGTGTCCACAGAAAGCAAAGAGAGGGAGCTTCCACAGCGTTTCGTCTGTTCCTCACTACCCACAATGCACCCCTTCTCCTGAAAGGCCGTTCCGTTTCGGACAGAAAACGAAGAGAAACACTGCTGGCCAAAACAGCGCTGCACATCACCACATGAGACCCCGTCACATACACATTCCACATCCCCGACGGTGCCATTATCTGCACAACAAAGAGACACACATTTTTTAATATCTAAATATTGACATGAGACTGGCCAAAACAAAGACAGATACAACCAAAGATCAACATTATACAGAATTTAATTTCTTTAAATGCTGATGTAATAACATTGAAGCCACCGTGCTGCCATATTGGTCTCCTCAAAGATACTTAATGTTGTATACTTATTGTTAGTAGTGTTTAGTTCGGCATAGCTAAAAAGAAACAATAAAAAAAATATATAGAAATATCTTTTGAAGACCTGTACACAACTCTTACCTTTTATACGGTCAACAGGTGAAGACAATGCCATCCCCAGCAGCAAAATCATCACACCACTCAACATTATAGACCTGATGGGAAACAGAAAAGACATCATAATCAACTCAGAACACCAGCAAACAGTGCAACATCATTGTCTTCTATCAGAAAGTGCATTATTTTACCACCATTATACATCATATGATCATATTAATCTTAAGCACATCATACACATCTCCTAAAACCACAGAAACCTTTGTAATCTTCCTGCTCAGACCATTTCCATTAAGCACATACTAATAATAGACAGATATAGTATCCTATGCTGGTAACAGCTCCATTGAGATCCACCACAGTCCCAACAGAAAACATTAAACTCATTCTATTCCGATGGTAACAAATCAACAGCACTTTTATTTACACTGAACCCAAGCGGCTGGATGATCAATGCACTACGCTCAACGGGATCAGCACAAGGGAGCACTCATAAAGAAAAGAGGGGTGAAACTGGGGCAGTGGGGTAAGCTCGAGTCAGGTGTGTAATTTTTTTGGAGGATCTATTGACAGAAATTAATATATGATGTGCAGTCACCATAACAACAAAATGCCAAGAGCATCCCATCAAATAATTCCTTCTGTTCCTACAAAATGCAAAGACAAAGCTCTACCTCCTCACACAAAGGGATGTTCTGGATGTAGACATGCAAGTAGACCTTTCATATTCAAGACGGTGACACTTGACCTGTTATTTCAACACTATTTAATGGCATGCCTTCTCTCCCGATAGGTGGCTTTAACATCCAGTAAAAAAAAAAAAAAAGTAATGCCAAACAAAAGTATATGCATATATGTCTCTTATAACCCTTCCTGTTTAATTGTCATCACAAATCGACATCTTGCCCCAGTCCTACTCTACAACCATCCTTGACAGCAGAAACATAAAATCGCAGTTATATGCAGAGTTATTTTCTTTACGTGGGTGGTGCTTTGGCAGAGTATAAGCTCTGTGCTTATACTGACGGCTGCTCACCGCATCAGAGCAGCGCCAGAGCATCTGTACATCAACGTGACAATAACAGATGACCGGATAGTACAACTCAAAACATCACTAATATGGAATCAATTGTACCGTTAGATATCGCTTCGCGCCTGAAGCAGACAAAAACTTTAAATAACATAGAAAATACCTCTTACCTTACGTCCTACAAGTAATATATCTGAAACATCTCATCTGAACACAAAAGATATCAGCCGCTTTCTGACTAAATGAAACAAAGAATTTACTAAATAAATCACAATAGTGACGTCTTACCAGTTAATGCAACCCTTTCAGATGTTGGAGCCAACTCTCCAAATTCCTGTCAATATCAGCTTTTGCTTAAGGGCGAGCAGCTGTCACTTTAGCTTTCCGGAGCGCGAGGTTACTTTGTTATTAACAACAAGCGATTCCCCAGATGTAATCAGCATCTGAACTTAATAAATTGAGATGTTTACGTGACATTCCCCAGATGATCGCTTTTAAACACAGCCATCTAGATAATGATGATTATAAATTACTTTTATTAGAATGAACAAAACTCTGTCACAATAAATTTTTTTGGAATATTTTGCATTCCCAGAAAACAACTTTGATTGGTCTTAGGGATAAAAATAAGAAAATCCACATTCTCTTAACAAAAGCTGTCGTCATCTTTAACGTAGGAAGGCCTCACAGTTGTTTTAAAGATCAGATGTTTAAGGCAAGATGTTTTGTTCATGTATTTGGTTGTTTTAATCGTGATGCATATTATATTAAGTCTGAATCGTAATTTGAACTTGCCAATTGATTAATTTTTATATTGATATACTAATTATAATGTCTTTTTGCCATACTAGCTTTCATTCTTAAAAAACAGAGTGCTTTTTACATTTAAAATATGGGACCAACCAACTCGAAACGAAGAGCGTCACAAATACTATGACTAGGTAACACACAACAAAAGATTAATAAATATAATAATAGTATATGCTAGTTAACATTTTAGCAAACAATAAAGCAGTTTAACACATCACACGATAACATACGGTTACCTCACAAGCAGGCGAGTCTAATCATTGACAAAGCTCTTAAGAAAAATATGAATATGTTTTTAAGAGAATATTAAGAACTTTATTCTTACGAACTTCCTATAATTTATCTTAAAAAATATTTCGAGAATCCGCCCCCAGTTCTGTAGTGTTCAGAGAACCTCTCAAACCTTTAAAACCGTCACGCACAACAGTTAAAACATCTCCTTCTCTCAAACTTCCCCTGCTTATAAAGTGACAGAGAGACAGTTAATTAGCATGCAAGCCAAAGAGAGAGAGAGGCAGACAGACAGACAGACGTACTCATGTCTTGTGCTCAGACATGCATGTGTTCTCTAGTACCCTGTCTGCCCTTAATGATGGTTCTGAAACCTGATTGCCCCCAGAGATCTCCCAACCAGCTTTTTCTCTCTCTCCTAACCCCGCTCTGCTCTCCTTTCCACTATCCTCCTCTCGTATTGTTATTCGCCACCAGCTGTTTCTGACAGCTAAATTACAATCCATGGAAAAATGATTGCTTCTCCCTCCATTTTACTTTCAGACGTGTGTGGACAAATTACACATTTTACCCTGCTGTGATGACCAGCTGCAGACGTCTGAGCAGAGACAAGGCGCACAGAAGAAAATCTAGATGTGACCACCATGAACTGTGGATGAAAGCTGACTTATGCTGGAATAGTTCACCCAACCAATATGTATAACATTTTAAACACACAACACTTTTCTCTGTGTAGAATCTCTTTCTATACTATGAAAGCTTACAGTGAGCAGATGTTGCATTAGCTAATGTGACAGCCAATGTATTTCAACAAAACAAAGCTGTTTTTACATATGCTCACGTACATCACACGATGTGTCCCATAGTAATTACGTACAAATTAAGTTACTTCAGGCTTAAGAAATATAAGTAAGCAAGAGTTGATCTGTGATCTATCTCCATTCCATCCTTCATGACAAAACTTTACCTTGGCTTTACTGAAGGCTGAAATTAAAGGAATAGTTCATCCAAAATGAAAATGTTGCTCACCCTCCAGTTGTTACAAACCTGTATACATTTCTTTGTTGTGTAGAACACAAATTATATTTTAATGAAAGCTTGCAACTAAGCCGTTTTGAGTCACTATTGACTCCCAGCTTAGTCTTTTGTCCTATTATGGGAGTCAATGGTGACCCAAAATGTCTTAAGGCTAAAATACACTACAAGACTTTTGCTCAGATTTTTGCCCAGATTTTCTTTCTGGACTTGTTGCAGAAAGTCTGTGCCAGTCTGCAGATTTGATCAGTACGTGTGTTTCTTTCTGAAACTTTCAAAAAGTCTGCAAGTATATAATGTCTGTTCAGATTTTAAAGGTCTTGTAGTGTATTCCAGCCATTAGCTATAACTGCAGTTTCACGCACCAACTCAAACACATCCAGCAACCACCACAATCCTAACTGGAATACATATAGATGTAAACAGAGTCTAGAAGATAACATTGGCTTTAATATGGCAATCATTATGAGAAAACAGCTAAGCTGGCAAGTCAAATATGGGCACCACAAAACGTTTTATCCCTGAAAGCCAGCAAAGCAGCCAAAGCAAAAACTAAAAGTGGTTAGAAAATGCAGAAACATTACATTGTTCAGGCCTCCAACACATACAAAACTTGCATAAAATGACACAAGAAAGACACATTTTTCCGTACATGCTTAAAATTGACAGGTTAATGCAGCTTTCCACATTCTCAACAACAAAAAACTGTTTTGCGCCTTCTGTAATAAGCAATTGCTTTATGTACTTTCATTTTACCTTTGCTGTGGGCTAACATTACTGATCTCCAGTGGACAGCAATAATCCCAACATGTTGATTCCAAACACTCCCATCAATTCACACCACACAACTCTAACAAAGAGCCCCATTCCACTCACCATACCTGTCTGGACACATCCCCCACACACATATGCATTTCTATATAGCACAACCACCGATTCAAAGCAGCTTTACAAAGAAAAATGTTTAATGGCTTCAAACCAGTCAATGTTTTAGATTCTTTATTAGAATGATTGATGCCCTAATAGGGTCTGGGAAAACAAAAGGCTTGTTCGACCCCACCTGGCGCCACACAGACCAAATGCAGACTCTCATATAAAGAAAAGCTTAACATAGAAGCAAAGATGGGGCACTTAGAAATCAAGGAAATAAATGCATGTGGAGTGGTCTGGTATATTAATGGGCTAATGCACAACACATGGCATTTTCACTGTCAAACAAGATGAACATTTATATAATCAGTATCGTCATCATTTAAAATGCAATAAATGGTCAAACATTTTTTTGCCTTCCATGTAATAACTATTACAAAAAAATGTCAAGCCAAATCTCCATATTGCCCTACGGAGTGACTGTCTCAAGCATGGTTGGATAAATTACAACTTTTCACCTCTGACATAATTTTCAATAAAGTGTCTATATAAGTAAATTGCGATGTTGTTTTCCATCCCTATATTTCTAAAAGCACAGGAAAACCGAGTCCTCTGGTGTGACACCATTTCCTAATGTTAAATTAGGTTATTTGACAGACAACGTTATTTAGCTGAAGAAATGCTTATTCATTTCTTGCATTTGAAATAATAACAATAATAATTTCATTTATTTGATCTTTTGTGATGGTGAAATGCAGCGTCATGTCAACAAACCACATATCTTCCCTGACGTGTTTTCCCACCTTGTGCTGTCACATTTTCACATCTTAACAAGTTAGAAATAAATCTCTTGGACGACCTTGTTGTTTACCTATTGCCTTGTTGACTCTGTTCCAAATACTTGTAGGTTACCTGCCACTTGACATCTTATGGTGGTAACGTCTGTTAAATACACAGCATGTGTTCACCATTTCAATGTCATTTTAGCTTTATGATACAAATGTAACATCTACTTCTAATTCTTTGCGATGTCCATCGCAGCTTCCTTGCCGTAGTGCCCCAACATGCAGCATGACGTCACATTCCTACTCTCTACATATCTATCCGTAAGCTACCAGTAAGTAAACTTAAGGCGACTGCGGCAACGAACAACAAACTCGAGTGATTATTAAAAATGTTATGCAAACCAAGCGTTAGTTGGGCCAGCTTCCATCTAAGGCTTTACCACTTATGACGTGTAGTCATATTAAATTGTTTAGAAACATCTGCCAATGTAAACCACTACATGATCCTAACTTTTAAAAGCTGTAAAGACGTGACTATAAGGTTCAAATTAAACAGATGAATTTAAAGTAATAATACTGTGTAAATACACAAAAAATGTATAACATTGGACCACAATAGATGATAAATCCGACTTCTACATTAATACTAATATAATGAAATGTTTTTATATATAAATGAAATACACTGGACCGAACACGTTGATCACTGTGTATTAATTTGTTTACTTAACAGTTTTACTATAGCATTGTTTCGCTGAGAAAGTAATGGGCATAGCGTGATCAGTCTGACTGGTTTAATGTGCTGTCTGTCTGCGCTTTGTCTACTGTCTTTGTTATGCTGAGAGCTCAGTGAGAAACCGATGGCTCCGGCAGAGGTGCGAGTCAAACCTTTAACTCCTTCTGCATCACAAAGACACCGTCAAACAAAGTGTCTCCTGGCCGCAATTTTGCGCCAAAGAGTCACCAAACCGACAGCGGCATTCAAGCCCCCCAAAAGAAACCATCCTGACCAAACCTGTTCTTTTTTTTCCAAAGCTCCAACAAATAAACATTTGATAAAGCAGTTTTTTTCAGATTTGACGGCTTTGACTCTGTTGGACGCGTCTTCTATGTACATCAAACATTAAAATACGCATATGAAAGTGCGAGGAGGACATTTAGAGTCATGCAAAATCCGCGGAAAGTAAGTTCAGATGTACACAAACGCCTTACATTTGAACAAAAGCCACCATACGATATTTTAAATGCAACGCCGAGGTCTTACCTTCACAACGTGCTCCTTTCAGCTGGAAGATATACGTACACGTCTCTGACCTCGCTGCTGTCCAGATCCGACCAGCACGCATTCTCTTCTCACATCTACATACTAACGTACATCAACTTCTCGTGTGTTGCTTACCATTGAACCAGACTCGCAATGGCTCCTTCCTGTTTTCCTGCATTTTGCGAGCGTCGGGTGTTTGGGACCGGCCTGTAGTAGGAGGAGCGCTTTCTCTCTCCCAAACTCGCACGTTGTCGCATCATTTCCTCTGTGCACATTCTCACAGCAAAGCGACTCCGAAACCGCAGCGTTACAATTATAGTCTTTTAGTGCAAAACAATACGCATATGGGGTTACATTGCAAAATAAGGACGAAATGTCTCAACTATTTTCGAAATATATGACGAATTCCAAAACACTAAAAATATGTAAATGAAAAAATATAAACTAAAGCCAAATAATATGTAGATGTTCATAAAAAACCAGCTATGTTATAGAGGAGACTGGTTTGCGTTTATAATCTGCATCACACAATTTGTAATGGTGCGTCAATGTTGTTCAATCGGACACTTTTTTACTCCCTATACAGCGTCTTGGACACAGGACATTGAAAAAATCTGGCAGGTAAACAAATGCCAGCTATAAGATTAAGTGACAGGACTGTTCAAAACACATTCTGTGTGACTTTGATCCAGGACATTTGTATTCTGGATTTGAATACATTGAGAAAATTACTGTGTTTGATTTGCAAGCATTTTTTTAAATTTATTATCATTATTGAAGCTCAAAATGTGCACTCTTAAAATGCTGGGCTGTTTTATGGGTTGGCAAAGTGTCGTCAGAACCAACTGTTTGGTTGTTGTTGCCCAAACATGGGTAAACAACCCAGAATATGTTTATTTAAAAGGCTGTCCCGAACGAGTCTCCTGCAGATCCTCTCGCTCGCCACCGGAGGGTTACTTCTCCCCAGTATATTTGATTCTCATTCAGGTTCAATCCCGAGATCGTGAATCGTGACCTACAATTGTTTTGTGAATTGTTACCCACAATTCACGGCGAGTAGGCGGAGTTTAGTGACGCTCCACTGCATTAATAACTACTTAACTGATGCTCCCTAAATTAACAAATGTAAGTATGCAGTAAACATTACATACGAAATAATGAATGAAGAAATCCCTTAATGGAAAGAAGAGCTGTATTTTGATGTGTGTGACAGTTATTGGCCACAATGTTGTCTAGGCAACATCGGCCACTTCCGCTTCCTGTTAGTATGTCCCAGTGTGTATCTCTTTTGTCATGCACTCAAAAGTATCTACTATTCCAACACAAAAACAGTACCTACTATTAGGGCTAGTATAAGTAGGCGATTTGGAACGCAGGGCCTGTGTATGACATTGGAATGCACGCAGGTATCTCCTTTGTTTGACGTTAGATTCCAGGCTTCTGATTGGCCAACACGGATTTATGGTTAGGGTTATATCGCCACCTGTTGGTTTGGCTTTTCGTGTGGACTAGCTAGGCCTCTGAATTCGCCCCCTTACTCATGTATAGTGCACTATATCGGGTGTACAACTCATTCCCTACATTCATTCACTTCTTTTTACCCACAATGCACTCTGATTTTCAGTGTACATCTGATGTAGTTCGTTTCTTAATTCCAAGAACGCAAGGAACGGACTTGTGTTCTTGGGGAGACCTGTCTTGCGAGGTAGTCTTGGAAGAACGAACTTTGATGGATGCGCTGCAGTGACTTATGGGACTGCATACGATTGCATCCTTGATATCGAGAACACATCCGGGTACTTTCATGCGTTCTCTGTTCTTGAGTACTGAAACGAACGGTTCCAACAGTTATTGATGACATAGAGCAAGAACATGAGGACACAACACCGCTCAAGAACGCATATTGAGAAACAGCCATACACTCGCTCGCCCACTATTTTGCATGATACAGAAGGAGGAGCTGGAGGAGAGCGACCATTAATGCCACGAATGTACGTCTATATACTTGTGTTGGTTCTTGTTGACAGTTATCTACAACTTGAGAATAGATATTAAAGGATTGTTATAGACAGTAGTGCTTTAATCATTTTAAATATATTTAATCATTTTATTAAACGTAGTAAAATAAACATTTGTTTTCTAATGTTTTATTCTCTTTATTATAAGCTAATAAAATAAACGTGACAAATAAGGTGAAAATGAACTTCACCTTTTTACAAAACCATCCATAAAACAACACAAGTGTAGTATGAGCGTTATGACAAATGTCCGTGACAGTACTGTCAGACGAAGGGAATATTATGTCAGTGCCGAAAGCGTTCACTCATTTTCATTCACTTCCCCATATAGTGGACTATTCAGCATTCGCTATATAGTTCTACCAGAAAGACTTGGGAGGCAAGAATACGTGACAATGAACATTTATTAGACAACTTATCGGCAGAAGGTGCAAAAATGGTAATATAAGGTTCTTTGGCGTAGGCCCCGTCCATAGCTTGCATCCTAAGGGTCACGAATTCCTGCACTTCCTGCCTGAAGATGAAGGCAGGAGGGCAGCCAACCCCCCTGGGGTTAATGGACGGGGACCATCCTGCTGGTGGTGGGGAGGATGGGGTTGAATATCGGAGCGTTCAACTTCGAATGACAGTCGGGTTAGTGGCGATCTTATAGACTCCAAGTGTTAGATGATGATAGGTTAGATGATAATTGGTCAGGACTATACCTAGTAAGATTGAGTCTTCCCGGCCGAACTTGCGCTGAAGCTTATGGGAATAGTTAATGAGTGAACCAGTAAGATGAAATCACACCGGTCAGGACCCACCCCTTCTGAGGGTAATCCCCCAAAATCCTGTGTATTGTAAACAATTTGATATATACCCCTTAATCAAAAATTAACTATGTTTTTTCGTAGTACAAGTGTAACCATGTTTTTTTGGTGTATTGACTAAAGGCAAAACCATGGTTTTACTACAGTAACTATTTCTTCATGCTTTACTCTATTTTGCAAACAAATTTTATTCACAAACTTTTACCTCATCTAGTTATGAACTATTTGTTTGATCATGCAAACATTACATTGGATAAATTAATGCATTCACTGCCTTTTTGCTTTTGTGTTTCGCTAATGTTACAAAAACATCTGTTAGTAAACCTGGACGTGTGGACTAGAGAGCTCTATAACTTAAAGGTCACGCACATTTGACTGAACACAAACAACATGTCTAGTTTCCATGTCTCGGTGATGAAACTGTGGTTTTATTTTAAGGAAATAACTGTTTGCACAACACCAGTTGTTTGTTGTTTGTTGACAACACCAGGGCAAAGTCTCATTCTCAAGGGTACATCATATTTGCACTGAATGTGTCCTGAACTGCAAACAGACCAAGGTAATTGTACCAGACAACACTGACATCAAGAGTTTTGGCTTATGATGATATTGTGTGTTTGACATCATCTTATGATAGATAGCATATGTTTGGTCAAGAAAAGTAGCTCTTTTAAAAGCATAAAAAATCTTTTCCACCTCATTTAACTAATATCTTTTTATATGTAAAAGTCTTTACAAATAAAATTATTTGCTCACTGAACACACACTGAACTCATCTCCTTTATGTTCAAGATTTACATACTCCTATTAGTTATTATAGTGGAGATGGTGGTCTAGTGGGTTAAACCACTGAACTGGTAAATCAAAAGGTTGCTGGTTCGATCCCAGCAGCCACCACCAGTGTATCCTTGAGCAAGACACTTTACTCCACGTTGCTCCAGGGGGATTGTCCCTGTAATAAGTGCACTGTAAGTCGCTTTGGATAAAAGCGTCTGCTAAATGTAAATCTATTATTTAGTGACTAATTCATTAAAGGGCCACTATCCCAGAAAATGCACTTTTAAATGTTTATACCAGAAATTGAGTCGCCAGCGTGTGTGCAGAAACATCGGGTAATTATACAAATCCATCTGTTACTTTTGTAATTAAAACAACAAAACAGGACACCATACAATTATTCACATGTTTAACCCCATGACCCCTGACCGACAAAAGACAAAAAGCCAAGGTGCCAAGGGCAAGTAGAAAGCCAAAGAAGTCAAGTCACACCACACGAACGAGCAAGGACAACAACACGAGGATGTTTTAAAGAGAGACAGACAAAGGATAATTAACAAGAACCAGGTGATGGGGATGAAACACTGATGGGAAGTTAACAAGGAAACGAGATGGCGGGAAACACAGACGAGACACGAGAAAGCACATGGCCAGCCAATATATAAACAAAGCCATGTCTTTCTCACACAAAAAAAAAAATGTCATGGCTCCGCCCCAAGACCAAGAATAGACATGACATGATGGCGGAACCATGACAGAAACAGAGTGCACACAGAAATTGCTACTCACAACATAATAACACCTGGTTGCTGATCTTTATATACCTGTCTGTGATATACAAATACTCTGAATGCATGTTTTTGCCTATATGGTTTTGGTTGGAAAGGGCATTACAGACGCAATTGCGCTTTCCGCTATATTGCTTGTATTGATGTCATTCAAAGCACACTCCTATTTTGCATACGGGGAGGGAAGCAGAAGAAAAATGGCACATTTTTTTATGACACCAGCGAACAAACTCCAAAGAAAATTAGTTTCTGAAACGGAAATGTAATTTATTTAAGTCTATTGTAGTTTACTCAACAAGGTCACACCTGAACAATGTTTATTCTAGCATTGGTCTTGCCAACTATTGATTATGTTATGTTTCAACAGTAGAACACTCTAGAACTGCAAAGAATCTGTAGCTTGAAATGTGTTATTATTAGTGGTTTGTAGTCACTTTTAATCACTAACATTGTCACAAATGTTTGTACAGATGTGGATAAATTTATGTTTTAAATTATCTGTTTTAAATGATCTATTGCAGTGGTTTTCAATCCTGGTCCTGGGGACCCGCTGCTCTGCACATTTTGTACGTCTCTCTTAAGTTGTATGCTTACTTCAGTTCATGGATCTCTCACTTAATGATCTGATGATTTAAGTCAGGTGTGTTAATAATAGAGACAAAATGTGCAGAACAGTGGGTCACCAGGAACAAGTTTGAAAATGACTGATCTATTAAACCTTTAATTTAACTTATGCCCAAGAAGTTTTGTTGACACACCATATACATTTCTTCAAAATACGTAAATTTGAACTATTTTGTAATGGTTAAAAAAGTTGATTGTAAAAGGCTGTAATCGAGAAAACTGACTTTGCCCACTAACTTGAGAATCTCAAATTGAAAGTTTCTTTTTAGAACTTGAGGTTGTTAATATAAGCATACATATATTCATATGAATATTCAAACCATGTTTATTTTACGTTGATAAATATCTTTGTCCTGAACATGAATTGTTTGTGCACATGTCAAAGTGACTTCAGGAGGAGGTGGAGACAGGTGCTACACCTCTCTCCACAGCCAATAGATGCACTCTGAGGTCTGTAAGGGCCTGCATCACAGAGAAATGTTGTTAGTCTCTAGCGATCATAACACAAGACAACACAACACAGGACAACACAACAATCTAAACGGCAAAGTAAAACGAGTTAACAGGATTAAAGACTATTCTCTTTTAACAGACACAGTCAATACCTCAAGGTATGTATTAAAATGAAATCGGTAATTTAAAGGATATGAAAAGTCTTTTTCAAAATGAGATATCTTAAATTTTAAAATCATGTTTTTTTGTGAGCATTCCAATTAATATTATTAAAACTGCAGTTGATTTGTTTTGATTCTCATTTTGGAAACAAACTCTTCATATATATATATATATATATATATATATACATACTGTATATGGTGTACTACTGTATATATTAACTTTTTTTGCAGGTGCAGTACAGCTTGTGCATACTTTCCTCTTTCTTTTGCAGATTGAAATAAACTGCAACCAAGTCACCTATCTTACTAAACAGTATGGAGAAGGAACATGATGATTACATTAAGTAAGGAATATATATATGTATACATATACGTGTGTGTGTGTGTATATGTAGAGTTGATGGATTAATATGCAGTGTATCCTAGGGTTTGACGACTTTCTTATGCTATTTTATATGATAAATATAACTTTTAACAATGTAATGTTAACAGTTTCTATTTAGCTATGTCACACCATAGGACACATGTTTGGTTTTTCAATTTTGCTCTGTCATACCATAGCACACATGTTTGTTTAAAAATGTTTGCTATGTCACTCCATAGGACACATGTGTGTATATACTGTATATAATTGATGGAATGTGTCTTAGACAGGTGTATGTGAAAAACCCTCATTTGGACAGCATGGAGGAGGACATCTTGTACCACTTCAACCTGAGCACCAAGACACACAATCTGCCCCAGATGTTTGGTGATGTGAAGGTGTGTAAATCTAGGCCAGACAGGGCTTAGATTACAAGCTTTGTAAAATGTTACAAAATGTTAACTGCTCTCTCATTTGTAAGTTGCTTTAGATAAATGTATGGAATGAGGAGACATAAGTCTAAAGCTCATGCAATAAGGAGCCCACAAAATAATGTAAGAAAGTTGCCATAACTTGCAGGGGTCTAAAAAAAGAGCTGCACAATGACAGACTGGCATAAAAGAAGACAACAAGAATGTTGTCCTGGTTTAAGCAGACATTTAGGTTACTTACACAACAGTTAACTTTCGTTCCTGAACTTGTTCGATAAACAAGGACTCCATCAAACGGATGTTTTTTTGTTCCTCTTGCTGAATGTAAATCCCTTTGCTATAATTGTATTTCCCGTGTCTCTTTTTGTAGTTTGTATGTGTTGGAGGAAGTCCCAATCGAATGAGATCTTTTGCCCAGTTTATCCATGAGCAGCTTAAGCTGCCTGGCAACATTGCAGATGTCAAAGACATCTGTGAGGGAACGGACCGATACTCTATGTATAAAGTAGGACCAGTGATGTCCATCAGTGTGAGTCTCTGTGTGTTTAAATGAGTTATAATCTAGCCAAAATACTGTATAAGTAGAATGATTAGGCCAAATGTGTTTGACGATTCTGTGATCTTAGAAAACATTCATTTCTGACAAGAACCTGAGAAGATAATGGTTTATATTAACAGTAGTACATTATTATCCCTTTTATTTTTTTTGTGGATTTTTTCAGTAAGGTTCAGGTTTAAAAATGAAAACTACTATTACTTTAAGTTAACACTTAAGTATATTTAGTATATATAGTAAAAAAACTGAATTTTTTTATTTGGGGAAATTTTTTGGGGGAAATAGAAATAATAATAAAACAGAATTTGGAACAGATTTCCTAGGGCCCTACTTAATCCATAACTATATTCACAATAAAGCACAACTTCTTTTAACTTATTGATGAGTAATAGAACACTTTGTATGACTGGCTTCATGGTTATGATTGACATATTCTTTGACATGTCCCTGACAGCATGGCATGGGCGTGCCCTCCATCTCCATCATGTTGCATGAACTAATTAAACTGCTGTATCATGCCCAGTGCACCGATCTCATCATCTTCCGCATCGGGACTTCAGGCGGAGTTGGTAAGCAATTCCTACTCTATCTTACATTGATCCCGATACAGTAATTTGATGGACATATAGGTAAACATATACAGTTTTTGAACAAAACAATGAGACCATTTGCCTTTAGCTTAAGACCTTCTCACAAGAGATTCATACAACTTTTGAATAGTCTCCAATTGTATAACAGAACATCTTCAAGTTGCTTCTGAGTGGTTGAAACAAGGAACCTGATTCTTACTCTTCTCATAATTGTGGGAACTGTTGCTCTTAAGACTCCAAATAGATTGGCTGCTAACATATATATGAATAATGCAGCCGAAATTGAACACAGAGGAAAGTCTTACAATAGTTCTTTAAATATGAGTTAGGTTCATAAAGATCACGTATCACAGGCAGTTTCTGCTAATCTCATTTATATCTTGAGTGCCTATACAGTAGTATTGCATACGTCGTATCTTCAAAGAGTATTTAGTTTGATCAAATTTATAAAAGAGAGATAAAGCTGTACGATTATTTCCAGAAAAACACAAGCTGCTAGAGGTGGGACTAGTGGGGAGAGTGGGATGGAACTACAGCACGTTTCCGGGAGAGTGGCCAATAAAAGTAATATTTTCCTGATCGAAGTCTGATCGACGATGAAGAGAAACAGAACAGCAACGTTTACGCTGCTACGGGTGGTTGAATGGCCATGTGCTCACACACACAGAACACGCCAAGCTCAAAAGACATGGGACTGTCACGACCTTGAAAGAAAGACATCTGACAAGGAGTGGATCATCATAATACCAATGCTTATGTCTGTTGTTTGAAAACACAGGTCTCCCAGCAGGTACTGTAGTGATTACAGAAAAAGCTGTGGACCCATTTTTCCGGCCGCAGTTTGACCAGGTGGTTTTGGGAAAGATGATTGTTAGGAGCACAGAGCTGGATGAAGATGTGGCCAAAGAGCTGCTGCAGTATTCCACAGAGCTGCCAGATGTACCAACAGTCATTGGAAACACAATGTGCACTCATGACTTTTACGAAGGTATTGGACCTTTTATTAAACATATATTATTTAGCCCATATTGGTTTTAGTCTTACACTAAAATTTTGTGTTAACAGTTATCATTTAAAACGGAGTGTCTATTTACAGTGAATGCAAATAGCCCATCTTATTGGCAGAGGCTATTTACACTAAAGGCTAAAATACACTACAAGACGTTTGCTCCGATTTTGGCCAGATT
Organism: Triplophysa siluroides; assembly: GCA_006030095.1. NCBI lineage: Eukaryota > Metazoa > Chordata > Actinopteri > Cypriniformes > Nemacheilidae > Triplophysa > Triplophysa siluroides. The sequence goes on along the minus strand of VCII01000094.1, from coordinate 1,567,988 downwards.
TTCAGTCTGTGCCAGTCTGCAGATTTGATAAGTTAGTTGTTTCTATCTGAAACTTTCAAAATGTCTGCAAGTGTATGATGTCTAGTTGAAAAAATCTGTTCAGATTTTAAAAGTCTTGTAGTGTATTCCAGCCATAACTCAACAATAGAATCCATTTGAATTAAATGCATTGTTCCTAATGAGTTTGTCGTGACGCACTTGTGTTGTCTTCTGTCGTGCCACTCTCGTCTGGTGTACACAAGGTTTAAGTGTAAGTAGCATCTGTCACAATTTTCACTTGGTGTAAACAGCATTGCTAAGAAAATATAATATTTTCACTTAGTGCAAATAGTATATATTGCTATCCATTTTAAAACATTACCCTTAAATGCTCAGTTTGGAAATTATAGTTCCTCTGTGATTTTATGTTTTGAACAAATGTTTTTTTTATGTTTTTTATATTCTTTGATTGTCTCCAATCACTTCCTTTTGTAGGTCAAGGGCGACTGGACGGTGCCCTGTGCTCATTCTCCACTGAGGAAAAATTTGAATATTTAAGAAAAGCATATGACAAAGGTGTCAGGAATATTGAAATGGAATCCACTGTCTTCGCTGCCATGTGTCTTGTGTGCAATCTAAAAGGTATTACAAAGTAATTCATTGTTTGTCATTACTACTGTAAATCTGTGAACCAGAAAATGCTATAATGCTAATCATTTTACAAAAACTTTACAATTTAACTCTTTACTTTTGCTGAACTACTATAATCAGGCAAGTGTCACTATTACTATAGATTTATGCATGTTAAAACATAACTATGGATGTTTTATGTATGCTACTGTACTGTATGTTAAGTAATTTAACACAATCTTTACCAAATTTATCGAACTTCAGAATGTAACTGGTGTGATTTAGTTGAGGCAGGGTTCATTTGCATATTAATATATCCCCAATACATTCAAGCAATTTAGAGCACATGAAACAAACATAGGTGCCCAATACTCCTGGAGCCCATTTCAGAAAGGAAGTTTGGTGCGTATGTTTACCCTGAATGAGGGAAACTCTGGGATCCCTTTTAAGAGCATTGCGTCCCTTCCGCTGACACAGTGGGTGATCTCTCCTTCCTAAAATCCTCCTGAAGCTTTACTGAATCACGCCAGTGCAGTTTTAACTCGCTGTTCAAGATGGCGATAAGGGCACTGACTAGTAAGTACAATTGCGTTGGAACCATTTAGAACATGATTCAGAAGCATTGCCGTAGTCACTACCGTAGTTTTTGGAGCAAAATTTATTGGCCCTCCAAGAGCAGGATTGGGCACCCCTGGATTAAACACTTTTAAGTAATGATTTACAAAAGCATCATAGCTAACACTAATAATAAATAATTTTATTACAGCTGCAGTTGTATGTGTGACCCTACTAGACAGGTTTGATGGGGACCAGATTTCCACTCCTCATGATGTTCTGCTGGATTATCAAAAGAGGCCGCAGCGCTTGGTGGCCCATTTCATTAAGAAACGTCTTGGACTTATTTCATAAAATACTGGAATGAACTTCCATATTCATAGTGTGTTTGTGTTTTAAAGGTTATGTTCACATTTAGAGCATCACCTCGGGACCAATATTGCAATAGTTATTTGTATTTTTTATAACTTGTGAATCAATTGTGTGGTTGCAATTTGACATGTTTTTACATTCACTGATTTAGTAGTGACATCTTCATTATTGTACTTTTTAGTAAAGGCATGTCCACTAAATGCATAATGGCCTGGGCTGCGTTTCCCGATAACGATGGATCTTCACTTCAGAGCATTTTCTACAAGCGATTTTACGGATGTTTGTCGTCATTTCATGTGCGTTTCCCAATAATCACCTCACACAGGAAGTGTCCCTGTAAACCATGTTTGCACATTGGCTGCGTCTGAAAGCTTTGGCAGCTGACTTGTTGCCTCACTGCCTCATGAGGCGATGACATCAGGGGCAGCGTTTGGGCATGAAAGCAGCTCGGGGGCATACATCCGGACAGCCTTAAAAGGCAGCGTAACTGAATTTGAAATAAACAAAGGGCGCCTTAGTGATGATAACTAATCGAATATGTTTTAGCTACAATACTAATTTTCTCGCTAGAAATGCAATCCAAAGTTGTAAAAAGAGAAATTATAACACAAAATGTACACAAAAACCGTGCTCCAGCCACTTTCTTTGCCGCCTTTTGGTTTTTTTCGAACTCAACCCTGCTCGACCAATCACATTCCCCGCACGAGCACACGCATAGAATTGTGGGACATTGAAGGCATAGAAGGATACATCCATGCTGCCTTCAAAAATCGACGTGATGGAGGTATCTCAGGAGACAGGAAGTAAAGAAAACATTGGATTCGGTCGTGCCTTCATGCCACCTCGAAATGCTGCCTCGGACGCAGCAATTGTTTAACACTTACACTTGTCATTATACACATTTGTGTCCTCGTAACCATATATACAAGTAATAAACAAATTATCCGAGCGAAGGTACATGGACCATATTGTATCTATAATGTGATTTTGATCATTTCGAACTTTGAAAATGTTGAACTCAAATTCCTGGGAATTGGTAACATGTAGAATAAAATCAAGGTATGTGATGGAAATCTCAAATGAATTGCAAAATATTGTTTCTATATTAAAGCATTTACATTAACCAACACTGCAATCAAGTTCTACCTAGTCAAAATAGGAATGTGCAGATAACCACTAGATAGAGCTGTTGTTCAGTCTTTGTACGGCATCTTATAAGTGTGTGATGTTTACTTGTAGCCTACATCTTATTATGGCCTGTCCTCGTTTTCTGACATCACTTTAAAGGGCTGTTTAACGCTTACAGTTAGACTTAGGTTAGGGTAAGGGGTAGTCATTTAGTATTGTATTGTGAAATCACAGCAAGTTACGACAATATATTTGCTTGTGAACAAGCTTATGCAAGCACACATTCTTGGCTATACATTATGTACTCGGCTATTTGATTCTGTTGCCTGATGACAAAAATGGACAATTTAAGAAAGTCACACATGGATCAGGCCATAAAATGATGAAAAAGAGAATATTGAAAGATTGAATAGCTTGCCTCAGCCCACTGTCATTGTGGTTGCTGATAGGGAGGATAGTAAATGATTGTGTCTAAGAACACAGATGAAGATGTTTATTTTGCATTCTGTTTTTATTCTGTTACATATTTTTAAACTATAAATGGTTAATAAAAAGTTTACCGTTTCTTAATGCGTGGAATGTCTGTTCATTCATTTTTAAATAAAATAATTCTCAGATTTTGAATGTGGTCTTTAATTATAAATGTAGGCTACTGCTGCATCTATTTTGGTTATATCGGCCTAAGCACATTTGTGACATTTCCCATGGATTAAGAGTTTGTTGCTGCCTTTTAAGTAAACAAAATGCTCCTTAGAATAAATCATGGTGGGATAATACGTATCGGTGGGCTTGCCACACTCTTGTGGTGTTCATGTCAAGTGCTTTCATTAAAGAAAAAAAGGCATAATACTGTATTTATTTCATTTGGTCTCTTAGCTTTTGTTCCGTACGTCGTGTAGCATAGCGTCAGCTATATGTCAATTATTTGTGTGGATTTATAGTAGGTAATATTGGAAAAAGAGAAAGAAAGAGAAAAGATGTGGTGGTGTACCTTGCCATACATTATTCATTCTGGGGAAAAAATATGGGTGGTTCGGGGAGCAACTCTTCTCCAGATATTTTGAATGATTTCGGGGTCGAAAGATATAACAACAAGTGCCTTTATTTTGCTTGCTCTGTCACGACACACGTCATGGGTGTGGCGGTATTTTACCTGCGTGGACGTGTGCCACTTTGAGAAATATCCGCACTTCCGGATACGAACGTAGCGATACTCATCATGACTCATGTCCGAATCTTTTATGATTCCTCTCACCTCAAACAGGATTTATAACAGTACATTATATGTGCGAGTCTTACGAAACTATAGTTTACTTTTGGGTGCGTAGTAGGAAGTCGACGTGCGCAGCTCTCACTGGAGGATTGTTTCACTCTTTGCCGGTTGAGTGACAAAATATATCTCGTGGTAGGGACACGCGCCACCAAGATGGATAAAGAAACGGGGCTTTTCCACTTTTTGATGCTAGTCATTTCTCTTGGTGAGTTGTTCTCGTTTGTCGGATTGTGTTTGAATTCTTATATATCTTATGATAAAAATGGACGTACTCCAGAATTCAGTCAAATAGCTAGTCCTTCATGTGTCAAATACTGCGTTTAAACAGTCTTTAGATGTCATGAGTAAATACCAATATTTCTGACAACTCTTGCCAATGACCTTTTTTGGCTGTCTTTGATTTTCCTTCAGGAGTTTAGGAGTTAGAATAGCTGTCAACCACCAGTTTTTGGCTAATAGGTCTGTGTGAAATGATCCAAAACTGTAACCCTTGTTTAAACGTGTTCTGCCACCAGGTTAAATGCTGAAACACCTGTCCTATAGCAGCTAGTTTGGAAGTCAAAGTAGAAAACCAAACACTATGTCACATTCTATATAAACTCTACACAGTAGGCCCACAGGTTGGCATGAATAAGAAAATAAACCAATTTAAAATCCCCACTGCTGGTAAACCTGTATTTATTGGTCATACTTTTTAACAGTGACAGCAACCTGACCACATTGGTATTGGCAAACTTCACAGATACATTTGTGCCGAAATACCATTTGAGTAAAACATTTTTTTTGTCCTCATTTATATTGTTGGATTCATTCTAATGTTATATGATGAATTGAATTGCTTTTTGCAGGTCTGAACAGACATGTGGCTCATTTGTGGATTATGGCCAACTATTTGAAAACCACTCACATTTTTGACTTAACAGCACCTTGAATAGACACATGATGGCCAAACAGTCTCCATTTGGTCATGGTGCAATATGACCAAAGTGAATGTTGTGTGAGTTGGACATTCAGGATGTTGTTTATTTAAGCTTCTTTGTGGCTGGAATGTGATGATCTATTTTCCCAGTTCCTAACTGTGTTGTCTGTCTTGACACATTCCTACAACTGGACTGAATCACATTTCACTACCATTTACATATCAGCTCTTATCTGCAGTCATGCTCTCTTCTTTTTGTCCTGTTTTAATCTTGATGTTTGAACTCGCATAAGCCTACAACAGTCTTATTTTTGTTACTGAGTTAAGCTTTCCACCTCATCTGAACAACCATTGGTGCATGCAAAGACAAGTTCTTACAAGTCTCAAAATTTTGTCCCGCCTTTTCCATTCGGCTTTCTCTATCTCAGTCTTTTTTCCCCCAGTATAGTTTTCCAAATCCTTGTTTCATTGGCTTATTATCGATACAGTTTGTTTCAAAACACTTACTTATTGACCAAACCAGAGGTTGTGCTCGACTTTTTTGAGTAATGAATGGGAACGTACGCGTCCCTACGATCATGTTCTGATGAAAGGAAATGATTGAATGCTACCAACTCGACAAAAAGGGGAATTCCAAACTGCCCTCATTGTATTCCGTCAAAATGACGGACGGCCTTCAGATTTGATCCGTCACAGGTATAAAAAAATCTGTCAATGAAAAGGGAAATTTTCGGTTAACAAGACCTCTGCACCAAACACTTACTTCATTTACATAAATAGTCACACATATTTGGTTTGTGGGCTTTTTTGTTGGTATAACAGGTTTGATCTCAGCTGAATACTAACAAACACCTAGGAAAATTGACGATGTTTTTGGTTTTTGTCTTTTGATTCGTCTGTGTGAATTTTATCCACATTCTACACTAAACCTACAAATTAAAATGTAATAATTAGGCTATTTACCTACCCCTGTGTCATTCAAGTCCCCTATGAATCTCTATGAAACCAAAACCAGGGCTGCAACAAGCGATTATTTTAATAATCGATTAATCTATCGATTATTCGACTAATCGACGATTATCTGGCAGATTAATCGGTAGGTTTTAATCGATTATTCAATATTGAGTTTGACCTATTTTAACTAATAAATAAAACAAGGACATTTTTTCAGCTTTTGAAAATAGCTTTTTAGTGAACTTTGAGCCAGCTGAATGGAGAAATGTCCTTCATGTTTCTGTCTTCCATCAATAGTCAAACTGCTGCAACTGTTTAATAGTGCAGGGCATTAACACATGATTTCTAAGCTTGCAATTTTTTCCCAAAATTCAGTTAGATTCAATATCAATTTATTTGGATATATAAAGTAGGTTCTTAAGAGTAGGGATGCACCGATATGTAAATTTTGGCCGATAACGATGACCGATGAACTGCTTTTATATGAAAAAACATTCACTTCTCTTTTTCAGTTCTCTTTTTTCCCCTAAACATCATGTACCAGGCCTACTTTACACTAGTTAAAGATGATTTAACCTTAAAACTTTTTATAGATGTTCTTCCCGAGAAACCCAGAAATTTTTTATTAACAAGCATAATGAAGTCTAACAGGTCTCAAGACAGAAAGCATTTAAGACAGCAGTCGGATTCAAACAATACGCTTTTGTTCCTATAATTCACACATTTATTAATACTGTATCTACATACTGTACCTACATCAACAATTTTTTGCCCATAGCAGTAAGTGAATGATCACGACAGAAAGATACTGTACTCTTGTGTATTTTAACTGTGAGCAGCGTGCAGCTGAAGAAGCTTTACCAGAGGAAATGATTTATGATTTATCGCCTATAATATATCGGACTTTATTGTATTATTGGCCGATACCGATAACCTTAAAAATAACCACTTACTCTCCCTCTGGTCATTTCAAACCTTTATGACTTTTTCTTCCCCAGAACACAAAAGAAGATATTTTGCAGAAAGTTTGTACACGAACAGCACTGGACCCCATTCACTTCTATTGTTTAGACACAAAAACAATGCAAGGGAATGGGGACTAATTAACAACATTCTTCAAAATATCTTCTTTTGTATTCTGTGGAGGAAAGAAAGTTATACGGGTTTGAAATGAGGTTAAGTCAAAGATGACAATTTTGCTCAATTTGTATTTTTGGTGAACTATCACTTAAAATATATTACATAGGCTACTATGTTAGAAGACAATTTGTGTTCTATTTGTGTTATTTCCTAGTTTTTTGACTTGACTATTATTCTAAAATGTGACACATCATCATAAAATAGAATGAGTAGGTGTGTCTAAACTGTTGAAGAATAGTAATGTATACTTTGTGCAAATTAAAGGCAAAGTATGGAATATTTGCCGCTAGAATTCGCAAAACAATTACAATTACAAGATATATAGCTGCAAGCAGCAATTACGGGGTCAAACCTTAAACTGCACAAAAGAAGATATTTAAGACCTGTCAGACGATCAGATTTTAAATACCAAGTTTCAAAACAGGGAAGGGCACTTAGAGCACAATAAAATTGCTTATAACTTTTGAGGGCGCTATCTGTTCACAGTCATGTTTAGAGCGGAATGTAAACACCATTAGGCCTGCGTTATAAGTTTGTAAGCATTCGGGATGCGTGCGCATCTTGGTTGCAGAAAAACCTTGAAGAGATAGCCTTTATAACAACTGGAGAATTAAACGGATAAGGTATACAAAATAGTTAACCTTAGAAAGATTATAGAAAAGCTTACCTTAAATAAAATAAACCCAGACGTCAGTCCAGCCTTTTCGTTTAATGACTTGTTTAGCTTATAATGGCATGTTCATTGACGGTATTTCATAGGAAAAATACCATAATTTTTACCATTCCTATTCTGACGTTTTTGAAGGAATTGTCTCCTCCATTTCACTGCTTTGGTTCCACTGTTTTTCCGCAACCAGTATGCGCACACAGCTAGCAGTGACGTAACCATGATGTCCAAATTGGTCTATAGCAGAGTGGTGTGCTGTACACAGTACAACAACTTCTGCTTTTTTATGAGACTTGCTGTTTTACCATGCGCAGATCGATCGGCAAGTCGCAAATTTTGACAGTACGCCCGGCATGCACAGAGCTGCATGAAACCGAAACCAATATGATTTCTTATAGCGGAAACCGAGGATACCCCGGACACAACGCCATTGACCCCTTTAAAACAGGGGCATGACACGTTTTAACTGTGATTTTTCTCTCCATTCAAACATTGTTGGAAACATTTCCAAGTTTTTTTTCACACGTAAGTATTCACAAAAATATATCACACTGTACTAGTGGTTTCTGGAAATGTAGGTGCATAATTCTCACATTGTGCCTTTAACAGATCTACTGTCAATGGTTCAATATGCTTTGAACATCATTGAATAGTCTTGTAATTACTTGGAACATACTTTATATCTGACAAAGCTTTTCTCCTCACAGTGGTGCTCTGTGAGAGCCGTGTGGTTAAGGTTCCAGCTGGACCACTGATGCATGTAGAGGGACAAGCTGTCTCCATTCACTGTGATGTGTCCAACTACGAGGGGCCAAGTGATCAGGATTTTGACTGGTCTATGGTGACTTTTGATGACAAGGTGGTCAACATCATCTCCACCCCCTTTAACATTGGATTCACACACCCTTCGATGAAGGATCGGGTCAACAGTGGTGACATCAGTATTAATAAGCTTGGGGACTCTTCTGTGGAGCTGAGATTCAAGAAGGTTAGAGCAACAGATAGTGGCTTGTATCGCTGCAGCACCCCTAGCACTGATTCGGTCGTCAGTGGGAACTACCATGCTGATGTTGAGCTCAAAGGTGGGTCATGCCTACTAAGATTGTATTTTATTTACAAGAATACTGACCTTATGCTAAAACTGGGTTTCATCCCATACAGACCCATTCATCCCATTATATTCAGAAACCCAGTACAATGACAGTTTCGATTATGAAAACATTCCTGTAAATTTAAAGTAATGTATAGATAGTAATATTTCAATATATAAAAAAAATGTAATAGCAATAAAAAAAAATCGATTTACAGCCCTAAATATTACATATTTTTCCCAAGATTAAGATATTTAAGCGTTTCAAGCCTGATTTTAGCAATCTCATGTTAATTAGTACAGTCGTCTTCAGGTTGAATTCTGCAGGATTTCTGGGAGACGTGCGTGTCGCCTGGAAACAACACAAAGCCGCAGCTCGCGTTGTATAAAGACGCGCATCACTTTATATCTCTTTTATTGAATATAACATCAGAATAACAATACAATCAAGCCTCGCTTTATAACTGTGAAGCTCGCGCTGTACAGATGTCACACGCCTGAACTGATAACTGCGCAGCTCGCGCTGTATAAAGATGTGTCTCACTTTAAAACTCAGCAGGGCGATGTCATCGTCCATCGCGATGTTTCACTGTAGCCATCAACCCTAGAAGCTGTGTTGTTTACAATGGTTAAAATGAGAATTCATTACGGTCGACTAAATGTTAAATTCTATAAAGTATGCGAGGTTCACGGCATGAACTTATTAACATTGTTGTTGTTAACTTTTGCACACTGGTCTGTTAATGTGGGAAATTTCTACGCCCATAAATATGCTGCGGCACAAAACGAGATACAAAAACGTGGTTTGTTGCTTTACCTGTCAGTCATATGGCTTTTTGGGCCTTGCATACGTCACCTTTAAACCTTCAGCCTGCTTTCCTGCCTGATCTAACGTGTTGTACATTTATTTCGTTCAGTGATTGGGGACAGTCTGAAGGTGGCTACAGCCCTTTCGAAATCAGTGGTGAATGAAGGAGAATCAGTGCAGCTTCAATGCAGCATCACCCGAGGCTTCACAGAGCATACTTTCCTCTCAGTTACTTGGTCTATCAGGAGAGGGAATAACCCATTCGAGGAAATCTTAACATTTGGACCAGATGATAAAATCAAAGTAGAGAGCAACTACACTCAGCTTTATGCAGATGGTGGAATTCATTTGGATCTTCGTGGTGGTGGCTTTTACGGACTGGTCCTGACAGATCCAAAGCCTATGGAAGTGGGGGTATATGCGTGTACAGCCCGAGAGTGGGTGAGACAGGGTGAAGAAGGAAAAAAGTGGCGAAAGATACTGGAGAAGACTGAAGAAGTGGGAGAGGTGGTAGTTACACCTATAGGTGAGTCGTATTTTACTCCTTTGTTCCCTACTACATAAATCTGTGTTTCAATAACATTGTGGCACTGATGGCGCAGTAACATTACTTTGTATCATGCAATGACCAAAATAATGATTCTATTATTTGTTTTCTTTATCATGGATCTTTGTCATGGATTTCCGACTCCACTTTTTCCCAAGCAAATAACTTTGTTATTTAAAGTCAGGAGCTCTTATGAATATAATGATATGACCGTCTTGACAACGTTATGTCAGCATTTGCCGTGAAGACAGCTGACACACTATTTTTTTAATTTGCATTTAAATATTTATTTGAATAACGCTTTTCGCAATTTTGCATTGTTGCAGAGCAGCTTTACTGAAGATACATTTTAGCAGTAGAGACCTAGTATAGTACTCCTTACATGTGCAAAAAAACATGTGATTTTGAAACCTTTTTGTGTGTAAAAAAACTGGGTAGAAATAGTGTCACATGTAGTGAAACAGTGAAGTTTAAAGTTCAAAAGTAGCGATTGAGTTTAAAGGGAATGAATTACTCTTAAGTTGTTCGACAAGTCTATGACAACTGTAACTGACATTCTGCGCTTTGAAAGTCAGTTGCTTTGCTGTCTATGGGCGGGAGTCGGAAAGCTCTCGAACCTCATCAAAATAACTGTATCTTAATTTGCGTTTGCAAAGATGAAGGAATGCCCAAGGCTTGTCAAACGAATTGAGGGCGAGTAATTTGTGGCAGAATTTTGATTTGCTGGTGGAGTTCCCCTTTAATATGGTTGAAACAACCAAGGAGATGGTTTTCATTTTTGAAAAAATGTTCCTTTAACTCTTTTTACATTTTTAAAGCAAAACAAAAACATATTTTTTTCGTTTAGCTTATTGTAATGGCGACACATTTGCTCCATTTCAGCTCAGTCTTTGATGGTTGCCGTGGAGAAGGACACCACCCTTAACGTGGGGGACACATTGAATCTGACTTGCACAGTGGCTCCTAATGTCCTCCCCTCTCTGAGCCTGGAGTTAATGTGGCTAGTCAAATCAATGGATGGCTCAGGCGGCCCACGAGTTCTCATCCATATAGGGCGTGATGGGCTCTTGCAGAACGGGTCTGAAGCCGTGGGCTTCAGCAGAGTAAATGCAAGAACCTTTCGACTGCTTGTCCATAAGGTTGACCGCTCTGATTCTGGATTATATTCCTGCCGTGTCAAGGCCTGGCTTCAACAGGGCAGGGAGAATTGGTACCAGGCAGCAGAGAAAACATCTGACACAGTGCAAGTTCTGGTGACTCATTTAGGTAAGATTGACTTTTGTTTCTAAAACTCTTAACTGTCCTTATTATTACTGTATGCTTGTTTCCATTTACTATCCTGGTCTACAGTAGCTGTTCAGTTTATCCTAACCTTTATCTGCCAACAGTAGTGGGTGAAGCTCTCTCATCCGATTGCTTTGCTATGCAGTCTGTGTTAAAAATATTTCCAACTGCCATAGAAATTCTGGAAAGTTTTAACAATGGTGTATACTGCAGTGACACTAGATTACAGACAGAGGACATAGGCTTAGTGGTTGTGGGAAAGAGATTGCTGTGGCTGAGTTCATCAGGAGTCACTGAAAAACAGATCCAAAGGCCATGTTTGGTGTAACAGTGCCTGCGATGCATCAATTATCGGGCCCGCTGTGGGCGTGCTAGTGCATGCCTGGGCCAGTCACGTTTCCACAGTCACTTCCAGGGCTATACCTTGGGCCAAACCGAGCCAGCTGGGACTTGATGAGTGAGGCGGAACTAAAGCACGTGTGCACCCATTGCCAAGAAAACGCAGACATATGACTCTGTTTCACTTACCGCGTGCGGTTCATGTCCAGGATCTTTTAGCGTTGGGACCCTTCCATCTATCAGTTTCAAACGATCTCCAAAGCCAGCGCTATATCCACCGGTTATATAACAAACAAACACAGCTGAAATTCGTGAACGCAGTTCTCTCTCTCTCTTGCTCCAGCTGGTTGACGTGTGTATGTGCTCGTTCTCCCGCTCTCCCTGGTTGACGTGTGGGCGTGCTCTTTCTTCTTGGTCTGGCAGGTTGACACGAGGGCGTGCTTTTCCGGGAGAATTGTATAATGGTCTAAGAAAAGTTGTTACGAAACGTATTTTCATGTTTGAAAAATCTTTCCGAAACCTGTACGAACGCAGGGGGAGTGTATCGAGCAGAGAAATATTACGTCATACGTCCAACTCGTTTTTTGACAAGTTAACCATGTCAAGCATGAGAAGACTTTAAGGATTCATTAAAAAAAATCACATTCTTTAATGATTGTCCTATAGTCTCCTTTAGTTAAATGCAAATAAGGTCCCCGCTATCAGACAATTATTGGTATTGACACCTGTTACTAATGGGCACATAATTGGAATAGCTGTCTGACACAAATCTTTTGTTTTTCTGTGATGTGTCCACCTGTTTAAATCTTGTGAGATGCAAAAGTCGTATTAGTAAACCTAACATATCCAATAATGTTTTAATATTTTTACATCGTCAACGACCAGGTAATATACTGTGTGAATATATATATTTCTTATTTTATTTTTCCAAATACTGTGTAGATTGTTTGCTGGCGTGTTATATGTATGTGAACAATTTTATCTGGTCACTTAATCTCTCTGTATGGTTAACGATTGCTTATTGATTTAATATTGTCTACTGTAACAGCAATTATATTAAACAACTGAGTGTAGGTCACAAACCAAAGATACACTGAAACCTTATTTCAAGTTATTATATATAATATATATAAACATTTGGTCCAGAGGGGCGTTTTTAGGGTGGGTTTTTTGAGCAGCGCTGACGTGCTACTGGCCTGATAGTGGAGACGCAACTTGATTTTGGACTCACAGCTAGAAGCCTGAGGAGACTGGCTCAGCCCGACAGTCGAAAGCCAGCTAATGTGACCTGCGGACAACTCTGACTTATTACCCGAGTGCACAAGATGGCGCCAGTGAGCTTTTGCAACAGCAGAGTCCCTAGACTAATTTCCGGTCGTATAACTATCGAGTTTTTTTGGCTTAACGTAGTGTTCAGCAATGTTAAGAGGATCTGCCATATCCCTTGTATATAACTTACTTCTCTATATCTAAAAAACACCCATATTTGCTGGCCAAAAATCCTTTTCCCATACAGTGTTATTACGACCGGAAATTACTCTGGCGTCCCAAAGGCCCACTGCCACCATCTTGTGCATCTTGCGAATTGTGCTTTCTCCAAAGATCAAGAGATACCGGGGTTAAATTAGTTACAGATAACTGGGGTTAGTAACCTAAACTTTTTTTTTCCAACTATTGTGTGGTAGATTCATGAACAGGCAAATTAATTTATTTAAGGCATCTCTTGTGACTAAAAATGGTAATTGAGTTGAAATATCAGAATATATTCAAAGCTCTGTCTTTTAATGTATCCACGGTAAATACAGTGTGTCTTATAACTAGACCCAGAAAGATTTTATTATATACTAATAGTTGTCTTTGAAAGAGGTGTCATTTAAAAGCGTTAGCATTTAGTTATGAAGACTAAGGAGGGTAAGTGTGTGTTGATCTGATCTAGTGTCATACCGGTCTATTTGAGATTAGGGGTAGGATGAGAAGGTAATCTTTCAAAGCATGGAACATCACTATTTAAATTTTTTCCAAGAACAGTAGTTATATAGAGGACTAGGGAAGTGTAATTGGAAGCGGTCATGGGTGAGCTGGCCTGTTGTCAGTTGCAGTATAAAAAGAAAGTTTTGTGTATGTAATTGTTCAAGATATAAAAAAACAGCTGTGAATAGAAAATGCAAATTCCCTTTCCATCCCAGAGAGGACTAAATCCGGGTAAAATCTGAGGTCATGCTTTTGATAGACAACATAAGATCAATCCATGTCAACTCAACCAGAGGTCCCCAGCTCAACTTTTTTTTTTTTTTTTACAGCAAGACCAACATAAATAGTGATGAATGCCAAAATACTAAATGGCACTTATTAATAGTAACTGAATAATTGACTAATTTGTAGGGCCATATTATAGAGGGGGTTAGGGCTGCTCGATTATGACGAAAATCTTAATCACGATTATTTTGGCCAATATTGAGATCCCGATTATTTAACACGATTACTCATTAACTTTTTAAACAACATAGACAATTAAAAAAACATGGCTTTAAACTGTGAATTCAACTGAAAAATTAATGTAAAGAAATAGCACAGATGAACCACTGTAAAGGCTGTGGATTTATACCACAAGAAAAGAAAGGATCCTTGCAAATTGCAATGTGGCACCATAATCGTTTTACCTCTATTATTTTGTTTTTGTAATTGCTGAAGGCCAAATTTGACGATTTCGATTATTACAGTTGGTACAGTTAGTAAAATATTTTGACTTAAGCAATCCTTGTGGCATTATAAACCAATGTTGACAGTTCAAAAATGAGGGAAAAGCACAACTCTGGCTCTTTTCTTTTTACAAAATACGCATGTCTGTAACGAAAGGTTTTTGGTTGATTTATTGTGAAATGACCCTGTATTGCTAACGCAATGATATCATGATATTTTTCCTGTTTCTGGTTACATTGGATTTATATTTTAATAAATGGCTCAATTTGAGAATTTAAATCAGAGGGAACCATAAGTGTACGTGACTATGTTGGTTTTCTACTTCTTTTTGACACAGAGCCACAGTTTAAAGTGTCCCTAGAAGCCCCTCTGACCCCTCAGTTCACCAGTGATCCCACTGAATTGCGCTGTCAGGTGACCAACCTCCTCCATCTCCAAGATGGCCTCCTAGGTGTGACCTGGTCTTACTCTAACACAACTAAAGGTGCATCTCAGAACGAAGTCATGATAGCCTCCCTAAATCAGCACGGAGCTTTAACTACAGGCAAACAGTACAAGGAGAGGCTGGAGAGAGGGGACATAGCAGCGACCAGGAGAGATCCCAACATCTTCATTCTGCGAATGCTACAGACTAGAGATACTGACATGGGCTCTTATTTGTGCTCCGTAACTGCATGGACTTCCGGCCGGCAAGGTGGATGGGAGAAAGCAAAGGATGTCCAGTCGACTTCAGTCGTTGTTCAGTGGTCACCAAAGGGTAAGCAGATATTAGAGGCTTTGCCCTTTACTTTTTTTTAATGCTTATCTTGTTTTGATACAATTTAGTTATAAGAGCATTATTCCACTGCTTCCATTTTTTGCAGTAACACCGCTGTGCTCCAAGAGGTGACAGAAATAACTTTGGATGTGTAGTGTAGTGTATAGTTTGTAACTATATATAACCCGTTTTGGGTCACCATTGACTCCCTCAGTAGTCTTTTGTCCAATTGACAAAATATAAATTTTTGGGTGAACTGTTCCTTAGAATTTCTTCATTTAGCATGCGTTCCTTATCCAAAATAACAATTAAGGGAGCATTAAAAATGTGGCCTTTAGTGCTAACAATAAGCACTATAAAAGCTTCATTTGCGAGTACAGTAGTTATAGATCTAATAGATTAAACTAGGCCTGCACGATTATTAATCGCGATACCACTAAATCCTATTGTAATCGAGCTGGCTAGGATATGCAATGTTTTGATATTTTTTGAATGCGTAGCTTTTCCGTGAAGCACGGCTCTGAGATCAGTAGGAAAGGCTGCTCGATCTAAAAGCAGTGCGAGTTTGAGTCGCTTATAATGTGGATTTGAAAAAGTAACACCCGTCAAACATGATCATTATAAATATACTATATTATATTATATTGTTTATCGCGACAGCCCTAGATTAAACTATCCTGTTATTGATCCAAAATGATACAGAAGTCGGTAACACTTTATAACTAAATGCTGTTAACCATTTGCTAAGCTTTAGTAAATAGTTAATTTATCATTTATAAAACATTATTTACATTAACAGACACCAGTTCACAAACATATATGCGGTTATAATACATATTTTCATTCTTTATTATTGAACGGTTTTTGGCCATCCACATCCACACAAATGAACAGTCTTTGGTGAAAATTGAGATTTTTTTCTGATTTCCAGAGTGTAATGCATTATATTGATACTGTGTTTGCAGTGCCGGTTTTGCAAGTGCTAGCCCATCGTGTAAGAGAAGCCTCCACTGGTGGATCCACTTTTGAGATGACCTGCCGTGTGACCGGCCAGAACCTGCAGAATCCTGCTTACTCTGTACTTATCCTTTTTGAGACTCTCGGTGGAAAATCACGCAAAGTCTTATCACTTAGTTCAGACTCAGTCTTACAGTTGGAGGAGTGGAGTGAGCCAAACAGGATGGACAGCGTGGTTCTGGAGAAGACCGGGCAGCTTGAGTACCGATTCCGTTTGTATGGAGCCCAAGTCTCGGATTGTGGCTTCTACTATTGCAGAGTCACGATGAGTGATCAGGGAAGAGAAACTGTCAATGAGTCCAACAAAATTGAGATTGCTTTTGCAGACACAGGTAAATATGCTAGCTTACTAGCCTAGACCTTTGGGTTGCTATGAGTTTGCTGCCCGCAAAGGTGCTCTTTCTGTATTAAACCTACTGGCTACGCTCTAAAACATGCTTGGTTGTTTTCAACCCATGGCTGGATAAAATATGGACATAACATACTGTTGGGTTAAGAATGAACACACTGTGCTGAGCTTGTGTTACTCAACCAGGGGTTCAAACAACCCAGCATTTTTCATGGTAGACAGCACGATTATACAGTACCTTTGACCAGATTCTAAAGGAGTATTGCTAGTATCTGTATACTAGCGTATTCCTTAAAATGTAAACTGTCGAAATGTTTTCTTTTATGTATGATGTTTAGAAACTTTGACTTTTAAACAGACAAGTTCTTCCTCTTTGCAGGTCCAGTATTTAACGTATCCATTCAGTCTCTTACCAGCAAGGTGTTACCTGGGGACACAGTCAAAATGAAATGCATTATGTCCACATTGAGTGCTGCTCCAAACACTGGTATGTAATGTTTGTGTAACGTCTGCTATGAATCCTTTCTACACTACACGACTTTCTTTCTAATTCTAACCCCAAAAACATGCCAAGATTGCATTTCACTTCAAAAATATAGTCCACATCCACACGAAGCCAGAGCTTTCCCTTACCGGTCTTTTTTAATCCTGTAAACACGGCGGTGTCTCAAGAAATATCACGTACACACAAAACCACTGAAACCGACTCATACAATGTAGTATACATGCAAAATCAGTATGTGGCGACGGAGATGCGCTAAAAGCGAGAAGACTTGGAGCAGGCGCATAAAGCTTGCGCAATGGGGCGATGACATCATCGTTTCATACGGATTGGCTGTTCACGTGAAAACGCAAGGGTGTTGTTTTCACATATATTTACTCTCGGATCCGTTAAAAAAAATAGCGGCTTCAGGCTCCCTAAACGCCAGATGTTCTGGAGAGAGAGTGGATATGTTGTTCGGGTGTTAAGGTGGTTCTAGATGGTTAATGATGTTTATGTCCATGTCATGTGTGTGCCGTCCCTGTGTGGCTTGCTACAGGGAGGAATTTTTAGAAATCTCTCTTCAACGAGGCAGTCGGATGAAACATATCTCATGATAAATTAAGCTGATCGATGTGCGTCATGTCGGAAGTTGAATCGATGCTAATCGAAAAGTATTTGGACACTTTCACTTTGGCAATAATTTCAGGAAGCAATCTATTGCCCATTATCTTGATCAATTCTTCACACATTTTCGACGAGAGAAGAGAAGAGTTTTCAACGTTTTCACTGATCAGTTCCAGGGTGCCCATGTAATTCCCATTGTCATCTCTATCAAATATTTCACTCCAGCCTCGGAAAGCCAATCCCTGTGCTTTTGTATCATGTTTCGGTTCTGTTGTTGAACACAAAATATTTTGAAGCATTTATGAAAGCAAACAATTCTGCGGCACCTTTGACTGCCATAATTATTCCTACTATGGCAGTCAATGATGTCCTAGAAATGTCAGTTTTGCAAACATTTTTTCAATTATCATTCTTTGTGGTTATCAGACCAAAGGTTTTTATACAGGTTTGGAACAACTTGGATGGGGGGGGGCAATTCATGACATTTTTCAATTCATTTTTGGGCGGATTATCCATTTAAAAGCTAGATGTGTTTCCTGTGTACCACTGCAGCAAAAAATCTAATGTGCTTTTTTACTCTGTCTGTCCTGTAGGTGATGTGGCGTTCGACATACGCTGGTTCCAGAGTTCACTAAGAACTGTAGATAATGGAGGCGCGCCGCCTCTTATAAGCATGGATCGCTGGGGAGTGGTGAAGAAGGCTGGTGGTGACCGAACTCAGTGCAGTTTGGAACGTACTGACTGGCAGACATTTGTCCTTGGTGTACATAAAACCGAAGACAACGATGTGGGAGACTACTATTGCACTGCCACACCCTGGTTACTGTCTCCTGCAACTGGAGTCTGGACCAAGGGCCAGGACCTCAAGTCGGCCCCTGTTTTTCTCTCTATTAAACTAGAACGTAAGTATGCTGTAAATAGAAGTTGTGTTAAATTCTAGGCCTGGTTTCACCGACAAAGCTTAGCTTAGAGGGCGGGTATACTTGACTTTCCGCGTCTGTCTCACGCACAAACGTGTCCGCACAGTGCGGATAGATGAGTTCGACACATGCGCAGTACATCACCTAGTGGACTCGGCCGTCTACGCAGTTTAAAAAATCGGGCTGCATGCGGACGGGGTGTGTGGACGACCACGGACCCTCCTGATGACGAAAATTACGTCACACGGACAGCAGGACTATACTTTGGGCTTAAGCCAGGACTATGCCTTGGTTAAATTAGGATATTTAAATTGCTTTTAAGAATGGCATTGACATATAATAGGACATGTCAGGACAAGTTATTTTTCAGTCAAGCTTCATTTTAGTCTGGGACTAACCTTAAGCCTTGTCTGTGAAACTAAAATCACAAGAATCTATATTTACTGATATACCATTCTGAGCCATAACTTAAAGGGACGGTTTACTCAAAAATAAAAAAATCGGTCATCATTTACTCACCTTTAAATTGTTTCGAATCTGTATATTTTTTGTTCTGATGAACGTAGAGAAATATATTTGGAAGAATGCTTGTAACCAAACAGCTCTTGGCCAACATTGACCACCATAGTTGAAAAAATCACTTGAACAACAGTTCTGTGGCCCTTTTGCATACCGTTGTTATTTTAACCTACTATGGAAGTCAATGGGGTCGAAGAATTGTTTGGTTACAAGCATTCGTCCAGATATCTTTCTCTGTGTTCAACCAAACAAAGACATTTATACGTATTTTGAACGACTAGAGTGAGTAATTCGGTTGAGTAATTTGGGTGAACTGTCCCTTTAAGTTTATATGACTTTTTATATGATATTATTTGTGCTATATTCCAAATGTACTGAAGAATATGAAAAGCTGAGAATGACATTTTAAAGCTGTAGGGGAATTTTCTCCGAAGATAATTTTTCACTTCTTGGAATGCTGATTGTCCAAACATACCACTTCATTGTCGTCATGTAAACGTGGTTATTTACCATTTCATGTATTACGTACAGGCTAGCAAAGGCACAATAATCGTGATATTAAAAACCATCATTATCGATATTGTGCTAATTCCACACAGGATAATATTTCTAAAATATATCTCTTATTTTAAGATGTCTCTGTTCCTTAGTAAAAGTTGCTCTCAGCAGCATTGTGAATAGGTTTTAAGAAGAAACTCATAACTTAGCGGTAAGATCAAATGGTGTGTGAATATGGCCCCCGAGCACTAAATACAATCAATTTGTCCTCATACTGCGTATAATGTCATTATAATTGGTTATAATTGGTTATGTTTCTTCTTTCTGTAGTGTTGGATTCTTTGAAGATGCCTGTGAGTTATGGTGTAGCTGCTGCGGTGATCGCTTGTCTCCTCTCGGTGCTGCTGGGTCTTGCTGTTTCCCACTGCTGTTTCTCCAAAAACCACATGCACACACCCCGACCCCGCAACAAGCTTATAGACCTAGAGATGGATTAAACCCATTCCGTTTCCTACTGCTGTAACCAAACCTGCCCAAAACCACTTTAACCAACTTGTTTTAGGCTACGGGAGAGAATGCGTTGATGTGGATATGAACATTTAACAAGAGATGAGAACCTGATGATTATAATTACTTTGAGGATTTGGCCGCTGTAACTCAGACTGGTTAAAGCTGCTCTCTCCTAGGAATCGAGCACTGACAGCTCTGTCCATGGTTTTCCTCCCACCATGTAAAACATTCTGACGGCTAAGTGATTATTCAGAGAGCTTCAGAATTGCATTGACATCATGGACTCTAATGAAAGAGCCGAGAATCTCGATTGAAATGTTTTATGCTGACTTTTAAACTGCTGTCATCCCAGAGGCTTGGATTGGCTTGTCATTTCCACTGGGTCTCCGCCTCCTGTCTGACAAAGTTATGACTCTCTAAAAGTGGAGCATTTCAAAAGGCTGATATTGCCTCCCAGTCGCATTGAGTCAAGTGTTAGTCGGGCTAAAGAAAAGGGAAAAATGTATGTGTTGGCTGGTGGGTGCACACTTCAAGACCACCGCTTTCTTCTGGGATCTCGAAATGACTGCTCACAGCACAGTTCTCTCAGAGAACAGACGCAAAAGGCTGTCAATCTGGCTTCGGCTTTGAGCGGCTGGTTAGAGATATTTTTAAAGCCCTGGTAACTAATATTTGTTGTTGACATTAACTCCTCACCCCAAACAATAAGAAACATACATATAGGTTTTGCATTCGATTTGTGATTCCCATCGTCGCACAGACACTTATCCACATTCACATGGTTTTGTGCTGATACTACTGCTATTTAACGCACTATGAGGTCGGCTACGTTTTTTTCTCCGATCGACAGCTGTTGGTAATAAATGACATTGTTTTTATGGAAAAAAAGAATAGCTATTTTTATATATTGAATGCTAAGCAGATATTTATTTTACTATTATGGTCTTGGATATATCAATGAATAACCACAGCATTCGTTTTGATCAATTATTTTTTAGCAGTGTCAGATGAAAAAAACATTTCGGTCTGTAGAGGTTCCACTTTCACTTTTCAATTTTACCCTTTAAATAAATCTATTATTTCCTCAAGGTGAAAATCAAAGCAGTCCTGAGGGGTTTTTGAACGTCAAAGTCAAGCCTTTTATCTCTGTACGAATACAATAACAAATAAAAAACAATGCAAACAAATAGTGAAAAAGCGTGTTTGAATGATAAAAAACCATCAAAGCTTATTTCAGAGAAGCATTAGTTTATGCTTGAATAAAATATTATTCATATATTAATTAAAGGGATACTCCACACTAAAATGAAAATTCTGTCATCATTTACTCACCTTCAAGTTGTTCCAAACCTGTATAAATGTATGTGTTTTGTTGAACACAATTAAATGAACTAAGAAAAATGTTAGCAACTGACAACATACCATAGTAGGAAAAAAATATTAGTTTTTTCTTGAAATGAAATAAAATGCCCAAATCCACTAAGCCAGATAGATTGCAGGTACCTCAGAAGTGACCGTGGCACATACAAATGTAAGGAAAGCCATCCTTATTATTGGAAGGTGCAGGGGTTTCTTAACACGGGAATAACTTCAGGTGATTATACAGTAATTAAAAGCATTTATAGACATCCCATTCATTTCTAGTTCTGCTTCTACAGTGTTAGCAATTGCTTGGCTGGACTTTAACGGAGGGCCCGTTTTAGTAGTTGACCAAGAGACCAGCCACTATGTAAAGTTGATTGATGCTGCCTGTTACTGAAAGGGATTGATGTACCTGACCTCTGGCCCAAACATTTGGGCTCTCTCTGACAGAGGGTATAGGGATGTGGACATTGCAGGGCACACCTCCTTCTACAAGTACAGTATAGAGAAGGTTAGCCTATTTTTTGCTTAATACATTTACCGTTGTACTAGCAGTGTGAGGTCTGTCTTAGTTGCAGACCTGTGGGACTAATTTCTTTTGACATTGCTATGTGAAGTGTCTTTAGACTATTCTGTCAGGATATTATATATTGTGGAACAAAAGTGACTGGTGTCTTGTATTTGTCATTTATTTTGTGCTTTGCGGTTGTGATGTTATTGGTGCGCTGGCGCGATCTCTCCACAGTCTGCATGAGGTCTGAGATGAGAGATGTATGTGTTTAAGTCATTCTGCTTAAAAGTGTTCCAAAAGTAAGAAAAAAATAATTAATTGATCGATCCATGTTTTGTCAAATGTGTAAATATGTTATATGAACTGGTTATCCTCCACCTGATTTGCATTTTTTATATTACCTATTACTGTTGATTTGCAATGTAATTGCATTTTGTTTTGCCTTGGATGGCATTATTGTGTCTATGGATGTGTATACAAATATATACATTGTGTATTATGTATTCTTTCTGTTGTGAAAAGTGAAGCTGTTTAGTTTGTTGCTCCTCAGTCCTATATGGGGGGTCTGCAAACCTGGAGCAGGCAGTTTTGCGCCCCTGTAGTTCTTTATTTGTCCAGTAGGGGGAGTTGAACGACAAAATATTTTTTGTAACCGAATCAAACTGTTAGACAAAAATGTAATTATGTATGTGTAAAGTAAATAAATAAACTAAGCTGAAACTGGAAGTGCTTCTGGACCAGTGAAAATCAACTATGGTAAAAGTGTAATAACCATGTTTTTTTGTTGTTGTTGTATTGGTGACCTTTGGCATAACCAATCTTACTACAGAAACCATGACTTAACTAACTAAATGCAGAAAATGTTATATTTGTACATATCTACTAATGGTCTTATTACATAGTTTACAGGAGACAATTGATTTGCAATTGCAACTGCAATTTACTGTTTTTGTGAATTGAGAAATGTATAATACACGCAGTTGGATCAGACGTACAGTACAACAATAATATATAATCTACTGTAGCCTAGTTTTATACAAATATACAGAAGACTTGAGTGTTTGTTGTGAATGTATAGGCATGTATAAAGTTACATTCAAATATTAACCACATTTAGCCCATAAGACATTAAATGCTATCATATACAAACCACCAATTAAATATCTGCTGTGCATTTAGAACAGTGTCCTACATACTTCTATTTAATAAAGAAAAACACAATTCACCGCTTTAATACATTTCTAAGGTCTTTTATCTTCTAAGAAAAAAGTGATAAGTTTCTTGTGAACAACATTATTTATTAAGACCATTATCAAAAACAAGATAAGCATTGGTGGAGACAGCCCCTAACTCGTGATGGACAACAAAGTTATCTGTTCTTTGGTCTGTTCTGGTGGTTCTTAATGTACAGTGCCCCCTAATGGACAAATAAGTAAAAATAGGGGCGCAAAACTGCTTGGGGTACCAAATGAATTATCAATTACTGATTCAAGAATTGGACATATTTTATGATATAAAATTTTACCAATCAGCATCTTCTAATCTAATCTGCGATGGGCGGATTATATTGTGTTCTAAATTCTTTTACATATGTTTTTAAATCTGATTTTCAAAAACCCATAATCAGACATGACCACATGTATTTCCCTTTGTGCCTTGGTTGGGTTTGACCCACTGATCTATATAAATGACTGGATTGCTCATGATGTCATTACACTGATGCCATCGTGCCGTCATGTTGGTATGCCCAAACTTTCTACAAAATTAATTGGGAGTTTAAAATGAAACGGTACTTTACCAGTCCCCGTTTTTATATTAAAAATCTGACAGTACATTCTTATAACACAGTTGTCTTAAGCATGTAAATGTTTATTTATTTAAAGTCAGGAAGTTTCCCATCTTAGATATTAAGTGAGTTAAATTTCTCTTCATTACAGAAGCGTACATATCAGATCTGCAGACGGACGAGACACCTTTAACATGACAAATGTGCTCATTCTAAATACAGATAAATACAGACTGTATGTGTTCTTAAAGGGATAGTTCACCCAAAAATAACAATTCTGTCATCATTTACCCACCCTCAGGTTGTTCCAAACCTATACAAGTTTCTTTGTTTTACTGAATATAAAGGGAGATGTTTGGAAGAATGTCAGTAACCAAACAGATCTTATCCCCCATCTACTGCCAAAGTAGGGAAAATAAATACCATTGGAGTCAATGGGGGATCAGATCTGTGTGGTTACTGACATTCTTCCAAATATCTTCCTTTGTGTTCAGCAGAACAAAGAAATGTATACAGGTTTGGAACAACCTGAGGGTGACTAAATGACAGAATTAAAATTTTTGGGCGAACTGTCCCCTTTAAAGCCTGGTACGCCGCAGAACGGGTTATTTTAGATTGTTATTTTGACAGTAAGTCATTGATGCCCTCTGTCACTTCCGGTGGTCGTTTATATAGATCAGTGGTTTGACCCGGTAATTGCTGAATAATGGCCACCATTCACCACCATTATCAAGCTGGGAAACATCAATATAACTCAGACTCTGTTCCACTTAAATAAGAAGGTCATACACCTGAGACAGCTTAACGCGGAAAATATAGGCTAATTAATCTCTAGGTTGAATTGCTCGTCTAGGGGTGTTATCAAAGGGGCTCATTAACTTAATACATGCATTGGGTTGACATACGAAAATTGATATTAACACGTAAAATGCGTGTTTGGAAGTATACGTGTTAACGCGGTAGAATCGCACATTTTGTCCCCTTTTGTCTTTCTGACGTTTTGGCTCTTGTGGCCTTCCATAGTGCAGAGAAGGGAAACAAGCCTAATGACGCAATAAAGGCAAATCGAAACACGTGATTTCCAGTAATGACGTTGGGAAAGTACAGTCAGGAAGTTCCTTTAGCGTGTTTTAAACTATAGGCCTACATGTATTTATCTTAAATACTGCGATTTGTCTCACAAATGGAGGGATGCGGACTGTTGCCGATTTACAGGTAGTGAAAAGACCAGTTTAACATTTAACTTAACGTTATGCCTATTCAGGTTAAATGCTCAATTGCACTAACTATGTTTGTGTCCAGCGGAAACGTAGCATTTCATGAAAAAATAAATGTTTACAATTGTCGATCCTATTTAATCTATCGAAATTTATAAAGATTGATTTTAGCCTTGAAACGGCGGTTAAATAAAGTAACTTTATGTGCAAGTGAGTGTGCGGTCAATCTGCCTTTATTATTATCTTAGACATGCACCTCGTACGGTGTGCGTTTGCTTTTATGCCTTATATACAAAATATCCGTAATCACAAAATAAAAGTAAGGAAGAGAGCTAGCAACATACAATACATACATAAATGAGAAACTCTGAGAGAATCGGTTAAATAAGGGTGTTGGTAGATTTTGACATCTCAAGCTATTTGACACCAATAAAGAAGTTAAAAGAACATAATATAAGGATCATAATTTCACCCAAAAGTAAAGCTTGGTTTGTATGTTAACTAAATTTCAACAAATAGTTATTGAATTATTATTATTAGACCTACATTTAATTCGAAAGGTCATCAAGTTAGTGTTTGAAATGTGTTGATCTATGTATTCTTCTGAAGTGATTAGTCATGGCCAGTCTCTTAAGTTTCAAGACTGCACTCCTCCAGTGATAATATTTGTATAGTATTTTCAATTTAATTAATTTTTTCTCTTTAAATAAACATTTGTGGGAAAGGGGCCAGAGCAAACTTTAACTTTAAATGTGGTGACAAGCAAATGTGTAGTTCAGAAGCCCCTTTCACCAAAGATTGCCAACTACACAGCCAGAGCTTTGTTATATGCTTGTAAATCACGTTGTCATTTCTTATTTTCAGTATATTTAGAATACTTATCGAATAAAAGTACATTTGTGACATCGATCTTGTTAACTTTACAGAACCTTTCAATGCTTCCATTGAACAACACACATGTATTTGATTGCAACATTATCTGCGACATTCTCAAATCATGATAAGATGGATTCACTGGTTTTTCTCCATGCTACTTTTTACTACAGTATTCTCAAGACATTATCAATCGTATGCAAACAATCAATTAACTATTGCTGTTCTTTACTTTCCATTGTGAGGTGCACATTCATCGTTTTTTATTTTGTTTTCAGTGGACGTTTGTTGAATTATGATTCTCTGTCAATATGAAGACAATGTTGGGGCTTCGGTTGCTCATGTTTCTTTACTTTCCAGGTATGTTGATAAACAGTACATTTGTCAAAAACAGAATCCGTATGCAAAATACATGTTTCATTTCAGTGGCTTTAGTCTAAGGTCACCATGAAATCAAAACTGACAATTTATATTGACATTTATTTATTTGGTTACACTTTACAATAAGTTTTTTTATTAAGGTATTTGTTAACATTAGGAAATGCATAAACTAAAATAAATTAAAATGTGCAATATAGTTTTCAACACTTATTAATCCCCGTTAATGTTAGTTAATGTCAATTGTCAATACAATTGTTCATGGTGCATTAACTAATGTTAATAGTTTTTTAATAAATGCTGAAATTAACATGAACTGAGATGAATAAATGCTGTGGACGTATTGTTCATTGTTAGCTAATGCATTAACTAATATTCTTAACAAATACAACCTTGTTGTAAATTGTTCCTAATTGTTTTTAAAGAATATTGTGTTGTCCATGTGGATCACTGTTTTTATTTTATGTGCTCTTATAATTCTTAATTAAAACTTGAAAATGCACTTCAACTGGAGTGGCGATCCTTCTCTGATGAAGTGTTGTTGAAGGCTTGGGCAGAACATTCTTTGAGCTCTGCCCTTTAACAGTCAGTCCTCCATTTCTCAATTTTCTAGATCCAAACAATCTGCAAAAAACAAGTAGTTCCATCATTTTTCTATTCAATATTGGATATAATATTGTACATAATATTGTACTCAGACATACAGCCGGAAAAAAATTAATTGAATCAGCATTTCTAGATGTATTGTGATCATTCCAGTCCAGTATCTCTTGTATTTCAATAAATCAAACCTCAGGAGTGACAAAGTCATCCAACAGCAACGTGAAAGACTGACAGAATGACCAGACACATGAAAACTGTGATAAAAAATAATAATAATAATCATTTTTGAACTTTTCCTTAATACAAATATTACTCTTATTCTCCTATTCTATATTATCTCCTATTGCTTAAAAGTGAATATGAACTTGTTTTTTTTGCAGTGTTTGTGGTTTGAAAAATACAGAGCATATTTTCTATTATTTTGACCTCTTTCCCCAGTTTAAATTATCTGCAAATAAATGCAAATAGAAACAATATTTGAAATTTGGAAGAAATTTCACAGAACGAAACAAAAATGATAATTTTACCTAAACACATAAATAGTAAATTGAGAGAAAACTGAAATGGTGCTTTGAATTTTTTTCCG
Organism: Triplophysa siluroides; assembly: GCA_006030095.1. Classification (NCBI taxonomy): domain Eukaryota; kingdom Metazoa; phylum Chordata; class Actinopteri; order Cypriniformes; family Nemacheilidae; genus Triplophysa; species Triplophysa siluroides. Next base: position 1,540,609 of record VCII01000094.1, on the reverse strand, counting down.
CATCTTTATGTCACAATATTGAAGTCAGTTTTGACTGCTAGTTCATGGCACTTGACAAAAAAAAGTTGCTCTTTCTTTTGTTGTTGTTTTTCCCTATGTTAACATATTTGTGTTTTTTTGCATGATTTGATCATTTTCGGTTGTCTTCATTTAGTGCTCGATGCAATCCCTGCTCCAGTTAAATTTACAATATTGTCTCACAACTTTAAACACATTTTACAATGGAGCCCTGGAATAAATTCTACACCACGGACTGTTTTCAATGTAAAGAAAAGGTAAGGTATTTCAACACCGTAAAATCTGTCCATCTGTCAACTTTTTGCAACAGGATTCCTACACCTGCTCCATATTCACTACATTATAAAAGCTAAGGAGATCAACTTTAAAAATGTTAACTTTTGCTACATGGCTGAAACGAATTGTGAATAAATGATGAGAAAATGTTAATGTTTGGTCTGACTATTTTATTACAAAAGCCATTTATTATGCTGGAGTAGCAATTGTGATCCATTTTGGCCGGGTTATAGCAAAAAGTCAATAACAAAGCTCATACATATATTCTCAATAGTCTTCACTCAAAGGAGGAAATATGTTTTTGTCCATTGTACAATATAACTACAATTTAGCATGATGCATTATAATCAAATCAAACTGTTTTGAAACTGTTTATAATGTACTGCAAAATGTAAACATCACAATTTGTCTTTTTCTATTTGGATCATCTTAACTATCCTCCATCTTATTATTTCTACAGGTGCCTTAATGGAAAGCCAACATTTCTCCTCAACATCAGAAATACGACAGTAGATGTCTCTCAATCATTAGAGGACATCTACACAGAATGTACATTCGCTATTTGGGCATCACTTGACAACATGACATCATCCAAAGTTAAGAAAAGTATCACACCATATGAAGACAGTAAGTCTTACTTGAACATCTGCAAGTTGTTAGTGAGGTGAAGCTAGATTACAATTTGTATGTTTACATTCTCTACTGTATCTGGTGGTTTTCTTATTATTCTTCTGCAATGGAAGTAAGTGGCAGCCCATAGAAAAGCTTTGAAGTTTGGGACAGTTTAAAATGTTACCATAACAAAGTTTGACTCATGTTTATGGCCATACCCTTTGAACTGTAAGTTGTAGAAACGAATCCTGAACTCTTGGCTCATGAGGATTTGAATACACCCCTGAACAAGATTTCCAAACATTAAAAATTTCCATGCCATTTGTTTTTTCTCTTTTTTTAAAAACCTACGTTTTTGAACACCTACGGTTTTGCCTGATTTACATGAAAGTCGGTATGTAGCATCTGTAGCAGACACAATCACAGTTTTGACCTGAAGGTACAGTCCCTGTTTTGTCAAGCGTTACCCAGTGTTACTCGGTTTGCCATTGTGGGCGACAGACATTTTTTATTTTGAATAATCCGCATCATACTCTGACAGTATATGCCAAAATGTATTCTGACGCCTCCTTGTGGTCAACGAAATTGACCATACTTATATAATGTAAAAATGTGTCATATTGTCGTGGGACTCATATCTAGATATCTGTTAGATTTGTTGGCTTATGACGAGTACGATAAAACGAGTACTGTTGAAGAGTATGATGAATAGTTCATCATTTTAGTCCCTCAGTGCTTCAGTTGATTCCTGAGGCAGCATGTCAAATTTTTGTTTAGTTTTCAAAAGTTAAAAAAAAATATTTAGTCCAATAATTCATTACAGTAAATAGAAAGTTTTAATAGTTTACGTTTTAGTAAACTACTACTACACTAATCCTTTACTTTCTTTTTATCTTTCTTTTGCTTTTTCCAGCTGTTATAGGTCCACCCATTGTATTTCTGTCTGGTTGTGGAGACTGTTTGAAAATCAATGCGTCCCTGCCCAGAGGATCTGGAAAAAAGAATGACCTTGACCAGTTTTATAATTCTGTGTACTTCAATTTAAACTGGAAGAAAGCAGGAGATGAGAAGGTAAGGATCGCTACAGAAGGAGTGTTATTTCTTGGACTGCAGGATGATTGCACCTTTTTTTATATTTATATTTAAATACTCGCGCGAGGATAGTTTCTTTTTACAGGCGAGTGTGAAGGACATTGCGCGAAAAGGAGCATTTTAACGTGTCCAGATGTGTTAAACAGCTGGTGTCAATGAGATCTTCTCATTCTTCTCGCTCGAGCTGAAATTTTTAATCCGGTTAGATGATATGCATTTTAATACGTAATACTGGCAGTTTGTTTTTGTTTACTGCTTTGGGACGGTAATATAGAGATTGAGACCTTTAACACAATGCTAAATCCAAGATTAGTTTACCTGTGCGCCGTGGAGCAAATCAATGCCGTTGTCTGCTCTTTGTTGTGAGTATTTTTTATGCAGTATTTTGTTTTGCTGCCATCCGCCATCGATATGCTCCATTACTCCTGTGTTGTGCGTTTGTTTGTGTCGTGTTTACAATGATATAATGCAGTAGAGGCGCAACTATGAGGATAAGTTTATAATTCCCACCCACTTTGAAGCGGTACTAAACTGCAGTGGAAAAGCAAACTGAGACGAAGTGTAGCGAGCTGTACCGAGCCGAGTCGTACCAAACCCAACCGTACCATGCAGTGTCGTTGTACTGTGGCTGCCGTCGCATCATCCAGTTGGATGCTGCACACTGGTGGTGGTTGAGGAGAGACCCCCCTTATATGATTTTTAAGCACTTTGGGTGTACAGCAATACACAATAAAGGGCTCAATAAATGCCTCATTCATTCATACTGTCACATCAGCTGTTGTTTCTTTTGTTGTCATGTATGCATACAGACCTACCAGGTTGGTATGCCAGGTGGAGGGTATGTTCTGAAGAATCTAAAGCCTCGTGATAAGTACTGCATTAGAGTACTTCCCGAGATCAATTCCAATCGCAACACTCGGCCCTCTGACTGGCAGTGTGAATACACTAGTATAGAAGAGTTTGAACAAGGTAAGACATATCCTATTGACTTGATATGGATAGAATGGCATAAAAAAATGTTTTAGTAGTTGGTATAATAATAATTGTTTTAATAATTGGATTGGCGTTTTACTTTTCCTGCATCTGTGTCATGTATATGGATCCATAAGGGCAATATTGGAAACTTTAACACACTTGTTTTTCTTATTATCTACAGTGTATTATGCATATTTACTTTCATTGCTTGTGCTGAGTTTAGATTTTGATTGTCACAATAAACATGAAGGAAATTCAAGTTTTAGTTGTGAATGTTTTTGTCTTTATCTTGGAAATGAAAATGCAATTATTCACCATGGTTTAACAAAACTTGAGGATGAGTAACTCATAACAGAATTACGATTTTTGGGTGGACTATCTCTTTAAAGAATACTCTTTCAGGTCCTGGATGGAGAATGATGTTCTTTTTAGAACTCCCCACAAGTGTTTTATTGGGTTGTGGTCTGGTGACATTGGACACTCAATCACCTGTTCTTCACCCTAAATGTATGTATCATGTTAAAAGAGTCAGTAGGTACATCTGTGAATTCATGATGCCATCCTTGAAAAGCAACTCCCCAATATCTGCAGGACTCATGCAACTCCACACAAGAACATCACCACCACCATGCTTTACTGTTGGTACCTTTCATTATACTCATCACCATTGCAACTCCATACAGTTTGGAACCCATCAGAGCCAAAAACAGTCATCTTTGTCTCATCATTGCAGAGTCAATCACCATCACTTATCCATCAAAAATACACTGTGTTGTCATCTATCGCCCTCCAGGTCAACTGGGAAACTTCTTAGAACAGCTTGACACGCTGGTGTCCTCTATACCTGAAGACTGCACTCCACTGGTAATGCTAGGTGACTTCAACATCCACCTAGACAAACCGCAAGCAGTCGACCTCTTAGCTCTCCTCTCCTCGTTTGACCTTCACAGGGCCTACACCCCTCCCACCCACAGAGGAGGACAACAGCCCCTCTTGCCCCTGGCTTTCTGAGACACTTTGCGACCATCGGTCCAAGCTAAGGGCTGCGGAGAGGAAGTGGTGACCCTGCTGATCTTTCCAAGTATCAACATCTTCTTAACTCCATTTCTACTGATATGTCTGGAGCCAAAACCAAGTACTTCAAAATCCAAACTGCATCTAACCTGCCTCAACTTTTCTCTATCTTCTCCTCTCTTCTCTGTCCCCCTCCTCCTCCCGCCAATACTTCGCTGACCACTGATGACTTTGCCCCACTTCACTGATAAAGTGGAGACCAGCAATTCTCTCCTTACATCCCTGAACTCTCTCTTACAGCTATCCTCAACTCCCTTCTTTCTCTCCCCTTTCAGAGACTGCTGTCTCCAAAATGTTCCTTTCCATCCGGTCTACCGGTCCCCTCGAGCCGATCCCTTCCCACCTCCTATCTCTCTGTCTCTACTGCCTCAATTTACACACATTATTAACACCTCCATCACCACTGGTACTGTCCCCATTTATTTAAACAAGCCTTGGTAACACCTTTACTCAAGAAACCAACACTTGACCCCTCAGTGGTCAGCAACTACAAACCAATATTACTCCTGCCTTTCCTTTCCAAGGCCCTCGAAAGGGTATTTTTTAACCAAATCAAAGCTTATCTCTCACAGCACGACCTTCTGGACAGACAATAATCCGACTTTAAGAAAGGACATTCTACGGAGACCGCTCTTCTGTTTATCGTTGAAAACCTACGGCAGGCAAGGGCTAATTCCTTGTAATCTGCAGTCTAGTCCTGGCAAATGATCTAGAACGCAGCTGCACGTCTAGTTCTCAATCACCTGATTTCACTTCAATGGCTGCCAGTTACCGCCCACATCAAGCTAAAATCGCTGACACTGGCCTTCAGAACGATAACGGCAAAATCGCCCCTTTACCTTAACTCGCTGCTCCAGGTCTACATCCCCTCCTGTTATCTTCGGTCTGAAAATGAGCGAGGCAGCAAATCCCTGGCAAAGACCTTTACTCATTCGGTTCCCCTGTGGTGGAATGAACTGCCAGCCTGCACCCGAACTGCAGCATCCTTCACAACTTAAAAAAAACAGCTCAAAACATACCTGTTCCGTATTTATTTGACTAACCAATAACTATCTGTCTTGATTAAAAAAACAAAAAATCGTGTTGTTCATTCACTTACTTGCTTACTCCAGCTTTAATCCTCCTGCAGCGCCTTGTAAACTAATAGGACTGTTTAGCGTGTTGACAAAATGTTTATATGCTCTTCTTTTTGTAAGTCGCTTTGTCTAAAAGCATCTGCCAAATACATAAATATAAATGTAAATGTAAATTAGTCATTGTTTTAAGAACGTGAGCCCTGGCAAATTCTAGATATGTTTGACTTTCAAATGAGTTGGACATCATCACAACTGTGAGTTGGAGTTGGACATCACCTAACGCTTGGGGTTAAAGGGATAGTGAAAATTCTGTCACCTTTTACTCACCCTCAAGTTGTTCTAAACCTGTATACATTTCTTTGTCCTGTTTTGTAATTTGGGTTACCGGGAATTTTGCTTAACACAAAGGAAGTTATATGGAAGAATGTTGTTAGCAATTTTCAGTTCTGGGGCACCATTTACTATTATAGTAGACATAAATATTGTATTTATATACCGTATATATATTTATTTTTTAATTTGAAGAATTTGGAAAACAGTTATGGAGCACCTTTGACCACCATTTACATTTTTCCTACTATGGTAGGTTCTACTGGTAACCATAGTAGGAACTGGTAACCTTCTTCCAGTAACTGGTAAACTTCCACTGGTAACCCAAAATAATCCTGGCTAGACTTAATTTTAACTTTCTAGCTAGGACATATTTCTTATGCTTGTTGTCAAAAATACTGTAATCTACAGGTACTCTATTGTTTGTGGTTGTGTACCAGAAGTTAACTTTGGGCCACAAAAGCATGCATGCGCAGTAACATTTGTTTATGTTGTTGCAGGTCGTCTAAAAAAATTAACTTAACTTGATTTGACATGATATAAATTGAATGCGTATATTCTCTCTCTCTGCAGTGTTATACATAGTGGGTTGTTCAGTGGGAGCTTTTTTGTTTGGATTGGGTGTGCTGGTGCTGGCAAGCAGCCTGTTCTATACTGGGTTCCTATGTAGGATGAAGACTACTCTGCCTAAAGGACTGGTAAGACCCTCGTGTATATGCAATTAGTTTTTTTCATCAGACTTTTTTTCCAAAAAGTTTCACATGCATCATTACTTTTAACCTTATAAAGAATATTAGCTTTTTTAGAAACTAGATTATTTAGCAGAATGTATGTTAACTCTGTAAGGTTGCCCAGGTTTATTGAGTAAGTGTTTTTAATTCTCCCAGTGCTGTTAATGAACAGAATTCAATTTTTTTTCTACATTTAATGTTTGTTCACTTGAGGACTCTCTGTGTTTTTTTTCTTATTCAGCGTAATATAGTAAAAGGGTACCACTTGAACCCTGAACGGACATTGACTGAGAATGTATTTCTGACTGATGCTCAACTGACCAGATCTAAAAATGATCCCACCAGAAACAGTCCTTTATTATATATTGATGAAGGGTCACATAAAAAGCAGCATGAAGACGAAGAAAGCTTTGACCAGGTTTGCCTTATTCATCACCTCACAGTTTTCTGACTTTTGATTATGTACATTTTACAACAATGAGGGTGGGTTCCACCAGCAAGAATTGAGAGTTTTTGATTTAATGTTTTCATGCATATAGGTCAATAGGTAGTGAACCGTTCTTCAAAAAGACATTTCTTGTGCATGCGTGGGTTTTGATGGCATAGTTGCATATCAACAACTAAAGGGACCGCCATTGCATTATTCTTTACACTGGAGCTTTCACACCGTGGCACTTTCACATTCCTGTAACTTTTGCCAGAAGTACACACTTTTTGGTGTGTTTGCACCACACTAAGAACACACAGGTTGACAGGTTGTCGTTTATTGGTCAAATGTGTGTTATGAGAGAGAGCTGATGAGAGATGCTAATGAGCCTTTTTCACAGCAGCCTCCATGTGGATGGTCTATTTGAGCTCCTCTGTGAGGTTGCTCGAAGAAGGCACGTGCCTGGAGCTCTTGATGAGGCATCTAGTTATATATATATCTTTGGGTGACATAACAACACAAAAGAGAATAGAGTCTGCGGGGAAGCGGGCGTAGAAGCTGAAAATGTCAAAAAAATATTTTGACTTCACATCGGTGTGTACAGTAGTTCTGAATACATTTCGAATGCGTAGTCAAGTCAGTTTTGCGCATTTCACATTGCGTTGTTTTTACTGCTCTTTTTTCCTTCAGTAAGCAAGCGAATCATGTTCTGTATTATTTTCCGTATGTGATTTGGTGTGTATAGGCAGTTTCATCTTCAACATAAACAAACGTTACTGCGCATGCACACTTTTGTGACCCCGACTGAACTTCCGGTACACATCCACAAACAATAGAGCGCCTGTAGATTATTTCTGATGACTATCAAAAGAAACCGAGAAGAACCGTTTACTTGGCTAAACTTCTCTCCAATATTTTAAATTTAGCCTGCGATACCAAGCTCAACCGCTAGATGGTTTAAACCAAACGGTTTCTTTAAATGCGACCGAACTACAGGACCCTTTCAACAAATTGTTTATTTAATAAAAGAACACACAGCAAAAATCAACAAATCGTGTATTTAATTCAATTATTATAATAAATTGAAAAAAAATAAAAAAAATAATACAAATTAATATTAACATAGACTAAATATAATATAAATAGTTATATTATTAGACAATAGCCAATCACAGACCAGAAGTTAACTGGGGGTCAGGCGCTCGCGTCCGATGAAACGGTCTATAGTAGTAAACTATATACTGTAAAGTCCATGGTATCTAGACCTATCCTCATTTTTTTCTTGTTGAATAGTAAAATGGGATTGCTAGGTTCCTGAATATTGAATTAAAATGTAAATATTCTTAATTTATTTTTTCTTTTTTTCTTAGGCAGACACAGAGGATGATGAAGACTATGACGAAGAAAATGAGGAAGGCAACTGCAACTACATGGGTTGCTTAATTAAACATTGTGATTTGCAAAGTACTGGTGATAAAGAGGGACGGGATAGTTTCAGCTTTGCCCCTCCTTTATAGCTCCAGTATCTGTAGCACAGGGGATACACCAGCTCTGCATCTCAGTGTAACTACACTATCCCCAGACATTCATAGCGATGAAGATGAAAATAAGGTGGAAGTGATGTCAGAGGTGTCCGGGGAAAAAATCAAACTTCCTCAATTGAGATTTGAGCCAGAGGGAAAAGCAGATGTTTCAAATGCTACAGGGAATGTCAACTTATTCTCCGTCACTTTAAGACCCTTCGGATCAGAAGAATACGAAAAAGTTTTGCATGAGGAAAAAAGAACTTCAGTTCAAAAAGAACTTTACAGAATCCCACCATCTGTACAGACAGAAATGAAAACAGATGATCTGATAACAAAGGGAAGTCAAAAGCATCTGCTTGTGTGGTCATATGATCCGGGCTTACAGAATATTCAGGACACAAAGTCGGGCTATACAGCGACCGCCACAGGAGGTGCGAACGAACAAGATAGTTGCTCATCTGATGAGACTGATGATTGTGAGTCAGGCTATATAATGCGATAAAGACTTTAAATGTTTATTTTAAGAAAAATATGCTCAGACGTTAAGGTAATGTAACCCTAGTCTGACTTTCTGTCAAATATGTTTAAGGAAAAGCACATATTGTTGGCACGGTGATGGGTTTACATTTCAAAATATTTTTGTTTTGTTTTTTTCATCAAGGCACATACCCTTGAAAGAGTAGTAAAATACGTTATTTTAAAAACTTTAAAATAAGCCGCCATTGACTTTCCATAGTAGGAATAAAATAGCTTATTATTACTTATTGACAGTCAAACCATGCAGATCACATTTACATTAAAGGTTTTCAGCAATTGTTTTTGATTTATTTTTTACCTTCATATACAACTGCATCAGTGCCTACAGGAATTACTCTTGCTTTGGACTTCTCTCAGACAGCTGCAGCTCATACAGAACGCTGCCGCCAGGATTCTAACCAGAACCGAAAAATCTCAGCATATCACCCCAATCCTCAGATCCTTACACTGGTTACCAGTCACTTGTAGAATCAATTTCAAAGTATTAGTAATTGTCTATAAATCTATAGGACCTAAATGCATTTCAGATACGCTTATTGAATATAAACCTAACAGATCATTAGGGTGAAGTCAGTTAGAGATAACAAGGGTTTACTCAAAACAAGGTGAGTCAGTGTTTAGCCATTATGCCACCCGTAGCTGGAATCTGTTTACAGAAAACATCAGATGTGCTCCATCGGTAGCCAGTTTTACATCCAGACTAAAAACACATTTGTTAAGCCATCCGTTTACAACCTGAACACTGTGGTGCTTCGCACGAACTGCACTTTTATTTCTATCTTAGTTTTCTTTCAATTTTATTCTTTTTATAATCAAGTTTTGTTTTCATTTAATTGTTGTTTTAAATTCAGTTTTTTGTGTAATCTTAATCATTTACTTGCATAAAAATGTCTTATGCATCATGCTTACGTAAAGCACTTTGAATTACTTTGTGTACAAACTGTGCTATATAAATAAAAATGCCTTGCCTTGCCTATTACCTCCTAAAAGAGTAAACAAAACGATGTGTCACAGGGATCCAGTTACATGACGTGTTGTGCTGCTAACATATATTCAAGTATTCTACTGAACAGCTGCAAAAAGGACTTGAGTGTTGTCCTCCTATTTGGTTATGGTGGTGGTTGGCAAAACTTGGATGTTTGTGGAGGGCCAAACCAAATAGGCTTAACTTAATTCTGCTCAAAATCAATCGTTTTAAGCAAAGATTATACTATTTTGATTAGCAGCCGGTAAGAATATATGTTACCCTTATGAACATTCACCATGGTTTACCTAGAGTAGTCCGTTTTTGTATGAATAGTAGTAAAACCATAGACCTTGTACACCAATTCTACCTACATTTTTTCTGTATTGCTACCCTCATATATATTACAAATTATAAATGCAAATGTGAATCCAGATTTTATTTTAAGTATTTTTTTATTATATTATTAATATTTTGCTGTCCATTCATTGTTAAACACGTGACATTCTGAGTCCACATTTGAAGCAGTAAACTAAGGGCGCGTTAACATATTGCATGTTTGGTTTGATTAAAACGAACTCTAGTGCGACGGCTCTGATAGTGCCGTTTATTTGTGTGAGTGTAAATGCTGCCATCCAAACACTGGCGCAAACCAAACAGAGTTTAAAACAAGAGCTTCGGTCTCCGATTAAAACGAACTCTGGCGCGATTCGATTGAGGGTGCGTGTAGTTCGGTTTCTTGGACCAGACCAAGAAATAAAAAAATAATTCTGTCAACTTGATGATGGTATTTTTAACAAGCCGGTAACTTCCGGAGACTTGACGGAAGTGGTTAAAGCAGTCCAAACAGCACCAGAAATTCCTCCATTACACGTGCAAGCGCAGATTTAATTGACTCTCCTTTAATATTACCAAACCACTTTATTGTTGTGTCGTATCTTATCACTTTTTGGTTTTGGTTCGGTTAAATGCCTTCTACAGGGTTTACAGAATCAAGGTGTAGGAATAAAAAATAAATATATTTTTCTCTCTTAAGTCTAATATTAGCTACACATCGAAGGCAAATCAAGGCGTACTGTATGAAACACGTCTTTAGCTGTCAAATATACACGTATTCAATGCGTCACATGAATAAAAACGATTTGACACTGTGAAACCCCACTATACATTTGATTCATGTTGGGTTTTCTGTACCACATTGGGTGCCCCAACCTTGAACCCCAGACGCTCCTGGGCACTGCCCCCATTGGCCGGTCGGTAATCCATCCCTGACTGATGGACTGCATTTCTGTATGTCGGTGGCTGTACTTCCCTTCCTGACTTCAGATTTAAGCTTTTTTGCTCTTTTTGCTTTCACTTCAATAAAAAATTTAAATTTAGCAAAACAGAACCTTGAGTTTCGTGTCTTATGTTGATTCAACATTAATCTGATGAGCAAAGCAATGTAATCAGTAATAGTCATATCAGTCACAATTTTTAATTAGCAACCAGTTTTGAAATGCAGCCTTTAAAGGACGCAGCCTCCGAATAGGGAGCCGCAGAGATGACGTATTTTTGTACGCAAACCCCTGAAGCGTTAGCATTTTCGGACTTCCGGTTCGATTTATTCTTATGACATAAACCACACTAATTGTAATTTTTTACAATGTGATTTTTTAAAGCCTGTGGACTTCTGCTGCAACTCGGATTTCTGCTATTGCCGATCTCAATTCATGAAGTGAACGTCTCGAACGGCAAACGAAGTCGGTTATCCGACCTCTGAACTCGGGGCAGATCGATCAACCCCGATCTCAGCGAGACGTGTCATTTGACGTCACGGACAAGATGGCGGCTAGCTCTTCGAAGGCTTATTAAATATATCCAGACACTGATTACAAACAAATGCCCACTTTGAATAGCCACATAACGATAACCAAGAATGATCTTTTTTTAATTTTATTTTTTTATGTTTTATTAAATCAATGCCATTAGAACAAGAGGTATTACATATTCCAATCATATTAACAATCGCTGTCAGATGGAAACAAAAATAGAAAAAAAAAGAAATAGAATTACATAAATGTCAATGTTTTCAGAGCATTACATGTTTTCAGTGCTTTTTTGTGTTTAGTTTTTTCCAAGAGATCTACATACAATTTGAAGTCGTAAATAAAATGAGAAAACCAAGAATGATCTTGCATTCTCTCTACGTCTCATTGTGACATCACGTGGTAAACATGCGAATGTGATGCGTGGTTGACTGGAATGGATTGAGGTCGAAAGTCGGATATTTTACATAATAACTTAAAACATAACGCAACTTTTGCACAGAAATACGTCACAGGGACCGTCAACCATCACTTCCGTATTTCTGAGCCGCACCCCCGGCACTCGCTCTTTTGGTGCGGTCCAAACGGGATATATTTGCCCTCCGAAGTGCTCTTCGGGAAGAGGACACCATACAAAACGTCACTCCAAATAAATAGAATACGACGTTGTTTTTATTGCCCCGTTTGCCAAGTAAATTTTAAACGGAGAGATTAAGAGATACGATTGCGTTTTTCCCTCTAGTTCGCACATCAAGAGCTTTACTCTTCGAAGGCAGTAGGGCATAGGGACGATCACATCGGAATGGAACGCGGGGTCTGACTCTCTTTGTGGTGTACAGATACTTGCGACAACAACTACATTCCGCAATCCGCACACTCAAACGAACACAATGTGAATATCCAGCGGCTTTCGGATGATATTATAACGTAGAGATGCATTCATCGTGCTGGTACAATTGTGCCTTTTTCCTCCTCCTGCTTGAAGTATCTGTGGGTAAGTTGCTAACAAAACAATAAAAAACGAGCTATTGAGAGAAGAGTTGTTGGCAGACTCATTGCGGTTTTGTGGTGTTTCTTGATAAAGAGTTTGTTTTAGGAGTTTTCTTTGCTATATTATAATTAAGGTAACTTAGACCTTTTTTCTAAGACCTTAGGCCTTTAGGTATTTTTTTTACCTTTTGAATCTGTGATAATTGTGGTATTTTTTTAGTTATTTTTGAAAGTGATAACGTGAAACGGATCACTGATAGACACACGCAACACGCGATCTTTTTAATACTCGTTCTTTAGCCTCGTTCGTATCGTTCGTACTTTCTGTTTTATTTCAATGGCTCTGTTTGTTGAAGATCAAAAACACCGAACAGGTGTGACAAGAGCCATAACCACAAACCGCAACAGAAGAATGTTTTAATAGCATGTTGAATAACATCAGTGTTAGACATTTATATTTGGAGACGCTTTGAGATCAAACAGAAAGCGGAAGCGGGGTTACAGTCAGCGAGACGTGAAGCAATTCTCTGCACTCTTGGGCCCACGCTGTCACGGGGAGCCATAAAGCCCCAAAACAGACCAACCGCAAGTTATGTTTAGTTTTATTGTGTTCCGTAACCATAAAAGACATTTTTATAAATCTCATCAACAAAGGAACAAAGTCAAACGTTCACAACATTCAGCATAATTATAAACAACGTATGAACGCTATAGGTAATAATTTGACCTTTGCTTTCTTCTTTTTAAGCATACATTAAAATAAAAAGTACTTTTCAAAGTTTTATAGTGCTATATAGGATTAGAACAAGAACAAACAAACAAAGTTTGTAAGCGTTGTCATAATGACATAGTTGCCCAATCACAATTTCTCTGTAGCACCAGTGCTATTTGCAAAAAGGTTTATATACAGTCCTGCATTTGGGTACCATCCCAGTTTGCACAGGTACGTCTGTAAGATGTCTGCTAAAGATCTGGAAAACACGTGCTGTGTAAAACCATCGGCTAAATATCTTAGAAAGAGCAGTTTGACATCCATTCTAAATCATAAACATCTTGCAGACATTAAATAGATGTCTTCCAGATGTATGTGTGCTATCAGGGATAGATCCTTAGGGGGTACAATTATGTACCCAAAAAGACGCATTCTTAGCACTTACACATTCTTGCCCTTTTTATTGTGTTTTCCTCATTTGTAGATCACTTTAAATACCAGAGTCTGCTTAATAATAATAATACATTTATTTTATACAGCGCCATTAAACGTTTCTTTCTCAAAGGGCTGCACAAAAATCTAAACAATACATCACATTTATAAAACAGCACAACAAAAGAATGTATTAAACAAAATTAAAGATCCAGTCAAGTAAAAGCAGTCCTGAAATAAAATCTTTTGAGAAGAGATTTAAAAGTGGCTAGTGGGTTTGCCTCCCTGATGTTTATCGGGAGAGAGTTCCAGATCTTAGGAGCATAAGCAGAAAATGCTCTATCACCCATGGAGCAGTGCCGTGTCTTGGGAACATCTAAAAGACCACACTGAGAAGAGCGTAGATTTTGACATGGTTTGTAAGGAATTAATAGATCAGACGGGTATTGAGGAGCCAGGTCATCCAATGCCTTAGAAGTTAACAAAAGGATTTTAAAATCAATGTCTTAACTGAGTTATGAATAAAAGGCTCAAATGTTAGCTAGGCATCAAAGATGACTCCAACATGTTTTTGTTTGCTTTGAAACTCCAAAGCAACACCACCAATAAATAATGCCATAGGGCCGTCTCTGACAAACCAAATACAGATTAGGGCTGGGCGATTATATATTGCGATTCACGCTTATTATACATGTCTAAATCGATTCTGAAATCTATTCGATGTTTTATGCGCAGCTCTTCCGTGAACTACAGCTGTTTGATCAGTAGGAAGTACTGCTCTATCTAAAATCACTACGAGATTGAGTCGTTTATAACTTGTATTTGAAAAAGCAACACTCGTCAAATATCATCACTACTATAAATCAACTTTACTATCATGAAATTACCTGAAAAGGTTTGAAGAACAGCGATAGAATATGACCACTATTTGTTCTTCTTCTGTTTCCCATAATCGGAGTATCTGCGTAAGAGCGTCCTCTGGCTTTTGGATGTGGCGGCATTTAACCGTAAGTCAATGAGAAACTGAGAGCATAAGAATCATACGATATATCGCCCAGCCCTAATACAGATTCAAGGCCATTAAGTAGCACTACATGGTCAATGGTATCAAAAGCTGAGCTAAGATCCAAGAGAATGAGAAGGGATAGAGAGCCAGAATCAGAAGCTTTTCAAAGCATGATTTAAAGAGACTTGCCTGCAGAGTGACTCAGATTCTACTTGAGAAAATTTAGAAAGTGGCCTACCGGAGAAGGATTATGAATTAACAGTTGAAACTGCAGACTCGGAAGAACTGCATATAAGTTTGTGGACATTAACAATTTTTTTCAATGAAAAACTGAAGAAAATATACAGTTTTATACAAATATACAAAATATACAGAACATCAGTTACACAACTGATCAGATGCAGTCAAGGAGCTGGAGGCATCTACATTGAGTAAACTGTTAATTGTGTGGAATAGCCTTCTAGGAATATTTTGATTATTTTCAATAATACATGAATAAAATGACGGTCTTGCAATATCAATAGCCACTCTATAATGTGCCAAGCGGTCTCTCCAAGCTTGGTAAAGCACCTTAAGCCAGTTCAACGCCAATTTTGTTAGAGATTAAAACAGTCTAAAGATTTAGCACAGGTGTTCTGATCTACATTTTTATGTTAAATACACCAAGAATCATAATCTCATAAATGTGGCTGATAATATGGATAGAAGATCGGCAAATTCAGACAAAAAGTTCCAATTTGGTTTTGGAGGTCTATAAATAGTAACCATAGCAGTATGAGGTGCTTCAGGATGTGCAGATATACTTAAGACCAGACATTCAAATGATTTAAATACAGGAACAGATACCTGATATATGCTGTATCGCAATTTGTAGACCACTATAATTCCAACACCTCTGCCAGTAGTCCGTGAAACATCAAAAAGTCCAAAGCCCACTGGTGACAGTTGATTAAAAAGCAGTTTATGCCTGTTTGTTCCAAGTTTCCATGAGAAACAGCAAATCCAGTTTATTGTCCATGATAAAATCCCACAGAAGCAAGGCTTTATTACTCCACGTTTTCCTCGTCTCCTCCGGCATTTTCTCCGGGGCACGTCAAGAGCCACCGGCGCAGGTACTCTGGCACATCCCCGACAGGGTTCGTTGAATACACCTGTGATTTTTTGCACAGAATGTATGTCCGACAAGTAAGTGTCCAAAGGACAATTTCTGATATCCAAAATCGTCTGGCGATCATAAACCAGAGATGAGCATTTTGAAGCAAGTAGCGAGATAAAAATAGCAAAAAGCGACAGACTACACCGCAAACACACGTGTTATCACCTTTTGGCGCCGGTGTTATGATGTTATTGTAATTCCGCGCCAGTGTGACTTTTTGACAAAAGAAGATGTTTTGAAGAATGTAGGTAACCAAACAACATTGGTCCCCTTGACTTTAATTGAATGGACACACGATTACTAGGAAACGTCTCAGAACAATTTTTTGTGTGTGGTTGGCAAAAAAATTATATTAACATATAGTTGATAAACTGGCCTTTACTATTGGGCTCTGTTTTATAAACTTACTATTTCACAAGTCAATGTTTTATTTATTCAATCACACTGAAAACATGGTTTTGTATTCACTTGTACTTGTATAAATTGTTTGTGTTTTACAGTATTTGGAGATTTGAGCAGTCCTCAGAATTTGACTCTTCATACGCTGAACACTCATTACATTCTGCAATGGGACTGGGGTCATGAGACGGCTATGAACGAGACTGTTACGTTCACCGCACAGTATATAGCGTAAGCATGACTGCACCCTTTTTTACAGTGTTTACATGTTTTTAAATATGTTAAGACCTATTTAGAAAAAACTATTATTGAACATATATTTCTTATATCCCCATCATTTGGGGAAATTAAAGATTTAGTTACTACGGTTTCCCGAAACCGTAGTAACTCAGTCGGAGATCAATCGTTTGAACCAAGTTGGTTCAGCAATCTAGCTATAACATACATTGCATTAAAGCAATTTTGTTATCTGTTGTTTTATTTCACAATATTTTATTTATTCACAAGTTTCCTCCTAAGTCACTCCGCCCAGGGATTCCCCAGGGTCCTCGAGCACGTAGGTCCATGGGCATGCGTACTTTTCAAAAAACTGCCTGTATTTTATTAACAAACTAAAAGATGGCAAATTTAATTGGTATATATTTTGAACGATGAATATAGAATGCACTGAATGTTGCTTACTTAGTTTTCTCAAACGCATGATGTATGTAAGTCTACATGTCATAATAAAAAGGAACTATGCTTCTAGAACTGTAGTTCCAACCAACGCAACTTTGCGATGCTGCTTGCAATTGATCGTCGGAGCCATTTTTTCCGGGAAACACTTGAAATATGCTGGAACGACGGAACTTGCGACCATAGTTGCCTAACGATGCTTTTGGGAAACGCACTCCTGACGCGGAACCGCACGTGTCCCTCCCTTGTCATAGGAAGAGAGACACGGGGAACCGCGATCTCTAACAAGGACTGACGTTTACACATGCACACTTTCACACAGTAGCAGTCCTCCTTACGTTTGAAAAAAAAGGCTTCTGATCGATTTGTGTACCACTCGATCCATATGAATTCTGTGAAAACCAGACTGGGTCAAATCTCT
This sequence comes from Triplophysa siluroides, assembly GCA_006030095.1. Lineage (NCBI taxonomy): Eukaryota > Metazoa > Chordata > Actinopteri > Cypriniformes > Nemacheilidae > Triplophysa > Triplophysa siluroides. Next base: position 1,523,372 of record VCII01000094.1, on the reverse strand, counting down.
TATTTATCTCTTGGGATAAATGTCAAGTCCCAAAAGTCACTCACCCTAAAGTCATTCGTCAAGCCTAAGACCTCCGTTTATCTCCAGAACGCAAATTAACATCGTTTTGTTGAGGTCCTGGAGTTTTCTGACAACTCCGTAGACTGCACCGTAACCAAACATCCAAGCGCTGAAAGTGAGTAAGGACATCGTCGAAAGTCCATGTCACTCCAGTGGTTCAGTTTCTATTATATAAAGCGACGAGGGTACGAATAGAGGAATATTATGTTTTTTTTTTGTACTGGCAGTGTACAATTTCTAAAATACTGCGCGTGGCTTAAATAATGGCTTAAATCAAGACAAACCAACTGCGGTTTGATTAATATTAATTGGAACGTACAGCAATTTTTTTTTATTTGGAACCAAAACTCTTCAAATATTATTTGATACAACTGAATAATTAATAAAGTAGCTCCAGCCTGCAAACGAGAAAGATTCCATAAGTCATTTTTCTTTCGTTATGTTTTTCATCCAACAGCCAGTATAAGGCCCAGAAGCCCAATCACAGCAAGCATTGGAAATCTATGTGTGTCGATGTGGTGGAGCGACGCTGTGATTTCACAGACACTGGTCTGTTTTACTATGGCATGTTTCTGCTGCGTGTGCAGGCAAAATCAGGTCGGCAGTCTTCACCCTGGGTCCAAATCGAGTTCTGTCCTGATAAACATGGTGATGTGCTATTAACTCTTTTTCTCTTTAGCTTGTTTTCACTTGTTGATCGTGCATCTCATGCTCTTTTGTTACTGTTTGTAGCTGCTATAGGTCCCCCGTCCAGTGTGCAGCTGAACTCAATTAAAGACGGTTTAGAGATCATTTTTGCTGACCCTCTAGACAACAAAAACCAGTCTATGAAGTACCTGGTAGATCCTATGAGTTACCTCATCCGGTACTGGAAGAAACATGAAGATGTGCAGGTATATACTTTATAATATTTGTCACCGTATTCCAGCTTTTCTGTATTCAGCTTTTTTATTATTGGCATATTACAGTGACACTGGACATATTTTATCAATTAAAAGTAAGGCACTTGAGGTCCTGCTATTATATTTAATATATTTCGTAAATAAGAGTTTTTAGAACGTTATTCTCACATTCATTAAATTTAATCTCCTTGTATGTTGTCTTGTTTTTTTATATTTGACTTTTAATCTGATAATTATTATCTCATAATTATCAGATGACAACTATCATAATAATCTAAATGAGATAACAGCTATTCGTTTAATAATGGTTAAAACAATATCAGCGACATCAAACTAACACTCTTATTATGCTGCGAATCCAATGGACGTGTTTTAACAGCAGCATTTTGCACATTAATGTACCAGGTGTACTGCTGAGTTTTAAAAACATCCCGTTTTTCCTTTTACAATGTAGAAAGCTGATATCTTATGGACACAAAATAATGTTGTGACATTGTCTAAACTGGAAAAATGGACATGGTATTGTGTAATAGTTCAGACCCACTGTGAATTCTACAACAAAAGCAGTGTCTATAGTGACACACACTGCACGCAGACAGGAGGTGAGTAACCGCATACTTGATTCATAATTTAGTCTTTAGTCTCATTTTCTGCTTTCATTGATATCAGATAAACAAATAAGGATATTTTTGATAATGGGGTGTACTATATATAACACTACACTGTATGTACATATTTGTTACTTGTGTATATTTTGTACATTATTGTATTTTGTATATTTTACATACACTTTCAGTCAAAAGTTTTTGGACACTTATTTGTTAAGTTTATGTTATATTTTTTCACATTTTAGAAAACGAATAAACTCATAAAAATGATTATTAAATAAAACAAAGGGAACTGTGGGATTTATGTTGTAATAAATTAAAAGATGTTATATTTTATCATCTTCAGTGCAGTCATCTTTTGACTAGAAATTGCAGAAATGTTTTCTTGTCTCTTTTTATCAAGCAGCTTCTTGAGGTCTCACCCTGAGATGCTTTTTAAACCGTATTAAGGGAGTTCCCATGTTTTCTCTTAATGGCTGTTTTTCATCCATTTCAAAAACATTTATATTAAATAAATGTTCGTTCTGTCATGAAAAAGCTTCAAAGGGATAGTTCACCCAAAAAGGAAAATTCTGTTATCATTTACTGTTGCGTAAACTTTTCTAAGAGATGAGACCAAGGTTTGTCTTTAAAAAATATGTTATTGCTTGCAAGCAGGATCAACTCAGAACAGAGTGACAATCATCAGCATTCAGTTCTTATACCCCTACTTCTCCCTTCTCCACCAATCATCAGTCTGATTTTACATCCCCCACACAATGTTTCACTCTTATCCAGCCCCAAGGCCATGCACATCTTCCGTTCTTAATAACACAAGACATTATTCATTCTACAAGACTGTTCGTTCCTTGACCCACCAAAACCTCACGTAGGCCTCTGTTCTGCTACATTGAAAGAGATAAATCACCTGTGTTAGTTGAAGTAATGCATACCTGTTCTTACATTAGTTTGTAAAAGCATAAAAATAAAAATGTACTCCACATTACAACTCTCAGGTTGTTCCAGACCTGTGTAGATTTCTTTGTTTTGAACGCAAAGGAAGATATTTGGAAGAATGTGAGTAACCAAACAGATCTCATCCCCCATTTACTGCCATAGTAGTAGAAATAAATACTATGTGTGTGATTGGAGGATTAGATCTGTTTGATTACTGACATTGTTCCAAATACGTTCCTTGTGTTCTGCAAGTTCTGGTTTGAAACAACTTGAGGGTGAGAAATAATGACAGAATTTTCATTTTTGGGTGAACTATCCCTTTAAATAAGGAGAAACATTTTACTCTATTGTCCAAAACCTTTTAACCGGTAGTGTACACTGTCTGGAGTACGGACTTCTGTTTGTGTTGACCTTTGGGTGACATTTAGGTGAACGTAAAATTTAATTTCAAAAGTATTTTTTTTCAACATAGGCCTTATATTAATGATTATTATTGCTAAACATAGTTTTATGTTCTGTTTATGTTCATGCATAGTCCTATGCAACAATCAACCAGATAAACACATTTTCAACATAAAGGTCAGAGGATGCTTTATAAAAGTCATGTTTTATTTGTGTTATTTCAGGAGAAACTACAAACCTGATGATCATTTTTTACTTCCTGATATCTCTGGTGCTGTGTTTTTTGTTAGTCCTGGTACTGTTATTTTGCTCCTACAAGACTTACAGCACATTAAAGAGCATCTTTTACCCATCTATTACACTTCCGTCGTACATCCTGGAGGTACTAAAGTTTTATACTTTGTGAAACGTTTCATGATTATCTGTCATAACAATGTTTCCCTTACAGAAAAGATGCATGTGATCCCGTTATTAGAACATGTGTTTCACGTGTGCTAAACCACAGGTGAAATGTGTGTTTTGGGAACAATTTGTATAAATCTTTTGTAAATTCCAGTGTGAAACCCATGGGATCACATGAAAAAACCCATGAGATCACATGTGGTTTACATGCACATGCGATGCCATTGGTTTCACATGGGAATTCAAGTGTGATTCAGACAAAAGGGTCCAAAAACACACACTCGACATGCGAATTTCATGTGTCTTTCATGTATCTGTTCATTACCTATTATCAATGATGCTTTGAACTTTCATGTGATTTTTTTATAAACGATGTTTGGATGAACATTTATTAAAAGTTTATTCAAATTACATTTATCAGTAATGTCAAAGAATAAAGACATCCAGATCTCCTGTCAAACGACATGCCGTTGGTACTAAGGCACCAAAAGGAGATAGGTAGTGGAAAATGATTCACTGCTTCTGAATAGTTCACTGGTTCACGCGAGCGTAACTGTCCTGCACGTCCTTCAAACGTGTGTTTACATGGAAAAACAATGCGAAAGTAGCTTATTGGAATGGAAAAATGCGTTCTGTCTGAATGGCCCTCTAGGCTTGATAAGATCGCAGATATAAGCTGATCATTGCCATCATAAATGCTGATCAGATGTTATAAATTATACATTACTACCTTACTATATGACCAATTATTATACGCATTTTCCAGCCTTGCAAGGTCCCTTGCATGTCCAAACATTTTCTGCACAAAAATGCTGTATTCTCTCACTTCCTTAGACTTCTGTGTACCTTAAACGCTCTTTTTCTGGATCTTCAGCACAGGGCAGCTGACTCCGACATGCCAAGGCTGTTGATTCCTGAGGCAGAGATATTCTGTGAGAACTTGGACATTACCAGTGCTGAGATGAAGGCTGTGATCACAGTGATGGAACAAGATCAGGGCATAGAAACGCACAGCCACCACGACAGTGGAGATTCAGGCTTTATGTCTACAGAGGAGGATTCGTGTCATAACGAGCACAGCCTGACACGACGCATCAAACACAATGAAGTCCACATGGAAGACATGTGTAAGATGAACCACAGAGAAGAGATACATGATGGGTTGATGGGAGTTCTTTCTTTGAAACCATGAACACCGCTGCGAAATGCAGATTCATCTGTTTATAGCACTGACAAAAAAATTCATTTTGCTGTTAGAGGCTTTCACAACAGGACACATTTCTAGACTTCTCAACATTTCAGACTCAAACAGCAGCTCACCTAGAGGGTTCCTCTGAAAAAAAAATCCTATATAAAGCATTATATTCCTAGCGATAGGTCCGTTAGCTTAAACCTGCTATGTGGCAAGCTTATTTCATGTAAACAAGATTAGATTGTCGCATTATTATCTACTTTGTTCTAAAAGTAGAAATCATGTCAAATATGTCAGATATATTGATTTTAGTAAAAGTATGTAATGCAAAAAAGGAATTGGATCAATGAAGACATAAAGTTGACTGACTAATGTAATCTTTTAGATGGTATTTCACTTTATGTGCACCTATTACCAGCATTGAAGCAAAATGGTCTGGATCTGTGCATGATGTCAAGAATCTTCAGAGAGTCACATGTATGTTCATTATTTCAATCTTGTAGGAGAAAATAGAAATGTCAGGCTCACTGTATTACATACGCTGATGCTGGGCCGTACTGTGCGTTCACACCGCCAGCGACCCTGTCGCTAGGTGACGCTAGTCTCTTGCTACGAGGTCGTTACAAGGCGTTCCTAGCTTTGGTTGCTCTAGTAACATTTATAAACAAACTGACGAGAGACGGATGACGTAAGCTCTGCTGCTTTACTCTTATTGGTAGTCGCTCCCGAAAGCTGCTCATCATTTGCATAAAGTTGAGCAAATCTCACCTTTTCACGTCGCTAGACACGCCCACTTCTGGTCACCAACGGTCACTGCCGCTCGTGTCGCCGGCCCTCCATAGAAATGAAAGACATCGCCTCGCGCTTTGTAGCTGGGTGTCGCCTGCGGTGTGAATGCACTGATACTGTCAAATATACTATATAAACCATAGAAATATTTAAGGTTGACAGATATACTGTTTTGGGCTAACTGTCTGTCAGTGATGTTTTTTCTTCCACCTCTGTATATGATCCAACCTGGTATCACGCCAAAGCGTGTATTATTTTGTAAGAAGTGTACTGACTGATCTCATTTAAATCTAATAAAGCAGATTTGTACAATAATTTAGTTGTATAGGATTCCATAGAAAGTATTAAAGTTTTTCTCTATTGTCAAGATGTAAACTCAAATAGCACACATTTATCCATCAGTAAACATTCAGAAGCAAAACTGATGACACGCCAATCAGAATCTCAGGAGGAACACAGGTCATTTTGCATTCCTAGGGTCATCTAAAGGGCTTTATACGGCTTACTGTAAATATCCAGTATAATTACAGTACACACTTAATATGAGAGAAATTTCACTATTCTTTATCCAGTAAACTGAAGCCGTGTACACACTCAAATTTGTGATTGTCACGCTTATTTGTAGCATTTTTGACATGTTCTGTATTTTTGCAGCTCGTAGTGACGACTAAATATATTTTGTCAGAAGACCAAGAAATTGCTGCCTTCTGGAAGCGTTTTTCTGACACATGGAAGCACCTGGGTGGGTTCGAACTAGCACAGGACGAAGCCAATCCCTTGTTCTCTTCCACCTTCTTGGCCAATTGTCGCCCCGACATACAGATTGTATTAAAAATGCATTGGACGGATCGTGCTAACACTACCGTCAAAGCATTGGGGCAGAAAGTCAGAATGTTACAGGGGGATGGGCTGCTGGTGACAACACCTCAGAAACCGGTCAATTCTGCTTTTGTGCATATGGCCGGCGGACCAGGCCCTAACCAGTCGAACAATAAAAGAGGGAAGTGTCACTATTGCGGGAGGGAGGGCCATTGGCTTAGAAACTGTAAGAAGCGTAAGGGGGATGAGATACGCGGTATCTATCAGCCAGCACACCACTGGCCTGCACAGGGCAACCAACAGGGTATGCCTCTTCCCCCTCCCCCGCCACCACAACATTAGGGGTGCCCACAGAGCGAAATCCCTAGCCCAGCCATGATGACTTTGGCATTAACATCGCCTGGGAACTGTGACCCCCCAGTAATATCATTAACTCTTGAGGGTCAGCAGTTCATGTTCCTGCTTGACTCTGGGGCAACAATGTCTTCAGTGGGTAAGGGTTTTGCGGGGCCTTTTTCTCACGAAATGGTGCGCTCTGTTGGGATTGATGGTTCCCCTTTTGAGACCCCTCTTACACCCCCTCTGGTAATAAGCCTTTCCGACTGTCCCCATGTCATGTTAAGACACCGATTTGTGTCTATGCCAACCTGCCCTTTCCATTTAATGGGCAGGGATCTGATGTCTATGCTTCATGTGACTCTGGTGTTTAAAAATGACCGGCTGGTAATACACACACCAGACACTGTTGACGCGCCCATAGGTGCTCTAAATGGGGCCTATGTGGCCTCCGTGCAACCCTTTGCCTCAGAGGCTCTCGATGCTATATTGACAAATGTTCCCTCTGACCTATGGGCCTCCCATAAAGATGAGGTGGGACTCGTGCACTGTCCCCCTTATGAGGCAACCATAAAGCATACTACCCCAGTGTACATCAAACAATACCCCCTGTCCGAGGACAAAATGAGTGGTATCGACATTATTCTACAGTCGCTGCAAAAGCAAGGTGTACTGAAACGATGCATCAGCGCATATAACACCCCTGTTAACCCAGTCAGAAAACCCGATGGTACGTGGCGCTTCACGCAAGACCTACGTAGAATTAACGACCTGGTGGTACCCGTTGCCCCTATTGTACCGGATGTGAGTGCCGTCCTGATGTCTATTGACTGCTCACATACAGTTTTTTCCGTGGTTGATCTCTGCTCTCTGCCTTTTTCAGTATCCCTGTTGAACCGGATACACAGCCATTGTTTGCCTTTACACACCGATCACAGCAGTACACCTGGACCAGGCTGCCTCAGGGGTATGTTGATTCACCCGCTGTGTTTTCCGCAGCCGTGTACAACTGTCTCGCACAGCTTATCCTACCATCAGGAACGAATCTGCATCAATATGCAGATGACTTGTTGGTTACGGCCACCACTCACTCCCTGTGCGAGACGGCTACCCTTTTGACTCATTTGTCCTCCGCAGGGTTTAAGGTTTCAAAAACCAAGCTGCAATTTTGCAAAACCGAGGTCAAATATCTAGGCCACATTCTATCAGAAGGAAGTCGTCGTCTCACTTCTGACAGACTGAGAGCAATCATGAATCACCCTAAACCTAATACGAAACACCAAATGATGGCATTCCTAGGTCTAGTCAATTACTGTAGACAATGGATTCCTGATTGCTCTCACTTTGACAGAACCCTGCGAGCTACATATGACTCAAAATCGTCCATGACAACCGCCCTAAACTGGGACCAAGCATCATCTGCTGCATATGAACTGGTAAAAACGGCTCTGTGTAGCAGTCCTGTTTTAGGTCTACCCAACTACTCGATGCCTTTCCACCTGTATGTACATCACGGGGGTGGTACTGCCTGTGGTGTGCTGGCACAGTCACATGGGGGAGGGATGAGACCAGTAGCCTTCCTCTCCAAAACCCTAGACTCTACTGCCCAGGGACTGCCCTCTTGCCTACAGGCTGTTGCAGCTTGTGCATTACTGGTGGTGGACGCAGAAAAGATTGTTTGTCTCATCCTCTGACCCCTACACAGCCCACACCAGGTATTGCACATTCTGAACAACCTAAACACACAGCATATGTCTGTTCAGCGTAGGACAGGATATGAAACCATCCTGACCTCAACGTCTAATCTGACAATAAAAGCCATTTCCTCTCTGAGTCATGTGGCCTCTGCCCTACATTCCATGATTTCTAACAGCCCAGAACCACTTACAGACGTGGGCCCACATGATTGCCTTGCTGAAATCACTCACAACTGTGCTCTTCGGCCTGATTTATCTGAAACACCTTTATCATGCGGTGCAGCAGTTTATGTTGATGGCAGCTGTTCCAAACCACAGGACGGTGTTTACCTTTCGGGTTACGCTGTATGTCAACTACCTGACGTGGTTATAGAGGCCTTTTCGTTGCCTTTCAAGTCAGCACAAGCTGCTGAGTTATATGCCTTGACTAGAGCATGCCAGCTTTACGCGGACCAACCGGTTACCATTTACACCGACTCACGCTACGCTTTTGGTGTAGCACATGATTTCGGGTCTATTGGCGCGGGGGCTTCATTGGTGCAGACGGCAAGCCTATTTCGCCAGTCCCTGGTCGAAGACCTCATTGCGGCCTCACATCTGCCCTCTTCCTTAGCCATAGTGAAGACACAGGCCCATAGTACTTTATCTACCAGTGAGGCCCGTGGTAATTCCCTGGCGGATTTACATGCCAAACGTGCTGCCAAAGAGGGGTTGCCCCCTCCGTGGCTGCTGAATGTAGCTATGGGTATCACATGGCCCGCTAGCCTCGGGTCTTCTGCCTGATCTCGACCTGACTGTTGTCCAGTCTTTCGCCACCCCCAGTGATTTGTCTTTTTGGTCCTCATTCGCTGCTGTACAAGATAACTCCGGTCTCTGGTCTCATCGCGACCAACGCATTTGCATTCCTGAATCGGCCTTACCGTTCCTCGTCCGCGAGTTTCACGGTGTTACACATCGCTGTCGAAGAGGGGTACTCGATATCATGCGCCCAATATTATGCGCGAATAACTTGCCTAAAATCGTGGACGACATTCTCGGGAGATGTCTGGTCTGTGCGAAAAACAATCAGTCAAAAGCGCCAGCGCAGCATCAGCACCTCCCGAGACCTGAGTTGCCTTTCCAAGAATGGCAAATTGACTTTACGCACATGCCTGGCCAAGGGCCCTATAAGTACTTGCTGGTAATGGTGGACAAATTCTCTAAATGGGTAGAGGCGTTCCCGTGTGCTAAAGAAAATGCAAAAACCATCATAAAACATTTAACACAGGACATAATACCCCGCTATGGTATTCCTTTAAGCATAGATTCGGATAAAGGAACGCCGTTCACGGCTAAGGTCACACAAGATCTGGCAAAGGAATTAAATCTGACGTGGCGTATGCACATCCCCTATCATCCTCAGTCCTCAGCCTTTGTGGAACGTGCCAATCGTACAATCAAAGGGAAATTACGAAAAGCAATGCAGGCTTCAGGAGCTAGAAATTGGCTTGGTGTTCTTCCCATCGTACTGGCCGATTTAAGAATGATGCCACAACCAAATTTGGACGGTCTGTCCCCATATGAGGTTGTTATGGGGCGTCCGTTTCCAATACCATGGCGACATGGAATGAATATGGTGGGGGGTAATGAAATGGTAGAGCACATGTCGGAGTATTCTGCAGGCCTAATACGCACTTTAAACACATACTGGGAGAAGGTGAACAAAACACACCCAGAGATACCTTCAGATAATACACACCCATTTGAAGTTGGGCAAAAGGTCTTGGTAAAAAGCTAAAAGCCCCTGGTAATATGCTGGTAGAGGCACTGTACGATGGGCCTGCAGAAGTGCTGGCTATAACTCGTACCTCTGTATTAACTGATCTTTTTCCACAGTGGATACACGCTACGCGACTCAAGAATCTGAAATAATCTGTATGAATATGATTGTAGCGAGGAAGGCGGGGCGAGAGCCGTCAGACAAAGGGGCGGGGCCGGTGGCGTGAGTGATGATGGATATCAGCTGTGCGCACACCGGCCCCGCATTTGAGAACGGAAGCATAAAAGGACGAGCTGGCAGAACATTCGACGAGAGAGGACCGGGCCCGAACGTATGTTAAGTTGTTTTATGTTTATGTATTTTGTTATTCGCCGGCAGTCGTCCGTGAGGGGCTGCCGGCTGTCTTTTACTTTATTATTAAAAACTTTATTTAAATGTTTGCCGGTTCCCGCCTCCTTCCTTCCTTTTTAATGAACTTTGCTACATTGGTCGGGAGGAAGGAGAGACATGCTGTCGGAGAGCCCTCGCTGCTGATGGGCATGGTGCTGAGGAGTTCGGGCAGCGCGGACGAGGGAAGTTCGCTGACGCTGCCCATGGAACGAGATGAATCGGCTGGGACGGAGAGCTCGCTGCCGTGCTCCTGGGTCAAGGTGGGGTGGCTGCCATCCAGGAGGGAGCGGGTGAGTCGTTGCCTTCGGCCAGAGCCTGCTGCCGTCCGCCGTGAAGGGGAGGAGCAGGAAAACGGGAGACTCACTGGCTGCCTCAGCTGGAGGAGCCATCGCCGGCCGCCAGGGGGCGGAGGAGGATCGAGGCGTCCACCGGGCATCCAGTACCACCGCATGGCACCGCGAGGAAGAGCCCTTCGGCTGGCTGAGACGAGCGGCAGCATGTCGGGGAACCGGACCAGATTCTTTTTTCTCTCCCCTCTCTCGTCCCTGTCGCTCCTGGTGCTTCCGTCTCCGTTCTCTCGTCTCGTCGGTGCATACCCCCGGGGCTGCGGACGCCGAGACTGGCCCCCAGGGGGAGTAAGCACAGTCTCGGTGGTAACCCCCGCCTGTGAAGGGCGATGGGGGTATGTAGCGAGGAAGGCGGGGCGAGAGCCGTCAGACAAAGGGGCGGGGCCGGTGGCGTGAGTGATGATGGATATCAGCTGTGCGCACACCGGCCCCGCATTATGACGGAGGGAACGGAAGCATAAAGGACGAGCTGGCAGAACATTCGACGAGAGAGGACCGAACGTATGTTAAGTTGTTTTATGTTTATGTATTTTGTTATTCGCCGGCAGTCGTCCGTGAGGGGCTGCCGGCTGTCTTTTACTTTATTAAAAACTTTATTAAATGTTTGCCGGTTCCCGCCTCCTTCCTTCCTTTTTAATGAACTTTGCTACAATGATCTAATACTTTTTGTTTTGCAGAAAATGCTCCAACTAATCCTCCTCTCCTGCCTCGTAGCTGCATGCGCTACGGGGGTGAGAGTGCCGAAGTGCATGCTAACACATTCTGGCAGTATGCAAACTGGACCGCCCGATAGTCAACCAATGATTCTTGTGTTGTCTGCCAGGAGATGTTCACTTCAGCGGTCACAGTTTCGTTAGGTGCCCTCCCATATGCCCCTTGTAATCACACTGTGTATTGTAATTTGTATGAGAATAATGAATTTGTGTGGGGACCTGTGTGTGCTGACCCTGTTCAGGGACCATCATATTGTCCAAATAATAATCAGCGAGCAAATAGCTCGGCCAGACATAAGGTTACTGATGTAAAAATTATGATTGTGATCCCTAAAGGGTATGTATTTCCTTATTGTTTTAATGGAACAAGGGGAGCGAAGGTACCAGGCATAACTGCTAATCATTGTAAATATATAATCTCCACAGGACAGCCCTTGGCCCATTGCCCCCGATTTATCTCCGGGTCTTGTCAACGCAATACCACAGCCTGTCCAGAGTCCGGGGGTAATTTCACTTTTCATCACAACGTTTCCCTATGTTTTACCCCAAATAACCCCTCCTGTACTAGCACGAATACGTCATGTGATCTACCCTGGCCCGCGGATGGGGCCCGGCTGATGGACGACTGGTACTGGTATTGTGGAGGAGAGAGTGTCAATAACACTTTCGGAAAGAACTGGACTGGACTCTGTGCACCCGTACAACTCAAACATCGTGTCACTCTTATGCATTTGAAACATCGGTCGGCTCGGCTCCGACGTAATGCGTGGACCGACAGTGCAGTGCCGGAGGAGCACCAGCTACGATCGCACTGGTCCAGGTTTTGGGAATCTATGGTTCCAGCATACGGCACTGCCGATCTGATGAGTCAACAGATCATTTTACATTACAGACTTGCCTCCTTCACAAACAGTACCACAGCCGCGATGCACGGGGTAAAGAAAGAACTGAATGCACTACGACCGGTGGCCATGCAGAACCGACTGGCCCTGGATATGTTATTGGCCGAGATCAATGTTGCACATATGTGCCGGCAGAGGACGAGGGTGATGGGTCCATAGCTGTGGCTGTGAAAACCATGAATGACGTTTGTCAGTTTAAGGGAAGATGAGTTACGTAATAAACAAAGAATTGGAATTGGGGACTCTTGTCCAGCCTGTTTGGGTTATTCGCTCCCTATGTTTCCATGTTAGTACCGGTACTTATTATTTTTTTCTTTTTATGTTTGTTTGGTCCTTGCCTTATGAGATGTGTAATGACTCGTGTTTATTCTATGGTGCATGTCCTTACTCATCCCCCTACGTATCAACCTTTGTCTAATAAAGATAATGATGATGTGGATTAAAAATTATTATGCTTTCATGTAAAGCATAAAAGAGGGGATTGTGGAAATATATTGTGGAAATATACTGGTGGAAATTCACTGGATGTGTATTATATAAATGTTATGACTAACTATCGCTTGTCCTTGCATGAGAACTACTGCTTGTCCTTGCATGAGAGTTTTTGCCCCCCGTAGCTGTTTTGGTGGCGGAAACAGTTCTTCCTGTTCATGCCTAAATGGAATTGTTATGTTACACTTGTTTTGTCTGCAATATATGCCACGTACACCGTTTCTAACCTATTGTATAAATAGAGGGATTGCCCCTCTTTTATTTGAGCATTCAGCAATAAACCATCTGTTAATTCACTTGGCTTCTTGTTTTGACTGCTCCGGAGCTCCGCGGAACTTCTTCTCATCTATCCAGACGATCGCACAACACAGACAGAGTAGCACATTTCTTACAGTAGGCAACCTTATGATTTCAAATATTATTATTTTTTTACTCTTTCAGAAATGTATTGGAATATCTACTGGCCCTAGAGCTCCCCCTGCTACTCAGAACAGAAATGACATGTGCACACTATATAATGTGTTCCAACATCCAAGAACATTCAGGTAGTTAAAGAAAAAAAGTGAACATAAAGCATGAGTTTTATTTTAAATAGTTTAAAATTAAACAAAATATGGTTATTAACATGTCTGTCAATTTTTTTTTTATATTCAGTTAAATATCTGCCAGCGAGTTACAAACCACTTCATTCTCCCAAATTGCCCACATCAGTGTTTAGTGATGAGGGCGAATCAAAGAGAGATGAAAGCAAAAGAAGAAGCTGCGCTTCAACCCAGAACATAACTGTGATGGCAAGTCTTCCTGTTCATACAGTATGTCTCCAGTATATTAGTATATTACTAAACTAATATTTGCTAAACTCGATTTAACACAAGTGCGACCAATCTATGTTTCATGAGTAAAAAAATCTAATCACTATGTAAATGCAGCTAAAGTTATGTTGCTTAATTGATATTATTTTATAGTCTAACTTACCCGAACATGTCTTCTTTTGAAAGGACGTCTATACACACAAGGTGGGTGAAGGTGGTGCTGGAAATCGCATATCTGATGGATTGAAAGTAAGTCATTCTCTCGCTGTTTAAACTACCTTCAGAAATGATCTTAGTAAAACCCAAAAAGCAGCGTTAGAGTTTTCCCAATCATAGCTCTTTTACTGTTATATGAGAGCTGTTTGTTTTGCGTGTCTGAGTGAATTATGTGGACAGTTTAACATTAAACACGGGTGATGGTCGAGGATTTATCTGCGTCAGCACTGTATGAGGATATGAACACATGAACTTCATCTCCAGTCAGAGTTGCTCCGAGAGTTTATTTTACGAGCGTTTAACTGTTTAAGTGAAGCTACCGGCAAACACACAAAAACTTGAGTTTTCCCCGAAGACCCGTCAAAATAAAAGTCCCGTTAAATTGAACACTGTAGTGTACTATAGTATTTGCTATTGAAAATTATAGTGACCTTTTAGTAAATTGATAAACACTGTATACTATAGTAAAGTTCAAAAACACAATAGTATCTGAGAATTTTACTTCAGTTTACTATAGTAAATACTATAGTATACTACAGTAATTTATGTGGACAAATATACTACTTTTGTATAGTATAAAAGGAAAACACAGAACTTAGAAAAATTAAAACAAATGAAGGTATAGTCTAAAAATGATATGGCCCTAAATTTATCCATCTGTATCTAACATTAATGTCCTTTGTCAGTTACCTGCCTATTCAAGATGAACTCCACTTGCTTATTCTTTTTTATGATGACAACAGACGATTTATACTCGTGCTACTACTGTTCGGCCTTGTTACCAAACTTTAAACCTCTCTAGCACCAGTGCTATGTGCAAAAAAAGTTAACTTACAGCCTTAACACTAATAATAATGACTGCTTATTATAATAATAATATATTTAAATGTATTTACAAGTAGTATTAGTGTGGACACAATAACTCTACAACTCTTCAAATTAAATGGGTAATAAATATACAAGCACAAGATTTATTACTGAACGCTTTTGATAGCCTTTGCTATTTTTATACTCATATTTACATATACTTATATTATGTGCATCTGAGCTGACAAATGATACGAATATCAAGGTTAAGTGTAAGTAATAAACGCTGAAATTACCTGCTTTCTAAACTACAGCGTATCCAGATAAGACAAAAAGCGATCTTGTTGGTAACTGTGGCGTTGTCACAATTGGACTACAGGGGGCGCGCAATTAACAAAGGAATGAAACTGATCATTACCAAGACTTGCCTAAAGACTGTATAACTATTCTGATATAGTACAGTTTAGTAAATATAGAATTATAGTTTGTATAAACCAAAAAACGAATTATTATATTATATTATATTAATTTGTGTTTTTACGACAAACCCTCTCCATAGTAGGCTTCGTAAAGACTCCCGGTTAGTTTTCCCTCAGAGTCAGTGCGCGAGCCGCGAGGAGAAGCCGCTGTATTTCCTGTCGCTCCTGACGCGAAGCGGGCGCGAGCGTGGAGACATGTAAAGATGGCGGAGCTGCAGATGCTGCTGGAAGAAGAAATTCCCGCGGGTCGAAGAGCGTTACTGGACAGCTTTACCAACCTCGAAAGAGTCGCAGAATATTGTGAAAGCAACTACGTCCAGGTATGAAGAAGAGCGGTGCGAAGCAAACGGTGTTTTAGAGTTTACGCGTGTTAAAGTGTGTGTGTGGTGTCTGTTGGTCATCTGTTGAAGCTCATCAAAAACTAATCTTATGGACGTAACGTACGTTATACAAGTTTATTCTTCTCTAAAACAAGATTGTACAGCAAAGCGATATTTGTTTTGCAGGAATGTTTGATGCGCACAGATTTGCAGTGAATCGCTGTACGTTGACGGCAAATACACGACATTTATTAACGCGCTGGTAAAGTTTGTCTGTTCTTCCCTCAGCGAGACTCACGTTAGATCGTGCTGACAAAACAACAAACACACAACAGACTGGGAGTTCAAATTGAGTTTGCATTGGTTCACTTTTACTTTAAGTGACGCTAGATATTATGTTGCTTGTGATCATACCGATTTGAGAAATGCAACTTCCTGCTAGATGCTCATTATAAGTTTTTCTGATGAAAGATGTCTTAAAGAGATTTTAAGTTACCACAGTTTACTACAATATAATAAAAGCCTGGAAAATTCCTAAAACCTAAAAATTAATTGTCAGTTTCACATCTGTTTTACTGTTATTTGGCTGTTGACAAGTGTCAAAATTAGTTCATGATTATATATCCTCAAGAAAAATGTGAAATATTTGTTTATTTGCTTCGACTTGACTACTTTCTGTTCTTATTGCTTTGCTGTCGTGCTCGGCAACGGTTTGAAGATAATGTGATTCCTGCTTGCATGTAGTTAGGCTGAGAGATTTCTCCAGATGCTTTTACATTATGTGATGTTTTTTGTATTGCAATGTTCCCAAGTGACAATTGAAATGGCTTCTTACCATTCATCTGGAGACTGCTCAGCTGAGCCTGTCCCTGAGGCTGTTTGCCTTTTACACTCAATAGCCCAAAAGCCATTTGGTGGTTATCAGTACTTATGCATGCCAGCTTTAAATATTTAGACTAGTAGCTTTTAAAGCAGAGGCGTGAATGAATTGAAACAAGGGTAATGGATCTGAAGAGTGTTTAGGCAGACCCGCAGTTGTTTTTCATTATTTTACTAGCTTGAGCAGCACATTAGCAACAGCTTTTTGCCTTTTCAAGTAAAGTTAGTGGTCTGTAGAGCTTTTGTTAAACATGCACTGTGTTGGACAGCCAGGACTTGGTGGATAGGCCCCCTGTGTCATAACTAGGGATGCACCGATATGTACATTTTGGCCGATAATTCTTTAACATTGGTAGCCGATAACCGATATATTGGCCATTGTACAGTATCTAAATATTCATATAAAACGACTGAAGACTGAAACAAAAGGCAAAAAGTGCTTTTATTTGAAAACATTCACTGCAGAAAACAAGTTAACCATTAGTTATATTTTTCCCCCTGAATATCAAGTACTTAGCCTACTAAAGTACTAAAACCTTCAAACTTTTCTGGTATATTTTTTTATCTAATAAACAAATCATAGATGTACTTCCAAAGCAACCCAGAAAAATGTTCTTAATGGATACCTGTCTAACAGGTCTCAGACAGCAGTCTGATTCAAACAATGTGCTTTTGTTCCTATAATTTACACATTTATAAATACTGTATCTACATACTGTACCTATATCAACAATGTTTTGCTAATAGCAGTAAGGTTATGATCATGACAGAACTGTTCTGTATTTTAACTGTAAGCAGCGTGCAGCTGAAGGAAATGTTTTATCGGCTATAATATATCGGCCTTAATTCTATGATCGGCCGATACCGATAACATAAAAAATGGCTATTTATCGGTCGATACCGATATGGCCGATAATTTATTGTGCATCCCTAGTCATAACACCATGTTTTTATGGCATTGAACAAATTTCATTCAGTACCGAATTAAATAGGACTGTATCTATTGTCAGTATTTCTTAGATCAGACATATCATACATTTTCCTCATACAAGTTCCTCAGCAAAGCTGTATTATAGACTTTATTTGGACTGCACTGCATACATTTAGTACTACAAACTGCTTAATGTAAATGAGGCCAAATCGGATACTTTATCTTGGCCATGTTAGTATGAACTGGTGACAAGAGAAGACAGGAGGAAACGTGTGTCTTCAGGCATGTTGAAGAGGACAGCTGAGTTTAGTATGTCAAATGAAACATTTTACGTGCTCTACATGACTCGAAACAAATGTAACAAATAAATACCACACTAAATTCAACTTCATCATTTAGATTGAGACATGTTAACAAAAATGTAAATTTAATCTGATTTAGATTTAAGATGATTAGATCAGGCTTGTTTAAATGAGTCTCCATGTTGATATAAATCTGAACAATGTTTCCCTATCCGTGTGAACATGCATTTGGAGCTGAGAAAGCCTGTATGCATATAAAATGTTTAAGATATGTGTTTGTTCTGGAGTTTTCTATGTCGGTTCCAGATGATTCCAGCTTGTTTCGATTATCTTGTGTTAAGGAGTTTCACTTGTAATTGGAAGCATGTTTGGATGATGTGAAATGACTCGGTGGTGTGCTCACAATCCTAATGGAATTTTTGAAGCTTGGATCACCCTTCTTAAAAGTTTGTTTTAAAGGCAGCCATGGAGACAATATGACACACATTTTTCCTTTGCACTTTTGTTCTTTAGTTTCCAAGGTGTTTTGGGAAAATTGTATTACCTTGTGAAGAAGAGGAGAAGAGTTAGGGCTAGCAAAATGGTTAAAGACAGTCCAACGCCTGTGTGCATGGTAGACTTGTGGCGACAGTCAATTTATTGTGATTCTTTTTTATTGCATGTTGATTTGCACAATATTGTTACAATGGGAGATTAAAATACTGTAAATAATGGTTAACACGCTGACATATAGTGTCAGTGCGCTCACGACGACCTCGGTTCGATTCCCACCCATCTTGATGGTCTCTTGCCGATCCCTCTCCCCCATCTTCACCCAACTCTTTTCTGACAACTCTATCTGTGCTATCCTATTAAAGGCCTAAAAAGCCCCTAAAACATAACCTGAAAAAATATAATAATCCTTTTAGAATTCATTTAAGCATAATTGTTTACTGTAAGTTACTTTTAACAGTGATGCACCGATACCACTTTTTTCCTTTGGCAATAATATTCGACACCTGAAATCTGAGTATAGGCCGATACTGATACTGATCCTGATCTGATACTACTACTGTTTTTCTTGATCAACGTAGAATTGCATATATTTTTATGGTGGAAATAGGGGGATTATACTAAATATTTTTTACCTTTAAGTACATTTTAAAATATCTGTACTTTATTAGATCGTTTTTACTTTGGACAAAAAATAATTACATTATAAACCAATCATACATTTTACTCCATTTCATAAATAAATGTTGTTTTTAGCCTTTTAAACCTTGAGTACATTCAAATCTACCACTTTCTTTCACTTAAGTATTTTTACTTTTAAAAGTAGAAGAGTATATATTTTAAATGTTCTTAAGTACTTTATTAAAGGTAAAAACTAGGGCTGTCAAACAATTAATCGCATCCAGAATAAAAGTTTGTTTACATAATATATTTCTGTGTACTGTGGATATTAATTTTGTATTTATAAACACATACACACACATGGATAAATAATTAGGACATATTTATTTATTTATAAAATTATGTATTTATTTATATTTACCAATAATTTTTTAAAGTTTGTTAATTTTTATATTTTTGTTTTTCGATATGCATGTATTTGAATGTGCTTATAAATACACAATTATTATATAGTACACAGACAAAAATTATGTAAACACAAACCTTTATTTTGATTCGTTTGACAGCCCTATAAAAAACATATAAAAATGTATTTATAAATTGTACTGGAGTATGACTGACTGTTACCGGATGCATGCTGGATGGAGATTGACAGATGACAGCACCAGCGGAGGTCAGAGTTTCCTAATTATGCTATATTGGTTTATTCCTCGCATAATGGATATTTGAAAGGTACGATACTATTATTTAAGTCCTCAAAATTAACATGAGATATGCAGAAACTGTCAGTTTGACGGCCACTTTAAGCGTGTGCAATATAGCTGAATGTTAATGCCATACAAAGTTGTACCTAGTACATCCAAAGCCACTTTTTGCAATATCTCTGCTATGCTTCATTTTTTTCTGTAAATATCAATATGTGATCAATTAATCAGTATACCATGTCATTTTTTTAAGACAGACATAGGAATATCATGATGGTATTGACATTGGTTAATCTCGACTGACATCTGTAATGACAGCTCTATACGTGCATTATCCGTCTGCCGTAATCCATGTTCATCAGACTAGAAACTGTTCATTGATGCATTAGTAACAAGCCGTTGTCAATAAATGACAGTACAGTTCTTTTCACCCGAACATTTTTAAAACTTTGTCACGCTGAGTTCCACCAGCATCTGTGCTCACTGACAGCCAAAAACTCGAGATTGAAAGACGTGTCAAAATGAAGCGTGCCAACAGTGCATCTCTTTTTCTGCTCATGCATATATCTCAATGATGGGCTGGCCGATTGGAACCGCCTGTATTGAAAACTAAGCTTTTTCTTCTCTGAGCACAAATGACGTCGCTGCTTTTCTGATTAAGAAGGCAATTGCATTGTGATTATAACTTCTAAGTTATTGTTGAATTAAAGCATTAGCTGTACTTTTGCCATGACCTGGATGTTTTCACGGAGGAGCGTTTGGAGAATTGATGTCAGCGTGAGTCGTCTTGAAGAATGGGTCTCCTTTTAAGGGCAGGATGGCAGTTGTTCTCTTTCATCTTCTGGCACCGGGAGTCTTTACTGTGCGGGCAAGCTCTCAGACGTCTTAGTACCGAATAAATATTTGCTTTGTTGCTCTGGTTTCTTACTTTTGTTTGAAATGAAATTTCCTACCATTATCATGCAGAAGAAAAGCTTTTGGGGAGCACAGGCCTTTGCATTATTCATTTTGGTAATTTAGTAATTAATGATTTTGGTGCCACGCCATAATGACCAGCTCTTCATGTACATTTTGAGCTGTATTGTCTTATGTTGTGTACATGTTGATGAATTATCAGGTTTAATGGGGTGCAGTAAAATCTTGCATCATGTTATGATATTGATTCTCACACATTGGGTTTTTTTTTGTATTTAATGCTTTAAACATGAATCTACTTGCCTTAAGTTTCTCGTTGTTCAGTTGTTTTGTCTGCTCAAGTTTGGGTTGATTGTAAAGTCCCTTTAGGAATCGTTGAGTGTTCATGGAAAGATCATGTCATTGAGAGTTTTGTTAGTCAAAATGGTGCCGAGTTTTGCTTTCACAAGGGGGTTGTGTGTTTGAAAATGTGCCTACAGGAGGAGAGATCTGTATGATGTCCAGACTGTGATAAGCACACACGGGTCACACGGTTCATTCTGATTCAGGTTCATTATCTGTGTTTAATGATGACTTAATTACATCCTTGTTTCCCAGACAGCAGATGTAGTATTTATATTTAGATGATGCTCGAGCCTCAATTACTGATGTGCCTTGTCCGTTTAAATGAAAGCCGGACAATTGTGTGTGTGTAGGAGTGAAGGCTGTGTGGGCTGCTTTAACTCTCTGTTTAGTCTTCCCAATCTCTGCATCCTCGACTGCATGTTCACATGACAACACAGGGCACTACTTTTAAACTGCTTATCATTTGACACTCCAGCAAGCGTTATACAAGTACATTTACATTTAGTCATTTAGCAGACGCTTTTATCCAAAGCAATAAGCGATATGTCATACAGGAGCAAGAATACAATAGGTGCCAATACAAAGTTATTGGTTTCAACAAAAGCTAGACCACTACCTGTTGAGAGAAAGAGAGAGGGTTAGTATTTAATTTTTTTTCATTTGTTCAAAATTCCCCCACAAATGACCTACCATATTTTGATGAACACCGAGGTCCTGTGATAATGTTGTGTGATTTGACGGGCCTGTATATATTTTTTCAAGGTTTTATCCACCGTTTGAAAATAATGGAGGCTGTTTTTGAAGTGTTTTGGTATTATTTCGGGTGCTGGCCCTATCCATAAGTTACCGGAAGTCTCCCGTTTTTTTATTTATCATGGAAACTCTCGTAACATTTGAGATTCGCGATCGCAGTGATCTTATGTCCGTTTCGCGATCACTGGTCTCAAATGCTGACAGGTACGGATATCATTAAACACCATACAACTATAGGCTATACAAACTATACGCATTGCCATCACATCCGGGAAATAAGTCGGTCAATTTGAGTAAAATCACAGGCTTCATTTATCCCGTGCGAATGCGCCACATGAAATACAGATGTGGGGCGGTAATTTATAAAATCACTCGAGGTCCCCAGATAATACTAATCCTGTGCGTATAGGGACGAATGTGTAACCTAACGTTACGTGTATAACCAAATTCACAGAAGGCTCCAACTACGCAAACTGCTATCAAATCATTGCAGTGGGTGTTAACTTCCAAGTCTTCATGGCAGAACGCCCATTCAAACCGATCGTTGTTCAAGCCGGCAGAACACAGGGCATACCGTGTAACACAGAGTCTACACCAGACTTGACCTAGTGTGGACAAAATTTAAGATGATATTGGGTTCAAATGCGTTCTTTTGTCGCGCCGCGTTACTGAGATCTCTAGTCTCCACAATTTTGTGCATGTCTTGATTTATTCAAGATTTGTTTAAGTGAATCAACTCATTTAAATGAATCATTGAGAAATGGTTCTTTGCTGTGAAAACAGCTAAGCTATTGTCGCCCTACTGAAAAGTGTAGTCAAGTTAGTAGTGTTGCTACTTGAGTTTAAGTAAGTTTTAGTTTCAGTTTAACTTTCCAACAAACCAGTTTGACACCATGTTTCAAAATGTCATGATCTCAGACTCAGTAGACGTGTATGACGAAAAATACTGTGTTTACATGAGCAAATGTGTGATTAGCATCTCTTGTTCTGCCCACCTGTTCATTTTCACAGGGTAATGATTTGAGTCAAATTATTAAAGATTCATTGTGTCCTTCTGTGGTCAGTCCTTACACACATGATCAGTCATTACTGACCTCAGCAACATATAATTACCCACAAGTCATGTCTGCATTTGTGTGTGATTAGCATGAGAGGAGAATCCTATACCTGTTCATCTATTTTGTTTCTAGACAACACTAGTTTGAGTTGGTTCTAAAGATCTATTAATAATTCCCAGGTACTCTAACAGCTTTTTTAATGTTCACCGGTTATGTACCCTAGACTTCGGTGGCTCTTGTGATCATTTCATTAGCCATCTACTCTTCGTCTATTCGAGCAGAGCATCAGCGTATGTAATCCAGATTCCTCCTGTAGTCCTGAAGGCTCAGATGTGTGTGGGAAGGATCTCTCCTCCCCCTCCCTCAATGATGTCATCAGCGTGGGTCAGTGTTCTTCACAGTAAACTGCTTCTGTATATTAGTGTCACTGTGTCATTTCGTGTCGAGGGGTTGGGGACACGCTTGCCTCATGCGAGCACGCAGCTCAGATTATATGCTATCCTCGGGTCCTGCGACCTTTACAGACATGGAAATGTAAAGCTGCACAAATTATTTCTTTTGTTTGTTGCGCGTGGCTTCTTGCGATGGCAAACGAGTATGATTTAGAGAAAATGTTGTGGAAATTACGTGCTGTCAAGAAATCGTATATTATTAAAAACAGTTAATAGCAGAAAAAACGTAATGTGGATTATTGACTTCAGCAACATTTAGGTCTAGATGTCAATGTTGTGCGTTAGTAAGGCACTTGCTGGTGCTGGTCAAGGTGGCTTAGGTTTCACAATGACCTGTTTGCTACAGTAGTTTGCTTTCTACAATTCAGCGCACAGACAGAAGTATGTGAGAGGTGACGTTTCTCTCCTGGTACTGCGCTGGGACAAAGACAGGACTTGTGTACACAGACGGACACACACCCTCTCTCCCTTTGACAGCTTAGGGATCAAAGGAAGGCATCATGTGACTGTAGGTTGATGTCATAGAAATGCTTAGGCTTAGGTATTGACATTCCACATACTCGACTGCCGCATCCAAACGTCCTGTTGATAATACAGTCACACGCAGTTCTTCATTGGCTGGTATCAACTATTCTGGAGACATAAGGAATATTTTACAAGGTGTGAAATAATGTGAAAGTGATACATATTGAATTTGGCTGTAGGGCCGTCACGATTATGAAATTTGGCTGACGATTAATTGTCAAATAAATCATTGCGATTATGTCGATTAATTCTCTGTTTTGGGGCTTTGTCGATTATGGCGATTAATTGTCTGTTTCAGGGCTTTTACATATAATTCTAAGAAATGTTTGATTCAGCTTTGAAACGACCAAATTGTTCTGAATAAAATATAAAAATTATAAATTTAAGGTTTGGCTTTTACCTGTCAATTATACAACCACCAAATACTTTGTAAATTAAGTAAATTGATCAGGAGTGAATTGAAGCCACCATTAAAATGCGTTTAGTTTAGTTTTAGTTTCTTTTCATCACTTGCAAGACTACAATAAAGTTTTGCTTCTATGTAAATGAAATTTTGGTAGACTGGTTTCACACAGAGATTAGCTTAAATAATATTAAATTGTACTGCAGGCAATTTTTATGGTATATGCTTTAGTTCTTTTTAAAGTGATTATGTTGTGGTGGTACATTTTACAAATATAACCATGCTTTAATTACAATATATAAACTAAAATATGCAATTTGCAGGCACTACAGCTCCCCCTAGTGTCTTCTGTAGAGATGTGCAATAATTGCGATGATATGAAACCATCGCGATGAGGTCAAACAATCACGACGAGACCATTATTCGTGACGGCCCTATTTGGATGCTCCTTGTTGCCTAAATAAGTCTGCATACTGAGTGTGAAGGTAGCATTATTGTCACCAGTCCTGATACTTTCCTTTCATTTGGTCAAAAGATGAAGTGCTAAACTGAGTTTCTCAAGTAAGCAAACGTATTAAGTGATATTACGTGTTCAAAAGTAGTGATGTAATGATTCACTCAGCTCATGATGTGATGCGATTCACCATACTGCGACACGATTTGTTTTTACCAAATGAGTCTAGACAAATTAGAAACGAACAACTGCCCTGTAATTATCTGCACATTTCTTTGTAAAAAAAATATATATTTTTGTTAAATAACAAAACTAAATTGCAATTTTAAAATAAATTCCAAATCAAATAAAAAATGAATAACACCAAAAGTCTCTTTAATATAAACAAACTAAGACCTTGTGCTGTTCTTGGATTTTTTTACATTTAAGAAATAGCAGCGTCCGCATTTAAGTTTACAGTAAACACAGCGCCCCCTGCTGTTCAAAACATGTATTGGGATTCATTAAACATCTCAACCGACTTCGTCACACATTATATATGGCTCACGGTGAATCGTTGCATCCCTATTCAGATGATGACTAATTGGAAAAAAGCACTTGTCACTGGCTGGACTTTTCTTGACCGTTGTTTATTTATTTCTCCCTCAGGCTCCAGACAAGCACATCGCTCTTGAGGAAACCAAGAACTATGCAACTCAGTCCCTGGCCAGTGTGGCCTACCTGATCAACACTCTTGCCAACAATGTGCTCCAAATGCTCGATATTCAGGCGTCCCAGCTCCGCCGTATGGAGTCCTCCATCAACCACATCTCTCAGGTAACCTAGCAACACACTAAACCTGTTAATACAGTCTCACACCCTAGACTATATTTACTGCATGCCATTGAGTCTTTTGGAATGGAAGTATCATTATATTATAATATTAATGAGTGTTAAAATTACTACATTCTGATTTGCTCTTGAGTAAATCTCGATAGCAAAGATCAGACGAGAAACAGTCAAATGGTGGTAAAATAGTCGAGGGCTGTACAACGATTAGTCGTGACTAACTGTATGCAAAATAAACGTTTTTGCTTGCATAATATTTGTTTGTTTATTGTGTATAAAAATTATGTATATATAAATACAAACGCTTGCGGGTCAAAGACGAAAAAGGGTTCAAGAACATAAAAACAATAAATGCAATACTGCTTTAAATTGATGAAAAAGTTTTTCTGTGTAATTTAATAGCTTTTTTTGTTTTTCTAAGCAAAAAATAAACATAATACATTTTCCCCTGATTTACAGAAGACGGCTACTAAAATGTCATTCAGTGTAACAATCTTGTCAGGCATATTTACAACAAAAATCTATTTATGACACATTAAAAGACTTTAATTTCTCCCCAAAATACTAATTAGCTGTTTTACACTTTTTTTATTTGCCACTATCCTAGATTCTGCCCATTTGTCAATAAGAATGTTTTACTCATTAAAAGCACAATAAAATGTAATTTGCTCCCTTATTGTTTTATATATTTAAATATGTACGAGTCAGAAGAAGCATGTTGTTTGAATTTGTCCATAAATATTGTGTTACACTGAATGACAATGTAACATTATTTCAACCAAATTTTGACATTTCATTCTCCAAAAACTTGGTTGAAACCATAAAGTAGACATTTTACTTACATTTAATGTGCTTTCTATGGACATGAAATCACTTTTGTACATTTTTGATGGGGGCATCTTAACGTCTTTGACCAACGTACATACATTTTGTAATCATTTACCCACCCGTTTCATTTCCAGTTCAAACCTGTATGATTTACAGACAAAGGTATTATGAAGAATGTTGGTAACCAGCTGCCCCGGCACCCATTGACTTCTATTGTATGGACACAAAACCAATGCAAGTGAATGGGTGCCGGTTAAAAACATTCTTCAAAATATCTTCTTTTGTGTTCTGCAGAAGAAAGAAAGTCATACAGGTTTGAAATGACGCGAGAGTGAGTAAATGATGACAGAATTTTCATTTTTGGGTGAAATATCACTGGGTAAATATTATAAATAAATGTCACTCACTACAGATTATTAATATTTGCGTATTTAAACGTGGCTAGACATGGTATTATGATTGTGACAACAATACAATGATGATTTCTCAATACCTCTTGACCAAGTTATTCAGTAATTCGTTGTTTTCCATGATAACAAAAAACAATACAAGTACCTTTTGATAATTCAGTTTTATTTATCTAATTCCAGACTGTGGATATCCACAAAGAAAAAGTGGCAAGACGGGAGATCGGTATCCTCACGACCAATAAGAACACCTCTCGCACCCATAAAATCATTGCTCCGGCCAATCTCGAAAGGCCTGTGCGGTACATTCGGAAACCCCTCGACTACAGCATCATGGATGACATCGGTCACGGTGTGAAGGTACGACATGAGCTCACCTCTGGAACTGTGAAGGCTAAAGTATAGTCTGGCTGTCCGGTGCCGCCCGCATGTGCGGAAAAATGTTGAATCGGCCGAGTCCACTCGGTGACGTACTGCGCATGTGTCTAACTCGTCCAGTATGCTCAAGGAGCTGTACGGACGTGTCTGTGCACGAGACGGATACGGGCGCGGAAAGTCAATTATACCGTGCTGATACACAGAGGCTTTGCATGATTGAACCACTTTTTCAACTAACAGGGGTTTGAACTAACAAATGGCAGTAAATGTGATGTTTTGTGGGAGATCTGTCACTAACCTGTCTGTGATCTCACCTCTGTTCTCACCTCTGCTTCACTCGTGGTTTAAGTGGTTGCTTAGGTTCAAGGTAAGAGCTTTAAGAGCTGTTTAGCAAATCAGCTAAGATGAATGGAGAAGGAATAAGGTACGATGATTCATTTCTTAGTTTAAGGCTAATTTCTGACGTCGTTTCATTTTGATTCATTCTATTGAAGATCTGCAAAGTGCATGAAATGTAAATGAATGATTATGAAAAGAAATAATTATATTGCATATCATTTCAAACCAAAATTTGGAGATCAGTCCTTTATTCTTCTTTCATTCTGACTATAATTGTTCTGTGTTTGTTCTGGTTCTCTTTATATGTCGTCAGTGACCTTGATGCCATTTTTATATTTGTGATATTGAGATATTAATGCTCACAGCTAAAGGCTTTTTTTTAGATGTTGACGGAGTTGTTGTAATTGTCACAGGTCAGCAACCAGAACATGAAGATGGGTGGTCTGTCTCGCACCACACCTCCCACACAGAAACCACCCAGCCCCCCGATGCCAGGCAAAGGCACTTTAGGGTACGTATGTGAATGTGGATCGTGTTTTGTTTTTATTTTATTAGCACTTATATTGCCAGCTCCATGGATTCTATTATGTACATTACACTTTACTTAATCTAACATTTTTATGACAAAACTTTATTTCACTCTATATCCCATTGCATTTAAAAGACCAAGGTCAAATAACAGAACACAGGCAGTGCAAATGTGTGGTTTCTGTTTTGTTGTGAGACCATGCTGGTCAAGCACACACCGTATAACCCTGTACATGACACAGTGGGTCATGTGTCTAGTCCTCAGGGAGAATTCAGCTCCACATATGACACTGACATTGCATAAAGGTCAGAAAAGAGGCAGATGAAATGTTTTTGTGTCTAAAATGACTAAAGCATAAAACCCATAATCAATGTACAGCTGGTTTAAAAGCATATACTACATCATGCATCATGTAAGGTCAGATGATGTTCATAAGCACATGGGGCAGAGAAGTGTCGTCCATGTTTTCTGAACTCTAGCTGGGCAGATTGACCTTGTTCTGGTTTCCTGCGTCGCCATGTGTTGGTCGGGCATCGCCGTCCAGATTGCGTGCATTGTAATGGACAGCATGACTGAAGCGCTTTCACCCATAATGTAAAGTTAGTTTGTATTTAGTGAAGAGTAATGAAATGCACGAGTCTGTGTACTTAAAACAGATGTGACCCTTACAAATATTTCACCCCAAAATCAAAGGAAAATGTTTTTTTTGTTCCCGACAGGAGACACTCCCCCTACAGAACACTTGAACCTGTGCGTCCTCCCGTGGTACCTAATGATTACATCTCAAGCCCCACACGTAATATGGCACAGAGTCCCGTACGCACGGCGTCAGTCAATCAGAGGAACCGCACTTACAGGTACCGTAACCCACATCCATCCTCACCTCTGTGCCAAGGCACATCTCTCTTTGCTTCCTAGACCTTCATGCCCTGTATCTCCTCGCTTACTTGAAATCACTTTTTGGGGGGTCTTCTTAATGTAGTTGCAATTCGGCTGTTTACACATTGATTCATTGATTTTTAATTTGAGGGTTTTGTCCACTAAATGTAATTTGCAATTATAAAAATACAAAGTGGTTTTAAACAGGCCGATTCTTTATAGCACTTCTACAACAAGCATCGCTGATTGCCTGCGCAATTGCATCATCGAAAAATCTTGGCAACCGGTTGTCTCATGGTATCATAGGCACAGTGTACAGTCACTGAGGATAAAGATAACCTCAAGATGCTCTCATTTTCTGTAGAACGGCTCTGTCATGCCTCCTATCTTATTTAAAATCATTTCTTAAACAAGACTTGCAATCGCTGCAGACATTTATCCTCTCGGTTTTCTTTGAAGCTCAGCCAACAGTCTCTGAGTTTATATAACAGCTCTGTGCCATCTGTGAGGATGCCTTTTAGAGTGATAGTTTGTGAACAAAAAAATCTCGCTTGCGATCTCACGTTGATTCAAACCCTTTTCCTATAACTGTCTTTCTTCGTATGTAACACAGCAAGAGAAGCTGAATGTTCACACTGCTCACGCTCCATACAGAGAAAACAGATGGAGACCTTTTAATATAAAAAACACCCATATTAAATAATATCCACCTGCAGAATTGCAAACCAACAGCCACAGAAAAATTAAGAGACCATTTCAAAATCAGTTTTTCTGATTTTACAATTTTTATTTAAAAAATGTGTAAGTTTTCGCAAGTATGATTTTAGGTCAAATTATCATTTTTGTTTCATTCTGTGAACTACTAACCATATATGTCCCAAATTTCAAATAAAAAGATGGTTTCTATTTGTATTTATTTGCAGAAAATAAATAACGGGTCAAAATAACAGAAAATATGCTCTGTATGTTTTCAGACCTCAAGCACTCAAAAGAAAACAAGTTCAGATTCACTTTTCAGCAACACAATAGTAATATTTCATTTAACATTTAAGAAAACTTCAAATATATATTTTTATTTAATAACCTGGATTTTTATCTTGTTTTAATGTGTTAGTTAGCTGTATTTTTTTTTGTTATTATGGCTTAAATCAAAATAAATCAACTGCATTTGGATCGGATTAACAATTTTACGTTATCTCATTTTGGAACCAAACTCTTCAAATTCTCTAAAACTTCTGTAAGCAAATTGTTGTCTAATTAATGTGAACAAAGCCAGAAACATATGATACGGTTTGTTGCCATAGAAACAGTGCATTCACAGTCTTAAGCCCAATTTATGGTTCTGCGTCGGACCTACGCTGTAGCCTGATGCGAGCCTCTCCGAAAATATAACAGCCCGTCAACTCAACACGGACCGCAAGCGCTCTGATTGGTCTGCTTGAACCCCATCCCTGGGGTAAAAACGAGACTGTTTACTTGTCGCTATCACTGCTAATGCTCTTCAAACGAGCCACTTATTCTTCGGCTCTTGTCTTGGTTACACAAGCAACACACGCGTGGAAACTGATGCCTAGTGGTCATTGCCTGTCGACAACGATGTAGCCTATGGCGTAGAGAAGTAAGTAAACATCGGGCTTAAGGATGTGAACATCATGGGTTGTCATCTCGTAATTACAGCAACTACGACATGGTATAAAAGCAGCAGGATGCAGAAATCCTCCCACTTGCCCTGGGCCATTGCCTCTTCGTCCATCAGTCAGTGCATGGTCAATAAAAGAGCATCCCAGCTGTCTTCAATGGATTTTTTGTAATTGTCAGACCACATGTGCTCTAAACAGTCGTCAAGTTGTCATATAAAATTTGTGCAATTCTCATTTCTGGTTGAGGCATTTCGTTGCAAGATTACTCTGTTATACAAAAGAAATGCTTTAAGCTAAAAAAAAGTCTGGCAGTGTTTTTGTGTGCGATGTGGCTGTACGTGTGATGGGTGACCTGTTGTGTGTGTTCAGCAGCGGCAGCAGTGGAGGCAGTCATCTCAGCAGTCGCAGCAGCAGTCGTGAGAACAGTGGCAGTGGAAGTGTGGGGGTCCCCATCGCCGTGCCCACACCCTCTCCACCCAGCGCCTTTCCAGGTGAATTCATGTTCATTAGACTTTCCTGTCAGATATACCATCTGCCTGTGACATAGTCGAAGTACGTGCCTTGGGTTTATTTCAAAGTTCAGACAACAGGATGATTCATCCAGAAGTGTGTTTCCAGGGCCGTCCCTAGTGGGGTTAAAGGTGGTGACAATTCTATAGGGGCCCCGACTGCCCAGGGGACCTCACAAAATCGTAGTTATACTATAAAGTCACCTATTTCGTAGATCATTTTAATACATGAATTGTATACATGAGAGTTTAATGAAATCCACAGAAGCATGCAATTTGGTGAAAACGTTTTTCTAAATAATTCTGATTACTCCTCCCCAAAAATGGTCAATCAGGGTTGAGGCGGCAGTCAGCTCAGCTGCGCAGGAGAATGCCTTTGAGTTTTTAATGTTAACTTCAGTTATTTGATAATCGACTGCTGGTCATGTTTACATCGGTTTTATTTATTATTATTGAATAATCTATTGTCTTTATTTTTCTTTTATTAGTTTGTTAAAAGTCTTATAAGTCTCTTAAGTTAATATAACATTTATAAACATTTTACTTTTAGAAAACTAACAATCTTTTGTTAGCTGTAAATAGACTAGGTCAAAGTGATATGATATTAAACCTGATATAAAATCTCTATTAGTTGGAAGGCGGTGGGGGCCCACATCAAGATTTTTCAGGGGGCCCAGAATTCTCTAGCTACGGACCTTTGTCTTTCACATCCCTTACGGTTTTTCTTATGCTATGTAACACAAAGACAGATGTTTAGTAACACATGAGAACCATTGAAATCTGTATGTGGTTTCTCTTGAGAAGTCTGGCACCCTTTATAACTTGGATACTCTGTTAATTTCCAATTTCTCTGATACTTAAATGGATAGTTCACCGAAAATGAAAATTCTGTCATTTATTCACCCTCTCGTCATTTCAAACCTTCATGACCTTCTGTCCTCCAAAGAACACAAAAGAAGATATTTTGAAAAATGTTGTTAACTGGCCCCCAGTGGTTTTGTGTCTATACAATGGTAGTGAATGGGGGCCAGATCAGCCGTTTTCTAATTATCTTCTTTTGTGTTCTGTGGAAGAAAGTCAAAAAGGTTTGAAATAACAAGAGGGTGCTTTTCAATTTTCTTTTTTTGGGCGAACTATCCCTTTAAGCTAGATTTCTGTCTGCGTTCCTCACTTGGTTCCTTCTCCCGTCACTCTTTTTTTACCCTCAAGCTGCCGTAAGTGTTGGCCTCGCCAGCACACCCTCAGCTCCAACTAACTCCACCCAACCTTCTGTCACTTCCTCTAATTTAACTCCCACCCAACCCTCACCCAACCCAACCGAGTCTGTCCCCACCCACCCTGACATTACTGACAGCTCTCCGGCCGCAGCTAAGGGCTCTCCTCCCTCTCCGCCGCCCCTCACTTCAGCTGCAGATAATGCGGCACCAGTCACCAACACCAGCCCTGTGACAGGTGAGTCTCCCGCTCGCCCACCCATCTACAGCCATGCCCTCATTTCACCTCCCCTCACCTGCTGAAACATCAAGTTGCTTTGTGGTGATGTTTGGGTTTTGTTCGTTCTGCTGTCTCTTTGGTACCTTCACATTTGGTTCCCCCATTTTAAGATGATTCCACTCCTTCTGTCTTGCTCTAAGATAAAATGATATATTTGGGTCAACACGGGTTCCACCCGTGACTTGTTTACGGATGCAAAGAGGTACTCTCTCAACTTGTGTTAAGAGATGTGAAGAATGCGAGCTGTCTGCGGTACACAATTGCAGCAGAGAAGAGTGCCAATGAGAAATGCATTACCACGGGATGTTGTCAAGAAATGTTTTTTTCATTGGCTGAAGGCAAAACATCTTGAGAAGCAGGGTTGGCCTGGCAGTTTGTTTTATTTTGGACAAGGATCTAAAACGCAATACTTGACACAACAGGCAGTGTCTGATGCTTTGTATGGTGTGATAAAAATAAAGTTAAAAACAGGGGTCTTCAAAACCACTTTAAATCTTGTTGTGTGTGTGTGTGTGTGTGTGTGTGTACTCACACTGTGCTTTACTTGCTTTAGTGTGAAAACGTCTTCCATACAAGTGCCATCCTGATCAGCTACTGTTTCCATGACTCTCAACTCATTGATCCATTCGTTACAGGCTCAAGATGCCGATTTGAATGTATTGCCTGGATATTGATCCGATTTGACTTGCATAGTCATTTCCCTGTGGATGCAAATTTGTAGCATTTGTTCCTGGAATATGTTTGTTTTTTACGTTAAAGCAGGGCTCGACATTAAGCATTGTCATGTGGTTGTCCTCCGACAAGTAAATTTGTCATTCACAGGTCCAAGTACATATTGTCCGAAGATAAAAAATATATATTTCATTTGAATCGGTCAAGTTTGGCTTATAAGTGTTTTACCTATCCACTGCGGCCACTGACATTTGTTAATACTCTCAATGATTGCGATAGAACAAAGGCAAGCGGTAATTATTATTAGTGTCGGGGCTGTACATGAACCTTTTGTGCACATAGCACTTGTGCTACAGATGCTAGAAGTTTTGTAGCACAGGCCAAACAGTTATAGCACAAGTATAAGACGTCTGTTGTCGTAATTAAAATAATATGCAGGTGCAGTCCATCGCATGAATAGGCAGATAACTTACAGGTTACATTAATGTCACACACAGAGCGATACATTAGGGCTTCATATTTTTTAGTTTACCTAAATTTGTTTTATTATTAAGTTCTGTGTATTTCAATTTTTACTATACAATAGAGGTCAAAAGTATAAATTCTGTCATAAAGTGTGGTGACACTTTTTGAAAATTGTTTTGTGCAGGCAGTCATCAGTTCTTCAGCATGAACAGGCCCGTCTCCAGACAGATGTCACCAGCTGTAGGGGGATCGCTGCCGTATCGCCGGTCGTCCTCAATTACAGGCCAAGCTTCCATGCCCTCCAGCCAGCCGAACGGCGGTCCCTATTACAGTCAGAACCAAGGTATCGTCCTCACTCATGTGTAAGGATAGCAAACCAGGACTCAAATTCAAACTCTACAGCTTAGATTAGGAAGTTATTGTGGACCCCAGCGTTGCCATTCCCTGTCTGCTCTCTGAACGTTTGACACGTGGCTTTAGGTTGTTCGTCCGCAGTAACCTTTCTCATGTTCTAAATCATTCTCTGTAGTTAGGGTGGTATGTTCACGTGGGTCAGTCTTTGAGCTGTTGTACACTAGATCCACCCTTTCCGCCCATGATCGAGGGCACTTCCTGTTTGTCACACACTTAACTAACTGCATACTGTTTTCAGTCTCTTGTGTTTAACTTGACCATCTGTCTTGGTTCATTGCTCACCACACTCCCCTCTATCTCACTGTTCTTTTTTTCGTGGTGGTGTGGACTAGCCTCAGTGGTCCCTCCTCCCCCCTCCGTACTGCAGATCACACCTCAGCTTCCGCTGACGGGTTTTGTGGCTCGCGTACAGGAAACCAGTAAGTGGCTTTGTGCTTCTTCAGTAAGCCCCCGTTGCTGTCACAAACCACACACACGTTTAGCTCAGATGTGATTTTGAAAACAAGCCTTTAAATACAAGGTATGCGCTTTCAGTCTGACAGTGAAGATATGCAAGACAACCATTTGTACATCCTTATCATCATTAACGCTTGCGTGCTCTGCCGTGTCCGTTTCAGAGACACCTCACCCTGCAGAAGAGCCGCGTGAGGAGAAACATCCTCCTCCTTCAGAGGAATACGAGGAAGAGTCTGCTGTGGTAGAATACAGTGACCCGTACGCTGAAGAAGATCCACCCTGGGCTCCACAGACGTACCTGGAGAAAGGTGTATATATAGCACAGGTTGATTGACAGGCCTTCTCATTTCTCACTGTTGTTAATATGCAACCTCTGTTTTAGTGGTGGCGATCTACGAGTACAACCAAGACAAAGAAGATGAGCTGTCTTTCCAGGAGGGGGCTATCATCTACGTCATTAGGAAAAACGATGATGGATGGTATGAAGGAGTGATGAACTGCACTACCGGACTCTTCCCTGGAAACTACGTGGAGTCCATCATGCACTACACAGAGTGAGGGTGTCCTCTGCCCTTCATCCCTCTCGAAGCGGTTTTCTTATAGAGCACATGTGCCAATAACAAGCTGGCTCGAACACGATGTCTAAAATCCAGACTTTTGCACCGTGGACTTTAACACGTTTATCCGAGATATTATATATATTAACATTGAAAGCTAATATGTTTACTGTTTATATGAAGGTTGACTTTCAGGATGTGTATAAGCTAGAATTGTAGTTGTTGTGGCTTTAATGTTTTCCCATTGCACAAGGTGATGTCAGCACAGCGGCTGACTGAATTCTGTGAAATGGACTCTGATCTCCAACTGAATTTCAAAAAGGGATTTCATTTCATTGTAGTCAAGGGGACCACGGAGCTGAATGGAGGAGGGAATACAGAAACGCAGCTTTCTATTTATTTGTGAATTTTTAATCTTTGTAATGTTTCATTTTAATACTCGTTTCATTATTTCATTAAAAGACTTTGCTTTGGTTGGTGTGGTGGAATAGGTTAAAACCAAACTCTTGCACAAGTACCATTGTTGGTGCCCACTATTTCTGTTTTGTGTTAAATGACATCCCGGAGAGCAAAGGTAAATTATTTCATGTTGCAAATAACCAATGTAATTATCTTTGCTATATGGGAAGCCTGATAACTTTAAGCATTACTTTTTAATGTGTAGTGACACTAACACAAGTGGCAAATTTTGGTTAAATACATTTTGATGTAGTGCTCCATAAACTGCATGCTTAATAAAAACACCCTTAAATCTTATTTACATGTTATTTACAATAAAATTTGACTCTACAGAGTTTTAAAATCAGGGTAAATAACTATTAACAATGTCAATCAAACGAATAGAAATCTATCAATCATCTAATAAAATTGTAAACAATGCTATAAAGATTTGACCATTTATTCACCTCTTGTCATTTCAAATCTCTATTTTTTGCAGAACATTTTTGATGCATTTTGTTAACCGAACAACAGCAGTACCCATTGACTTGCATTGGTTTTGTGTCCATTCAATGGGAATCGGCCTTGTTCAGTTAATTCTTTAAATGATGAAATGTGTTTGCAGAAGAAAGACATCCAGGTTTAAACTGATAAGAAGATGAATAAATGACGGAATTTTCGGTTCACCATCCCTTTAACACCCTGAATACTAGAGCTCTAATGCTGTCATTTTGTTCCCATTACTGTGATATGTGAATAAGTCACTAAAATATGTCAATTCTGCTCATTCTCCTTCATGCCATCCTAGGCGAATATGACTTCTTTAGCCGAAGTTAAATCTTTTTCTGGCTATTCCAACTTTGTACTTCCATTGAATATTCTATACAAAAAAGCATCTCTGTCATACAGTTATCCACTCCTGGAATTTATATAAATATTCAGAGCTTTTCCTTTAGTAATAAAAATGGCAGCACTTGTCGATAATTATGAATCATTGCATGTGTCATGATCAGCCACGAGACAGAACAACAGAGATTCAACGTTTTTAACATTTAAAAATGACATACCGATTTCTAAACAAGCTCAAAATTATAATTGCTCTTACACATGTAGGATAACAAAAGGGTGAATACATTTATGGGGCAATCTTCATATTTTGGGTAAACTACTCTACCTTTACCTTAAATATACTCGCAGGGAAACAACAAGAGAAAAGTATCCGCTCCAATAATAAAGGCAACATGTGATGTTCAGAAGGGTTATTGAAAGCACATTATTGCCAACATTATTTCTGTTTTTAGATGATTTTTGTGAAAGAGCAAATGGTTAGAAATCAATCGAAGCCCATTAACACTATGTTGTTGTATGACCAACAGACATACCAATACATCTATGTATTGAAAAGAAAACAAACCCTAGCACTAAACATCTTTACATGTTGTTTGGATCTGATTACACTTCCCTGCACTGATGCTTTGAGCTTTATCCACCCTGTGTTTTAGACGAATGCATGTGCGGTGGAAAATATAGTAACGTTTCTTCCTCAGATGGTGTGTTACAGGGTTTGGGATGCACGCCCATGTTCTTTTTCAGTCTTACATAACTTGGCACAGAACAAGGGTCCAGATGGCTTGAGACGTGCATAAGATTGCTGGAGGTTTGCACACTCAGCTGCCCACAGGCTGTTATCATTACAGGGCGAGATGAAGAGCACTTATGATACTCTGGGCAAGATATAATACTTAATGCAAAACCATCTGTAGAGTATTTATGCCACATACAGGTTTCACACATTATATTCCTAAACATTCAATTTCCTAGACAGAAGTGGGAGTATTTAATACCAGGGGTAGTCATTTACGATGAGGGCAATACACACATTTTCAACTCAAACGTTTGACCCTCCTGTCATTCAAAAGCTGTATGATTCATCGCTGAAACAGCATGTCTGTGATTTTGTGCCCATGTCAGTTTGGCAACCAACGGTCTTCCAAATATCTTTTGTGTTCTGCAGAAGAAAGTCATACAGGTTTGGAATGACAGGAGACCATCATGAAACATGAATCAACGTCTGTTTTTGGGTGAACTACACTTTAACAAAACTGCAGTGTGTTAAGTAATCTCAACACTTAAGAGGTTCAAGTAAAGCTAATGTACACACAGATTGCAGTGACTCTATACTTATACTTTCTCCTGTTAACTATTAATAACGTTTACAAGTCATTAACAAATAATATACAATTGAATGTAACAGTAATCCCATTACTGCTCAATGATGCTACAGAGCCTCAAAGTAATGAATATTACCGGTGCTAACACTTATAAGGTTGTATTTGTTAACCATTAGTTAACGCATTAGCTAACAACATGAACAATACTTTTTTATAAACTCAAATAGTTAAAAATATTATACACAATGTGCTCGTCTAAAAACCGCAGTCAGTCCGAGTAGTTGTGTCCGTCTGATAGGACAATACCGCCATCTAGTGGTTATGTACAGAACGTGTCTGCACAACCCTCCCCAAATACCTGATTATTCAGCTAAACAACGAATAATTTATGTCCTTTATATTGATCCCAATTAAAATTGTCATGTTATGTAACAGGTAAAATTGTTTTTTACAGTAAACCTTTTTAGGTTTTACTGCGGTAACCAACTTTTTTTCTAGGAGTGTGGACTAAAATCCGAGTCTTCTGAAGTGGTTTGATCGCTTTTATATCGATATTTAATTTAAGTTATATATTCCACGGACTCTAAAATCGTAACAGGCCTAAACGTTTTAATTTCTATCGTCTACTACACATGACATGCTTTAATCGTTTTACTTTCGGTTGTTTTTTATACATCTCAACACTTTCTGTTTTATTGTAGTCCAGTGATTTTCCGCTCAGTCCGCCACAAACGTCTGATTCAGCGCTAGCGGAGATCACGTGACCGGAACTGACATGTTAAGAAGAGAGAGACAGGGGGCGCTGCAGGACGGTGTATTGAATACCTGCTGTTGTAGCTGCACACATTTGAGTAATCATTAAAAGTAATAGTTCTCCCAAAAATAATATCGTCATCCAAATCTTGTACATGTGGAACAGGTATTTTAAGAAATGCCAGACAATTAAGAATGACACAGATAAGCAAATGATGGCATAATCTTGCTCTAGAAGACCACTTACATGTGTGTGAAATGCTTCTCACTTTGTCTCAAGATGATGGGAATGTGTCGGCAGCTAAACCAAAGATCTTGTTGGATCAGTTGATGCTGATCATTGGGGTCCAATGAGGCAAATCTCTATCTGGGGAGCAGACGCGCTTCACTGGGTTCTTCCTCTCTGCAAGACATGCTATGCAGACATTTAGCCGCTCCAGATTAATGCGATTCAACGGAATAAGATTTAGGCAAACATGCAACATTCATGTGACCCCATTCCTACGTAGAGAGCACATTAACTTGGGGGTCACCCTCATATTAAAATGAACCATTTAGCTAAAACACTTCACATTGTCACAGCACCACACAAAATGTTTGCACTTTCATATCTGTAATGCAAAATCAAAGTGCACACATTGTGATAGTAATAAAAGAATAAATGTATCACAGTGACATTTTTATGCATAACAATAATGAAAGTGGAAACATTTTATGTGATACTGGGCTAAAATGTCACGCATTGGAAAAAAGTCAAGGCAACTGCTTCATATACACAACATAAAAAGAACAAGAACATGGACAACATTCTGTGTGATTTATACATTTATATTGTTCAGTTTAAATGTAACAGACATTTACTTTGCCATTTAATTAACTAAAAGGTTCCTGACTTTAAGCAGCAGCATTAGCTCTGTTCTCCGGCCTTTAACACGGTTCTGTCTGTCCTTCGCTCGGTCCTTCAAAACGAAAGG
Source organism: Triplophysa siluroides (assembly GCA_006030095.1). NCBI lineage: Eukaryota > Metazoa > Chordata > Actinopteri > Cypriniformes > Nemacheilidae > Triplophysa > Triplophysa siluroides. The sequence continues at coordinate 1,484,427 of VCII01000094.1, read as the reverse complement.
ATTTTTAGAAATGCAAAACCAACAGGCAAATGTTTAGTCAAACTACGCATTCAAGATCGATACAAGGACAACAATGACAGTAGGCACACAGTGAATTTTTTGCATTGTTAGTCAAGTAACTTGACATGACACCTTTTGTTGTGTGGCTACGATCCCGGAACCCTAAAAGATGCGCAACCTTAGGCAACCGTATTACGAAAGCATGCATGCAAGAATAACGTACATTTTTGGCATTGCCCTGACTTGAGGAATAGATGGTCCGGATATGACGCGCTTCGATACAGCGCTGAGCGTACAGAGTCATTGGAGCATATCAAGAGTCGTGTCAAAATATGGAAATATTCACTTTCTAATTTGAGTTTCACCCATGCAGAGCTAACGCACATCGATAAAGTCAGGAACTGCAGCTGTATGTACAGATAGATAGCAATGTAACCAACATAAACAGACAGAGCACATCCCATCCCAGACTCTTCCCAGCTACACACAGAGATGCACTCAACTGGTAATGGGCTCATTTCATCTAACATTTGGACATCTTCATGAAAAATAAGGGTCCACGGCAACACAACATAACAGATTCATCAATAACAATGGTACTTGTTTTTTTTCTTTCTTGACACATTAGTGGAAGGTTCTAAACCGTTTAAATTAAATGTGGAAAATTTGGTAGAATACTTCATTTAGAACGTATGCTAGACACGCGCAACAAGTTTTCCTCCGAGGGTGGATCAACCAGGTCGCTCAGGCAAAACTCGTGTGCGCACACGGGCATCGATTCAACAACCCTGATTTTCTATTCACGTTAAACGCTTACAGTCAAGGGTTTCAAAACTAAACTTTAAAATAAGAATATATTTCAGGTATTAAATAATTTCATATAAAAAAGGTACAAGTTCCTTCCCGCCCCAGAGTTCCACATATATATTTTAATATACATATAACGTCATCCCCGTTCCTCACAGCAGTGTCCATGCAGTACCTAGAACAAGGACGTCAGTCTCTTTTTTCCGTAGGTTTGTATATCTGCTTACACTTAATAGCAAAGCGGCACAAATACGCAGAGAAGCTTATGTTATAGATGGTTTGGCTTTTTTATATCGTGGTTATAATCTGGGGTTAAAATGAGTATTATTTGAATGCAGACACAATTCGGCCACTGAAGATAAACAGATAAAAAGGAGAGTCGCATATCCCGGCAAGTGTCCCAACTACCAGTCGCTCGTCAGTTTAGTGTTTTGGTCCCGTTTGGGTGGAGCTGGTGGAGGACCCCGCCGTAACGTTGCATAGCCTGAGATGTTGGAGGCCGCATAGCCACCTTTTTTCTGCTGGCCCAGCAGCAGCTCTGGAGGAGGGGGCGGGAGGGCCATATCGTCCATAGTTGCTACTGGCTCGAACTTGGCTGAAATTCGGGAGGAGGTCAGGGAGCCATGTCGAGTCATGGACTTCCTCTTCAGAGTTCTGTTGAGATCTTCCAGGAAGTTGGGTTGAACGGACAGGTTGGCCTTGGGGGATGTTGGTGGGATCTGTGAATTAAAAGAGGACACAGGCATCTGTTGTGGAGGTGGAGAAAGGACGAGCGGCTCGGGCGGGCCGCTGCTGCGGCGATGCATAGTCGTAGGCAGCGTTTTCAGCGTTTTCAACGAGCTCTGTTTCCATGAGGATGTGCTGGAGGACAATTGAGGTTGGGGATTGACCACTGCCACTTTGGGAGCCCCGGCGTGCAGTTCCGACGGCAGCGGTGGAGGAGGCAGGAGCTCCGAGTCTGGAGGAGGAGGGGGGAATTCACATTCCGGTGGAGGAGAGGGAAAGTCTAAGCCGGACTGGCGGTACTGACTTGGTTTCCCCTGAAGAGCCAAAGGCAGATTAGCCAGGTTGATCTTGCCAGGTTTTGGTGGTGCCCGCGGAACTGCAGAGTCCTTGGAAGGTGATCCCGTTGTAGAGGATGGGGTTGAGAAAGAGTTGGATGGGGCTTGACTGGTTTGGGCGAACATGCTCACCAGATCCTCCACTTTCTTGGACTCCTGGCACTCTTGGCCCTTCACGCTGGAGTTACGCTGTGGGGTTGGAGGGGGCTTCTTGCTTCCTGAACCGGTAGAGGAATTTGATGACGTCGATGGGGATTTCTTGATTGGTGACCCCATCTTGCCGGAAGCTGGTGGAGCTGGAGGTGGGCTGGGAGGAGGCGGTGGAGGAAAATCAAGGCTGCTCTCTGGTGGAGGTGGTGGGAATTCCGGTGACTGGGCTTGAGCCTGCCCACCTGGCTGCCATTTGGGTTTGCCTTTTACCACGGGAAGAGAAGGACCTTTGGATCCATCAAGGGTGTCGGGAAACTGGTTTACAATCTGCTTTACAATTGACTGGGTTGGAGAGATGGGGGCAGATACAGGTGGAGTTTTTGAAGAAAGGCTGTATTGTTTGGGAAGGGTTGGTGGAGGTTGATTGGGACTGTGGCCACTGGAGAGGCTCTGCTGTTTCTTTATGGTCGCTGAGGGGGTCGGAGAAAGAGGTGGTGGAACAGGAGATACAGGAGAAAGGCCATGTCCAGGTTTCGGAGCAGTTTGCGGTGGAAACACAACAGAAAATGTTTTGGGAGGCGCAGGTGGAGGACCTGCTGATGTCTGAGGAAGAAAACACACCGGAGGCTGTGCGGGGAGTGGAGGAGGTGGTGGTGGCAGAGGATGCTCCTCATCTTGGTGATCAGGTGAAAAGTCATAGGTCATATTCGGGAACTTCTGAGACAAGAACTGTTGGAGCCCATTGGTGCTGAGGGGAGGAGGGTATTTTAACTGTTCCGGAGGTGGTGGTGGAGGAAGGAAGCCATTACTGTGTAGATGAGATGGGGGTGGCTGCTGGTCCACTTCTGATGGTGGAAGAGGAACATAATGGGGGCTTACTGGGCCATGCTTTAACACCGCCATTGCTGACCCTGGCACTGGCATCTCTGGAGGAGGGGGTGGTGGTGGTGGTGGCGGAGCATTGTCAGCTTCTCCAATGTTATTCACAACAGGCTTGAGACACTGTGGGGGTGGTGTAGGGGGCAAAAACTGTTGCTGCTGCTGTGCCGCCAATAAGGGGGTCTGTTTATAGTGATTTGGAGCCTGGGAAATGTTTTGAAGCCTAGTGATGGTACTGTATTTAGTGAACAAAACCGGAGTCGAGTGGTGGGTGGGGTTGGGGAGCGGGGGAGGTGGCGGAGGAGGCGGTGGAGGAGACGGAGGCGAGGGAGAGGACACTGGGGATACACCGGTGTAGCTGCTACGAGACGTGGACTGCGGCATCTGGGGCGGTTGGGGAAGCTGGAGAGGGTACGAGGCTCTAGCAGGCTGTGTTGCTGGGTTGGACTCCATTCTCATCTGTGGAAATGAACACAAATGAATGAATTAAAGTAAGAATTTGAATAAGAAAGAGAGGTTCACAAGTGTGTACTATGCAACACTACCATAGTGCACACATTTATGTGTACTTTTTGCTCTTTCTAAAAGCCGAGTGTTAGTTGAGTGCAAAAGGATATTCAAGACAGTGAAATAAGAGTCAAATGAAGTGTTATTATGAAGTAAGACTTTCAGGATCTGTTAGTATAACCTAAGACTGACATTTGCTCTTTCCAACAATGAGACAAAATCCAAAACACCAAAATCCCCAGTCATAAAAATATTTTAATTCTGTGTGTTTACTCTATTGTACAACCTTTTGCAATAAGTGGTGCTTAACTACAACACCAGTGGTGTCACACAAACCATTTCAACAATCCAAACCAACAGTGTCCCACACCACTCCAGAGTTACCCAGCATTCACAAAACAACCATGAGATAATCCGCTACACACATGACGTATAAGGGGTTAGTTATTTTGAGTACCACGTGTGAGGATAGTATAAAACATAAAGGGCTAGGGTGTGACTTTTTTCCACACTCCTAACCACAATCCCCACCCGTACACAAGGCCGCAGCCTTTCCAGACTCGACTTTGACATCCTGGGTAGACAAACAAAGAGGGGACCAATTAACAAAAATATAAAGGTGGGGACACTGCAACATGAGTTTAATGTCCCACCATCACAGGATGGGTCATGACTCGGGCGGAATTTGCCTTGAAAGATTGGCCAATAATACATAATGGATGTGACATGCATAAGATGATTTGGGACAAACTATTTAATAAGACCCCCTTGGAGGTAGGCGATGCATTTTGATTTGCAAAAACACTGACAGAGCACTTTAACTCCAATTAAAACACTATTAATTGAACGTGTGCGTTGTAAGATGACTTTTTTAAACTGCTTTCACCGCTTCTTACTTGGTACGGTTAAATCATAAAAAATGAATGTGATCATTGTTTTGGACTGGTCAATACAAAAAAACGACCGTTTTGTAAAAGCAGTAAGTCACTATTATGAATATTATTGTTATCATAATGGTTATTATTATATTACAAACAAAGATGTTTCAGAATGGATAAGTTATTACAGAGAAACAGATGAGGGGTCATGAAAGGACATCACGATGAAGAAAAAGAGGTGGAATGTGAAGCACAGCACGAGAAGAGAAATAAAGTTCATCAACGGTCACCTTGGGATCTTCTGTCTGATTGCCTCTCTTCCAGGCCTCAGAAAAGATGGAGCTGACTACACTCTGAGAGCGGATATGAGCAGAAGACAAGGTCTCGGACACACCACTGTCTGATTGGCTGGAGTGGTTAGATTGAGATTCTGTAGACACAAGAGACGCACTGGATCAAAAACTGAACGAAGACGTGATCCACATGATCATAAAGAGAACTGCTCTTTAAATCTTTGGCCGAAAATATACATGATAAAAACATCATAACAGGTGTTGATGGTTGAATCACCTGGTAGACTGGAGGAACTGGAACCAGACTTCATACTGGAGCTGGAAAGGGAAGACCAGTCATGTGCAGCCTCTGTGCGTCTCATAGCCTCCTGATAGTTCACATACAGCTGCTTTCCATACTGCGTGAAAACAAAACAGATTCAGTCTCTCTTTTTAAAGCGTGCAGCAATACACAAATGGTGATGTCACCGGTTAGGAAGATGTTACCTTAGCGATGCGAATCCCGTTGATCCACTGATGTAGTGTTCTGACATCTTCACAGCAGAGGTACTTGATGTACTGGGATTTCTTCTGAATCTGAGGGTGCTACATGGGGAAAAGCAGAGACGGGGATATCATTTCATTGATCAGATTGATGATGCATTTCATTGTTGCTGTAATTCACTATAATTTCACTACCTGGAACAAAAGACACATATCACAATTTTGTTTTTACCAAAGCTTTTTACTTTACTAACCACATTTGGTGGTTCAAATACCCATGTGATGTCTAAGTTTTAAAAGCATTTGTTTTATTTTTAGTGCATGATTGTTCATAGTCAGGTTACTGCCATAAACGTCCATATTCCTTATAAATGGGCACTATTTTTTTTTATTATTATTTTATGTTCTATAAAGAGGCATCCCTTCTCCATTTGTTAGGTATTATTTCTTCTGGTTTGTGCATTTTAATTCACAGACATCTTACAAAGTTTGTTATACCATGGTGTGTTTGAATACTCTATTCTTATTGGCTGGAGGGTGTGCATTAAAACCCTTTAACGCACGGGTAGCTCCAATCAGTTTGATTACATTTGAAATTACCATTTTCACCTGTTTGATCGAAAATCACAATGTAAACATCAAAAAAAGCTTTAACTTGGCAAATGACCATGGTATAAGCGGGATAATCAACAGGTAGCCGTGCGTTAAAGGATTTTAATGCGCTTCCGTCGGTGGTTCCAGGCCTCCACGTTGTGCATTAAAACCCTTTAACGCACGGCTAGCTGTGGATTATCCCTTACTTGTCTCCCAAAAACCGTGTGCATTTTTTGTCACATCCATAACGCACGTTTATTCCCCTTTTTAAAACAGAAAACTTGTTTTTCTGATGTTTTAACTCTATCAATAAGGGTTTAGTAAAATATGGCTCAGTGTATTGGCAACAAATACATTCTGAGCATTTATACGTCATATCCATAACGCGAAATGTCACATCCATTATGCAGGAATTGTCCAAATCAAGAGATCAAGAAAAGTTAAATGGATTAGCAAGGCTTTAATATGTTGAAAAATGCAGATAAACCCGTGAACTAATATTTCTGTCTAAATTCTGTTTTGAATTGCTTTCCTTCTTAAAAAAGAGAAAGTCAGACTGGGATCTGGCTTTTACACTACCCGGTGCTTCAAACATCCTCTGGCAAAAATCCTTCTTTGCTGTCTGCGTTTACCATACAGAGAAATGAACGTCTAAAAGAGTCGTTCTTTAACACCACTCATCTTTAACAACAAAACACTAAAAATGCATTTGTTTAAATGATATACAATGTAATGGTGTTGACACAATACTTGTCTTTCATGAAAATGTGAAGAATATAAAAAGAGGGTCGCTGTCCCTCACCTTCAGGACCATACAGTAGTCAGTTGGAGCTTTGTATTTGCTGCGGTAGTCCTGACCCAAGTACACGTTAACATGTTCCAGCTGCAGGAAACACACCAGGTCTCTGGAGGCCTGCAAATGACATTGGATGAGAAAAAGAAACAGATTAAATTCTTCAACACAGCAAACAAGGAAAACCTATTGCACTAAGTCAGACCATGTTTTTTGTGAACACATTTTGATTGACCTACATATTATGTTCCTGATGAATCCACCAGGGGGAGCACTACAGTGTTGGACAATGGCAGACGTTGAGCAAACCGTGTATTAGAGTATCTATATCATTTTTTTAACTCTGTGTAAAAATAATACCGGGTTTAACACTGTTCATACTTCCCATTGATTTCATTTCACACTGTGCGTTTGTCAAACGTACTTATTTGCATATGTATAAAGTAAATAACATTCATTTTTTTCTTATTAATAACTTTGAATAATATAAACAGGCATGCAATCTGTTTAAGTAACTGCATGTCTATCTGTAAAAAGTCCATGCTGGACGTTCTTTTCACCTCTTTTTTTCCACTGTTCACCTATAGCATTATATTGCTCTAGACGGTTTCACAACCCAGGGTTAAAAGCAGTGCCTCCTTCAAAATTACAAGTGTGTTGCTTAACCAGGGGTTAAAAGCAAGGATAACCCAGATAAAATCCAATGAATTTAGTATAGAGTTGGAATGTTTCTGGTGAAATATTCCCTGGATAAATTGCAGTAGGACTTAAAGGTCCAGTGTATGAAATTTAGCGCCATCTAGCTGTGCGGTTGCAACCAATCGCTCCCTTTTGAAGCACTACGGTGGCTGACACAACACTAATGATGTCGTTGCGTTTTCGCTTCTTTGGCAAAGAAGATCACGTATTTACGAAATGTAGAGGGTTTGTCTACCCGCGGTGTATGTAGATTCTGTACACGGTCTCATCTAGATTCAGACCCATAGGATGTGTTATAAAGAGTCAAAGGTATAAAACAGGATGAGAGGATGGAAGTCATGCAGATGGACAGAGCCAGAGTGATGGCTTGAGGATGTGCGGCAGCTGGTCTTTCATCTATCGCTCTCTATCGTCTCCCTGCGGTCTGTGGATAATGAGCAGTTCACTGGCTCACGCCTCCTCTGAACTTGACCTCATTAACTGATCTGTAAACAGCCAGTGTGTTTCTATGTCAGCAGTGACAGCATGACATCACTAAAAGCACAGGAATGATTTGAATCGGCGGAAACAAAAAAAGCTGTCGAGTTAATACAGATGCGGTATGAGGAAACGAACCACTTCTAGAAAAAAAAGGAAAATGTGTTAAATGTTTTGCTTTTCAGCTCACGACATTACCAAGAGGCGGACGGATGTTATTCATAACGTAATCGCATGTTTTTATGTCTGCATGTTGATTTTATGGGCATACATTTTGGTGATAATAAAGGCTAATAGCTCTCTTAAGAAAACACTGTGATTAGAGTCATTGAAACAAAAGGAGACGGATGATGACATAAAACATGAACTGCAGAAGAGAAGTAGACGCGCTCAAAACTGACCTTGGCTTTTCCCTTTGGCACATAATAAATCCCCGAGGCCCGTAACAGGAAGTAGCGCTTCTTCCAGGATTTCTTGCCGTCATCTTTGAGCCAGAGCACGCCTTCCATCTCAGGCACGCTGACAGAGCTTCCACAAAAACACTCCTGCACACACACACACACACACACACACACTTCTTTATCAGCGACTCGCGGGAGCGTAACATTTCTAACGGCACCTAAATAAGTCACGCCGTTAAACTCGCTCTAAGAGTCTGTGTGCATTTGTACATAAGTTAGTTGACAGTCTGTCTCACCTCTAGCAGAGCCTCTTTATTTCTGTCCGCCATCTCGCACGTCTCCTTACGCCCCAACAAATAGTTCTGAGAAAACAGACGATTACAGATGATGTTAAAGTGTTGTGTATGGAACACCACAGACTGATGCAATCGCCGATTTCGTGTACCAGCCGTTTCATAAAAGCAGTCAGGCACTCAAGGTCATGCTATATTATAATTATATTAGATTGAAAATAAACGAGAGGCCAGAGGCACGAGCATCGATTCAGTCTGGCCAGTGAACACGCTTTAATCGGCCTCTGCTAGGGTCAATTATTCATTTCACTTCTGCATTTAGATGACACTGACCTACATCTCTGATCAATTTAGAACAACACCCCATCATCCATACTTCAACTTTTAGTTCGGTTGCATATCTGAAACTCATTCTAATACTGAGCTTTCAAATACTATATGACAACAAATCCATTCAACAAATACAGACTGCATTAATAAGCCTGTGTGTTACCTGAGGGTTCTTGAAAAGCGCATATTTCTCAATGCGTTCGATGAACATCAATCTGTTGGTGCTGTCCCTGGTCCAGTTCAGCAGGTTCTCCACCAGGTTCTCGTGATCCTCGAAGATTCTCTCTGGAGAAACAAGGAAGAGGACAACATGAGGTTTGCACACGGCAAACATAATAAATGAATGATTTACAAAGGTTATATGAACAATACTTGGAGACTCTAGAGTAAATAAACGATCAGAGTTGGGCAAGTTACTCCGAAAAAGTTATTACTAGTTACATATTCAACAGTGTAATTAAATTACTGTACAAATGACTCTCTCCAAAAGGTTTTTAATTACTTATTACTAATACTTTCTATATCCAATATCGACTTTGAGTAGTGAAGTGATTCAAGGACAGACATAAAATGGGTCTTTTAAATGATTCAAATAAATAATATAAACCTACATAAAGTAGTATTTTTAAATGACCAAGGTATCAAAAATGTGAGAATTGTACATTAAAGCACAGATTTAAAGTTTGACTTAGAATTTTAATGCCATTTTCACTATTGCACACACATTTATTACACACGGTATTTAATTACATCTGAAGTAACTAATTAAATTACAAAAAAAGAGTAATCCCTTACTTTACTTTTTCAAGGTACAAGTAATTAATAAAGCAATAAGCCTCGTAAAGGAGTGGGTTACAGTGCATTTTATAACAGCTAAGGGCGTTGTGGCACGACACGAAGCTTATAGCAAGTAGCGGTGTAACGGTACGTGTATTCGTACCGAACTGTCATGGGCAACATGCGTTGTGTCCGTAAGCAGATGTCGCTGTTTTAATTGCATAACTTAAGCCTAACTTTGCAAATAAACAATACATTTTATATTTTGAAAAGTTGTATATATATTAGTGTAAAAACTTATTTGCAAATGCTAAAGTTATGCGATTAAAACAGCGACATCTGCTGCAGACAGAATGCATGAGGAAATGACGTCGCTTCCTTTGCCAAGTGCATACCAAACATCTACATAATCGCACGTTAATGCCCTGTTCACTCCAAAGTCTAAACTCCAACGGCTCTGCCCTTCGAAGGGAGTAGGGCATAGGAATGATGACTTCATATGGAATTTTCCCTGTGACCGTTCAGTATGAATACGCGTATCGTTACACCCCTAGTAGCAAGGTTTCATAAAGTAAAGTAAATAAAGTGATATTTCGGCGATGTAATGCGGTCAGCCGTTATAAATCGGGGTATTTTGTAACGGCTTAGAACTCTTCTCAACCAATCAGAATCAAGGACCAGAACTGACCGTTTTATAAATTACAGTAACTAGTTACACCCAACACTGTTTATGACTTTTATGACTTATGACTAGGAATTTATCTTTTTTTTTGGAAAGTGTAAGGGGGAAGAATCCAGAGAGGAAAGAGTATTTACCTCTCATTTAAAACTCATACAGCGTTCTGAAAGAACAGGTAAACTAAGGACAGGTTCAGTGACCTGTGCCGTAATCTCCGTGTACACCAGTACACAAGAGATCTCCGACTCAGTGAAGAAAAGTGACATTTATTCCAATTACTATAAGCCCTGCCGGCAGTGTCCTGATCTTTTCACAGTCTTCAGAAATGTTCAGGCCCACCTCACAGATTATGTAACAAACTGAGTGCACTAGATAGGTCACAACCTAAAGCACACTTAATTTAAGAAAGTGAAACATTTAAACAGTTTAAGGCTCCAAAAAACAAAAAAACAAAAGCCCTGAACAGCACTGAAGGGTTAAAGGTGAAGAACATTTGGCTAAAATGGATTATTTTATAAAGAGTGACAAAAAAATCAGAACACAGCTTGTCTTTTTGCCTGACCAATACTGAATAAGAGTGTTTAATGACAGCTTCACATTTTAAGATGCGGCTTCTATAAAATGTTTCAAACAAATGAAAATAGTGAAATCCCAAATCGGACAGATTACAGAAGTCAATCCATTAGGTGATTTAAAGTACTCGAGGAAATAACGATCCCTAACACGCTTGATCCTAATACCAGGATTAAGTCCGGTTTAGTCACATCCCAACACTGAGTATGTGATCTTTAACCTAGACAAGTTCAACCCCCTAAAAACAAACAACCAGCAGCAGGAACATTGTCATTCAAAAACAAATACAAACATTTTTTCTTGGATAAAAATACACCAAGACAAGCGTCTTCATAAAAGTCGACCCATGTGCATAACTTCCTGTTTTTAACTAAACACAGAGACATATTTCCCCCGTCTCCTGAGGAGCACAAACACACCAAGCTCAATTTCAATAATTCATGAATTGATGCTCTACTAATTACCTAAATGACACTAAATGACACGACACTATTACTATTTCAAGCTGTGTGTTGTACAACCAGTCGCCTTGAAATCCTATTTAACTCTGTATCTCATTATCTTCTTTCATCCATTTAAAAACCAAAGAGGAGAAATGGAAGCCCTGAAGATGTAGGTTACAGCCGCACGCATGATCGCGCTGAACCTACATAGACAGCAGCCCACACAGCAAGAGAGAGAAAGCCATCATGTTCCAATACACATTTTTACAAACTTGTTTAAATATCTAAAACGTTGTACTTCCGCTTTTAAACCCTTGACCCGTAGGTTTCCGTTGTAAGCTTACAGACTGAGGGAAAAGTTAAAATGATTTGGTTTAAGGTCCCGTGTGTAAAATTAAGCGGCATCTAGTGGTGATGTTGCAAATTGCAACCAAGTGCTCACACCATCCCTCCCATTCGAAGCACTACGGCAACTGACACAGAACTACGAGGCTGTGATGTTTTTGCTTCTTTACCGAAGGAGATAACGTATTTGAGAAACACGGTTTGTCCGTCTAGGGCCACTGTAGAAACAACATGGCGAATTCCATGTAAGGGGACCCGCGGTGTATGTAGAAAGAAATAGCTCATTCTAAGGTAATAAAAACCTAACGCTTCATCACGTAAGGTCTTTATTCACCTCTGAAAACATAGTTATGTATACGATATTGAATTTCTGTAAATAGATCCTCATAATAAATGACACACTGGACCTTTAATCGATAGTATGTGACTGGAATTCAACCAGAATATATCTTTTATATTCTAGTTAGCATGTAAGAAACACAAAAATCTAGCACACAAATCTAGGCTTTGTCCACACTAACGTTTTCGTTTTAAAACGTGGAAGAACCAGAAGCTTGTGGAATTAGTCATACTGTAGCTACATTACTGTTTAATCTTCCTAGCTTCTCCAAACATCACATGATTCTATGCTATAATCCTATTGGGATTTCAGACATACACTTTGCTAATCTACACTCACTGCAAATCTGCTTCTGCAATCTAATAAATTGAATGGAGCTGCTGTTATGTTACCATGAAGCGCTGAAAAATGAAAACCTTTACAGGGTACGCAACTTTGACAATAAGCATGTCACTCGTACCTGGATTTGCTTAGTTTATGATACATAATCTATAAATTATTTTTTAATACGTTTTTGTTTGGCTATAATGTGGATGAGAAATCAAAATCAAGTGTCTGTAAGAAAGGAAGGTAGGGCTTTGTCTTTCGTCTTACCAATCTGAAGTTCAGAGATGATTTCAACCAGAGACCAGTCCAGGCTATAACCACAGTGGGATTTATCCAGCAGACTGTCCAAAACTTGACGCACCGTCTGTCTCTCGTCCACCATCATAGTCTTCGAGCTTTCATCTGATAGGTGCACTCGGATCACCAACTGAGGGGAGACACAGGACAGAAGTGTTTGAATGTATTTTTACAAAGATTTTATCCGGGGATTTTTTTAAAACACCTGGAAATCATGTAACCTCATATCTTATCCAAAACTTGATTCATGTTATTACAGCATGATGACAATACACCAAAGACCATCTTGTGCGATTCAATGAATTCAAATTTAACTTCACTACAGTAACATTGTACAAAAGACCAGATCTACATGATCTAAAAACACAGGTTCCTTGGTTTGATCTTTTTTCAAAACCTATGAGATTCATTAATTTTCAGGTTTAAATTACATTTTGCATCCCGTATTTTTAATGTGGATGAGCATTTTAACCCTACTGTACGAATCCTCCATTTAAATACAGTAAAGATCCCCGCAACAACAGAAACCTGCAAACAACTGTTAAACCAATGGTTTCCCTCACGTTACACCCACTGACCTACATTCTTCCCCATACTGATGATCAAAGGCCAAAAAAGCTATCCAGTACAAATGGTGCGATCTTTAAAAACGCAGTGAATGAGCATCCTCAACAGTATCATTCTAAACCTTCATCTGCCATATACAAAAACTAATGAGGCCAAGTTAAAGATTGACTCAAATGATGCTATAAAATACAGGGTACTGTAATAATGTGATTTGTTAAAATTCTGTTAAGATTGAAGATATTTTTTTATTATATAAAAATTCATGATTTATAAAATGTAATTTGGTCACATAAAATTGATGATTAATGCTTTTTATGTGGCCATAAATGGTGTTTGACTGTAAAATAATACATCTCTTTCTTGCATCATAACGTCAAATTTGACCAGCCCTTGAATTAATTTTAGACCGGCATTTCATTTAATTTGCTCTAAATACTTTTGAAAAATTAATAATTAAATAAACAATTATAATTAATACGTATATAATATCATAAATTATAGTTAAATATACATATCCTAACTCCATTCTGTATCACTATCTATGCGTACATCTCTTCACAGATTCATTCATTTCAAAATCAGTCGACATTTTGGGAGATCTTCACAACACAATCATCTTCCCTGAACATCTTCCTGTTAATCCAGACGCCCGGCTTAACTCTGGACTCTGGAGCACATTTATCGTCATTTAAGAATATAGTCTGAAGAGGGACACGGGCTGAGTTTTGCGCCGTTGTCTGACCCAGAAAACCTTCCATCAGGGCTGCTGACCCACACACACAGAAAACAGACGCCCGGGGACAGTGAAGTCACATGTGCTCAAGCACCTAATCCTCTCAGTGTAAATTGTCTTGATGTTCCTATCCTGACTGTTTATATCAACACGGCCATGTTTATACACTGAGATATCCGCACAGAAATGGAGGAAAACTTCAGTTTTAAGTTTTAGGATTTGGAGCAGTGCTGTGTCTAAGGGGTCACTGCCCCCAGATTTTTCTTGGGCCCCTCCAAAAATATCCAGCTTTTTTAATTCAATTAAAGTAAATGTTCCATGTATTAAATTATATTTATATATTGCATTACATTATAGATAATAACATTTTAAACAATAAATATTGCCTTCAAAGAATTTTAACCACATCCGCATTAGAATCCATTATAAATTTAAATTTGGTCAAGACTGGATGCGACGTGGCGCGACAAACCCATTGAGAATAAGCAGGTTGTCATGTCGCGTCGTGCCTGACGCTTCCGGTGTAGACACAGTGTTAGATCTTTTTTTAACAATATTAAAGGAGTTCCCATCAATTCTGAGCTCTTATTGGCTGCTCCTTTTTCTTTACTCAATTGACTTTCAAAGTCATCCATTTTTTTATAAAAAACATATATTAGTTCATAATAAAAAGTTTATATTTGCACAATTATATTCTTGTCTATGAAACTAATTTCAAACATTTAAGCATACAATAAGCGAAGATTTTTAAAGGGGTCATACGACACCGCTAAAATTAATATTTGTGGCATGACGCAGAATGCATCTTTTGTTCCGATGCTTATATTTTTATGTGTCTAATACATGCATGGGCAACTTATAACACACCAAAGACACACGCCATATGACCCCTTTAAGACAATGCGAAACATTTGATTAATTTTCACCGGTAGTGTACACATTTACCTGCCAACATTACTGTAGCCTGAATCATCCTCTAAAAACTTAACTTTAACTATCCTTTAAAACCCCAGAAAATCATTGTCAGTTCTCAAGAGAGTCGGATTCAGATGTGTAAATGTGCTGCATTACATCGCCCGCTGTGAACCGAGCACATGTCCCCACTGACCCACTTCTACAACGCACTACTGCACATGCCCAGAAAAATGACACGCTACTGTACAGCCCAGAAATATAAGCTATACAGCAGTCTGGAGAAGTGCAGACAGGCTGAAAAACAGATCTGTCACCAGGGTTATGTTTACATGATCGTGATGTGTTCAAAACACCTTCATTGTGTCCCGCACAAGGAGAAAAACTGGTCATTCCGGATCATCTTACCTTTTTAACCTGCGCTTCTTTTATCTTCTCCAAAGCCACTCGGATGTTATCAGCTTTTAGTTTGGCAGCTTGCTCCTCCTAACACAGACACACAAACACGGTCACTCAAAATCACAATAACTGCAATGTGGGCATGCCGTCCTCCTACAGGTGAACATTTGGACATTCGATCATTCATGTTACTCTTATTTTACCTGACTTTTCCAGCAAGATGCCATTGTAAGAATTTATTTATATTGGAGATGAATAAAAGCTTTGGTCCAAAGTGAAGGGTAAGGCTTAGAAACCAGACATCGGCTGTTAAATACAATCTGAACGCTCTCCGCTGGGGTTCTCCTCATTTACATTTGGCAGCCCTGCCGTGTAGAGATTCTCCTCAATGGATTAAAGAAAGCCGCTTTTCAATAGTCACATCTGGAGTTGCCGCTCCCGAGAGAGAGAAAATTATTTTTACTACAAAAGTTCAAACCCAAAATTCTGCAGGTAAAAACAGAAAAACATCCCACGGTAGTAAGTCTGAGGCTGGTCCGTGTCTGTGTATCGCAGCTCTGGCGGTCAATGATGTGTGAAGACCCATGCTGAGAACGGTTTAATGTTTATCTAAAACGTAAACATCAAGATGATGTCAGCTTCATTCCTCAAGTACGAATGATTGAAAAATCCCTTTGCAGGATAGATGATTCCAGGCGGAAAACACTTCTGCCAAACAGCGTAAAACAAACCAACCAGAGGAGAGGTGGAGGATGGGCAGAACTAGCAACGCTACTACCTCCAGTCTACTAGCTAATCTCTCTCTCTCTCTCTCCAAGACAAAGCAATGTCCCTCCCCTTTTACTGTCAGACAGATTTCAGTCAAGCCCTCCCCATCTCTGTTTCTATGTGTATGTGCGTGCAACAGCTTTGGTGTGGTTTTGGGATGGTGCCGAGGCAGCGAACCTCTCCACCCAGTGTTTCATAAGGTACAAAAAACAATATTCTTCCTGTTCAACAACAAAACAAATGTGAGTTACAATTGTTTTGGTTTACCCTGTGTGCTTCTGTTGATGGTTAGAGGATGAGGGGATGTCAAGCAATCTGTCCATGTTGGCATCTGTCTAGCCTGGCTAGCTTCTATCAAATGACTATGGGCTCTATGAGTGTCGAGGATTTACATATTTTTTCTTTTAAACGGCCTCCAAGCACGTTTTATGCATAAACATTGCGTGCGTCCAAAATCGCCTACTTCCATAATATATAGCAGGAGAAAATGAGTCATGAGTAGTTTGTCCGGATGGTCTACTGCCTCCGCCGAGATTTGCGAGTGTGCATCATGGACACTTCTCTATCCCATGATGCAACGGGATCTGAGCAACGGTCAGATTTCAAAATTGAATCAAATAAAAATAGGGGAAAACTTCGAAGCGGGTGTCCATCTTTGAAATACAAGTACAGATGAATTTTTTTCTGGTAAATAAATCGACACCTGGGTACAGGTTGATGTTAATACATCGTAGGTCAAAGAGCATACGGATCACATGACAATAAAACAGGGCGGATGCAGTACGTCTGAAATCTATTCATACTACCCCACACATAGGTAGGTTAAAATTAAAATCGGTACGTACTGTCATAGTATGCGATTTTGGACGCAGCGACAGTGTTATATATTGAATTATATACGATGTTGATGCTTCATTTACATTTTCACACATTGGCATGTGAAGAATAGAGACGGCAGACACAAACAGCACCATATAAAGAAGCATCTCCCCACATGTTCCTCTATATAAACAGCACAACTATTCACATCAACATATTTTCGCTTCTTTGCCGAAGGAGATCACGTATTTACTTGGGCTGTGAATAAACACACAGCTTTTATGTTTTTAAACATACTTTTAAATTCTAATAATTTCACATTTTATTTCCAAATTAATTTAGAAACAACACATTTCTTTAACAGCATCATTTTATGAATTCTAATATTGTTGACTTTGCAACAGATGTCTTTTTTAAATATATTATTTTTTTCTAATCAAACCAATTATAATAAGTGTGTCTAACAGGTATACAGAAAATAAATAAAGTTCACACTTTACAGTCTTTACTGCTAAATACATGAAAATAAATACATTAACATTAGTGACAGGAGTCACAGCAGAACGTTTAAGAACGCGGTGCCTTTAAGAGCTTCTGCTCGAAGCAGGTCTAATGCGATTCCTATTTTCACTACTCTTTGCATTCATTTAAGACTTCATTTAACACGTTGAAGGCTGTGCTTGCGAAAATACAAGACAAAATGCGTTTTCTGGCATAATCTTGTGTGTTTTTGTTCTTACAAGCACGATAGAGAAGTTCATTCTGGTGCGGTGTCTGACAGATCCTGACGCAGTCTTTAGCCCATGAACACAAGACGGGACCAATCTATAGTTGACGTGTCAACACAACCCTTTCAAATCGCGCCTAAATAGTTTAAAGGCCTTTATATGAATAAGGGCGTGATTATATAATGTGACGCTAGACAATGATGAGAGAAAAAACGGGTGTTGCGTTAATGATAAAATTCTATATTTTTGACGCGTTAATCTGAAAAAATGTATCGCATGCGTTAACGCATTAATGTTGACAGCCCTAGAATTTACATAACGTGCTCGGTAGAATGTGAACTGCACAAATTTAAAGGCCTAAAAGTACTGACTGAGTGATCGCGAATGTCATAAAGACACTTTGTTTTACCTTCTTTATTACTCTTTCAGCTATGGAAGCCCTGATATTCAATATATTCTCTCTATTTATTTGACATAATAGCCATTGATTAACTGATTGATTATTAGGCACAGTGATAAACTGGCAGTGTCAGAATATGGAAAGGGGACATGAGTGATGGAATTTCCACTGATGACAAAGCACATTAACCTTCCTTCAGTCCAGCAAGCTGCATTTAGATCACCCCCCGCGACTCCAGTCTCGCTAAAATGCCAACACCACAACACAACAACACCCAATGCAAAACATAAGAACTGCTGTTTGGATTAAAACAAAGGACGTTGTGGCTTAAATGCTAGCAGATTTGTAAACTCAATTCCCACATATGCACACAAGTAACTAAATCTGGAGTACTGCTGAATCAGCAACCTCCCCCAGACAGAAACTCAAAACCTTCCATCGTCCAAGAGCAACCACAGCAAACAGATGTGTACGTTGTTTTTAAACTAAAGCAGAGGACAGCCCATCACTTGTAGTTTTAAGCAATCCCAAAAGTTAACATCAGGCGTGTTTGGTTCTGATGAAACTCAATCGCCTCCAGGAGTCCATCTGTTGTGCGGACTATTATGTCACTCGCTACCTCACGAGTGTGTCCGCCACCTGTCCGCAGACAACAGATCTGGGGATGTACCTCTCTAATGAACAAACACACACAAACCCAGAGGGATGACACGGTCACACATCACTTACATTCATCACCGCAGATGTTCAGGTGATCCAGAGTGGTTTTCGACAACTTTATCAACAGCAATGATGCGGTTTTGCCAGCAATTAAAGTAAGCAAATACACTTTTACTCTGTTGATCTCAAATGTCCAAATGTTTAACTGTGTTCATTTAACACCACTTCCCCACACCAAAACACAAACATCTTCATTCAGATTTAATAATGAGCAACACGCCTCACAGCGCACAAACTTTAAAAGCATGCGGGTACATGCTATACAGATAATGTCAATTTATAGCAAGCAAACAGTCATAGTGCCAAACGGTTGTATTTATCATAACTCGAGGACTTTTTCAGAGGCCAAACTAATTATCTAGAATAAAAACGATTATAAATATAAAGCAATGGATGAAAACTAAAGGCCAATTCATACTGTTTGAAAACCGTCAATGGGATGAAGGATGAAACTCATGCCTCTGTGTCATTTCCTTCACATCAACTTCTGTTTAAAAATGAACGGTTACTCATACTTAATTATATAAAAAAATTTACATTTCAAACTGTAAAGCACTATGACTTCGTTCCAACAATACAAAACTTAGGTTAAAGTTAAAATTAACGGTTGAGCATTCTTGTGTTATGGAGCGTCACGATCGCAGTATGTGATGTGGAGTCACCGTGCACTCACGACAGGGTTGTTGAATTGTTCATTGGTTAAACGTAACATTTGGCGTTCTTTGATAGGCCAAAGATCAGCATGTTGGCAGGGTCGAGCCAGCAAAGGTTAAAGGTCAGTATAAAAGAAATATACGTGAAAATTAGTGACGAGAATTAAAGCGCAAACAGTGTTATATTGCTAAGAGTTTTCTCTTACATCTTCATACTTCACATCAAGACTCACGATGGGTGAGAACAGAAAAACAAACGTGGAAAATGAATCATGCTGGCGTGCACGGAAGTGTTAAGAAGCAACCAAGAGAAACTCATCCAGAAAGGGCAAGAGCGCTTCACCTTGGTCAGCAAGTGAGAGGGCTTTCCTGCAATGCTTTTCAGAATGAGAGAGGTCTCCCTGTCCAGATACGAGTGCTTTGTGCAGAGAGAGAGAGAGAGGAGAGATAAGAGTCATTAGTGCTGTGATTAATGAACATTAATGATTCATAGTGTGAAAGCACGAGGGAAACGTGTGCAATAATCACTCAAGCTAAACAGAAAACGTCCTGCCTCCTCACAGATCCAAAAACAAGTTTTGATGGGTATTAATCCACATGCACATTATAAGAGGCATTGTGGTGTAAACACAAAGGTGCTATAAGTGGATTTCCACAGGATTAAATGCGTCTACTTGATAGGTTCCACTAAAAAAGGGTCCTGAGAATAGTAGCGATCAGTCTTTTTTAGCCTATGAAAGAACATTATCTCTTTTGTGTTGAAGTTTTCTAACACCGGATTGGTCGACATCCTTGGAGGTGACGGTCGTGAACAGGCTGAAATCCCTTACAGCACCTTTGCAGGCTTCACCGGTGTAATGTTCATGTAAAATCAGCAAAAAAGAGCAGGTTTTCTCTGCCAAAGGTAAACAGCCAGAAAGAAGCTAGTGGCATGTAGGTCAATCATGTCTGTCAGTAGAGGTCTATAGGATGGATGAACAGATTAGTGAAATCCCTCTCCATCTATCGGCTCTCTGAAAATATTCCACTGTACACAGTTAAAAGAAAGCACAAAATAACTTCTGCATGTTTTGACAGCGATGTGATCTGTGTGCTTTCAAAACCATTTACACGGTGACTGTTGCACATGATGCACAATATATTTCAAATGTATTTATTGGATAAACCCCTTGAGATGCACCAAGGGGGTCCTGATACTTAGGTGTCTCAAAAAATGACAAAAGAGAAACCCCAAGCCCAGTTCAAAAAGTTCCCTATTAACTGTGTGGGTTAGACTGTGCTCCGGAGGTCGCATTTGCAGACTGCATATAGTACATCATCAAGCCTGGTTTATTTTACCTGCGCATTACATTCGCACGTCAAAAGCATATTACAACAATTAACGTTTAACCCAGAATAACGCTCAAATTTATAATTGGTAATATCATGAAATAAGACATTATGACGTATGCAGCCTACAAATTGTGACCTCATGTGGGATACAGGCTTCCCTTTGAGAAACGGCCATGAGCTCAATGGACTCTTAAATAAAAATACTTCTAAAGCCAATCTCAGAATACATCCCAATAAATGTGGTTCAAAAACATTGTTTATTTTAAGGAGACCTATTTTTCTTGATTCAGAAATGTACTGACCATATACTATACAGCCTCGGAAAACATTAAGAGACCATTTCAAATGTTCATTTAATCAGCATTTCTAGAAGTATTCTGTCCAAACCTCAGGAGTGACAAAGTCGTCCAACAGCAATGTGAAAGACTGACAGCATGACAAGACACATAAAAAATGTGAGAAAATCCAGGTTGTCGCATGAAACTGATTTTTGAACTTTTCCTAAATACATGTACATATATTACTGTTGTATTGCTTAAAAGTGAATATGAACTTTACAGAGCATCTTTTCGGTTATTTTGACCCGAAATTTGGGAGAAATATCTTCTCCGAAAAAAAAAAAAATAATTTGACCTAAACACATACTTAAAAATAGTGAATTCCGAAAAACTTGAAATGGTATCTTAATTTTTTTGCGGCTGTATATATATTTGGAGATTTTCTTGTCTTGTTCTGGCTGCTGAATTATGACAAAAATCATAATCAAGACTATTTGGGCCAAATATAAAATCTAATAATGCATGCTATTCAGTAAGAACACCATTACATGTTTGACCAAGTAAATGCCAAGTAAAAATAAAAAACAAAAGAGTATTGATTTAAATGAGCCATCTTCTAATATAACTTTGTGTACTATGTTTTTTATCTTAATTTAAGACTTTAGAATTTAAGGATTACACTGTAAAAAATGACTTTCTTGACTAAGTAAGAAAGTCATTTTTTGCAGTGTAGACAGCAAGTCCGCTCACTAGGTTTTTGGAACCGAGTCAAATTTCTGTCTCTCTTTCAGTGTTCTATTAATAACTGTTGACAAAGCACCTGCTCTAACTTTAAACACACACACAAATCTGCATTAAGATGAGAAGTTAAAAGCAGAAGCAGATTAAGTGTCAAACAATTGTGAACTGAATTCCTAAAGCAGTACTGTGCCGTTAAGCATCGTTTACCTCTGAACTCGGCTGTTCCTGGCCGTCTCGTACCCCGTCCTGATCAGACTTGGGTTTGTCGATGTCCAGCGAGTCCATGCTGGACGCAGAGGCGGAGTTAATGCTAGAGCGAGAAGAATGGACAAAGGACCGCACATCATGCTCCGTCACCGTACCCACGGACCCCGTCCTGCGATGATGGTGGGAGGTCGGCCGCTTCACGGTGGAGGTAGAGTACGGAGCGGACGCCGTAGAGCTTAAAGACGTGGTGCTCTGTCTGGCTGCTTCGTCCATGCTCTGAGACGCTTTCTCCAGCTGGGCAGTGATGTCATCTAGAGAGAAGTTGGATGCCAGAGGTGGTCTGCTGCTGGGGGTGCCCACTCTGACCGTGGATGCGGGCGATGCGCGGGTGCTGCTGCTGGTGCTGCCTCCGCTGCTGCTCGCCCCTCCGCTACTGCTGCCGCCCGTGTGCTTGGTGCTGTGACTGCGGCCGGCCGGTGGCTTCTGACGGATTTTGGTGTCCCCGGCCATGCCGTGGCGAGAGGAGCCGCTGGGTTTACCGATGGTGCTGAGCTCCTGCTCGATGGAGCAGAGGTCTGCCATCAGAGCGTCCAGATCTACAGAGTCGCCCTGGTTCAGAGCCTCTGTAAGACAACACAAATGCACATAATGCACATAAACAATCAATATTTATAATGACGTCATTTTTTTATAATCTTGTGAGAATGTACAGACAACTTCTGAAGACTTTAGAAAGTCCCCTTATATCGAAAAACCTTATTATACAGACCCCCTTAAGGTCAATGATTATGAAATATACTGTTCAGTCCCTCATGAGGTCATGATTATATTCACATGTTTATCCCCCTATGAAGGCACAATTATGTTTGCAATACGTTTCCCTCCATTATCATGACTAACTGAAAGATGACATCAATGTATAGCCCCCTCATGAGCCGGTCCAGATGGAATATCAAGACCTTTTTTATTTTCTAGAGTAATTTTAAGGGCGGGGAACACTGAATGACAGACTGCTGGGCTCGTGATGAAAAGACATTTTGGAATGTATTTCCACCGATTAATTCATAATTGTTTCAGAATGTATGTTTGGCTCATGAACACATAATGAAATTCAGATAATAACACAATGTGATGGAATGTGCTGTCTATATTGTGACCTCACCGTTGATGTTATAAACAGAGAAGCGGTAAGCCATGTTGGCCATGTTTGACTCTTGTCTGAGGGGGGCCTTCTGCATCTTCTCTGGTCTCCCGTCATCCAGACTCTAAAGACAAGATCGCCACATGAAAACAAAGAGTGAAAACACCGCACACACGTAGTCTCACCTTTCTCACGGGATTTCAGGATTCTCTCACTGATGTCATTTATTATTAATACAACATGTTATGCAACAATAAAAGCCCCTACAAGACTCTAGAATAGTATGTTCAAACTAATCTTAGTGTTATATGTGGTTTATTTCAACAG
This sequence comes from Triplophysa siluroides, assembly GCA_006030095.1. NCBI lineage: Eukaryota > Metazoa > Chordata > Actinopteri > Cypriniformes > Nemacheilidae > Triplophysa > Triplophysa siluroides. The sequence continues at coordinate 1,461,276 of VCII01000094.1, read as the reverse complement.
CGCAAAAAAAGTATGGTTTTAGGTACTAATAAGATGCTATAAAAACAGGTTTTGATGTCACGGTTTGCAATTTAGGGGATAACAATATTAAAGGATAATTATTACAGGAGATGTTTCAGTCCCACCTTTGTTAGTTTGTCTAGCTCTCCAAGCCATGCTCCAAACATTTTATCCAGGTCCTGGTCCTCTTTATCACTGTCCTCCTCTGCAGCGTGATCCAGTTCATCATCTGAAAACTGCTCCATCTGTAACACATCCACAAAGAGCAGAACTGATCATGACAAATTCAAGTTGACATTAACATATCCGAGAAAATTGTGAATGATACTCGACTACATTAAAATTGTTTGCTAATCTTTAGTACTTAAAGTGTTTAGAAACAAAGTATTTGCATCCCTTTTAGTTTTGGCAAGTAATCATCTTATATTTTTGTTCTATAATTTTGTCTTCTTAAATGAACTGAATTAAACTTATTTACTGACAATCGCAAACAAATGCTATAAATGTTTGTAAAAACGATTCACTTGCTGTATCGGAAATACATACTTCATATTTTCAATTTAATGCAATTATTGTTGACACCCCATGATTAGTGGTTGTTATACGTCATTGACCCATACACATGTTGTTCAGTAAATAAAACACCGGTCACGAATGATGTTTATGACAGATAAACATTTAAAACACCTGAACCAAATATTTTGCCTCTACTGCACAAGCTTTACTTTTTCACTTGCCCTTACATTTCATCATAATCCACATGTCATATAAATCACACACTGCCCTCTGGTGGCCATGTAGTACACACACACCCTGATAATATAGTATAACATGAAGCCAATGTTGTCACGCTGTAAATTATGGAGTGTTCATGTAATAACACAGGCATTATGTTTATTGAAATCATCCATTAGCGCATGAATGATTTATCAGTCAACAAAAACACAGAGCAGGACAGATGGAGTGTGTGCGAGTGTGTTATACAGATGTGGACATATCCGTGTCTTATTATCAGTGTATGTATCAGATGGTCTGGAAATGATCCCCTCCAGTTGTAAATGGTTTTGGTAAACTCAACATAAACACAAATTAATCGCTGTTAAAACTCGTCTCCAGACTGTAGTGTAATGTAGTGCAGATAAAGACCAGAGAGAAGGTTTGGATACAAGCCTCGATGAATAAAACTAGCAGCAGTATAACAACACTATGTAGACCTGAATTGAAATAATCCTCTTAGATTATTAAAATTCTTGCAATGTACTTTGGACTGAAAACGTCACCTCCTGGATAAGATGTACCAGGCTACAGAAATCTCCAAGTGTAAATATCAACCATGTTATAGAAAGAAAATGTATTATTTAACGATTAAGACTCACGATTAAATGTCATTACGTAGGTCACGTGCAATATGGGGGAGATTATTTTCAATTCTGTACTCATGGGTCACTCAGGTCCTCCCTAAAGCATGTACATCTTCATAGATTTATTCAATATTAGTTTATATATTTATTATATACATTTATAAATGTATTTTATTTATATAACAAGATTTAATTTGGATGATTGGCAGGAAATACGTGGTGAATGGGTGACAGGAAATGACCACAAGTTGGGACCAGAAATCGGATTGCCCTCAAGCGCTGTTGCGCAACATGTCGACGTGTAGCCCACTAGGCTACTGGCGCCGACCAAACATGTAAATTTGTTTATGCATTAGCCAGAAGCTTTTACCGAAGCAATTTGCAGCGCATTTGATGTATAGAATAGATCAGTTCATGCACTCCCTGAATATCATGACTGCATGCTCTACAAGTCCAACAACAGGAAGTAGAAAATAAAATGCGAGCCATATGTTCCCGAGTTTAGTCGTTCATCAGAACAGCTGGCAGAATCATTAGAAATAACGGAGAGACCTGGGACCACCGCAAATCTCTTCCCCACACCGGCAGAGATGAAGACCGGCGAACATCAACTACATTACATGCTCTCCGTGACCGCTCAAGTGATGTAGCAGTTCTCCTTTCAAAATATGCTAAGCTTTTTCCAAACTGTTACAAATGGTGCCACCGCGGTTCGTCCCGAAAACATGGTATCAGGATTCAGATTCCTCAGAGAAGCCCAGGCGTTACAGCTATATCAGCAATTGTTTGTTTAATCTGAGGAGAGAGAGTAAGTGAAACCAGGGCGAGAATTAAAGAGAAGACTTTCGGAGCGCTGTGCTACAATTAGCTTCATGCGGTGAGCAGCCCTGTGATTTGGGCCAGGCCTGGCAGGCACGGGGCGTGGGCCGCTCTGCTCACGATGCAGACGTGCCCGGAAAGGTCCCCACTGACAGACAGTACCGGCAGGGGTGTGGAGGAAAGAGCGTGTGCATGTCTACATGTGACAACGACATCATCACCGAAAGGTCTGCGATCGGAACTTTGCACGTGTCGCCGCGCTACTCGTGTCTAATGGTTCCTGGATGGGATCGCTTGGCTGACGCTTCCTCAAGTTTATGCAGATCCAGTCTGGAGTCACAGCGGCCACGTGCAGCGTCAAGCCTGCGGAGGAACCATCTGTTTCACATCACTGCCTTGCACATTCCAAACACAGTAAGCACTTTACGGTGATGGAGTAAAGCAGGCAGTCCTGTTGCCTCCTACACAGTAGAGCCAGCGGTGTTTCTACTTATTAATAACAGCAACACGTGTTCTAGCGACAACGCAATGCTCTCACAGAGTCAACATTTGTTTTATTTGCTGATTGTGTTGTCTGTCAACTGTCCGCTCCTAATTCAGGAATAATTGCACTTCGTTGTTTATAAATGTGACATTTTGTAAAGAATATGTGTGAGTGGCACCCTAATACTGGCAATGTTTAGACAGCCACATCGATGAAGTGGTTGCCAGGGTGTTGCTATGCAGCCGCTAATGTGTCCTGCATTGAAACAAATACTGATGAATATAATTGAAAAAAAATGTCTTAAAGGGATAGTTCGCCCAAAAATGATAATTCTGTCAACTCCTCACCCTCAAGTTGTTCCGAACCTGTAAAAATGTATTTGTTCACAAGTTGAACACAAATGAAAATATTTGGAAGAATGTAGTGTTGGGCGATATTCTCTATAGTCAGATCGTTCTATCGCCAGCCTGTGGATCGCCGATACACGATAGTATCGAGGGGCGGGGCAATTACGCATTACAGTTTTTCTCGATTGGTTTGGCTCATTTCTTGAAACCGAGATGACATTCTCAAAATAACATGGACAAATCTCCAAACCACCTTGCAATTGTTCACAACAGAATGTCATTTTTCATTGGTTTTATCAAATTGCAAATGCTTTAGTACATGTCTCAAGTGACTCTGTGCTTTTTTTCAAATGATTATGTACAAGTAGCTACAGTTAGCACAATGAGCCCACATTTAGCACATTTTCCAAATAAATAGATCTTGCTGATCTAAACTGATTAGTTGATTTTTCAGTGAAATGGTTACTCTCTCCAAAACATATCAGCATGGTTTCATTGTGTAAGTCATCATCATATGCACAATTGTCTGTTCAACTGTCAAAATTAGTCAAAGATATAATACCATGAAAGAATTTCTTGGAACATTTGATAAATTTATGACAGTACTTGACAATCAATCAGGTGAAATTAGAACTAACGAAGGAGCAGTTTCCCACATCTCAGATGACCAATCAAACAGTTTGTTTAGTTACCTGACAGGTGTTGTGTATGATTATGACTGCTGCCAAAAGTATATAGACAGAGCTTGGCCCGGGGCCAGTTTCATTTGCAGTGTGAACATGGAAGCACCTCGCCAAGTACAACAGCAACTTCCTGCTCGAGGAAGAGGAGGAAGAAGAGGAAGAGGAGGAGTGAGAATGCGTGGAGGAATAGGGGGAAGAGGCCGAGGAGCACGGAGGCACCATGATGTCCCAGATGAAATCCGGGCCACCCTTATTGACCACGTTATAAACCATCGCCTCACAATGGCAGAGGCAGGTCGCCGAGTGCAGCCTAATGTGCCTCGGTCTACAGTCTCCTCCATCATCCAAACCTTTCGCAGGGAAAACAGGTACAGAACTATTCTATTGAACTATTCAGTGTTGGTGTGTGTGTAGGCCTAGAGTACTGTAATATCTTCATGTGATGTTATATGATACTATAAAAATGACAAAGAAAAAAAAATGGAGAAAATACTGTGAATAGTATTCCAGTCACTGTGCAGTGCATCACACTTTTAGTACCATAAAACAGCAGTACAATTACATTGGTAACTCATTTTGTAACAAATTTACAGTGTTGACCTTTGACTTGTATGTCTAGGATTGGACGACAGCCTCAAGTGGGTGGCAGAAGAAAACTTCTAAATGAACAACAAGAACGAGAAATATGCAACATGGTCATTGCAAATAATGCCATCACACTGAGACAGATTCGTAATGCAATCCTTCTAGACAATGTAATGTTCCAAAATATAAACTCTATCAGCATCTCCACAATAGACCGTGTATTGAAGAAACATCAGATGACCATGAAACAGATTTACAGGGTACCATTTGAGAGAAACTCTGACAGAGTGAAAGAGCTGCGGTACCAGTATGTGCATGTAAGTCAACTACTGGTTGTCTATCATTGTAACACTATTACAGTAAGACATGGTTACCACTTTTTTTTGTTTTGCTTTATCCTTTTTACCTTCAGAATCCAGCTTTGTGTGACTAGAGCATTTTGCCTAGAAATTGTCTTCAGTTTTTCACTCCCTCTTTTTACAGTACTTTAGATCCTCCCTGCAGTATCTGTCTCTACTTGACTGATTAGATTTATTTTTATTCTATTGTAGAGAATAATGGCATTAGAAGGCAACGAAACCTCTCACATCCTAGTGTTCGTTGATGAAGCTGGCTTCAACCTGGCCAAAGGTCGAAGGCGTGGCCGTAACATCATTGGCCACCGAGCCACTGTGGATGTCCCAGGCCAGCGAGGAGCAAATATAACAATGTGTGCCGCTATATCAGAAAGAGGTGTGGCCACACACATTCCCAGTTTAGGGCCCTACAATACACAAAAGCTCCTCAATTTTTGGACCACCTTTATACTGATCTGATCCCGGAAAATGAGAGAGGTGAAGAAGGACCTCAGCTACCACATTATGTCATTGTGTGGGATAATGTGAACTTCCACCGTGGCCCACGCATCAGAACCTGGTTCACCACCCATCCCCGGATGCTAATGGAGTTTCTTCCACCTTACTCTCCTTTCCTAAATCCAATTGAGGAGTTTTTTTCAGCTTGGAGTGGAGGGTGTATGAGCATCAGGCTCAAGACCAGAGGGCCCTGCTGCATGCAATGGATGCTGCATGTGAGGACATCACAGGGGATCAATGTAGGGGATGGTTGAGACATTCACGCCGTTTTCTTCCCTCGCTGCATCGCAGAGAAAAGAAAGCGATGAGAATTTATGGCCTAACAGAGAGGCGCGTCGATGGCCAGGAGGATGAGGATGGTGGCCAGGAAAGAGAGGGTGACAATGGCGACCACTGAAAATATTACTGTACTATAGTTCTGAAACTTTATTTACAGTATGGTAGGCTAGAGTTTTTTTTTGTTTTTTGTTTGTGTTTATAACTGTTCACATTTACAGAATCCTGTATATGTTTTCTTTCACAGTATGTTCTCTAATGTTAACATTTCTTTGTACGAATAAAAATGTTTACAGTTTCCTTGAGTATGAGTCGTTTATTGGAGGCTGATTTTACTGTAAAATCTTTTAGTTTTATTCATAGTGGTAGTCTGTTGCTAGACCTGTGCCTCAGTGACAAAACGTCTAAGCATTTTGACTTGCAGTGCTTAAACAATGCCAAAGGTATAATGCATTTTGGGGGCATTGACTATTTATATGAGAAGGATATTTAGTTTTGACACATGGATAAACTGTTTTGGGAGAGATATGAGCTTTTGCAGGGGATCCATGGTGTTGTGCTAAACCATCCAGGTTATTTTGACAAAAGCACTAAATGAATGCACATGTGCCAAGGCAATTGAGAAGGATCTGTGCTATTTTGACTGTACTGACCTTTTATATGGGAAAGGAATCTGCTTTTGGAAGAAGAGTTTGGGGAAAGATATTTGATTTTGCTAGTGAGCTATAATGTTGAGCAGAATTGTAAGACTGTTTGGCCAAATGACCTTATGGTTTTGAGAATGTCATCTCGGTTTCAAGAAATGAGCCAAACCAATCGAGAAAAACTGTAATATATGACAAGCTGGATTTGACAAAAACGGAAGCTTACGTGTAATATAATTATAATCATGTGTGACTGAAATTAACATTCTATCAGAGTTTAAGTTCAGTGCAGTTGGCAACATGGTTACTTACCACCGCAACTTTTTAAACGAGAGAAAGTAAACTATTGCTATAAATAAGTCAATATCATTCATCTAAATGCGTCATCGATGCCCGCATGCGCTGTTATTACTTGATTGCCAAACGGGAACAACTAATGCGCTGGTTTTAAACACTCACGCGCATAGCACTTCCTGCGAGGAATAGCCCGAGCCGCGCGTATCACAAGCTCTCTCGTGCGCTGAAAACTCAAAGCCTGCACATTATAAACTCTCTGGCGCGAGGTAAAGCCTAAGCCATGTGCATTGCAAGCTCTCTTGCATGAAGAAATGCGCAATGCGCGTTTGTAATATTGATTTGCAACATATATTGGCAAACAGCCCACTATCGTTTAGGGAATCAGCTATCGCCGATAGGTCTGAGGATCGTCGATACACGATAGTATCGTCAATCGGAACAACCCTATAGGAAACCAAAGAATTCTGGGGCACCATTGACAACCATAGTAGTTAGGATAATGGTTTTCTACTGTAGTAGTCAATAGTGCTCCAGAACAACACCCTTCCAAATATACTTTTTTGTGTTCATCTGAACAATATAATTATTTGAGGGTGAGTATATGATGACAAAATTTTGGGGCGAATTATCCCTTTGGGTGAATTGTTCCAAAAACGGTCAAAATTTCTCTTTTGTTTGAAAGTATGTTTGCAACTGACAGTTCTGGGACATCAATGACTACCATAGGAGGAAAAAATGTCAATGGTAGTCAAAGGGTCTTTTTCCACTCTTGAAATGTCAACATAGTGCTGGCAGAGCTAAATAAGTATGAAGTATCATTATTCATTCAGCAGCTACTGTTTGTGTTAAACATTGTCTGTAAAGCTGCTTTGCAACAATGCTAATAGTGACTTTTACAATTTAGCATTGTTGCGAAGCAGCCTTACACACAATGTTTTAACACAAACCGTAGCGCTGATAGAATAATGATCGTTCATACTTATTTAGCTCAGCCAGCACTATTTTGACATTTCGAGAGTGGAAAAAGAGCAGGCAGTTACAATAAACGCAGTCTGACAGAAGTCATTTACATTTTAACTGATAACAAATCAGAACCATGAGCGGAAAAACATTCAATCCAAGCACGCCGCGGCTGCATGTGTAGGAGGACAGTGTAATGTGAACAGGAAGTGTGCAGGATGTAATGATTCCTCATCCCCCTCGCGGCATGTTGTGCAAGTCATCCCCTAAGATTAGAACCACACCAAACTACAGCGATGTCACAACAAACACACACTCCCGAATGCAGTTAATCAAAAGAGATGATTCATTCCATTTAATGGCATTTGAGATTATGCAATGAATGGCCCATCAAACCCTTAACTGATCCTAGGTCAGGAAATAACATCGTAAGCGAGAACCGCCACACATCTCCACCCAAAGATGGCATTTGTTAATGGTTCGGGCTTAGAGAGGTGTGTTTTTCACCAATAGTGAACCAAATGTGAATTTGACAATGTGAGCCAAATCCTGAAGACTTTAAAAGAATTGACCCCACTCCTACTTCTCTGTATAATCATGGATAAAAAGACAATGATAGCATGTCGTGTGTTCCACAGAAGCAATATGGGTTTGGAACATGATGGAAAATACATAATGACTCAATTTTTAGGATCATGAACTGATCTTTTAATGGACATTGGCTGGGATTCTCCCAATGATGTGTGGTAACATGCGGTAGAAATACCAGCGTATTTACTTAGTCATGCAGTCTGACACCCAAGCATGGCAGAATATCGCCTGACCTCTGAGCAGACCGACGCGGACCATCCGTCATATCCTGATACGCCTGCATCCCCAAATGATCCATTTTTCCCATGACGCCAACTTCACACAGTTTCCAAATGGAGAACAACTGTGTGAATTGTGCTTCCCGCTGCATGAGCTCATACCATAAAACCATAATCTTTGATCTCAGGGTCAGAGGTCAGAGTAAGCAATGTGCGTCTGAGGGAACCGACTCGATTCGCCCCACGATCGGTTCACGGATCCCAGATGTCTGTTAAACTGAGAGTGTTAAAGCAACTTTAACATCAATTGATGCCATTTTCACACTCAACAGAGAAAGCACAATAATGCATTTTAAAGTGGATATGCGGGATTTGTGGGTCCATCAGACATGAAGTTTAGGATGAGTCTGCAATCTGTTAAAAATGGAAGAAAATAAGCTTTGAAGTGAGGTTGTGACCCCTGTAAATTCTTCACAACACATGGCAGGACCAGAATGTGTGACTGTTATTAATGGGATCACAGACGCACTAACACAAACCGCAGACCCCAGCTGGTCTTCAGGAAACAACGCATCTCCAACGCTCATCACCTATGAGCCCGTCAATGACCGCTAACGTCGACAGTTCTGAACTCAGGAAGCCACAAAAGATGGTTATATTAAATGGTCATACATCAACAGGCAGATTATATGGTATTCCCAATCTCGTTTGGAGGTATTTCCCACAATTCCTTTACCAGAACAATAAATCCAACTACACAGACTCATGAATTCTCAATCTTGGAAGAAACTATGGACATATGGCATAAGCCAAGCAGTTTAGCGTTCATGCAAACGTTTTCCAAACTCAAATAAAGCAAGTCAATGGGGACCAATGTTGTTTGGTTACCAACGTTCTTCTCATCATTTGTGTTCTGCAAAAGAAATTCAGTCATACAGGTTTGACATAAAGGTAAGAAAATGAAAGAAATGTGATCTATCCCTTTATGGAGAATTTGGCTAGGTGCTTCTCTAAAGGACAGTAAGGCTACGATCACTGGCCCTATATAGGAACACTAGTTGTTTAAGCAGCATCTACCTTCTTTGTGTACCATCAATGGAAACGCTCCTCCAACCACACAACCAAGTCCAGTGAAAAGCCTTAAAGACACTTTTCCCACGACTGGGACGACATCACAGCTGTCATCTTCAGGGAAGGGTGACTCAAGACACGACCGCAGTAAAGCTCCTAGCACGAGGCCGATTCCAGCTGAGCTGAATGTGAGGCAGGAAGAAACTGTTTCGAATACAATCCAGATTTCTTCTCAGTTCATTCTCCCTTCATCTCGAAGAGAAAAACAACTGTGGCTGTGCTGAGGACGAGCTGGCCTCGGCCATCGTAGGAAAAAATGAAAATGAATCAACAAATGAGTCCAACTCTCAGCTCAGTATTCCAGATGTGAGCGAGGGAGCATGGAAACACACAAACACAACACGTTCTTCTCTTTCTCGTACAAAACCACACACAAAAATAGCCTGAAAATGAGTAAAACGGTTGATGAGTTATTGGAAAATTTACACACGTTTGGAGCAGCTATACCCTTTTCCACACAGCATACATTTGTCTCCCTCCTTCGTTGCAATTTGATTGAGATCCTCCCCGAAGAAAGAGGAGCGTCATAGACAGTTGGCTGGAGACGGCCTTCGATAGAGTCAACATAAACATTACCACTGCAATGTTTAGACTGAAGTCCAGGGTACAGCGAAGATTAAACCGCCTGCGTACCCACTTTAAAAACGTTCAAAACATAACCAAAAATGACCAGCCAAAGAGAATGGAGACAGAATAGGTGGAAACTCTGTCTATTAAAAAAGAAAGCGTAGTTTTACAGAATTTAACTTTTTTATTCAAAAGATTTTACATTTATTTTTAAATTGCTGTAAACAAACATTAAATTAAAGGCTCTCCTAATTTTTCGGGTGCCCCAGCTGCCGGAATATTACCTTTTTTTGCATTTTTTTATATTGCATCTAAAGCAGTGGTTCTCAAACTGGTGGCGATGGCTCCCTGTGGGGGCCCAAAGATGGATTCAGGGGGGCCACAGATCTTGTGGCATTTTATGAAATATAGACATTTATCATGGATTTTATGCAATCAAACATTGGAAAAATAAGACCACCAACCAAAAGAGTTGATGTATCAGCATTGTATAACTGAATATGTTTTGGAATTTATCAAAATTCTAAGTTTAAGATTCTAAGTCTTTATTTGGGGGGCCGCAAAGCAATGCACTCTACACAAAGGGGGCCTTACAACGAAAAACACTGATCTAAAGGACGTTCCCAGTGCAACTTCCAGCCAGTGTTTGCATGTGTGTGTGTGTGTGTGTTTGTGTGTAAATACACACCACACACATCCACATCTCAATTGAAACAACCCAAAATAGCACAACAAATCTTCTGAGATTTTGGGGTTCTCACAGAAAAATAAAACGGTTGCTATGCAATGCAAATGTATTTATCGGCTATCAAGGATAACTTCACTAACTAAACACTGGAATCCAGCAAGTACCCCTTTATGACATAAAACTATTGCATTTGTATACAAACAGGAACCAGAATAATTAAATTCCTCATGAAACATTCCCTTCAGTAAGCCCAAGAAAGTTTATAGGAGCACACAGCACAAAGCGATTTGAGCTCTGAAGCCAGGTTCACAAGGCACACAGTGCCCTGGTAATGTTTGAGTTAGTTTGTTGCTCAACAGATGCTACGATCCAACATAAATCATCCAATTCAAGTCGGCGCAGGTTGTACTCGACCGCATACAACAGACGTTTAAGGTTCAGCAATGCTGGTGCTCGGCCAATGCCACTGTTTCTGGCACAGTCCTTACATATGGTAGCGATCACAGAGCGATTCCGACTGATCCCAGAGCTGCGGCACTGAGATCCTTAAGAGCTATGAAAACGGCAATCTATCTCCGAGATAGGCTAAGAAATGCTATGTGTCTGCATGTGATCGAGAGCCACGTTGTGTTTGGGAGAAACAGACTGAAAATATGAAGCCAGCCAGAGAAAATCATAACAAAAAATACAGTGTCTGAGGAAGTGTGGTGGAAATCTTAAAGACATCTGCAGGCCGAGAATAAGGGATGGAATGTGTCCTCTTGGACAGGTCTGACAAATAGGACTTGATTACCTTTCCATTTACTGCACGAGGCCTGGATGGTTATTTCCATTAGATTTCTTCTCAGCATGAGCGTATATTTACATACGATGACTCGATGTACCGAACTGTACATTCCAATATATGAGATCAGCTCCGAGCAACGTATCCATAACATGCACCATGAGTGTACAATTCAAATGTATTTTTATAGCATTTTTTGTATTTTTGCATTGCTTTAATGACCCCAAAGACAAAAACTGGAAAGAAAAAGTACATACATTCATGGTATATCAATATTCCAAATGGATGTTATAAGCAGAAAACAATTTTCTTTAAGTTTGCAATCGGACTGATTTATTCAAAGTGCTGTAAAGCAAGTGTTTGATGTAACACCTCATATACAACATGAAAAATTGAAAATAATTTGCAGTGTCTTCTATATTGTACTTCAAAATACTTTTCTGCTTTTAACTGCCCATGTGGGCTATTGATTCAGTGATGGTTAACTTGTTAAATGTTAACCAATAGCCAAACAGTTATTTGTTCAATGTCTTTTGCAAGTTATACAGTCTAAAATACTGCAGATAGCATAATATATGCAATGCCTTTATGCAATGAATGTTACATTAATAATATAATTAAAAATAAATTGAGACATGTCCTGAGATGATCCTAAGGATGAACGTCCTTTGAGGCTTCACATCTGGTGAAATAAACTTAAAAGTGAGTGTAGTCCTTTACATTCCACCGAAAACGGTCAATCTGGTAGACAACGCATATTTTTTATAATCCAAGTCCCACCCTACTTTATTTTTACAATGAATATTCTGCTTCTAACAGAACAGAATAACAATTAAAGGCGATTCTCACACTTTTTATGCTTGGATGTTCACCCAAATATCACTGGAATAAAGCTGTAGTGAAACAGATGAGGTATATAAAAATAGTCCCTGCTCTGAATTCACATTCATGTCATTACGTAACCACGATATGTAATTGTGGTGTCTTACCGGACTTGTCCAAGTGCAACATAATGTGCTGTACCAACCCTGTCTACAAACAGCAGCCAGTCTCTCCGTGACCTTTCTGAACATGAAGCCTGTCTCACACCAGGCAGGGCTCCACCCGTCACACATCTGTCGTTGGACTGAACTTTTCCAGTAAATGTTTCCTTTTGACCGGCGAGAAGTACATTGCGCAAATTGAAAGCAAATTCTGGAATGTGGTTCAAAGGGTTTTTTGGAAATACTGTGTTATGGTACTAGAACAAACTAGCTTTATGTGATTATTTATAGCTATTGCAACCAGGGGAAGTGGTTTAAAGGGGTCATATGGCGCGAATATGTGTTTTTCTGTGTCTTTGGTGTGTTATAAGTTGCACATGCATGTATTTATACACGTGAAAATTAAAGTGTCAGAACAAAAGGTGCATTCTATCTAAAAGCGAATGCTCACCCAGACCTGCCTGAAACGCCTCGTGTAACCACACCCCCATGAATCTACGTCAGTTGGTGGTATGATTTGACGTATGTTGTGTTTCCACCAAACGCAAATGAAGCGTTAAGCGCGAGTGATTTACATGTTAAGTCAATGCAAAGAGGCGATAGGACATCCTGGGGCGTTGAAAAGTTGAAAAATTGAACTTTGGAGAAAATTTGCGCCGCGTTAACCAACTACTAGCTTGCTCTAGTAGTGACGTGATTATGATGTAGCGAGCAGAGGCAGAAATCTGAAACAACAATGGAGGACAAAATTATCGTTGCTGTATGTGGTTACCCGGAGCTGTAGGCTATAGCGAGTAAACTCAAAATGTTCACGCGTCCAACTACGCGCGAAAAAGCGTTTAGTCGCGTTTGGTGGGAACACTCTATAAGACCGCCCAAATTGATACGCAAGTTAGGTGGGGGTACCTGTCAGCGCAATTGCTTTGGAACCTGATGTTCCAAATATGGTAAGATGTGTTACATTTCCGTCACACGCTTGCAGTATTTAATTCGGTGTATGAATCAGGATTGAACATAAACACTATATTCTCTCTTTTGTTTCAGGGAATATTCTGGATTATTGTTTTGTCAAATAACACCTCAGCGGAACCACAGAAATCTGTTATGTTTATTACTTACAGTACAGAAGTCCACAAACACAACTCTACTGCTAACATCTGACTGGAGACCAACATAAGACATCATGAGGAAAACTGTGGACCTAACCAGAAACATTATGCACAAATCGAACACTCTATTCTTACAACCTATGCTTAAATATCTTTTCCAGGTTCCTTCTACATACAATTTACTGTGTATTCACAATGAGGGAACACCATCTGTAAACTAATTTGGTCCAGGACTTTGACTTTAGATCTTAACAAGCTGCAGGCCAAATTTTGCTGAAGACAGCGCTTATTTGTTACACATAAAAGCAATGTCAGTGTTTTCTTCCTGGAGTGAAGGACGCGAAATCCGGCAATCTGTTCAGTTCCTTCCTCATCATTCTCATTGCGAAACTATCGTCAATCTTTCCCAACCTGATGCCAGTGGTTTTGCTTAGTAGAAACAATCATTATCAAGTCATCCTGAGAGATGAAGCTGTGAAACATCTGCCATTGTATATTTTATCTGTCATGGTTGTTTTAATTTTTATATTTCCCCAAAATAATACAAAGAATCATCAACACACTCTCTGATCGAACGCTTTTGTGAGGCTCAGGGAAGATGACGGTTCAATGTCGCAAATGTACAAGCAAAGCACTTAACAGCATCTCACCACTCATTAAACACTTTGCCTCAATACATCAAAGATATTTTGTGGGTAGAAATGTCTTGAAGTTGGTTTGTTTGGGTGGGTGGGACCTTGTACAACTGGTGTATACGCCAGTAAAAGATAAAACAAAAAAAACGAGTCCAGACATTTGAAACTGAAAACAATCAGTTTTTCTCTTCTTATAGCATTCTGTGTCTTCAAATGCAGGTCATTCATTTGTTGCTGTCAGGCAGGCGAGAAAGACAGGTATGAGTCATTAATGCTCATACAAGTGATTTTAAAATGATATTTGTAATCCAAGGCAATCCATTCTACAAGTCATCTATAGATGGAAGTTGTCTCAAATGCCAGAGGGATCGGCTAGATGCCCCACAATAACTGAAAAGGTCACGGATGGTGACGCACAACCACTTAACACTCAATCTGCACAGAACATACATAACAACAATGTCCATTATAACCATTGCCTGTTCACGTTGAATATGGTGGCTAATGCATTCAATTTAATGTATAAACAGTCATTGTGACAATCAAATACAATTAAACATTAAAATTCATTTTACAAATGAATTATCTGTGCACTCCATAACTTCTTTTAAACTCATCTGCCCTCATAATCGTTAATCAAAAACGTTGCCCTCCTTCCCCCTGGAAACAACTTCTCATCACTTCCTGTCACGTGGGGGTGCTTCTCAAATTGCACCGGGAGGAGGCGAGGATCGGGAAGCTTTCTGAGGAGTCATGAGCGAGGATACACAGGTGTTTCCTTTGCAGACGTGTTTTATCGCAAAAATTCTCCTCCCTCTGCACATCGCCACATCTTCAGATCATATTCATATATTTTAAATGTAGACCTATTTCAGACAGTATAATTAACATTACTATAGATCAGATATTAATATAGTTAATGATGGAATAACACACTTAGATTCTAGCAATCTCATATTAATTATGAGTACCAATAGAGTAGTATTGCATACGTCATATCTTCAAAGAGTATTTAGTTTGATCAATTTTATAAAAGAGAGATACAGCTGTACGATTATTTCCGGAAAAACATGAGCTGCTGGAGGCAGGCAGGCGGGATGGAACTACAGCACGAGCACACAACACATCATCGAATTAATCGGACACACACCGATTGCCAACAAAGAACAAACATATGACTTAGTTTGACTTACTGCGTGCAGTTCATGTCCAGCGTGTTTTAGCACTGGGAACATGCCATCTATCAGTTTCAAACGATCTCCAAATCCAACTTTATATCCCCTGTTTATATAACATCCATCACTGAAATGACGTGAACAAACAGATAAACCTAAACTTCACTATCGCAATAGTAACAAGCTGCAGCTGCAGTCCCACAGCGCAGCCAATCTTGACGCAGCGCAGCCAATCTTGATGGTAAGCGGGTCTCGCTCGTCGGTTGGGGCGTGGGCGCGGGCTCTTTCTTTCACCTTGCCGTGCTTTTCCGGGAGAATTGCCCAGTAAAATAAATAGGATCCCTGTTACGAAACAGGGACCCAGACTTTTAAAAACTTTCCGAAACAAGTTGGAGTGCATCAAGCACTGCGTCATACGTCCAACTCGTTTTTTTAACAAGTTGATGATGTTAAGCATGAGAAGCCAGCACGTTTAACAGTGTAAAGTTTGTTGCTTTCTTTATGGGAGGGTGCCGATGGTGAGTTCGGTGGGAAAAAATCCTCCACGATAGCAATTTTTATTCCTACCATGGGCACTCAATTCCTTGAGGTAATAGTAACAAAAATGGTCTGTGTACATAGTTTAAGGACCTATACATTTTATTTACATTGCTGCCTCTTTTTCACTGACTGAGCTGAAATTTTGAGCTCCAACGGTTGTTTGCTCACAATGACTATTTCCCCAAATAAACACAACTTCACATGTTCCTGCGTAGCAGTTCTCCAAATGTTTGTCTAACCGTTTTGTTCAACTGGGACCGGTCACAAACCCAGGGGTCAACCTTGCTCTAATGAATATTCATAACCAAAAACGAAACTTTTAAAACAAAAATCTCCCTATCCACATCAATCCTGAAAAACATGCTGAAATGCGGGAATCCTTCAGACTGAAGACCCAGAACAGCTGCTTCCCTGTGACCAAATTAAACACTGGAACTAAAGCGTGGCCAAGTATTTCAACCATTTGTCTCTTGTCAATCACATGATCAATTTCCCACAGCATAGGGTTTAAAGGAGGAAAAAGATTCAATAGATCTTAACATCCAGCAGACTGAAAAGCATCACTAATACCATCTTTCATGCACAACTACAGTACAGTAAAGAATTTAAATGCAAACAAAAGAAAAGGGAACCATCATAAGAGAAAAACACTCCACAGTAACTGACTTTCACCTGATTCAAAGGGGTCGTACAAATCAAACAAAAAATAAAAAATCCACACCTGACTGCTCAGAAAAGCTGAAAAAACACATATTCAGGGTGAAACAGGAGGCGTGGCAAATCAGTCAAGGGTTTCTAATGTCACAGCTACACGACAGGTTTAAAATATAGCTGCTGGACGTTAAGGGTTAAACCCTCACTGGGAAAAAATGGGGCGACACTATCTGCCCCAGGCACTTAGGGAAATGAGAAGCCCCCATTCTCCTCCAGTAGTGACAGTAGAGACACGGATCAGAGGCACTTCTGGTGATATGCGGCCATTACATTTAATGACTCGAGAGGATGACTCGGTGGATGGTGAATGTAATTATAGACAGCGATTCCGGTATAGGATGGTCCAGCTGAGCCCCCACAGACACTCAGCGGGGGGCAGGGGCCCATGTTCATCCACAAAGAGATGTGCCGTACGACAAATCAATACAGTTGCCCTATTCTGCTCTCTCAGAACCGACAGACCTTAAACATGGGCCAGAATGGCAGGAGTACACGTGACATTAACCACCTACTTTGAAGGGATAAAAAGAAGTAAATCACAGTTTGATTTGATTAGTTGTTTGGGGCAGGGAGAGAAAAAAATGCATTCTACCAAAATAACATCCTGGCAAAATCAAAATAAAAGGTGTGGCTTTTCATAAACGATTGTACAAAAACACAGCCTGAAACGGCTGTAGACAATAGTTCAGCATTAATTCTAACTGATACCCTGTCCACACTAATGCCTTTCATCCACACCGAGACGGCATTTTTGTCAACGAAAACACATCTTTTCGTAAACGTATACATTTGGAAACGGTGTTTTTGAGTTGCAGTGTGGATGAGGAAAACGGAGGGGTTTACAAACTGTCGCGTTTTTCGTCATGTGTTGTTTCGGCTGCTAAACAATAGTTATAAAAACCTTCACCTAGCTGTATTTCTTTATTGTGCCTTATACACTTGTATAAATGGAAAAAAATGGCAATATTAAGGTGGTAACACAAGGAAGACAAGAGATACTATTGTATTGAATGGGTAGATGAAAGATGCAATTTTCCATTGAACACTTTCCTGTGGGTGCCCTGACATCACTTCCTGTTCCCGTTTGCTCTTTTCTTATCGCTTAGAGTACAGTGAAATCAGTAATTTTGTATGCCTCTGAAAGGTCAAGGCGAAACCGAATTCAGTATAATAAATCAGCTAAGGTCAACACCACTTCAGGAAATACATTTGAAACAGATTATTCAGCAGGCAAAGGCCATTCTATCCTGCAAAAACAAAGATCCTTGTTTGTACATGAATAGAGTGAAAACTGGTAATCACACCCTATCCAGAAAGCCACTTTAGAGGTCACCACACCAACTGGCCATTGAAAAGGAGATCGTGGATCACGATTTAGAGATTAGTTGGGGGCTGAGATCGAGTTGGTCCATAGAGAAGGAGGGTATAAAATAGAGCTTAAAGCTTTTATGCAATACAATTAAATACTAGTCAAATATGTAGATATTGTCATATATAGTTTTTTGAATATTTACATAATAATAGAATTCACTATACAGAATAAATTGTATTATTGGAAATCTTTCCAAATACATAAGCATTGAAATATCTGTAATCAGGGCTCGATTTGAAGGGGATGCGAGGGGATGGCATCCCCATTGTTACAAAAAAAATGACAAAAAGTAACCCATCTGTAAACCATTTTACCATCCCACTTATAATTAAATTCGAATTACTATAATACACATTATAAATATATATATAATCTTGATTCAAATATGGTTAAAAGTTCATATTAGTGATACCACCCTCCCCCTCCCCTCCCTTTCGAAGCACTACTGTATGGTGGCTGACACAGAACTAAGATGTTGTCACGTTTTCGCTTCTTAGCTAAAGAAGATCATGTATTTACGAAACACGCTCTGTAGAGCAGTTTGTCCGTTTAGGGCTACTGTAGAAACAACATGGCCAATTCCATGTAAGGGGACCCGTGGTGTGTGTAGATAGAAATAGCTCATGCTAAGGTAATAAAATTATAACGCTTCATTAAGTAAGGTCTTTATACACCTCTGAAGACACAGTAATGTATATTATATTGCATTTCTGTTAACAGATCCTCCAAAGAATTACATACTGGACCTTTAAAGATATGTTATATTTAGATAAATTATTTAATATGTAAAATGTAATATATGTATGTGTGTGTGAAGTTATATTGACACATAAATATACATGCCACACAGATTATATATATATAGTCATTATACATTATATAAGACAACCACATAATTTGGAATCAATTAATTGCAATTAATCAATTTGACAGCACTGATTTATTGTTTTATTTTTACTTTTTTAATTTATTTTATTTTATTTAGAAAATATTTTAGAAAATTTAGATTTTTTTTAAATAAAATGCAGTAAAACCTACAAATAAATTTTACTGTGGAAAGTGGCAGGTAACCGAAGGCATCTGCGATAGACACAGAATGATTTATGCTTCTGGATCATGTCAGCATAAGCTAACAAAACTCAAAAGTAGCTCCAGATGCCAAAAACAGCATGAAGCGGGACAACAAGAACCACAGCCCTCCGTGAGCAGCTCATACTTTCAGATTCTATTTCCATCTAAACCATACCAATTACATACCCAACCTCCACTGAGTGAAAAATCTGCTTCTGTGGAATCTTGTGAGCTGAAAACATCTCGGCTTTCTTCAAGGCTACTGACATGTTCATTTCATCCTCTCCAAATGACTGAATCCCATAATTATAAAGAAAACAAATAATACCATTAAAATATTCTTTTACATTATGGAAACTGCTAATTTCACCAAGGCAGCACTGGGTGCTTTCAATAACATCTTGAGCACCAGACAGGTGGTCTACCTTAACTCCACCCCTCTGATGAGGAAAACGACACTTTGTGTAATTATTGTTCAAGGAAACACGAGATTGTAAAGCCTCTGCTCGTGCTACGGTGGGACCCTAGGGACCCGGGAATGCTCCTCAAGTGTCCCCTCTCATTAACGCAGAGCTAAAGCAGGAGACTCTGAGGAGATGACCACACCACAGCTATTCGCTGCAAGACCGGGAAATGGAGAGGCTGGAGCGTGTACGAAGGAACGAGGTAGGAAGGGAGCGGCTGAAAGGGTTAATGAGAGCGCGGCCGCATGGATGCGTGCGGTGGAATGTATTCCAGTTGGCAGGTCACAGACATGATAACAGGGCAGACGACTGGCAGGGATGTAATTCAGGAACATCAGAGTCCTATCGGAGAGCAGTCATAAAGCCTGGGCCCACTGTTACCATACAGAACCACATGCTTTCACTTTTAAATGGAATTACCAATGAAGCCAGACTCTCTGGCAAGCACACGGGAGGATTCAGTGCATAACCCTGTGTTATTCGAGATTCTGCAACCTTTTAATGCTTGGGTCTGTCCACAATCATCTTCTTCTCAAAACAGTCATCATGTGTCCATGGAAATATTCAGAGGGAATGTTTAGCGAAATAAATGCAATTATACACGTGACATGAGATCACAGCTTCGCAGGTTGATCATTATAATTCTACTGTTGATGTTAAAAGAAAATATAAAGATTAAGCGTGTCATTTCTGTGGCTTCTAGAAAAATCAAATTGAACCTGCAAAAATAAGTAGTGCTTTCAAACAGGCTTCACGAGTATTCTTTTCATTTAAACTTTAAATTTTGTAAAAAAACAAGTAGTCCCGCCCCAAACTCACGCCATTGGTAAAGCCAATGTTGCTTTTTCAGGCCAGTCGGGTTGTGCAAACAAGCACAGCAGTGTTTATACAGCCCCATCCAGCTCTTATCAGCTTAGTTGTCCATCTAGGTCAGGCTGAGATAGAAAGTAATTTACCATCTACAAGTTTTTCTTAATGGTGCGACTGCCAAACTGATCAATACATAATTTTTGCGTATTATAAATTTAATGTGCAGAAATGCTATATTTCGTAAGCGGCGCATTCAGTCACTCATTTTCATCTCCCCTCCTTCAACCATTCACTTATATATCAGTGCCCCCGTCCCAAAGACATAATTCGCGGGTAAGAGGCGAAGTACAGAAAGAGTAGACGAGTGAAAATCTCAATCTTGCAACTGAAATAAATATGCAGATTACAAGAATTACAAGGTACAAAACAGCAAACATAACGAAATGTGTTGCAAGTATTGTATGCATGTGAAGCTAATGCGGGAAACATGCGTGTAAACTGTAAGCACTAAACTATTGTATAAAGCTCTCCAACAATACTGCAAAGCATACAAAACGTTATACATCACGCTAAATACTATTGATTTGTAAATCGCTATCGAAAGAAGCCAAACATGCATCAATGCAGCTTTCATTTAGAATAATCACTAAAAGCCTTCAGGTCTCGTGGGTTGTTTGAGATATGTGCGCGCCCTGAGAGTCTAATACTTCAAAATACTAAACTGAGTTCTCTTTCACGCTATATAAACACGAAATAACGTCAAAATTCCCATATTAACAAGAAACCTTGTAAAAGTATTCAGTTTCTTGACCAAACAGTTGGGAAACAAAACACATGAGCGTTCCAGTATATTGCGCGAGCTCTTAAAGGGGCAGCAGCATAATAAAGATCTCTGTTTATAATGTTCATCAAACAATAAAGGACGGGCCCCAAAACAATCACTGATATTAAAGGAATTATATTTAAATATAAATTATTTTATTGTTCTCTTATAGGAGTTGTTCACAACAAATAAAGGAAGAAAGATGTGCTTTAAATATGATAAAGTGTTGAAAGAGTGTTTACATATACAATAAAAACAATTCAACCATAAACAATGATTTGTATTAATTTCTAATTGATTTATTAATGTATTAAATACATTTCAATTAAGTTTTAGTGATTATTTTTTCTTACCTCACCCCACGACTCTGGTGCTATCAAATTAAGGGCTGGTGCCACCAACTGAATAACTTTGTAGCACCAGTGCCACCTCTCTCAAGTGTTAGTTTTGTGCTCCACTTTGCGCTTAAACTATTTCCATCTCAATGCGGCACCGACGCGCCTAGAAAAATGTGCGTGCCGCTTGTTTGTGCACGCCTGCCGTGCGTCTATATTTAAAATAACGAATATGCGCACGGAAAAGAGGAACAACGTGAATCAGGCGTAACACAAAAGATGATATTTTGAAAAATGTCGGTAACAGAAAAACGTTGGTCCCCATTGACTTGCACTGGTTTTGTGTCCATACAATAGAAGTCAATAGGGACCAGCGGTTTTCAGTTACCAACATTTTCCTAAACAACATCTTTTGTGTTCTGCAGAAGAAAGAAGGTCATACATGGTTGAATGACATAAGGGTGAGTAAATGATGACAGAATTTTCATTTTGAAGGTGAACTACTCCTTTAAGAAATTATAGGAAGCTACAGGTGCTTTTAGGTCTGAAAGAAACTTACCTTTGGTTCTGTGGCAGTGCCAAGCTGATTCCTCAATGGAAAGGCTCCTCAATCAACCTGTGGGACAGAAAAGATTCATTAATTCAATTCGCACAGGTCAATTATTTTGATCAAAAGGAGAAATAAAATCAACATCAGAGCTGCAGGAGAAACATAAACATAAATTAACAATGCAGCAAAACCAACAACAATAAACTCAACACCTGTTATAAAACCATAGAGTCAAAGGAAGTTTTCCTTTAAAAAAATCTGCGTTTTTGTTTAAATGTGTGCTAATGGTGGCGACAATTGCTGAGCACTTCAAAATGTTTCAGTCCAGATTCAATTCACACAATGCAAGCATGCTACTTGAACCAAGATAAAAGCACTAATGGAAAAAGTTTCTAGTAAATTGAACAAATTATTATTACATTTTATTTGATCACAAATCTCCCAGATTACACGTGTCAGACATCAGATGAGACGCCAGATGATTTGATCGGACAAAATGGGCTAGTTTCTGCTTTCAAGTGAAGTAGAGATTAAGCGTATAAAACACATTTACATTCAGCAGACACTTATCCAGAGCGACTTGAGAAAAACTGAAAAGTGACTCCAGTATAGCGCTCAACAACATCATTACACTCTGTGTGTGAGAAACACGCATCTTAATGGTACGAATAGTCGAAACCAAGATGAAAATAAACCTGTGACAACTCGACTAACAAAACAACTATGATAAAATCACAATATTACACCTGCTGTTTCCCTGACATATGTTACTATACAATTACTGAGGGCAGGGCACCTCATCCCTATGGAGTCAAGGCACAATCTGTATTCAACACCTCAAAGTATGTTTATAAATATAGACGAATCAAGGTCAACCATATTATAGGCTGTAAAAACCTTCATAAAAGGTAATTGTTACCATAAGATACATACATCCAGAAATAAAGCCATTGAGTGAAATCAACGCTGCTTCACTATATATAATGTCAACTGTAAGAGGTGTGTGTGGGTCAATGGGTTAGACTATTTATACTCACAGAGAATGGGGTTAAAATACTCGATACACTCACAACGAATCCGTCTTCATGTCTGCTTTGCAGCTGTTCGCAACCAGACAACTGCGCTGGTTGTACTTACAAAGACTGGCCGTCTATCAACTTCCCCAAATGGTTTGTATACTGGCGCACCAGCGATCTGTGCTCACACTTTGAAATAGGATAAACGCCACTAAATCCAAATAAGGAGACAACAAATCTATCCCATTCACCTACGAACAGAGGAAGTACACCGATTCGCGATCCGATGCACTTACTGCGCACCCGGTGAGGAAAATCAAGCATTTGCAATTCAAATTCAGGGCTGGGCTCTCTGCTGCAGGAAGCCTAATGTTATGAGCTTGTTATGTCTCCTTCATATTGATGGCACGAGAAACAAAAGAGCGATTATCAACGTGCTCTCCTCCGGCGGTCTGCATCCCTCTGTCCGTGCAGAGGAAAGCCGATACACTTCCCCTTTGCACACGATTAACAGTTGAGCAAGAGAGGATGCCAGGAGGAAGAGAGAATAAGGCAGAGTGCAGCATGCGAACAATGCTGAGTTGCAGGTCGCTGGGACCACGAGGGGAGACGGAGCTGTCGTGCAGCATCAGAGCGGGCAGTGATTTTATCCACATGCTGATCTAATACTGCAGAGGTGTTAACATGCTGTTGTGAAATAGTGAGATGACATCTGAATGAATCAGTAATAACCATCGGGTGGGTCATTCTCACAAAACCACTGAAACACCAGTAAAGATTTAAATATCAAACACCAAAAGATGATCATCATAAACATAATTGAGTTCTCTACCTTACACAAAGCATATTTTTAACATAGGAATGGATTATTTATGTATTTTATTGATTTTTTACTAAAATTCTCATTACCGTAACGCATCCCGATTTGTGCATTATATGTTGTCAATTAAATCCAAAACATTCTGAAAAAAACAATTGGACGTTCTACTAGATGAAAAATGGCCAAAAAAATGATTGACAGAATATTCATATATCATAAAATGAAGAAATAAGTGTCCATTACTGATATTCTCATCATCTGTAACGTATTTAAAGGACTGTTTCACCACATAAAAAACATTTACATTAAGTATGATTTTATTTTAAGAAACATCTGCTTCAAAAACGCTTCTCTTGTTACGCTGTGTACACAATTTTTTTCATTCTCATTACCAAAACGTGTTGTTTCCACATATAAAATGTTTTTACATTAATAATTTTATATTAAAATATAATGCATTAATGCCTTATTATTACTGATTAATAAATTTTTCCTTGGGCATCACGGCATGTGATTGACCGTTTTAAATGGTTACGGTAATGAACATTTTTAAGGCCATTTTTGTAAAAACAATGTTTTGAAATGTCATAAAATGTTTATTAATGCATTTAAACGTGTCATACCTTGTTTTTAATGAATACTGAGAAAATTTGTTTATGCAAGTTTTTATGAAAATAATCTTCAAAACCAAGATTTCATGAGAATCCCGTGGGGGTATCATTTAGCTTTCATTTTATCTAGAGTAAATATTTTTTGCTTAAGCATTTATGCACTGAGGTTTTTTGCTGTCACTGATGATTCAAGTGCACATCATATACTCTCCTATAATTTGCGAAATTTGAATGGAGTTGAACTAAATTTTTGGTGAATATTATTGGTGAAAATGGCGATATGCAAAAACTTGCTTAATGTGATGCAATAAGGCTTTAAGTTTGTAAAATCAACTTAAATTTGAATACCTTTAAAAACTATAAGCTATATAATTAAGATAGATTTCACATCTACCTAAACCTTTTAAAGGAATTAAAATCATACAACTATCACAATCACTGCAATGGACAAGATAATTTTGATATACATTTAGCGCAGACCAAAAAACAAAATTGAGAAGTTAGTATTGAGTTTCAAATGTAGCTTCCCTAAGACTGACAAACAACAAAAAAAGGGTGAATTAAGAAAAAGCAAATACAAAACTGGTAAAGCAACAAATTTGTGCCACAGAAGCTTTGATCAGGAAATGCCCCCTTTTCTGTTTTCTTTTGCAGATGAGGCAGGCAGCTGTGTATTTGTTTTATTAAAGTGTATGTGTGTGTGTGTGTGTGTGTGTGTGTGCCTCTCTCTATCTCTCTCTCTCTTTCGCCCTACAGCTCTCATTTCAAAGTCAGAGCTGTAAAGAGGAAGCTCCTCTGCCCTTCTGGACCGACACAGATTAAAACAGGAGGGAGGGCAGCTGACAGCCTCGGACTCCTCTGCCAGAGGCTGTAGTGTGTCACCTGTCTCTTTGAGCTCCAAGGCTCCGTTTCAAATTGAAATAATTAACCTGGCAGAGCCTGCGAGCAGGCAGAAGAGCTGCTGGTGGTGTGAAGGGAGGCAGTGGACATTGAGAGTCATTATTAGGTCAGTAGGACTCACAGAAGGAATGGACCAGAGGCCAAAGCATGGCTTTGATATGTGAAGTCCACAAGACCAGCATTTGCCTCACCCATTCAAGAAAACGCTTGTGTACATCATAGCCGGTGGTCGTAATTAGAAGAGAAGCCACTTACTCGAGAAAAGCAGGAGGATGGTAGAGTACCACAACAACTGGGTCACGCAAATGGTTGGAGGCACATTACATCCACACGATTTTTCCTACCATGTCTCTGCAAGGTCTGGTGTGTCAGATGTGAGTCACTGGGTTCAAAGTAAATAAAGGGGTCCAAGGCAGTCTGGAGGTACTTCATTTACAACCCAGGAAAGTTGGGTCAGTACGTATGGAGATGGGTGTTAATTTCTAGCGAATTTCATGAGTTTGACAAAATTGTTTTTTAAGGCTTTATTTGGAACATTTCAACATCCAAGACCATCTCAGGTAAACAAGGGATGGTTCAACCTAAATTCGTTCATCCTTTATTCACCCTCATGTTATTGCAAAACCTGCATGACTTTCTTCGGCAGAACACAAAATAAATTATGTGGAATAATGCTGGTTAGACGCCAGTGACTTCCACTGTATGGTTACAAACCCACAGAGACATTTATCAAAATATCTTCATTTGTGTTCCACAGAATAAAGAGCCATATACAGGTGACAATTTAACATTTTTTGGGGGGTTGAACTATCCCTTGAAGTAGGTCAACTCCAGGACAAACCAGGGAAATAATGAACAAAAGAAGTCAATTGCTTAAACTCATGTATTAAGGTAATTCTTAACACTTTTTGTATTCTTGTATACTTCTTACAAGTAATAAAGCACACAATGTGTCTCATTGCTAGTTTAAGAAATGACCAAAACGACCAAGTCTTTGCTTGGAACCACACTAGTATGAACACTTGGGGGTGGGAATTTTAGACAACCACCCAGAAAACCATAGAAACTTCATAGAAACACACTTTGAAAAAAACACGCAGACAACCATTATGCGCATCATGCAAGCACAAGGCAAGCGGCCCATTTTCTTCTGTAAACTCAAGTTTACATTGTCATTCCCCCACAGATCAGAAGCATAACTAAAGCATTCCACTTCGATATGAGAATATGATACACATTAGGCACTGATGTAGCACATGTTCTGTGACCTTGCGACTGAGTGTGAAATGGTCGGTGTTGAGTCTGCAGCCGCATACGAGGCGTGCATGAAGCAACAAGGAAAACACCCGGTCCACCTAGACTGGTGACGTGGATGAGTCATATTTTTGTGTGTGTGTATGTTCACCAACCACCCACTACGACCTCCAACAAATCTCATACAAAAGCCCCTTTGTGTGCTCGTCTTTTATGGGAGAGAGTTATGCTTTGAGTGGCCAGACTCCCATGACCACATGGTCAGTCTATTTCACCAAGAGTGTCCTAAACTGGGCCACATGGCAGAAAGACGGTCGCCACACCTTCCCTCGGAGAAAACAAGACCTAGACTATCCAAGGCGCCCCCGCCTTGACCGAGCAGGTGCTATGTTGGTCTGCCAGTGTAACCAGCTTCGAAAAACCCTTCTAAAACAACCCAATCTGACCAGGCCGAAAGACCAGCAAACCAGCTTAAGCTTTGTTTTACCAGAAGGGTGGCAAAAATAGCATCAGTCAATGCGGATACTCATGAGACAATCGCTGCTACATTAGATCATACCGGGAACGTGGAAAGAATGGTGTAAAAATGGTGCTGAAGGAGAAGAAACACAAAGAGACGGAACAATATTGGTTGCAGCCATTTCCTGCTTTACAAAAATAGAAACTTCTCGGGAGGATGAAGAGATGTTCTGAAAAAACTAGCCAGCATGTACAGACAGGAAGGTGCTTCTAAGGGCCATAAACAAAATTTCCCAGATTTTCAGGGTAAAACTGTTTTTCTACGAAATCATTTTTTCCTACACAAGTCTGAAAAAATATCTCATTCTTATCGATTTCTCTGGAGGCCCCTTTCCAGCAAAGTGTTGCAGCTCTGTGCATTGGGATCTGTATACAGATATGGATTAGGACTGCAAAATAAATCAAACTTATCATAATATTGCAAAGATCGCAAATGTTTTCTAATAATGTTTTCATTGTAGTACTTTAAATCGTTGAGTTTCAGGAATATCCAGATGCACATAATATTGATGCTTTCTTTTCCCAGAAAGAATGTAAAACGTACGTTCCTTAAAATTCAGTTTTATAAGATTAATCGCGATGAATCGCATCCAGAATAAAAGTTTGTGTTTACATAATATATATCTGTGTGCTGTGCATAATAATTTTGTATTTATAAACACATACACCCATGCATATATTTAAGAAAAATCAAAAAATTATTAAACATTTATATATAATTTCAATTGTTGGTAAATATAAATAAATACATGTAAATATTTCCTAAATATGTAAACATGTGTATGTGGTTGTAAAAACATAATATGCACAGTACATAGACATATATTATGTAAACACAAACTTTTATTCTGGATGCGATTAATCTTTTGACAGCCCTAGTTTTTATACAATTTTAAGAGATTTTACAAACTTTAAGCATGATCGTATTACATATTGAATATTGTACAATTTACTAAATGATCGCACTTTTCTTCAATATTTCGCATTTTCCAAATATCTCTGGAGGTTACAAATGTGTATCATGCATTTAAACATGACTTCGCAATATCTTGAAAATAAAAACGAGAAAGCAATGACTGGTATTTTATTCAATACGTCTTTCTGCACAGCCTCAGGCAGGAGTCTGATGGAGACCCATCATATGACCCTCCTCAAGTCTTACTTTGAAATTCTACCCCACAGCCAGGAGGAGAGACGAATCCATAAACCATCTCCACTTTCACACCACAGCGGTCTTTATCGCATCGACACGCACAACGGTGTGTATGTGTGTGTGAGCAAGCACATGTCTGAGTTTAATCGCAGAAGAGTAGATTAGTTTCTGCGCACCATGGTCGGCGCCACTGGAGGGTCAAAGCGATCTGTGACAGAACACACATGGCGAGTATTAAGAAGCACGCAATAGTGGGAATGTTTTAATGGGGACACGGGCAGCTGTACGGCAGAATTTAAATGCAGTAACAAGAGAGGCGACCAACGAGCCGTTTTGCTACGCACTATAATGTATATACTTTTCCATAACAAAAACAGTACATACTTAAGGGCATAGTATAAGTAGGCGAATTGGAATGCAGCATTAGATTACTATTTACATTTTAGATTATTAAGTAATGCAAATAATCAAAGAATAAAGAACAAAGGCACATTTATGTTGCTTTACACACATATCTAGCCACCTTTGCATTAGAATGTGAATCAGAGATGACGTTTTTTTGTATGCAAACCCCGAAAGCGAGTTTAAGACTTTCGGTTCCATCGCCCCAAACCTATGGGTTTTTGGGAAATCGCCTGAAATAAGTCTGTGGCAAACAAACCCTCTAAATACTTTCACGTTTTAATCGATGACATAAAACAGAACAGCTATAACCTGCTTGTGATTTTTTTTAAACTTAAGTGTGTCTTTCAAACAGCAGTTGCTAACAAGTTGCTAAAAGCGACTAATTCCTTTTGTGGGGTCGTTAGACGTCATTGCACATATAAACCTCACAAATAATGCAAAATGGGCACAAATCTCTAAAATCATTGTTGGGGATTCATTCACGGAGTCATTACTTACCAGGAAACACGTTTTTTATAAAGTTTAAGAAAGTTGTCAGAGGCTTGGTGGTGGTGACGTTGATATCAAGCGACCATAGTGTAGTCTGTTTATAGCCTCGTGTTAGCTTTTTACTTCTGCCGATTGTATTAAGGCTTCAAAAATAGCAAATATTGCGTTACGAATTGTGTAAAGAATATCTTGACAGACAAAACGTGTAAACATCATGAACATTTGTTAGTTAGTTTACTTTAGTTTATCGTCTGTTCCTTGAACAGCAATTCATCTTTGACCCTGGCACAACATACAATACATCCCCATGTCACATTAAATTAAATTAATACTGCTCATTTGGAGTTCGGGGAAACGCAATTTCGATCCTTCTGTGCAATTACTGTTACATGGTCGGTTTTGACAATAAAGTTTACTTTGACATAATAAAAACACATAACACACGTGTTCCTAATACAACACATAATTGACCTTTACAACACAATTGGTTTAAAATGGTTACCGCTAGTGGGATAAATTACCATTTATATGCATTCCTTTTAGCTGTCGGCATGCGCAGTCTACGCCCCGAAGGAAGAACTTCAAAGCAATGGTGGAGTTTGTTAATCACCGATCTTACTTTTTGCAATCTTCCAAAATAATCCAAAAACTCACAAAATAATATTCACTTTTAGATAGCCTTCAAATTTACATTACAAACACAACTTTACCAATTACTTCAATTTTGATTAAAATTTAATTAAATTAATTGGATTTTAATTTGAAGTTAAAAAAGAAAATCATGAAAACAAAGGGATGTGGTGCTTTCATGGTGTTGGAGGAAATGTAGATGAAGCTGTGGAGAGGAGCATAACACCCAGAATGAGTGAATAGGCCCACAACTTACATTTTTATACTTTAAATACCTGTCAAATTTACCAATCCCTTCAAAAAATATCAGAGTTTTTCTGTATAAATTGTAATACTGTCGACTGTTAAGTTTTTCTGTGGCACATCTGGCCATATGGTAATGTAAATTGAAATTGGTCAACTTTCACTTAAATCATTAACTTTGTGTATTTTACAATGCTTTGTGGAAAATCATTGTAAAATAGTTTTTGTGTAACAAAACGACACTTACGATTGAAAGAATAGACAATAAAATGTAAATTGAACAACACCATGTCAAATCCAGTAAGGTTAGAATGGTTTCTAAAAAAACAAGAATATTCGCCTCTCCTCCACCCCAGTGCTGGACGTGTCGGAGGGAAAAACAGCTGGGATGCAATTATGTTTCCCCTTGCGTTACGACAGCTGTTCCAGGCATGCCATAACACGTCACGCATAAAAGACTGTAATGACGATCAAATGATATTCCCAGCTCTGTGCACAGTAAGGATCTCTCTCAGTGTATAAATGGAGGATCCTGTTACTACTGTTAAGACAAGTGACTGAACTTTCTCAGTTTCACTCTTCATTGAGATCTCTCTCAGACAATATGAGCAGCAGTCTTCACTTGTTCCCTTTGTCACGAGATCTGTACTTAAAGGGACAGTTCACCCCAAAATTTTTATTTTTAACATTTAAAAGCTTTGTAACTTTCTTCTGAAGAACACATAAGGAAATGTTAGGTAGGGCTGCTGCACTTTTCCATAAAATGAAAGTGAATGGGGACGGAGGCTGTCAAGCTCTTATAACGACAACTAGGGCACCATAAAATGTCCATATATTACTCATGCGTTATATTTCAAGTCTTCCAAAGTCATACATAAGCTCAGAGTAGGTAACAGACAGAAAGTTCTGACATAAAAATTCTTGGCCAAACCAGAATCTTGAAAAATGAGGATAAAAAACAAAAATGCCTCTTAGCCTTTATTCTAAAAACCTATTATACATTTTATCAATGTAAAAAACCTTTTACTTTCAATTGTTCACAGTCCTCACAAAAACAAATCTAGGCCATTTAAATATTGTTTAAAAAACATATAAAAATAGTGTAGTTATGCATGTCAGTGATTAAATAAAATACTGACTTGAATATTCAAACAGAATTTATTCATCTATAGAGAGAGTAACAAGGCAATGGCCCTGCATCATGGGGCCATATGACAGAAGCTTCCAATAGACACAGCAGGAACTAACAACTTTAGACAAAAGAATCAAATGAATATGACGGCAGATTTTCCAGGCATGAAGTTCAACACTAAATCAACCCACCATCATAAACCTTCTTCCATTTCTAATGTAGCTCTTTTACAATCTAGCTTTCTGGTAATCCAACCGTTTTCTGCTGAGAGTGCTTCTTATGAATTTTCTATAAAAGCAAACTGGGTTGCATAGTTACATAAGTTTAATACTTCGGAGATTCGGCCATGCACCATGGCACGGAGTGAAAGAAACGGGTCAGGACAGGACAACTCGCAACGCTCGGATTGTGTTAGAAACACAGATAACTGCGCAGTGAGACACGCCTGTTAAGATCTGAACTGACAGAGAGACAGGACAGGCTGTGATAGTTTGATGCTCCATCATGTGAACTGAACTCTACCCGCATTCTCAGTCTCTCACATCCACTCCCTCCCTTACTTCCCCGAACATGCACTTGGCCTCTTTTTGAGAACAGGTCAGAGCCGATACAGAGACATTAACAGCAGAACACTGATGGGTCAAGGATTTGGTCATCTTGCATAAAAATAACACAAGCACAGTAATTGCTTCTAAAAAAAACATCGTCTAATTTTACATCTATGCAGAAAATCTAGGTGGTGTGTATGTCTGTGCAAAACCCACCATCACTGGTTCAAGTTATTCTGTATGGTTGCCTTGGGGTTGCTAATGTGTTAATGGTGGCTGTCGGCACACTGCTAGATAGCTTTGGGTGGTCACTAGGTGGCCAGTAAGATATTTTACTTTTTAAATACGTCCCTCAAGTTTTATTCAAATGTCCAGTTTAGCGGCACCTAGCGGTGAGGTTGCGAATTGCAACCAACAGCTCAGTTTACCCCTCTCATTTGAAGCACTATGGTGGCTGACACAGGACTAAGATGTCGTTGCGTTTTCAATTCTTTGCCGAAGGAGATCGCGTATTTATGAAATGTGTTCTGTAGAGTGGTTTGTAGGGGGCTACTGTAGAAACAACTTGGCGAATTCCAAGCAAGGGGACCCGCTGTGTATGTAGATAGAAATAGCTCATTCTAAGATAAAAAACATAACGCTTCACTATTAAGGTCTTGATATACCTCTGAAGACATAGTTATGCATATAATATATTGCATTGTAGTCAAAAGATCCTCCAAAAAACTACACACACCACCTTTATGCAAATGATCAAAAAGCAAATTAATAAAAGAGTTTCACCAATAGTTGACCAAAACTGCTAAAATAAAAGTATTGCTATTCCTGAAAAAAGTCCTGCCATCTTAAAAACTATATTTAACATTTCACTGAAGCCAAGTGCTCACTGCTTTGCACTGCAAGAATCCGAGAGGAGAGCATATTGGTTTAAACAAACTGTATTTACATGGGGGTGAGTCACTGTACCATCCATCCATAAAACAAAAGTAACACTTACATCAAGACAATGAATCAGCAAAATATCACACAACACAAACTACTCAGAAGACAGGCTAAATGTACACTCCTATCATTAAAAGCAATTGAAAGGTTCCCCACACATGGTAGTTTGTGATCTGCAGGGGGGTGACAGACACATTTCCAAGAAGCGATCCACTCAGCGCACTCAATAACAGAAAGCACCTCAGGCGAACCTGTCTCGTTCAAGCACGTTTAAAGTGCTCTCCATCAGCACCGGGCATCACTAATGTGAAGCATATATGTTAACAAAAGGCCTCTCTAAATACTTGATTCTGATTGGTCCATCAAGGCGGAGAATCGTTTATTCATCATGTCCTCTAAACTGTGTAATAGTGACTTTCTACATAATAAAAATGTAATCTCAGATCAATATTTCATGTCCATTGAATGCATTTGATTTTTTAGTCAGTAGTCATTACACGAGGCATGGCTACTTCACATTAGGCGGGGCTCGACATTAACGCTTGTGCGCTTGTCCGTGACAAGTGAATGTTTTGGGAAAGCAAGAGAGAAAATCTAGCACAGATACTACACGAGTGATGGTTGAGGATTTGTCTGTCTGCACTTTATGAGGATATAAAACACATGAACTTCATCTCCAGAGTTGCTCGGAGAGTTTATTTTACGAGCATTTTACTGTTTGAGTGAAGCTATCGTCAGACACTCGAGCGTCTTCCTGACGACTCATCAAAATAAAAGTCCTGTTAACTTGGACACTCAGATGAAAAAATACTGAAGTATTTGCTAAAGGAAATTGTAGTACCCTTGATAAACTGTAGTAAACACTCTAGTATACTATTGAAAGGTTTAAAAACACTATAGTGTCCAGGAATTTTACTGCAGTTAACTATAGACGGTTTCATCTTAAAAACATAAACAAACGCTACTGCGCATACGCACTTTTGTGAAACCAACTGAACTTCTGGTACAAGTTCACAAACAATAGAGTGCCTGTGGATTATTTCTGATAAGTATCAAAAGAAACCGAGAAGAACTGTTACATGGCTAAACATGTCTCTCCAATATTTTGAATTTAGACTGCGATACCAAGCTCAACCGCTAGATGTCAATGTACCATAGGGTTTGTTTAAATGCGACCGAACTACAGGACCCTTTCAACAAATTGTTTATTTAACCAAATGAACATAACAAAATCGTTTATTTAATACAATTATTATACAGTAAAATAATAATACAAATTAAACTAAGATAAACTAAGATAAATTAAATAACATAAATAGTTATATTATTAGACACTAGCCAAACACAAACCAGAAGTTAACGGGGGGGTCATGCTCACGCGTGTCCGATGAAGCGGTCTATAGTAAATAACACGTATACTACAGTAATTTATGTGGCAAATATACCTCTACTGTATAGTAAAAATAATTAATACACAGAACTTAAAAATAAAGTAAATGTAGGTAAACTAACAATTATATTGCCCTAATTTATCCATCTGTCTGTAATTATTGTCATTTGTCAGTTCTATGTGCAAAAAAAAAAAAGTTAACGTACAGCCCTGACACTAATAATAATTACTGCTTGCCTTTGTTCTAGCAACCATGGAGAGTTTTAAGAAATGTAGGTGGCCACAGCGGACAATAGGTAAAACGCTTATAAGCAAACTTGACCAATCAGGATCCAAAACAATTATATTGCCCCTACAAATTAAATATAATATTTTATCTTGGGACAAGTAATTTTTGTTCTTGGACAAGCGAATGACAGATTTACTTGTCTGAAGGACAACCGCATGACAATGCTTAAAGTCAAGCCCTGCACTAGGGTCTTGACCATCCTACCCAGATTTATTTTGTAATAATCACCACAGTGTTTAAGAATAAAGAAATAAAGAATCTGATGATACTGATGAACTATTCTAAGAAACTCAAGGGCAACAAATGTCTGACACAGAAGGACAAACAACATGCTTGGAGTGTGACTTCACACCCAGCTGATGGTGGGCCTTTAGAAGAACCCGCTGAACTGAGGGAGATCTCTGGCTCTTCTTTCTTTAGCCCCCTTTAGCTTGTGTCCTGTGGGAAAGAGTCGGTCCTCTCACAGAGACACTGGGAATGAAGGCTGCCAAGGTCAACTGTGTCCATAAAATCTTGGCAGCAGTATAACGTGACACTTAATCTAATTGACTGTCAGTGCCTGAAGATGCTCAAATGAAGCCTGAAGCCTGTCAGGAGTTTGTCAAAGACAAAACAAAAAGTCAGCAAGTGGAAAGTCAGTCTCAAGTAGAGCTGTGAGGTGTGGACCAGCAGTGTATGCAAATGCTGTTTCATAAGAGGACAGTGTGCCACGTGCATCTCGGATCTCAAGATACAGGCTTTTCATAATGAAATAATCATATGCTTCAACAAAAATCCAAGCTTCACATGTGCACATGCCAAAGATGCAACTTTTTTTTAATGAGCAAAAACATTCATTTAAAATGACGTACACAGGATTATAACAGCCAGGGATCCAGACTGCGACTAAATGGTCGCATTTTGTGACAAGTTTTTGAGACAGCGGGAGCGTTTGTTGCAAGTACTTGCGCATCTGCGACTTGCCAAGTAGGATTTTTTTCCTAATTGTTATATCTCAGGTGAAAAGCCGAGTAGATCGCGAGCCCACCAGTGTAGGCCTTTGTGTGTGAGAAGGGGAGAGTCTGGAGCTGAGCGCCGCTTGGTGACTGATGTTTCTCGCTGTCGTTGCGTCGGTCACAGTTTACAGACACAAAGTGAGCGCATTACTAAGATTCGCTGTTTGTTGTGATGGATTTTTTGAGCCTGAGGACAAACGATTTGATATTCGAGACGTTTAAAACTAAACCAACCGTGGATGAGTTCAGAATACGGCATACGCCCTTTATCTGTTATCAGCACTGAACCATTTCCAATGCCTTCACAACAAGAATGAACCAGTTTATGTGAAGTTATCTTTAGATCGTGTTGCGAACAAGAAGAAGTATCCTCAGAATCCTCAGAAAAATTTGAATAATTGCATTGCAGGCAGATATAAGTTTGTATATAAAAGTTTGTCTGGAGCCCTGACAGCATTGCCCAAATCACTAATACAAACAATACGTTTCACGCCTTACACAATGCTTTTAGACAGAGTTTAACTTCAAGGGCACTTTACAAAACATAAACATGAAAGCACATCCAAACAAAAACAAGCGTACCAATAAATACATATAACAGCAAACACAACACAGGAAATACAATAGACACAACATCACAACGGCGCCAGAGTCAAGAGTGATGATATCTATTACCATGTGGACACCAAACCGAATGGGTAGGAAAATAAAAAGAACGAACAAGCAGTTCCTACTGGATCAATGAATGACATAAACCATGACCAAATTTCTCCAGAATACATACTGGTGCAGAATCCACCCCCGACCAGCACAAGCAATTATAAACATTTATGAATTAATTTCTTCCACATGAATTTTATAAAAATGTGTGTAGTATGTATGGCACAGAAAGAACCAACAAAAAGTGTGAAGCGACATTGGTTAGTACACAAATATCATGCATCCACATCAACAGGTGCCAGTATAAAACTTTCAGAGCGTCCTTACACTCTTACAAAAAGATCCTACAAAAGGTTCTTCGCAACAATGCTATCGAAGCATTATAAGGATGATATTTGGAAGAATTTCAGTAACCAAACAGACCTCATCCCCTTTTGACTACCATAGTATTTATTTATCCCCCATTGACACCCATAGTATTTATTTTCCCCGCTACGGCAGTTAACGGGGGATGAGATCTGTTTGGTAACTGACATTCTTGCAAATATCTTCCTTTGTATACAACAGAACAAAGACATTTATACAGGTCTGGAACAATCTGAGGGCGAGTAAATGATGACAGAATTTTCCTTTTAGGGTGAACCATCCCTTTAAAATGTCTTATTTTCTGCTGTAACAGTTCACCTGAGTTTCTCACACTCCTGAAACACTCCTGTTATAAAAGGTGCGT
Source organism: Triplophysa siluroides (assembly GCA_006030095.1). Classification (NCBI taxonomy): domain Eukaryota; kingdom Metazoa; phylum Chordata; class Actinopteri; order Cypriniformes; family Nemacheilidae; genus Triplophysa; species Triplophysa siluroides. The sequence continues at coordinate 1,424,680 of VCII01000094.1, read as the reverse complement.
AAAAAGAGACGTATCTGAGTGTTTTATAGGGCTATGATTTGTGACACATGCAACACTTCGTGAGTTATGAAGCATGAAACATGTTTCAACCTAAAGTATACCAGGGAGTGTAGACCGCTGCATAAATTAAGGGGCTTTTTAATCTAAAATTATTCATTTATTGTGATGACAAATCGGGCTGCTAAGAGATGTATGAAAGCAAATCTCTCTTTCTTCCCTTATTTTAAAGTGTTTGTCACACACACAAAACATACACCATGTCACAGTTGGGTAGCAGCTGCCAATGTTTTTAAAAGACTGGATGAGAAAGTGGAAAACATGTTTATTCTTTCACATATCTTTCACATAGACCGGCTACAATAAGTACTGATAAACAGAGGGCAATGCAAATATATCATAACTGGCATCAGAGTTTACTGTTGATATGAACAATAGAAAACTAAACACGCCTTATAAAACATTATTGAAACGCAACGCAAAAGTCAACATACCGTATGTACAAATATAATCTCATGAGTCAGCCTTACATGTTTGCAGTACCTTTGTCAGAGACCGCATCAGAGCCTGAAGGGTTGATGACGAATCAGTCTGATGATATCGTGCTTTGGTCTAAGCTTTGTTTTATTCAAGGTAGCACACATCTAACCTGATGATAGACCACAAACAGCTGGCAAACCTTAAAGTGATAGTTCACTCAAAATGAAAATTTACTCGCCCTCTTCTCATGTCAAACCTGTGTAATTTTATATTTTCTGCAGAACAAACAGATAAATTGAAAAATGTTGGTAACAAACATTGGCGGTGCACATTGACTTGCATTGGTTTTGTGTCTGTACAATAGAAGTCAATGGGTACATTCATCAAAATATCTTCTTTGTTCTGCAGAAGATATACAGGTTCGAAATGACAAGAGGGTGAGTAAACGATGACAGCAGATGTCACCAAATTCTGTCCCTGTAGCTCAACTGGAAGACGGTTGTGGGTTCAACACATACAGATAAAATCAATACCTTGCTTGAACCGTAGAATGGTTTAGGTAAATGCATCTGCCAAATGTGTAAAAATGTAAATGTGTGGATTAAAGTTGCCACGAAAACCTCAATCACTTAGAAAACATTAACAATATTGCATTAGCGCGACATCAAAGATTGATGCCCATGGTTGGTTGACCAGCTCCTGCACAAACAAAGGACGTCCTTTCGTCTGAGACACATGGGACACTATTAATTTAAATTTATTCATTAGCCCTATTCCTATTTTCCTTTTTGCCCTGAAGTGCCTCACCGTCATTTTCAGTGCTGAGTCAAGAAAGTGTGGCAGAAGCGTGAGGTCAGCCCCACAGAGAACCTACTGAATCTTTATCAGAAGCTCATTCAAGATCCCTCCGAACAAAGAACACATCAAGCAGAAAAATATCAAGGGTAGACTTCCTGCAATTTGGACCCAAGGGTCCACAGAGGCAGCATCCACCCCAGTTTCACAATCCCTTGACGTCATTGTAGCAAAGGAGGCCAGCTCAAGAAAGAGAAATCTGGCAAGGATGGACATTGGTTAACTGCAGCACATATGTTGGGAGCTAATGAAGATTTATTCTGCAAATAACACTAACTATATATTTATGGAGAAAATCACTAGTAGATTTATGGGAAAACGTTCTTGAAATAAATTATAAAATATATATTAGTGGGGTATGCAGTTTCATAGAGGCTAGCAATAGCAAGCTTGCTTTCAAAGCATAAAATGGGATGTCAATTACATCTAAATCAACGGTGAGATTTAGTACACATTTTTGAATAATTAGGAGTTTTGTAAGCTTGTTGTCTATGCACAGAGCAGTATGCAAATACACATTTCGACATGCAGCTGGAACATTTTACGATCCTCCTGAGACTTTCAGAGAAGCTTATTTTAATAAATAAGTGATAGTTCACCCAAAAACTAAAATTCGGTCATGATTTATTCACCCTCAAGTTGTTCTAAACTTGTATAAAGTACTTTGTTTGGTTGAACATAAAGAAATTTGGAAGAATGTTAGCAACTGAGATTTCTGGGACGTCGTTGACTACCATAGTAGAAAGAATTCTTGCATAAGTGTTTTGTTCTGTTCAACACAAAAGAAGATATTTTGAAGAACAAACAAACAGTTCTGTGGAGCCTTTGACAGACATTTTAATGGAAGTCAATGGTGCCCCAGAAATCTCAGTTTCTAACATTCTTTCAAATATCTTTGTGTTCAGCAGAACTAAGACATTTATACAGATTTGGAACAACTTGAGGTTGAATAATTAATGACAGAATTTTCATTTTTGGGTGAACTCTCTCTTTAATTATTGATTACTGTCAAGACGCAAAGGTACATCTGCACCCTGTACAAAGATCTCAAATTTAGTGCATGACCAGTAGCAGGGGCAGCTGAGCTGTTGAAATCTGGGGTATGTAGAGGCTTTCTTGTAGATTATATTCATATTACAGATTACAAATTTGGGTTTTACATCAGAAAACCAGCCCGATCCATTAAGCCTCATCTATGCAAGCTGAAATCATCAAAAATGCATTCACTACTAGTACATTACAGATTATCCATACTTGCAAATATCGACTAAAATGTTATTCAAGACGGAGAAAAAAAGACACGATCACACTTGGAAGTACCATGCTAAATAACTCCAAATCACTTAATCTTGGCCAGCAAAGTAGGCTAGCCACCAATTCTCTCAGGACACAACAGAGTCATTGCACAGATTGAACTCAGACACAGATATGCAGACGAAAGCATTTTACTGCTTCTAAACACCTCACTACAACCAACCTCCTGTGCATTTATACAAGCAAAGCACCGTTCCAGATTTCTATAGTAGTTTTACACAGACAACAAAATAAAAAGGTTAATTGATCGATCATCTTCTCGAAGACATAAGGCTATATCCATTCAAGCAATATCTAACGGGGGGGTTGTGCCATAGCTACAGACTGTGCCCAAGCTTGGGCAAGTACCTGCGCAAATAGGCCTCCACTGCACGGGCACCAGGACTGGCAGTAAAAGCCCAGCTGTCATGGCAAAGGGTGGAGTCTGGAGACTCAAAACATCAGTGTGTGTGAGGAGGGGAGCTCCAATTTGGCAATGGCTCATCTGTTTGCAGTATATGCGTTACTGCAGAATCCGCTCCCGTTGCAAAATGACGATAAAAACACACACAAAAATGCATCTGCTTCGGACACACGGGGCCTGAAAGCCATAAAGCCTTATAGGAAACAAATCATTTAAAACCTGTTTCCATGTCAGACATCTTGTACAAAAGGATAAATGATCCTCTTTGATGGAGCGACTCATCTCGCGTGACGATTTTTCAATGGCTCCTCATTCTCTCCCACCTCAAATCTACTGCAAGCATCTTCAAAGGAAACGTGTATCTATAGAGGTTCTTTCATTAGAATAAAACAATACGGCATCTTCTTTAAAACGTAAAAATCCATAAAGCAGAGCCGTTATTCAGACGTGAGGGAACCGCACAGCTGTCTGTATTGAAGGGCTGCTCCCCGGATTGTGCTCCGTCTATCCATACTTAATGAGCCAATAATAAATGGCCAACGTGAAATACATGCCGTGCTTAGGATGGCTACACAAACGCTTTATTTCAGAGAATAATCTCCCTCATCACAAGCATTAAATACAGCAGCGAGAATAAACGAAGAGCGCTTACTGTCGCAAACCGAGCCGACGCTCCTGCGGCTCGTGCCTTTTCCAAAGGAAACGGTAACAATGGGGGAAAACCGCCGACGTGTTGCACAAATCCAGAAGCCGGTTCCCGGGTTCTCTGACGACTGAACTGGGTTTTCTCCACCCGTGTCGAACGCTTATATTTGATAACAATAACGAAACGAGCGAGCCTCCCTTTTCTCTCTCGCTTCCATTCCCGTTTTGAGCGTGGCTGGCAGCTGCGGACCGATGCGCGTTCCCGGCGTCTCCGTTTCCTGTCCAGCCCAGAAATCCATGCGATTGCGCGCCCTGCCCTTTGTGACGTCATGCGAAAGCACGTTAATACGATCCAGTTACATATTGACACAATGGCTCTCCCGTTAAAAACGTAAACGTATGGGAAGCTGGTGCCGGGCTGAGTATGAATAATATTTGGTGGGACTGTACAGATGCCTGCTGAAAAAAACCAATAGAAAGTCTAATGAATGTCCTTGTTGTGCATCGGCTGTTTAGCATACATGTCTTTTCATGCGTATTCCAGTAGGATGTAATGGTGCTCTATTGGTGCATACACTAGTTGGGGTGAATCTAACATCCCACCAATAAAACCAGTAAAAAACCCAATAAAATCTTCCACAAAAATGTTTGAGGTCCTTCCACACTCACAATTTCTATACACAAAAAATTCTGATGCTTTTTATTGTTATTTTAATAGTTTAGCAGATTTGAAGGCTTGCTTTAAATCATTTTAAGTTATGTTAAGGCCCCTGGTTAAGAAACATTGCTATATTCCATTTTTTTTCCAGTGGAGATTTTATGTTTTTATTTATTTATAAACAATTCTGAATATTGCCTTCTAGGTAGATATTGTCAAATTATTTTAATTGAGGCTGTCCAGTGTTTTTTTATAATTTAATTTAATTGATTTATTTATTATTATTATATATAGTATATATATATATTGTGGATTTGTAATTTTATTTTGGTTACCTTTTGTGTGTTTGTTAATATACTGTATTTTCAAAACTTTAAACAAAATATGCATAAATAAGAAACATTGCTATACATACAAATCATGCTTTATATATCTAGATGGCTTTACAGGGTGTCCAACATTGACTCTAACTCTGTTTCATTTCAGAAAACAGTTATTAAATAGGGAAAAAACGTTGAATTCCCGAACAAGTCTAGGTACAGCTATTACATACTGAAAGATACATTTTGTCATTTAATTTTTCACATTTGTACCACATGAACTTCAGTGCCCTCACAACCTGTAAGAACCGAGATCTGACATCTTTAGACACAGACTCACCTGTTTCCATAATAATACCGACTAAGATGCTTCATTAGTTTTGTGTAAATAAAAATATCTAAACTGCATGGATGTCATCTACTGACCACAAGTTGTGTGGTCCACATATGAAGCAAAATAACTAGGATAAGTTCTGGATAACATCTGCTTAATACCATAGATGTACATTTCAATTAAATAAAGAACAAAACAAAGAATACAGTTGTCAAAAGCATCAGAATGTAATCAGCTCAGAGGATGAACTGTCATTGCTTCGGCTCTACACTTTAGTTTCCAGGTGATCCACAGCTGGACATATGTATGGATAATGATTATAGTGGGGGGCTTCAAAGGGGTGTATGAAACAGGAGTAGATGATTGTGAAGATAAAAAGGCCCGAAGATGAACCACATCAAACATGTTTGAGTCAATGACTCATCAAGGTTGTGTGAAACTGAGCCCACTACAATCTCAGCTTAGCCATATTTCTGTGGTCTAGATCATCCTCTCATGTTCATAGAAGACCATAGAGGTGATGTTAACTGCAAAAATCACTGCATTCAGCATAAAGAAATGAGAAAATAACATTTAAGAAACTCAATCAAAAATGTAATTTATTTAATTTATGTCAAGAAAGCATCAAATTTACAGCTTTTTAATTTTAAGTGGTAAACCAAACAACAGGTGGAGGCCATGTGTATTCTGCCATTTAAAGTTTATATCTGTTACTACATGTGATTTCCACAGCAAGTTTATTAAAAACGTAAATTACGTCAAGACACAATCCATTTCATATATAATCAAACAATAAAAAAACACACTATGATGCAGGTATTTGCATAACACGGCACACAAACGCATAAAATCGATGTTTTTCTTAATCCAGAGTTAACATTTAGATATTTCTTCAGAAATACGTTTTTTTTTACTAAATCATTCAGGTAATTACCTTCTGCAAGACTTAAGATGTGGAATTGTGAGGGGTTTTTTAAATACTGTGCCGACTGTACTAATATTTTTTTATCTATCTTTAGAAAAACATCTAGATAGCGATTGCAACAATGCATTCAAAACATTAATTGCATGCACATTGGAGACAGAGATGGGAAATGCAACAAAATACTGATGGTAAACCTAGTGTATTTGGCTTGCATGTTTATGCTGCAGATTGAGATCACAATAAACCATACATGATGCAAACTAACCACAACAATGTCATCAACAACTCGTTTTTCCTCCTGTTGTCGTTCACTTCCTCTAAATTCTGCAAAGCTGCACTGCGGGTAATGTGTTTTGTGACAGATGTGACTGACAGAGGAAGGCAGGGGAGTGTCGAGAAGTTTCACTGCAAGTAGAGAAAAATATAACGGATCAGTGTCTCATTATGTAAAACGGCACAACTAGGAAAATGACTCACTTCCAGTATGACTTCAGACCCTAGACCCTGTGTTCTTGCACGTGAACGATGGAAAATGTCTGATGTGTGGGTTTTTGTTTTTCTTGTAAAAAAAATAATTATGTCACAATGATGAATAAAGGTTTGTCAATTCTTCTACTATCAAGGACTAAAGAAAATATCTGAAAGGAAGGAATCAAGAGAAACAATTGTTAAAGGGATAGTTCACCAAAAAAGGAAAATTCTTGCATCATTTACTCACCTACAGGTCGTTTCAAACCTGCATAAATGTCTTTGTTCTGTTAAACACAAAGAAAGATATTTGTAAGAATGTTATTTTCAGTTCTGGCCTGGGACATCATCTACTACCATAGTAGGAAAACAAATATATTTTTTGTTCTGTTGAACACAAAATGAGATATTTGGAAGAATTTAAGAAAACAAACAGTTCTAGGGCACCTTTGACTACCATTGAATTTTTAGTGGTTAAGGGTGTTCCAGAACTGTAAATTGCTAACATTCTTCCTAATATCTTCCTCTGCGTTCATCAGAACAAAGTCATTTATATGAAATTAGATAAGGGTGAGTAAGTAATGACAGAAAATCACTTTAAGACTTGCAAGGAGCAAACTTTTTTTAGTCTCCTGTCAAATTCTCAGCTGCTTTCCTCAGTTCTGTGAAGAGTGACGTAAAAGCCTCCACCTCCTCTATGCCAGGCCCATGCATCTCATATTCTTCTGTTTTCACATGCTCATAACCGCAGTGCCGAAATGCATGAGCAGTGGATGCTGGCATTGATACTTCTTCATACACTTTTTCATCCAGAACTTACTGAATCCTCTATAGTCTGTGAGGATGAAAAAAAATGTGGCTGTCTCAACAAAGGTTTGAGCATTTCTGTTGTTTCTTTATTCAGTTCCCTTTGTTCGGTGCTTGATTTGGGTGACATGCAACTGTGGGCTTGTAGATATACTGTACAGCTTAGTTTTACCGTCTAAAACATTTTTTCTCACCGAGTTATTTTAAAAATTGATCAAAACTGCTGAATTAAAACAAGCAAACGAACCGAAAGAAACTGCCTGCTTGACTCCATGCTGCGTACCACATCCTCTTTAAACTTTCTTTTCCCCTCTTTAGCTTTATTTCAAAGGCATAACGTACGATGAAAAGCACGTGTCTCTTGTTTTTCAGACAAAAACATGCAAATAAAAAGAGTGTATGAAAACACAACAGCTATTATCCCCTGTCCAAACCTGGAAGAGGATGAAGAACTCATATCTGCCAGTCTATACAAGGGAAAGACAAAGCTGCACTTTGCAGACATGACGAACAGTCAAGAATTATGTGAGAAGATTCAAGTGTCCAAACAGAATGACAGCATCTCATATATGATTCACGGCACACAATCCAATGACACAGGAATCTACATATGCACAATAGAAACGCGGATCGGACAAACGAAAACCTCGAAGGAAAACAATACTATTCTGCTTGTCAAAGGTATGACGAATGTTACAACTATAGCTAACAACTTTTGCATGTAAATCTGCACAATTCTAGCATTCCTATGAATTCAAAATATGCATTGAAGTGCAATAATATTTTGAACATCTTTGAGCATCTTTGACATCAGAGTGAACATCTTTGCTCAGTTGTTGTTTTATAATTTCAGATGCTCAGCAGTCCACAGACCCGTCAGACTTATCTGACCCCTGCCCTTCAAGACTGACAGTGATTTTTTATCCTCTTTTGTGGGTTGCTATTATTTACGACCTGATAATCACAGTGATTGTCTTTGTTCTCTTAGTGAGTATCAATATGCTTGCGACCGTATGCTTGCGCACACACAGATTAGATTTTTTACTGTACGAAAAACTACAACAGGGACATACGTCCTGTATAAGCTATATGTTATAAATGAATGTTTAGAGACTGACATATCATTATAAGACCAGTATGCCAAAGCACTGTGTTTTTATTTTAGTATAAATTCAAGAAGAAGATGCAACCTGAAAATCCGTACATGAACACAAGACGTGGACGACATAGGCTCAGATAAATTCAGCAACCAGCGCATTCAGAGATCTCACAAAGCAGTATCTGTGCCTCACTTTTAAACCGAGCAGGACATCTAACTACATGCAGTTTGTTTTGACAGATGTGCAAATTGCTGTTGTATGATGTTTTTACCATTAAACACTAGGACACTCTCATTTTAACGGCTGCATGTGTTTCATTGTTGTCTTTCATTCTGCATTTCTTCAGAGCATTAAGTGGACTTTTGGTTTAAAGCAGGGAAACCTTATTACGACATATATTACCTCTAGGGTGTCTGCAGGAACTCAACTGGATCTCAAGCTATATCTTGCAGATCTCAAAGCAGTTTTTAAGAAAGAAATCTAATTATGTGTTAAACAGTAAAGCAACATTGAATAAAAACAATATTGATACCAAATTAAAAGTTCAGCCAAATGTTTCACGATGATTATATAAGGATATGCATGTGTGCATAGTGCATATGAATTCATGAATATAACCGCTGTCCTTCTGAAACCTTGTATGTCCAAATCTGCAAATGGAAAAACACTGTAAAATGATTTTGTGTTGTCAAAGTTGATAAGCACTTTTTTGTTAGAAATTTGCAAAATCCAGTCACAAAAAAAGAGTGACTAATAATAATGATTTATGGCAAAAAAAAAAAAAATGAAATACGGAGATACAAGGTTTCAGAACGAGAGCAACAATATAAACTCTTAAAAAAGGGGGCTTCAACAGGTTCTTTGATGCCTAAGATCCTTGGATCCTTTCCCTGAAATTTGTGAAAGTTTTTACAGTGAACCTTTAACATCTGAAGAACCTTTCTGTTTCACAAAAGTTTCTTTGTGGCGAAAAAAGTTTCTTTAGACTATAAAAAAGTAAGAAAGAGATGGTTCTGTAAAGAACCTTTGACTGAATGGTTCTTTGTGGAACCAAAAATTGTTATTCTATGGCATCGCTGTGAAGAACCTTTTAAGCACCTTTATTTTTAAGAGTGTACAGTTACAGGCTTTCTGTCAACAGTAAATGAAGAGTTTGGTTCCAAAAGGAGATAATGTTTTTTTATTGCGCATTCCAAATCATATAAATCAAACTGCAGTTGGTTTGTTTTGATTTAAGCCATAATAACTAAAACAATGGAGCTAATTAATACAATGAAAACTAGATAACATAATGAAAACACGATTTAAAAAAAAAAAGAGATCTCATTTTGGGACCAAACTCTTAAAATATTCCATACATTATATCAAGTCTCCTAGTTATTATTAACTAACAATAAACAATAATTCTGCAGCATTTGTAATTTACATTTACCAATGCATCCATTAACATTCTCAACATTTTTCTTTTTTTTTCATTTAGAATTTTAAACGTTTTTTGTTGACAATAACTAATAACCTAACATACACGAACAATGAAGAACTGTTTTTGTATTAACAAACATTAACAAACGTGTAAAAATACAGTATGCCACTCCATTCTAGCTAATGCATAAATGCTAACAAATTAAACAATTAAACATAAACGCTAACAAATTATTGTGAAGTGTTACTTACATTTTATTAAAGGCCAAGGTCCCTGTTACAGTATATCTTTCTATCCAACAACAAGTATTTCGCAGAAAAGCACCCTGTTCTAATCTTAAGAATATTGAAAATACAATATATTTAAAGGTATAGCTCACCTTTTTCCATCATTAACTCACCCTCATGTCATTCCAAACCTCTATATGCCTTTCGTTCTTCTGTAGAACACAAAATAAATATATTTTGAAGAATGTCGGCAACCAAAAAACATGGAATGGAAGTCGCCAATTGACTTCCATGGAGACGAAACCATTTCTCAAAATATCTTCTTTTGTGCTGTGCAAAAGAAAGAGTCTTATACAGGTTGAATGTGGGTGAATAAATGATGACAGAACTTTTATTTAAGCAAGTTGTTGAGCTAATCCTTTACACAGGATTATAAATCAATATTTTGTGCAACAATATGTGCAATTAAACATAAAATTGTTTAATAAAAATGAGTTTATATTATTATTCTATTTCTTGAACGAACAGTGCTCCCTAGAGGCCTTTTAATTCCTTGCATCCCATAAGATTGTTTGATCACAGATGTGGTGGCAAAACTGACTAGAAAACAGCAGGTAATATGTAAATTGCAAAGCACAAAAAAAGTGCCTCAACCTATTTTGAAAGTGCTGAGTCTGCAATGCTACAAAATCGAGTAAATCTGATTTTAATATTTTCCCATATTCATTGACCCAAATAATCTCTTGACCACTAGGCTTTGTGATAGGCTGAGAGTCAAACCATACCCTAACCAAGTTTTCCACTTCCACTGGCGTTGAGCTGTTTTTGCTCGAATCTTAATCTGCTTATTCAATATTTTCCCCTCGATTACACATAATGTGCAAATTTGCTACATTACTTGCAAATTTTTGAGCACTTTACGGGCATTTGCAGTCAGCTTGAGGTTTCCTGCCACGTTACTGATGTCACCAAGCTTTCCAGAACTCACTCAGGTTTAAAAGTATAAAAGACCCGGGGGATCATTGTGCTCTTACATGAAACGATGATTTTCATTCTTGTCACAATAATTTTATATACCCCGCTGGGAATTGGTAAGTTTACATGTTTATTAGAATTTGTTTTTGTTTGTTTAAGGCAAAAATAGTTAACCCTTGAACGTATTATTATTATTTTTATATCAAATAATGAATAAATATGTATTAACTCGCAAGAGGGCTGATGGGGATCCTTTTGTTCAGAGGGTCATTTGGAAAAGTTCATTGAACTTTTAAGAGGTTTAGTGGCAAATGAAACACATTTTATAGATTTAACTCAGAACACTGTTCTGTACTATAATATAAATGTTACACCACTGATGTAATTGTTATTAGTAAGCCACTGATGTGCGGTTTATCTTTTATTTACACTTGTATTTTCTTACACATACAATATCTCACAATGCTCTTTTGTTTCCAGCCTTGCACGTTTCTCAGCCTTATCGGGTGGAAGGAAAAGCGGAATATGTCCCTCTACACTGCCTCTTCCATTCAAAATTTAGGCCAGAAGAAATGCAGGTGTCTCTGTATAAGGGTCTGCATGGCCAAGTGAGGATATGTAGTGCGTATGTCAACATGTCTGAGCCCTACTTTACAACAGATGGATCCGTTCATTGCAGGGGGAACATAAGCTCTGGAAGAGTAGATATGATCCTCTATGGACTCAAGGGGGAAGACACAGACATCTATCGCTGCGAGGTCGAGATTCTGTATCCACCTCCATATCTCAGCAAGGTTGGGAACGGCACTGTTGTTTACATACAAGGTGAGGGATTGCCTAACTTGTTTACTTCCTCTCTCTCTGTTGATAAGGGTACTGCCTATTTTCTATTGTTAAGTATAGTTTTAATTCAAGTAAATTAGATTAAATTAAATACTGTAATAAATAAACTAAAAATGTCGTTATTGTTTTTATTTTTGCTTATTTTATTATTGTTGGGTAGATATGATAAATAGAAACTATTAAAAAACTAGCCTTGCAGAAGTACTGCAATGTGGATGTGGACATTTTTCTATTTTAATAATGTTGTCATAAGAGTTTATCCAAAACATTTCAAATGTACTGTACTACTGTCTAATAGCAACTTTATCAAAGTCTTCATTGATGTATCTCACATTTGACAAAACGCTGTAACTTATTATCAGTGCTCTAGAGGGAGCCAGACAGTCTGTGTGAATACTCGTGAGGGACTCACTCACTGAACAACAAAACGTTGCGGTCTCTGAGCGCGCACGCGGGTTGAAATGGGGGCTCCCCGGCAAAGCACATTGACATCACAATACCGTGTGCACTGTGTTTTGATTTTACATAGCCCTGTGGAAACTTGTGACGTGTGAATCATGTTTTTCTCTGGAAATGTAGATTTCGTTCTGATAACAGTGTGTAGAACCAACCTGTTAACCTGACAAAAATCATCAAAGACGGGAAGGCGACTATTGACTCTGCTCGTGCTTCCTGTTTTAAAAGAAAAGGCACTGTTCACTAAACTGTGATTATGGGTTTTAAAGAAACCTTTTATCCAAACAGGATACGTTCTTTTTTTCTGAACCTTGAAAAACATAGTACGTGACTGTTGCAGCTTCTCAGATAAAAACAATCACAGTAATGAATTTACCTAATGGTAATAATGGGAGTTATATTGGTTTTAATGGGAGCGATAAGGGTCCTATGCAGGTGATTGGCCCGAAACACATTACATAAAGGAATTTTGTAGCTAATGGTTTTAATGGTAAATGGAATTTGTTTTCAGAAGAGTTGACTGTGCAACAGGAGACTTTTAATAATAATTCATCTTGTTTTACAGACACCCGAAACTGCTCCACTGCATTCACGCAGGGTCAGAGACACAGACAGATTTCTGAGTGGTCGTCTGCGAGCAATGACGCGGGTCCTCTTCTTCTGCTATATGCCATTCTTATCATCACGTCCTGTATCTTAATTCTGCAGGTGAGAAATTGGATTTCTGGGATGCGTTGTGTGCTGGTGCCCTCAATAGGCTGCTTTACTAACTTAAATAGCATACTGGTTGACTGCCATAACCGGCACAGTTCTTTTAAATAAGGCTACTTCAAGTGTACAGCTTGCCACACTTTCAAAGTCGTGTTGCTACTTGTAGTTACCAATATGTCCACCAGATGGCGCCAAAGTATCCTCAGATCGGATTTGAATAATATCATTTAAATATGAAACAAAAGCAATACTTTGTGCAATTCTTTAAGGTTTATTGATTTCTTATTAATTTTATTGTCTAATATTATTTGCGTGTTTATACCACAATATGACAATAATGTAAATGCAAACAGATGTCAATCATGCATTATGTCTCTCTCCATGACAGATAATGAAGATAATCTGGAAACGGAGGGACACTGGGTCCATGGCACTTATGGCTTCACAAAAAGACAGCTATAGTAAATTTTAGGGGAGTATTCCCACATGTACAGTCCACATGTATTCTAACATGTATTTTCAGCTGCATGTACTCACATGTAATGTCCACTTGCATGTATTCACATGTTTTTTTATAATAATATCGCATCATTTTCATTTTCTTATTTTCTTATGAAACAGTTTCTTATTTAAGAGAAATTCTAATAATATTATTTTATTAAAAAATATTCTATTTTATATCACACTGTAACCAACGTGTGAATTTAATGGTCTTTTTATATTTGTTTCATACAAGTTTTATTTTAATAATACATTGTGGTTATATCACAGTATAATTCATTAGTTGTCAGACATTGTAACATGAGATTTTTTTGGAGAACGCTCTCATGCCACACATCCATTTTCTCATGCATGGCAATACCCACATTTTTTATGTGGTGTGTAATAACTTTTTTGAAATAAGTATCTGTAGGGTTTGGTTGAAATGTGTTGTAATCTGAATCTGTAAAAAACATGTTTGTTTTAAGGTTTTTTAATTTTTACTTACCTAGTGAATGTGTATTTTCTTTTCGGTTATTTTGAAAATCCAATAAATATATAATACATAAAAAGCCTAGTATTTTGGTGCTGCAAACATTTCACAATGCCTCAGCAGTTCCACATCAGCAAACAACGACCAAATATTGTGTATTTAATAAATAAAATACATTATAATGTTTTGTTCATTCATTTAATGTATTTATTGTATAGTTACCCCCACCCCCCAAAAAAACATGGTTTTTAAGAGCGCTTTCTGTGGCTGTTTCCTATTATTCTCTTCTAATTCCAATTCTTCTAGATTAAAATCTGATCAAACATGACTCAAACTAATGCACGTCAACTAATGCAATGAACAGAAACCCTGAAAATGATTTGTAGCCTGTTTGATTTCTCACAATGTGATAGTTATCAATTGAGTGCATCTTAACCTCACTAATCAATCAGATAAACCAAACATGAAAGGGATGATGATACTAGCTCTGCAAAGCTTTCTGGTGCTTCAAAAAGTATGTGAAACGAGATAAGATCAGTTAACACAACGAGTGTCATAAATAACCCTCACCATTCACATGCTTATAGTCTCAAATGGATGACACCTTTTTAAGCGGTGAAGAAAAGCTCAGTCAAAGTTTTTAAATAACAAACAAGTACAGTATGATATCTGTGGGGGATTTGATCACTAAACCTACAAACTTCCTGATTTTCTTTCTTCCCGGACCAATAACTTGTGAGCAAAACGTTGTTATAACACAAATAACACATCATTCCTCAGACAAGGATCTATAACCTGGTCTTCCTCAAAACTAGAATATAAATTGATCTCTATATGAGCAGGCGACATGGACAAGTCGGAAGGGACCGTCTGCATAGTGACTGTAAATCAGAGCCTTACTACAAAAATAGTCATTAATAACTTCAATGTTACACACGGTAGTGTCACCAAATTCAGTTTACACATTAATGCTCTCCTGCTGACACTGGTTTTAGTTATACTACAATATGTAGCACTGGTGTTAAGGACTATTTTTAGTAGCCTATTGATCTTCGGGTTATGCACTTTACAGATGATCCCTTCGGTCTTGTCTCAGCCGGTTCCCTACTGAGATCAAAACACAGCTTGTTTGTGGGAAATTAAGTTAAAGTTCATTGTTTACGTTACATAGAGTGAGGTGTCATTTGTGTTAAAAGAACGTTTAGCTCATCTACACTGAATCTGCGACTATAGACCAATGTTTATGTAAGGAACAAGTCTCAAACTCTGCCAGCGGGACATTAAACATGAAGTGTTTGTCCGAACTCGCAGAATGTTTTGTGAGATTAAACAAATATGTTTTTGAGAGGTCACAGCTATGATATTCAAGCACAGCTTAAAAAGTGAAAACTATACAGGGTATGGACGTGTCGTCACTGTACCACGTGAACACCACGTGAGCACGCTGGAACGTGCCCTACTGGGTGGTAAAACCATAGACATATATATATATATATATATACCTAGACGCCGCATTGGCCGCTTTGCTCCGCTGCTGCGATACATCAATAGTGCCGCCATATTGGTGCGGGCAACAGTTCACTAAAAGCCCACTGAACCCAATGGGAGAGCTGCACTTTTTTCGGCATTAAAAGCACAATCACTTTTACATTTCTTAAAATATTTCAATTATTTACTATATACGTATAGAGTACAACTTTAGCATGTCTTTAGTTGCGTTGTGTCTCGATTATAGCTACTTTAAAATTAATAGTTATCATAAGGTAATGTGAAATCTATTATTTGTGCCTGTTATTCGGGAGAATCCACTAGATGGCACCATGTTCAGTGATATGTTGTAGACAAGACAATCAACAGAATAAATAACCACGTTGTAGTAGTCGAGAATAAAACAGACATGTAGCCTAGAGATTGTTTCTGAGATTTATTTCATCGAACAAAATACCCAAGGTAATATAGTTTAATTTATGTGCTATATAAAAACAAATGTTTTTCACTGTGGAAATGGCTTTTCTGTAGTAATTTTTGACGATAAAAAGATAAAAGATGCTCTTTTATTTATCCGGTAAACCCGTTACAGCAGTAAAATATGATGTATGTAATAAAGTAAAACAAATTACACTGCTGTGGATTGTAAGTTTGACATAGTAGTATATAGTCAAGATGATTTGTTTAGATTTTTCCCATGATTTTAAAGTGAATGAGTTGTGTTCTGATCATGCGCATTTAATATGCCTTAAATTATTTCACATTAGCGATGTGTGTCTAACCATTTTAACTGGAGCCAAAACGTTTCTGTACTCCACGTAAAAAGAAATGTATTGAAATTAGTTGAGAAAGAAAACGATGTTGTGTTTTTATCCAGACAACTGCAGCTCCACCATTCACTTGTATGTCTTCGTAGTCAGCTTTTGCCCTCACCAATATGGCGGTGGCGTTGAAGTACGATCCAGCGGACAATGCCGCGTCTAGTTGTATATATATATATATATCAGTCGCGATTTCTTTAAGACTGCAAGGGAAGCTCAGCTTCCCCTATAATTGTCAAAAAATGAATGGTCAAATATATGTACTATTATGTTAACATTTTATTGACTAAAAATGCGTTAAACACGTTCATCTCGAACGAAAACAATTTCGTTCAGAATCAGCTACTTAGGTCGGCTGACTGGATTTCCTTCTCATTCATTCCCGTAGCGTACAGTGCATTACTCTGTTGAAGCCCAGCGTCCATTGACTTCAATGGGGCTGCTTTAAACAGTTTTTTTCACTGCTTAGAAACAAGACGGTCATTGGATAATGCTGCGATTATGTCCCGCCCACGGACGCTCAGCGTCTCTGGGATGAATGGAGGAGTGGGCTGGCCCGGACTCCGAGCGTCTGCGTGATGATTGGAGGGTCTGTCATCTCTTTTGAATCCACTTTTATGTCCTAAAACGCTCGTTTTTTGGGGTCGACAGCTTATAAAAACGTATTTCTTGTTTTTTTTAGCTTGTTTGCTATACACATTGTCACATATCAGCTTTTAGACATTTTTTTTTTGTTTGTTATAAATCATAAATGACAAGGAGGCGGCAGCTTCTCGCAATGCAAAGAGACGGTTGGTGTGGGCGTGGTCTTCAGATTATGACGCGCATCACTCTGTGTCTCCATTTCCAACTCAGTCCCATCGCGGATTTTGCATGTGTAGTCGAAAGACAAACTGCTGCAACCTTCATCGTATATTTCACACAATTTCACACCACATGCATTGTTTCAGTTTAACATAATTCCCACATTTCCTCCCGTTGAGTTAAATATATATATATATATTAGATCGTTTGTTCATTAATTCATATAGTCTGAACTAGCCAGCTAGCAAACTGCACACGATAGCAGACAGTGCTAATATTGTCGACCTGATTTTGGCAAAGCCATTAGAAAGTCTTCCTTACGAGGAGAAACTTAGAATTAAACAGCAGGGCAGATCAACACCTAAGATTGATTTAGTGCAAAAGATAGGGAAAAGTAACAGGTCTTTTCAGCTCTCCTGGTATGACAAAGTTAGCTGGCTGACTGGAAGTGCTGTGAAAAAGAAAATGTACTGCTGGCCATGTCTCTTGATGAAACATCTCATGGATGTGTTGTTTGGTCAAAATTGGGGTTTGGAGATCTGTCAAACTTTGACAGGGCATATAAAAGGCATGAAAATAGCTGCTGGCCATTGAGAGGACACTGGTCAAGTCACTGGAAAAGACGCCTAGTTGGTACGACAGGGTTACAGAGCATTTTCTTGAAAAGGAACGTAGGGCAGAATTTACATATAAATAAATGGACAATTTTTATGATTTAGGCCGAAAATGAGCTTCCCCTCTTTAAAAGATCAGCAGCCGCCACTGATATATATGGGTAAAACACTCAGCAAAATGACTGCTTACAATATCAGGAAACGCAATTTCGCGCAACATTTCAGTGTCCAAACGTTTTGTCCCTGTTGGCCTTCCATACAGGGAAGTCGTAAGGATCACCGTCGAGTCCAGCTGCTTGTAATTTCAGCAAATAACTGCTTGTTTTAGTCCCGGTATCTTCGTTTCTCCTATTCTCCCGTGTTATACCACTCAGGGGAACGTGTCCCGGCGTGTTCACGTGGGATCGAAACCTTTTGAAATCGTTCAAATTTGTAAAGTATGTAAAATGCATGTATAATATGTAATAACTTAAATTGGTAACTTACGACTTGAGATATATTGACCAATGTCATCAAAAACAATAATATAAGTGTTATTTTTTTTTTTCAATGATGAAAAAAAAAACAGTTTAATGTTAAAAAAAATTAAGGAATAACAAATATTACACTGTAACTTCTGAATTCCTCTGGTTTACGTCATTTTTTTTCATATTTTTGGATATGTTTCATAGATAATGTTTATTTTAATGTAAAGTCAGTTTCTCTATAGCCACACAAAGAACAAAGTCTTGACTCCAAACAACCTGTATTTACATCATATTGCCCAGAAGTAAAAAATAACCCCTTATTATTTAAGAGTGTACACTATAGCTTTGGCTGTGTTTAACTTTGCAATTATTCTCCTCAAAACCCAACTATTTTTCTAGAGGACAAATAAATGCAGGTCAAAAGGCAGTATACTGTAATTATCAATTAAATGTAATTAAGTAAGTACAATTAATAAACACTGAAGCAATAAAAAGGTCAACAAAAATTGTGAATTAGTTGCACACCCAGCACAAAATGCACAAAATGTTTATGCCTTTTTTGACATTCTTTAATTTGTTTCATTGAATATAGTTTAATTTTATGTTGTATATTTATTTCTATTTTTTTCTGTCTTTTTTAAGTCTTGTTTTCTAACTGTATGCACTAGCCTACCAAGGCAAATTCCTTGCACATGTGAATACATTGTACTTGGCAATAAACGATTCTGATTCTGTTTTTTTTTAGGTGTCAACAAGAAATGACACATATGTGACATGTTATATATGTGATCAGTTGAGGGCATTCGAATTCTGTAGAGCTCACCTTTAAAAAACATGAGAAGGATGATGACAGTAGCTTTGCTACCATTTGTCCCGCTTATAACAGGATGTGGGCTGAAAAATAGCTTAGTTCACAAAATGAGTGTCACAAACAACCTCACCACAAATAATGTAGGACATTAACGTGCTAATAATTTAATGTTTTTTATCGTCCCAAATGTTTTTACATTGCCATTAAAATGAACTGATTGATGAATTTCTGTTTGACTTGTCAAATACAAATAAATTATTCTGACACACACATAAATGAGGGGATGGGTAACCTCGCAATGCACAACATATCTACTTGCACACATTATATGCATACACAGACTAGACAGAAAAAATGAATTTGTGAGATTATTTGCACAAGATCAAGGCAATACAGACACACAACACACACTAGCTCAGACATAAATATATATACACAAAGAAGTGGAACTATACCAGAATATTTTTTTTTTACATTTTGTCAAATAAGAACAAAAAAAGTCTGACTGTACTGTGAGGTTAATTTACGCATTTATGAGCTGCACCTTCCAAAAAAATAGCATTTTGGCATCTTTGAAGAAATAACATTTAAATATATTATACCAGTCACCGCAGACAATAAGTAGAGCCATCTAGTGGCTATAGTTGTTATTTCACGCGAATTCCAGCAGATATCACCAGAGACCACCCCAAAAACGTGACATTTTGTGGCTTCGTGACGTGACGTTTCTCCACCATTTTCACCACACACTTTGTGACACATATCATGTATGTGGGGGATATGATCACTTAACCTACACACTTCCTGTTTTTCTTCCTCCAACAAAAACAAAAACCGAAGAGCTTTTCCCCCAATCACATCAGTGTCAAACTGACAAGGATACGTTACCATGACTTGCACCATCACTCTGCTCACCTTCAGCCTTTTTCTCATTCTTCAGAATGGTAAGAAGCCATAAATATTCAATTACTGTTCTGTATACAGTACACCTGTTATATTAAAAATATCTTATATAAGTTTTGGCTTTACGGTTGAAGAAAGTCTGATCTCATAGAATGGGTTTTAGACGGACAATGTTGGGTTCTTCAACACATGGTTGGGTTAAAAAGAGACAAACCTGACCACTGAAATAAAGTCACCTAAATTGTTTTTATACCATTGCTTAAAACAACCCAACATACGTTTATTTATAACTCAACGGTTGGGTTCATTTATTTTTGACCCAACACTGGATTGAAAATAACCCATCCTTTTCTTAAATGTGGTGTCGACAAGCTAGTTCTTAATATTTCACTAGTACAACCATACACTGATCATACCCATCAATAAGATGATTTTACTTCAGTCATTTAAGCTGGTTGGTTGCTGTGATTGAATCAGTAAATTTGTCTAGGCTGTTTTCCTCCGCTGGGATACGCAAGGGATCAATCAACATAAAACAGTTTTCTCAAAATGTAAGCGCTTGTTTGAACTACAAGTCTTGAGTGTCTAAATGTAGTTCTGTGTTTGTTACCTCAGTGTGTTCGCACAATGACTTCAGTGTGAGTGCCCCTCTGGACCATACGCTGAATGACGACGGATCGGTCAATGTCACATGTGAGCACGATGAACACACAGACTGGGAATGGGATGCCAAGCTGAAAATGAAGGGGGGGGGAGTTGTCTGCGAGGTTTCTCCCCAAAATAGTATGAATTCCAAATGCCTTTGGAACCGCGAGCGAAACAACACATTCAAGTTCACCTTGAAAAACCTGGAGGCCAGACACAAAGACAAACTGTTTTTTTGTGAGATATCCAGAGTAAGCCCAATGCCAATCAAACATGTTAGAGGAAACGAGACCAAGCTTTTCCAAGGTATATAACACGTAACAATCTTGTAAAATTGTGACATTGCAGACCATTGTATTGTAAACAATAATATACGTTTATTTATTTTCTCAAAGGAAGCAATATTCCTTTTCCTCCACCGGGGAGAATGTGTTCATGCCCTACCCCAACATCTGGACTAATGAGTTGCCTGCCACCAAACTCACCTGGAAATACATACAAGCTTGTAATCTGTGTTATGATTGTTGGGGTGGTGCTCCTCTTGCTCTATAGTGCGATTATCACCGGTGTCTACATCAGACTGAGGGTAATTCTGATTATTTTATTTATAGTTGTGGCCTGCTACTAATGACCATTTTGTATCTACTATCATGTTTATATCTTGTTGTATACATACTACTCTTTTGTTCGATCTTTTTTCGAAAAACAAAATCTTTTGTCAATTCTTGGAAAACACAGTATGTAGACTTAATCACCACAAAAAACATGCAAAAAAAGTTAAGGTTACTTCAAACCTTCAAAGAACTGCATTCAAAATATAGGCCTACATTACATTGAGCAGTTCTACATTCTTTTTGTAGGTCACAAAACTTGAGGCTTCTGACACTCCAACGTATATGCCGATGAAGGTAAAACCCCATACAGACAACGCAATATCCTAAGATCATAAGATGAGAAAACTAGCAGCATTAAGCTTTAGCCACGCAGATGTTATTGTGAAGCAGTATAAAGCGGCATGTATTGTGCCTCGGTTTCCTGTCAGTGAAACACTTTTTACTGTATTTCAGAGGAAAGTAAAACAGCATGATGCAGACAACACAGAATACGAAGACATGCGTAAAGTGCAGAAGGAAGGACACATGAGAGATATTAACTACAACTGCTGAAAACACCAACTTTAGTTTACGCTGGTTTATGACGGTTTAGGTGGCTGACTAAGGAACTCTTAATGGAAACCCTGTATGTAAGAACCATGGTGGAGACACAACAGCTGGGGACCAGCATCCAAGACACAATGGTGCATATGCAGAGACACGTTCAGCCTGTAGGATGGAAATATATAATTAGTCAAACCAAGAATATCGCAGGACAACATTATAGACTCTATATTGATTGCCTATATTGTTGGACCCCGATCCATCTGGTCAAAAAACACAAACCCATGATCTTATAACTTATGTTGCCAAATATTTTTGTATAACCTCTATATATTATTTCAATGTTTTGGCTATGTCAAGCTGGAAGTGTATAAAGTTTCTTCCTTGGCCATTATTGGTCCCATGGACCAATAAACCATGGTGATAAATTGTTGATAAGTAGCATTTATCAAAATGATGTAAGCAATGCTTAACCTTTGTATTATTTTAAATATATAATATCGTAAGACGTTTGTGTTCATTTGACAGATTACTGCACTAGTATTTTGCAATTAGACCTATAATTAGGCTTACTCTTATATTTAATGAAAAAAAATCATTTGGTTTAGGAAAAGAAGATTACGGGGGTACAGATAATCGTTCTAGTGCCGGAACTAGTGCAATCCTCAACATGTTAAATAAAGCAATTGACTGATCATGAAATTATGATGTAACAAGTAAGGATTCACACACTGTCAGTAGCAAATGTAAACAAAAGCTGTCACTGGGGTGGAACCCTTTCAAAAAGTACACCTTTGCACCTATAAATAATGCATATTAGTACCTCTAAGGTACATATTAGCAATGGTACATGTTAGGACATTTTTAAGATACGTTTTACGATAGGCCTATACGTCCTAGTGACAGCTTATGTATCCTTTTGGTGTGTGAAGAACAAGTGCATTTGGCATGTTTTCAGCAGAGTAGATATTAAATACTTTAGTTTGTACATTTATAGTTTATCCCTGTGGACCTTATGACTTAGATCATTCACGATTGCCTGCATGAACTTATGGTTAAGATATATGCGTGGCATAGTATACATCACATGACAGAAATGAATAACCATGATCAATACATAACTTCAAAAGACTTAGTTTTAATTTTCTGTTGTTTGCTGTTGACTAATATAAAAATCCAGACAGTCAAGACAATTTTCAATGTAAATGTCACTGAATCTTTCCTACTGAAGTTGTAAATAACTTGTAAAACATCTAGCAACTACAACATTTACACATTTGGCAGATGCTTTTATCCAAAGCGACTAACATTGTATTATACTAATAAACATCTGTTTTTTCTAAGTAAGTGCAATCCCTGGGATTGAACCCATGACCTTGGCGTTGCTAGCGTGTGTCCATGTGTGAGCATGTGTGGTAAAATGGCTCACAAATAACCCGTTTTTATAATTTTTCAATTTTAATAATATTAAGCTCTTCAAAACTATAGGAATTGTAAAACATCTAAAAAATAATAAAACAGTTATATTTATAGCCATCATTTGCCTATAGAATTTGTAAAATGTACGCTTGCCGTTTTATCAGTTCCTTTTATTAAAGCGTATTAAATACCATGCAATAAGTCAAGTGACTTTGGATTTAGTACTGTACTGTATCTTTTGGTGACTTGTTTTAGGACTGGATATAGGAAGGCGTTGGGGTGGAGTCCCGGGAGTGAATTTTAAGGGGGAAATAAGGTCCACCTCAAAATGTAGAGGATTTCGATGTTTTATTGGCGAAATGGTGGCCAAACGCTATTTCACATTCACATACATACCGTAAATATGTGAAACTTGGACTTTCCTGCACTGGTTTTACTACACTGATCTACTATCAACCCTTGACGCTGGAGCAAACTCAGCTATCTTTAAAGTAGTGCTGTCAAAAGATTAATCGCGATTAATCGGATCCAGAATAAACGTGTGTTTACGTAATATATATCTGTGTGTTGTGCATAATAATTTTGTATTTATTAACACATACACACCCATGCATATATTGAAGAAAAATCTAAAAATGATTAAACATTTAGTTATAATTTAAATTGTTGGTAAATATAAATAAATACATGTAAATATTTCCTAAATGTGTATAGTTTGTATTTATAAAAACATAATTAATATGTTAACACAAACTTTTATTCTGGATGCGATTAATCGCGATTAATCTTTTGACAGCTCTACTTGAAAGACGACAATACACATTGTTACTCCAAATCTTTGACATCGGCAAAATGTCTACATTTTGCAGAAAACTGTAACCTATGGACAACGCAGGTTTGTTTTCCAGACTTACAATATCACCAAACCACAAACCACTTCCACTCTCTTCATGTCAACATACTTGGTAAAGTCGCATATTTTCCAGCTGACGTTGAGATCTGTGTCTGTTTTTTTTGCAGATTTTTTCTATAGTGTTGTTACACAGAGTGTTCCCAGCAAAAGTGAGCTAAAAAAATTGCTCAACGCATTCCTCACGGTATGAACCGGAAGTGCTTCCAGCCCCGTCCGTGTTGTTGTCATCATACGGCCAATGGCGCACAGTGCCTGGGCATTTGTCTAAAAAACGCGATTTTTACACAAATATACTCTACTGTTGGCCGATTGAACGACGCTTTATTAATCGCAAGCGTATCGTGTACTCAGCTGACCAGATCTCCGTCGATCGACTGTCCGATCAGCGCGTTTAAAATGGATGTGAATCTGACCATCTCTCTGATGCGCGGTCAGATGGGCGCCGTCATTGAGAAAGCGGTAAACGTGGCGGTGGAGACCGTTTTAGGAGAGATGATCCGGGTGGTCGGTCTCAAGTTTGAGGAGATCAAGCGCGAGATGACCGTCAAAGAGAAGGAGAACGAGAACATCAGGAAGATGTTGGAGACGTCCCGCTCGCAGATGAAAACAATGCGCAAGTATATTACTCTCCTGTCGTCGAAAGACCAGAACAGATTGTATCAGGGTGATGGAGCCGTGACACCACCTGGGGTGATGTGCAGAAAAGGACCAACGAGCACCTTGTCAACGTGTACAAAACCCCCAAACCCTTGTACCAGACCGAGAATTATTGAACCTGGCCCTGTCAGTGGACCCTCGTGGGTCAGACAGCAGATGCATGTGCCCAAAGCTCCAAATGTCGTTCATGAGCCAATAAGAAGTGAGAATTTCCATACTGAGGAGACCCATGGATCTTCAGGTCATAAAGGTATGAATCATCCCAGGCTTTGGGTCCTTCCTGTTATGCACCATATTTTGAGCTCTATAACCTTTACTGAACATTCAGGGAACGGATTAAACTTCACCTTCCTAAAAGCAACTAAATAATTCATTCCAAAAAACTCCACTGGGTGGGACGTGTCATGTACCATGTTAACATAGTAAGAACAAAAATACATAGGCCTACTGCTGTATAACAGGAATGACTCATAAGTTGTGGTCATATACAAACAACACAGTGATTTACACTGTGAACAACAAATATTAAATACAAAAACTGGTTTGTCTCGCTCTCATGTATTCATATTTACGCAGCTTGGAAACAGGGAAGATTGTTGTGGATGTTATGCACATATATTTGCTGTTAAAAATGTAGGCCTCAACACTATAAAACAAAAAATCTGATCCCAACTCAGATTTTACGAGGTTATGACTGGTAACATCAACATTTTTGAGTTGGCGCAGCTGAAGTTTCAGAAGTCGAATCGCTTGTGTCAACAGTTTTTAAACAGGAGATGAAATGTACATAACTGCGCCATCTGATAAATGTAGATGAGAGGTCTAAAAAAATCTTCAGTGAAATTTATGTTGAGTACATCTAAGAAAGCGTCTGTGCCACAATTGAAATTTGCAGTTGTGCCTGTTGAAAAATATTTCAACAGTGTTTTTTATTTTGAGTTGAAGATTTTTTTTATGTTTGAGATCCTATAATATATAAGTGAATCATATTGTTTCCGTAGGTAATTCAAGCGGACAGCTGGTGGACAGTCAAGAACTTCTATCTGAGACCAGTGATCCAATATGGGGTCCAAACCCTCTGACCTCTCCAGAGGCCGAGCACACAGACATGGCGGACACCAGTGTCCTCTCAACACCTATCATGACCGAAGAACCATCCCAAACTGCCACCTCCATGACCTTCGGTGCACCATCGCTTAAGATCAAACAGGAGGAGGCTGAGGTGGAGATTGTCTGTGTGAAGGATGAACACTCGGATGCAGCCAATTTACCCAAGTTTGAATTTTCCAACCATGATCTCCACCAACAAATGGGGGAACCTGAGCTCGGGGTCCCACTCGATTTACCCGGATCCTTTCAGGGTCTTCAGTGTCCAAGCACTACAGGAGAATTTACAATCCCATCCTTCATCGGTGTGGACCCATCCACCTGTAAGTATAAGATTAAAGATTTTTTTAACTCAATGCTCATAATCTCTAAATAAAAGCTGACGTTCATTTCTGTGACTGGTGTTACTGGATAGAATTGCAAAAATAGTAATTGTCATCAGACAGATACACACACTCCATAATAACAACTATTCATATGATGAACAATCAGAATATAGTCTTGACTTAAACTCACATCATTGGTTGAGCTTCTGTTGCTGTGTCGAGATGGTCTCTGGTTGGCTCCCTTGTGATGAGTCCAACTATGACAATGAAATCCTACAGATCCAAGGTTGAAATTCCTTAATTCCTCAAACATAAAGGTGCTTTGGATGTGAAAGGTTTCATTTATAGAAAAAAGGTTCTTCTAAGGCATCGTGAGTGTAGTTGACATATAATGACATTTTTCTGCTTCATATCTCTTTTCAGGCAATTATAAACATGTAGATATAAGTAATGCCTTTTCTGGTGCTTCTAAGCTCTAGTTATAACATGACCAGTATTGCGTTATGACGTCATAACTGTGCATAGACCACTTTGCAAGACGTAAATATAAACAAGACTGGTCTTTTTATAACAAATATAACAAACAGAACATTAAGAACGGATAACTGAAATGTGAAACTTCATCAACTTATTATACATATACAGAAATGATGCGTACACTATACAGGGCTCCAGACTGCGACCAGTTTTTGAGACGGCGCAAGCATTTTTTACAAGTACACGCGTGCATGGGCGACCTGCAAATTTGGATTTCTTCAAGTTGTTGTTTCATGTGGCAAGACGAGTAGAACGCGAGCCCTCCATCAGTGCAGGCTGTAGTCAGCTGCGCAGGTTACTGATGTCCCTCCATCAGTGCAGGCTGTAGTCAGCTGCGCAGGTTACTGATGTTCCGCTGCCGTCGCGGACACGAACAAGCCATGTCCTCATTGACATGTTTACACACACACAACGTGAGCGCATGTTTGCTGTGACAGATTTTTTGAGCCCGAGGAAACGTAATTTATCTGTGGATTAATTGAGACAGCGCTGGATCATTTCAAATCCGTTCACAGCAAGAACGAACCCACAGTTGAATGCTCTCGTTAAGTTTTATTTGACGTTATATTTACATCGTTGTTTGAAAATGAGGAAAAGCGTCCTTAATACACAATAAAATCATTTTGAGAACGTAACGACACGAGACCTTTCATTTTGCTTTAATGCGTAGCACTGTAGACGATTAAATATATACTTTTTGAAAAGCACAATTTCTGTTGGTTCAAATGAATTCAGATTTCAGTCTCTCTTATTTAGCACCAATCAATAACAAAGCTTCTCTGTAGACTCTGCCTCTTTTGAAATCATCTTCACATTGCTATTCTGATACCCGTTCTGTTCCGAAATTTCCATAAGTCAAGCTTGTATTGAAAGTTATTGAGGAAATTAATTTCTTTGCAGTTCTCTGCAGACTTTTTGAAGCCTAGCATCAGAAAAAAGAACGGGAAAGTTTTGAACCGGATTACAATCTATTTAAACGATCAAAACATGATGGCACATACCACAAAAAATTTCCATCGTTTCAAAAAATCTCTGCAATGACATTTTATGGTGTAAACAGACAATGAACATTAGGGACTGTTGAAAAAAATACCATTAGGACTGTTGACCGAGCAAACTGCCCATAGAAAAACTAGTTTGTCAGTCTAACTAGTTGTGAAGACTAAATCACCACAGTTTTAAACAATAAACTGGAAAAGTGTTACTGGAACTGTGAAAACTGTTCTCTTGATTTGTTGCCCTAATAAATTCACTGAGAATAACCTGCAGATAATGATTTTTTTAACATAAACCTCCGTTTCAAGCATTGATCTTGACGAAGCTCAGTTATTTTTTGTTTGGGATTTTTTGTCTTTTGTTTTTCTTGCCCCCAAATTTTCATTTCTTGGCACAAAAGAAATTGAATATTTGATACTACGATGACATTTCCTGTTTTAGCCTTTTTACGTTATTTTTACCCTGCTTACGTTAAAGCCTCGAAACATTTTTGAATGTTACAGAACTGAATGTTCATTGCAGATTAAGAAAAATGATTGTTTGTAAAGCATCTATCTGTATTGTATAACAGCGGAGTCGACGGCAAAAGGATGATATCAATATAGGAAAAACTTAAAAATCAAACGCAGAAATGCCGTTTGAATGTGCATAAGGTCATGCTCAGTTTTAAAAGCATCTTTGATTCGGAGAAGCTGAGCAAGTCCTCATATTGGATTCCTTTTTACAGACACTGTAAAGGAAAAAACAACCGCTGAGAAACAGAAAGAGTACAGGGCGAGAAGGGACGCTGATCCTGTACGCAGGGAAAAGTACCTCAGGAGTGAGCGAGAGAGATGGAGAAGGAATATTGAGGCAGGGAAAAAGAAGAGAATCATTGACCTGTGCGAGAAGGCTCAGAGGTGGAGGCGCAAGAAGTGGAGAGAGGCCAAAGAACGTCAAAGAACAAAGAACCATTTCTGGCCGTCCTGAATCCGGTGTTTCTGCAGGCAGACTCATAAGTCAAGATCAGGACATCCCAAAATCTTGGCAACTTCTCAGGGCCCTTACAAAGAACAACATAATCATAAAAGTGAGGTGGTTGACGAAGCCCTCGAGAGGATGCTTACCAGTGGTTTCATCCATAGCGAGGGTCCGCCAGGTGGCAACTTGGGGACCCAAAAAGTTACTTGCAGAAATGAAGATTGCACATAACTTGTGCCAACTCCTAACGTTTCATTCTTGTAGAAGACACTGGCACCCATGACAGATCTGGCTCATCCAGTAGACATGATCTCCAGAACTTCTAGACAAATCCTCAAACGTTTGTGGATCAAAAAGAGTCTGTTTAGTTTTTCTTTTTGTATTCTGGTTTATGTAAATGTCCTGCTACAGTTTTAAGTCTTTTCTTTCCGAAAGGACCACTGTTCTTCCTTAAAACACTACAACCAGCTAATCTTATGAATTGTTCGAAAATTGCAGACAGCAGGCATGTTGAGAGCTGGAATTACACTCTGTTGTCCCTTCCTTTTTCCAGTATTTTGGAGTTCATGTGAATGAATTGTGAACCGTTAAATAAATAAAGAATAATGAATTAATAGATAAATAAATAATGCATTCATTGATTGTGTTGTATATTTCACAAAAATGCAGTACCTTCAACCCTGTAAAATGAGATTCAACCCTGTTACATCGTTTTGCATAACTGTGTATATTCACTGTATTTGGAGCATCAGAAGCAGTCTGTAAATTTAGTATTTTTGCCCTATATTACAGAAACGATCTGATCTAATGTTTAGCACTAAGCTTTGCATGAAATTTAAAAAGGATTTTTCTTAAATGGGCAGGCACTAAGTGGGCCGAAAACAAAAAAAATGTTTAATAACCCGAATTAGATTTAATAAAAAAAAATATATATATATATTTCTACGAGGCTGTGCGATTTTGTGAAGCATTGCCTTCATCATGATTGGAATTACAAGAGTCGTGCTTCAACACGAAAAGGTGAGTTTAGCTGCTTTACTAAAATCCTGAATGTCAACTGTTTGTCACAGACATTTAATTAGAATAATATTCATGATTTCAAGATTTTTCCTTTAAACCCATTACAGAATTTTGAAATCTTAGTATTTTGCACAAGCTAATTTATGTTAATTAATATTAGTAATTAAATGATGTTGGTATGTGTACATGTAACAGGGTTGATGTTGACAGGGTTGTTAGGGTAGTAAGATTGGTCTTGCTGACAATTCTTCGGTTTATGGTATTATTTAAGTAAGAAATATGGTAACAGGGTTAACAAATGCTTAATTTCTGCGTTTTGTGTTAGATTTTTTTTATCAAAATGCATCTTTGCTAACAAGGAGAAATGGAAAACACATTAGAAACATTGTAACAAGGGTTTCAAATTTGAGTACAAGTCTTTAAGAAACATTATCATTTCTTTAAATGATAGTTTATTTGAAGTTTTTAAGTCACCTTCAACTGCCAATATTTTTTTTACTTTTCTATTTTATGCTTTCCTAAAATGTGTCTCAAGCATTATAACATGTGCACGTTGTTTTGTAGCTGTTTCTGATGTGGGAGATCTGATTCCTGAGAGTTTCGATACCGATGGATGTACACGTAAGTTTAAAGACTTCACTTGTAGTATGAACAAATTTATCAAATGATACATTTTTACTGGTTTTAAACAAACTAAATGGACTATGGTGTTGCAGCTGTAGAAAAGACGATTCTAGAGTTGCAAGGAGAGATGGGTTCAAAAATCAATCACCTTACGGCATTGGTTCAGTCTCTTATGGGCAACACACCTCAGATGGGAGATGATGAAGAGGATTTTGTCTTCCCTGTGATGTCAATGGAGGATCTTGACAGACTGGAGCACAAACTTAAGGATAGAGGGATGATGCAGAAGTTGGTAAGACTTATTGAATTTGTTGAAACTATTTATGAATAAGAAACTCAAGCAGTGACCAAGATGTCGGATCAACAAAAGCATATTTATAAAAAGTCATTTTGTTTTAAATTTGTTTTAGGTGAAGAGATTGTCTAATAGTGGAGGGCAAACTATGAGAAAAACCATATGGAGAATTTGCACCAAGGTTTTCGCCACCAGTGTGGCCAAACAGCTCAACTGGTGTGGGAGGGGAGACAAGAGAGGCTTACGAAAAACAAACATCGGAGAACTGATAATAGGTACGTCCTAAATGAATGGAATCATTTTGTTGAAAGATATAGTAACGATTATTGTTCAAGGCATGTACTTATGAAACTAAATATTAGAATAAATATAATGTTTATAAATAAAACTGTTTTTATTATTATTATTATATATATATATATTTTTGTGCTTGTAAAATTGTCCTTATTTACAAGATTATAATTTAAATTTATGTGATTTTTTTTGAAAATCAATAAAACAGAATTGTCTACTGTAAATAAAACTGTTTCCAGATAATGTATCATTTTTTTATTTATTTTTTTAAACATGCAGCTGCTGCTATAAGGAACAAAGCCCTTCTCACTCCCACAGAAGCAGAAGCAGAGAAATGTATAAAAGATTACCTGCGTTACGCCCCAGGGCGGCCCACCTAATCGCCCGTCATTTTTTTTTTACAGTATTTACAAATCGCCTGTGAAAATATGACAGTTTTTGTCTTTTAGAACATTGACAATTGTTTCAATTGTTTACTTGTGTATTTAATTTCTACTTGTTTGTCAAAGTTGAAAGTATTACCAGGTAGTTTTAGGTCAACATGAAAGTTTAATGGAACATGTATACTATTCTGTAAGTCCTATAACTTGTCGGTCGTTTTTGTATTTCAATCATCTATTCATCATAGTTATAGTTATACTATAGATAATTTGTCTGGAAATGTTTATTTTTTACTTTATGCACATAATGTTATTTTAAAATGAGTCCATTTTAGAATAAAATTTCATTTTAAAAGTGGGAACCTTATGCGAAACAGCTGCAAATCCTCAGTGTTGTCAAAAAGTACGTTTAACGGAACACATACTGTATATACTATATTATACTCTTGACCTCTGTAACCCTGTACGTTTTTACTTTTTTAATCATCTATTCAATATTATGTTATTAAGTATTTGTTTGTATTTCATGCATGTTCTTGCACACGACCTTATATTGGTTCAAATAAAAAAATCATTCTGGAAATGTTGACTTCTTTATTCTGTGTAGAATAAAATATCATTCTGAAAAGAAACCCCTAAGCAACAATGTGAAACAGCTGCAAATCCTTAGTGTTGTCAAAAAGAAAACTGATGTGACCTGAAAAACATTGTTAAAGGTACTTGAGGTTACGCCTTATCACGAAACTCAAAGCGGATGTGACACAGAATTTGGCATATAGCTTGACTAGAAGAACTGACAATTAGTCACAATTGTTTTGGAAAAAGCTGACATCAAAAGTGCAAACCCGCATTCAAAACTGCATCATTTACGGAATCTTAACTGATCTGCCAATTTCATGTTAATTTTTTAACGCAACTAATTTTTTCCAATAAAACGTATTTGACGTCATTATGAAATTGTTTTGATGTAATAAATTACGTGGTTTTTTTGCCCTTTAAATTGAGTAACCAAACTATTTGCCAAAATAAAAATTCTGTCATTTATTCAACCTCATGTGGTCCAAAATGAGTCTTTCTTCTGTGGAACATAAAAGATGATATTTGGAGAAATGTCTCGGTGGTTCTGTGTCCATATAATGGAAGTCAATTGAGCTGATGTTTTTTGGTCACCAACGTTCTTCCAAATATCTTCTTTCGTGTTCTGCTGAAGAAAGAAAGTCCTTGAAGTGACACCAGGATAAGTTAATGACTGAATTTTAATTTCGGGGGGAACTAATGCCTTTAACACCTAATAACCTAATGCTCTTTTCTCTGCCCACATTTAGATGATGACTCCCAGCTCTCTGTGGCGGGGGTCCAAAAACAGGTTCGTCCGAGGCGCAAGGACTTGAACCTGTATGAAGAATTTAAACGCAGCCGAACTCAGCTGAGAGGACGTAACGCGAACCGAGGCCTTAACGCAAACAGACGGCGCGAGCTGGATCAAACACTGCCGCAGGCTCTGCTAGCAGACCTGGTGGTGAGGGAGAGGAGGGAGAAAACCCGCCTTCGAGTGGCCCGCTGGCGCGCCAAACGCAAATTACAAGCCTGTTTGATGGCCTCTCAGGCAGCACAGTTCGGCGGCGCTCCCGCGCAGGGAACGCCCGCCCAGCGCGGTGGTCTGATGTCCGCCCGGAGACGGGGCGGGGCGACAGCGCAGCGCGGTGGCCTTGCGTTCAGAAGGGGAATCTCTGAGACGGGAACTTATAACCTGCTTTTGCAGCTGGGACCGAGCTCTTCACAGTCACACAGCTACAGTGAAGATCGGATGCTGCCTGGCTCCACAGGTCCATGTCAACACAAAATGTCTGGACCGGGAACAATGTACCAATGATACGGTGTGCAGAAGCAGGGTGGTTTGTACTTAAAAGGGAAGAGATGTCCGAGTGTGGAGGGGTCACTGTCCTGCAAAGTTTAGCTGTTGTTATACACACCTGAACCTGTGAAAAATGACAGGTAGATGTGTTTAAAGGAACCGTTCGGCCAAAAATGACTCGCGCTCATGTTGTTCCACATCTGTATAAAATTCTTTGTTCTGATGAACACAGAGAGAGCTATTTGAAAGAATCATTGTAACCAAAGAGTTCTTGGCCACCATCGACTACCATAAAGGAAAAAATGCTGTTTTCTGTTGTACACAAAAGCAGATATTTTGAAGAATTTTACAGAATTTTTCCTGTTATTTTTTACAGATTTTCCACGTAAATTGTACTTAACAGGGAAAACCTGTTATTTTACATTTTATTACCGTGTTTTTATAATATTCCTTTTTTAAATACAGTCAAAAACTATAAAATTACAGATAAAGACAACACGCATTTACCAGAAATATCGGGAAAACAATTCGATATACATCCTTATATCCTATAATTTTACAGGAAAAAATATATATATTTTACAGTATATTTTCGTACGGTTATATGCAGAAAACAGTTCTGGGGCACTTTTGACTACAATTGTAATGTTTCACTATGGTAGTCAGTGGTGGCCAAGAACTGTTTGGATACAAGCATTCTTACAAATATCTTTCTATGTGTCTATCAGAATAAAGAAATGTATAACAGATTTTAAATAACTCTAGAGCGAGTAAATGAAGACAGAATGTTCATTTTGGGTGAACTATCCCTTTAATGTTGGGGCTAAACTCTCCCTCCAGGATTGGTCACCTAGGGGACAGTTAGTTAAAGGGACTGCGAAGTTTAACGACGGTTGTAGGTAAATTTTCCTGTGAACATGAAACCAAAACTTTGCGCTGATCTCGGCACACATCGGAAATACACAGACACACTAAAGCAACCCATTTGTGAGATCTAGAGCATGATGATAACCTCATCCTGTGATACATCAGCTTTTTGAGAAACACCTCAATACATTTTAATCAAATTAATCTAAAATAATTTCGGTAACAGGATACATTCAACGACTGTGATGCATATAAAACAGTACATTCAGCTTAATACTTAAACTTAATGAAAATGACCTTATTTACCTATTAAACATTGGCTCAAGAGATTTTACACCTTATTAAACTTGGCATAATTACTATATCATGGTAGTTATGTTGGCTCTTGTTTACTTCAATTATGACTTGAGAAAAGCCAGCATAAAGGCCCTGGACAGCAAGATGGTAGCAGATGGTGTATTAAACAATTTACCTTATTCTTTTTTAGTGGCCTTTTTTCTAAAAGTTGTCATTGTTGGGTATAATAACCTGACGGTTGCATTTGTTAATAGTCAAAATTGCTGAATTCCTGTGCTCAGTGTTATACTGTATGTGCTGTAGTACCAGATTATCGTGTTCGATTTTTACCAGACTGGTAGAGTTTAATGTGTGAAGTAAATATAGTTCTTAAGTTTCAGCAAACAAGTTCGAGTTTGTAATGTTTTTCTAAAAGACGTTTATTAATTAAGATTGGAATTAGTTTTACAGTATTAGAGAACAAAATTTAAACCAAGAGGATTAACTTCAGACATTTTGGTGACGCGTTACAATCAGGTTCCATTTGTTAACATTAGTTCACTACATTAGTTTACATGAACTAATACTTCCACAGCATTCATTTATCCTAGTACTTCAACTTTTACTATTTAATTCAGAAAAAATCGATTTATTTGTATTGGTTTGTACTGTGATAATGAATGAGACTTTACTGTAAAGTGTTACCCACTTTTATACATAAAGTGCATATAAGGTACAGATAACTCTGTTTCTGTATTCTATGCTTTGAGAATCACAAAACATCAACAACTCAAATAGTACATTTACATGTTTTATCCATAAATCAGAAGTACATTTACATTTTTTGAATTACTTAAACATGGACATTAGTTAGAAAATATGAACGAAGCATATAAAGAACGGTAAAACTTTTACAAAGGTTATGCCATCGAGCTTGCTTGTTTAGGTAATTCTATTTATGAAAATGTTTATTTTAAGTTGTCATCATTTCAAATGTATGCAGGTTTAAAGAGATAGTTCACCCACAAATACAAAAAAATTCTGTCCTCATTTACTCACCCTCAGAATGTTCTTTGTTCTGATGAACACAGATGAAGATATTTGGAAGAATGTCAGTAACCAAACCGCTCTCATTCCATTGACTCCCATAGTATTTATTTTCCCTACTAAATGGGGGATGAGATCTGTTTAGTTACTGACATTCTTACAAATATCTTCATTTGTGTTCAGCAAAACAAAGACATTATACAGATTTAAAACATTCTGTATAGTAGCCTAAACGATGACAGAATTTTCATTTTTTGATGAACTATCCCTTTAAGATAGTTTACACTAGTTAAATATGAATAAACATTTGCTTCCTGGAGTTATGAACTGATCATTTTAATATTCTGTGTCTAGTGTTTTTATGTTATGTAAACGTTATTAAACTATTAATGTTGATGAACTATCATATTGAGTAATGGATTGTTTCTAAAAAACAAGCTTCTGGTAAGCCCAACTAACCTGTGTCTTTACACATAAGCTTTCGTTAAAGCAACAACATCAAAAAGAAGTGAAAATGTGCTGATCTTGTGAATCGGTCATGTTTTGATCACCCGTTTACTATCCTAGAACTAATGGCCCCTGGTAGGGTATAGAAGATAAGAACCAGGAACAAGGTCAAGATCAACAGCACTAGGCCTGCAATGATGTACTTCTTGTAGTTCCCCCAGATCAGGTGAAAGAAGCACTTGAATGGATTCATAAACCAAGAGAACGATGTGTCTGGTCGACTAGAGAAAAATAAAATATTTGATATTAGAAGTATTAGTTGTATACACACACAGAGCTGCACACATTTCCCAATGTAATTGTTATAAAAAAAAATGAATTTTAATGATGTGGCCGATATGACGTCACATTAAAAAGTGAATGATGATTGTCTTTTTAATGTCCGTCAGATGCTGGCTTACATCTCAGTGTTCTTATAGATAACTAAGCGCTGATGCACTATTTGGCGCCAGAACGAAAAGATTTATCATAAAAAAACGACTAAAATGATCTACCACTGTATATCAGTCCATCACTAGTATAAAGCACATCATGGCATACACTAAAACATGCGTTCTATAATTAGCTAATGTGTAATCATGGAAAGGAAAACGTTTGAAAATTACTTTGGTTTTTCCAGAGGCTCAGGCTCCTTGCGTGCACGGCCGACTGGGCTTTTTTCTGCCTCTTCTGCTGTAACCAGGTGGAACTCCGCCTCTACTTTCCCCTAAGGAAAAAAAACAGATTTGATACTAATTTATACTCAATTTCTTTCATTACAATTTGTTTAAACTATACCAAACCGAGCACCATTATAGCATTTTGGTAATAGTCATTTTCTCTTGTCTTAACTTGGCTGTTCCATCTAAAATGCATCTTAAAGGATAGTTTACCCAAAAATAAAAATACTGTCATGAATTACTCATTTTGTAGTTGTTCCAAACCTGTAAAAATGTCTTTGTTTGGTTGAACACAGAAATATATTTGGACGAATGCTTGTAGGCAAACAGTTCTTGGACCCTATTGACTACCATGACAATTGTAGTCCAAAAGGCCCCAGAACGGTTTGCATGTCCTACAAGTAATGTTTCCTACTATGGTAGTCAATGGGGTCCAAGAACTGCTTGGTTACAAGCATTCGCCCAAATATCTTTCTCTGTGTTCATCAGAACAAAGACATTTATACAGATTTGGAACATTCTGAGTAAATGATGACAGAATTTTTATTTTTGGTGAACTGTCCCTTTAAACCACCTCTATGGAGACCAAGTGCCTAAGCCATCCATACATTTCCAAATATGTAGCTGTGAAGTTTAAAGGTAAATAGATATTTCATAAAAATTTAAACATACCGTGAGTTCGTCAGCTTTAGTGAAGGGCCACCAGCCTTTGGAGCGTTTCTGCTGGAAGATAGAGATGTTCTCCATGCTTTCCGTCAACATCTCCTGCTTACAGGCTTTAGCTGATTTAGCACCATGTGGAAACCTATGCAGGTCCAACTCCACCGAGCCTGTGAAGAACAAAAAGCAAGACATGGTGTTTTGATAGCTGACCTGGATGCACGAAAGGCTTAAATTACACCAGGAGAGATTATAGACTAGAGTTCTCCTAACGTCTTTGTAATGGTGAGAACCTGGCACGAGCGCTTTCTTACCCAGGAAATCATCAGATGAAAGCCTCTCAAAGTCCCACACCTGCAACACAAGGACTGCAGGGATCTTCTGCTCAGTTTTATCCAGAGAGTAGATGTGTTCTCGCTTCTGCACCACCACCACTTTCTCAGCCGGCAGGTAGTTGAAGGGGAAACACAAAGCGCCAGTTGAAGTTACCCTCTCCGGTCAAAGAGTTGTAATGAACATCGGTCTCCTGGCCGTCATCTTCAAGACCCTTTAACCATCTGAATGAACACGAAAAGCATCATTGGCCACTCTTTCCCAGATTTGATTATTTACTTTAATTCTAAAGTTTGGGGAAAATACTCTCAAAACACAATATTACTAATCTAAGGAAGACTTGGAAAACATATACAGTATCAAGGACCTTTTTTTTAAAGCTGCAATCTGACTTTTTGGGGTAAAAAAAAACTTAACCTCACCCTGACTCACAACAGTAAGTTTATAACAATGATTTATAATTTGAGCTGTCAGGTCGGATTTCTAAAGAAATATCATAAAACACATAGAACAAGTAACCTACAGTTTTACATTTCAAACAGAGATGGCGATAGAGAAGCCGAAGTTACGGATTGCAGCTTTAACGAATAAGTGCATCACATTCTGAACTTTAAGGATTGTTATTGGATCACTATCCATACGGGTGACTTTATACCTTTATATACAATATGCCTAGATAAGCTTTTTCCATGTAGATACACAAAATTTTACCCTTTGACGTAAATGTCACTTGACTGCTGTCCTGTTATGAAGTTGGTGTCCTCAAGTATAACATCTTCAGTATTCCAGATAATGATTCTCAGTTCATACCTTCATGAAAAACACAACAAACAGGTGTAAATCTCCATCACAAAACCATCTCGATGGTTTGCTCGGTGATGTCATGGGTCTTAGACTAACCCTTTGGGTTTGCGAGGGGAGATGTCCACGGGAGGACCAAGATCAGGCATATCCATAGGAAAAATGTCAACCCACATCTGCAGCTGGCCCTGAGGAACATTAACCACAACTTCACACACCGCACACAAACAAACTCAATCATTCAAATGCAACAGAATTACCTGGTCCAGTCCTGGTTTATTCTTTAGGTACAGGGTGCGAGTTTCAATGTGCTCCGGGACAAGTCTACAGCCCACATCCGGCATCTCTGACCACCTGTGTAGCACCTTCAAAGCCAGGTGCTCGTATGACTCCACCATATGCTCTGTGATGTCACAGCACAGGTCCCTTGGTTATTATTGAACAATCAACAGTTGATCCATGATGTGACGTAGGACTAAGACTTACCTTCATCTGCAAATAAAGTTTTACCAGTGAAGACTTTGTTCCCAATGGAAATTCGTCCGGGACTGAAACGAGGACTGTCCATTCCGTTGTCTTTGCACAGTTTAACCAAGAGGTCAGTTGGCTTGATCGCGTCTCTCCATGCGTTATAACCATCGCTGGGTGACATCAGATTGATTGAAAACACCAATGGTCAAAGACACCAAACTAACTTTTGAGCGAGATTGTAAAACCAAGTTTACAAGGAAATGACTCACTTGTCATATTCGGTCGGCAGACCGCAGGTGGCATGATGTCGGCTGTAAAAGCGGTTCTCCAAATCGATTTGTGTTTCTCCAATCAAATCATCACCGCCGACAGCATCATAGTCGTAAATGAGAACCGTTAGAAGGGACTCCTTGGGAAAAGTGGCTTGAATTTCGAAGGATCTATGTAGGAGATGTTAGAGAATGAGACCCCAAAGAACACTCCTCCACCCCAAAAATGAAAATCATTTATTCACCCTCATGTCATTACAAACCTGTATGACTTTCTATCTTCTAC
Organism: Triplophysa siluroides; assembly: GCA_006030095.1. NCBI lineage: Eukaryota > Metazoa > Chordata > Actinopteri > Cypriniformes > Nemacheilidae > Triplophysa > Triplophysa siluroides. Next base: position 1,385,497 of record VCII01000094.1, on the reverse strand, counting down.
ATAACCAAACAATATTGGCCCCCATTGACCTCCATTGTTGAACACCGAGACATTTCTCAGAATATCTTTTTATGTGTTTGACAGAAGAAAGAGTCATATACTAGTTTTGAACGATATGAGGGATTTTTGAGTGAGCTAACACTTGTATCTTTTTCTCATTTACCTTCCAAACACTGGGTTGAGTTGTTTTGGGATGTAGTTCTCTCTGTCCTTGATATCAGTTTTTCCCAGTTTAAGCACTATGTAAGGGTCTGCTTTGCCATCGGGGTCCGCTGGGTGCAAGTTAAATGCCTTGATGAAATCAGAAACACATGAATCTACAGTATATGAAACTATTTATTATGACACCTCAGATATGGTTGCTGATATTTGTTATTTTCCCTATATGCACCAAACCTTAAAACTCATTTGTTCTCCATTTCCCTTATTACTCGTTCCACTAAAATAATACATTGTTATTGATTATTGAGATTTTTAAAATGTTCAATACTTATACTTATAATATGAAAGTACTAAGGCCGATAAGAGGACACTATAACGCAAATGCAACTACAGTAAATGAGAGATGTGTGTTTTAATGTAGCTTAACCCATTAGACACATGAGAAGGTCCATACGATATAAAGTTAATCATATACGGCTAAATATATATAAAGTATATAAGAATTTGAACGTATTATTAGTGCCTATGCAATATTTGTATCTCATTCTCGATACATGACACATTTTACTGTGGTCATTTCACTATGTGAATCGCTTTATCACTAGTATGAAAAGTGTAGAGGGAACTTACTGCAACTATGTACACTCGGATTATGGCGTCCACCGCAGTGTTTGGAGGTATACCCTGGTTTATCTTAAACCCATCCTCCTCAACATCTGTTCCTGGCACTTTGTACAGACAAAACCTGCCCTGGTGGGAGAATCAATGATGGAAATGTTGATGCCATTGCACTGCAGACGACCTTAAAAATCCTCCATGCACCTTACTGCATGCAAAACCAGTTTACCTTAAACTTCCCAACAAATCTCTCATCGGCAGGGCTATCCTCCTCATTGGCCTTTCCTCGACAGAGCGGAAAGGTTTTCACCCAGTCATCAAAGGGTCCAAACTCAGCTTCCAGTTCTTTGTCATATACCTTGAATCAATTTTAATGGAAAAATCCCATCACATTTAATGTGTAGACATGTCAAACCAAGCACTGTGTTAAAAAGTTTTGCTTTTTACCTGTAATGTCGCAAGCTTGGGCTGTTCTGCCACACTCTTGAAATTAATCTCTTTTTTCCTGTCTTTAAGACCCGAAGCTAGATATCACAAAAAAGATAACATTAAAACCAAGACAACTGGGTGTGTGACAGGGTATAAGCACATGTGTAACCACTGGTGCTCATAATGGACCATATACAGCCACCTGGGTGTTATCCCAGAATAAATCCCGACTGTGTGATCGGGACTTGATGTGAAGTGGAGGGTCTTATATCCCACTGAAGGGGTTTATTTCACATTATTACACGGCTCGTTGGAATGCTTGGTTCTGATTGGCCAGTTGTGACATTTGCAGGTTCGTTATTCCCAGATAACAACCACTCAAAACTAATAACACACGGTAACCTGGATGCAGCAAATAATTTTGACAGGTTTAATTAAAAACTTTTTTTCTTCTTTTTCTTCTTTTAATAACATATATGACATTATATTTACAAATTATTAAACCAAATTGACTGTTTGTGACATTTGAACGTTTCTTACCTTAAATCCGAAAGTAAACAGTTTTTTTTCGTGGAAGGTCTGCATTCGGTAAAAATTAGCTTATCAAATATTTCAAATTCACATTTCATGTCTATTTTTTTCTCATGTGGCAAGCAGCCATGTAATAAGCAGCATAATGTAAAAGCAGCTGGCTGTTATTTCTGGAATAACAAACGGCTGCCTGTACATTATCCCTTACATTACAACCGGGCGGCTGGACATTATCTTGCTGATTACACTGTTACTTAGCTCAGGAGTAAATTATGAGATAATAAATATAGGTTTTAAATATTTTATTAGCTGATTTTTTACAGATTAAAGACTTTTACAAGGAAAACCCATTTACTTTCAGTGTTAAAACAAGTTTAACCTCGTACATACAGATTTAGCAGATTACCCATTTTTCTGGTAACCGGAAATCACTGTACTTTACCCAAAAATGAAAATTCTGTTATCATTTACTCACCCTCAGATCTTTGTTCTGCTAAACGCTAAATATCAAAAAGATATTTTGAAGAATGTAAATAGAGATCTCATCCCCCATGTACTGCCATAGTAGGGAAAATAAATACTATGGGAGTCAATGAGGGTTTGGTTACAGACATTCTAACAAATATCTTCCTTTGTGTTGAGCAAAACAAAGACATTTATATAGATTTTGAACAATTTGACGGTGATTAAAGGATGACAGAATTTTCATTTTTGGATTAACTATACCTTTAAGTGATTGCATACATACTGTGTTGTCAAAGTTAACAAGCACTTTTTTAATACTTTTTATTGGTTAAATATTTGCAAAACCCAGTGACAAATACGAATAACAAATAACGATTTATAGCAAAAAAACAAATGAATGAAATGTGGAGATACAAGGTTTCAGAAGGACAGCAGTGATATGTTATATTTATATAAAAAAATATATATATTTCATTAATATTCAATTGCACCGGAACAGATGACTCACCCGGATGAGTGTGTTATTACTTTTTAGGTGGTTGGATTATGGCGACGAGCCAATCGGATTCAAGTATTCCAGATCAAAATATATATTTATTAGGAATAACATTAATGGAATGTCAAAAAATTTACTAGCACACGGTTTACCATTGAAACATTTTTTAAACATTCAAATAACTATTTTAAGTGAAATACATATAAAATCATGAAGCAAATACTTAAACGGCAACAGCTATATGTGTGCAAACATCAGTACACTGAGACTGCAAAATATCACATGATCTCTTCACATGAGGTGCACATGAATTATGACAACTGCGATTTTGTTTCTGGTGTATGACATGACATGCATTATGAATAAAACTTTAGTCGGCCTATATTCAATCCCATTAACCAGATCAAGGTATGGGACCATGCAATACACTTGACAGTTTTCAAACTATTCTTACCCAGATTGATCAATCCTTCTGACACAATGTTCTCCAATGGAAGTACTGAAACATATCATAACATGGGCATCATGCTTGACCAAAGTTAAAATGCGACGTGTTTGCATGGTCCAGTGAATAAACTCAGAAATCACTTACCATTATCAAAAAGCAGTGGAAATGGATTGCTTTCGTTTTGTTTTGCCTACGAATGAAGTTTTGGTGCAAAAGACTAGTTAGCATGAAAAATTCAATCTGGACCACCTAAGGTAAGCAAGGTTGTTTATTGTAGTAGTTTAGAGGTTTACCAGTTGGATCTTCTCCACTGATGCATAATACTTGGACCACCAGTCGATAACATTATCTGCCGACTCATCAGCCGCTGTGCGCTTCTTCCTCTTAGTCGACCTTCGTTTGGACTTCTTGGACACCTGGTATTTATCAAGAGATATTATACTCATAAACTGGGCCAGGTGTGTGTATGTCTGTCAGCAGTCTTTTTTCCTACTTGCATGAATCTTTTAAGTGCATTGAAAACAAACCCTTTGTTCTGGACATTCTGGTTCAGGTTTGGGGAGAAGGGTGGGTGTCTCCTCTTGCTCTATGTCAATGGCAATCTCTTCTTCTGGCTTTGGCACAACACTCTGCTGAAAAGATAGTGCAGCGACTACAGGTGGAAACAATCCACACTATTATTCAAGTGTAAATGAAACATAACAATAACCCAGCGTTTAACTATTTAAAGTTACATCTGAATATGTACTGGAACACTTGGGAATCTAAAAGTTTAGGGGGCTCGTCCAGGTTTTCCTGAGATTATATGGTAGTATTCAATCATATTTATGCAAATTAAAACTTTTGTTGGACAAATCTTTTTGTGCAAAAATGTTAAGCATTAGCTTATTTAATAACTCTTATCATTATTAGATCAATAATAATCAGCTCATGCTAATATTGCATAAAACGTGATTGCAAGTCCTTTACCAGCAACGTTTTTGGCCTCCTGCTGTGGCTGTTGGGCTATTGTGGGGATGTGTTTAAACAAAGCCAGGTTGTTAATCACATGACTACCCACAAGCGTGCTCCGTCCAAAGGCCCTCCAGTCCACCACAGTGATGGTGAGAGGGGGGAGCAGGTGTTCATCTTCTGGCAGTTCCTATGAAGCAACAACAGCAGCCAGAGATACGCTGAGATCAGCGGAAAACACTAGCAGTGTGATGTGGACAACGGCACACATCAACAGTAAACAGAACGTTGGTCGATTTACCACATCAAAGGCATCCACCAGCATTGTGAAGTTTGAGTTTTTCTTGTAGCTCTGTATCACTGAAGAGTTGACGCCTCCGCCTGCACACTTGATAAACGCTTGAGGCCTATCAACAGATAAGAGCTGAACCTTCTTCAGTTCTCTCAGGCCCCAGAACAAAACCTGCAGAACCAATTCAAGTAAAAAAAAAAAGATGATATATTATATATTAATATGTATAATGCCCATTTAAATGCCTATTTTAAAACCACAACCTGTTTCGGTTTACATTAGTAATACACAATAAACAAACAAAGAACAACTGTATTTGTATTAACTAGCATGTACTGAGATGAACAAATGCTGTTAAATATATTGCACGCTGTTAGTTTATGTTAGATAATGTATTAACTAATGTTACTTTAATGTTTACCTTGTTGTGAAGTGTGATTATATGAATTTTTGTGCAAATAAAACACACATTATATTTTTAAACAATTATGAGCACAAATGTAACATCCAATTAAGTAAATAGCTCCACACATGCAATTTTATTTTTGTTATATTTAAACATTAAATGATTAATATTTTTTATTATTATAAAATAATAAAAGAGGTTTTTTAAGAGATTCTGCTTGTCTTTGTAAAAATGGTGATTCACAAGGCTTATGGAAAATAAGACGTAGTTGTCTTTCATTTTCCATTTCGCTGCATACTCTCGTGCTGCATTTGTAGAGTAGCTATTGACCTGATTTTATACTTAAAAACATCAGGCGATGTAAACATCTCCTTTCCTGTACTTGTGACACATTTTGCCAGAAATGCTGAAGTCATGGGTTCACTTCAACTTCAATGAACTGTCAGTTGCTTTGAATAAAATAATCTTCCAGAAGCATAAGTTTATATATTTTAACAGAATTTAAAGACATTTTATTTAGTGGAATTGGAAAAAAAACTTGCATTGATTTGTCTTTATACTTGTTTAACAATACACCATATACAGCCAGTAAGTCATCATTTGTTCACCTCTATTCTGTATTTGCAGAGCACAGGTCGGATGTTTGCGGGCACTGGGAAAACCCCTCCCTCCGGTTTATCGAATGCAGGGAGTTTGTGTTCTCCTGACTTTGAGACCTACAGAGTAAGACAAGACAGCACATTTGATACCATTCTAAGACAGATGTCAACGTTACATTCAGTATGTGGAGGATCATTAACTGAATAACAATCTATCTGTCTATTGTTTAACCCTAAATATATAAAGTACTTATAGGACACAAAGCGTGTACAACCTTCAAACAAGGGCTGCAAGATATAAATAATACAAAATAATAAAACACATATTCACATGTTTCGATGGTTTGCAGTAACTGAATGATTTTAATACTAGTCAGATTAAAGTTTTATGTTGATGCAGTATTCCCAGAATTCACGTGAAATGTGTATGTTAGTTACGTATATAATGTTCAGTTTTAAATATATTTTGACACAATTAAAACGGATTATCCACACTTAAAGCACATTGCATCTCATTATTTAGCAATGCACTGCATTTACTTCGGAACTGTGCAGCCCTACTTCAAACAAGCAAGGCATCTTGACCAACCTTTTCATCTCTGGACAATATATTATTATAAAATAACCGACTGAACATTATTTTCATTTATTACACGGCTCGGTCTGATTGGCCAGTCGCGACATTTGGATGTTCGTAGAGAAAACATAAGAGAAAACATCAGAGAAAACATCACTTCCTGGAACTATCTGAAGGCTCCATGAATCACGTGACACAGGCTCTCAATAGTTCCCGGAAGTTATAGCTACGCATGGAGCTTCGACTAAACAGACCAACTGAGTTAAACTTTTAACCCATTTAAAGACGAAAGCCATTTAATGAACAAAAAAATGAACGAAATAAAGCATTTAAAGAGAAAACATCACTTCCTGCAACTATCTTAAGAATCTGAATCAAGTCTCGCTCCAGCGTTTTTTGACTTCCGTTGGCAAAACTCTCTCTCTCAATGGCTCTGGTTATTCCCAGATAACAACCTCTCAAAACTAATAACACACAGTAGCCCGGATGTAGCATATCATTTTGAAGGTTTTTTTTTGACAAATTTAATATAAATATGTCTTTTTATAACACATATGACATTATATTTACAAATGATTAAACCAAAATTGGCTGTCTTTGAACGTCGTTTCTTGCCTTAAATCCGAAAGTAAACGGCTTTTCCTCGCGGAAGTTCTGCATTCGGTAAAAATGAGCTAAGAAAATATAAATATTGTCTATTTTTTGCTTACGTAGCAAGTAGCCGTGTAAAAAACGGGATAATCCTGTCCTAATAGGTCCTGTCCTGATCACAGTCGGTGCTTATTTCTGCAATAACAACCGGCTGCCTGTACATTATACCTCACGTGTTGTGTTTGTACAAACGGACCTGAATGAGTTCAAAGGCTCCCAGTATGTCTCCTCCTGACAGATTCCCACAGAACAGAGGGCTGTACTGCAGCTGAGGGGGGGAGTACTGCTCCTCACACACGTTCACTACTGGAACAGCCACTGTCGATCCCAAATATTCTGTACCCTGAGGGTGTAAACCATCGCTTTAGGGCATTTAAAGACTGTATTTATAAGCTGTATTGCAAAATGTGATTTAAAGTTGCGTAAGAGACTTGAATCAAGCCTGAATACATTGATCAATTCTATACAATCTTCCTCACTAAGCTGAAATGTATTTTCCTCACCACTGCATCATCATCATACACTTCAATCACAACCCGCGGAGGTTCCTGGACTATTTCATGAAGCTCTCCATGCAGAGACACGTTTTCTATCAGGATCATCTGGTTCCAAGTGGGTGTCAAAGTTTGGTTGATGATCTAGAAAATGTATAAATAACAATCTTTTTAAATTACAAAGTGATTTGCTTTCCTATGCGTGAACTTGGAGCACAAAACCAGTCCAAAAAAAGTGAATCTTCACAGGTCTATTTCAGGTGTGCAGTCAACAGCGCCACCTATCAAGAGTTTTGGGTATAGAAGTGAATGGCAGAAGTGTCAGCTTACAGCAGTGCTTTGACTGTTGGACATAAAAGACACCCAGGCGAAAGGGTCAGACAGGCCTGTGTTATCCGCAGCGATGAGACCTCGAGCCTGGTACATATGAGCTCGCAGCTGGAACTTGTGCTGCTCTGTAAAATGACATAAATTACACAAAGCAGTCCGGCAGGCTACAATGACATTTAAATATACAAATATTTCATTGATACTGTCAATAAAATAAAGCCTCTTGCATTCATTCACATAACTACTGTATGGTAGTCTTACCCTTGTATAGTAAATTCTCAGGTGGAAGTCCGCTCCTGTCTTCTAAGGACACAGCTTCCGCCTCAAAGCCTGACGGGAGATTTTCCAACATGTGGAACGAGTCTTTAGAAGATCCCAGCCACAGGAACACATCCAGTTTAGCCTGGACGGTCCACCCCGGTCCACGCTTTCCTGGAGGCTTAAATACACCATGAATGTTTAAGCATATGTAAGGTGTATTTTTTATGAACATGCTCAAAAATGACATTAAAGGACTTGCAGCAAAGGGCAGATTGTCATTATTTCATTCACAGCTCATTTGATGAGTCCTGTTTGTAAGAGTTCACACCTTGAGAAACAGCGTGATGATCTTCCCGCAGTTTTTGCCTTTCTGCTCTTGACTTTCTGAGAAGAGCAGGTGCCGAGCAGGGATTCTGGCGTGTGCCAAACGCTTGTTATTACTCACCATGCTCACAAACACATCCGGCAGAGTGTGCTGAGGCTGAGACCGACATGAGATGGACAACAATGTTAGTAATAAAGGAGATTTACGTCAGTCACATGCAGTTCGTTTTAGGGGGTGTCAAGTGTATGTCGAAAGAAATGAAAAAAACTTTGCAAAACTGACACCTCCCATGTATTACATAGAACTTATCATGCCTAAAATGTATTATATTTCAACCAAATCAAACCTCAGGAGTGACAAAGTCATCCAACAGCAATGTGAATACTATGATAAAAACATGAAAAAATTATTTTATGAACTTTTCTTGTTTTTTATTGCTTAAAAGTGAAAATGAACTTGTTTTCTTTGCAGTATTTGAGGTCTAAAAAATATTCAGAGCATCTTTTCTGTTATTTTGACTTGTATCTCCAGTTTTTATTTTCTGCAATATAAAATCCAAATTTAGTAAAAATATGACAACAAAAATGATCATTTTACCTCAACACATACCTATACAAATAATAAATTCAGAAAAAAAAACTGAAATGGTGCTTTAAAATGGTCTGTTAATTATTTCAGCGGCTGTATATACACTGTAATAAACAAATAATACATAATAGACTGTTGTCTTGGAAAAATAAAAAAACATTTTTGAGAATTGTTTCTATTGCAGTTATGCCACTGTTAACTCTAATACTGCGTATTGTGCCGCTCTCCCGCTTTCAAATCTTCAGCATCACTGTACAATAAATCAGATCTTATGGGATTTGTAAATGTGAATTTGCCATCTGAATTTATTGTGATGAAGAAAATGAGTGTAAAGCAAAAATAATAAATATAACTTAATAAACGCTTTTAAAATGTATAGCTTGAATCGCTTTGGATAAAACCATCAAGTGTCATGTAAATGTAATAAAAACAAATGAACTCTTTTCGCAAAGAGTTACTAGTTAGCATCTCTCTGACAAAATATTCACTCGATGCCTCCCAACCACAACCAAATGTAGGTACTACTAAATACACATATGGAAGTTCAAGCATTTGAATATTATATCATAAATTCAAACCAACCTCTTCCACCAGAAACCTCAGTTTCTTCTTGATTTTCTGGACTTCCTGCAGCATCTCTGTAACGGTCAAGGCTCTCCTCTTGGGCTCAAGAATTCCTTCTGATACTTTAATCATACTCTCCTGGAGAAAAACATTGAACATTGAAAATAAACTGCCACCGTTTATTTAAAGACAGAAAAGCATGGCGATTATCAGAAAGCTTGTGCAGAAAAGAGACCCACCAGTTCCTGTTTACACAGCGTGAGTCTCTTTTTGTCCAGTAAAGTCAAGTTGGCTCCCTTCACCTTCTTTTCAGCAAAGGCGATAAACTCTCTTTAGTAAATCAAATGACATAATTACAATCAAACCAACATGAACATATTCAGAAAATACAAGGTTATTAAATTAAAAAAAAACGTTTTTCATTGAAATCAAATACTGTAAAAAATTGGCGTAAAAATTAAATCAAACAAAAATTATAATGTATTAACCTTATATTGCAACATTATAAATAGACAAATAAAATAATAAAATGACAAAAGCATGTAACAAAATGGCAAAAAATTTAATAAAATTTACATAAAAACAAAAAATCTAAAAACAAAAGCTAATTTAAAACTATAATAACGCTGCATACCATAATACCTTCATGAATAAGATAAGACATTATTAGGGTAATTAAACAAGGAATGAAAAATTGCATACATTTTTGCACCACTATTCAAAAAGTTTAATAAACTCAAATATCCTCCAGTGCAAAAATAACTAAATTATGATCATTACCACTACAAAATGTTTTTAACAACCAATTCAATTGCAATAAGGACTAAAACGTCCATCTGTAGGCCTACCTGGCATCTTTGCAGAACTCCCGGAGAACATGTTTCATGAGACTCTCTGCCTTGGGATTTAACATTTTATCCAGTTCCTTCACTTTAGCAACTCCATCCTCCTGCATTCAACAAACATCAAATATAATACAGATAACCATATGAATACCCGGTCAAATGGTGATGCAATGAACAAATAGTCTGCTGAAAGCTGACATACAAACATCAGGGCAATAGTGTCCAGCATGTTGGAGTGATGGAGACGATAGGCCCGATCCTCCCAGTTGGAATAAATATACACACAGGGCTTTCGCTTTGAGATGGGCAAATACATATAGTGCCTGCACAGAAAATATTATGCAGTTTAATTTCGGACAGAAGTATTTCTTGATATTCAATGAAAGACGGTTAGTGGTGGTTGTTCTTGGCACCTCTGTGCATCCCCAAAAAGTGGTTTCTCTGGGGTCGTACTGGATTTGCATGGTGTTGTAGCTGTGGTGTCTAGAAGAGGAGTGGTCAAGGACACATCTTCAAGCTTTTTCTTTGGAGGAAGTGTAGTGCCATCTATGAAGTTTCCAAAGTTACCTGAATAAAAGGCACAGATTTAAAAGTCGGATGGCATATTTTGGATGAATGTTGTTCCCAAGTTTCCTTCTTGTATTTACCGATAGTGAACTCGAAGCTGATGGGTTTGTCGCCTAATTTTCTGTCAATCATGGAAGCTTCAAACACAGAACCAAAGAGGAGGAAAGATTCCACATCTTCATCAGCCACCTAGATTTAAAGATGACTCAAGGTTAGTTTTAGGTTTGACAGCTTTATTGTATATTAGGCCTGTGAAGCGAGTAATTAAGATTTATCTCATCCAGGATAAAAGTTTGTGTTTACATGAAATATGTCTGTGCATGTTCATTTAGTGTTTATAAACACAAAGACATACATGTACACACACATATATATATATATATATATATACATATATAATTAGGGCTGTCAAAAGATTAATTGCGATTAATCGCATACAGAATAAAAGTTTTTGTTTACATAATATATATCTGTGTACTGTGCAAATTAATTATGTTTTTATAAATACAAACACATACACATGTATACATTTTTAGGAAATATTTACATGTATTTATTTATATTTACCAACAATTGAAATTATATATAAATGTTTAATAATTTTTTGATTTTTCTCAAATATATGCATGGATGTGTATGTGTTAATATATATCTGTGTGCTGTGCACATTCATTTTTTATTTATAAACACATACATGCATGCATTTAAGAAAAAATAATTATTTAAATTATTGGTAAATGTAAATAAATACCTCCTATATATATATATAGATATATATATATTAGGGCTGTCAAAAGATTAATCGCATCCAGAATTAAAGTTTGTGTATTCTGGATGCGATTAATCGCAATTAAACTTTTGACAGCCCGAATATATATATATATAGGAGGTATTTATTTATATTTACCAATCATTTAATTCATTATTTTTTATATTTTTTCTTAAATGTATGCATGTATGTGTTTATAAATATAAAATGAATATGCACAGTACACAAAGATATATTACGTAAACACACTTTTATTCTATATAATATATATTATTTTTATTATCATCACTATATCTGTTGTTATAATTATTTTCTGTCTGTTTCACAATGTTTCAGTACAGCTGCTTTGCAACAATTCAAAGCTGTGAAAAGCCCTCAGGAAATGGCCTTGGTTAAATGAAGACTAACACATCTTAAATTAAGTATTTTTTCTCTGGAGCATGTCTTATTCTGCTTGGGGCACCGAAATGTTGCCAACCCAAATGTTGGTGCATTACAGCAGGACTTTACCTTCTGTAGAGGCTCTACCGGCATCACCTCAGGTCCTGCGCTCTTGCTCTTCTCCTCCTCACCTCCTGCCCCCGCTGCAGTTTTTGGATCTTTTGTTCCCGTTTTCCCTCCCTTTATCCTGGACAGGGATTTCGGTTCAGCACCTCCACTCAAAATCTCCACCATCAGCTCTATATAAAGCCTGCCCCGGTACGACACGCCCTCTCCAACACCCTCGTTCAGCTGACTGTCGTCCACCAGTGTGGAATTACGAAGTGAGCCGTAGATGTTGATCCATGATGGTCCGAATGTGGGCAGGAAACCTTGGGAGGAGCAATAAATGATGAAAGAATAAATGACATATTTTAGAGGGGAACCTAACAAGCTTTTACTTGTACTGAAGTCTACTAATGTATTTAAATGTGGGTAGTTATGGCAAGATGGTCTAAACATGCATTGGCTCCAAATTGTAACACTTAAAGGGACAGTCCACCGAGAAATGTTAACTCTTTCATCATTTACTCATCCTCATGTCATTCAAAACCTGCATAACATCATTTCTTCTGCAGAACAGAATTTGAAGAAATTTGGTTACCAAACAACATTGGCCCCCTTGACTTCCATTGTATAGACACAAACCTCAAAATATCTTCTTTGGTGTTCCACAAAAAAGAATGAAAGAAAATGACAAACCATTGTCTCCATCTTCATCATTTGAGATGGTGTGCAGATCGATGTAATGAGTCCCAATGGCGACATCATTCATGCTGCCTTCATCCAGAACCCGAATCTTCAGTCTTTGGCACAGCGGAGGAAACATCTCCTTAAAAACCACCTGCTCATTCCACACTGGATCTGCTGAGCTCTTCTGAGTCGACGTCCTGCCCTTTCATGCACGACAGAAATAAAAACAAATATCACACACAAAACCAAAGTTGAACTCCAGATAGAGACACCGTGATGGGGATCATTCAATTGTATCGCATTTTAGGTTTAAGAAAATGCTGGATTGTAAACTTACAACTTGACCAAAGAAGGACACCTCTACATAAGGATCTATGAGGGCTGTGTTATCTCCAACGAAGGCTTTGGTCACATTGGCCATAATACTGGAGTTTATTCTGGGAAGACCTTCTGCTCGGTACACTATCACATAAAATCGAGCCCATGGCCGCTCGGGGTTTAAGCCTTCAGGAAGCAGGAGGTTCCTGGAGACCGACAAAAGCAGAAGAGATATGTTTTAGCATCCTTTAAGCAGATGGAAATAACAAGAGGGCTCTTTGTCTTAGTTTCTCTTCTATATACTGGCTTTGACAAATCCAAGATTTTCGATATCATGTTAATCCTACACATGGCATAATAACGTAAATATTCAGCACCCGTTTAAAGATTTGCCTTTAGAGCCACAATAGTTACAAACTCTCTCTCTATCCTCCTTTCACAAAACAGAGAAAACGAAAATAAACAAAATAAATGATGTATACATATTTAGGAAATATTTAGATGTATTCATTTATATCATTTAAAGTATATATAATAAATTAGGCCTGTCAAACGATTAATCACGATTAATCGCATAATATATGTCTGTGTATTGTGCATATTCATTTTGTATTTAGAAAAACATCCACATACATACAAAATTTTAAATATAAAAATTAATAAACGCATATAATTGAAACTAATCTTTTGACAGCCCTAATATTTACCAATAATCGTGATTAATCGCATCCAAAATAAAAGTTTGTGTTTACATAATATATATCTGTGTGCTGTGCATAATAATGTTGTATTTATTAACACATACACCCATGCATATATTTAAGAAAAATCTAAAAATGATTAAACATTTATATATTATTTCAATTGTTGGTAAATATAAATATTTCCATATAAAAAAAATATTTCCTAAATACATGTGCATGTGTTAGTATTTATAAAAACATAATTAATATGCACAGTACATAGACATAGATTATGTAAACACAAACTTTTATTCTGGATGCGATTAATCGCGATTCATCTTTTGACAGCCCTATTAAATATAAATAAACGCATGTAAATCTTTCCCAATTATGTACACATGTTTGTGTACGTGCTTATTAATGCAACATTTATGTGCACATTACACAGACATATATTATGTAAATACAAACTTTTATTTTGGATGCGATTAATCGTGATTTATCATTTGACAAAATATTGATATATTGAAATTTTTTTAATATATGCATGTATGTGTTTTTATAAATATATATTTTTTACACACAGTACAGACATATATTATGTAAATATAAATGTTTACTCTGGATGCGATTAATCACGATTAATTGTTTGACAGCCCCACAAAACGTCCCACTAGATACCGTGATAATACCGCTACCGCAAAATTCTATCGGTCATGCCATCAGTGTAGTTAAAATCTGTGATCTTACTTCTCTATCTGTTCCTCCGCATCAGTAAACTTCTGGGATGGTCGTGCAACATCTCCCTTTCCTGAGATGCTGATGTCACACTTCAGGTGTCCTTTAACCCCCGTGTGGATGTCTGCTGGGTTTGTTAGCTTTGCCCACTTGTTGATGAACTGATGGCCTGACAAAGTAAGGACGTGATTAGTGTGCATGAATCGTCCAATCCTGATTCTTAGATACCCAGTAAGTGTCATCATTAACTGAAGAAGAGATAACAAACAACTGTGCAAACATCAATGTGTTTACCAGGTTGGGCGTAAACCGTTCCTACATCAATCTTGAAGGTTCCCACACAGTAGCCCTTCATGATCTTTGAGTGCATCACCTTTGAAAGAAATGCATCAGTTTGTTAATGTCATCTCTGAAAGTTGAAGAATACTTTTATTCGCATGTCTACTTACTGATAGTTTGATGACTTTGTCAAAAAAGATGTCTTGATGACAAAAAAAGTCAAACACAAAATACTGTTGCAGAGGGAGAAGACGCCAGTTATGAAAATTATTTTTATTCTTATTATTATCTTTTCATTGTATATAAGATAAGATGTCATTACCTCATTATAAAAGGGGGCGTTGGTTCCTTCCTTCACAGAGGTTTGTTTTTTATCATCTCCAATTTCAATGACAACACTAGGGTCTATATTATCCCCAATCAGTTGCCTAGCTTCTGTTATATTGATGGAGATCTTAGAAAGATACAAGATTTTTCCGTGAACTCTTTCATACCAACCATCTCATCATAAACACTAAAGTGACAGTTCATCCCGATATAAAATGTCTTTCATCATTCGCTCATCCTCTTGTCATTTTCAAACCTGTATGACCTTCTTTTTTCCGCAGAACACAAAAAAGATCATTTGAAGAACGTTGGTAACCGAGCACCGCCGGCACCCACTCACTTCTATTGTATGGACACAAAACCAATGGGTGTCGGTAAATAACATTCTTAAAAATATCTTATGTGTTCTGCGGAAAAAAACTCAAACGAAGTATGATAAGTCAATAAGCATCCGAATAGAATTCAATTCTACCTGAAACTGTTGTGGTTTGCTCTCACTTTCCAATATCTTGGAGACAAGTTTAGACCTTTAATGCATCAGAAAACAGAATGAACATATTCTTGTACAAGAATAAACAAAACATTTTGCTGCATCAAGAATTTTAAGAGCAAAACCTTTTTGTATTAGGATTGTGTCGAAAGGAGAAGTCTTCAGGAGCGGTTGCTTCATTATTTTCAGCGTTTGACACGGCTGGATCGTCTGGATTAGATTCAGATTCAGGCTCTGAAAGGTTCAATGTGACAAAGTTTGGGTTAGTGTTTTGGTTTTGCATGTCTGAATTGGACGCATCAATCATCCGTGTCAACAAAACCATGCAGTTAATCTCCATAATAAGCTCAACATTTTTACTGACACAACCTCATGTTTGCTTTCACAGTCTTACCTGCAGCGCCTTTGTTTGCGATCATAAGACCCTTGTTGATTTTCCTTTTCTTCTTCACTTTTAATCCAAACACTTTTTTGCTACAGTAAATTAACAAAATAAAAACATGTAAAACCTTATTAAATACACATTCAATCTGCATTGCCTATATATAGAGGAATAGAGGTTACTTGTCACATATCTCAGCTGGAAAAAACAAGTGTAAGGAGTTTCAAATGTTGGTTTCAAAATCCTTTTGAGTGAAAATATTTTTGTGAATTCAGCTTAAAATTTTTAATGAAAAACACACAGTTGTCTTTCACGGATAACACGACGTGGATCTTAAGGGAAAATAATAATACGTGTGTGTAGCTTACTGTATGTGACCTTCGTAGATATGAGAGTAGATTTGGCAATAAAAGGCCACCATTAGATTTCTTCTTTTAGCAATGGTAGAATGACCAGATAACATATGTATTATATACTGCTTTTTTACATATTTCTTAGTCTCACCAGAAAACACAGGTTAATGCAGCATTAACAAAGCTTCTTAGTCTTCGTGGTAAACATTTTAAGTAAAGTACAGATTTTTGGCTGAAGAAGCCATTTTGTTCTGTTGTACTTTTGCACACTATTAAACATTCCCACATTGCATACACTTAAACTATTTATTAGTGGATGGTGTATTTCCAATAATCAGTAAAAAAGGGCAAGTAAATGTTCAATTACAATAAACACAAATTCCTTATTTTAAGGGAAAAAAAAGCTTATTTTCCCTCCTTTACCATCTACTTTACTCTCTCTTTCTCACTTAACTTTACTCCATCGTTTCTTGCTGTGAGATTAATATCTTTGAATCAAAGGAGGAATTAAAGAATTGCAGCTCTTAAAAAAAGTGCCACAAATATTTTTTCACAGCGATAGCATAGAAGAACTGGTTTTGGTCCCTTAAAGAACCATTCAGCCAAAGGTTCTTATGAGAGCCATTTCTTTCATTTTTCTTAATCTAAAGAACCCTTTTCCACTAAAACCTTTTGTGAAACATAAAGGTTCTCCGGATGTTAAATGTTCAATGTTCTTCTACCATTGTAAAGCACCTCCATTCAAAGAGTGTTGGAATCCACTCTAAGCATGTACAACTGTTAAAAGCAGCAAAATGTGTATAAAGTTTTATGTGTAAATGTTGTTTTGCATAAATGCATCTGCTTATATATATTTTTTTGTTTCTTACCCTTGGCTGTTTTTATCTTGGTCCATTCCTTCAGCTGAAATCTACTTAAGAAAAACTGCCAGTATTCCAAAATCCAGGTTAGGAACGGACGGCACTGGAAAAAAACACAAAATGAGAGCACAGCTGGAGATGTTGTAAATGAATGTGGCTCCTTCCATGCAAGTAGACGATCCGTTTAGTTTCTACCTGAATGTCTGTTTGACTTTCTGTAGATGGACGAGTACTTTACAAACAAGGGTGGAAGACAGCACGTGTTGTCTTGAAGACTCCAATGAATAATATTTAGCACTTCTGATTGGACCAAACAGGTGTAAAATAGGTGACACTGCCAAATGAAGACATGCCAACATTTTACCTCCAATAAAAAGTTAAGATGGAAATATTGTACATAATACCTAGTTTTCAGTGCATGTGATTTTTATTTCCCTTATCACAGAGGCCATCACATTTTTGACACATGGCAATCGAGTGTCTTTAGCTGAACTCTGTTTTTACGTGGTTGTGTACGATGGATGTCACAAAGAGATAAAAGGAAATGTGCTTGGGTTTAGGTGTTGAAACAGTCAGCTTTTACTTTTTGGTTCACGACGATAGCCCAAACGCTGCTGTTAAACAAATGAGGCTGTTGTTGCAGAGATGGTTAAAGTTGAAAGTCCTTCTTGGCAAGACACTGTTTGCTGACTTTAAATATGAAAGCAGGATGTACGAGGATACTCCTCTCTGGTAAATATGTACAGCCCAGAACAACTCAAATATTGAACTCTGTATTTGCCATCACCAGGCTGCGATCGGTCTTAGTAGCACGGGAATGTTTTTTTGTAAAAGCCAAAAATTTATTGCATTGGTCAAATGATAGATTTTTCTTTTATGCCAAAAATCATTAGGCTGTTAAGTAAAGTTCATGTTCCATGAAGATATCTTGTAAATTCCCTACCCTAAATATATACACACTTATTATTGTGAGTGGATGGCCTGATACTGTGCAACATTTTCAGAGGTAATTTTCTCAAAATTGTGATATTTTGCACCCTCAGATCCCAGAGTTTTAAACGGCTGTATCGCTGCCAGATATTGTCATATTTCGTAACAGCCCTTACATCAATAGAAAGCTTATTTGTTCAGCGTTCAGATGATGTAAAAATCCCATTTTCAAAAAATTGACCCATAAGACTGGTTTTGTATTAAAGGGTCAAATATTTTCCTCTTAAAAATTGAGCATGTATGAAAAACAAATATATAATATAATACATCATATTGTCTTTATGTAACTGACACTAAATAAAAATAAATAGTTTATAATGAGCACGTTGTAAAATAAATGACAGTGGGGAAAATAAACAAAAACATTTAAAACAGACTTCCAAAACATCCAATTGCAGCGCGCATCAGACTTGACTTAAGCCGACCAGTCATGTTTTTAGGGGCAAAGGTGTCAGTGGTAAAATATAGCTTAATATCCTTGATATTAGAGTTGTCTTTGTTCATACATGTGCATAGCCCAGCTTTGATAGGAGCATTGATACACAACAAAATCCGTGAAGATTATTCTGACTGAATCCATTGTATGAGGTAATTTATAAGAAAAGTGTTACGATACAAAGTTTCTGTAATTGTTAAAGAATTGTCTGTAGTGTGATCATCCAACACACTCCTGTCAAGTGTTCAAGTTTTAAAGAATGTTGTGATGACTGGACAAAGTGCTTTGTAAATGTACCGTTAATTCACTTACAAACTTGTAAATTGTATGACAAGGTAAATAACAGTTGATCTGTTTTTAATGTGAGGATCAGGAGTTAAGCAGTTTTTAACAAAAAGGTTTTGAAAGATTTTGGCATTGTTAAACAGTAAGTTACAAAATGTCTTTTATACCGACATAAAACTCAAATCAAATGGTTATGCGGCAGTTCCTTAAAAATAAAAATGATACAAATATACAAGTAATATTGCAAAACAACACTCAAGTGATAAATCCCAAGGTGCTAGCAACGTTTACAAAATATTTACACTTTCAGTCTTCAATCATTCACGTCTTCATGGCTCAGTCAGTTTCTGGAAAACACATAAGAAAAAACAAACCAACCTTTATTTTAATACGTTTTATGTCATTTTTTTGCACTGCACTATTCAAAGTCTCTAAAGATCAAAACGTATTATTTTACTGATGACATGACAGATTTTTGAGGGATTGATGAATCAAGAAAATGAGAACTACTGCTGTGAGCCTACCTGTTGTGAGGAGGGATTTAAATCAAGCTGGTGGTAAAGAAGGAATTCCTCCACAGGTGTCAAGAGAAGAGTGCATCAACACCCGCTGGAGTCAACACCAATGCCTGAAGCAAATCAGAGAGCGAGATGATGCCCCTCACCACATCCTCTTTGTCCACTAACACCAGACGGTGAACCTGAGAGAACAGGATTTATATGGACCTCGATCGGGGTACATACAGCATTCAATTTGATAATGATGAGCAAATAAAAATGAATGTGTAAAAAATTCAGTTTTTTTAGGGTCTGCTAGAGTTATATCCTACTAGTACAGCACTGTATCATTGAAACGTAATAGGGGTAAACCTAGTAAACGAAACAGTTCTCCACTAATGAAATAACAGGAGAAACAGATTATGTAAGACTAGGATGTACCTCTGCCTCAGCGATGCGATCGATGATGATTTCAAGAGTTTCGTGAGGGTAACATTTCAGCACCCCCTCAATACAGCCACAACGGCTCTGAAGGGCCTCCTGCATTGTCATGTTCAGATTGTTGTAGTTTTTCTGCGCAGCCAAATTCTTTTGTAGACAAGTAGAAAAATCGCTTCCATGAATCCATGAATGAAGATAACACTAACATTAGGCCTTGTATTGAAGAATGTAATATATTGGATGCAAAAGGTGGATATGAACCTACGTACAATGACATCAAACCTGGAGTACAGCGCCACTACTTTCCCTATAAAGAATAAAAAAAACAGTTGTATGCACAGCAATGTGTTTAAAATTAAGCAGTTTTTACTGTGATGACAAAATTTTTATGAAAAACGTAATGGGAGGTGCATCAAATGGGCATTTTTTATTGGCTAATTAACTTTCAGTAGTTTTGGGGGCATCTGATTGGACAAAAAACTGCATATGTGCAACATTGAGTCATCCATATTGTTTTCCAGAAATACGTTGTTAAATGAGTATCAAAAGTATCAAAAGACTTTCTTTCGCAGAACATAAATGAAGATATTTAGAAAAATTAAAACAATTGGCCCCCATTGATTTGCATTGGTTTTGTGTCCAAACAATAGTCATTGGAGTCAAATAGTCAAAGTCATTGGAGACCAATGGATTTTGGTTAG
The DNA here is from genome assembly GCA_006030095.1 of Triplophysa siluroides. Lineage (NCBI taxonomy): Eukaryota > Metazoa > Chordata > Actinopteri > Cypriniformes > Nemacheilidae > Triplophysa > Triplophysa siluroides. The sequence continues at coordinate 1,365,176 of VCII01000094.1, read as the reverse complement.
GGACATTTTACAAAATATCTTCTTTTGTGTTTTGCAGAAGAAGAAAAAAACACACAGGTTTAAAATAACAGCAGGGTGAGTAAATGATAACAGAATTTATATTATGAAGGTGAACTATTCCTTTAAAAGGACCCTTGGGTATAGAGAGATGTATGGCTTAATATATTAACAATGGCATTGAGTTTATAAATGTGAAATTTAAAAACAGTGTAACTGTCACAGTATTCATAAACTTTAAAAAGTATTTTTACTATTAGGCTGCCATTTTTTTGCGTCAAAATCCGTGACGTCAAATGGTTGCACCCTAAACCCGTTCTCTTAATGCTACAGTGAATCACACACGTTTTCCATATATAACAGTAAAATAAGAGACGTCAAACAAAAGATCAGATATATAAATACACAGGGACAGTAGGTCGCGGTATGTCCTCCTGACACAAGCCAGCCTGCCTGCCACAAAAGAAGAATGCGTTCAGTAAGTGTCTGTACAAGATAAACATCATAGCTTTAAACTACCGTCTTTAAGACAGTAAAGACCATTAAACAGATCGTCATCCACCATTATCGTTCAGTTATAGGAAAATACTGATAAACACAATAATAAGATGCTTGCTGTTTGGTTATTTATTCTCTATTAGAGCACATGTGATAATTAGCCCCCGTCAAAAAAAGAGGATAAAATGCATTTAATAATGGCTTAAAACATTGTGTATATATTAAATTCGAAATTATTTTGGTTTATTAATATGTATGTTTGTATTGTTTCTGACTAACAATATTAAAATGTATGGAAATACACCAAATAGCGTCTTTATTTTCTTTAGCATTATTTTTATATATATTTTTATCCTACAGCACCTTCTATTTACTGAAGAACTTATTAGTGTGTCTGTGTTCAGTTTGGCTGCCTGTGCGTGCAACCATTTTACATCATCGAAAAAGAACATGGCGGCCTCCTTGGGTTAAAATGAGTATTACTTTTAGTTTTTTTTTTAAAGAAATTAAAATATTTGATGTGTTTTTAACGATAAATGCTAGTAGTGTAAGGCTATAACAACATATTAAGCCATACATCTCTTAATACCCTGGGTTCCCTTTAACTCTTAGGGGTATAAAATCAAATAGATTTCAATGCTAAAAGTCATGAAATCCTCAAGTTCTATTTTATAAGGGTTTTCCCAAGCAGAAAATGTTTGGCTAAAAGAAAACAAAAAGCCATGAGCAGTATTACGTACCTAGCTCATTGACGACAGGCAGGGCAGAGACCCGTCGCTCTACAAATATTGACAGAGCATCATAAACAGTTTCAGTCTCCCTGACAGTTGCGATACTCTTGAAAGTACCGATTTCAACTTCCCCAATCCGCTTCTGTAAGAACTGCGGCTTTGGGTTCATGGAGCCCTGTGATTTACAAAACATATATTTAGTCGAGATATTGCCACTGTCGCCATGAAACTCATTTTGGAGAATAACAGAAGCTCTTACAAAGATGTGCAAGAACTTGAGGATGCGTTTGTGGGTCAGTATGTGGAGGACGTTCCCCGATTCTGGATCTATGATGGGCAGGCGATGAATCTTGTGCTTCAGTAAAGAGTAAATGGCTTCAAAGAGGCTGACAACAGGAAACACAACTCTGTCACTGGAGAAACAAGAGAAAAGCATAGTTCTGCAGAGGTCAGGCTTTACCTGGAATCAGGTGTGATGCTGACCAGGGACTTGAGAGAACACTGTAGATAGACCTCTGAAGGAGGAAACACATATCGCTCCTACTTAAAGTTACTTGCAGTATGTTAAAATCACACATTTAACTTCAAACAATAGACAATCACCTCTCCATGTCTCAATCTTGTGCTCTTCCAGCTCATAGATCTGTACCTGAAACAGACCCCCAAATGTAAGCAAAAGATCATGTACTGTATTTATCTAAGTCAATATAGTGAAACAATCAACAAACATTTTTAAATAATGAATTTCATACAACACTTCAGTGTTTAGTTTTAGGGAGATGTTGGTGTACGGTGTGTCTGAGTGAGTGTAGAGGCGGCGAACAACTGTAATATTATTTTTTAAGGTTTCTTTATAGATATTCCCTTTAAACAATCCAGTTACACCATTTGTATTTTGGAAATAATGCATTCTGGCAGTGCTTCCCAAACAAATTATTTAAATGAGCAATGTGGAGATTTTAGCGGCATCTAGTGGTGAGGTTGAGAATTGCAGCAAATGGCTCACTTTACCCCTCCCCTCCATTTTCAAGCACTACGGAAGAGGTCTGCGCCAGACTCAATTTTATTCCGCACCCACCCACTCCCGCTGAAAATGTACTCGTGTTCACCCGCTATCTGCTTAGAAGGGCTTTTGTCCCGACCCGACGGATCCCGCTAAATTTAGATCACGTTTCCAGATCTCACATTAAAATTTCTCCACAACAAATATAAAATATGCTATACGTAATTGTCAATATACAACTTTGACCTTACAATTTAATGTCAATACAGTAGACAAAATGTCAGAGAGAAAAATAATTTAAATACATTAAATACAATGTCTTTCATTAAAACTATAACCAAAATAGAAATAAACGAAACCCGTTGGCTTATATAGCTATATATATATATATATATAGCTAGCGCTTGTGCAAAATGAAATCCCTTTTTTTAAACAAACTATTTAACATCCATGCAGCAAATGTCCTGATGACCGTCTCCCCTAAAAAAACGCTCTCTCTCTCTCTTCTCTAAGGTGCACTCGGCGACCTGCCCGCTCTGTCTGGGGGCTGACGCGTGCAAATTAAACTTAAAACCGAGTAAGAACTAGTCCACATGCATATCACATTCCTCAGATCAGGCTCTACATGTGGTCAGTAAGAAGGATGTCTGGAGTGGGTACCCGTCCAAAGACCCGTTCACGTCCATAGTACCAGTTTCCGACCGCTACAGTCTTTTATCCTAAAAATGTACCATTAAGGCTTCTGTAGAAACAACATGGTGAATTCCATGTAAGAGGACCCGTGGTGTATGTAGCTAGAAATAGCTCATTCTAAGGTAACAAAAACATAAAGCTTCATTATGCAAGATCTTTATGCACCTCTGAACACATAGTTATGTATATTACATTGTATTTCTGTCAATAGATCCTCCAAAAAATGAAACACTGGACCTTTAAAACAAGACTAAAGAGGCATTAAAATGAGCTAGGACAACTTATAATCAAGATCTTTGTGCTTTTTAGTACATTTTATTAAAGTGATAGTTCACGCAAATTGATTTGTTTTTTTATTCACCCTCATGTCATTCAAAACCTGTATACAACTCTTTCTTCTGTGCAAAATTTTGAGAAATGTCTGTGTGTTTTTTTACAAATGTTTTACATACAATGAGAGTCAATGAAGCTGATGTTGTTTGGTTACCAACGTTCTTCAAAACAATCTTCATTTGTGTTCTGCAGAAGAAGAAAGGTCATGCAGGTTTGGAACGACATGAAGAGATGTATATCCTTTAAGAATATACATCTTTCAGTTCTGCTAGGCTGTAGAATATGTCACATGTTATATGTTGGGGGTTGACTTAAAATATTGAGATCCAGTTTGTGAGATTAATAGTGTATACCATAGGAGATTTGTAGTAACGATGGAGAATGTTGATAAAGTCTGTAATGGTAAGCATTCCTGCAAAGACAAAAACACACACGGAGAACATAAACAAGAGTTGAGCTTCACATTCAATCCATCACCAATTCATAAAGTTCGTCTAAACTCGCAAGAGAGTTCGGTGGTTAAATCAAGAGCCTTCACAAATTATGGAGCGAAATATCAGGCTAACATCGGACCCGAGCTTCCTTTCATTAGGCGGATATGCTTTCTTTTAAGCATGACTATTACTGCTTCCAAAAATGGTGCCGGGGATTAGCACAGTGTCATTTTCCCAAGAGACCCGGTGGCCCAGAGGCCACACTAAAGTTAGAAACTGGCATCAGTGGAGGGGATGTCTTTATGGGATCAGTCTTCAACTCCTCACACACATGTATGTGGATATTTAGCGCCTCTGCTGGCATGCTGATGCTGCAGTTCCTTCAAAAGAGAGTCAGTGATGACTGGGTAATAAACCAGGGCATTTTAAAGGGGTCATATGACACGGCTAAAATCAATATTATGGTTTGTTTTTGATGTAATGCAATGTGTATACACCATTTAAGGTTCAAAAACGCCGTATTTTCCACATACCGTGCATGTCTGTATCTCCTCTTTGCCTCGCCTCTCTGATTTTTTAGAAAGCTCATGAAAAGCGAGGTGTGCTATGATTGGCCAGTTTACCAGCGTGTAGTGATTGGTCGAATACTGCAAGCGTGTGACGGAAATGTAACGCTTGGCTTACCTACAAAACACTGCAGCTTGTTGTCCCATAAAGGCGCAGCTCTCACACCATTCGCAACCAGTGCAAAAAATGCTTTCTTCACCTGAACAGACACGTTTAAAATGTATTCTTAATTTTTTGTATATACATGAATCTACTGGATATATAGGCTTCACCAAAAACTTGCACTTTAATACAGGATATATGTCATAAATAGGTTTGTGATTGACCTGCAGCGTTGTGTCGAAAATGACCAGTTTGGAGCTGGTTGGAATGGCATCGTAGCAGCAGTGACTCATGAAAAACTTGGCGTACACATCCAAGTCGGGATCTTGCAGAGGACCTTCAGGGAGACAGAGAGAGAGAGAGAGGGCCCTGCTGCATGTGGGTCAGTCAGCAGTATAGCAGCCCTGCTGCCCTCATATACATCTAATACAATATCCACACCGTCTCTCAAAAGTTTAGACATACCCCAGTAACACTTTACTTTCAAAAAAGCATTTAATCAAATGCCTTTGCATAAAAGGGGTTAAAGGGACAGTTGACCCAAAAATAGGCTAAAAGTACCACTGCCTCCAAATCCGCGTATAAGAATTGGGACAGAATCAGTCATCCTTTGCTCACCCTTGAGTTTTTCCAAATCTGCATAAATGTCTTTGTTCTGATGAACACAGAGAAAGATATTTGGAAGAATGCTTGTAACCAAACAGTTCTTGGCCACCATTTACTACCATAGTAGGAGAAATTGCAATGGTGCTCAAACGTGCCACAGAACGGTTTACTTTCCTACATTCTTCAAAATATCTTATTTATGCGGATTTGGAACACCTTGAGGGTGAGTAAAAGAAGATTTTGGGGTGAACTGTCCCTCAGTTGTTTCTCATCGTTTAGATCAGGGGTTTTCAACTGGTTCTGTGCCAGGGACCACCATTCTGACTACCAAGTAATCGGCGGCCCACTATTGTGTGTGTGTATTTACCAGGGTTGCCAGGTCCAAGAAATATTTAATTATATGCCCATAACCCCTCAAAACCCGCCCAAAAGGACTGAAAACTAGCCCAATTTTTTCCCTGTGTCGAATCAAAGTTAACAACTCCCTAAAAACGTTTCTATTGCCATATTTTTTTATCTGAATGGTTTCCTGGGTATTGTATATATCGTTTTGTTCTGTTGAACACAAAATACGTTTTGGGATATTTTGGAAAGCAAACAATTCTGGGTCATGTTTGACTACCATTAATTTTTTTCTGCTATGGTAGTCAATGATGCCAAAGAATTTTCAGCAGCAAACATTCTACCAAATATCTTTGCGTTCAACCGGACAAATAATTGTATACAGGTTTGAAACAACTAGAGTAATTCATAACAGAATTTTAATTTTTGGGTGGAGTGTCCCTTTAAAAATATCCCACATCTGCCACGCACGCAAATGGACGAGACACATGTTTTCTCTTCGTAAGACATTCAGAAACTTGCTTAAGAAATAAGGATGGTTACATTTACTGCATAAATCAATGTTTTAGTTGTTGTAGACTGTATAGCGCTGCTCAAACGTGATATTTGGCAGCCGGGAGAATCAAGTGTTGTACACTCATGTCATGAGTGATTTCTTTCATTGTGCAACGTGACATTCACCTGACGAAACATTGGTAAAAAACATCATTCGGATGCACTGTGTCTAATACCACCGCTATTTCTCCTCTTTGGTTGAGATGAGCTCCCGCGTTCCTCCCTGTACTGTAGCCTGTCTGTCAGACTCGTTCTCCACACTTTTGATAACCTGGTCCTGGAGTTGCCAGGTATTCATTCGGAGTTTGAATACACAATAAGAAACGCATCAATTATCATTTATCCTTAGAATATAAATAAACATTTTGGCGGCCGCAGTACATGAGTACATATGAAAGTAGCCCAAAACTCGCAACCCGCTGCTCCATAATTTTTCCCGCAACTGCATTCTCAAAATAGCCATATTGTGCGGGAAAATCGCGACCCTGGCAACACTGGTATGGACGTATATGTACGTATATGACGTTGGGGAAGCAAAACACAACGTTAGCAAAGCATAAGATAGACCTGATAGGTGCAAAGCAAGCCTATCCTGTGTCAGTTTGAATCTCAACTCAAACTCAAATTATTTTAAATATTTTCATTAAATTTAGTATTCACACCAATGCGCAAATATTCTGGAAATGTTTGGAAAAATAACTTATGGAAAAAAAGTGATTTTAATAGTGAAATTAGGTAGGCTGGAATGCATGTCACGGACCACATACAATGCCGCCACGGACCACCGGTTGAAAACCCCTGGTTTAGATCACTGGTTCTCAAACGTTTTTGTTTTAAGGCCCCCTCTGTGTAGAGTGCATCGCTTTGTGGCCCCCCCAAATAAAAACTTAAAATCTTAAAGTTGGAATTTTAATTCAACCCAAAACAAATTATGTTATATAATTCTGGAACGTCGATACCTTTGGTTGGTGGTCTTATTTTTCTGATGTTTGATTGCATGTAATTTGTGATAAATGTCTATTATTATATAATGCCACAAAATCTGGGGGCCCCAGTTTGAGAACCACTGGTTTAGAGTTCTAGGAAGCACAGGAATTTCAGAGATTATGGCCAAGAAACATGCTTGCATTAAGAAACGCAGACTCGAGGAATCTAATAGATACCTGTCCTCTTCATGGTTAGTCCTTCATCCTCCATAAAGGGGCTCTGAAATTATTGGTTGCAATTATTAGAACATAGATTTTGTTCAAAAGCACTGATGAAGACAAAGCACATATATACAACAAATATGAAAAAGTCAACATATTTTTATATTATCACAAAGTCTAGCTAAACTTCTACAGACCACACAGTCATATATACTGTATGTCTTTATTTAATAACTGCATTTTCCATTCTGGTACTTTATTTACAAGTTGTATTTGTACAGTTGTACGGTGGTATAGCAGTTATAGTAGGTCTGTTGTCTCAACAGTATCACTAACTGCAATGCATTGATACTACTGAAATAATCTGTTTGGAGGGTTACATCAAAGCCTTAAAGGGACAGTTCACCCCAAAATGAAAATTCTGTCATGAATTACTCCCCCAAGTTGTTCCAAATCTGTATAAATGTCTTTGTTCTGTTAAACACAATGAAATATATTTGGATGAAGCCGACATTTCCGGGACATCCATAATAGGTAAATTATAATTATAAACGGTTTGCTTTCCTAAATATATATTCCAAAATATCAAATTTTGTGTTAGGAAATAATATTTCCTACTATGGTAGTCAATGATGTCCCAAAAATGACAGTTGCTTACCTTTATTCCAAAAATCTTTCTTTGTGTTTAACAGAACAAAAAAATGTTTACAGGTTTGTAACAAGTGAGGGCGAGTAAATGATGAGAGAATTTTCATTTTCGGTTGGGGTACCCCTTTAATATTTCTGTAATACATCTAGGCAATTAATTCAGATTGAAAATCTTAACATTACATAAATCTGTATTAATGTTTTAAGCCTAAAGTGTTGTAAGTTTATGAAAACATCATTTTAAAATTTGAAATAAAGTTTGAAAATCTCTCACCGACCTTAAACGTTCACTATTCACCATAATCAGCAATGATGACGTCATTAAAAAGTTCATGATTAACTCTTTTTTTTCTACGACTCTTACACGTCTCAGATGCTTTGTGTGAACATTCTCAGACAGCAGAAAGATGCTGATTTTGATTCACATACAGTGAAATAAGTTTTAGTTTGGACACAGAACTTAACTTAAGCCAACACTGTTCTTAGGTTTAACACCACAATTTCGATGCCTCGCTGTCACTGGTATTTCCTTCAGGGGATGGAGTTAATTATCGTGAATGATGCTTCTTAAATGCACATGGGCATTTCTCTGCACTGATCCCATTGAACCTGATCTCAGAGGCCTTGCCTACTGTTCAGGGCTCCAAAAATAACCCCAAACATAAACACAATGTGCAAGCAACAAGAAATACTAGTTTGCTCATTTATTATCTGTTGAACTACAAAACTAACGTTGATTACCACTAAAACATACCCAACGGGCTTGTGAACTGATCGTGCAGAACGTTATACTAAAGCAAACATTAAAAAACAAACTTTTTGCACACAAAACACTTTCAGTTCTTATGACGGTTCGAGGAATTTGATTCATTAGCGTTACGGTTCTCACCACGGGTCTTACCTCCGTCAGAGGGTCCATGTCTGGGTCCCGCTGCTCAGTCGGGTGGCTAAGTGAGACAAAGGGGTTTACGGTGGCGGTTCTGGCCTGACTAGAACATACTTCTGCTGCACTCCAGTCCCCGCATACGGAGCAAAATCTAAATCAGGAGAAAGAGCCGGTCCTGGCATGCAGAGGGAGGGCCGTGAGAGGGGGAGGAGAATCACAGATGTTGTGGCTGTGTATACACAACACCCGTGTAATATGCCCTCACACACACACACACACACACACACACACACACACACACACACAAGGCAACAGGGCACTTGAGGGGTAAATAAAACTAGAGCTGGCCCCGATTGGCATGAAGATGGGTGTTGCATATCCAGGAACTCGATCATAAAACCCATAATATACATTTGAGATAGTTTGAACTTAAGCTATTTCAAACCTCAACAGGTATTTATAAAGGAACATCTAATGGATGAACTCAGTACAGAGACGTACGATGTGGGTTTAAGCAGTGATCACTGTTCTTCACCTCATAGACACCCAACACCATCTTTTATTTGCAGATGCGAGTATTTTTGCTTCCTGTGACCTGATGATTATCTTGCGTTCATCATGTCCCTGTTAGCCTGGATCCGGTCAGTGGGCAGATTTCACTGTCACTGGATACTCATGTGGACGGAGTAATTACTGTGGCTCGTTGAGATGTGCATGCCAGTTTTCTTCATACTGCAACTCTCTACGGACGCCATATGACTTCATGTGGGTTTTGGGCCTAAAACATTAGTGAAATGGATGCGAGATGTCCAAACATGCAATCCAGTGAGTATGGGCACTTAACATTAACAGTGTCAAAAGTGACTAAATACACAACAACAAATGGTAATTGCTGTAAGAATGCATGCAAAAAAAAAACAAGCAAAAACAGTCATAGTTCAAACATCGATTTTAATTTAAAAAAAAACGTTAACCTGAGAATCTCCCTTTAATATTTTTATTTTTACAATGGCATCTGTTTTTCAAACTTCACATTTTCTTTGCACACGTTTAAAACCAGCCGATGTCTGTACCGACCCAGAGGTATGCACAGACCTGATGTAAACAAAGCACGAGTATCTTAAAGGCTCAACTGGAAACACAACAAACAGCTCAAAACCCAAACAGTGCTCGTTCCACCCACCGCTGCACTGAATAAATGAATACAATGAAACAATGAATACTGTATGTCTGGTCCAGCAGCCAAACGCTCACTGAAATAAATAAATAGCATTTATGACTCTCTATGGCCAGTTATTGTAAATTGTTGTTTTTTTGTTTCTTTTCCTCCAAAATAGAGAAACAAGAACAATCTCGAACAGCTCAGGTCGGCAAAAATAGGTCCTAGACACACCTTTCGTATGTATGTGCATCATTGTGCATTACTTGGAAGCCCCGAATGTCCAGGGTTTAGTTGCTCAAAGGTCGTCGTGGGAGGGCGGGTTGTCGCTAGCCATGCTGGAGCTGGAGGTGGGACTAGGGCTCAGGCTAACAGTACTCAGGAAGTTGACGTCTGGAAGACTGGCGGTGACCGACTGAACCTCTTGATCGGACAGGTCCTCGTCTTCAGCATCAGACCTCTGACTGACCATTACACTGAGGAGGAAGAAGATAGTCAGGTCAGATGTGACTCAAGCTGGCGACACATTTCGTTTCCTTCGACTGGAGCTGATCGACAAAGCTAACCATTGTTGACATCAATTGCAAATATTTAACATTTTTAAATCAATCTTTGTGAAGGCGACTGGCAATGATGGTTTTTTAATTCAAAGACTAGGATCTATATGCAACACACACTGCATGATTTTATGTGCGGACTCTAAACACAGAGGGGTGGTTTCCTGGACAAAGATTAGCCTAAAATAAATGTAAGAGCTGTCCAAACTGAAAACGGCTAAACCTGACATATCTTAAAATACGTCAGTGCCTTTATGTTGTCCCAAAATGCACACAAGTAATGTCTAGTAAAGCATGTTTGTTAAAACTACTTAAATGTCATAGTTTAACTAAGGCCTAGTCCTGGTTTAGGATAAACCACCCCTGAGAGTTAAGTCTGGAACAAGATGGTAAAATGGTGGGTGTACATACCAAGATCTTGTAAGGAAAGATCTGTGTCCATGGTAAGACTTAGAAGACCACTATAAACAAAACATCAATATTAAATTACCACACTATATAAAACAAAAACAGACCCAGTTAACTTCAATAAATGTTTTGCTCTTACTGGGTATCGTATCAAACCACGCAAACCGTGTGTTACACAACTCGGTTACAACCTTGAGCTGGTTACTGTGGTGCTGTTACGCTCCCATGTGTACTTACGTGATGAACTGAATCTGCAAGGTTACCCAGGTGCACCTTCTTCTCACACAAATCCCTCAGTAGATTGATACCTAAACACAATATGAAATGACTCAGCCTCAGCTATTCCACAACCAGAGTTTGAAGTACAAACACATAACACAATAATACAGCTAGTCAGACAGAAATCCCATTTAAAAACCCACACGCACCTTTGCTCCTGTTGAGCCAGTATTTTTGCTCCCACTGGTTGAGGAGAATGTTGAGGTAGTGCTGTTGCTCGAAGAAACGGAGGTAGCGGGAGGACGTGTGATAGGGAAAGACTCGCTCAAAATCTCCTTTGCGACTCAACTCGTCTTCGCTCTCTGCCAGGACACGCACGTCATCAGCCGTCAGCACGTCCAGAACTGTGGCACAGAAAACCTACACACAGATCCATTCATTAGCATCACTAGGAATTTGAATGATTTATGATAGCCGTGTAAGTCTGAATGAAATAAATATGACTGAGTTTGAGTACCTGGTCTGCATTGCGTCGACTAAGATAAAACGCTCGCTTAACTTTCTCATCAGTCGAAATGTCTGCTCTCCATCTCTCTCGTGCTGCTCCACATAAACTGAACATAATAAAGCGAAACCACAATAAGTAGCAGGTAGAAATAATTTAGAAAAAAAGGAAAATTGCATTTATACAAATAAAATACACTACACTACAAGTTTTTCGAACACTTACTCGCTTATTATTTTTTTCCCACACTTTAGAAAAACTGTGGAATACCACAAAGGGAACTGTAAGAATTATGTTTCAACCTAAAAATCGAAGCAATAAAATAAAATCTTTTGCCTTAAATTTGCAGAAACTGCATTTTTTCAAGCTTGCTTTTTAAACAATATTGAGGAGTTCCCATCTATTCTGAGCTCTTAGTGGCTATTCTTTCTTCTTTATTCAGTCAAAGTCATCCATTTCAAAAACATTATTATTTGTAAAAAATGTATTGTTTTATAATGAAAAAAGTTTGTTTTTGCCATTATACTTTTGTCTATGAAACTAGTCTCAGCCTCAGGCGTCACGCCCACAGACCGTTGGCTAAACACCGGATGCATAAGGCACACTTTTCTGGAAACACTTCAGCACGTTTGAAGTCGTCATCATGAATTTCTCAGGATTTCCAGGAGACGTGCGTGTCGCGTTCTGTAACAGTGCCCCCTGGAAACAACACGAAGCCGTCTGATCTAAGTTAGGTTCACGGCATAAATTTAACCATTTTTTGTTGTTAACTTTTGACACTTTCGTGAATATACACCGGTCTGTAACTGCGGGGACATTTCCACGCCTCTAAACAAAACGTGATTGGTTGCTTTACTGGTCAGTCATATGGGCAGGCCTTGACCAAAGTAAGCGGCGCCATGAGACTATGAAACTAATTTCAAACATTAAAGCAAACACCTTCAGATGAAAACCTTTTTAAGACAATGAGAAATATTTCATTCAAGTGTTCAAAAACTTTTGAGCGGTAGTGTTTATATTTGATATAATATTAGAACCATAAAAATCTGATTTTTGGTATTTTGCCAATGCAATGTTATACAAGCACTGACCTGCTGGTGGAGCTGCTGGCACTGTCTGAAGGGACATCTTCTCTCATTGGCAACACGAAGCCGGCAAGATTCAGCAGGTCCCTTATCATTTGACCCTTAACGCTGACATCCAGCGGTGTGTTAGAATGCAGACTAGAGAGAGGAACAAAGACAAAAAGTATACTACAGTTTTTGCTACAGAAGGCAAGGCTTATAAAACACAACGCTTGAGATCTGATCATGCACAAAACGTAAAATAATAAACCAGTTGATTCAGAAAGTTAATTCAAGTCATCGTTTAACAACGTTTCTAGATGTCAGTTTGTGTTAAAATATTTTGATACATTACTTCAGTATTCCTGTAATTCATGTATTTCAGGTTTTTTAGCATTATGTTTTTCCTGTAGCTCAGTTTTTTTTTCCCATGGCGCTAGTAACGCAGAGATCATGGGTTCGATCCCAGGGATTGCACATACTTAAAATGAATATACAGTTAGGTCCATAAATATTTTGACATTTTTTGTTATTTTAGCATCAAAGTGTATTCGTGATACAGGTTTATAATGGATATTGTCTTGAAGTGCACACTCTCGGCTTTATTTAGAGTGTATTCACATCCATATTAGCTGAAGGCTTTAGGAATTATAGCTCTTTATATAGAGTACGACTCACTTCATCGCTTCTCTGATCGGAACAGCACCGATTTCTTTTGGCTTACTTTATGTTGCATATCACGTTATGCAGCAGCTCAAATTAAAAAACGGTATTCCCTACATCACCTCTAAACAAACAAATATGATGTGGTTTGTTTTGGAGTTGAGCTTTAGAAGAATATTTTTACCTGGGAGAGATGTTCACCTCCAGCACCCACGGCTTCAGGCTCTCATCCAGCATGACGTCAAAGCCAAACAGCTCGTGACAGCTATAGGGAGAAATCACATGCTTCTTCAACCGCGAGTTCACATATGGGTCTGACCTGCCACGGAGAGACAAAACACAGGTTAGTTGAGAGCAACGACACACGTCAATAAATCACACGCAAGAGCAGCGAGACACTCACGCAATGATGGTTTTGATGACCATATCTTTGATCTTCTCCCAGATTACAGTGGTGTTGACTCCTTGAGAGCCCAGGTACTGCCAGAGAGCCTTCAAAGCCCTGCATTACATAAACCTTCGTCAATTATATTCTGATTCTCTTTTGACTTTTTAATCCTATCCTAAGGCCAGTTTCTCTAGTTATTTCACAAGGCCATATGAGAGTCAAACTGGCTTTTGATTATCACAACTAGTCTATATTCATCCAGTCCAAGATTGGGCAGTATATTCTTACCATTTATGCCCCTGACAGGCCTTATCGTCGCTGTTACTCTGATACTCCGAATTCTTCTTATTGACACTGTAGTTTGTAAGATGCATGAACTTGTTGCTGAGGGTTTTCATTGACGGAGAGTATCTGTGTTGAATAAGACATATAATCTAAACATATTGCATCACGATGTCTAGTACAATGTAAATATTCAAATGCTCTCTCACTTTTAGTTTAGTTATGTTTCGTTTAGTTACTCACTTGCAGCTTGCAAATCGGACCAGTCCATCATTAAAAATGTAAATGCGCAGTGGGTCGTAAGAGGTCACATACACGTAGATGCGCAGATCGAACTTATTCCCACTGATGAGGTAGGGCTTGTGAAGATACCTCCAAAAACAACAGAACAATCCATTTAACAGTCAGGAACACATGCGTCTTTTGAAGACCAGTTTCTATGATCCACATACTTTTGCACGAGGAGCGGTCTCTTGCGTGGCATTTGGCTCCACTTGTGGATGACCTGAATGCCCATTCCACGAGCAGATGCAGGCTAAAAACGAGAAACGGCAGTATATCAATGGCAAGAATTTCACGACGACGATGGCAATATCTACGGAACTCTGACGGTACCGGTTTGACGATCCATTTATGCTTGCTGCCTCCATCCTCCCAGGCCTTCCTCAGTAGCTTGATATCCTGTGGGAGAATGAAGGAGCGTGGGAAGAAGCCAAACTCTTTCTTGCCAAAGCGTGCCTTCATCTTGGACAGGTTCCTCCACAGCCGGTCCTTCCGTCCGATTTGAAAGGAGCCTGGAAAGTGGTTCAGCTGCCAAACAGAAGCGCATACTTGTTAATACTGACGGCAAGCTGTAGTAAGCAATTATTAAAGGCATCAGAATAACACGGCAACTTGTCGGACCATCCAGGTCTTAAAAGAGGAGAAACTACAATGTTGGTAATAACACTCTCTGACTGACTACTACAGTGGCAATTGATAATACAGATTCCCATTCTTACCTTCTGATACTCTCTAATGGCCTTGAACCCTGGTGACTTCATATGGTGACCCCAGCAGCCCAGCCAATCATGACTCTCTACAATCAAGAACAACATTACAGACTGCAGACTAAAGCACGGAGTGAAAGCTGCCATATTACAACTGTTTACAATCTGTTTTCATTATGCAAAATACAACTAGTACATTTACACCTCACGATTCAACATTTTTAAAAACAAGGTACCGACTCACTTTTGGTGGCTTTAAAGTGTGATCTGGAGATTACGTTTTTCACCACGTTGGGAGTGACTGCAGTTATCTTCCATTTGAGCTGATTCATCTGTTCAGGAGGTAAGAGCTCCACTGTGAAGTGCAAAAACAGATGAGGATTTTACTAAATTAGCTCATATTTCCCACTTTATAAAGTAACTATAGTAAAACAAAACTGAAGTTCAAGGTACTGGGTGTTAAATGGATAGGTCACCCAAAAGTGAAAATGTTGTCATAATTTACTCTGCAGAACACAAAAAAGATATTTGGAAGAATGTTTATTAAACAGTTCTGGGGCACAATTGATGACTATAGTAGAGAAAAAATCTACTACGGTAGAAAATGGTGCCCCTCAGAACTGTGTTGTGTCCCACATTCCTTAAAATGTCGTCTTTTGTGGTCAACAGAGCAAAGAAATGTATCCAGGTTTTGAAACCACTTGAGGGTGAGTAAATGATGACAAAATTGTAATTTTTTGGGTGAACTATCCCCTTAATGTGTGTGTTAGTGTTCTTACCCTTTTCATTGGCAGTGCTGAAGTATAGTGTAGGGGGCATGTGGGGGAAAAGACTGGGCACAAGAGCGGGTTTTTCCACCAGATCCCCCTGTGCATCAGGAATCCCAGGCTCCTCGACACTAAAACACACAACAAATATTAGCACAAGCAGAAATCTGCAAAGGCGACATGAATTTGAGCAACATTTGAACTCCTGGTTTTTTCCATCCCACACATTTGGCCTAATTTGGTTTCACTCTCAGTATTAATAAGTGTAGTATTTTCAGCCACGTTGAACACATGACCATGGGTAAATCCTTCAGCATGAGAAAAGCCAGCGCCAAGCGGTGAAAGATTTGCGAGACGGTGATGTATGTGAAAAGATGAAAGATGTGCCAGAGATTGACTATTTGTAGTCATTAATCCACAACACAAACACCCCATACTACAAAAACAACACTAAGCAACTAAATAAAAAGTGTCTGTTTTTGTCATTAGGAATTAAAAGCTTTAAATTCTTAATGTAAAGTGCACTTTACAAAGAGTGCCCTTATATTTAACCTATAATCACTTTAGATACATTATTCATGCATTCTTTATTATTTCACAGATACTGTATTTATATTATTAAGTATTTAAGTATTTTTATTAAATAATTTACAACTTAACATAACCAACCCAAAACACCAAATTCCTTTTCATCCTTCCTCGTGAGCATAAGACACCCTGAACTTATTAAATCTATACAACACAATCAATATAAGAGGATCTGATCAGTTTGAAGATAAACATAACTCACGTGACAGTCATGTAGGCAGCTTGATCAGGTTCTTGTTTCAAAATAGTAAATGCAAAACTGACACCGAGTCATAAATATAAGTGTGACCTCAACGTATGCCTTTACTGTGTAGTAACTGTTCTCTGGTTTTGGTTTTGCTCACCCTCAAACAAACCCATCAGCTGGACGTCACTTCAGGACAATGGCTTACAAACCTGACACAATTTACCACAGACTCATTTTCCTGTGATAGAGGGACAGTTCTGCCTCTATAACACAAGCACAATTGTGGGACCTTTCTACAGGCCTCTGGCTTTTAAGCTTTTCTCTCATAGCAACCGCCAGAACATAATTCAGGTACTCCTGTGTGTGTCGCTCATGAATATGATTCTGTCAGGTGACCAGAGGAGGAACATGCAAAGATATAATAGCCTCTTCTACGGTAATCTAGTTGAAAACGTGGGCTTCATGTTTGCCCTGTATCAAGCCTCTGGCAGAAATGCAGTGAATGAGATAAAGTCACGATTAGCGAAGAGACATAATCACATTAGCAAAAGGATCAAAAATAGGGATTTGAAATATAGAACTAAAACTTTAGGGAAGAACGCCCTAAATCTTCATTCCTGGAGGCAGTAATATTTTGTATTTAACTACTTATTCAGATGATGAAACACTAAATATACAGTTTGTTTTAAGTACTTATGTTTCAAAGGAAAAAAGCCAAATTACCTTAATGAAGCAGTAATGGATGTTGTGGAAGAACCATCACAATCCGAGTCATCTGAGAATATAACAACACTAGAGTTAACAAATCAGGCAAACAACAGAACACAACAATAACATATTTCTTAATAGTTCACAAGTTTTTATATGCTGAAGTTTAGTTCTGTTACCATCATAACTGAAGTCATTTTCCATCTTATCTGGAAGCTCCTCCTCCTCGCCATCTAATAACATGTCCTGTCTGAAAATAAAAAAAAGAAAGAACAAAAATCAGACACGTGACTCTTGATATGAGATTCACAATAACTTGCATTGGAATTAGTGACGTCCAAAACTAATTCTCTTGAGAGGATATTGTGTTTATTTCTCCTTTTCAAAAAGTATTCTGTTGAGACATTCCTTGACGATTCAGTTTAAAATACTTTGAAAAGCGTTTGTAAATCACAAGAATGTAAGAATGTCCATTTTATCTGTACAAAAAATATATTATATTTTTATATCAAAATATATATAAAATATATACAACATCTGACTGACATCTATAAGCTTCATCAAGAAAAGCACTTTGTGAAGACTTTCGGGGACGCTTTTGAGCAATAAATAATCCCTTCTCTTATTTCTTTCTTTCACAAAATGCTTCAAATTCTTTGTAGAAGTCCTTGTAGAAGTCATCAAGTAAATGCACACACCTCTGAACCTCAGGGTCATGTTCCCTCTCTTCTTCAGGATGACAAAGGCTTGGGTCTTCCCGAGAGCATTCTTCCTTTGTGAGGTAAATGGCAGATATCTGGTTTGTCACGGTGTAAACAGAAGGTGATTGAGGAGAGGTCATATCATGGTCCACCACCTCCAGATTGGCACAATCGTTTCCCTGTATTTTCCCATCGCAGACAACAGTCGAGGGGCTATTATCAATCTGATCAAAACCGTTGGTTTCCATGGGCGTTGCAACACACGAGTCCTTATCTTCATTACTCAGGCAGATGGGCACAGTGCATTCCCCATTTAATCTGGAGAGAGGTTTCAGACCATTGAGTGTCCCGTGCCTTGCGTGTACGTTGCTTCTGGAGAATTTTTGCCCGGAGGCCGTGAACTCCACCTCAGAGCTGATTCCTGACACTCTCCGAGGAGCTTCACAGGCACCGTGCTCACTTCCTCTGACGGATTCCTCTACTATCTGCTGCAAATCATTGGCTGCCTTGCACTTGTTTAAAAGCACATCAGCGTGTGTGTCTTTCAAAGGCATGGCGGGTTTAGTTGCAACGGCTTTTACGCCTCTCGAAAAAGTTCCATTGCAGCGGGATACGATAATAGCAGGACTGTGCAAATCAACGGTCTCTTGGTTGGAGTACGAGGGCATTTTGGCGTTGGGGGGCTGCACGACTCCATTGCTGTTGTCCCTGAGCTTGCTGCTCGACCAAGGCAAAGACTGATTGGTAGGCATGGTTTTTTCAACTACTACAGACGCCCTTTGAGAAATCGACTTGGGAGGGGAGGGACAGGGAGGACAAACAGAACGTTGAGGTGAAAAGGCCCTTTTTCCTAACAGTCCTGATTTGAGCCTCAATGAACCGAGGTTCCAGTGGCGTTGACGGTGGCTATGGCATGCAGCGGGAACGGCGTTAATATGTGGCAAGCTCTTAGATAAACTGTGCTTACTTAAATTTTTACTAGCACCATTCAAAGAATAAGCACTTGTGCTCTGTAAGCGAGTAACTCTGACGGAGGAGGCAGACGAGAGCGTAGGCACGTGTGGATAGGCACGTTGTGAGGGAATTCCTGAGACACCGGAGGGCCGATCGTACAGCACTCTTACATTGGGATGCGACAGCGATTCGCCAGCGCCACCATGAAGTCTCTTTCTTTCGCTGTTGGGGGGCCCTCGAACATTGGGTGAGTGGACTACAACGGACTTGGCTTGAACGATGAGGGCTGGCCGCACCGCCCCATTTGCCAAGTCTTCAACTCCACTGGTGGCCATTAATTGCCATCTCACACCCGCCTGGCATGGGCTCAGGCACACACATGAGGACTTGAAGGGTAGGTGGTCTATAACTGTAAGACAGAGAAAAATAAGTCATTATGAAACACCCAACACACTACCTTGTGTCTTACTTTTAATGTCAACATGTAACATGTTTGTAGGGATTTTATTTAAATGATTTTACAGTTATTGCCTAGTAGAATTGTATTGCATGGATGTTATTTACAAATCCAAAAACCAAAGATGTTTACCATACTGATAGATGTCAATGTATGGTGGTTTAAATATGTCATGTGAGGTCTCTAAAAATGTATAAGCATAGATTTACATAGTCAGGTAAGTGTCTTAAAGGGCTCATATGACACGGCTAAAACAAATATTATAGTTTGTTTTAGATGTAATGAAATGTGTATACAAGATTTAAGGTTAAAAAACGCTGTGTTTTTCACATACTGTACATGTTTGTATCTCCTCTTTGCCCCGCCTCTATAACGCACAGATTTTTTACAAAGCTCATCGCTCTGAAAAGCGAGGTGTGCTATGATTGGCCAGTTAACCAGCGCATAGTGATTGGTCGAATACTGCAAGCATCAGGTTCCAAATCAAGGTTCCAAAGAACATCAGGTTCCAAAGCAATTGTACTGACAGGTACGCCCACCTTGCATTTACATTTGGGCGGTCTTAGTCAAATCATACCATGAACTGACGTAGATTTGTGGAGGTGTGGTTACACGAGGCTCTTTTACACTAAGAACGAAGAATTTCTGCAATTGTACATGTCTAATACATGCATGGGTAACTTATAACACAGACACAGAAAAACACGTATTCACGTCATATGACCCCTTTAAGTTCTTTCAGAGTTGTCCTTATTCCTCATAAATGGGAACATAAAATTAAATGAACTATTATGGTTTATCAAAAGTCACCTCTTCTCCATTTGTTGGGTATTGTTGCTTCCGGTTTGTGCATTTTAATTCACAGAACTCCTACAAAGTACGTTGTCTCTCAAAAACATGCGTGTGTACTGTGTACTCATAACAACATGTTTATTTTTCCTACATTGAATGATGTCTGGACGCTATCAACAAGGGTTTACATTTTCTTTTGACAAATGTTACATCCACAACTAAAAAAAGTATACAAAGCACAACTATTTATATTGACTAAATAAATTGGCATGATTTTTCACTTCAGATAATCATAATTTTAAAATTCACATATATTGAATATATGAATGTGAACTTCAGAAATACATGTAACTTGTTATATGTACAAGGAGACTATTTTCTCTGTTAATGAACTATAGGAATTAAGGGACACAATGATAAGCACTAAAATGAAGATGTTTGAGAAAGCCACAGTGTTTACACCGAACACGTTACTCACAAAAGACAGAAAGATTTGTTAAATTACACTAAATGATCTAAGACCAACACCTTCCCTCGGCAGACATTAAAACAAGCTTGTCTTAATATAACTTACAGTCAATACTGGTTGGCATTGAGCTGTGGGCATTCTTTCACACATGAACATTGTGTAAATGGCAACGTGTCTAAAAACCTAACGACATGCATAACAAGACATCATAATACGACCATAATATGCGCTTTATATGCTTTCTATTTAGGCAGCGCACTAGATTTTGAAGCACGGCCGAAGCGAGGCTAACTGCTAGCCAGTTAGCTTACCACACAACACTCGCTTCAGTCAGTTAAAACACACTTTCTCATTACAGACCACATAAACAGACGGACCGCGATTGTCAGAGACTACTACAGCCTCTTTAACTCTACGTGTAGCAAAGCGTAAAACAATACGTCTATTTCCAATACAATAAGACGCTTCTTACCGGCTTAGGATGACAGGGTGATTTGAGCTCGAGAAACCCGCCTCGCCTCGTGCTTTTCTCCCGCGTCTGCGCTGCTGCGTGAGTGTCTAACACCCCCACAGACTAATCATATACAGCCTGGCCATGAAAAAACTTCAATCTGTTCACATGATTTTAACATTTAAGTCATACAAACTCAATAAATACGAACGATTCGACGCAACACATAAACAGAGATACACACATTTTGTATATTTAACAAAAACAATTAAAACATCCATCTAACCAACCAACTGGTTAAATAAAATACAATTTTCTATGCAATGAGAACAAGACTATTAATTAAACAATCACATAACCACTGTGGGATAAATAATAACATTTCAACATAAACCTGCAATGGGAAACATACAATCTAAACCTAAAAAAAATAAAAATAAGACCAATAGCCATTTCTCTTACCTTAGATTCACATCGTTTTCATTATGGATACAGTAACTTTATATGTTGCTTATCTAACAGCTTCTCAGCCAAGTCTTCTGTGCCAAAGCCTGAGGTCACTGACTACGCTCATCCAATGTCACTAACAGTTATCGAAAACTCTTTTACAGAATGAAGTAACCCAGTATCACCATCTCGCATGTACTTAACATTAAATATGCATTGTGACAAAGCACCTGCAATTCAAACTCTCAGCTGGTCACCACGAGACACACACACACACTTAGTGATCAACGCAAACAAAGTTGCTAGAGAACACATGCACAACTTGTAGGCCATGACAGCTTTACATTGAACTCTTTTCCAGTACGTTTTAGACTGGAGCAATGACAATGCTGTGCTATGGTGAAAGACCTGCTTGGATTTGTAGGTGAGAGAGGGTTCGATCAGAGCTACCTTCATTTATACCCTTACGTGGTACTGGATGGAGTTACATTTGCTGAACTGATGTTGTGGGTACCTCGAGAGGACGAGTTTCCATTTTGAACTATTCACTCACTACTAGACAGCACAGCAGTCTGAAGAAAATATGTGAGAATAAATAAATAAATAGTTCAAACCTGGTGAATGTTTTACAATAGGGTTTCTGACTGGTGTTAGTCATCGGATAAAAACCTGCAAGAGACAGAAAGTAAATATATAAATAAGTAAATGAGATCAACTGGTGTTAACACAATATAGCAAACACCAGTGGTTCTCAAATGACTGCAGGGGGTACGTGAAAGAAACTGACATTTAGGATTAAATAATGAAAATTTATGATAAAAGTATTTTTATATGAAATTAGGACTACACAAAGATGCATAAAAATAAATTAATACTTTTAGATATAATAACTGTTTGACTCTCATTTCACTCAATTTTAATGTATAATGTTGTTGTCTGGTCAAGGGATACTTGGCTTGATAAAATCATAAAAAGGGTCCTTAAACCAAAAAAGTTTGAGAACCACTGGCATACACAATGTGAAAAGAGTTTCTTAATGATGGGGGGGGGGGGGGGGGGAATTCTCATAAATCTTAATTGTACTCTTATATATAAGATAGGAAAAAAAGATCTGAGGACAATTCAATCTCAGTCTTTTTTGATGATTGATTTACTTCACCATTAATTCACAAAATAGTACTTACATCTCAGTCTTGCTTATAAAGTGCATTTCTTTGCACGGGCACCTATTGGCTAATGTTAATCAAGAAACACCTTGAAAACGGCACATACAAAGAAATGTTGCTAAAGACTGTACAAACCAATCATCTTTGAAATACTATTTTGAAATATTTGACACAATGTTAACATATATTTCTGACATCATACTGTGGGCTACGTAGTCCTACTTGATAGGAAAACAGCGCCCCTCTGTGGTTGAGATGTGCAACGATCTAAGTTTAACAAAATCATTCTACAGTTCTGTACTTAGAAGCAAGGATGTGATGACTTTCATATGACATTTAGGATGACGTGGGACAATTTTCTGTCAATACGTTTCCAAAATAAAACAAAACGAGTGGTTTAATTAGACGATGCAGAAAACGTTGTCCCTTTGCCTGTGTGGTTTCACAGTTTACTAGCCTAAACGTGTAAAACCATATCATTTTGCACCGATCTGTAAATGGGCCTCTGTTCTTCATTTATAATGAATCGTGTATAATGTTCTGCCTAGACTGGCTGTTTGAAATCCTACATCATCTGCTGTATAAAAGACGTCCTGCGAATAAAGTTAGAATAGAGCTTTTATATTTAAACACAATTTAAAAGTGTTACCATTTTATTTAAGTTGTGTCTTGTTCAATTAAATATATATATGGGTATTTAATTCCGCAGACACTTAGAAAAATGCCATATGTCATTTATAATATAGTCTATAGGCCTACTATGACGTAGCAACATTAATAAGATTTAAAAAATGAAAACATTTTTCTGATATTTATTTTATAAAGATGTTTTTTTATCGTTCTCATCCTGCATATTAAAACAAGCAAGTTTGTTATGAATATAAACGTATCTAAGAACATTTGAAAAGTTAGAATAGGTTCGATTATGGGATTTACTTGACAGGCATCTCTTGCTCTCTCTTCCCCTCTCTCTCTCTCTCTCTAAGAGTGTGTCAGAGCCTGTGGGATGAGTTTCTGTGGCACATTACTCTTCATCTGGATGCTGCTCTGAGCACCTTTGACAAAGACAGCAGCATCTCTGCAAACTTCACAGGGCGCCTCCTTCATTTCGTGTCCCACACAATCTCCAGCGTTCACTGTCGGAATACATTAAATTCACCAACAAAACAGGACAGACAGATACATCTTCCAACTGCCAAAGTATGAAGTTCCAGTGCGTTTCTCTTTTCATCTGTGCTTTACTCGTTGGAGAGAGTTGTGGGTCGCAGATGAAGTTGTCTCGTCTGGATCGATGGGTGAGAACTGGGTTTCAGTACCTGAAGCTCAACCTGTGCCGGAGAGTCTCTCTACCGGAGAGCGAGTGCAAGAAACTCTCTCACCTCCACCTGAGCGGAGTAGCGGTGTACGTCTCTGAATCGCACTCGGCGGGGAAAATGCTTGCGGTACTACCCGATTCATACTTCACAGGGACCGTTCCGTCAAAGTCTGCGGACTCGAGTGTGGATGATGAGAGCAGGACGAATGAAGAGTTGTACCCCGGAGCCAGTGCGCATGACGCGGTGCTGGTTTTGGACCCCAGTCCGGGAGAGAGCTT
Organism: Triplophysa siluroides; assembly: GCA_006030095.1. Classification (NCBI taxonomy): domain Eukaryota; kingdom Metazoa; phylum Chordata; class Actinopteri; order Cypriniformes; family Nemacheilidae; genus Triplophysa; species Triplophysa siluroides. Next base: position 1,341,118 of record VCII01000094.1, on the reverse strand, counting down.
CGGACACCCGGTGGTTCTGTTCTATGTTAACTTCAACATTACTAAGAAGAAGTGTGCTCATATGGATGGTATTTATCTCGGTGAGTGTACTGAATCTGACGGTTCGTTTAAGAAGAAAATTGTGAAAGACGTACTTTGATAAAGAATTGGTTTGAAATAATGCATTAGCAATTGCATTATAGTGTATTGCAAAAAAAAATATATATATACATCACAGTAACCACAGTTTATCAATTAAAACAATGGGTAATAATAATAGATACGTTTTAAAGGTTCTTTCAGTCTGTTAGTTTGGAAACGACATAAAATATTTACAGTGCAACGAACAGAAATAATATAAAATGCAAAATAAAATAAGATTAAATATTACAGCGTGCAAGAGGTATCGGATCAATGTTTAAATTGTGATCAGAACAAGGTTTTACTTAAGTTATTTTCCAAAGATACGATAAACTACAGATGAAGAATAAGACGATAGTATTAACACATTAAGTACACTACAATACTAGTGTATATTAGCATCATGTTCTTGAAGTGCTCTATTTTCACTCACAAATGTTGTGCTTACTATACACAATTTTATTAGTACTTAACATAAGATGATCTATACTCAACTGTGGTATTTTTAGGCACCATGAGTGCAAAATACTATATTTTTAGGATATTATAAAATGAATGTGTGACAAGACAATAGAGCACTTTACGTACATTATGGAAGTGTACTTTGTACAAGTAAAGTGATGGAGACACTAGAGAAAGGCAGATCTCTAGAATCACAGAATTCCTCGAGTTCACATAACTGGAACCGGAGTAACTGTTATAGAAATAACGTACTGATGTTACACATACAGGGCACATTGTCTGTTTAGTTACATATTAAAGTAATCACTTTAATTGTGTGTAATTTTATTTGTCGTTAAGAAAGGAAAAACACAAAGTAATTGCATATTAAATGCATTGTTTAGTTTAAGTACTTGGTAGGAAATGACCCTACAGTACATAAACACTGTGTGATGTGTAGTGTGACCAATTCGCTTTTTATAACTCTCAGACAGATTGGTAATAAAAGGAGAACAGTCCTGCGGTACTAGAAGTGTCATAACATGCAGTCACGCAAGCGTGTATGGACAGCTGTAAGGCATTATAGGCTCCTAATTATTTGAGGACAACAACATTATGTTTATAAAGTTCTAACAGTATACCAAAAGTGACAAAGCAAATGCCCAGATCTACTGTATAGGACGTCATTTACTGTAAAAAATGAGACTTTAGACATTAAGTTGAGAAGTGCTGTTATGCCACCTGACATGAAGCAAGACTGTGTGACATGTGTGTGAGATAGAGAGATTTGCACAAGGATCTAATGTTAGGAACAGTCTGGCTCCCTGCAGGTAAAGTGGAGGGCAGACACACGCCTAAGCCAAAAGTCATGCATTCACAATAAGAGCGGTCAATAATTCATCACTGAGTGTTCAGTCCTTAACTCTGGGTTCAGTGCCCAGCTCAGACATGCCCCCAGTTTATTATAGACCAGGACCTGAGTGAACCAATCACCTTTGAACCAAATGTAAACATTTGCACTGGAAGATATTTTGAAGAATGTTTTTAACCGGCACCCATTCACTTGCATTGGTTTTGTGTCCATACAATAGAAGTAAATGGGTGCCGGCACTGTACGGATACCAACATTCTTCAAAATATCTCATTGTTCTGCGAAAGAAAGAAAGTCATGCCGGTTTGAAATGACAAGAGGGTGAGTAAATGTTGAGAACATTTTTGGATGAACTCTCTTTAACAACATGTCTATTAAAATACCACATTTGGCTGATAGATTTAGAGATGTACAGTTCCTTAGCTGCCTGTGATATCCCACAATCCTGTGGATGCAGTTTGGGAATTTGTTGGAAGACAAAACATGAGCTGGAGTGGTTGAAAGCAACACATTTATTAATACATTTATTTTTATTGTATAACGCAAATTAATGGAGAAATAATCAGATTGTTGGACATGATGATATGGTGCCATTAAAGGGACAGTTCACCCGGAAATGAAAATTCTGTCATGAATTACTCACCATCAAGTTGTTCCAAACCTGTAAAGATGTCTTTGTTCTGTTGAAAAAAAAGATATTTGGAAAAATGTTAGCAACCGAGATATCTGGGGCACCATTAAAATGGCAGTCAAAGGTGCCCCCGAACTGTTTGTTCCTAAATTCTTTAAATATATTATTTTGTGTTCAACAGAACGAAGACATTTTTCCAGGTTTGGAACAACCTGAGGTCGAGTAATTCACGATGACAACATTTTTGTTTTTGGGTGAACTGTCCCTTTAAAGTCTATCTGAAACCAGTTTAGGAGGGCCCTTTCATACACCAAAAGACACTGAGTGACTGGCCAGCGAGGCTGTTTCAAGTTTCAGACACATTAACAGTGATTCCCTTTGTAAATAAACTCCCAATTTCAAGATCATTCTCAAAGGCTAAGCACACACGCCCTGCCTCAACTGTTTCTAGGAATAGTTTTAGTAACCAGAGACAAAATGAACCCCGGAGAGGATAATAACGACCAAACACATTAGAAATAATAAACAAAATATTTTTGGTTTACACATTAACTCCAGACAGAAAATCTCGTAACTCAACTCAAATCTGGAAGCGTTTAAATGTGTCCAAACACGACCAGTGTCATTAAAGATGTGGTGCAAGTCAGAGATCAGAATGAAAGCTACGTTCGGTTCTGGCCGCATTTAAAATCATCCCGGGTCTATTTGGGGTTTTATAATCTGCCCCCGGATACGACCGACCGCAGAGAGACACTCATTACAGCTACTGATTCCGTCTTACCGCACATTCTCCAGCCAAGGAAACCTTTCATTGTAAGAGAGTAATTTTCCTTGTTAAGCGAAATGGATTTATAATGGTTTGTGATTACACCCCCCGCACCGCTGTCCTTTCCAAGCTTGCTAAGCGTGAAACTGATAAAGATCGCTTGGCATCTGTAGCCCGGCGCTCTTGTCTAAAGTGCGGCGTGCGCTTAAATGAATAGTTTGAAAGTATGGCTAATGCTGAAAGAATGCACACCGCTGTGCCCGGTCTCCGGCTACGCTTGTTTAAAAGGCATTATTATTGCTTCTCTTGAAACAACGTTTTCTCTCCGTCACTTTTTCAAAGTTAAGATTAGTACTGCAGCTTTTTCCTTTTAAAATCAGGTGGACAATTGCACGGTAGAAGCACGGCGGTAAACAAGCGTGGCTAATGTCAGTGAAGTTTACATTTATCCAGCCTACTGCAGGTTTTCATGGTGATCATTCTGTGTTTGTGCGAAGACACGAAGCAACAACCCAACTTCCAACTTGCTTGTACCTTGAATGAAAATGTTTTCAATAAACTCTACTTGTTTAACCTGAACTGATCTTTGCTTGGACGCGTATTATCAGATAATATTTGTCCTTTTTTGATTAACGTCTGTTGACTTTCCAGGGGAGGAGTGTTTGACCATGGCAGTGAAAACGCGCTGTCAGAATCAGCTAAAGCGCAGACGGAGTCGCAGTGATCGCATGGTGAGCCGGGCGAGGGCCCGCAGGAGCACGACGGGGAGAATCGGCCGCATGGAGCACAGCATCGGGCACTGCGAGATTCACTTTCTCCCCCTAGTGGTGGGAGTGAGGGACAGCAACCGAACCCAACGCCTGCGCTGTGTAGGTGAGTAAAAAGCACTATAAAATATCACATATCGCTGCTGTCCTTCTAAAACCTTGTATCGCCATATTTCATAATTCATTTTTTTTGCCATAAATATGTTTATGTTTGTCACTGGGTTTTCCAAATATCTAACCAACAAAAAGTGTTAAAGTCCCAGTGAAATAAAAATGACAATGCCTACCGTTTCATGAAATATTGCAGTGTTTATTGGAAATAGTTTATCAATGTGGGTCATTCTCTTTTTAAAATCTTAAAATGCTCTTAAATCTTAAAAGTAAAGTCTGAAAATGCACTTCCTTCCTGTATTGACTATCTATCTTAAATGACGTATGTAAGTCAGCTTGGGCGGAGCTTCCGTTAACTCCTCCCCTTCAACTGTCAGTCTGCTGCCAGTTCCATGTCAAAATGCCACGGCTGTTTTTATACATCCAATTAAATTGCAGAGAAATACGACAGCCACGCCCACAATTTTTCTCGTTGGAAATTCCATTTCACTCGGAAATGCGTCAAATATTGAAGTAAAAACGATCGCAACTTCCGGTTTGCGGGGACTTCTGACATCAAAGGTTTCAGAGCGACAGCTACGATATGACACGTTGCTATATTCAACATTTTATGAAGCCAAACGATAACTTTGTGTGAGTCATTGTGTGTATCTCACATATTCCTCGATATGACAGATCACCCAGACTTCGCCCGATGCCCAGAGCCTTTGCCACAGAGCAGTCCCAACGTTCCCATCTCCAGCTGCGAGCTCAATAAAAACACCCGCCGGTGTCACCAGCAGCGGCTGGCCACGCACCTGTCCTGCCGCCTCTACCAGACCTGCGATCACGCCGTCCTCTTGTCAGGTACAAAACAAAGTGCGCCTCACACGGGTGATGAAGTTATTAGTATAATCTGACCACGGGTCAGCCGATTGATGTTTAAAATCCTGGGCGAATACTTGAACTTATCAGCTGTCTCGGGAATGACGGCTTGAACAGGTATTTATGTAACCTTTAACCTGTGCGTGTGCAGGTGGCTGGCAGGAGCAGATAACATACCAGCGGCATGTGCAGAACCTACAGCTCTTCTACCAGATGCTGAGGAACAACGGCTTCCATAAGGACCACATAAAGACATTCTTTGCTGGGAATGGACAGGTAGCAGGTGTGTCAAGCTTTTATTGGGGTTTTTGATTAAAAACAAGAGAACTTCAACAACAGAGACAAAAAGCCACATTTGAAATGTTATGTTAAGGAAAAGTCACGTCGCTCTCCAAATCCTTAAAAATTGTCGTTGTTTTCATAGCTAAAGACACAGACGGGATGTACCCGGCCACAGAGAAAGAGGTGATCAGGAATCACATTTCGTATATCTGTAGAAAGCAGCACTGTGCAGATACTCTGGTTCTGTACCTGAGCAGCCCCACACGCAACGACGGCACCATGCTCCTCTGGGACCGCAACAACAACGGCATTGTAAGTGTGTGCATCTGCCAACATTCTGATGGTAGCTTCACATTAGGACAGGACACACAAAAGTTAATGCTAAAACTTCTGTAACAGTATCTGCACATTCATAGGAATTTCAAAAATAAATGTACAAGGATTTAAGCATTCATAGGCATTTCTGTATTGGCCTAAAAACCATTGGCTTAAAATTGTAATGTTTAAATATGAATATTATAGACCACTTTGTAAAACGCTGGTCCAGAAAAAACTTCTCGTTTCGGTTTTTTAACACTACACACGTTTGAACAAAATACAAACAACAGAACATTTACAACCAAATCAAAATGTTAAACAAATATCTTTAAGATTGAATTACACGTGTAATATTAAAAAAATAAAATACATAAAAATGAAACCGGAAGTGCTTCTGGACCAGTGTTTTCATCTTGCAAAGTGGTCTACATCTACAATACACGCTTAAAAATAAAGGTGCTTCCCAATTCCTTTGAAGAACCTTTTTTTTTATGGTCGCATTAAGAACTGTTAACATCCGAAGCCTTGTTTCACAAAAGTTTTTTTGTGCTAAAAAAAAAACGTCTTAAGATTACAAAAAGGCAAGAAAGAAATGGTTCCTTAAAGAACCATCGAGCGCTTTTCCACCATCGCGCCGAATCGTTCCAAGCACAGTCAAAACGGCTCCAATTATGTTTCCACGTGAGCCTGGTTCGACACGACACGATTACAAACTCTTCTCGGATCAGAATCGTGCTAATGTATGCGTGCAGAGCCGTTATAGCTCAGTCTCTTGTGTTACCAAGGGAGCGCGTGATGCGGTTGTGTTTACATTCTTAAAACATTATGCGGTGGAAAATTAAACCATTTATGTTCCCGCTGGCAGTGGAACGATTAACCAAATAGAACGATGGTGGAACAGTGCTCTTTGACTGAATGGGTTTTTGTGAAACCAAAAATGGTTCTTCTATGGCATTGCACCTTTATTTTAAAGAGATAAATACTAAATATTTACATGACTCAATAACATTGTATTTTATTATATGCCTATATTTGCCTTTTCGCCTTCATGCGTTAAAAAGGTGCATCGCAATCCTATAGAAAACCATTTTTGGCTGAATGGCTCCATAAAGAATTTCTGAAGAATCATAAAGGTTCTTTATGGTGGAAAAGGTTCTTTAGATTATAGAAAGAAAAAAGAAACGGTTCTAATAAGAACCTTAAGTAAACAGTTCTTTGAGGAACCAAAAATGGTTCTTCTTTGGCAGGAATACCATTTGTAGCACCATATTATACAAATGGATGTTTTATTTCCAGAACCCCGCAGCTTACAGTGACTGAAATCCTTTGGTTTTGTTGAAATTGCACTCAAACATGTTCGAAAAAGAGTTCTTTACAGTAAGGCCGTAGACAAATTGTTTGATTTCTGACTTTCTTATAGTACGGAGAACCTTTACAGCACAAGAACCTTGCAACAGAACGGTTTTGTGGATGTTGAAGGTTCTTTACAGTACCATACAGCTTGAAAAGAGCGTTTTAAGAACCTTTATTTTTAAGAGAGCGTTCTTCCCAGTTCACCATATTTCTTGTAACATTACTGTTCTATTATGTCATCAGATGTAGAACAGCATCTCTTTTGCTAGCATGTACTGTTATGCCAAAGGGGCTTGATCTGCTATAAATGTGTTTGAGGAAACACAGAGAGGATAGATGAAAGGCAAAGTTGAGGAATGTGAGAACATCCCTTATCTTCCCGTAAATGAATCCAGTGTTTTTTTCCAGCCCGCCACATCAAAGTGCCCACTAACCGAAGGATAAAAGCATTACACAATGAACGTTGACTTCTGGTTAACTCTCGTCCATTGTGTTTCATTTCTTGGATGAAGAATCTGTTTACTTCTTACGCTAATGCTCTGGGGTATGTGGCCTACGACCCTCCAATTCCAGTATATGGAATTAAAAACGTGTTTTTAATGCGCTGATGAGAACACCACCTGCGCAGCGGCTTTATCAAAACCTTCTTCTTTAACGCAGACTAAACTCTCCTAACAAGAAAGATGAGATGACATCACATTTCATGATGAAATATGGCAAGCACAATATTAAGCCGACTATCTTCTTAAACAAACACACCGACCCTTTTATCACCTTACAACAATGCATCCATCATCTTTCATCTATCATTACTACGGCCATGCACATGTTTAATTATATTGCTTTTAATAAATACTCCTGCTGCTTTACCAAAACGCAGCAATCCTTTGCAAAAGGTGGTCAGTAATCCCGGCCATATGTTAAGAGCAGGGCAAACAGAAGCGAGAAGACTGCACTAAAGCCCACCCTTCCATGACAATGGGCACAGGCTCTCTGGGGACAAAGGCAACAACCTGATCCCCAGACAGGGATGTGGTGACAAAGAGAGGCTTGAGAGACAGGGACCACACAGGATCAGAGACACCAGACGCTTTGCTTCCCACAGGAAAGCTGCTCACTTCTTAAAGTGGAGAATATACGGCTAATTGCTCATTTTAGCGCCTCTTAAAGGGACAGTTCACCCAAAAATTTAAATTCTGTCATCATTTACTCACCCTCAAGTTGTTCCAAACCTATATAAAGGTCTGTTCACACCAATAACACACAATTATCTGTCAAATGACACTTACAACCAGCCTCTCGTGGATTTTTGCATTTATACATTGCATGAATATAGCAAAGATGTGACGTCAAAATAATGCTTTGTTTCTTCAGGCGGATCTGAAGGAGCGTTATTCTGTAGGGGAACTGTTGTCAGACCTGGCGGGCTGCAGAGCCCGTCGAGTGCTGTTGTTCGTGGAGCAGAGCTACAGTGGAGTCCTCAGCAAGAGACTGATGGGATCTCTCAAACATCTCAACGTGGTGCTGCTCAACGGACTGCCCTGGGTGGACACTGCTGAGTTCTGGACCTCTCTGCACCCGTCTCAGTGCCTCGTAGACCATCTCAGTAAGGTGAGAGACAAAACTCTACATGATTGTCATGGTTATGTTCGATCATAGATAACGTTTTCAATCAGGGATGCCGAGACGACGAAACAAGGTTAAAGGGATAGTTCATCCTAAAATGACAATTCCGTCAATGTTTATTCACCCTCATGTCATTTCAAACCTGTATATGATTCTTCTAGCGAACACAAAAGAAGATATTTTGAGAAATGTCTCTGAGGTTTTGTGTCCATATAATGGAAGTCAATGGAGCCCAGTGTTGTTAGGTTATAAACATTCTTCAAAATATCTTCTTTTGTATTCTGCGGAAGAAAACGTGAAACCGGTTTGGAAGAATTTTCATTATTGGTTCAACTACCCCTTCAAGTAGACACTTTTGCATTCACTCTAAAAATGTATTCAGTGGCTTATAAACAGCTATATTAAATTGTATAAAATATGCGTTTTATATGTAGCATATATTATAAAATTGATTAAATAATATATGTTAATTTCAGAGAAACTAACTGTTGGATTTAAAGTTTATTTAATGAAAAAAAAAAAAATTATGAACTAAATAGATATATAATTTGAACATACACTTAATATTTGAGTTACTAAGATTACATTTACTCAATTGAATCAGTATATTTCATTGATTTCATCAATCAATAAGTAAGTAGGAGTAAGCAGTTTTTAAAGTGTTGACAATCTGAAATTAGAAATCAAACCTAAACCTGAATACACACAAAGCTGCACAAACTTTGTCTACGTCACCTTTGGAGCATGTGTCATTAATAAAGCGAAAATGTTTATTTAAAACTATTAAAACTAAACTATTTATTGAAAAAAGAACTAGTGAATTTCATACCTCAATGCAGCATTTGCCCTAAAGAATATTCACTAAACAAAAACAGATTAATGTTAGTAACAATTTTACCGATGACAAAACTGTTAAATGGTCCTTAATTCCTGGTTGAGCCATGTTCTAAGCCATTGCAAAATTCCCCAAAACAACGCCCTTTAGCTGTTTTGAATGTAAACCAAAGCTTTGAGGCTTATTGCTTTAATAAACTCTTCTTCCATTCACCAGAGTTCTGTGATACCTCGACTGTTTGATTCGGCTCAAGGCCTGCTGAACGTGACTCTGGCCGGCGCTCCGTGTAACTCCACGCCGCCCCTCACAGAGGCCGAGCTGAGGAAGGAATACATGGGCTGCCAGAATTTACCCACAGCTCTGTGGTACCAAAAACGGCCCAAATCCGATAACAGCAGGAACTGATCGAAAACCTCTTCTTCCACAAACAGATGGACCACAGCCAACTCTCATGTTTCCCACCTCATTTTGACACTTCAACGCTCAGCTGGACATCACAGGAGAACTTCCTCTGTACAGAACGAGAACCTACGGAGTAGTAAACCATGAATTTGTAAAAACAACCACAACCAGCGCTTTCCCTCACATCCACCAGCGTGCGCACACGTAATTCACCGGGTGACGCACATAGACCCTGACAAGCTGTTGAGGAACAGACTACGTAATGTGTGCTTGAAAGAAGTTCAAGTCAAGCAGGACGGACAGAAAGAGACCGAAAGTGTCTCTCGTGTCCTCGAGTTGAACCTCGGTTCCCCCGCTAGCCTCTCCGCAGCGGGCGTCCCGCGGGGAGCGTCCCATGCTAACTTCTCCTCTCTCCGCCTGCTATGGGGGTTCAGCTTAGGGACAAGAGCGCTCCGTTACGAGTACTCTTCCCTGGGTCAACGCACAGGGCATGGCTGCAAGTGAACAATGGCGACAACGCCACTCCGAAACACGCGTCACTCCGTCAGCTCAATAAGAGACAGCGGTCCGGCATGATTTAGTCATGAGAAACGCTCTTAATGTATGGATTCTAGCAGAGACTGGACTTCGCAAGCATGTATTCGAGTAGGAACTCTGACTTCTTTATTTCCACTCTGTACTTACCCAGCAAAACCATTTAAACACCACGAACAGATAATGGTGAGAGTGTTGTGAAGATATACACCGCAGGCCCTATGGGAAATCATTCACAATTCACTCCGGCCTCCCGACGTTTTTTGCTGTTCCCTTACTATTGATGCAGATGGGCATTGGCCAAATGAAAAACCTCAGTGCATTTTAATCAGTCCTCAACTTAAAATCCAAACCATTTAAGATAAATACAAGGTTTTGTATAGATCAGACATCAGTGTTATTCTGTAAATATTTCTGTCCTATGTGTCATAGTGAATGAAGTAGAGATGCACAGATACTACATTTCTCCACAGACACCGATTATTCAGAGTGGTACCTGCCGATACCGATGATGAAATATTTCTGAATGTTATTAATTTATACAATAACAAACTGGTGATGTTTCGTAACATTTTCTATAAACGGAGCACACATTCATTGCATTTTCAGGCTTTATCAGGATATATCGGCCCTGATTATCGGCTGTTTTTAAACTATATAGCCGACTGCGTGAACCGGTTATCGGCCGATATATCAGTGCATCTTTAGTCTCAATGATCGTACACGTTCTGGTTTGTTTTAAACCGTAGCTTGAGTTAAAAAATGTAAATACTCTTAATAAATTAACTTTTGTACATAGCCAGCGTTGTATTTATTTACAGACTTTATTTTTAGGTTTACGACTACAAGTTTTATTTTCAAATGATATTTGACCAGTGCATATGTAATGAAAATACAAAACATAGTTTATAAAATCATTGTTCTTGTACACAATATTCAGCTTTCGAAAAGTTTTACTATTGCTATTCTGAGATAACATTCAATTCAAGCAATTTCCTTTGGCATTTCTGTAAATGTGACTGTGGCACGTGTAACTCCTATTAAAATATGTCATCTTCTGAAATGTCACTTTTAAACTTTATCAATTTAATCTTGATTTCAAATACATTCCGCATTTTCAAATCAGCCTGGAAAAATATAAAAACGCTAAAGGTTCTCTTTGTGTTTTGTTATTTGTGCATTTACATTTCTATCAAAGTACCCATATTATTAAAGTGGTCTGAGATGGTTATTTGAGTCACAAAAGAGTGTACAATGATTTAGTGTATTTTTTAAAAAGCACTTTATATTACAGTGTACCTGTAACTGTAATAAATTCCCAAAGTTTTATCCGTAACGTAGAATTGCATTACACATTAAATACACATTATACGTTTTAGTTGTTACTTGCATGAATCCAAAGTAACATGAAAACTGTAATATAAAGTTTGACCATAAACTCTTGTTGCTTTGCGTTTTTGCTGGCTTGAGCATGCTACCCATAAGTCCTATGCTAGTCAAATCTGACAAAGATGCTTCAATGTTTCCTCGGTCTACCGTCTAAAACAAACCAAGTGACTGGAGGAAGACATAAAAAAAAAAAAACATTTAAGAATGAAAGTCACCAAATGACAGTATTTTACACTTGTGCGATTTTGGTTATGCCACCAACGTTTAAGCAACATTTAGAAACTTCATTGATTTATTGCACTTCAGTGACACCTGTGTAACTGTTACCTGAGAAACATTACTTTTGTGCGGTCTGGTGCAGCTCTATCTGAGATGAACTTTGCAGCTCCAATTGGCTGATTGATTTCACCCCTCAAAATTCATGATCAATGCCGTATCTTCAGAAACTCTCCTGCGTCTCCAGGACTAACTCTTCTGAGATCTCGCACTCGGGGCTTTGCTGCTGTTTTAACCACATGGCTGAGTACAGGCGTCCCATGGCCAGCAGCTCCTCGTGCCTAGAACACACAGAAAACATAAAAAAAAACAAATTGAGCGTGTTTACATGCACAGTCTTACACCGATTATGCTTAATAAGCTGATATATGTAAGGTCATGTAAACGCGTGAAATGGTTTTCTTTCATCGGGGAAAGCTCATAAACGGCTTAAGCAAAAACCGATCGGCAGATGTCGTTTTTGCCCATTACTCCGATTTTGCGCTGCATGTAAACGCCTTTACCGGTTTTCTTCCAGTTTTGTTTATGTGCGCATGTCTGAAAGCGCAGTAGTAAAAGTCCCAAATGGAAGTAATAGTAAAATAACGTTTAAAAGTCTGCTCTCGAATCATGCAGGTAATGTAAAATGGTCAAAATGAAGAACTATTGTTCTTATAAAAAAAGGATTTTCTCGTTTTCCCGCTGCATTTTTAATGACTAAACAGACTATCGACGATGACGTCACTGCACACGAGAAACCCGGCAAGTCTCAAACTTCCGTGTAAACGCGGTTTTCTGCGTAGCCGGTTTATTACTATGCATTTAAACACGTGAAAACAGGTTTCTTTTTAAGCTGATTTTTGATAGATATCTGTTTATTTTGTGCACGTAAACGCACTCACTGTTTCATTGCTCTTAAAAGCATATTATCTGACCTGACTTACAGTAGGAAATGCAGATTTCAGTCAAAAACGTTACTTGCATGATGATACCATTCTGTCAAAATTGTATTGGTGACTTATCGTAACATAATGTCAGATATTTTGGGCTTGACAAACCTTCAAGAGACTTTAGAGCCGTTCAACTTCACAGGGGTCAAAGAAACCCACTGAACACCTGCCTGCGGCTCCAGAAATCACTCGAGGGCAAGGAAACTCTCAGAACCATCTCCCTTTGCTTTCTTTCAGATTGCTTGAACTGAGAGTTGGGCGGGTCGGTCTAAGGTCAAGTTTGCTGAAGCATCAATTACTTAGAAGTATGACATCAAAAGTGAGGCATACACCATGTGGGACAAAGAGCTCTGGGAACACAGAACACCAACAATCCTTTAAAAAATAAGGGTCCGGTAGCAAAGACTAGTCTTACTAGTCATCTATTTTTTCTCTTCAAGACTGGTCATAACTTCTTTAAGTCAGTTCCATAGAAAGGAAGATGGGTCTAATTGAAATATGAAAAGTAAAACTGATTAGTCCTAACTTATTGCTAGTCTCCGGAATCGCATACTGTGACAGTACGTACTGAGTTTGAATAAGTATCTACCTTCGGCCGTTAAAACAGTACGATCTATATAGTATGAACGGTATGAATACATTTCGGACATACTGCGTCCGCCACGTTTTATGGTCATGTGACCCGTATGCTCTTTGACCTATGACGACAACAACCTATACGTGAGCGTTGATAAAAACATAATTTAGTCAGGAGAAATTCATTTATTGGCACTTACATTAAAAACGGACGTCTACCTTAAATTTTTACGCTATATTTATTTGATTTACTTTTAAAATGTGACGGTTGCTCAGCTTTGCTGTCATCATGGGATAGAGAAGAGTCTAAAATTTAAAATCTAAATTCACGTTTTTATATGTTATGTTTTTATTGTGTTAGTTAGCTGTATTTTTTGAGTTATTATGTTCTAAATCAAAACAAACCAACTGCAGATAATTGATATTAATTGCACAATAAAAAACATGTCTTTAAGAGACATTTAATATAAAACTATATAAACTCGAAGAAAGACTCCACTTAACAACCAGCCATTTGCTGAACAACTAGTCAACCATCCGTTGACTCTTAATAGAACTTGGAGAGCAGCGAACGAGCTTAGGAAGCATTCTCCATACCTTCTCCAACAAAAGTCTCAACTTTAAAAGGCATAGACTTCCTGTATAAATTAATAAAACATCCCGCACTAATCCTCCATTTTCTCTGTAACCCGTTTTCCAGACATTCCTCAGATGTCTTATTTTAGGAAGCATCTTACCGGGCTGCCGAGTGCACAAGGTGTATCTCTTAATTCCTCTATTCTAAAAGCATTAACCCCTCATCTCCCCGAATGCCCGTTTCCCACCTCATCTCTTCCTGTGTACATGTGTATTCCGATACGCTGTTAAAGCCCTGCGTGGGTTGTGTTTACATCGCAGTGTCAGTCAGGGTTGAATGTGCGAGGTGTGGAGTTACAGCCCTGATGGCTGTGTGTGTCTAAGTGTGTGTAGCGGATGCTCTGTTGGCCGTAGCTCATATATCAAAGGGCGAAAGAGACGGACAGTGAGCACGGGGTTAAGGCCGAGGCTGAGTGGTCAGGATGAATAGAGAAGTCCATTAGCGGGACACTGCGTGTGTGTGTTGGGTTTTAAAGGGGGAACTGTGTGTACCACCTGAGGGCCTGCAGCGAGACACGACACGGAGATCAGGCAGGGTGTGGACGGCTCGTACACCGAGAGACTATATCCTGTCTCTGGGAAAATTAAGATGCACTCAGACAGCCCTCGGGTTAAGACTACAGATCTGCTGATAACAGGCGCACCTCTGGGACACGCACACACACACACAGTTCTTATGTTTCCTGAGAAGATGAAGAAGACCCGGTCTGCCCCAACATGTCGTATTATGGTTCACTATCCGCTGACCAAAGGAATTTCAGTCAATTAGGATAGAGGGGGAGACACGGGGAGTGATCCGACCGAATAGAGGAGGAAAAGATCATAGGGGTGTGTCATTTGTTTTTTATACACTAGGGTTTAAGCAGTACTGACCTGCCTTGTTCTGCAATCCTGCCGTCGTGAAGAACGAGGATCTGGTCGGAGCTGATGATTGTGGACAATCTGAAAACACAAAAAAAAAATGTGGTTTCCCCAAAAGACATTTAAAGTGTTTTTTTGGCTGATAATTAACGGTATTGTTGCCATGTTGGAAATAAAACCTGCATGTCCAAATTTGCTGTTTTTCAGGATGATTGAACGCGTGTCAAAATTGACAAGCACAAACTATTCGCAAAACCCAGTGACAAACATAAAGGGTGACTAATAATAATGACTTATGGTAAATAAATAAAACATTTTCAGAACGGCAGCCATTTTTAGGTTCACCCAAAAATGAAAATTCGGACTTTCTTCTGCAGAACACAAAAGAAGATATTTTGAAGAATGTCGATAACCAAACCACATCGTCCCCTATTGACTTTCATTTTATGGACACAAAACCACAGAGACATTTCTCAAAATATCTTCTTTTGTTTTCCACAGGAAAACCTGTGGCTCAGTGGTTAGAGCATGGCGTTACCAACGCCAAGGTCATGGGTTTGATCCCAGAGACTGCACATTCTGAGAAACAAATGTAAATAGTATAATGCAATGTAAGTCGCTTTGGATAAAAGAATCTGCCAAATGTGTAAATGTAAAAAAAGAGTCGTTTACAGGTTTATGAAGGTGAATAAATAATGACAGAATTTAGATGTTTTTGGGTGAGCTATCCCTTTAACCAACTGGTGTCAAGGTCATTTTTAGTGGCTGCACAGTGAGTTCACATGGTCCTCCTAGCAGTCTCACCATGTGGGTAGCTCATCACGACAAAAATAAAGTGTCCAAATACACTTTCTTGTGATATGTTTGCATGAAATGTGTCCCTGATTTGGTTTAAACAACTGGGTTGATATTTTGCGCAAGGGGCACCGCCATCTGAATATCAAGGCCCATATGGTTTACAGTAGTTGTCTTAAGATATTAAGTTGCAATAGGAAAAAGCAGAGCCGTTGAAAAACAGAGTTAGGACACTCGATCTCGCCGCCGTGTGGTCACGTGGTTCATGGAGCGCTCAATGGTTCCAAACAAATCTGTGCTGTCAACCTGTTTGAATGGATTTTAGCGGGACAGACAACAGCAACTATATTTGCATACATTTTGTGAAATATATTAGCACATTTTGTATATTGAATACTACGTTGACTACATTTATAGCATAATTTTGTCTGGGGAGTAATATGAATATAAGATCTATGAATATTAGATATGTCTGCCAACTCGTTAAAATGTATAAACAAGCCGTTATTTCACCAACTGTACAGCAAATGCCTTTGGGAGATTACAGCTTTTTCCCAGAGCCATTGAAAAACAGAGTTACGACACTCGCATAGACGTCCAATGCAGAAGTAGTAACAGCATGCCGTCATTTCACATACTGAACAGCAAATGCGTTTGGGAGACATTGAAATGAATGGGCTTCAGTGCAGTGTTTGGAACTATTGATCACTCCATGACACGAGTTACTTCCACATTACGTTCTTTTAATGGACGTCTATGCGAGTGTCGTAACTCTGTTTTTCAAAGGCTCTGGGAAAAAGTATTTAAGAAAAAATGCACTCGTTAAGGGCTGTGACCCAGACAGATGCCATGAAAGCTCAAAACGAAATCCATGTTTGCAGCCTCTTCACTAAGCCACAAGTGTACTGTAAATGCATTCCCTTAATTTAAAGCAGCACCATGATCCCCTTAATCTAGTCCTTACCCACGCACACACACCCCTTCTTTAATTCACACCCAAAGCCTTCTGCGCGTCATCTTCTCAGCTGCCCTTCATCTTCAAACAAAAGAGCGGAGACTTTTTTATTGATTGCTAACCCCAGAACCACCACCCCAAAACAGATCAAAGCCCGGCACTGTCTCAGAGGCTGGACAGGATCAAAGCTCACAGACTATGATCCCGATGTGTTTACAATTTTCCATAGAGGAGAGCAATGAGACACAGAGGGGACGACATGAGAGGAGCACACGGGACATCAAATGTAGGAAACGGAGACGCCGGGCGGCCAGAGACGGTTAGTAAGAGCAGGAGTGGTGGAATTTTAGACAGAAGGACTGGCAGAAAGGCGTCTGAGTCGAGTTCAATTGTCTTGTAAAATGCCAATACAAAATAGCAGGCACATGTGTGTTGACTGATGGAGAGACAGTGGACATTTTTCGTGTGCTGTGTGTGGGCTACAATGTAAAACAGATCCTGTATAAAAACAGCATTGTGGTTCTTCCAATGTCAGTGCAAACAGAAAAATTAAATGTGTATGAACTGTCATTCGTTTATTTTCATTTTCCATAACTGAATCAATGTAGTAAGAGACAGAAAGTCTGAAAAATGCTAATTAATGAAACAAAGCGACAACAATTTAAATACAACTCTAAACTGTGAACAAAAGATGTGGAAAATATTAAGAAGGTAAATTTCATTCTGTGAACTACTAGATTTTTTTCCCAAAATTTCAAACAAAATATTGCTTATTTGCAGAAAATAAGAACTGGAGAAACAGGTCAAAATAATAGAAAGATTTTTAAAGAACTTAAATACAGTTAATATTTTAGTTCAATATGAGCAATAAAACAGTAATATTTTAAGTTGAAAAAGTGCGTCTTGTTATGCTGTCAGTCTTTGTCACTCCTGAGGTTTGATTTTGTTTAGGGATGCACCGAAATTACGGCTGACGAACATTTTCGGTCGAAATTTCGGTCGACACATACATAAAAAGTCATTCAAATACTAAGGCAGAGAAGAAAAACGTTACAAACTTGCTTTGACGTAGTTGACAATGTTTCACGAAGTCTGCAAATACACACACTAACGTTAATGTAAATAATCGAACATTAAAACAAACACGATCTAATTCCAGTTTGATTGAAATAGTGTTGTAAACTGGTCTTTGTGTTTGCTGGTTTTGTCCTTGAACCAGTTTGATTTTAATGAAAGAGAATTATGTTCATGATCAAAGTGTTTGGTTTTGTCATGGAAGTTTTAGGTTTGTCTAAACTGGAGTGGAGCATTTATTGTTACAAGAACAATGTTAACTGTTTCAAGAAATGATTTTGAGTGACTTGATATTGTAATATAAGCTTGTAGTCAATTAAAAACAGTTTATAGCCGTATTCCACAAACACATGCAGCTTTATCGCATTAGTGAGGTGGATGCTTGCTATTGTTGGCATTATCCTTCATTAACCTTCATTTCTTTGGTCTACGATGTTATTCTTAAGGACAAATAGATCAATTTAATTAATGCTCGAGATCTTCTCCAGATGGCCCAACAAAAGCTTTTATCAATACGTGATGTTATCTCAGGGATAAAGCCTTGAATTTAGAGAGACAATCCTTTGACAAAAGGATGCCGTTCGTCCATATTTTAGGGGCTAGACAGCATGAAACGCCAGGCTACATAAAAGCATTTTATTTAAGCCTGCTTTTCAATATTAGAATTAAAATGACACTTCTATTACTACATGAAACAGGCTTACCTGTGCGCCACGACGAGAGTGGTGTGGTTGGCACACACTTTTGCAAGCGACATTTGAATGTTGCGCTCCGTGTGACTGTCTAACGCAGATGTGGCCTGCACGTAAAGTCAAGAAACAGGACTGAATAGAAAACCACACGCATCCAAACCATAAAACTTTAGCAAAGCTTTTACTCACTTCATCAAGCAAAATGATACGTGGGTTTTTCAGGATGGTACGAGCGATGGCGACTCTCTGCTTCTCTCCACCACTCAACTTCAGACCCCTTTCACCGACCTCGGAGTCATAACCTGTTCATAACGACAAGAAACAGAGTCAGTCTCTTCTCAGTTTATGCAAAAATCTGTCAACATTTCATTGCACTCACGTCTGTTTTATCTGTGGAGCAATAAAGACTTTTGTAAAGTGTCCTGACAGCAAATATTATGCAATGCAATATTATAACTCCATAAAAGTAGTCCATATGACACATAATAAATCTTTCATGTCTTATGATATCTTTGTGGGGAACATGGGGGGTTTTGTTATGACTTTTGTCATAATGTTCCTTGTGTACATGTTCAATGAGCAATGGCTCGTCATGATTGGACTTTTGATGATAATGAACCTGTCTGGTGTTTTGTGTCACTGACGTCAAACCTGGTAAAAACATTTTTTTGGAGCTTTAATAACTGAAATAAAAAGTAAATAATCCAAGGTAAAGATTTAAGATCTCAGTCTGTTATCGCATGGCATGGCTTCACAAGGGTTTTTGGAGTTTGACGGACACCGGGCAACTTACGCATTCAGTATATAAAGAGGATAAAGGAAATATATCAGATGAAGGTGACTTATTGATCTATTATATCTGGATTAACTATTTAGCAAAGACTGACATTCAAGAGTTTATTGCGAAGCAAAAAGTAGGCCTAGATGAATGAATATTATTTCTTGTTTCTTGCTTCTTTTAAAAGTATGAACATTTTTCTGTTGTGAGATACTACTTAAAGGGATAGTTCACCCAAAAGTAAAAATGTTGTAATCATTTACTTACCCTCAAGTTGTTCCAAACCTGTATACATTTCTTTGTTCTGGTTAACATAAAAGAACGTTGGATACTAAACATTTCTGGGGCACCATTGACTACTACAGTAGTTTTTTCCCATCTGTGGTGGTCAATAGTGCCCCACAACTGTTCGATTACTATCGTTCAAAAAATTGTATACAGGTGTGGAACAACTCGGGGGCGATTAAATGATGACAAAATGTTTAATTCTAGATTAACTATCCCTATAATAAAAAAGCCTACCTCTTGAGAGGTACCAATGTATCGACTTTCAATGTTTCTCAGATTTTTTATCTTTTTAAAACCATTGCAATATTCGTTATAGCATGGAAAACGCAATATAACAAAATAAGTAAAATTTTTTAACAAAATGATCAAATTAGTAAATATTTTAAAACTTGCCAAAAAGAAATGAAATATGTTTAAAATATCATTCGTCCGGCATCTGCTGGAACAAATATTGTAAGCTAAAGGGACAGTTAACCAAAAAATGAAAATTCTGTCATAAATTACTCAACTTCCAGTTCTTCCAAACCTGAATAAATGTCTTTGTTCTGTTAAATACAAAGAAAGATATTTAGAAAAATGTTAGCAACTGACATTACTGGGACATTATTGACTACCATAGTAGAACAACAAATGGTGGTCAAAGATGCCCCAGAACGGTTTGTTTTCCTAAATCCTTCAAAATTCTTCATTTTGTGTTCAACAGAACAAAAAATATATACAATAGGTAGTCAATGATGCCCCAGAAATCTCAGTAGCTAACATTCTTCCGAATATCTATGTAGCGAGCAAGATGGCGCCAGCGGGTTCGGCTTGCCGTCTGGTTTGTGATTGTTTTAGGTATCTCTTTGGTTCTTCAACATGTCCCTTCAACATTGGTTTACCTTTTAATCTTTGTACAGCACATTAGACAACAACAGTTGTATGAAATTGTGCTTTATAAATAAGTAAAGAAGAAATAAAGAAGAATATCTCACTTTGTGTTTGACAGAACAAAGAAATGTATACAGATTTGGAACAACTTGAGGTCGAGTAATTCATGATGAATTTTCATTTTTGGGTGAACAATCCTTTTAAAGCAAGAAGCTGTGGTTTTACAGTTATTTTACAACAGCTATGTGGTGTTGATAGGCATTAGGGTTGCACGGTGTATCCGTGCTACGGTAGCATTGCGATGCTAAAGCTTCAAAATACTGCGAAGCCACTCTATTTTTTAAAACAGTAGTATCGCAGTACCGTAAGTAATGTTGAATATGCGCATTTATGTTTATTTAAACACTTACATCTGCCTTTTTGCTGTGTTTCTCTTCTAAATAAATCTGTGTTTTGAACGACTCGAATGAGATAATGATTGAGTGAGTAGAATCCGTGTATCATTCGTTCTTTTCATATTCAATTGAGATTCCAAAATCGGAAAATTAAAATTACAGTTTGTTATTTAGTTATTCGTTTATAAATGTAATACCAAAAAACAAATAACGGGTCATTTTTCGTACTTTTGATTTAATGCTCAGATCAAAAATAGGAAATGAAATAAAGGGGGCACGACCGATTTTGATATTTAATCACACACATTTTTAGAACATCGCTGGATACCCATCTTCTGCAGCGTAGTGGAAATCTCTTTATGTGCCTTGACAGTTTCAAATAAGTCTTTAATTAAATCAGCATATGATTCCAGTGCAGCCATGGTGTCGATATGAAATTACTAAAAAAAAATACTGAGTCAATCACTGCAAGATTGAGGTTTTTCAGGCTTCTTTTAACTTTTTGCAATTGCGGCAAACTTCCAAGTGCAACATACACACACACACACACGAAGATAACTTCCGGTTCACGCAAATCGAACAAATTAAATATCAAAATCAAAATCGGTCGTGCCCCCTTTATTTCATTTCCTATTTTTGATCTGAGCATTAAATCAAAAGTACGAAAAATGACCCGTTATTTGTTTTTTGGTATTACATTTATAAACGAATAACGAAATAACAAACCGTTTTTTAATTTTCCGATTTTGGAATCTCAATTGAATATGAAAAGAACAAATGATACACAGATTGAGTAGTTCATCAGGACACTTGCTTTGTTCTCCATTGTTTTGAACAAACTGGTTGAATGATTCACTGACTCAGTAAAAATTGCCACCAACACTGTTTAGTTTCACATTTAAAGTATTTAAAGCCTAACATTCTCTTTATAAAAATATCTATATAAATTAAGTTTGATTAGTTCCGACGTGAAAAACGTTCTAGTGTACTTTAGTATTTACTACAGCTAACTTTACTGAAATTCCTAGACACTAGTGTTTTTAATTCTTACCATAGTAAATATTAAAGCATACTGCAGTATTTACTTCAATTTATTCTGTTTCTATATACTACAAAATATTGTAGTGTTCAGTATAATACAGTTTATTATTGTAAATACAAAATGTTTCATTTAGATCTGTGTATTTAGGAGATTATGTTTATTTTGTAGATTGTGAACATGTTTATTTAGTAGATTTTGTGAACTGTGAACATGGCACAGCACCGTGATACTATGTGGTACCGTGATACTTCAGCTGGTAAAGTATCGTAAGATATGTTTATGTTACCGTGTCAACCCTATTAGGTATAATGTCGTAATTGTATTAGTATTGAAATATGCATACATATCTGATACACGACAAAATGGTATAATACATCAACACTCTCCTACCGTCTGGAAGGGACAATATCCTATCATGGATGTCAGCAGCCACTGCGGCCTCTTCTACTTCCTGGTCACTTGCAGATATGCGTCCATAACGAATGTTTTCACGGATGTTGTCATTGAAAAGGACGGTGTCCTGAGGAACTACGCCAATGTAGGATCTGAGCGAGTTCTGTTTCACCTGCATGTGCAACGATAACAATGACACAAATGTTAGCCATTTCAATAAAGGAAGCATACAATAACTTCCTTTGCCGTTAAGAGTCCATCATTTTTACTAGGAAACCAATGGCTTTTGGTAACCATGCCATGCAGTCCATGGTTTCCGTGCGATTTCGAACGAGAACATACAAAGACTATCTAGCACCGTGTAGTCTACATAACAACAGGTGAATCACGGACAGGTGGGCCTCAGACTTTAAAGTGTTTCACCACCTGAGGGTTTGTAGGACTACATTGCCTTTGAAAGCGAAGGAACCAGGTGCTGATGGGCTATGAAGGGGTCCCAAGCTCTGAAGATCTGAAACCCCAATTATAAAGCAGGGTGACAATCTTCACATGCTGTCTGTTGTTGGGAGGGGTGCGGAGATAGACCCCTGCCGAGATCCAAAGCCTGGCAAACTCTGTGAGGCAGTGCCAGCCGACATCAAGGCTTTCAAACAGCATAAAGAGGAGCAGAGACAAGACAAAGTAGGTCTAGAATGGGCACACGTTTCAAGAAAGAGCTTAACTGGGCAATTTAAACCATATATCAAGACCTTAGTTGAATAAAGAGAGATTCACCGCAGAGACATCTGGACAACTGAGTACCACTTCTGATACGTTTACAATTAAAACATACATACGTGAAGGACATAATAATCACGATATTTTGCTCAAAACTTTAATCACCATTAATAAACACGATTATTTTGTCAGTTCAGAATTCGTTTTTTGTTATCATTACTATTGGTCACCCTTCATGTCTGTGGGTTTTGCAAAAAAGTATTAGAAATGCAGTGAAATTATTTTTTTATTTCCTGTAAAGTGGCAGTTTAAAAGCTACAAGCTTTGCGATGATGTTCTGACCTTATTGGGATATTTGCGTTTGCTTTTAAACGATTATGCTCAATTAATTGTTGGAACCATTAAAAAGTAAGTTTCGCCAGTGGCACATTACAAATGTTCGGAAGTGACAATGTTGACATTTTCAACAGTGATGTGCAACAAAAGTGCTGACATCGACGAAAGAAGATCAATAACACAAAACCAGATTAGAAAAGAACTATGTAGAGGACACAAAAGCTTCTCATGTTATATGTTTCGGTGTTATTTAGGTTTGACACATGTGACTGCGTTACATATCATTTCTGTTACACCACAAATATTTTGTTTCTGAAAAATTTTCAACAATTTTTAGACAGTTTAATCCTCCAAACCAGCATCATCCAGAAACACATCCTCTCTCTTCATCCACAGACTAGTTATTTGAGGTCAACATACACTCTTTCCCTTCCCAAAACAGAGACCACGGGCTGAACTCTAAACTCCGATCATGATTGGAGGCGCTCTTTAAGGAACAGAACCCCCCACAAAATGACCCATTCTTTTTGTATTTTGTTGTTCAGCACATTTCATTTCTGTGAAACACAAAATAAAGTTATAAAAGTATCGATTTAGTTTGATAAAAGTAGTCCACTTGTTCACTGTATTCCAAATTTCCAAAGTCACATGATTGCTTGTGTAGACCTAAACTAAATCTCCCATATGCTAATAATATTTTCCTCCTTTTAAATTTCAGTGACATTCATGTTTAGTCTAAGAAGCTTAGACATCAACTATTTTCGTGTTTTCGAATATGCTGAAGTGCAAAGGAGATACGAGTACTTTGGAATAACGACTTGGCTTTTATTTTTTCAAAATAAAATGACGATTTTATACATTTTCAAATTCATATGGATTCCGAACATCCCAGTCACATTAACAATTTGTATGGCTATCAAAGAAAAAACATCTGCATTTACTTTAAAGGGGTCATATGGCGCGAATACGTGTTTTTTGTGTCTGTGGTGTGTTATAAGTTGCCCATGCATGTATTAGACACGTTAAACTGCTAAAACTAAAGTGTTGTCTAAAAGCGAATGCTCACCCAGACCTGCCTGAAACGCCTCGTGTAACCACACCCCGTCGAATGTACGTCACTTCGTAACATGATTTGACTAAGAACGCCCAAATCTAAACGCAAGTGAGGTGGGCGTACTTGTAAATCTCATTGTATCGTCACCGCCGCAGCCATGTCGCGGAGACGCTGTGTTTTCGTTGCGAAAAGAAAGCCTCTATGTTTGCCCTGGTTACATTTTATTAACAACACTATTCCAGAAAAGTACAATCCGAATGTTCAAGTTTGCGCCGTTTCACCGACGATTGCTTCACGAACGTGGGAGAGAGATTAAGACCGGCTACGCGCGAAAGCTTTGGTTAAAAAGTGGTGCCATTCCAACCATTAAATGTAGCGACGTACATCCGTGGCGATTTGTGAATCGGACTAGGGCACGACTTGTTTGCGTGATTCAGAGTCGACTCCCTTTTTTACAAGCCAATAACTTTGTTATTCATTCACCTTCGGCTTTACAACTTGGCAGAAAACTAACATTCCCACAGGGCAACATAACACACAGCATGAAATATAATTTACATGATCTCGTTATATGTACTAAAAAAACAAAACCACAAACAAAAGGTTAGCAAATTAAATTGAATACATGATGGAAGCTGTTAGTAACAGGTAAATCAGGATGCATGCAAGAGCCAAGAAACACACCTTTGATCCCAATGTTATTCAGCGGGAACATCAAGCCATGTCTTATCTGAAGTCTGAACAAATCAATATTCAATTAAAGCAGATTATCTGTACAGCTTTGAGCGTGTGTAAATGAGGTCACTGCACAGGTTTCCCCAGCTCAATAACCGGCCTGTTACCTCAACTCTGGGCTGTTTGACCACAATTAACCAAAGTCTTTTGGTCCAGTTTATTATTATTTCATGTCACTTTCACAGTTATCAATCTTATGGCAATTCGTAACTAATTTACGAGATGTCTAATTTGTATGAAATCATCCGATCTTATGTTTATGTTTTGGTATGCTTTCGCGTCAGTGACCACAGGTTTATGGGTGGGGCTTCATATATATTTTTGTCCAATAATCATATGATTTTGGAACAGTAGGTTAAATTGATAGGCCACCCCCAACTCATCCCATTGGTGGAGTCAAGTTGCGACTGGACTGGTCTTAGTTTTCATTGCACCACTGAGCGTTTACTCTTGATAGGGTAAGCCACATACAAATGGCCTACATACTAAACTTAAAAAAGGACACAAGAATGTATGTTAAAAAAATGTTTACGCACTAAACAAAATTAAAGTTCTCTGGTGGAGTCAATGGTCCAACACTTTACTCAGGAAAACGGATAAAACAACTTTCTTCAACCATTGCAAAAAAAACTACTTTACCACTATAAAAAACACTGAGCATAACCTCAACCTCTGTAAAATAAACTTATTGTTATTTTACCCACAACAAGAGAAACACAAAATTTGCCTTAGATCCCATTAAAGAAAAGCCTCCGTCTCTGAGCGCACATTATGACAGGGCGAGAGAGAGGAGGGCAAAAAGCGTCTTGTTCTGGCTGTTCAGTCGACTATTAATCCATGTGGCGAGTGGAACCAGCCTCTGTCTTTTCACTTCAAACGCCTGATGAATTAGATCCCTCTTTGAAGTTTTCTTTTTTGTGTTTTCCTTTTGTTTATTTTTCGCCTGTTTTTTTAGTACTCTTAATTCGCCGACTTTCCATTCTTTCTCCCCATTCATTTGGCTCTTAAAAAAGTCAATGTCCTTAATTTATGAACTAATTAACATCATACTGGGTAGGGTGAGAGGGGGCTTACTGCAGCCATGTGAAACACAAATGGCTTCTCAGGTCTTTATGGGAGTTCAGCATCTGTCCACTCACAATACAACTTTTATCCTGAGAGACGGCACTTTCGCTTGCTTTGGTTTCCGCTCCTATTTGCAACAGTAACTTTCGATTCGGAACAAAAAGACTTGAACAGAAGTTACCACGCTAATGTCATTTAAGTTTATGGACAATTCGACTGTAACAAAAAGAAAAGAAGTGAAAAGAAACGTTTAGAGAACTTGTGATGCCCATGACATCAACCGGAATAATTCAAGCAATCCCACTTGTTACAGTAAAACAACAATTAACTTGTGATGAATCGCATCCAGAATAAAAGTTTGTCTTCAGGAATATACATCTGTGTACTGTGCATTTTTATTTTGCGGTTATAAACACGTACACATACATGCATGCATTCAGTGTAAAATGTACACATTAATATTTTATGTATATATTAATTTAAAGCTGCCATAACACACACAGTTTCTGCCAAACTCATATTAATCGTGAGCACCTATAGAGTAGTATTGCATACTTCGTATCTTTGAAGAGTATTTAGTTTGATCACATTTATAGAAGATAGATACAGCCGTACGATTATTTCCGGAAAAATACGAGCTCCTGGAGGTGTGCGGGGGGAGGAACTAAATCACGAGCACACAATTCATCATCGCAATACATTATCCCTGCATAACTATTGATTCACTATAAGTTCATGTTGTTTATATTATGGACGTACGCGGCGATTGCCAACAAAACACAGACATATGACACAGTTTCACTTACCGCATGCGGTTCATGTCCAGTATCTTTTAGCGCTGGGATCGCATGTCAAATGTGGTCTTTATTCAAACTACTAACATGAACGTCAGCAGCAGTTACACAACTTTTACTAACTTTCTAAGACAAAACCTTGTTGTTTTTAAATAAAGCCCAGCTATTTCACAATCAATGAGTGTCTCCACGAACATCATTTTCTCCATCAAACAACTTTACGACTTGTCTGTGCTTGTTTGTGAGAGAGAATAAACTGATCATGTGTTTTTATACGACAATCTGGGCACTTTCACATGCGCACACGTCACCACACCTCCAGAAAACGGCCATATCAAATACTTGGAAATGAGGAAAATGCGAGCGGACCGGCGATATGGCAAACATGCTCAAATTAAATCCACTCGTCGAGATCACGGCGCAGGCATTGTTCTGCATAACCGACCAGATGTGCGCCGAGATCGGGGCTGCAACCGTTTACTTGAAAGGCACAGACAGGCTGGGAGGGTACAGCCCATGTGCGCCTAACCTGGACCAAATGTAGGCAAAACATCTTGTTTACACGGACCTCCACATGCTGCTCTGCTTAACACTTCACAGGCTTGTTATAGACTCCAGTCTCTTCTCTTCAGTACTCCACTAAATCAGACGTAACATCAATGAAGGCCAGCGCCTCTGAAACGGAGAGGTTCAAGGGGTCTGTCTCTGTCCGTCTCCATTCCTGCCTTTGTTTCCGTCTTCTCTTCACATAACAAACGTAATAACAAGAAGGAAACATAAGACGAATGCCACGGTCAGTGAGATGAATCAAAGGGTTAGGCCTCTGAAAATGGATCGCGTCTCTGGCGACCGGTTGCCTTCTGTTAATCGACCGCAATCGATAATCTTTTATGTTTTATGAAGTGTTCCATATAGCGGAATATGACAGATGCACCGCTGGGTCTCAGCGTGAAGGAGCTTCAAAGTGTTATTGCTCCGGCAGTTAAAGAGATGGATGACATTACAGCTGAGAGTGCTATAAACTGACATGCCATCAATAACCATGTTTGTGTAACGTGACTTAATATATTTAGCACTGAAAGAAGTGGTTTCATCAAGTGGTTTGAAGAATTTTATTAAGCTTTTTAATAGTTTTTAGTCAGAGAAAGGGAATGTGATCAGGACATGCTGCCGGCCAGACTTGAAGCAGAACTATATGTAGTCAATGGTGGCCAAGAACTGTTTGGTTAGACGCATTCTTTCAAATATATTTCTCTGTGTTCACCAAAACAGAGAAATTTATACAGATTTGTACTCGAGTCGAGGCCAAGTAAAAGATGACAGAAGTTAAATTTTCGGGCAAATTGTCCCTTTAACTTTCAGGACTTTCACTGCAATATGCAATTGAGCGATAATGATTTTCAAAAATAATTTTGATTCAGAACAATTTGTAAACGGATCATTTAAAAAAAATTTGCTGAACAATAATCATATTACAATATAGCAATGAACATTGTAATATTATACACTATTAAATGGGATGTGTCACCATGAAACGAATATTGCGATTGTCTTTTTTTCCGTATCGTGATGTATAGCTGAGTAAAACGACTTTTAAAATGAGGGATAAAATGTAGGGCGGGACTTCATTTTGCCATTCCCTAATTGATTGGATTGTTGTAAGTTGGGCGTTGCTAACAAAATGAAGGCAGATTTGAATGCCAGTTCACAGTCTGTTGTGAAGCTCTCCTCCATGTACACCACCGGTACCCACTGGACATTCAGTATAGTCCTGCCCCATTTCTAATATCCGTATTACGTCAAGAGGAGAAAAGATGTTAGCTAATGAGCTAAATTTTTTTGATTAAAGATTACAGTGCAAATTAATATTAAAAATAGTGATGTGCAGTGTTGGGCAAGTTACTCTGGGAAAGTAAATAATTACTAGTTACTTATTACATGTTCAATAGTGTAGTTGGATTACTGTAAAAATGACTTTCTCCAAAACGTATGTAATGACTTTTTACTAATTGCTAACATCCAATATCAACATTGATTAGTTAAGTGATTCAAGGATAGACATGAAACGGCTCTTTTAATTAATTCAAATAAATAATATAAAACTTAATAAAGTAATATTATTAACTGACCAAAATACTACATATGTGAGAATTACAGAGAACAGATTTTTAAGTTTGAAGTTTGAATATTTATGTCAATTCCACTATTGCACACATATATATTTCACAAAGTATTAAGTTGAATTACATCAGAAGTAACTGTAATTAAATTACAGTAACTAATTACTTAGTAAATCATTGCAACACTGTGTGAAAAAACAAGAATAGTCATTTTTAATTTCATATTGACTTTGACAAGTTGTGTTTTTTCAACACACTATGAGTCATTTTGTGTTAAATAAATAAGGGTCAACACAAGGTTGAGTTAAAAGTGACAGAAAGCGTGTTATCCTTAAAGAAATGGTCCATATCTCCTTGCTTCTGCCAGCATAGCAGTATTTCCTCCATGTAAACAATCTCCAAATCTGCTTTAAACAACTAGACTAATAATAATATACTGTTCCCATTAAAGGGATAGTTCACCCAAAAAAGAAAATGATGTGAAGAATTACCCTACCCTAACCCTAACCCTAACCCTAAACAAAGAAAGATATTTGGAAGAATGTTAGCAACTATCTCATTCCTATTTTTTATAGTCTGAGGAACCTCTTTTCACCTTTTTTGTATGCAAACCACACTAAAAAGTATTTTAAAAGGGGTGTTCCTAAGATAATTCATGGGCACAATCATAACATACGGAAATTAACTTTCTTTTTTCGAAGTACATTGAGCTTCCCTGAAGCTCAGTGGTAAGAGCATTGCGCTAACAACGCAAGGTTGTGGGTTCGATCCCAGGGGATTGAAAATACCTATGTATAAATGTATAGGATAATGCAATGTAAGTCGCTTTGGATAAAAGCATCTGCCAAATGCATAAATGTAAATGGCACCGAGCAAGAGCAGTCCCGTATGGAAGAAAACATGACTGTCCGCTCTCATCGCACATGAAATCAATGAAGTCCATTGGCCCAAAATATGCTAAAAACAACTTTAATATTGTTCCATCAAAAGCCCTTTATAACTGTTTAAAAAAGCGAAACAACCCACAACAAAGTTATTTTTATTCTAAACCGTTTGATATTTCACAATGCTTTTATATTACTCCTTGTTAATGTACTAGAATAATCTCCGCCCTCCATCTTTCACCAAACCGTGATATTTCTGCACTCCATATTGACTGCGCTTAAGCCTTTTGTTTGTTTTTACGAGGTTCTGCAAACTAAGAGAGGCGGAATGCACTTCTATCAGTGACAACATTTCTCATTCGGATGAGAAAATGCTCAGATATTTCATGAGTCATATTTTCCCCCATCATCCGACGGACCGGAATCGTGTGACATGTGCAGGCAGACACGAGGGCGTCAATACTGAGCAGGGAAGGTGGAATCACCGACCACCACCAGAATGAAAATAGCCTGCAGGTGTGCGCACCATCAAAGGCCTGGGGATTCAAAAGTTGATCTATTATTTCCGTGGCAGGGCCTACCTGAAAAATGACCAACAGATGTGTCCTGCTTAAAGAGCACAAGCGTATATGTGGGTCTATATGCTTGACCTATATCGCTGTAACCGCTCGATTGAGATTACAACTTTATGTATTTGGAGAGGCTGTGATTAAACGTGTGTGTGATCATTCCATACCTGTATGAATCATATTGAAGCACAAAACATATTTTGAAGAACTTTGGGAACCAGAGAACATTACACCTCATGGATTTCCATTGTTTGGACAAACTTTTCTAAAAAAATGCCTTTTGTGTTCTGAAGAAGAAAGTGATATAGAGGTTTTGAATGACATTAGGGGGAATAAATGATGACATGTGTTTTTGGATAAACTATCTACTACTTTAGTAATCAGTTATGCTTTTATTTCTGGTGGAATAACCATCACGATCTAAGCGTAGTTTAAAAATCACCTGCACACAAACAAAACCCATATTTCTCCTTTTACAGCTTTTTAAGAGCCAAAGCATGCATCCAATAAATCTTTTCTTATCCATGGATGGTTATGTAATTTCATGCATCATACTTCATATCACGATAGATCTTTTTCTGTGCAGATGTTTTAGCAGTCCAAATGCTAATGTTACCGTGAGTATAATGAGCTTGATCTGGACGCTAGTGTGAGGGATAAGAAACTGGACTGATGACAGCTGCTCTATAAAAGTAAATCTATCCTCATGCCCGTCCTGTGAGAAAGCCTTCAATCCCCACCATCTAACTCATGTTTCCTGCTGCGCCCCCAACACATTCACTCAGCAGGAATGTGCGGTCATCGTCTGAAGCGTGAAAGCGGTTGTTTAACGCTGGATTTCGGTCCTCATGGACTGGACATGATACGAGAGAGCCTGTGAGAATGTGTGTGTGATATGTTCATATCTCCTTGCTTCTGCCAGCATAGCAGTATTTCCTCCATCTACACAATCTCCAAATCTGCTTTAAACAACTCGAGGGCTGTTCCCATAAAAGGGATAGTTCACCCAAAAATTTAAATTCTGTCACGATTATTCATCCTCAAGTTGTTCCAAGCCTCTATACATTTCTTTGTTCTGTTGAACACAAAGAAAGATATTTGGAAGAATGTTAGCAACTGAGATTTCTGGGGAACCATCGTCTACCATGGTAGAAGTTATTTTTTTGTTCTGTTGAAAACAAAAAGATGTTTTGAAGAATTGTAGGAAACCAGTTCTGGGGCACCTTTGACTACAATAAAAAAAAAGTAGTAGTCAATGGTAGTCAATGGTGCCCCAAAAATCTCCGTTGCTCACATTTTGTCTAATCTTTCTTGGTTGTTTAACAGAACCAAAAAAATAAAACAGGTTTGGAACAACTTGGGGTTGAGTAGTTCATGACAGAATTTTCCTTTTTGGGCGAACTGTCCCTTTAAAGGAGTCATATCACAAGGAACAAACTTTTACATCCTAATGTCTAAAATGCTGTTATATACAATAGTTCCTATTTGTTATGCTTGGAAAATATATTTTGGGAGTCCTGCTAACATGGTAAAGGTAATAACTGATTAACACAAAAGAAGATATTTTGAGAATTGTCTCAGTTGTTTTGCGTCCATACATTAAATATCAAAGAGTTTGGTTTCCAATGTTTTTCAAAATCTCTTCTTTTGTGTTCTGCAGACCATCATTTTCTACAGAAAAAAGAAAGTCATACAAGTTTCGAACCACATTTCTTTTGCGTGAACTATCCCTTAAACTAACCTGGTTATCACAATAACCCTCCGCTCAATACCCAACCGCAAGAAAACGCATCCGAGAAGTGTAATTCTATCTCACCTGACCACGTGAGAAACAAGGTCAAGGTAAGCTTCAGTCCTGTATCAAACCAGTCTTCCATGATAAAAGCTAGCAGCAATAACAGAGCTGTGCTGGAGGACACTGGAGTAAGAGCAGCCTCTAAGTTCCATATTCATTATTTAGGTCTCTCTCACTATGATTAATTTACAGGCGGCAGGTTTACTTGGAAATAAGAGCGAGCACTAAATCATATTCCCAGAATCTTGACATGCGTGTAGAGGTTACATGATCTAAGGTTACGACTTACATAACTAGTGTAATTACACTGTACTGTGACAGTCTGCACGGTCTGGTATAACATCACTTCAAACGGCCTATTGTTACAGACCCTTCTGTACAATCGCTCAGTATTTGTAACAGTATCTGTCCGCAAGCCTGCAGTTAAGGAATTAATTCTTTACACTTTATGCACGTTCTTTATCCTCTTCAGCCAGACATACTAGAGACTCTTTCCTCGCTGCCTTGAAAATGATCATGATCCATTGAAATACAAACATAAAAATACCATTTAAATCAATTGACTTTCTTAAAGGTGCAGTGAGCGATTTCTGAGAAACTCTGTTAAAACTTATAATCAATAACTTATAATCATTGTTGTTGCTGTTGACTTTTGGACACGTTCGTGAATGCGCATCGGTCTGTTACTGCGGGGACTTTTCCACACCGCTAAACATGACACGGCACAAAAAGAAACGTGATTGGTTGCTTTACCTGTCAGTCATATGGCCTCTTGGGGGCCTTGGCCAAAGAAGGTGGCGAAAGCTACAATGGCACCCATTGGAACCTGTAAAATTTGTACATTTTGTCCACACAGGATGCAACACGAAAAACCCATTAAAAACAAGCCGGTTGTCATGTTGCATCGGTCGCGGCCGGTAGAGCTGTCAACGATTAATCGCGATTAATCGCATCCGATATAAAAGTTCGTTAAAAAGTAAATATAAATATTACATCAATTCATTATGTAAACACAAGCTTTTATTCGGGATGCGATTAATCGTGATTAATCATTTGACAGTCCTAGTAGACACGGAATATAGTTCGCTGGTCCAAGCCTTCACTTGTTTCAAGTGAGGGTACTATTTAAACAGTCGTTTATGAGCACTTTTTATTCATATCACACATTTACGTTAAAATTTTATAAACTTACAGTGTACACTACGGAATCTCAAAAATTTGGACAATTCAGAGAAACAGACCTGTTAATCAACCTATAAATTCATTACAGACTGAGATAAGGGGATGTTTTAATACAGAAATGATAACACGATCACCCTTACTGTCCATACATCACAATACATAAGCACGTTTCCTCACCTTCGAGATGTCCTGTCCGTCAATGAGTATGCATCCACTCTGTATGTCATAAAACCGGAAAAGTAGACGGATGATGGTACTTTTTCCCGATCCGGACGGGCCAACCTGTTAAACAATGCATTGAACAGCTCATTCAAAGACTTTATCATACAACTTTACTGTTTTACTACTTTATATTCTCATCCTACCAGTGCTAATGTCTGCCCGGGCATCACTGAAAAGGAAACATCACTGAGAATCTCCTTCCTATGGACACAAATCAAACACATTTTGAGAATACAATGATCAATGTTATGAAAAACATGTTTGGCTTTAAATGCTCATTCACAGATACGCCTTAATACAGTATATTCCAGTATTTCCTGCACAACAGTACATTCTATAAAATCAGAGTTCACAGTGAGCAACAGTCTGAACTGAACTGCAAAATAACAAAAAGACAAGGCACCTTTCTGTTAAGTATAGTTAAAAACAAACTAGGCGTAACAAGTACAGTACTGGGATGATTGTTGTATTAAGTCACAAAAAAAGAGAAGTTTTAAATCTGAGGAAACTTTTACTGAATGAATTTATTGAATTCATTAGAGCCGCTAACATGTGACTCACTGAAGTCTTTCCTCGTAGTCATGTCTGACTCAAGCAGGAACTGTTTTATATTCTTCAGGTTTGAGAAATTGAACAGTATAATGGTTTTCAATGACAACATGATCATATGAAGAACATTTTTGTAAGAAATGATTATTGAATTGCATTTATTTGCTTTATTAACTTATATAAATAGATTACTAGAGATGCACCAATGAATCGGCCACCAACATTTATTAGGGAATATATATATTTTTATCCATCCATCTAGATATATATACAGCAGCAGAAAAAAAACAAGAGACCATTTATACAAATATACACAAATATACACAAATATGACACAAATATAACCTTTGACTCTTCACAATCCTCCTTTATTGCCCTCTGCAAAAAGCTGTAATTAAAAATATATATATATTGAAAAACTTAAAAATATTATTTTCAATAAAAGTCGGCCGATTTTCCCTAAGATATGTATATTTGACTTCCTGGATCGATGCGGACTCCACGTGAGATTTCCAAGTCTCACGAGAGTAGTTCAAGATCCCGGAGCAGTCGCAGTACTGTGATGTCATACGTGTCTGCGCATGCTGCAAGAAGTCCATGCTTACATGGGGGCCTTAGAAATGGCTACCGCTGACAGTACCAGTCATAGTGACCAATCATATCATCTTTCTAAACGGGCTCGTTTTGTTTTTGCTAACTTTCCATCTGGGGGGTAGTTCACCAGCAGTCTCGTAAAACTTCAAAAGAAGAAGACTGTACTGACTGTACATCACAGTATATTATCAGTAATGTCAGCCAGCATTGTCATTAGCAAAACTCACCCAGAAGTGTAACCGAAGCACACATTCTTGAAATCAATTCTCCCCTCTTTGAACAACAGGTCTCCTGCATTCACATTGTCCTTTACCTGTCAAACAGGTGTATGTGGAGGTTAGAATGAGATTGCAGTATCTCGCTAGAACGGGTGCACAGCATATTAGACAAACGTGAGAACGTATTGAAATGAAAATCATGACAAAAATGTTAAACTCTATCTATTTCTCATCAGTTTGCATATTAGCTGCGGCAGCTTCCCCAATGACAAAGAAACGTGAAGATCAAATAAAGGTTTTAGTAGTGTTATTAGCATATGAATCGAATCGAAAGAAACTGGGAGTGTCAGCAAACTGACAGCTGGGTTGGTGATTTTGGATAAGGTTCCCAAAGGAAGGGGTAACATGAGCAAGCGCAGAAAACCAACGCTAGAACAACACAACAGTCCCATCCGGCAGGGCTGTTACACGGCCACTCACCTCTTTCTCCTCTGTTAGGAGATCAAACATGCTCTCCATGTCAACAAATGCGCTTTGTATCATTCTGTGCAAACGAAACAGTGAAAGAGTAAGTCAAAGGAGAAACAAACAGAAAACGTTTGCTAACAACGAACATGCCTCGAGTTTAGACAGAATTGGAAGTAAACGTTCAGATCCTCCTTTTATAATCTCACCTATAATATGTACCAAACCAGTTGAGTGGAGTGTAGAGCTGGATAATGTAGGTTCCAAAGAGAACATAGTCGCCAACCTATTAAAACCACAACACAATATGATATGAACATCTCATTACAAATACAGCACTTCAAATTTGCTAAAGGATATTTGGTGCATGTCCATGCAAAACTCGCCACCACAATGTTGAGGTGATCTCGAGATCTACCTCTTCAATGCAGCTTTATGTTTTCTTGCTACAGTGTGTTCAGACCAAACGCGAATGAAGCGTTAAGCGCGAGTGATTTACATGTTAAGTCAATGCAAAGACGCGATAGACCTACTTGCGGACGCGAATCGCGTAAAATTGAGCGTTCGCGTGATACGCGCGAGTTGAAAAATATGAACTTGGCGAAAATTGCGCGCGTTAACCAATCAGGAGTATGCTCTAGTAGTGAGGTGATTAGAAGACGTAGAGAGCGGAGGCAGAAATCCGAAACAGGAGGACAAAATGGAGGACAAAATAATCGTCGCTGTTTGAGGACGCCCGGTGCTGTATGATTCTTACTTTTATAGAAAAAAAGCTTTCCATAACACATAAAGTGCAGCTACCCTCTCAACAAAATCCATGTCATAAGTCATTTTGTAACGAGACTGGCTGAAGCCCCGCCCATTACGCGAATTAACGAGAATTTCACGCGCGAATGACGCGAATGACGCGAATTTCACACGCGAATGAAGCGAGTAAACTCACAATGTTCAAGCGTCCACCTATGCGCGAGTAGCGCGATTCATTCGTGCAAGTCGCGTTTGGTCTGAACACACTATTAGACAGGCAACAATCATAAATCTGACGCACAAGGAACACACAAACAACAATAATGATCATTCGTGTACTTGAAACTTATCCACTGTAACATAGTATGCACAAAGCAAGGATCCAGCCAGCAACCCCAATCCAATGATCACATTCTGAGTTTGGTTTAAGAATGCCAGAGAAGCATTGGTCTTCCATTCAGAAACCTGAAACGAAAAACAATTCGGTATCGCCTCCGTCAACTGTTTCTGAAGTCTCAGTGTGCTGATAAATTACCTGATACTTCAGAATAGCATCCTCAAAGCGCCTGACTTCAAAACCCTCAGAATTAAAGTACTTTACCTGAATGGGGAGACATTTTGTGATATTTAAGAAGTGTTAACAACACTACAAGGCAAACCCAGTGAAAGCTTGGTCACTTACAGTTTCGAAGTTTAGAAGGGAGTCCACTGCTTTTGACTTGGCGTCGTTGTCCTGGGTGTTCATTTCCCGCCTGTATTTGGTCCTCCATTCAGTGATGATGATGGTGAGAGCTAAAAACAGATTACAAAGTCAAATTCAGCTGGACGTCAAATGTTCCTGACTGACGGCTTCCGCACTTCACAACGGAGAAGCGGAGATAACCGGAGGTGACAGTAAAGCATGCTGCATAAAGATGTTTAGCAGATCTTCCTTTTCACTTGGTATTTATACACGGCGGAGTGATCTGATCACAGCCCTAAACACATGTATGAACACCGTGACTCAGTTCACTTTCAGGCGTGGTCAAAAACGAATGTGATGTGTTCTCTTGTGCACCTTTACAGCCACATCACACTAATTCCACAGCACTAATTTTTTTTCGCATTCTGGACAACAGAGAAGGACTGTTCTCTCCTGTGCCAGGTAAAATTGTACTGGTTTAACATGGCTTTAGAACTTATTGGCATAGTAAATGACACCAAGTCATAAATTCAATATTCATAAATCATGAAATTGAATCTTAGGTGGTCACATAAGATGCATACCAGGTGAAAATGTGCGCAAACTTATATTATTATGTGTACTATATAGCCCAAATCTCTAATTTGTCAACCTCTTTCTCCTCTGTTAAGAGGACTAAATGACATAACATTCATTTTTGGGTGAACGATGCCTTTAAGCTACCATAAAAAAAAGTTGCAAAGTTACAAAGTTATGAAACATTTGATTTATCCGAAGTTAACGCTAAATTCGTCAGTTCTAGTTTATATACCGTGCTGTATGTCCAATAAAGCTTGAATGAGTCCAGCTGCACCAGACATATCTTCCACAGACCAGGTGTGAGGCAATTAAACCTTCCTCTGGAAGAACAGGACCAGAGGAAACCCTGCTGAGTAGCTATTTGTATCTCGCTAATGTCATTAATCTACATTATAGCATTCATAAAAACACATTTTATTAGCAATCTGCCTAAAACATGGCAAAAATGTCATTAGAAAGATAAGAAATCACTGAACTTGTTTGAAGAAAATGTGAAATGCAGTACAGCACAGTATATCAACTAGAACTGACAAATTTAGTGTTAACTTAATAAATCAAATGTTTAAAGCGGATGGAATTGTTTTCTATGCTAGCTTAAAGGGACCGTTTACCCGAAAATGAACATCCTGTCATCATTTACTCATTCCATCATTTCATTATTTTAAACCTTAATGACTAAATGATGGTTGTTTTTGCATATTTAAGGGATAGTTCACACAAACATTATAATTATATCATCATTTACTCAACCTCATGTTGTTTCAAATCTGTATATATTTTATTATTATGCTGAACACAAAGAAACGTGTTTGGAAGAACGTTTGTAACCAAACAGTTGTGGGTCACTATTGACTACCATTGTAGAAAAGAAAATACATTGTAGTCAATGGTGACCCGAAACGGTTTGGTTTCAAACATTCTTCAAAATGAACAAAGAAAAGTATACAGATTTGAAACAACTTGAGGTTGAGTAAATGATGATATAATTATAATGTTTGCGTGAACTATCCCTTAAATATGCAAAAACAACCATAATTTAGTCATTAAGGTTTAAAATAATTACAACAGAATAATCAAAGTGCTGTTTGATCTACTTTGGCATAGAGTACTTAGACATGCGCAGGAAATGTCAACTTTCCAAATGTGTCATTGACCCATTGTGTTAAAAAACGTATTCAAAACAACACAATCTGTCCTGCACTGAACACATCTCTGTGTCTAGATAAGGACAACACAATTCCTGTTACTTTTAACTAAATCTTGTGTTGTCCTTATTATTTAACACAATCAACACAAAGTGACTCATTCTGCGTTAAAAAACGTGTTAAAATTGTATAAATCAAATACGTGTTATTAGTTATTCATCCCGTTCTTTTAAGATTATTATAGTATAAAGGTTATAAAATAATGGTGCGGTTTCCCGGACAGACCTTAAAGTGATAGTTCACCCAGAAATTAAAATTCTGTCATCATTTACTCACCCTCGTGTAATTTCATACCTGTATAAATCTATACAGTTCTGATGAACACGGAGAAAGATATTTGGAAGAATGTTAGTCATTTTATAGTTTCGGGACATCATCAACTGTTTGGTTTCCTAAATTCTGCATAATATCTTATTTTGTGTTCAACAGAAAAAAAAATACAATATTTTTATTCCTACTATGGTCGTGGATGATGTCCCAGAACTGAAAATTGCTAACGTTCTTCCCAAATATCTTTCTCTGTGTTCATCAGAACAAAAACATATATGCAGATTTGTAACAACCTGAGGGTAAATGATGACAGAATTGTCATTTTTGGTTGAACTATCCCTTTAAGCCGAGTACCATACCAACTTAAATGTTAGCGATCTTGATCTTAAAACATATCAGTGCCATTGTTTTGTAATGATCTGTTAGCTGCGACTTCTCAGGAAATGCCAAATTGGCGTCATTTGACTTCAACCCGCGTCAAGAAAAGTACGTCAAGTGACCTGACAGTTTGGTTCGAAGAGATGGCAACAGAGATGCGAAAGTTATGAATTGCAGCTTTAACGACGTGAATAATCATTGACGAGTCATTTCAATTCGTATTCAATCCCTTCATGTGACCAAATGCGCGTTTGCGTTACACTTACTGAGGTAGAGCGCCATGCAAATAAAGACGATGAGGCCGAACCAGGCGCTGAAGTACGTCACAAAATAGATGATGGCAATGATGATGTCAACAATAGTGGGAACAATGCTGAAAACAATATAGCTGCAACACAAACCAAACGTCAATTATCTAACATAGCAACAATTACAACAAAACATTACAACAGCATAGATCTTTGATTGGTTTATTGCAGTCTACAACAGCATTGATCTTTGATTGGTTTATTGCAGTCACATGCAGCAATGTACTACCCAATGAGATATCACTGAAACAGATCTCCAATCAATTTCACCTTAGCAAGTTGTTGACCGAAGAGGTGCCACGGTCGATGCTTCGCAGGACGTCTCCCGTCCGGCGGCCCAGGTGCCAGCGTAGAGAGAGAGCGTGCAGGTGAGCGAAAAGTCGGACCTGCACCATGCGGCTGGTGTACTGCTGGACATACGTCCACAGGAAACTGCGCAGATTACTCACGAAACCTGACGTACCTGAAGGGCGGGAGACAGGTGATGGTTTGCGGACGTAAACGTAGCGTTTTATAAACACACTTTCCTTGTACTTACCTACACCTCCACCCTGCAAGAACTTCAGGAGAGCGTAAACACACACCGTGATGGCCAGGGTCCTCCAGCTCTCCATCGCAGACAGTTGGTTAACTGAAAAATGAGGAATGAAAGAACAACTTGTGTGTTTATGTTTGAAAGTTTCGACGGCAGATATATGTTTAGTGATTTTACACTGGAGCATGTGAAGCATGGAAAAATAGCAAGCATGGTGTAAATGACACGTAAATAAAACATTTTTTGGGTGAACTGTCCCTTTAAATTGTATCTTCAGGAATCTAACAAGAACAAGAAAACACATATCGCTAGTTTATTTTCCTATTTATGAGTCCAAGAAGTGTCTCTTCCCTTCAATTACGCAAACTCAATAAAACATCCTCATTAATGACTTCAGGACTTTATTACACCAAAGTTTTAACTCTCCCATCTCGCTGACTTTTACGTGAATCTGGAACCAAAAATGAGCCAAAAGGAGACCGCCTGAGCCAGGAGTCAAAGAATAACGTATCTTAAGAGTGAACACATGGGTCTGTTCTGAGAGCTGAGAGATCCTCAATCCGATTCATTTACATTCATGACCGCTGAAAAGTTAAAGGGCTAAGGCGAAAGAGAGAGAAATCAAAACAATCAAAAGAAAATGCCCAGGGCCAAAGCAAAACCTCTCTTCCTCTTTCTTGAGCTGGGGGCGTAGAAATGGATGGTGAGAGAGCTGATTTTCATCCCTGGCATGGGGCGGACGGAGCTGCGGACAAAAAGGCCCTTGTACCAGCGTGTTAACTCGGCTAAAAGCCTCTAATGCCCCCTAATCGTGACTGGCAGGGTTGGTGACCTCCCCTATTACCCCTCTCAATCTCTCTCTGCCACACAAAAGCTCACTTTTCTCCCAGCGCGGCTTTCATGTCCCTCCAAATGCAAAGCGGTTACTGCTCTGATGATGAAGGACATACACATCGCCAACTTCAGGAAGAGATCAAACGGATGACGCACCCTTGAAAGACAAGGATGACGGGAGAGGGAGCGGACACATGAATCAAAACTCAGAATTTCATAAATGCGGTTGCGAGAAAACAAAAGAACGAGAGAACCAGAGAAAGAAGGTCGACGTGGTCTTGAGCTACGGAAGAGTTTTGCATAGTTGGGTTTTGTCCCACGTCTCTTTTGTAAAAGTCTGATGCTTTTTGGCTAATGTGAACCGGGGGCTTTGACTTTACTGAGAGGTTTAAGGGGCTGCTCACTCATCCAGCTGGCCTGCGAGGGAATGGGAACTCTGAAAAGGGACCGACCATAGACATGACTGTGTATATATAAATATGAGTCAAAGATTTGGCCACACCTACTCATTCTTTAGGTTCACTACCTTTAAGTCATCAAGACATGTAAAAAATATGCTATCCGGCTAGAATGCTTTTTAAGCATTATTTATAAGTTCACATGTATGCTGGACATTTGTTGGTTGCTTCTTCCTCCAACTCACCCATTCAAACGAAATTCATATTTAAAAATGTATTAAAATGTAATTTAACATTCTCATATATGTGGAATACACACACACACACATATATATATATATATATGTGGATATATGTCTAGAAATCCATATAAATAAGCACAAATATTTGTACTTATTTATATATAAAACTAATAGTTAGCATCGTAACTTAGCCCTTACATAAAAAAGGTGGTGATCATGGAAAACTTGTGGTCAGACGCCGACTTAAGTGGACAGTATGCATTTTTCACTTTAAAGGGGTCATATGACACGGCTAAAACAAATATTATAGTTTGTTTTAGATGTAATGCAATGTGTATACACGATTTAAGGTTCAAAAACGCTGTATTTTCCACATACCGTGGAATGTTTGTATCTCCTCTTTGCTCCGCCTCTCTGAAACGTGTGGATTTTTTACAAAACTCTTCGCTCTGAAAAGCGAGGTGTGATTGGCCAGTTAACCAGTGCGTAGTGATTGGTGGAAAACTGCAAGCGTGTGACGGAAATGTAACGCCATGTCTTATAACAGAAAACCAAAGACACAGAAAAACACATATTCGCGCCATGTGACCCCTTTAACTGCAAAGATAAGGCCCTGTCCTGCATTTGTCTCTGCGTTGGAGGCCTCTTTCTGATTTCATGATCACACCTTAGAAAAGGTGAAATTGATTTTGTTCTGTACCTGTTACCTGCAATACTCTCCTAGTACAAAAGCAATGGAAGGCTTATTCGGGGCAACTTGTCATTTCTGACCTCTATGCGTGAGTGGGTTACTGTAAATCTTTCTCTATTATTAGTTGTATTAAAATTGTATTTTCACACTAGTTCTTCAACACATGATTTGCATGGATCACTCATTAGCTTAATAAAAGATCTCAGCATATTTGCCTATATGTCTGTACAACAATTCTGCAAACAAATGTTATCTATTTATCCTGATAAGCAGTTGAGGTAATGGTGTAATATGCTGACCTCTACCGGTCACATATGATCATGCACACGTAAAGGTCTTGCTGTCTTACTAGTTATTGTGCTGTTAAACGATCATAATGCGTTACACATATACTGTTCTAGAATGATTAAATGAATTCCACGTCTCGTGCATCTAGTCTTACCTATATTCCTGCTGTAAATAGGCACAAACACATTGATGACACGCTCCAGGCACAAAAGTGCAACACACAGCATCACCAGACCCTGCAGCAGCACACTGCCCCTGGGCCACATGTATGGCACCAGCAGACCCACTTTCCTCCTGAAGTCCTGCCATGCCGACCTGGAGATCACCTCCACTTGTCCCTCTGTTTTATGGTTTTGCTGAGTTTCATGTAAAATAGAAAGACAAAAAGATGCATTTACAGGTCAAAGTCGTGACAAGAACCGTTTTTGGTTTTGCTCACCTCTACAGTCAACACAAACG
This sequence comes from Triplophysa siluroides, assembly GCA_006030095.1. NCBI lineage: Eukaryota > Metazoa > Chordata > Actinopteri > Cypriniformes > Nemacheilidae > Triplophysa > Triplophysa siluroides. The sequence continues at coordinate 1,298,333 of VCII01000094.1, read as the reverse complement.
ATGCTCGTTCGGTTTCAGTTTCCAATGGATTTTGTTTCGTGCGTTTTTTATTGTACTTGCTTGCCATTGTTTGACTTGGAGTGATTTAACCATCTCACGAAAATATCACCTGAAAACATTCCCCATCGGGTTTGATTTTGTAGCGTGAGTTACGCTCACTGGCAGTGCTAGTAGCCGCGCGCGTGCGTTGAGCTAAAAGGGAACTTTGCATAGGGTTGATTTTCACATGACTGGTGTGGTCATGTGCCTCAAATGTTTGTCCCGCGCTTTAAATCAAAAACGCTGACGACGTTTAACGCTGAAAGGCTGTTTTCCTCCCTTGATCGCGTAGTGTTTGAACAACAAAGGCTGCTGGTGTTTTCTTCCAGGACAAAAACTTTGCTTTCCTTCGGGTGGCGCTCGGTGGCTCACACAGCCGGTTCTCAACCAGCTCGCGCACTGAAATCTCCGAACGTGTGTATCCTAAAGAGTATAATCGTGTACATTTTTTTTATTAGGATTTGTAACTAAATATTTATTAAAATCCACAAATACATGTATATTTTTGTTTTTTTTAAGCAACTCAACCAGTCACAATTGTGATTGGCTCAACTTTAACATCGCTGAGGAAAGTAACAGGTACCATGCGAGTACCGAGATTCTGAAGGCAAAAAATCCCGTCAATGTTGACGTTTAAACATTCAATGTGATTAACAAAAACGAGATAAATTTCATATACATGTGTTTACACAAAACACGTTCTACTTAAATCAGAAAAATGATTTGAGAAAACGACGTTTGTTGCTCTGACCAAGTCCTGGGTGAGAAGACAGTTCTGTGGTTTGCAGCGCCTCCCTGTGGATAAGACAGCTTAATGCATCTGTACAAATGTTTTTAATTAATGCTTCAGACCAACTACATACTACAAGAATAAGAAGTGTAGAAATTGCGCAAACGTGTGAAGTGTTATGAGAAATAACACCTCAGGCAGAACGATAGTGTGAAACTAGAACACAAACGAAGAAAGATTTCAAGAAACAGCATTAAAATGTAAATATCTTAATATAAAATGTGCATCTTGAATGCAAATAGTCGCTTTAGATAAGCATCTGCCTAATGCATAAATATAAAATGTAAATATCAGGAAACATGGGTTTAGTTCAGCATATGCAACATCATTTTAACTTACAGTTACCTATTTTTCCGATTTGACACACAATTGAATTCACTTCATTTTAAAGCTTAAGTGAACCAAAATTACTATGCTGTGCTACGCTGATGATGGGTGCAATTGAAACGATCATCTGGGCCTTTTTTGCATAGCTTAATAAAACGCTTCCTAGCTCACAGAGTAATAACAGAAGCTATTCTGCTGAATATCATTGTGTGTTTGATGGAAGAAAAAATATATTGGAATAGACAGTGAAAGAAATTTTATTTTTGGGAGGGGTAGTTCACCCAAAAATGAAAATTCTGTCATGAATTACTCACCCTCAAGTTGTTTCAAACCTTAATACATTTCTTGGTTTGCTTGAACACAAAGTAAAGATATTTGGAAAATATTAGCTACTGAGATTTCTGGGGCACCATTGACTACCATAGAAAAGATATTATCAGATATTATTTTTGGTTCTGCTGAACACAAAAGTAGATTTTTGCAGAATATAGGAAAACAAACAGTTCCACTTTGACAAACATTTTAATCTTTTCTACTATGCCAGTCAATGGTGCCCCAGAAATCGCAGTTGCTAACATTCTTCAAAATATCTTTGTGTTCAACAGAAGAAAGAAATGTATACAGGTTTAAACAACTTATATCAGTCCTTATCACACACATGTGCACTCTTCAAAAAGGGGAATGCCACTCATTCAGAACGCCTGTTAAATCCCTTAAATGTAAGTGTAAGGAAAAATTGTGTTCAAATTTACAGAACACTTCAGAATAGAAAAACCGCAATGAGGCACTTTTTAAAGTGCATCTAAACATACTCCAGTAGAAGACATACACAATAACACCAACTGTGCTACCTAAGAGCTGTCCTACCGTCACATTAGGATCTCACTGGTTTGCTTTACCAGTTATTTTTCAGAATATAATGCGACTAGACAGCTTGCAGAACGGGACTTTTTTTCAGCTTCCAACTTCATATGACTTCATAGTTCTCAGTTTAATAGCAAGCTATCAGAGCACCATTTGAATTGCTATTATCCTTTTCAGCAGTGCTAGCTTGGTGTTCACCAGAGAAGTAAATACAATGCAAGAAAGTCAGCATTTTCAAACCATTTGCGTGTAATGTCTGGAAATGTATTTGTCCGTAAACTGGTCTGTGGCATAAATGCAGCACCTCTCTGACACCAAACGCCCAGCATCAATGGAACGAAAACAGATTGTACTAAAAAAAACATACAAATCAAAATATTCTTATAACACAAGCAAAGATGGGCAATACTATTAATGCGTGTAACCCATTAAAATGTTTTGACTAAAGTCCACAGGGGTAGACATTGGCAGCCCAAAGGCATATGTGGCGGAACCTTGCCAAGACTTTGGCCGATGGTCAAGAACTGCCTGCCATTCTTGGACGATCGCATAACTCCAGATGGCCTTTTTATTATCTTATTTAAAGTGTGCTGTACTGGAACACATAAAAAAATGCCAACAGCATTTGAATGTCCACATTAAGGTGGTGAAATGACACTGTCAGTGTGTTTTAGTGTTAGTGTGTCAGAGATGAAGCGAAAGAGAGGATAAAAGAAAGAGCGTTGAAAGGTGGGGGATTGGAAAAAGTCTTACGCTAGACAGTAATGAATAAGCAACAGAAACATCAGAAGTCCTTCTTTTGGTTTTGTCCTTTTTTACAAAAGCAGAGTTTAAGGGCATTTTTGTACTATTCAATCCCTACTTTTTCTTTTCCCATATGGGAGGAGGGAGAAAAGAATAGCAGCTGCCTTTCCAAAGCCACACAAAAGAGGGATGAAAAAAAGCGGAAAGAAAAAAGTGTTCATGTGTCGAGGGCGAGGATGAGTGGAGAGTAGCGGGACTAGAAATCTTATCATTTCCAGTCCACAAAAGGCTGGTTTCTATGACAGGACAGTTACAGATCTGTTTTATCTTATCGTGGCTTTTTGTGTGTGTGGTAATGGCCGTCTGCCTGTCAGCTGGTCATTATGAGGGCTTTTGTCCTGCTGAGCGAGCGTGTGCTGTCCATCACGCAGCTCATTTCGTTCCACTCTTTGTTGCGCGCTCCAGTTCTTATTGCCATGCCTAGTGGGAAAGTGCGGATCCGCTCTCTCTCCAGTGGTGATTTTCCTTTTTGTAATCCATCTGAACCAGCAAATTGCAATTTAAGGGAGAAGCGAGGGTGAATAAAAAGGTAAAAATCAATTTAATCCTACAGAGTCCGGCAGGGAGAATGAGTTGAGCCACCCAGAGAAATGATTGGTATTTTCGATTCTGTGCGGGACACAAAAGGGGATCAGGTTTATTCGATCTCAATCACTCTATCTATTCCGGAGTCATTCCTCTCTAGGCTTCGTCTCTGTACAGTATATATTATCTCAAATTTTCAAAACACCTCACTTCATCTGAAATCACCCGTGCAGCCGAGTCTTTCATGAGCTGTTTTTAATTCTGGGGATGAGTTCAGGTGCACAAAGGCACCTGTTGACACATGTATGCAGGTATAACCAGACTGAGAAGAGAACACAATTCCATCCATAAATCTTATATATGAAAATACATGTAAAACATAAACGTATTACATTATGTTCATGTATGTTTTCTCACGCATTCAAAATATCTCATAAAATGTATTTATGTAGCAAATATATGGCATTTCCTATTCTACAGGTATGAAAAAATATGTTGGATTATGTTTAATAAACCACCTTTATTTTATCATCAATATTTTGCATTATCTTTTTTATACTTTTAGTCTTCAGGTTCATTTTAGTTTCATTTTAAACAATTTTGATGTGATTTTGTCATTTCATGTTTTATATGCATTTTATTTATGTTTATTTCAGATTTAGTTTAGTGTTACTAATTGCTAAAAATTACTAATTGCAACATTTAAAATTTTTGTTTAATTTAAGTTTTCTAATAATATTAATGTTTTAGTATTTTTAGGTTTTGTTAACTACAGTATGTGGAATTACAACTATTTACAGGACCTATACAGTTTGTCCTATATATATATATATACTGTATGTATATCCTATAAATATTTGTACTAGATTTGAGCCTGTACTTAAGTATTAAAAGGTATTATTTTTAAATTTTAAGTAAAAAGTATGATATAGGGTTTGTAGTGAAGTAAACTTTTTCTCAAGTAAAAACACTCCCATAAAGTACAGATTTTTAAATATGTACTTGTGAGTAAAAATACTTAAAATATATACATATATATTTATTAAATATATACTATATTTTTTCCACTATGGTAGTCAATGATACTCCAGAAGTCTCAGCTGCTAACATTTATCCAAATATCTTTCTTTGTGTTCAACACTGTTGCCAAATAAAGGTCAGTCACTATACACACAAAGGTACAGTAGTACTCTTTTAAGAAGATGAACATGTGATAAAGTGTTTGTAATCTTATAACAGCAGGACAAAGTCCAGACAGAGCTTCACAACGGGGAGTCCAGCTCGAGCATTTGTCGGTTGTAGAGGCAAAAAGCCATTCTCCCCCGTCTCAGAACAAATGTTCTCTAAAGAGCCTGGATGTTGAGCTCTGCATGATGCCTGATGATCAATAAGCCCAGCCAGAAAAACTGAAAGCTTCCCCATCTGCGCTGGTGCCTCTACTTTTATCTGCCTTTGTGGTCTAACCAAAACAAGCATGAACAGAAAGTCTGTCAAGAAGATCATTTTTCCCGCATGAAGACAACAGTCAGCCCAGATGCTTCTTCTCACCTTCTGCTATTGCACATACACCAACCTTCACATCCTCCTCCTTACCTAACAAAAAACAACAATCTGTCACAGATAACATATAGCAAACTCCTGACATTCACTCAGAGTTCACTTAAGTCTAGTGTCTGCTTTATGGGCTTTGCCAGAGGATACGATCTCATCACGTCTTGTGATGTTGCCGAGGACAATGGGCCTTCCTGTCAGGAGTCTATGTACTGTCCTGTGCGCTGTGTATGCAGACAGATAAGATCTCTTCTTATTAACGCATCCAATTCACAGCGCCTCAGAATGAAGAGAGGAAATGTACTGTATCTATCTGAGTCAAATGGCCATTCAGCTGTGATTGTGATCGAACATCCGCGGCGCGATTGTCATTGCATGGGAAAGCGCCTCCTTGGTTGTCCAATCTCAGATCACATTAGGCGATAAAAAGTAAACCACTCTTATAAGAGTTGTTTAAAGGGTAATTCACGGCAACACAGATATTTTCTTTGGAGGTGTTGGATTGTTGTGCCATTGCGTTGAATGTTGGCCATGCTGAAAATGTCTAAATTACAATCATCTAAAACGCAGTTTTAAAAAAAAATAACAAGCCAGCTTGAAAATTGAACTAAATACAGTATTTAAATATACTTAAGAGTTTCCGTCACTACTGGTCCATTGAAAAAAATCGAGCAGAGATTTACACAGATGTTATTCAGAAGTAAAGAGTCACTAGGGGGCAGTCTAGTTCTGCAGATGAAATTTTAAGAGGGTTTACACATGCTTGAAGATTTGCAGTCTTCTATAGCTCACACTTAAGCTAGAGAAAATGTCAAGCATTCTCTTGGTACACGTTCATTCATAAAACCCTACTTGTGCCAGGATTGCCTTAATGACAAAAGAAAAACTTCATCTGCCGATATAACCATACCATCCTAAAACAATGAGTGTTCTTAGAAGGAAAACAACTGATTACGGCTTTAATGACTGTTTGCGAGTCGAATGTCTCTCTGAGGAGATGGAGACAGGAGAATGCTTGCGGGTAATTAGTGGAAAGAAAGACTCTAAATTAGCTCTATACCCATTTATCACCAATGTGTGTTTGATCCCAAGCGAGCCTCCATTCAGAACTCCGCTAAAGTTAAGGCCAAAAACTTTTGTATGAACCAGGAGAGAAAAGATGGAGGACAACTGTGATGTGTCGGTTTATTTGTATGCAAGTTTCGGTGTAATGAATGATTTATTCTGGGTAGCAGGAAGCGACAATTCTAATCAGCTATGGGTGGAGAACGTCCCCCACAGAAACTCATACATTATACCAGTTCTTTTCTCATCACACATCTGTTCTTCTGGAGGAACAGATAGTTTTCATGCGAGATTGACAATGAACTACGAATTAGCCTGTCTTTCTGTAATGATACCACACGGGGGGAAATCCAACAATGAGGATAGAGCAAACAGATACAGTTCAAATAAAACGCGAATGATCACCAACAGTGCAATGGTAGTATCATGGCGCCACGCTTATATTTTTCTGCAATTTTCGACATCCTGTGAACACGAACACTGTCCTTTATGAAAACTATTCATAGAGTAACCATCCCAAATAGCACAGGTACGTCTGTAAGATGTCCGCTAAAGATCTAGAGATCTAGGAAACATCTGCTGTGTAAATACATGGGTTAAACGCAGTTTTACATGCATTCTAAATCTTAATAAACTTTAAAATAAACATCTCACAGACATCTTCTAGATCAGTGGTTCTCAAATGGGGGTACTGCAGGCGTACCGCAGGGGGTATGTGAGAGAAACTGACAATCAATAAATTATGATAATAGTATTTTTATATGAAATTAGGACTACACAAAGATGCATACAAAAATAAATTTAGATATAATAACGGCTTGAGTTTCATTTCACTCAATTTTAAGGCAAAATGTTGTTGTCTGGTCAAGGGGTACTTGGCTTGAAAAATCACAAAAAGGGTCCTTTAACGCAAAAAAGTGTGAGAACCACTGTTCTAGATGTATGACGTCTGACTGGAAACTTCTTGGAGACGTATTGCAGGCGAGAAAACCTTCAAAAAACTTCTACCAGATGTATGTGTGCTATCAGGGACAGTTTATTGTTGTATTTAGACAGCAGGAAACACAAATGTACCATGGTCCCACTATATTCATACAGTTTAACCATGATATTATTCGATGTTAAACTGTGGTATACAAACGGAAGTCTATCCACATAGCCTACTTCACTTTTAAAACCTTCTTTTCCTATAGTAAAACCACAGTTCGTTTTCCTGAGGAATGCCATGGTACCTTTGGAACTGGAACTTATGGGCCTGTAGAGCCCAAATGAAAAGTACTGGAGCGTAAATTATTCATTTGAATGTGAAAGTAAATGAATATTTACCGGTCTGAAATCAGGCGGAAACCCAAGGCGTCCCTCTCGTAATTGAGAGCTCACAGATTAACCGGTCAAATTATTTACAGTACAAGTAACACGCCGTGCTGAAAAGAAGCTTGACGCTTCATTTCCACATGAACTGCCGGCGGTTTCCCACAGGACTGACTCTTAAAAGCCGGTCCATTCATGTGTGTCACCGGTTCGTCGGTTTTGGCCGCCACCGCACTGGGCTCTGAGGAACACACACTGCACCTTTAAACGCCGTCGCGAACCTCCAGCTGCTACCACGGCAACCCCGAGCAGCTCCTGTCAGTCTGCTTGAGTGACAGTTTATCCCCCTGCGCGACGTTGATTGGCAGTACCCGCGTGGCTGATGGCGATAAAACTAACGGGCTGCTGGTGTGCGCGCCCTTCCCGCGCTTCAGCGCTGTCATTCCTCCCGCCAAAATGACGACGCTATTGAATCCCGCCCGTTAATAATAACAATGCAATACGCAGTGGGCTATCTCGGCCGTATTTACCCATCTAGTTGATTTGTTTATTTATTCTTTGACATCTTTGAAACGATGGCGATGTTCAAAGTCCAAGGTGACATTTGAGGAGCACATTTCAATATGTCAATACCCATAACTTTGCCGTGACAACCGTGGAAGATGGTCCTCTGAGCTGTATGTCAGTCTTCATTACTGTCTTGGTAATGAATATTTTCACACAGGGACAGCTGTGAAGTAGATAGAGAGTAAAGATTATGGGTCCAGTGACTGGAAATACGGAAATGTGGTTTGAGATGGTGTTTCCTCTGGATTTTCTGCTTTGCCTAAAAGACATGCATATCAGGTAAATTACAGACTCTAAATCATCCCTATCAAGATAATCTGTCAAATTAAAGGTCCAGCGTATGAAATATAACGGAATAGTATGGTTGCGTTTTGCATCCGGCTGCTCACTACACCCCTCCCTTTCGAAGCATTACGGTAGCTGACACAGGACTAAAATGTCATCGCGTTTTCGTTTCTTTGCCGAAGGAAGATAGTGTGTTTATCAAATGCGCTCTGTAGAGCAGTTTGTCCGTTTAGGGCTACTGTAGAAACAACATTGTAAATTCGATGTAAGGAGACCCGGTGTACGTGTAGAATTAGCTCATTCTAAGTTAATAAAAACATAACGCTTCATTATGTAAGGTCTTATACAGACTAATATTTGCATTTCTGTCAGTAGATCCTCCTAAACAATTACACGCAACGAAATTTGTAATTTTTACATGCAATCTCCAGAAGTTAAAAGCCAACAAAATTTGCATGCAAAAATATGTCATCCCTGCTATACTCTGTAAGCCCTTTTCACAATGACGTAATTTAACTTCCGCCTTTTTGGCAAAGCAGTGTATCATAACATCCGTCTTGCAACAAACAAGAAGAAGAACTTCCGTATTGCCATCGTGCTGGAACAGAGAAAAAAAACTGACAGAACATGTATTAAAGTACTTATCTTAGCACCTTCGCTAACACAAAAAGAAAACAAAACACATAATCAAACAGGTACTGTTCAACGAAGAATTTGTATCCTTTATCTAGCTTTGATCTTGTCGTAAGCGAAAATTTGTCTGCAAGATGTTTTTTTCATCATTGTGGCAGCTGTGCAAGGGACAGAAACTCCATTCTGAGGCGCTAGCGAAAGTAACGCTACACTGCTTCGCGGCAGAACTGAAGATGCGTGACGTCATGTGAAAAGGGCCTATTAGCCTCCACACTTATGGACGATAACATTTCTATTCTTAACATTTTCCATGCACGAGCCCTTAAATTCTAATGGGTTTTATCGTTTATCGGCTAAAAAAATCTTCCGGTGTCATTATTGTTATAGTTGCAGTGCTATTCTCTTAAATTTAAAATGATTATTTATATAGTTAATATTAGTGTGAATGGGCCTTTAGAGAGTACATGTATTTGTCTTACTGATTAAGGTCCATCCCTATGGTCTAAAATATGGTGAGATAGGCTTCATCACTTCCTGTGACACATAGATTTTAGACAATAAATAAATCTATGTTATGGATTTAAACCTTTTTTTTTTTTTTACACTCCTGTTGAGTTTGATACATGATGAACATCCAAACTCTGCAAAAATCATCCGTGTTTTCTGCAGTTCAGCAGACGTAGAATCCATGTGCCCCTGCACGTAAGGTTAATTACACCGTATCAGGTAGAATTATCCAACAGGATGATTCGGGATAATGAGGAGGATATAACAGGATAATGAGGAATGTGAGCAATAATGACCATTTTTTTTCCAATGTAAGACCTATTGCCCTTTATCAATCCCACAGGAAAGACGCTCAGCCACTGTGTCCGTGATTTCCAGCTCTGACTCACTCATTCCCAGGAGGTACGCAAAACAAATGGATGTCACGCATAAGTTTGACCACTAGGTTATTTGTTTTCCCTCAATTAGTCCAGAAAATATAGGCCTATGTTTAGATGTCCATTGAGGATATTCCTATGGTGTTTGTATAATGTCCATGTCTCTCAGCACCACTAACAAATATAGAACTGACAAAACCTTGCATGAAACAGACAGGATTTCATTTAGACTTGCAGCAGCTACTGTTCTAACAACACGTGAGATGTAACTAACAGCAGGACAGTGGTTGTGATGACTAGACGCTGACACTTCTATTGTGTTAAAGATAGTTCCCACCATGCTGTTGCTTTAGAGACAAGCGCCTGCCATTGTTTTTAAGTTCTTATATCCGTGTTTGGCTCGCTCACATCCTCTTTGAGCATAACCCTAACAAATTTGACGTGATATGATTTCTAACGATTTTTAATTCACCATAAAAAAACTCTCGAAAAGCACAGAAGCGCTTTCGCTCCAAGCATAGGGTTCTCGCATTACACAGATCGAGGTTGAGGAAAAACGTCAAAAAGTGCTCTCTGATATATGTGAAACAAAAGGACAGCTTCTACCCACACCATCCTTTTTCCTGGTGTACTCTTCATCTGTGACAAAGTGGTTACCAGCTTCTGTTTCCATAACAACCGTTACTGAGTGTCGATTACCTAAAAGAAAGAGAGATGAAAGAAGCTGCAGCCTTTTTGCAGGTCATTTGATGTGACAATTCGACAGTTTAGAGTAGGTGCCACAGCTTATACAGTCTAGAGATCTGATGGACTTTATAATGTATTTATGAAGAGCTCATTTATGAAGAGCGCAACGCCAACTTTCTTATAATTTGACACAATCGATGTGAATCCCGAATTTTTACAGAAGCGATATTTACAGTGAGTTTCGATGGCGCGCACAGTAATTCATCCTACAAAGTTATTACTGCAATAAAAGAGAGAGATCTTTTTTGTCTTGAGACGCTCAAAATGAGTTGTGGGTGATATAATGGTCCGTGTCACCCGCGGCAGGGGTTACTTATAAAAAAAAGCCGAGACCAGGCATTGCCACAAATGAGATTTAAGTGCACTAAAAATGAAAAAAGACTAAAAGTAATATGACAGACTGGGTAAAATCTCTCCTGTCTGCTTGCCTTTCCTCAGGCGGGGATTAACCAGCTTTAACAATATCCATATTCTATAATAAAGCCACCTGACTGAAGTGAAGAAGGCGGGTCTCCAACCTCTTCTCTAGCTCTCTAATGTCATTTCTCTTCAGGTGCACAGCATGTAGTCAAAAACTATGATTAATTTTAAATTAGATAAGCCCCCTGTGGATACGTATATTGACCTGTCTCATTTGTAAACTCTCCGTGAACTTTCTCTCAATGGATTGCCAAATGGAAAGCAGAGATTTTTGCCACGAGAGACATTTTTGGTCCGAGTCGTCATGTAAGAGTAATATCTAATGATGAGTGCAAGCGTGTCTTTATTATGTAGCAGGCTGTAAATCTGTTCCAGGATACAATGTTCATTGGTACAGGATAATATCCTTCCTTTATTAGGTCGAATAAGTCTGTTGGTTCACCTAATAATAAATAATGAATAACACTAGAATTCGTAACTATTTTACGAGGTGGCTTATTCGTATGACTCCGTATGTTGTGAATCGGACAAAAATGTACGATTACTAGAAAAAAAGAACACTGAGGCTTAGTTCCCCTAACTCAACCCAGATTGTACTAAAATATACGAATGAGGTCGTACAAATTCATACGAATTAGCCAAAATGAGCCACATCTTAAAATAGTTAAGTTTTTGTCGTGGGATTGTGTTGTACAAAACGTGAACTTTTGATGCATTAAAGGGATAGCAACAATAAAAAACATCTGTCATTATTTATACATTAACATACATATTCATTTTCATTTTGATACTGTATGACTCTTTCTTCTGTGGAGCGCAAAAGAAGATATTTTGAGAAATGTTTTGTGTCCATACAATGGAATGTTGTTTTCTTAGCAAAGTTCTTTAAATTATCTTTTGTTCTTCACAGAAGAAAGTCATAAAGGTTTGGACTCACACAAGGGCGGGTACATGATAAAAAATATTTTTGTGGGAACTATCCCTTTAAATGAAAACATTACTAGCTCAGATTTTGTTATTTGATTGTTTGCTTGTAATATAGACGGCTTCATCAGACGCACTCACATGGCCCAGAGTTAACTTCCTGTCCGTCTTTGGTAATAATATAACAATTTATTTTATATTTAATTTATATGTGTTGTGTGTTTTCCTTGTTATTTTGGACTTTTATGTTACTTCCTGTTCTGTGCCATGTGTTGTATTCCTTTGTAGTTTTTCTGGTTTATTAGTCTTCACCAGGTGTGTCCTGTCTTGTTAAGTTCTCTGTATTTAAGCCCTTGTGTTTCAGTTGTCTGTTGTGAGTGGTTCTATGAGGTTGTTTTGTGTTAGCGTTCTGTCTTTTGTGGAGTACCCTGTTGTTTTGTTCATTTGTTTTATTTCATTAAAAAATCTTTACTGCACGTGGATCCGCTTCTTGCCTGGATTATTCATTATTGCAATATGAATGTTTTATTGTTTACGAAGCGAATTAAATTCAATTAAAACTACTCAACAGTTATTGATTCTTTGCAGAAGTCGACCTGAAGTTACGTTTGGTCCACATAACGTTTGTTTATGTTGATGCACCTAAAACCGTCTATAGAGGAACTAGCATTGCTGTGTTATGCTAAACCTAGTTGTTTGAGGATGCTTCTTTTTCATTGACGCTTTCTGTGGCGCTCGACTGCACTGAGTCCCAGTTGAGTGTTTTGCAGGGCTGCCAGACGCGGCAAGAAGTTGAGCTTCACACATGAACACCATCCAAACAATTAGTCGCGTCCCACGAGAGTGACGTGTTTTCGCTGCATATTGTCTGAAAAACAGGATGTCACGTGGTCGAAACTATCAAGGGGGTGTTTGCATGGATTGGAATATTTCTTTAGGATGAATCGCACATTCCTTGACTTACATCTCAACGGGATGCAGTGCTCTTAAATTCCTCTATACCTGGAGTATTACAACATCTAATATGATCCCAAACACCTGTGAAAACAGACATGGCTGCATCATGAGCCAAATCTCTCCTAAAGGAGACAAGCCATACAAAGACAGAATACTGAAGCCATTTTCTTGGACATTATTCTGCTGATAAAGGATGTGCACTGACCTCAGCAGTTCTCCATGGGAAACAAATTACCTCAAAATCACAAACATGTCTGCTGGCAGCGCAAGTTCTGTCGAGGCGGTCGAATCAAAGACAGACACATAGCAGGACTGCAAAGCATTTTGGTGGAACCTTGCTTTTAATGTTTTAATGGCAGGATTTTTTTTTGATATGGCCAGCTGCAGAGAATGGCGGTTAGCGGACAGTATGAAAGCGGCAGGTGCGTTGGCAGGCTGGGAAGGGCAGGGAGGAGAGAGGGCAGCTGGAGCTTTCCATCTTGCCTTATGTGCAGGGCGCGCCTTTTGCGAACTCCAAGCCCGGCAACCTAAACAAAACAAACATTCAAAAAAGTTCATCTGTTGGCCTCTCCAAGAGGCTTAAAATTAGGAAGAGGAGGTGAAAATGGCTCGACTCTTTATCTGTTGTTCCAGGCATCCATAGCAGCGCTTCCACGAACATTAAAATCCCTTTGAGAAAGAACGCCATGTAAGGAGTGAGGAGAAAGGGGGGCGGAGATGCTGGAAGCGACGGAGCTGAAGAACTGACACGCCGGAACGGCAAATTATTCCCGCCATCCCGACCGGCCTGAGAAAAGTCTCCCATCGTCTCGCTCGCTCTTTGCTCCCTTTATTTTCCGCAGTCGCGTACCAGCCCTCTTTGGCCTTCGGATCTAAATATTTAAGAAGCGACTGCACTGTGTCATCAATCTACGAGTCAGTTGCCATTACAGTGAACTACATGTGGATTTGTGCTCGCTAATGGACACCTAAACAGGCCCGGAGCCTCGGGGTCTCACATGCACTCGCGCATACGCACGCTGGGGGAACATAAAGGCGGTCTTCTTTCAAATTAAAACCTGTAGCTCCATTGCTGTTAATCCTTCCACCCCCTCAATGGCACTCGGTGCCAGCGTGCTGCGTAGACCTTAATAAATGTTCCGACGGTGAGCCGCGGTGAAATGTAGAGCTCATAAGAAACCAAAGAGGCTAATAAGTCAGACGCGTGCGGATTTAGCAAACGGCACGTGGCGCGATGGGATGGAGCAGCCGCGCCAAAGAAATTGTTCGAATCCATCAGAGGAAGCATGCGAGAATGGAGAAGAAACAATAAATCGGAAAGAAGAATGTTCATTTTAGTAGACGTGTAAAAGGGAAATATGGCATGCCTGTGCACATACAAAAAGTCATTATTTTCTCGGTCTAAATTTGAAAGGAAGGCACACGGATTGATATCGGATCATTGAATCTTGATGATATGGTTTCACTGCGATGTGATGGTATTACAGCGAGAGAGTGAAAGAATGAACTGTGTGAAGAGAAGAAGCCCTCAAATAACTTGGAGATCAATGAGAAGCATAACCATGGATTTCTGCCCGCTGATCCGGGTGGAAAGGCTGGAGGCAACTAATCTTTACGTCCATATGGAGTTTTATGACAAGACTACTAGAAATATGCGCTCTCACAGGCACATGACCAACAAAGTTTTGATACATTTCTGCAAAGCTTAAAACTTTAAAAGTACTCTCCTTGGAAGACCGGAAAAGAGAGAAATCCATGCCTTTTTCTAAGAATGATGTGACCTGTTGGGAAATGGCTGTGCATCTTAAACATTGCCGTCATCATCATCATTCTTAGACCATTGCCATCATTGTTGTTACATCATCATTGTCCTCACCATTGTAATCATTCTCATCTCTGTTCATCGCCACTGTAAACATTATTCCAGTCAATCGTCAATAAATGATTGACAACCGACACACAGTTTAGTTTGGCGGTATGGTTCTGTTCTGGGAAAAACTCCCAGCCCATCCACACACCCAGCATGAATAAGAGCAGGGGGCGCAGCGATAACCCCCATAGGGTAAACAAAACACAACAGATCTCATTGGTTCTTCGTGACATTTAAGTGTAACACATACAGTAATTGAGATTCATAAAAAGGAATTCAGAAAGTCGAGTCTTGGTTGTAAATATGAAGTGGAGTTGGGGATGGAGGAGGGTAATTTGCTTTTGAGCAATGTGGTAGGCTGCTGATAGCTGAATGGATTTTAAACGGAAGCTGTGATAGCGTCAGTTCTATAGGTAGATGAGGATCTGCTGAAGCGAGCTTGACTCACGTGACCTGCCAGAACTAACGCTGTCTTCATTGCATTGTTACCATACCTTATTATGATCATCCTTATTATAACTATTATCACATCATAACCATTGGCATCATCAGACCATCATCATATTGTATCATGTCATCACTTTCATCATCACTGTGGTCATCGTCCTAATCTTGAGTAAGACCTGTACTAGCATCCGTGCTGTGAGTAAAACTGAATATCATCTGGCCTAAAACACCCTGTTTCTGTATCTCGCCCAGTCATTGGTTTGGTCAGTCGGAGCGCAGCTGCATTACCCTCATCTATCAGTCAATTTAGACTGGATGCTCGAAAGAATATTTTATCGTTCACATCCAGCCGTATGCCCGTCCTTTCATCCTCTGCTGGTATTTTCAGTCTATGTGTGTGTGGGGGTGGTAGAGAGCGTTAGTTCTTAAGACCTGTCCACCCCCAGTGCCATGTTTCCACCTGCAAATCCAAAAAATCTCACGGGAATGATATTCCGTTAATACCTCACTAGTCAGTCTGATATATATTTCACACAATAAACTCGGACCTGAATGACATCGCCATGGAACGTGTTAGTGACTCCACGAACAGGACCACCGAGGGAAAAAACTATTCAAAGGTTGTGTTTTAAACAGGGACAGGCGCCGAGTTCCCAGACTTGACGTGAGTGAGATTCCGCGCGGGCATCATTTCGTCAAAAGCGAGGTCACTGCATTTACTTTTAACAGGAAAACAATTCTCTTTTATTTCCTCTCACCTCCGACGGAAATCTCAGAGGGGCAGGCCTAGATCACAATAAAATGCACTTTCCTATAATGCAGTATTCTCACGGCTCTCCCCGTGGTGCTAGTGTGTTAATGAGACAATATTTTAGGTGTGTTTTAGGTGTTTTATTTCAGTGTGGCTCCAATCGTCTTATTCGCAGACCTCTCTGATCTATGACGACAGGAGCCCAACCGAAGAGCAGTAGCACGATAATGCGATTTTCCTAAAGGCACAGACACACATGGAGGAATTCACAACCAATGATTTGTGTCTGTCGCCAGTGCTAGTTATTTACATCCCTATTAATGTGCTGTCCATGTTGTTTTGCAGTCTGATTTACTAAAGGAATCGCAAATGAGGTGCTGGGGCAAATGCAGCCTCAATTCCGCCAGATCTGAGTTCTTCTGCCACACTTTATTAAGGACTATACATAAGGTATATATAAGGTCCAGACATCTGAATGATCTTTCTAAAATAAAGAAAATGTCTGGGTATAGGAATGTGTTGGCTTACATTTCTCTTCTTCAAATTGATATTGATCAGTCTTTTGATAAATTACTGCTGTCTCGATCCTGAAATAAAAGAAATATACCAACATCTCTTTAAAATCTCTGTTGAGTCTTTTGCTTTCTCTATGCTAACCGTGACACATAAATAGCACAGTTTAATGAAAAAGTAATTATTAAAATTGACGGAATAAAATGTAGAAAAGAGAGCTGTTTTCTGCATGAAAGAATGATAATGATTTAATTGAAATACTTGTCCACAGTGCCGTTGCGGCATTAAAGGGACAGTTCGCTCAAAAATAAAAAGTGTATCATCATTTATTCAACCTTTCGTGTGACTTTCTTTCGTCTGCAGAACACAAAAGAAGATATTTTAAACTGAACAAAGGCAGTACCCATTGACCTGCACTGGTTTTGTGTTTGTAACCATTGTTTGCTTACTACCATTCTTCAAAATATCTTCTTTTGTGTTCTTCAGAAGAAAAAGTAATGCAGGTCTGAAATGACAAAAGGGTGAGTAAATGATGACAGATTTTTATTTTTTGGATGTACTGTCCCTTTAAGTTTTTGTGCTGAAATACATGCACAGCACTAATATAACTGTTTAGTGAATTCACCTCGCAGAATAAGCGTATTTAATGGTGTGCATATAGCGGGGACTAATGAGATGTCGTTGTTTGCGTTTACATGCATAGTTTAGTATTATTAGTGGAATTAGTTTAGTATTTAATTATAGTGTGTAGGGAGGGCTCTGGCTTTAGATGTTAACTGAAGTGTCACTGTTTATTAGATGTGTTGCTATTGTTGTACCACAGCTTAATGGAGCTGCCTGCGGGTGGCCCTTCCTCATCTCAGTGGAAAGTTAACAAGACACTCTTGGTCATGTTATTCGGCTCATGTTGTCCTGCGCTGCACATCAGAGACTGTAAACTAGTTCACTGTTAGTTTTGATTTAGTGACAATCCTGTCATCAATTTACTCAACCACCTGTAAGATTTTCTTTCTTCTGCAGAATATAAAAGAAGATATTTTGAAGAATGTCAGTCACTGAACAATGGCGGTCCCCATTGATTTGCATTGGTTTTATGTCCATACAATAGAAGTGGGTATAGCCTATTTGATTTGATGTCAATTGACTGAAATGCTGCAATAGTTTGAGTTTTTTTTGTAAACTCTTATAAACCCTGGTTCTTATAGGCCTATCTGATTTTTTAATGCATACACATAATGACTTATTTCCTTATTCATTTCTCTTCTGTTGCCTTGAATGTGGTGATGTTTGATGTTTGACAGCTGCTGTTGTTCAAATGATTTTAATCTCTTTCTTGCTCCTCATAATGACCAGACAGATTGTGTGGCATGATCCTCTTGTCTGACTGTCTGGGTCAAGAGTGGTTTGATTTACAAGATAAAATCCATCTCTACGGTCTGTCTGCTTACTGTTGCCGGGCAGGACGGAGCCACGTTGAGGTCACTTGTGCACGTGAGAATTAAGTGTCCAGAGATCTTTGCAGTCGAATGCCATAAGTTACTTCACAAGCTTGGATGGGATCAAAAATATATCAAAGACAGCTTTAATCGCAGGAGAGGTAACCGAAGAGCTTTGAGAAGGCTGAAGTCTCCGCCGTGGATTGTAATATATTGTAGAGTGTCGGCGCCGAGTGCGTCTCACCTGCATAAACTATAACGGATGGATTTTGACTGGGTAATAGCTCAAGGATTATGATCAGCAGATGTTGCCTACCAACTCCTTACAGTGTAAAGTACATTTTACATGATCTGAAGAAAATGTGAGAGGCGTTTGCTTGGGTAATGCTCAGCACCATGAGGATAGGATGTCTTGGGAGGGTGGCATATTCAATGCCATGTGGTTGCTAAAGTCATCTGTGTTTTTTTTAAGCATGTTGCTACATGTTGGGTTATTTTCAGTGTGTTATAACTTATCTAAAAATTGTATTTACCTTTTTCAAAGACAAAAAACCCATAAGAACTTGACATTGGGGGGACATAAAGACCTGTGGGTGGTCTATTTTGGCCTCTAAGTAACCACACTGAACACCCAAGCAAGTGCCTGAGCAAAATGTTGGGTTATTTCAACTTACCGTTGGGTCAAAAATGGACCTAGGCTGGGTTGTTTTAACCCATTGTTGGGTCAAATATTGTTCTTCTTAAACCTCAGATGTCCAAATTCGCTGTTTTTAGAAAATGGAAAATACTCAAATACTGTATTGTCAAAGTTGACAAGCACTTTTAATACTTTTTATTGATTAGATATTTGCAAAACCCATTGGCAAACATAAAGGATAAACATAACATAAACTAATAATAACGATTCATGGCACAAAATGAAACATCACAAAATATGGAGATACGAGGTTCATGGAGATATGGGTTTTTTTAATATTACAGTTGGGTTCGCCCATTTTTGACCCAACGCTAGGTTGAAATAACCCAACATTTTTTAGAGTGCAGGCACTTGTTTGGATGTTCAGTGTGGTTACTTAGGGGCCAAAACAGACCACCCACAGCAGCTCTTTATGTCCCCCCCAATGTCAAGTTCTTATGGGTTTTTTTCTTTGAAAAAGGTAAATAAATCCATTTTTTAGATAAGTTATAACGCACTGAAAAGTGACAATGACACGCAAGAACCGCTGATGTGATTAGGGGATAGAAATCATAAGGAAATAATCATTCTGGATTTTGTTCTGGTTCCATAAAAATTATTTTAATCATTTTTGGCAAAGAAATAATAGACAGGGATTAGAAAGCTATTCATTTTGCATTCACTACCCTGAGCAACCTGTTTTGTTGAATGATAAGCTTGTTTCACATCTCAGACAACAGAATGGAATTGAATATCAGAAATAGTTTAGTAATATGCCTGT